>JAKEPQ010000871.1:19970000-21220000 GCA_024500445.1 Entomyzon cyanotis
ACCTCAGCTTGCCTTGGTTACAGAAAAGAGAGGAAATATTTTATTAACTTTCATCTCCTAAAGCAGAGCATGACAGATAGCTAGACTTCCAGTTTCACCAAGTTCCTGCAGGCAAAGAAGAAATGGGTCATTATCAGGTGTTTATAAAGGTATTCAGAAGTACCTAGAGCTGAAAAAAGTTCTAACTAGAAGATATTAGTATCTATTAGTACCTATAATATTAGGTTTTCATGCCTAGATGTTTGCCATGAGTTATAGGAGTACAATCAGATATAGCAGAAGCAGCAGTAGGAACTAGAGAAATGGGTTGTGACCTGCACATCCCCACACAAGGCGTCTTGGAAGTGCCTTGTTCCTGTGCTGAGCCAACACCATGTCACAGCAAAGTAATCCCAGACATGGCAGGGGCAGCCAGTCTCAGTGCATTGGTCACAGCTCCTCCAGCATTCCGTGCTTCTGGACACAGTCACACATCAGGGCTTCACATGGAAGCAACTCTCTGTCCACTGTCCACCCACAATGTAAGCAACATCACAGCTCTGTTCTCAGTGAAAATAACACTTAATGGAACAGCATCTGGACCAGCTCCCAGGGTGTTGTAGATTCAAGATACTTTTACTTCCTTCTTAGAAAACGAAGGAGAAGAAAAATCAGCAAACTACCTCTTATGTCCTCTGCCTTTCTTATTACCTGGAATTAACAAAGATGGTGCCTCATAATCCATGAATGGAAGAAGAAAGATAGTGAAGGACTAGAGCAATCCCAGAAAATTCAATCCAACCAAGTTCAACAGCAACTTAAAGGCTTTCTGGATGCTCCACAACCCACATGCAAGAGTTCCTCCTGTCCTCTTTCTGCTACAAAAGTATCTGCATCCCAAAGTTAATATAGATAGAGGCCAGTAGCAGCTGAATTGCTTCCTGACATAAGGTAGTGTAGCCTCTACAGTTGAAGATACACCACAGACATGTTGAGGAAGGGACTGAATATGAAATGGCAATTGCATGTAGTGTAGCCAGTGCCCAACTGCCCTGTATATCCTTGCTGTAGCCTCAGGGTAGCACAAAATCTGGTATGCTCTTCTTGGTATTTCAAGCACATACACGCACATGAACATACATACCCATACCTATGCAGACCCAAAATTCTCTCCCCAGGAACACGGCCTTCCCTTTTCAGGTACATACCAGTAGGAATGCATACACTGAAGAAACAGGGGCAGAAAACAGTCACGTTTTTCACACAGCCGTTTTATTCTGCTTGCAGGAGTTCCTTTTCCAGCCACAGGCAAGGGCTGAATCCAGAGAAGCCAAAGGCAGTTGAGGCGGAATGTAAATGAGACCACACCTTCCAAACACACTGCAATCCTAAGGGAAGAGCATGGATGTAAATAAAACCACACCTTTGCTGGACCGGCCTTCTCTAACAGTTTCCATGTAAATAAGGCAACTCTCTTGGATGGGCTGCCTATTAACATTTGTGATGAGAGGCATGTAGGAAAAGCTAAGCCCTTTCACAAGCTCTTATGCAAAAATTTGAGAGGATTGTAAGTTTCACCCTTCTCTGGGCTCAGAGAAGACTGGTTCCTTCTTTGGAAAGCACTTTATTGCTCTGCGTGGGATCTGATGATCCAGCACATATCTTTCCTCAGCCTTCCTGTCAGGCACTGAACACTGCTTTATGAACAAACTGCTTATAGAACATGGATACACATTTTAACATGCAACTTTTACCTTGCACTGACAAGCCTTTTTACTGGTACTTGATGGGTGCCTTCCTTACAGCTGGGCAGAATTAAAAAATACAACAATGGAAATAGTGAGGTCCTTCTGCATTTTCTCCATTTTCTCTTATATCTTTCTTTCCACATGCACATCCAAAGCTGGTTTTGAGATTTTCAACACACATCAAATGCAAGAGGCTTCTCCCAAAAGGTAAAGAACTAAACTGCAGCCAGGCTTCAGTACAACTTTTTCCAGATGAACTCACTATGATCATCATCGATTTTGGTTTGGGTCAACAAGCAACAAAAGTATCAGTAAAACCTTACTATCACTGAGAGTCTTTAACTACTTGGAAACACTTCAGACGTCTAGTTAGGAAGACAAACAACTTGAAGGCATTCTGAGAGGAAAAACACAGTTCTCATCCATACTCCTCACAGGAAGAAAGTCCTGGAAGAATGAAAAAGGCAGACTCAGTTTCCTAGAACAAGATACATGAGATGGAATGAAAGTGCTTACAATGGCACACACTTTGGCCAAAAAGGTGGTTTTTAATAAAATTGGGAAAGGGTGTGCTGCATTCCCACAGAAATGGTGGAAACACAGATGTTGTCCAAGTTTAGGAAAACAAAACTGTCCACATTTTTGATGTTTGCACCAAAGGAAAAAATGCTGCTTTGAACATTTAATGGAAGACTACTAAGGGAAATCAATATTATCGTGGCTCCCACCAGTGATACAAGAGGCCAGGATCTGTCAACATTTTCATTATAAATCCATCTTTCAGGAGAGTCTAAATGGGCTTAAATAACAATAGTTGGGACCACAATCAGGATTGTGAGACCCCTAGAAATAAATCTGCATCTGGCTGTTTACAAAATTCTAGTTTAGAGAGACCATGAGAGTGGAAGAGGGATAGTTCTTTAGTGGTTAAGGTATTTGTCTTGTTTGTGCTGTTTTACAGTGCTAATCAGTGATCAGCAACCGAACGGGATGTTTGGAATCAGTGCTGATGAACACTCAGAAGTCTGCATGCACATTTAGCCATCTCCTCCAGCACTTTCTTCTGAAACATGAAGCTGCCACACAACACAGGCTGTCTTGTGATATATCTGGAGCTCACATTTCCAGAGCCATCCCGGACAAAACTCAGCAAGGACCACAGTAGGAAAAGAAAGCGTCACAAACAGTCTTGATTTTTAGAAAATAATTATTTCATGCCCAGGCTTAAAACCAAACTATGTCTAAAACACAATTATTATAATAGTTTAATGAACAAGTTCATTAGGCTTAAAGGGTAGCACTCAAACCAAACTATATATGCAGTTTTCCTTTTCTGAGCCAGTCCCCCAAAAATGCCTACCTACCCTAAAGCTGTACACTTTAATGAGAGACAGAATGGAAGTAAAATGAGAAATGGAGTCATACGACAGGTCTGATTTGGCAGATTTTTCATTTAATGGACTGAATTTTCATTTAATGGACTGAGCAGTTTCCATGCACTGCTCCTGCCTCATTGCACTGTTCAGTGGCTCTGGCCCTCTCAGGCACTTGTAGCACATTCCAGCTATTTGCTTCTATAGCTTCCTTCCACGCTTCAACTTACATAGCTGTGAAAATGAAAAAAGTCAATTGTGAAGTCCATTAATGTTTCCCTGTAGCAGGCTAATTAGGTGTTGGGCAGAACAGCAATGGGTCCTGGTGCAAAGCCCACCACAGTCTACTCTTTCAGCCACTCCTCCATATGTTTTTCTGCTCTACAGTTTGTTGAACTTCTGCCTCAGCATTTTACTTCCTTGCTATTTCTGCTCCAGTTTATGCCACACATCTCTTGTTCGTCAGTCTTCCTTTCAACTGCAGCACCCCTAAAGTAAACCACGTTACCTGCACTCTGAGGAAATAGCCATGCCAGGTTATTGGTTCTCCCTTATTTTATCAGATTTTGCAAGCTCTTTTAAACAAAGCTGCTCTTAATCTGTGCAGCGTGATTGGCAAAATTTGGACCCAAGAATGGTCTCTTCACACAGAAGCTGTGTTTTACTGTGCATTCCTTCAACACTGCATACAACTAGTATCCTTTGCACATAAGTTTGCTATTAAAAATGTATTACCCCCATCAATTATGTCTTAAATCTACTAGCTCAACAAATTATATAAGTCCCTTACATTTTAATTAGCTTATTAGCTAGATCTTTTAGGAAGATGGTCACTTAAACTCCTAGGCTTGCAACAGAATTATTTTGCGAACCAAATCTATATAACAGTATCTGAGAGAAACTTTGAAACAAAATATTACAAGAGAGAAACTGCAGTTGGTGAGAGACCAATAAACAGACTGTAAATTCTGAGGGTTTTCACAAGAAACATTGAGTCGTGAATGACTATTCCAGAAATGGAAAAATAGAGAGTCTCTTGACATCTGAATAGGGTGAGCAGGCAGTGGTCCAACAAACAAATCAGAAGTGGAAAGAGAAAAAAATGTCTTTTTGGATCCAAATAGTTTAAAAAATGAAAACAGGGATTAAAAACAAGAATTAAAACATGGGAAGCTGAAGTCTATTCCCATATTTTATTGCACCACTTGAAAGAAAGCTAAACACAAGCTCTGTCCTGATGAGAAGCAACATCCTCTGTTTTTCTGCCAATTTCAGATAAGACTCGCTGTCAAAAAGGGGGTTTAAAATAGGATGGGATTAAAATCAGTGCACAGAAAGAGAGGTCGTGCTGCTGCTTCTTCTTCTTTCTTTAAATGCAGGGATAGCGTTCCTAACCTGTGTACTCTGTAGGGGGCAGACCAGGTAGATCAGGCTCTTCCCTCAGCTCTCCACTCAGCTCTTTCCTATGCCACTCTGCAAAGCAGTGAGTCCGAAAGGGCAGCTGTTGGTAACACTGACAAGTGCTGAATGCTGCTGCCCTTGGCTGTGAAAGGCAGGAAAACCCCTGAAGGAATAACCTGCACCAGCCCTCTGCACGGCAGGCACTGGCAATGCAGACCACACTTGAGCCCTCTGAAAACATCTCTGGCACATCACCCTCCTGAGACATGCTTGAGGGCTTATGGCAGAAACCCAACTACTACTAGTTTGGAGAGCTGTTCAGTGTGAGAACACTTAGATTAACACTTAGATTAAACTGAAGACACACAAAATGGTCCTGAAGCAGCTGTGAGGGGAGATAAGGTCCTTGTCTTATCACATCACAGAACAGTTTGGTACCCTTGGGTCTCCACAGAAGATCTCACTAGACTCAACCCCTACTGCTGTGTCTCACAAATGCCCCCTGCAACCCCAGCAGACAAAAAGCATTAAAAACAGCTACAGAAAATGCACAGAAAATGCAGAATGATGGCTGAAGGCCTCCAAGGAAGTCACCAGTGATTGATCCCTACCTGTTGGACTCACTGGCCTGTACCCAACACAGACTTTTTGAACTACCTAACCCAAGGCTCTGTACTGCAGACACTCACAACAATGGGATTTGGTTTAGGAACAACTACACTGAGAGAAAACAGTGAAACTGCATGACCAAATTTGCTTTTACATTACTCTAAACAAATCATGGAATATTTTTAAGTGTTCCCTGCTGTGGGCCAGAAATTTTTTTCTGCTCTTTGAAGAGTACTGGGTTTCCAACACATCTTCAGCCCTACTTACAGTGATAAACATTTTAAAAAAGTCACTCAAAGTGAAAATTTTAAAAGTGTATTTGAGGACAATCAAGACCAGTAGGTCATTGACACAAAGAGGATTTGAAATAAATTCCCCCAACATTTCTCCCTTCCAAAATCAAACCAAAACATTGACATATTTCAGAACAAAAGAATTCTGAGGTTTTTTCTCAGCTTCATTTTGCTTAAAATCAACACAAGCAATGCACAGGGTCTATTTCATCAGGATTTCTCTTTCTAATGAAGACAAACTTCAATCAAAGCTTCCCAGCTGTCCTAGAAATTTGAGGAGAAAAGACTAGAAATGTTCCTGGTCTCTTTGTCTGTCAGTTGAGAAAATGAGAGACTCTATAAACTGCGTAAGACAGATGAAGAGATAGGCAAGCAGATGCTCACAACTTTGAAGACACAGCAAGAAAATAGTCCTGGAATTCTGAAGGGGATTTCCATGGCTTGTCTGTAGTTCTAACTGCTTCCCCAATTGGAAAATGAATATCTAATTGCCTTATATACTCTTGGGGGGGAGAAAAATCCCATCATAAATTTAAAGTGTGTTGGTCATAGTTTATTTTTAGATCTGACAAACCACAGAAACATCTCCAAAAATATTCTAAAGAAACACAGTGACCTTTCCAGCTTGGAAAGCAGAGTTGTTTTAACAACATCCTCCAAGCTATGGTACAGGTTAAACAAATCTGAAAGACCCCTCGATGGGCTTCCCAAAAGTCTCCCACATTCACCTATACCTTGTTTTATAAAAAGTCTCACCTAGGCTAGCAAAGGTAGTCTTAACTATCAGCTCATACTCAGAAGCAGACCAAGGAGTCACCTACTGAGGAGGGGAGCATTGCTCTGAAGACAGAAAAGGATGCTCAGGGGGAGCCAGCTTCATGTCTGTGCTCGAGAGCACACACTTCACTGAAGACACGAGCAAAATGAGGAACAGTGGTGAAAAGGCACTGGGGCTCAGTCAGGGAAAATGACAGCCAGGAAAAGGAAAAAGCTTCCAAAATGAACAGGGATTTGATGCACAAATGGTGCAAAAGTAAGTGAATACTTTGCAAGGTGCAAAGGGTAGAGCCAGGCAAGGCAGAAAGTTTTACCCCTCATGCTCTGGGGATGACATGTTCCAGCTGGTTGGGCAGAGTGTCACCACTGCCTCATGGTCAGTCTGCTGAAGCTATCTACAACTGGGTACTGTGTTATGCCTAACAATTATCTCATCCCCTTAACTTACAAATTCAAAACTTCCTTCCAAGCAAGAGCCATCATTAGGCTAGAGGATCACCCTGGGTTTATTTTCACCAGAAGTATCCTGGTATCAATTCTTCACAAAAATTATGCGCACTCTACTGTCCTAACCTTGGGAGTTTTTTTCTCTGCAGCTTTCCTGTTATTCCCATCTTAGTTCTCCCCAAAACTCTAATGCATTGGTTCATTTAGTCTAGGATTGTCAAATATGTTTTAAGTCTTGCACCTATGTTCCCACTTAGCTGTCTTGGTAAATATCTGTAGGACAGACTTTCTTGTTACCTTGGTGCTTTTTTTTGTTTTCATATTTTTTTTTTTTTTATGATTAAATAATGAGAATGTACTGTTCTGTGTTGGCTGAAGCAAAAGCAGGAAAAATTTGCTCTGGTGGCCTTCAAGAAATAAAAATTAGACACCTCATCTATTCAACTAACTTGACTTGAAATACAGCATTTGTGGGTTTTTTGCTGAAATTATATAATAAAATGTCAAAAGTGCACAAGGAATCAACTCTGGACACAATGTAAAATCAAGCCTCAGCAGGACCAAACCTGTGACCTCTAGCAGCAGGAACACACATCTATACCTTTACAAGAAGAAGAATGATTCAATTGCACTACAGTAACTATGCTGTCCATGCATCCTAAACCACAATGAAGAGTCAAAACAGAAGGACTGACACATTAAGTAAAAGTGTTGGATGCAAAAAGGATTTATGCAATTTCCCTCAAACTTACTTACTCTCTTTTTCTTTTTCCTTTTTTTGTTTCCTAAAAAGAATAATGTGATGAAAATGGAAAGCCCATAGAAACTGGAATTACAAACCACATAATGCTGGTTTTGCTCTTGGTTTTGTCTTTGTACACATATTGATTTTTCAAATGTTACAAAACACACACCATGTCCAGGATTAATATCTTGACACTGTGCCTTGTAACGCACTCTAATAGGGCCTAGGTTTTGTGACACTGCGACACTGACTCAGGTCAATGTTCTCCAGGGTTTTATTGCTGCAAGAGTCCAGGTGAGTGCAGTAAACTGTAGTACAACCTTCACTATGCTTCTGACTTTAATCCCTTCTGTAATTCATGCATAACTGGAACTAAGGCAAAAATTAAAAGTTGCTCTGAATTTATTTAATCATTTTCTGTTTGCATTTTTATGTGTGGTTAACTTCCTGAATTTGCAACAACCACCCTAATTAAAAACAAGAAATCTGAGGTTTGGGCTCAAGTTTGGAAAATGTATATTTTATTTTTTTTTATCTTAGATGTTTAGTGTTGAGCAAAACCAGCCTTGCATTCCTTGAGAATTTCATTATGCTTAACAAAGTTCCACTTAAACATAGGCACATTAATTCCGAAAAGCATAAACAGATTCTTTAGGTCTTCTTTGGAAATTGGACCAATAATTCTCTCTTTTTTATGTCGGTTAAGAACAAGGTTGCAGAGCAGGCATTGAATTTACAATATGCTAAACATAAAGATTGTGGATTTCTCCCAGGGTCCTTTTGATGATAGTTCAAAAGTCCAGGGGTCACAGATATACAAAATGCATTAAAAAATGTAACACAAAGAATTGTTTTCCTTCTCAACCTATTATCAACATTAAAACCAAAAGCAAAGACTTGCCTGCCATATTCTCCTCTGCACTCTAAATTAACACATTTAGCAAGTGTTATTGTTATTTCTCATGATAGGTTACAGAAGCATAAACGTATTTCTCCTTTAATTCTTCCTTTATCCTCACTTACTCTATTTTGTTACAGATCTGTGCACTCAGATCTCAAGGATTCATAAAAGAAAATGTGCCTGATTCACTCCTTTCACTTGTTTTCCTTATCATTAACAAGTTCCTGAAAATTATTCCATTCTTTCCCAAAAATTGTTGACTAGGTTGTCCAGTGATAAAACTCCCTAAGGCAGACCCAAAAAGCAAGAAGGTTGTAGTGACTCCACTGTGCCCCTCCATGCAGCTGGTTCTGAGTGCAACAGGGTAGGAGAAAACAAGGACTGGCTTCCGAAGGTGTGGAGAACAGGAGCACCCAGACTTCACCGCAGACTACTCTCTCTTCTTCTGGCAAATGAGTTTTCCCGTGGTTGAACTGACCTGAGCACGGTTTCTTGGTGCTGAAATGTTGTGAAGGCAGTGGGAAGGAAGCTGCCAAGCCCACCTCATCTTTGGCTGGTTCATCTACACCACTCTCCTCACACACCATTTTCTCCACTTCCTCCATTCCACCCCACTCCACCGCAGCTCTTCCCACACAAAACATATATGCACCTCTCTCTTCAGCCCTATTTAGCCTTTCCCATTCAGCACCTTGGCTGGTTTTCTCTAGGGACATGCTCAAATACAGCACATGGCTGGGAAGCTAACAGGAGGGACAAGTCCCCTTCCACCCTCTTGTTATACAGATTGACTCAAAAGCCCACTCCTTCAACTCCCACTCTTACATGCCCATCCCTGCCTACATCCCTCCTCTGCAAAACTGTACCAAACCCACTGGCAGGGCAGGATGGTGGCTTACAGCCACACTGCTGCCTCAGACTGTGCATTGCAAGAGCAGCTGTGGTCACACAGGGGATGAGAGAGCAACCCTGCAGCCAGAGCCAAGGTGTGAGGAACACATCCTCCTTCCCCATCCCGGCTGCACAGGACCCACAGAGAGTCCAGTCACTCTTCGTGAAGCAGACAGGGTGGATTTCACCCACACTAACAGCCCCACAGAAACAACCCTTCTCTATCAAGTTGCCAAAACTTTTCCTCACTGTGTCCTCTGCCTTGCCTCTGCCTAGCATTTTTTCTTCATTAGCCAACAGCCCTAATGCAGAAAAAGCCTTTTGTCAGACCGACAGGGATTTTGCAAGTACTTTACAACTCCCACATGCCATCTTCCCTCCTGAGGCAGGAAAACAATTTAGATACATTCTCCTTACATCTGGACAGAAAAGCTGATAGGAATGAATAAGAAAAACAGCGTGGTTTTGCAAAGCAGTGAACCACTCAGCTTGTCCCAGCTGCAGAAACCCTCCAGCTCCTTTCTCCAACCAGCCCTTTCATTCCTAGAACATCCACTCCTCTTTTGCCCCTGCTTTTCTCCCCGTGAGAATCTGGCCAGGGTACACATGAATACAGCACTTGCCTCGGTGGCTGCCTGGGCAGCACAGTCCTTTCCAAACTTCTACTCCCCCCTGTGGCAGCTTGATGGCAAAAAAGAAATAGAAAGCACACTTCCCAAGTCATGCACTCCACTGTCACTCTTTACAAGCCATTATCGAGAAAAATAAAGATATGTGAAGGCCTAAGTGAGGTATCACTGAATTTAAGGAGGTAAAATAAGAAAATTGTTCCTGAGGAATTTGAAAATCAGCTCTCTGTATCTTGTGAGACATAAGGAGACTGGCTGGTTCATATGCATTTTTAAAACTCACCTGAAATTTTTATTACAAAGTTTGTAACTTGCAGAGGAGCACTGTTTAAGACAGATTTAAGATTTTCAAATACCTTGAGAATCTTAGGCAATAAAAAAAAGCAGTTGATGAACTGTCTTTTCATCCCATGTCATAATTGAATCTTAAATAATTGTACAAATCTACCATGCTATTAAGGTTAGACTTTTCCACAAGATCCATGGATAACTTCCTCACAAGAAATGCACCACAAATAACTTCTGAGGCTCAATCTTCACAAAGATCCCATTGTCCAAAATGGTCAAAAAAAACCACCATACAGTAAAAACCTAACCTTGATTTCTATTTAAAACCCTTTAATAAAAGGGTTATAAATGGAGTAATATGCTCAGAAACACTTGCTATTAGTGAGAGTCCTACCACTTTTGCAACATCATGCTTATTACTTAGAAGCCACTCATCAATAAGACATCTGTAGCAACATGGTTGTAAACTCTAGACCTGGGACCACTGATGTTTAAACCAACCAGGTTTCCTCAATTAGTTCCTGCAGGAAATCAAAATATTTTAAATATGTCCCCACTTCCCTAACAATGCACATTTCTTGGAGTATCAGCTTTTCTCGTCTCCATGTGAAAAATGGTCTGACAGAGAATTTCCCACCAACACCAGAGGGATTAGCAGTCTAAGATGTTTTTCAGACCTGGTCCAGTAGTTGCTAAATTTCACACACATCCGTGGGTCAATAAGGAAGCCACCTTGGCTGTTGCAGGTTACATCCTAGTTTTCCTGTCTGCGTCACTTGTACAGATGTATTTACACAGGTCACATACCACACATCTCTTGCTGAAAAAACAGACAGCCAAGCTGGCAGCTGAACCATGGGGAATCATTTCCCTGAAAAATCCTACCATCTCTAAAATCTGGTGTCAATGTGTTGAGGACATTATGATCCTTTGCAGGTCAGCCGACGCAGTGTGCCTATGAAGTCCTCCAGAAGTGTTACAGATCTTTACAATAAGCCAACTCCTCCGCTTTCTCTGGAAGGACTGTGTAAACAGTAGAAAAGCCCACTACACCAAGGTCAGTGAACTGAGGTTGCATCAAAAATGGGGGAGACATTTCTCTCTTTCCTTTTCTCCCCAAAGAAACCACTCTATTTGTCACCCATGTATGTACAAGTATTGGCCCTAACCTGTCAGACAACATGGAAAATGTATCCCACAGGATTCTCCCTAGGCCTCCACTCCACAGCAGCTACAATATAAATTAAGGGATCCCATAGTTTATGACAAAGCAAACTGCATGTGTTAAGGGAAGCCCTAATTTGGTCAAATCTTAATTAAACATCGATGTCTCAGCTTGGGGACAAAAAAACCTCAAAATTTACACACTCACAGCTTCTGAAAGAAGCAAGTTGAAAAACTGAAAACAAGATCACATGGATTGTAGACTAAGCAAATCTGATTCTTTCCTGCCCACATAATCCATGACAGAGTGGGAGGAAGTGTTTGTCCAGCTATTTTCCACGTGGTTCCTCCAAGAATCTCAAAAGGATTTCTGGTGAATGTTCTGAGTCAATCCCTGGCCACATTTCCTCTCCAGCCAGGAACACTAACTTTTTATGAATTGTTAACCATTTATGGGACAATTGTCAAAGGAGTGGTTAGTGACTCACTGCAGTCTTACTGTAGCTGACTTACTACAGCAAGAGGTCGAGAACCTCAGTCCAATCTGAGAAATAAACAGTTGAAAGCCTCTTCCCTCCTTACCTTTGTGAGCTGCAAAAGGGCTCTGCGCTTCTCCACAAAAACCCAGGATGCAGCCAGCCTCCTCACAGATGTAGTGAATGCTGCTCCTACAGTGCTCATAAGATCTATAGCAAATTTTTCATAACAAATCAAATAAACTGAATCTGAGGCTCAGTAGGTAAAACACATTTGGCTTTACAGTCCTCATAATCTCACATTTGTACAAATAGTTTTACATGTGCTTTGAATACCCATTTAGATTATTCTACTTCTAGTAATCCCTTTGCTGGTTTAAGACCACACAAATTCACAAAAACTTCAGTTACTTTTTAAGAGTAAATTCAAGTGCTTAAAACAGCTTTCTCAGTGTCTAGAAGTAATGAAATATTGCATGTTAACACATAAAGAATGGCAGAAAAACAAAAAAACTCATGTCTACTAATGAGAATTGCATCTGATGGTTTCGCTTTAGCCCAGTGCATTTGGACTTCTCAAGACCAAGTATTTTGACGGCCAACAGGGCTTTTAGTGATCTGCCCAACTGATGTTAGCAGAGAATCTGAACCAGTACCTTGAGGAACTTGGCCTAGGTCCACCAGTTTAGCAGCAAACATTTCCGTAGGTCCTATGCCACCCACTGGCCCTCCCCACCTCCTTATTCTGGCTCACTTGGAGCAGAGCTAATGGCTCTCATTGGTAAGATTAGCTGGCATGAATTGTCATGGCTCCAAGGTGAAAGGCTTTGGACCACTCTAACCAAGCAGTACAAATCACACAACGTGGATCGTGTGATTGCTTGACAGATCCTGGGAAAGGTAGTCATTGCTTTGCCTTTGTCAATTCATGAGCTCATGCATCTCCCCAGATGAGTAAAGGATGAGTGAAGTTCAGCAAGTGGTCTACTCCAGAGTCCTTTCTATGCCTACAGATATGTAGAATAAGCTACCAGATGACATCTAAGAAAGAGAAATACCAGGCAACCACATTCATGATGGAATACATCTCTTTATTTTTATTCTGTGTCTATTTCTGAGCAAGCAGAGTAAGTCTTTCTTGGAATCTGCATTTTAAGCAAAAGCCTACTAACATAACTTTAACCAGACCTCTCAGGATTTTGAGACATATTTATTACAATTTTAAAGAAATATCCTGGTGAGCATTTGGGAAAGGAACTAATTGGCACACTAAACCTAAGGCAAGACAGAAATGTCTGAAGTTAGCTGCAAGCCCATCGTGATGATAAACAGCTCAGGGTCCAGATGTCCATATACAGCAAGACTTCCTATAAGACTGACAGTACTATATGTGCACTGTGTATGGTTGTTGGATCAGATTCACATTCCTCAGGTATGTTTCTCTGGGAGCTTTTGATTTCCGCTTTGAGGGCTGGCTCAGACCTCCAATTGCTCTTATAAAAAAATATCTGTGACTGAAAGTTGAAAATGTGCAAGATTCTTTCTTTAAGTACACAAACACTCCAAGTCTAGCCACTTTCCTGTAGTCTTGCCAGGTTTTCACTATGTCTGATACCTGATCAAGTGACTTTTTGGGGGAAGCAGGAAAAAAAAAGAAGGAAAAACACAAGAGAGGAATGTAGCAATCCACACCTGTACATTTTACAAGACTTCACCAACTGAAGCTTGATGTAGACACACACATACCCGTATATAGCTGTGTAAACAAGTCTGCAAGGCCGGTGTAGTGAATTCCTAGTTTCAGCAGAAAAAACATACTATCTTAAAAGCATGTGCTGTATAAACACCTGCATGGAAGTAAAAATTAGTGCATTTTAACTATTTTATGCATCAATGCCAGGATGTACTTCTCCAACCAGTGGCATACTCAAGAGGCATCAGGATGTGGCATCTGGGGATATGGGTGATTATGGTGGTGTCACGTTGCCGCTTGGGCAAAATGATCTTGAAGGTTTCTTCCAACTTTGATGATTCTGTGATAGTCACCAGAAAGGGTAAGCTGAGGACTGACTGGAGTCTGAAAGAACTGCCTTTTGCTCCCTTCGCCCCTGTGTGTACATATACATGCACAAATGAGGTACCCATTGTGACACATCTAACAACACAGAAACCAAAACGACCAAAAGGCACTTCTATGGACTCTGATTCTTACCCACCCTCATGTGCTAGTACAACTTGTAATTTAGTGGGCTAATGCCTGATCCACAGTGGTGCAAGACCAGAATTAGTTCTGAATTCAAACACCTATTCAAGTCGTTTTTCTCAGGGCAGCAAGTGTACAGGGCTTGCTGTACTTGGCCTGCAGTGGGAGGACTTAGGACAGATTTATCCTTTAATTTTGGATTTCCTGGCTTTCTGGTAGTTTGTTACTTTTAAACATACTTTTTCTGTCAGTGAGATTCTTAGGTTTTGTTTAATAAAATTGTATCTCTGAAAAAACCTCTTACATGGAAAGTTATAAAACATGTCTAGAGCCTCTCTCTCTCTCTCTGATGTTCTCCTACCATATTTAGGCATTTAAAAAAGGCATTCTGTTTACCTGGTTACATTTGCATTTTGGTATGCATGTCATACATAGTTTGGTACACATACTATTTACCCAGCACTGAGCCCACTGAAGTCCTTCAAGTAAATACAGATTTTAGAAGGCCTCATGGGTTTGGGAACATATATTATTTACCATAACTGTTCCTCTGGGATTTATTTTTTCTTTCAGAGTCAATCTCATTTCTTTTAATGGAGAATTTCAAGTAGAAGAAATGACATCCAAAATGACTTTACCGGACAGAGTACAATGCTGGCAGAATATAAGTAACAGTTTTACAGTACAATGGTCCTACCGGGGCATTACATGGAAGACCTTTTTTTACCCTCATGAATCCTGTGCATACATATTGCTGCATCAGAGCATGGAAGTATGCCTAGATATGTAGGGATGGAAAGAAGTGGGGGCAAGGGGGAATGGCAGCATGGGAAAGCCTGCATGCAAAAGATGAGATATCTTAAAGTAACTACCAGATTTCAGATAGCCTAATGTGATGCATTAAGCCGGTCTCTCTTACTAAACACTAACATACTTCTAGAGGTCAAAAGCCAAAACACTGGCATTCCTTGCGTTAAAGCAGAGGTCAAACAACATGACATCATTGAATATTCAAATGATACACATGAGGTCGGGGAAGAGCCATCCTCCTGGTAAAAAAAAACCAAAACAACAAGAAACATAGCAGTTATCTGCAATGACTTAATACAAGCCACAATGCTTAGGTCTTGGGTTCAGTCAAATACAAACCACAGTGTTAAGGTTTTGGCTGAGTGCAGTGGCATGCCATTCTCTTCTTGTTGTAATCCTGGGGCGGACCATGATCAAGGTTAGGAAGAAGGGATGTGCGAGGAACGTGTTGCTCAGAAATGACAGCTGCACACAGGCAGTGGGAAAATAATAGCCACTTCTTCCATGCTTCAGACTCCACTGGCTGTGCCAAGTATTTCAGAGTAAATAGGCACTCTCTCTATTCATAGAGAGTATCTATTAGGGAAGGAACACATTACAAATATTCAGTATGATTCAGTGGTACACAGAGTGAATTTATACCCGGTAGTGTAATTATACCTTTTCTCGGCGGTACCAAAGCGCCGGGACCGTTCGCCGCCGGACACCGGGTACCCCGCGCCACCCCTGATCCACCGCGTCCCCTGTGCCCGGGGAGGGACGAGGGGCGAGCGGGGAGCACAGGGGAAGGGAAATAGCGGATTCCCCCGAACGCCCCTGGCAACCACCCCGCCGCCCCCCTCGCCCCTTCCCGCCTCGGAGTAACGCGCTGCCGGGGGCGGGGGGCGGCCGGGAGCGCTGGCAGCGGCGGGGACTCACATTTAAAACACATCAGGACGAAAAATAAAAAACTGTGAGGGGGGGGTGAGAGCGTGCGCTGGGGGGCGCAGCCCGAGGAATGCGGGAGTCAGGGGTCAGGGCCGCTCCGGGGCGGCGGCGGCGGCGCGGGGCGGGGCGGCCGGCGCGGCGCGGGGCGCAGGAATGCGCGGAATGTCGCTGTTTGTCCGCGGTCCCATTCAGCCCATTGGCGAGGCCGCGCCGCCACCGCCTATAAAGAGGAGTCCGTCCCGGCACTCGGCAGTGACACAGCCACTCTCCCGCCGCACTCGGACGGAGCGGAGCGGAGGAGAGGGGAGCCGCGCAGCATCCAGCAGCCACCCTCCGGCACAGCACCCACGACCCGCCGCAGCCCCGTCCGCGCCGCCGGAGAGGAGATCCGCCCTGCGGGAAGCTCTCGCCTCACCTCGCCTCACCTCGCCGCCCGGCAGCCCGACGCCGCTGCCTGCCCGACGCCGCCGTCTCGCTGCCCACAAGCCGCTGACCGCTGCATGATGGTCCCCAACGCCTTCGCCCCCTTGGCCGTAGCCCTGCTGCTCACTCTCCTCAGCCCGGTGAGTGCTGCCGCCCGCGGCGCCCCTGCTCCTGCCCCGTCCCGGCGCTCCCGGCAGCGGCTC
Organism: Entomyzon cyanotis; assembly: GCA_024500445.1. Classification (NCBI taxonomy): domain Eukaryota; kingdom Metazoa; phylum Chordata; class Aves; order Passeriformes; family Meliphagidae; genus Entomyzon; species Entomyzon cyanotis. Next base: position 19,986,288 of record JAKEPQ010000871.1, read on the forward strand.
TGACGCTCTCCTCTCTCTCTCTCTCCTCCCGGCACTTGCAGGAGGCTCAGGGCCAGGAGTGCAGCGGGCAGTGCCAGTGCGGCACGGGGCCCAGCCCCACCTGCCCCGCCGGAGTCTCCCTGGTGCTCGACGGCTGCGGCTGCTGCCGCGTCTGCGCCAAGCAGCTGGGCGAGCTCTGCACCGAGCGCGACCCCTGCGACCACCACAAGGGTCTCTTCTGCGATTTCGGCTCCCCCGCCAACCGCAGGATCGGCGTTTGCACCGGTGAGTGGTGGCCGGGGCTGCCGCGGGGACGGGGACGGGGACAGGGTCCCGCCGGGCAGGGAGCGAGGGGAGTGGGATCCTCCGAGCCCGCCCGACTCACTTTCTGCCTCCTGCCCATCGCAGCTCGGGACGGCGCGCCGTGCGTGTTCAGCGGCATGGTGTACCGGAGCGGAGAGTCCTTCCAGAGCAGCTGCAAGTACCAGTGCACCTGCCTGGACGGCGCGGTGGGCTGCGTGCCCCTCTGCAGCATGGACGTCCGCCTGCCCAGCCCCGACTGCCCCTACCCGCGCCGGGTGAAGCTTCCTGGAAAGTGCTGCGAGGAGTGGGTCTGCGATGAGGCCAAAGAGCAGACTGCCGTGGGACCTGCGCTCGCCGGTGAGTGGGGAGATGCAGATGGAAGCCAGGGGAAAGGGGCACCCTGTATGGAGGCTGAAGGCGTTGGGCTGGGTGGACACAGGGCACCCCAGCAGCTTGGGGGCTGCAGTTAGTGGAATCATCCCAGAGATTTAGCTGCCTGAATTTTTCAGGAAAAGGAAGGAGCATTTAGCAGGGCATGAGGTCAGGCAGTGGTCTCATTTTGGTTTTCTGTCTCCTGCAGCTTACAGACTGGAAGACACTTATGGTCCAGACCCAACAATGATGCGTGCCAACTGCCTGGTGCAGACCACAGAATGGAGTGCTTGCTCCAAGACCTGTGGCATGGGTATCTCTACCAGGGTCACCAATGATAATGCCTTCTGCAGACTGGAGAAACAGAGCAGACTCTGCATGGTCAGACCTTGTGAAGCAGACCTGGAGGAGAACATCAAGGTAAATATGATTACCTTTATGTATGCTCTACTAGGATGCTTCAATCCAGTAGCAAAAAGCCAGTGACCACAAGTGCAGTGCTGACAGGTAGTCAGTTTCAAATATTTTACTTTGAGTTTTACCCTAGTGGTGATCAGTTTACAGTTAAATGTCCTTAGTTTTCTCTCATGCTGTATTATGGCACTATATAAGTACATAAGCCTAATGATAATATAGTAAGGATAACATGGGTTGCAAGCTTAGTGTGCTGTGTAAAAGCCTGCCTTCTAAATATCTTGTATTCACTTCTATCCTAACAGAAAGGCAAAAAGTGCATCCGCACCCCCAAAATCTCCAAGCCTGTCAAGTTTGAGCTGTCTGGCTGCACCAGCGTGAAGACCTACAGAGCTAAGTTCTGTGGTGTCTGCACTGACGGGCGCTGCTGCACACCCCACAGAACAGCCACCCTCCCCGTGGAGTTCAAGTGCCCTGATGGGGAGATCATGAAGAGGAAAATGATGTTCATCAAGACCTGCGCGTGCCACTACAACTGCCCTGGAGACAATGACATCTTTGAGTCTCTGTACTACAGAAAGATGTATGGAGACATGGCATAAAGCCAGAAGGAGACGCTAAGTAGATTCTCAACTTGAACTGATTTGCATCTCATTTTGTAAACATGATTCAATAGCACAAGGTATTTAAATCAGTTTTTTTTTTTTTTCATTTCAACAAACTGCTCCACGTGACTTAAGACAATTTTTCTACTGACCCCAAATGGTGGTTTGAAGAAGAACATACAATGGAGAGTGGGACCACAGCAAGACACAGCTTCAGAACGTGTTGTTCCTGAGGTGGTGTGATGGGGTTAAGGGAAATAGGCAGGAAAAGCAGATTCAAGCAAATGTTCCCTTAATGTGGTACAGCATGCTTCATCTAGTAGTGCAATTGAGAAGAGACCATTAGCATGTTTGTTGGCACTGGCTTAGAGACAGCAACAGCTGGAATGCAAACACCCAGCAAAGTGCTAAGTAGAAGGTGTTCTGTTAGCCAGGACAGTAATGTTTCAGCTCTGACCCTGATTCAGATGGCTTGGCCAACAAGAATCAGAATCATGTCAATTAGACTGGACAGCTTGTGGCAGTTAATTTACCTGTAACAAGCTACTTTTTATGAATATTGTAAATACTTTGTGTATATATATTTGTACAGTTATCTAAATTAATTTAAAGTTTTGTGCTTTTGTTTAATGCTTTGAAAGTTCAATGATAGCCTTCTTTTTTGGAACAAGATAGGTAAGATTTAAAGCTTGTTTGACAATGCATTCAAAGCATGAAATAGATACTCCAGTGGAAATTGTTCAGATAGGGCCAAATGGTGAGTTGAGGTCAAGATGAAGTTGAGGTGCCTGTAATGTTACAAAGCATTCATCTGGCAAAATATGTTTACTTACTATGTTATAAGACAGGTGGCTTTAAGAAAAATGGCTGTTCTGTAGCTCATCAGTCTTTCCACTTGAGCATTTGTTTCTTTCTTTGACTATGGCTCTTTTTGGACAGTTTATTTGTTGAGAAGTGTGACCAAAAGTTACATGTTTGCACCTTTTTAGTTGAAAATAAAGTATTTATATTTTTTATATAAACGGCTTGGTATTTTATTTACCTTTAGTCTCCACTACTTCTTTACACATTTCTTAAAGGGCTTTGCTTTGCACTAGATGAAAATCAAGTAATGTGTGGTGGGTTCTTTGTCCAGACGCACATACACTTAGGAATAAGCTAATGATTTACTTATTCTGTTTCTAGTGAACCAACTGTAGTTTGTTACTCTTCTGAATTTAGAATGGAGGGAAGGGCCAGGCTTGCTTTGCCAAGCCCAGTGTGGCATTAGAAAGTGCAACAGGTCTCTCATGCATCACATGTGGTTTGAAGGGAGCCAGCTGGTCACTATGGTATTTGACTGCTGCTGTAGTACACCACACAAAGTTCTAATTTCCTTGAGGTCTTCCACTCATTAAGATTTGTTTTCAACTAAGGCAAGGAAAGTATTTTTAATTACTAAAAGCATTGAAGTGGTTCTTGACTCTAGAGTCAAGTCCAGAAGTCCAAAATTTGCTACAATTCTCAGGGAAGAGCTAGTGAGTTGTATCATAAAAATCATAGAATGCTACAGGTTAGAAGAAGCCTCTAAAAGACTTCTGATTGTACCTTCATGCAGCATAGGGCTAATTTAGATGTAGCTTTACTTGAATTAACACCTAAGTGTGGTATGGTAGAGCACTGAGCTCTGGTGGCAATTACCCAGATTATCTTCCTGCTTGCTGACCAGGCCAAACCATTTAACGTGAGTTTTGTGCAAAGGATCTATGGACTCAAACTCTTGCAGGCCCACAGATGAGAAGTATTGTAAGAGCTACACATCTTGATAATGGTCCAAACATTCTTCTAAGATAAGCAAAAACTAGTGTAAGGACAGTTGTGAGTCACTTGCCTCATCCCCCTGAAGCAAAGGAAAAGCTTCAGTCTCATGCTGGGTCCTACATTAATAACAGACTTTTTTTGTCCCTTTATTAAGACAAGGAGATTCTTTGAATTCAAAATTAACCTTTGCACTAGAAGTATTAGTTCTTGTTTTCAGAAAAAAAACACATGCTTTCCAACAAGAATCCTTTTCAGGCAAACAAGTTCAATCTGGAATTTCCTGGTGCTGAATGAGTGTTAGCTTACAAAAAAGTCCATCCTTCCTGAGCACCTTCCAATCCCATTGATTTCAGCTAGCATTAGCTGCAAATCAGTGTAACACCAGCTTTGACTAATGATGAACAACAGAGCCCTAAACTAATGGGAAGTCAGTGGGAGTCTTGCCAATGGCTTCACCAGGCTTTGCTCAAGGCCATAGAAGCATTTTCTCTTCCTCCGAAAAATACGAGGAATTCTCCTGGCATGAGGAAGTGGGTTTCTGTGTCCCGTACAAAATAGTTTTGGGTAGCATCTGGCTCTTAGGCTCCCTGAGACTCTCCAGCATTTTTCCTCTTTTTTTTTTTTTCAGGTTATGAATATGATGCAGCCATTCAGTTCACCCTGGAAACACTTCAAACACTCGTACAACACCAAGGACTGGTTGCCTGACCACTACTGTGGCTCTACCCCCAAATAACAAGAAAACTGTCATTTCTAGTTCCAGCAAGGACAGGATGTATGTGGATTTCATTCATACCCATCACTATAGAAGCTCTCAGGTTGAGCAGAACAGAAAGAAGCACAATGTACCTGGCAGGTTGGGATTAATGCCTGTAAGAGATGAGGTGTTTATGGCACTGCGTAAGCCTGTTGATGAACAACCCTGACCTGCAGTCTTTTACAAATTGGTATCAGATATTTTAATAAATGACGTTTCCTAGTAAAATCATTCCCATGAGCCTCATGGCTGGTCCATGAGATTCACTCATGTTCTGCTCCTAGCCCTCTGCAGTGTGGGCTGTATCTCCAACACCTAAGCCACACAACACTGTGGCCTCCCCTGGCACTGTCCTCCAGCTGTGCCGGGCAAACAAGGCTGGAGCACCAGAGAGCAGCAGCAGGGCTCTGCAGCAGGGTTGAGGAAGGGGCTCACCCACAAAGGGGCTCCCCCAAAGTAGCCCAGGACCACCACCTATCCTCTCTCCGATTGTGCAACGATGAAAGTGCCTTGCCTGCCATCTGACACATTATTGCATTGTTTCACAGGCCAGCAGAGCACGGAAGAGGCCTGTCAGAATATTTTAATAGTGATTTGCTGTTGCCACTGTGAATTAAAATAAGGGAGTTTGCTACATATGCAAATCTGTTAAGCAAGCTGTTGCTCTCCCCTGAGCGTATCAGGGGTCATAAATCTCAGGTATGCATTTTAAAGAATTGCACTCTTTTTTCCAGGAGCATGTGTAGTTTTCTGACAGAAGCATACCTTTTACACCATATCACAGGGGTTAGACCTCTGAAGGTCTTATCTCTGAAGGTAAGAAATTTAAATATTTTGTTGTAGGGCCTCCTAGAGGTGTAGGTAGACATCATACTGTTTGTAAGACTTTTTTTCAAAGGTATCCCAGGAAAAAGGAGCCCTTGTGTGGAATTTGTGGCATCTTAAATGATGGCTACAATGTGGGCCTTTCAACCGTAAAGAAGTTTCCTGATTTCATTCTTTGTGCCTAAGATGCATAGATGGAAGAATAAAAACTTGAGTTCAAAAGTCCAAAGTCACTTACATGGGAGAGAACACTAGTTCACATTCCTTTCAAAATACCTTGTTTTGGAAGTTTGCTTTTGGTTGTTTGCATCCTCAGAAAATCCTATTGTGCAAGTTTGCTACTGTACTTTTCGAATATTTTATTCATATATGAAAGTATATTCATTCTAATTACTAGCTCCTTAAAATGGATCTCCAGCTATATTAATAATATAGTTGGTTAGAATCACTGTAAAGTCAATACTAATTTAATAAAACATAATTAAATATTAAACAAGAATTCAAGGTGGCTCGAGACCAGAGTATCAAATACTTTGAAATATTTCTAAGCCATCGTATTTCAGATTTTTGTACCATAACACTTTTGCATGGATTTGCAGCTTAGCTTTCTAACACAATACAGATGTGAACAACAGACACGGATTATAGCCCTTTCATATGAAATAGGCTCTACTCTCCAGATGGAAATTTGTCAGATTCCTCAGAGCTAAGACACGTCCAAAAGACACTAGTTAAAAAAGTCTTCAAGAATGAGCCACTTTTAATGATCCACAGCCACACAGGAACAAATAAGTCTTTGAACAGTATCCAGTTGTTTGTCTCACAAAGACGGGGACTCAGCTGAGAAAACCGACTTTTGGACACCACTAGAAATAGCATACTCTTTACTAGATCATTTGTATTTTTTTCATGTAACATAGCTGTTTCAGACCTCGCACTTGAAGCAAGCCCTCATTCCATTACACTGAAAAGGATGTTAACTGTAAGAAGGAACAGTAATATTCTTACCTGAACATGTAATAATTCAGCCTTCTGACTTTGTATCCTACCACCAAAAACCTAAGTTCTTTAAAAACAGTGCTTAAATGTGGCTTTAACTGCTGTTACGCTGTGCCTACATATGGAAGTAGTTAGCAAGCAGAAGTTGGGATGAAATACCAGTGCAAGGCTTTGCCCAAAACCCAAGAAGAATCTGAGAGAGGAAGTAGTTCAGTTAACTTATTTTTCCTCTTTTTCCACTTTTTTTCCTCCCTGCAGTTCCTTTAATTCATGTCCATAAATGGACATACCAAAAGCCACTACATTCTCACAGTGTTTTTCAGCCTGCCTGCAACCAGGAAATACCAAGAATTTCTTCAAGGAACCTGTTCCCAAACTGTACTAAAGCCTTCAACACATTCAGCGTTTGACAGAGTTTAGAAGCATGACTAAGGTCCCATCTCCACTGCACTATTCAGCGTTGCTGCTGCATCAGAGAACAACTGCTTGCAGTCATTAGCGCTAGCCCTGGCTTTTTCAGCTCTTCTTTGTGCTGGCCCAAGCCCACATCCCCAGAGTAGTGAATTAGAGCCCATTCTGAAATGTCCCACCCTGAAACATCTGGCTGCATATTGTGGCAACATTCCTCAGCTCCTGTCTGTTATTGGGGTGGTGCCAATTGCAGGACTATTTACATTCGCTTAATGGTAAGTAAATTCAACCCTCATAGTAGTATAATGGTGTTTATGTTGTGAGGAACAAAGCATTTTACAGCCTCCTGAGCAGGACCAAAAGGTTGCTAACACAGTACTGCATTGCTAATACAATCCAGTGGTGCCTCCATTCATTGCTCAGCCCCATTAATTGAGCCACTGAAAGAAATGCCCAATCCAAATAAATGTATGTTGGTTTAAATTAGTCCTATTAAAAGCAGGTATTTAACTGCTTTCAACAGCTACAAAATATGTTTTCCTGCTCCTGAGCTGAATGCTAAGAACCAGCTTTTCAGCCAGTTTTCAGGACTCAGGTGAGCCTAGCTAACTGACACAACTGGAGTCAGACTGGTTTAGACCACCTATGACCCAAAATCTTAAGGCTGTATGATTTTAGGGGAACTGTACGGGGCTGTGTGCCTTGGACAGCTCATGGGAGGACACAGACTGGCTCCTGTGGCATTTACTGGGCAATAAGCACCTGCAGGAGCACAAACTGCACACGATGGTATTCTGTAAACAGCTAAAAGTACAACCTAGCACAACCTGCTAGGGAAGTGATAAGCCAGTTTATCTGGTAACTGAAAGTGAAAGACAAGGATTCAAAATAGATCTGAAATATTATTCAAACTTTGGACAATGTAACATCTGGGAAGGTATCAGATATAATCTTAACACACTGATATGGTGTTAAGTATGCTTTTCTAATTACATATTTTTTAAACCATGCAATTAAAAAACCCAAAATCATTACTCTTAACCAAGGAAGAAGATATTTAATGTGTTCTGATGAGGTTCATCTAATCATGAGCTTTCTGCTTTAGCGTACTAAGCTCTGGAGGAACTTACTCTGCCCTAAATCTCAGTCTTTGTTTACATTACATGCACTGATCCAAGAACGGGTATGGCCCAGATCACATCTGCAATACTCTGCTGTCACACAGCTTCATTCTCAAGGGGAGACGCTGGCAAGGGGAAAGAAACATAAAATGAGAAAAAATAGATCAACCAAACAGGTAGCCATCCCTCTAGGGTTCAGCTTCACGGACAACAAGAGCAAAACAGATATTGCTGTGCAAAGTTTCTACCTTCTTAACTGTGAATCAAGAGCAAGAGAGAAATGTGTATTTGATGAAAAGCATTAGAATAACTGAGGACCACTGCATGCTGTAAAGCCCAAGAATAAAAGTACAGTCTTGCTGAGATAATATTTATTCTCACAACTTCCCAAATTCTGCCACCTAAAGAAGGTCAGTGTTAAAGTTCATTGATCTCAGTAGAAAAGAGCATTTGTTTTGACTTAATGCTCACAAACAACACACATGCAAGAGAACAAACATGCAGAGCAATGGAAATAAGTAAGCAGTAATATTTGGCCTTCTCCATTTATACGTATTGTTCTAATTCCAGGCTTGTTGTGAGGTTAAAATGTCCAAGGTCAGTAAGTTGATCAAGCTTCTGAAATCTAATGTATTAGGAGCTACTGAAGAAAAGCATATCTTTTAAGAAATATCTTATCTTGGGAACTGGCGAGTGGCTCTCTCAGTGGGCTTCCCAACCAACCTCTTAGCTGTAGTTGCCCATCTGGGGCAATCTGCTCAACTGAGGTTTTTCTTCACCTGTGACTCAAAAGATTTTTATATGATGGCATAGAAATGAAGTATTTATTTCCATCTATTGATCCTTGCAGCCACAGCTCCATACCAATAAGCAGTCACTTTGGAAAGAGCTACATAGAAAAGAATATACCCCAGCCCATGATCTTGAACGGATCCCAGCATGGCTAAGGCCTGTGAGAAGCCACCTGGGATCAGTATTTCAAGGGAAAGCAACATTTGGCTTTTCTTGCTGTGCTGTAGGTACAGTGTTGCTGCTTATCCTTATGATCCACAGAAGTACAAAAGAGCACTCTAGAAGTGCCATTTTATTTTACAGTCATTTGATGACACACACACACCAGGAAATGCTGTTAGAGAAGAACTGGCAATGTTATCCCACTTCACAAGAGGGTGCCTGACTTAGAGGTAGTCAACATGGAATACATCTCAAGTAAGGATATTTTGTGAGGTCTGACCTTACACACACACACAAGCACTTACACACACAGAGATATCCCCACTGCAGCTTTCTGTAGTATGTAGCTATTCTCATGAAGATACAGTTACATTATAAATGTGTCACCTTATACAATATTCTACTCTACAAATGTGAGTATGCTCATGTTATCCTTTGGATAGCCATATAAAATGGGCATTTTTAGTTCTGGCTTTTCTGACTTCTGCAAGAATATAATGAGCATGGCATATCTTGGAAGTACATCCAGCCTTAATAGTGCAAGGACTATCTGGGTAAAAACTTGGGTTTTATATGAAGAAATAGTGGACTTTCTATATGCAGAAATAAAGCAGGACTCTTCTGTCTCTAAGAATGCTTTAATTTCAAACAGTTGAAAAGCAAATTAGAGACTATTCATGTAATGTTTTCTTTGGCTTCTGCATGGCATTCTCGACAGACCGTATCATAAAACAATTTAGCAACAATACGTATATTTGCTAATAACCACACACAGACAGGTACAATGGCCCTCTCAACACAAATCAGAGACAAGCAAGCAACTGGCTGATAGAATCTCATTGTGCTGAATGGTGACTCCTGATTGTGAGAGGCAGCAGGTTCTTCTTTCAAATACTTTACAGTTTTGCCTAACATCTATGATTATTTATTAGACATCATTAAACCAGTCTCTGAATATTTTTTCGCTCTGTATATCTACAAAGCAAAAAGGACAGGTTGTGGACTAGTAGGATTGCACAAAAAACATCCTGTCCTTTAGACAGAAAATATAGAAACACTGGCACCGGTATTTTGTCTGTCTGCTTTTCCAAAACAAGGAGGAGGCAAAATTTGGTATGTCATTTTATTCTGTGAGTTCATTTAGATAAAAGTGGCTTCATTGATAAGGCAATTTTGGAGCATATAATTTCTGTTAGATGATGCTGTCTATAAAAAGTGTAGGACGTACAGCAATGTATTCTCATATAGAATATATTAGCTAGCATTTAATACCCCACCTGAACCAATATCAGACTACCAACTCCTGAAACACCAAACACAGGCTATACTGACTCCTACAAAGACCCTGTCGTTCCCTGTTGGCACAGAGCTCTGCCCGACTTCACTCCGGACCACAGGAATGAGACCGGGCTCTTTCTCTGCATCACACTGACACCGTGTGGCTGCTCTGCAGGCGCCTTTTGCTCCGGGTGCAAACTTAGCCTCCTTGTGAATGAAGCTAAACAAGCTTTTTGTGCTCTTTTAGACGGAAGGTGCTTATTTCTCACTTGAAACAATTGGTGCTATTTCGTTGCAGAGGGTGATACAAACCAAGCATAGACTTGTTTCGAATATAGGAAATCTTTCTTATTTTCTCAAAGTGCATTAAATTAATTACATTTCTGCCTGAGCACCATGCTTTACCTTGATACATGCTTATACAGCATCATTGTTATCTGTATTAGAGATATAGAAAATGAAACACCCCAGCGTGTGATTAAAATTCCTCTGGAACCAGCTTGCAAGTCACAGGATGAGGTCTCACTCACCACCTTTCTCTCCTGCCTTTGGACTGTTCCCATGCTTTGAACTGGCAGCAGGCAGCAGAATACCCTGGGCATCCCTGGACAGCTTCTGACTTCCCAATGGCACCCATCCCAGACTAACAGATCACTATAATATGTCACAATACATCACAATAGTTTTCACCAGCAGGTGAAATGGAAAATACTCCTAAAAGAGGGGTTTATTTATTAAAAACAATATTAAAGGACAGTATATTTTAATTGTCTTGCTTTTTATCTTGTATGCTTCTTAAAAACTAATGAGCGCTCCAAGGTTCCAGTTTTACAATGAGCAGAACTTGCTTCTCCTCCTTAAGCAAATACAGTTTCACATGTAGGTTTTGGGGATCTGTCAGAAATCTTTAAAATTATCTTGTGTAATTATACCTCTTTCCTTCCAGTTGACTAATTATGTTACAATAAGCATTGGGGTTAAATTGTTGAAAGGACAAATTCCCTCCTGACTTCTTCAACCTGCACAGACAGTGGGTCATGTCCATTTTGTGTAGGTTTGGTCTGCTATAGAGGTCTTTGATGCTCTGGATCCAACCCAAACCTACTGTAACAAAACTCTGAAGCAGCTCCCTACTTGACATCCATTAATGTGAAATTGATTTGGACATAGAAATGGGCCAGAGAGCCATGCTGTGCCCTGTTCTCTGGATTGTGCCTACTGCAGCTGTCGACTGCCCAACAAAATTGTGGAGCAGGGTCTGGTACATGGACTGCTGCACTACTGAGACTCAAAAAAGTGGTAAGAAATGCTGTATGTTTGGAAGGCCCATATACTTCCTTCATAAGTAAATATATTTTCTACAGGTCATTTGAATAACAACTTCATTTGATAGCAGCAGTGATGGACTGGCCATTCTTAGGCACTCAGAACCAGAGATTCACCTGAGATTTTCTTTCCTTACCCTGTTCCTTAACAGCACTCTGCATCTCACCCGCATGAGCAAAGAACTGAGGATTTTTAGATACACATTTCCTCAGATCATCTTCCCCAGGTGAACAACTTTTAACAAAGGGTCTTTTTCAGACCCTTGTCAATGCTTTTTTAACTAGCCTGGCTGGAAATGCTCAGTAAATCTCAGACCTGGCACAGGACCCAGAGGCCTTGAGATATCAGTACCACTCAGTCAGGAGGTGTCAGAAAAATCTCTTCAGTCTCCTAGTGCCACCCCCCTTCTTGGAAAGCAGGCAGACTTGATGATAGCCCAGGTTTGTGTTTACCATGAGCAATATCTTCAGCTTCTAAATCCCTACCAAGAGTTACATGCCGTAACTACCTGTGCACAAGTACTGCTCTCCAGTTGCTGGTTTGAGAATCCAGGTTGGGCAAAAATTTCCTTACACAGTTTGCTTTACACAGAAATCCTTCTGCCCCTTTTTTTTTTTTTTTTTTTTTTTTTTGTAAATGTGGTGGCTCAGCCTCAGGTCTAAGAACATATTCAGGTTAACTTTTCTCCTGAGCACTATATTCCCCATATATGTATTTTGCATTGTGTTTCAGCCTTAACACTGATGTTCTAACTGTTTCCAGGATGGCTTTGAAATTCTTATCACACACACAATCCAACAAAACCATTATCTACATGAAGTGCCACCTCTTATACCATCAAAATATGCTATATATTATGTATCTGAAGAAAAACATCTTCCAAGGAGAGGGCTAAAATTGACGCATGTTTTGTTTTTAAAGGTGAGGCCTTAGGAAAGTCTAAAAACCTTTGACCAAGCCCTCAATATCTCTCTTATTAACAGTGGGAATTATTTCTTTGTCACATGTTTATCCAAATCCTTTGGGTCAAATTAGCCTTTTGGTTATTGCTTTTTCTCTTTTATGAAGCTGTGTCCTTGTTCTCAGCTGATAGACCTATTCCATCCAACACCCAAAGCGCTGCCCATTTTTGATGGCCTTTTAGAAATGGAGCATTTGCACTTTTGCTGAAATATATACAGCTCTGTAATTTTTGTCAACTTTGATACTAAATTCCACATGGCTTTGCCTTGCATGTAGAGCTTTTTCTTGTAATATGTCAGGCTCACCATCATATTTTTGATAACAAAATTGTTCATCTTTCAAAAAATTTATTTTTGTATGGATGATTCTTTGACAAATTATCATTGTGAAGGATTCATTGTGAATGTTATGAGAATCTCCACACTTTCTGTATTCAATGAAGCTACATGACAAGGCACTACTTGAAATCTAGTGCTGAATCTGAGCAGATGTCAATATATTCTGAGCTTCCAGCAAGCATAGGGGGCAGAGAATCTGGGGTCTTACTTTTACTCTTCTTGGTTTGTTTGTTGTTTGTTTTTGGGGGTTTTTTTTTTGGTAGATGGCTATGGACAACATGGTTTATATTATGTAATCTCTAAGATGACATCCATTTCTGTGAGCCATCACGAGAACAATTGGTATTAAGTAATTTAATGGTTGATACAGAGTCACACTGCACTTCTGCTCTGTTGAAGCCAGCAGTGAGAGTTAGCAATACGCATTTTATGTGATTTTAGCTCACTTGTACAAGAAATGTTCCACCGAAACGTCTCCTAAACAGGATATACAGTAATTCATATTAAAATAAAAACTTCCTCAGTGATAGGAAATGATAGCATAATATTCTTCTGCAGAATTTTGATTCTTTGCACCCCAGTAACCCAGGCTTCCCCATACTCTCATCTCTAAAAATTCTACTAGGTGTGTTAGCTAATTACAAGAATGGAAAGTACCTCATAAGAAGCCCAGGAAAACCCATTTTTTTCAGGTGATTTGCCTGGATTTTTACTGTCCTGGAGCTATGTTTCCTTAGAAAATTTGCGCTGAGCAAAACAGATCATTTCTCAGTTATTCCAGATCAGGCCAGAAGAGGGCCAGATATCACCAGCAAATGTAGCTGCATTCACTATTAGGTCAAAGTATATCTATTTATACATTATTATTAAACCTTGCACTTCCATAAACTATTTATTTTGAACATCAGAACCAAGTGTACGTCATTTCTTTCTCCAGTGTAAAGAGGCTAAATACAATTTTTTGACCTTGTTACAGGACTGTAACAAAGAGCATAATTCATTTTTTATAGCGGATTGTGCCATCTTCTGCAGCCAGCAGATACAAGACTTAAAAATTAATTCATTGCCCTCAAGCAGCATGCATTCTGCCACAAAGAAATTCGAAGCTCTGGCACAGATGCAGGATGGCAAAAGCAAGACTTCCAGCAGAGACATTTGAAGAGACCTAAAGAAATTCTGTCGAGCCTCAGACTGAGTCTGGTGCTAAACCATGTTTTTTCCAGAGTGCTACAAATGCAAAGACTCATAACAACTAGATGAGAAGTTAACTCATGTAACTTCTGTCAGCCTGACCTTGGCACTAGGGAATATCATGGAGCAGATCCTCTTGAGTGCAATCACGTGGCATGTACAGGATGACCAAGGGATCATCCCAGCCAGCATGGGTTTATAAAAGGCAGATCCTGCTTGACCAACCTCCTTTTATGAAAGGAGGACCTTGGACCTTGTCTACCTGGACTATAGTAAAGTCTTTGACACACTTTTGCACACCATTCTCCTGGAGAAACTAACTGCTCAAGGCTTGGGTAGGTGCACAGTTTGCTGGGTAAAAAAAGCATGTGGATGGCTGAGTCCAGAGAGTGGAGGTGAATGGATTTACATCCAGTGGGTGACTGGTCATGAATGGTGCTCCCCAAGACTCAGTACTGAGACCTGTCCTGTTTAATGTCTCCATTGATAACTTGCATGAGGGGATCGAGTATACCCTCCATCAGTTCACAGATGACACCAAGTTAGGTGGGAATGTTAATCTGCTGTAGGGCAGAAAGGCTCTGCAGAGGGATCTGAACAGGCTGGATTGATGGGCCAATTTATTACAATAAAATGAAGTGCTGGGTCTGGCACTTGGGTCACAGCAACCCCAAAAAACCCATCCAGGTTTAGGAGGGAGAGCCTGGAAAGATGCCTGATGGAAAAGGACCTGGGGGTTCTGGTCAACAGCAGCTGAACATGATCCAGCATGTGCCCAGGTGGCCAAGAAGGCCAAAGGCATACTGGCCAGTAGCAGAAATAGTGTGTCCAGCAGGACCAGGGCACGCAACTTCGCCACTGTACTCAGCACCAGGGAAGCCACGACTTGAATCCTATGTTCAGTTCTGGGCCCCTCACTGCAAGAAAGACATTGAGATGCACGAGTGAGTTTAGAGAAGGGTGATGAAGCTGATGAAGGGTCTGGAGCACAAGTCCTATGAAAAGTGGCTGAGGGAGCTGGGGTTTTTTAACCTGGAGAAAAGGAGGCTCAGAGATGACCTTATTTCTCTCTACTGCCTGAAAGGAGGTTGTAGCCAGGTGGGGGTCACACTTTTTCCCCAGGTAACAAGTGAATGGATGACAGGAAAACAGCCTGAAGTTGCACCAGGGGAATTTTAGTTTAGATATTAGAAAAATTTCCTCACCCAAAGGTTTGTGAAGCATGAGAACAGGCTGCCCAGAAAAGTCATTACCATCCTTAGAGGTATTTAAAAAAATATGGGGATGTGGCACTCAGTGACATGGTTTCATGGTGGACTTGGCAGTGCTCGGTTAATGGCTGGACTCTAATAATTATATTAGAAGTCTTTGCCAATGAGAATGATTCTGATTCTATGACTGTCAGCTATGTCTATGTGCCTTATGAACATGACCAAAAGGCAATTCTGCTGTCTTCTGATCAGGAGATCAGTCTGGAGCTTTGGGATGACTCAAAAATCTTCCATCTCACTGTATTTGTTTTATTTCAGTAAATTAAAGATAGAAAGAACTAAACAAGCAATAAATGGCAACACAAATTTGACACATGTTGTGGCTGAGGCAGAATACAATAATTTACAATGGTATCCTCTAAAATCTGGTTCCAGGCTTCCATAATTATTCCAAGTTTGTCCGTGGTCTCCATAGCAGCCTGTCCTGAGGCTCGAGGCTGGTGTGGTGACTCACAGTGGTTCAGCAAGGGACTCAACTCCTTTACAGGGAGTCTGAGTCACAGGATGCCAAACCTGGACTGGTTTCCTGTAATACAGAGGTTCCTGAGCTATGGTAGACATAGCACTCATGGCACAAGCCACCTCAACATGGTGCTCCAACACCTCCCAGACATTGCCACAAGGTATGCGAGGGTAAGCAAGAGATGTTGCTGCTGCTGGCACACAAATACAAATCTTTGGCAACTTGTGCTTTAATAAGTTGCTGGACTCATATAGACTGTCCTGGACCTCCTCAGAAAGGCAAAAACAGTTTACGACAGCCCAGCAGTAAAAGCACTGAATATAGAGCTCACCATGAGCCCTGGGTTGGTTTCCCAAAGCCATTAGTGGTGCTGCTGTGGGCACAGAGTGTTACAGCAGCTGCCCTGTGACCCTGCAGCACTAGAAGTTCCTCATTATGCTCTTATTGCTGAGCATCCACTCTGGAGTGGTACATTGGGCAACTCGTTCTGGCACAGGTACCTCCTCAGCAACAAGCTTGAGCTTTGCAGCAGACTTGGAAAGAAGGGAGGTCAGAAATGAGATCTTTGCTCCAAGATGAGGATCCTAACCACAGAGTCACAGATTGAGGCTTTGTTTTATATTCCTTCTTGTCTTCTGGGCCCCGTTAATTTCTTTTTCCTGGAAAAGTGGATGCCCTCCCATGCAGCAGAGGGGTAGCTCCTCCCAGCTTGCTGGGTATGGTTTATAACCTTGTATTTAAAAAGATAATTTTGTACTTTGAATCTCCTCAGACTAAGGAAAGGCAGGAGCCCAGGCCACCCACTCGCCAGATGGCACAGGGCAGCCTCTGGCAGGTGCTTTAAGCAGACAGCTGTTGCGCACTGGGCTGGACACAGTGTTTTAGTGTAAAAAGAGATTTACCAGAACAGGCCTGTCTGAAATACAGACATTGCTTCATTTTCTTTAAACATGGCCAATCCTGAGGTAAATAAGAGCAAGAAACCCCTAACATATTAGTCAAGCAAATTACCTCTCAGTTACTGGCAGTAGCAACCAGTGATATGTCTGTACCACCTGGATACCTCCGAAGGCAGAATTCTGCTTGTTTTGTGACACATAATGTTGCTAGGCTCACCCAGACCAATGACCTGTAGTCTGCTCTTCCTCTGCCTTTTTCACTTGAAAGGAGGCCACACTACACAGCAAAGAAGCAGTTACACTGAGTAATACTGACACCCATATCACGACACCTGCTGTGACACCTTTCAGCTTCACCTACTGACAATGTTTCATGGAACTCTGTCAGGGTTAAAGAATGCTATTTCTCAATTTAGTGTTCCCACTGAAACACTCCAAATCACAAGCAGTTCGCTCACTCCCCCATTCCCTCCCCTCTCCCCTCATCCCTGTGGCAGGATGGAGAGGAGGATTAGAGGCACACAAGGTGAAGATCATGGGTTGAGATGAGAACCGTTTACTGGAAACAGCAATGAGATAAGAAAACAAACAGTAACAACAACGGTACTAGTAACAGAGGGCACAAGATAGGTGAGTGATTCGCACGAGAGTATTCCCCAGCACCAGCCAGTAGGAAGAAACCCAACCTCCCCCCACCCACAGTGTGTGGTGTGAGTTACTACAGAATAACCTCATGGTCCTGGCCATGCCTCTCCTGGCAAAAATTAACCCTGCCCTGGATGGAACCAGGACAAGCTCTGATACCATACACCAGCTGAAACAAAAAACACGTTACATCCAGATGGACAAAGCTGCTGGGTTTTTTCAGAACTCAGTTTGATGGTGGCTGTAGAATACTCCTTGGAGCCCATCAGGCTTCAAAATGACAACCTAGTATCTGCCATCCTGGGGTATCACCAGCCACTGGATACCAGGACCAGCACCAGTATTTATTCATATGATCTGACACCACCATTACAAATGTCTTTAAAAATCAAAGAAGAAATTGAATCAGCAGAAATATCTACACTAAGATTAAATCAGGATAACTTTCTTCATTGTCACATTGACTTGTCAATTTCTGGCAAAGCCAAATCCCAAACCCCACTTAGCTTCTATCCTCTTGATGACCATAATAGCTTTCACAGCTGCTCTCCATTCAATATCAAAGGTCAAACCAGCAGTCACATGCTTGAAGACTCTCTGGTTCCATTTTTATCCAGGAGCTAGTCTAGCCCTGCCTCTTAATTGAAACTGGCATCACTTTAAGATGTCAACATACCTATCTGCATTCAGGAGACAGTACCAGTTGTAAAAAAAAAAAACCCAAAACCATCTCTCTTCCTGCCTTCCCCTCCCAATAATGAATGTAACTAACATTCCAGTTAGAGAAATTATCTTCAATTCATAGGGCGAAGACTGAAGCAACCCCCATCCCAAAAAAATAATGTGAAATTGTGCTCTATAACCATACCAGTTGGTAGCATTTGGTACAGAAAGGGTCACAAACAGCATATTACTTCTGATGGGTTTATTGGTCACAGGCAACGTTACAAAGCAGTTACACTGAATAATGCTGTCACAGTCCTATCATAATGTGAGGTTGCTACAACACATTTACATTTCACACAGTGAAACTACTTTAGGAATAAAAAAATCATGCTCGTAACATAAGATCAAGAAAATACACTTGGTTAAAAGAAGAAATGGTCCCAGAATTTCAGCCCACTCAAACTGAAGTTAATGGAAAAGCTTCCTCTGACTTCAGCAGGCTCTGAATCCAGCCTTCAATATGCCCTGACAAAGCTGTAAGGTCAAATGCCTCTCTGCCCAGTTACAGGTTCTTCATTCTTCTGACATACTTGTGCGTGATGTATTTTCTTCTTTTTAAATGAGAAGAACATAAATGTGAAATTGACTATGCCAAATTTTATACGTAACAGAGCCAATTTTGGGTCATCAGCTTTAGCGAGTGGGAGAATTACAAAGGTCTTAATATGTGTACTGGAAAAGGAGGGAGTTCCTGCACTCCTGAGTGCCTGTAGCAGCTGTTTGTGTAGCCTGAAAGCTTCCAAGAAAGGTCATTACCTGCTTCTTCAGAATTTGCATCTCTGAGAGCATCTGCATTCAAAAATGGGATTTCAAAACCACAGCTGAAAAAATCATGTAGCAAACAGAGAAACACATCTTTACTTCAATAAAACAAAATCTTTTAATCAAATCTAAGTTTCATTTGAAGTAACATAATTACTTCTGGGAGCTCAGATATATTCCTGAAATAATTTCTTCTGATTTACAGGTGACTTGATGTATCCTATACCCACCCATCCAGAGGATGCATGCACAACATACAAACTGTGAATCTAGTTCTCCATCGGTGTTGGAGCCATCAGAGGGCAGCAACACGCCAAGGCTTCCCAGCCCACGGAACTCCTGTAGCCAGGCATCTCTTCCATGTGGGGGAAGTTTTAGTTAGCAGTCCTCCTAACCTCAGAATAGCTGCTTGCACCATAATGCTGCATTGTTTTATGAGACCCAAAGCTCAGAATGCAATTCACACTTCAAGGAAAACTGGAGTGAGAAGAGTGCTGCTGTTTAGATTTCAATGGTCACCAAGAACGTGGTTATTTCACAGAACTGTATTTGCTAATTATCCGCATTTTTAATGTAGAATACTGATCATAAACCATGCTTTATAAAATTCTCCCTCTCCAGTGCATATCAAAGATAACATTTGTGTTCGTGTCTCAGACTGTGATGACCAAATGCTGTTAGCATAATAATGGACATGGTTCTACCACATCCAAGTGGGAATGACAAGAGCTGCCATCCTGTGTCACAAGCATAGTCCATCAGGAGTCCCTGAGATACAAATATGGCACCCACTCTCCTCTCTACTGGCATTTTGGTCAAGAGTTCTCAATAAAAGTTCCAGCTTATTTAAAAAAAATGTTGTCGTTAATTAAAAAAAGTCTATTTACAAATCAGTTGTGATATGAATAATAACAACATTCCATAGGAAAAATCAGACTGTCTCAAAAGTTGGTAAATATGTTTTTAACTGCAAAATATCAGATATTGGCTGTTTTCTGTCTTGATAGAAGCTGAGTCCAGTAACTAATTCTATATCTCTAATCCGAGCTGTATGAAACTTCATTCTCTCTTCAACCCACATGGATTCAGACTTGCCATCCTATTGGGACAGAGGAGGATAAAAAAGAAGTTGTAACTTTTTTTTTCCTGAAATGCATTTAATTTACCAAAAAAAGACATTCTGATGCTTTATAAAGACAGAAGGCAGTAACTGTTGGCAAACATCTAACAAATGGAGTGTGCAGGATTATACATAGTTAAAAGACTGTCTGAATTTAGTACTTGCTGTTACCTCCTCAAGGAAACAAAACCTGTAACTGCACCAGTTGGTGATAATGGGGAATGGCAAGTTAGGTCCAGCATTTGTCTACCATCTGTATGATAAAAATATTTCTTAGAGCTGTGCCTGACTCTAATTCCTTGCTGCAGGATGGGTCTATACACTTTCCACCCTTTTTTCTGATTTATATGGAATGTAGCTATGTGCATTCCTACCACAATGCCAAGGTACCTGAACTAGCAGCAACCAGTGCTCCTCAGGAACATCTGAAGATGTATGTGTCTACTCCTGGGAATGCATTTGATCTTAACACTGACCTTTTGTTGTGGGTGACTCCTCTTAGAAGCCCTGCATTCTCAGCTGGTGACCAGATAACTGCATTACAGAAGTCTACCTATGTCTCACATTGATGGTCTCTGCATACTCTGACTCCACTCTGCTAGCTCTTAAGTTTTGCTCTTTGAACAGATCTATTTTCCCATTTGATCATATTCACAGGCTTTGACATAATTCCTTTTGCAAAATTATTGTCTTTTCTCTCAAGAGGATCATGTAGACTGTATTATTTTTGCAAGCTTTAACTAATTAATCATTGATATCCAACAAAACAAGCTCCAGCCTGACTTCAGATATTTATGGGGACCAAACAGACTACTTACTGCACAGCTTTCACTGTTGTCTTCTCTGTGAGGTACAACAAAAGACAAAGCATCTAGAGACCCTTCACACTCCAGAGGAGTTTCAGAAGTATTTTTACAGCTAGTCAGCACAATGAAGAAGTGGGTTGGAACTGGAACTTCTGAATTACCAGGGTATCTGAAATACAAAAGATCTTTTTGTAAATCCACCAAATCATACTTGCAAAAAAGACCAAATGACAGCAATCAGCTGTATTTAATTTTAGCAATTCAATTATTTTGTACAAAGAATGCTTAGGTGTGGAAGGACTATTCCAGATTACATTTTTTTTTTGCAAATCAAGTCTGGCTTGTAGGCTGATTTAAGTAACAAGTTTGAGGAGGTATAACAACAAACTCATTTATCATAAAAATGTGTAGAACTCCAGAGGAGATGAAGAGTTCAGCCCAAGTCCAGAAAACCATCTGCCTGTTAGCAATTTTGAAAACCATCTGCCTGTTAGCCTGAACCAATTTTGCTAACTAGTGTAATCAATAACCTGTAGTGAAACACTGCCAGCTCAGGAAGTGTTAACCATGACACCAGGGATAGGCCCTTGCCTCATCTTCTCCTAGAGGCAGTGGCAAAGTCCTAAGTTTTCAGGATGGCAGACATTCTTCCACATGCAACATCTTCTCTTACACTTCACCTTCGAGTTTAGGATGACACACTTTGAAGGTGCTTTTTTTTCTTTGTGCTTGTTGCTTCTCTCTTAACTTGCTTTTCTGCTTAGGGCCATTTGTCTGTCTTTCTGAACAAGGATTATAATTACTAACACGCCACTAACGGAGGAAAGAAACAAAGGATTAGTATGTGAGAGGTTCTCACCTTTTCAACTTTTCTGGGGTATCACAGAGACCATCAGAGTCATAATCAAACACAGGACCACTGACTACATTGACACCATTCCTGGCTGCAGCATATTCAGGTAGCAGGTGTTGATGGAAGTAGTTCCATAACACTGAAACACAGCAATGGAAGCAGGAAACAATCTTCAAGATAGAAGCTGCTAATACAACTCTGCAGAGTATTCACTATAAACAAACATGATAAGCTGAGCAAATAATAAATTCCACAGGTGTTTGCTGTTTTTAAAGGTTGCAACCATTTAGAGGTTGCAACTGGGCAGCAGCATTCACTGCAGTATGTCCTGACATTGTGGTTTCACAGTCACCCTAACCACAAACTTAACTGAGGCATAGTGATGCTGCTCCCTGGGGACCTTAGGTTTCTTTCCTTGAAAACCAAACCGTGGAGAGGTTAGAAGAAAAACCAGAGAAAACCATGCCTGCCTGCCTCCTGCCTCACAGCTAAGCTGGCCTGGCTAGCTTGTACACTCACACCTATGAGCTGGTAAGTATGTAACCTATATAATATTTTAAATTACAATTAAGAGTTGAACAGTATTGCATTATAAAACAGGACATCTCTTTTTTCCAGATGTACCACAGTCATCCTTCTTTTTCACCAGGAATATGCATATTCTCTCTCAGCCAACCATTTCATGTTTCCTCTATCCCCAGAACCAGGGGTCATTTGCATGGTTTGGAAGTAAGCAAAAAAAAATTGTCTTCTTTTTTATATTCAACCATGCATATAAAATATGCATAGAAATAAAATACCTTTAAATGCAGGATACATGGGCACAATGTTGCTGGTAAGCAAGGCATCATAGTGAGGTTTCTTTGCATCTGTCATAAAATCTGAAACCAAAAAAGGGCAATTAGTTACTTGGATTTGTTACTTTAAACCTGCATTTTCATGCTTTTAGTGACTGGTGTAATAACAGTGAGATGGAGCTGACCTAACTTCATTTTCTAAAACCAATGTGGGTGTACGTGCTGACTTCAGTACATGCTGGATTCCATCTAAAATAAATAAGCTTAGTAGCAGCAGCAATTACACTTGTCAGATATACAGTTGGCAAATTTTGTAAGATTTAAAAATATCAGAACAGGCTTCTCAATTCTGGAGAAGGAAATAAAACTCATGAGTGTCAGACCAACTTTCCCTGACTGCAGAATCTAGGCTTAAAGATAGGATTCTATTGAAACTTTGAAAACTATATTTGATGTCGATGTTTAAATTACTTGCTACTTGGTAATTTATGCAGTAAAGTCAACATAAAATGCTTCCAAAACAGGTCAGTAACAGTTCACAAGCAATTTATCCACTTATATTGTCATAGAAAGTGAATTCGCAATTTACCAGCTTGCTGGACTTTACCCAATGTCTACATGTTCCTCCCAGTTTCTTCTGTGAGATGCCACTCTAGAAACCTGATAAGTTTCAAAACTTCTGGGAAATACTAAGTGACAACCCCCTGAATGCTGAAGTGCCTGAAGCACCTAAAACGTTTTCCTTTCTCATATGCTGAAGTGAACTGCAACAACTCAGCAGCTACTGCTTCATATTCTGATTAGTTATCAAGAAAAAGATACAAAAGACTACACCTCCTACATTACAAATCACATAAATCAGATATACTACACAATGAAGGCAAATACTTACTTGGAGGAGCAAGAAATCCATAAGTTAGGCGAGGATGATTGTTGTAAAACAAACAGGTCTGGTTATGATTCTGTGAAACACGAACATCTTTATGTAAACAGCTGGAGGCAGTTCCTGTAGAAGAAACCCATTTGTCCTATTGGATGAGAAGAAAGTATCATTGTGAAAGCTGACTTACAATAATTCTCTTGGTATGAAAGACTGCAGAACTCTAAATATTTAGCTGCACCTTCCTTTAAGAGTGTGAGGGGCTTAACTAATATGCAAGAATTGTTCCCCGTCTGTCAGTGGGAAACAAGCCCTCCCATCTACTTCATATACCTTGGAAATAAAGTGAACAGAACTGCAGCATTTTAGTCAATTGTAACATCTAAAAGAGAATCTAGAAGTGACCATTGAAGGTAACCAGATAGACTGAACAGATAGACAGATTCAAATAATTGACAGATAGATGTGTGGGCCACTTGTTGCAGTAACTGGTTGCTTCATGTCACTAACCTCAAACTATTTAGGATCAAGCAAATCTTGCCACTTCAGCTAAATTCCATTTTAACAGCCATTATTAAAAACATATGATTCCCACATAATGACATTAAAAAGTATCCTCTACTATCCTTGTTCCTTTTAAGCATGATATGGCTTCTAAATTTTTTCTGAATGGGAAAGGCCAACTTGAAAAAAGCTTCCATTCATCAGATCAGGGCTCTGCACGGACAGGTGTGTTTTAATCATAGGGCTCAGGACCACAAAGACCTGATTTATTTTCACTGACCTCTTTCCCTCTGCCCTCAGTCAGGATTATATTCTGAGAGAAGGATCATATCAGGGCATGAATGACCCTGACACTCAAGATTTTTGTTTTTCAAGGTTGCATCTAATCTTTCTTCTGATACTTACATCTTTGCCAACAGTGTAGGCGCTCCACAGAGACATGCCGTAGTCCCTGCTGTACCCACTCACGTAGCGGTAATGGTAAAGGAGGCAGTAATTCTGTCTTTTCTGCAGAACCCTGGGCCGTCCATAGGGTAAATTAAGTTCCTCTGTCTTCTTAACTGCAACAGAAATAGTGCTTATTACTTTTCAGTTAATAATGGTTGTTAAGTACCTCCTTTTAAACATCTAAGGTTGCCTAATTTTCAATTGCCAAACAAACAGAAGTAGCAGTAATGGGACAAAAAATTTTGGTTTTGTATCAAAGGCATAGTTTCTGGGCTAAGTCAATAAATTAAGTAAAAAAGCCAGTATAAAGCAATCACTGAAACTTATACTGCACAAAGTAAGCTTATATTAAAGCCAAAACCCTTTGCACCCTGTCAAGAGCAGGGACATCTTCCACTAGACCAGGTTGTTCAAAGCCCCATCCAACCTGCCCTTGAACACTTCCAGGGGTGAGGCATCCACAAATTCTTCAGGCAGGACTACAGTTCCAGCAAGCATTTCAAAGAATTTTCACATCATTTACTTGAGAGTTGCCAAGAAGTTTAAAAATATAAAATGTTTGATGACTAATAATTATTATTTTTGTTAGCTTTTTAATTTTATGTTATTATCTGAAGTTCTTACCTTCTGTTTCAGTAAGATTTAAGCGCTGATGAAAATCCCTTACTGGCAAGCCCTATAATTATAAAGGAAAAGCAGTGAGATTCTACAAAGCATATTATGAGTCGGTACTACACTTAAATGTAACTTCTGTCTTGCAAATTAAATATATACAGAACTCACTGACATGTACCTGAGAGGAGCTATGGGAAATTTGCAGAAACAAATCTACAGGCTTGAAAACCACAGCCCAAACACAATATTAACGGAAGAGAAATTTCAACACAATTAAGTGAAGCAAGCAAGAACTGAATGCTTTCCCCATCAAGTTTCTGTGGGGCTTTTCCAGGCTCTTCAGAGATGAACGTGACTTAACCCAAGCAATCTGCAAAAAATGAATACACGAATACAGGCTAGCACTCACTAACCCCAAGCAAGATTTGATTTTGAAACCAACAGTAAGGGGCTGTGAAACTATCTGAAGAATGCAAAGTTTTACTCTTTGAATACAACACAGACTTCTGCCTCCACAATTTTAACTATTTCAGTACTTACCACTGTCCTGCAGGAGCAGCCAAGGCTCACTGAAAAGGCTCTTTCTCCCACCACAGAGCATTCAGAAGGATGGCTTGTTTCTTTGGGATGGTGGGGCATGTAAACAGGGTGTTTTAATAGATGGTTTAGGCGTCCATGAGTTCCATTGTTTGGGGCTGGTTTCAAATCAAGCAAATCTATGAAAGAATTGAAGTCATATTAACAGGAGGACAAAGATTGTAATACACAGCTGATGATATTTTGCTTACAAGTATGGTCACTGCTTGCTGCTCATAACACCCCAAAGGAAAAGTACTGTAACCTCTTTAAAAGGGACTACACATATTCTTAGCTAGGGTTCAGTATAGTATTAGTCTGCTTGTAAGGCTGAGTAAGTCGCCCCAATTAATTTTATATCAGGAAGTTAACATGCTGGATTTCATACATTCCATTCATCTAATTCTTTCTGTGCAGGATGGAGAAAATCTAAACCTCAATGACTGCACTTAAAACATCTGATCTCATCACTGAACTCATTTCACTGAAATGCCAGTAAGCACTCTACCCCTCCCATGCAGTATACTCAGATCAGCTCAGGGGGCACAAGAAGGTATTTCAATATCAACCATGACAGGAGAAGACAGCAAAGCATACAAGGCTGAGAGAGAGATGCTTCCTGATAACAGCCTGTTTCCTATTCCAGCAGAGAATTTAAACACATGGTTGATATATGGTATACTTGAATATCACCACCAATCCCAAGCATTTGCACTACTCCTAAGTATTGCCTGGATCAAACTCTTTGGTAATACTTCTCACAGAAGCAATATAGGTCCTAACAAGAGAGGGAAGTAGGCAGGAAATAATGAAAAACAGGGAAGACCTCAAGGGGAATAAATGAACAGAAAGTGATAGGTCTCGAGACAGACTTTTGGAGAAACTATGAAATACAGATGAAGAAGGGACAAAGGAACAGAGTCACAGTAGCACTGTTTTTGAATGAGGAGGGAAAGGGGGCTTCCCTTCTTGATGGTAGAGCCTGTGAAGTAGCCATTTCTAGTAGTGGTGAGTCAAAGCACCAGCTCTGGAAAAACCAGAGGAATACACAGTGTGACCAGTGGGAAAGAGATATACAAGGTAGCCTGACCAGTGGAACCTAAAGTGCTATTAGTCGTTTAGAGATAGCCCTTTCCCATCAAAACAAACAGGTGATTCGTGAAAATCAGCAGCAAGTCTTAAGGATGAGTTTCAGAGGACACTTAACAATCTGTCACTAGAAGAATTACAATGCCCAAAAGATATTAAATTTTACTGAACAAAAATGACCCCCATCCATTGTACTTACCACACATTAAATTATATACTTCAATGTTTTCAAATGGATCAACTTGAGTACCAGACTTGAATCCTGGTCCAAAACCAATAAAGATAGCCTAGGATTTATAGAGAAAAGTATAGTGGAATTATGTTTAAGACAAATTGAAATGAAAAATATCTTCATAGTCACTGGGCATTTTCCTCCAATAACTTAATCTTTACTTCACCAATATGGTACATATCAAGTCTAAAGTATGTGTTTTTCTTTTAAAAAACAGATTTATAAGAATAATTTTTAAAAGTAGAAGAAGAGTATTAGGAAACCAAATTCTGTCTCTTTTTGCCTTTAGGCATTTATGAAATCCCTTGCTCTTCTCTGCTTTTAAAGAAATTAAAAGTTATTTTTTTAAAAGCTTTAAGAGATTTAATGAAAATGTTGATCCAAAGCAACCATCACATATCACATCCTGTAAACAATTTGGAAGCTTTTAACTTAGGGCTATAAAAACATCTGTTGGTAGCAATGCTTAAGTGGTTTAAGCAATGGTAGGATGGTAGGCTTCCACGCCTGGTTTGCAGCTGTTCTTTTTTCTTGCACCACTTCCCGAGCTGTACTGGACCTGATCCAGGAATGCTGCCAGCTCAAAAACCTTTCCTTTTTTTCCATGCTGGCTCTTTTCTGTCTCGTTCAATTCCCCAACCTACTTGACACTGCAAGGCTTACACCAGCATATGGCAGGGTTTGCTGCATGAATAAGATCCAGCAGGCAAGGGCAACAAATGCTTAAACTCAACTGCTGCCAAAAACACTGTTTTAAAACCTATCCTGAGTTATTCAGCTTATTTTTAATGAAGAGAAACAGATTGCACACATCTGTGGTACAAGATACTCAATGAGTGACAGATGTTTTATACTCTATAGCACATCCCTGGGTAAGATCTCCAAGCTCTTTGCAAACAATGCAATTGTCTCAGATTGCATACTGTGCAGCAAAAACAGAGGCTAAAAACTCAACTCTTAACTCCTTTTTTTGAGTTTAAAGCATAACACAGGATATCACTCTGCAATTGGTTGATACTGAAATCTGCAGGCTAATAATGTTTTCAACAACTGTTGATACTAAAATCTTCAGGCTAATAATGTACTCAACAAACCTAATTTGAACCAGATGAGACAGGGACACGCTACCTCCTTTCTGTTGTTTTCCATAATTACAGAGTCAGAAATGCTGTTATGCTGCTATAATGTTGGCCACAAAAGGGATAAATTATATCTGTTTTAAGACCTATTAGAGGTGCTATGAACAGACAATCCCAAGTGTACCAAAAAAGTTTGAATAGAGTCAATCTACTGAAAAAAATTTGCACAGTCAAACTGCAGCAGAGAGAGATAAGGATGCATTTGGCATCATGTGGCTTTGATGACTGCAACCCATTACTAAACAAACTATCAACAGGTTTGCCATTGTCAAAGAAGCATAGGCCTGGAACGGTAAATTAATGCAAGATTAAGACTTTTTGTTAAAAACAGTTTGATGCCAACACTATATAATTCTACAACACTTGGAAAAAAATAAGCTATTAAGAGGGAAAATTATTAAAAACAAGTTTTATGAGAAGACCTACAAAGTACACATAAGACATAGATTTCTCTTTATAGGTGTGTTCACACATATTCACTGTAATAGTTCCAAGTACTTCAAAATTGTTTATGGATTTTAATCCTAAAAACAGCTTTTTAAAATCAAGAATATTGGCTTTCATTTTATCAATAACAGAAACTAAGGCAGAGGATAGGTTAAGTGACTTCCCCAAATAGATGAAACTAAGGATCTGATTTCATGTTTCCCTATGATCTCTTCCCATTTCTCATTAAAGAGAAGAATTTCAAAACTCTCCTTATTTTACATGACTGACACGCTTTCTCCTGAACAGAGATACCTCAAAACAGTGACACATAATCTATAATGACTGACTACAGTTCCAGAGTTGGAAGATATTTTAGTTAATTTTTTCAAAAGACAAAATCAGAAGTAATAACATTCTTTCTCAAAGATGCTTGTCTGGCCAAGCAGTACCTGCTGTAAAAGTTTCACAGACTTCCCAGGCAAATTAATGCATTCCTCCATGGTTTAAAAAAGGGTTTCTAATAACCAAATCAAGTGTTTATTACAGTTTAAAACTATTTCTTCTGCTCCTGGGCAACTCAGAAACCAAGGAATGAACTAGGCTTACAGACCAGAGGCCTGGCTGGCTAAGGAATGACTTTCCTTGTCTTAAGTAAGGCCTACAATTATTTGAAAATTTGATAAGAAGTTTTTGGTTTTGCTGCTTTTAATATTACAACAAAGCAATTTGTCATAACTTGATACTCCTACTGGCACAACAAAATCTCTGTGGCAATTCCTATTGAGTTTTAGACCAACTCTTTAAACAATGAAATCCCACCCTGCATAGGTTACCTAGCACATCACAATATCAATCCTAAAAATTATTGATTTCTTTAATTGCAGATGGAATAATATCACTTAACTTAAAAAAAATAATCTCAACATCCAGCAAACACAACATTTGGAAATAGAAAGAACTAAAAATAAGAGCTAACATCTGTTTAAATCTCACCTGCATACTGGGGAAGCGATTGTCTGAGCCATGGAATCCACCTTTGCAGCTTTTAATCTCAAGCGGTTTTCTATTAAAAATACACAGTTTATATAACTCACTCTTTTCAAATCATATCGGTAAAAAGTACATTCAGTGATGACTTATTTACTTCTCTGTTTAAAGATTCTTGGATGATTTTCCATACGGAATGAGAAGTCTTTAAAGCTTGAGAAAAGAATGCCTCTAAAATCAGAATGGTAATTTTCTCTGCAAAGGTTATCCCATTGGAATGTTAATGTGTTTATCAGAGAAATTTAAAGTCAAAGCACATGGCATATTAAAAAAAAAGTATTCTCAGGATAACAGATTTTCAGTTCACTGTCATTTGGGTAACAACTTTACACTACTTTATATAAGCATATTCTCAGTATTTTCTCAATAAAAACACTAATCTAATTTAGACCATTCAGAGGGGCATCTTACAGTCCAGTAAAAACAAACCTCCAACCTATGCTAGGTCCTTACACACTGCTTAAACACACAGTTCTAGTAATCCAAACCTGATTTGCACAACTTGCACATGTCTACAGTGTTATACAACAGGACTTACCCAAGACATGAACTGAAAAACTCTTCCATAATGAAAGCCCTGAAGTGTCACAGAGGTGCTCAAAATTAATACTATTACAGCAAATACCACTATCCTGGGACTTGTAATTTTTTTAATCAAAACACGTAAGGTAATTAAAAATCATGGACTCAGTAAGTTCAATGACTGACAAGACTGATTTAACCGAGCCATTATTTACATGCTCTGCTTTCATGGACTCACTTTGGAAATTCCTACAGCATGGCAAGATGTGCTCAAGTATCTGACAGTGAGGACCCTAGTTTCTAACCTGCCATTACCTCTACACCCATCAGGCAGAATATCTATAGCTGCCAGTTTGGAATTAAGCCTCTCCAGCCCAGCAAATCCTGAAGGAAAAAAGCATGCATTGTTTCTTTGCAATGTCCCTTTGCTATGACAAACGAGGATATCACACTCTAACAGCTACCATTGAACTCTAAGCACTTGAAAGAGAAAAGCTGTGAGAATACAAGAAATTATTTCCTGTAGAACCAAGTACTGCAAACTGTAACTTACCGAGCAAGCTGCCATTGGGAGTCTAAATAAAAGTGCAGCGGTTCAATCCGGTCATTATAGGAATAATGGAAACGCTTGGGTAGCAGCTGCTTCATATAAGCTTTGAAAGGCTGATTTGGTTTTAAGCACTGAAATGTTGACATTAAAACATAAGGAAATTTTGGTGAAATGTGTATTTTATATCAGGTACAGTTCTTATAAAGTACATCAATTGCAAAGGGTCTGCAATAACTCCCACTACAAACAGTGTAACTCTACCAGGTTTGAAATCATAAGGTCTGGGACATATGAATGAATACTTAAATCACAAATACTGACTGGTTTTGGATTCAATAGTTATTAGAAGATATTTAATGTTGGATTGTGGACAGAACTTGCTTTTTTCTTACAGCCTATAATTGTATAGAACCAAATGATACTGCTTAGAACTAATGAAGAATTACACTAAAACATGAACATCATGATACTTTAACAGGTGGTTGGAGACTATCCAGTGCAACAATTCTACAGCTCTAATACCTTCTCTAATACAGAAGGTAACAGACATTTAAAGGGTTTGTAGATTGGTTACTCAGGGACAAATATTCCATGAACTAAGATACATTAATGATTTAAAAAAGAAAAAAAATACCCATAACACAAAACTAAAACAAAATCTCTACTGTAATACTGTAATTTTTGAATAGTGAAGTCATCTATACAAACAGCATTGCCCTCACAAACAGCAGTGTCTACACAAATGAGAGGCAAATAGATTATGGCACAGGGATTAGAACACAAGCCAGGAACAGAGCAAAAAAGCAAATTCATTAAACTTTAACTGACCAAAACAAAAAAATTCAATATCCTCTCTCAAAGCTGTTTATCAAAAAGGTGTGAGCAAGAAAATGCTATTTGTGTCCTGGCAATAGAGCTGAGCTTTACACTGACATGGCCCTCAACTAGTATGGGCCAGATAAACAAGTTCTCCATCTGAAGAGCAACACAATTCAGTGAAAATAAATTAACACAAAGCCTTAGTTAATGCACAACCCAACAGCCCTATGTCACCTTATTTAATTTTCATCTTCCCCCGTGTAGAACTACTTTTGTTGTTGTTAACCAAAAATCACACACAGAATCAATTAGGTTGGAAAAGACCTCTGAGATCATCAAGTCCAAGTATGACTGAACATTGTCTTGTTAACTAGAAAAAATTCTTCCAGATGTCCAACCTAAACCTCCCCTGGTCAGTTTAAGACTATGTCCCCTCATCCTGTCACTGAACCAAAATACAGATGCTATGTAAGCAGGCCAGCAAACAGTTAATACTATAAAATACCTGTAAATGTCAGCAGAAATTAAGCTAGAACAAGAGATAAGACAACACTTACCGTGAGGTTTCTGACAATGCCTTCATAATTAACTGGAAGAATCATATGTAAGTATTAGTCACCTAAGTTAGAAAAGATCAGATGTAAAATGAAAGCATTCCCATAATGTAATACAAATTATAAGTTTCAATAAGTTTCTGGGTGTAAGAACTTATTTTTCCAGATTGAAAACCATACAGAGCAAGATAATCACTAAACTGTCAAGCTATTGCTTTTAACAAATTTTAGTTCAGCCTCTCTTCCCCTTGATTACTTATTTACAGCTTTAAATGTTAAACTATATGAGTTAAACTTCAGTTAATATTATTAGTTAAATGCTAAATTGTATTAGTCACAGTTAGAAAAATAATCTATTTAAAAAAAAAAACAAGTAGGTTTTTACAAAAGAAACAACTAATGCTGTGTTAATCAAGGTGAACTTTTCCTTGCTAACAAACTTATAAAAAAAAAACCCACAAAAGTAACTACCAGGACAGCAATTTTGTCAAGCAAATATCCTTAGAAAGAAAGCCAAGCACAAGCTGGCTAGGATTCAGAGGCTTAGACTCAAGCCAAAAGGGACCATTACATCATGTAGTTTGACATTTTGTGTAACACAGGCCCACTGCATTTCACAGGTACTCTGTCCTGACTCTTACATCCAATACTTGACTAAAGTACATAAAGGATGAGCCTGGCAGGAGAACTATTCATAATTCCTGCACACACACATGCAGTGCTACAAAGACAGCTATGCTGCTTCAGCATAACAGTGCACATGGCCAAAGGAGGAGAAATGCTACTTTTCTTCTTCCTTAACTTGCTTCTCCAGGGAGAAGCTGAAACTGCATTTGACTCAGACGTTTTCCAAGTAAACATTTAAAGCAGTTTAGAATAGCATCAAGCACAGAAGTAAACACGACTTAAAGTCACTGGGGCTGAGGCCTAAAAGTTTTAAAGGGCACAGAGAACAATTGTCTAGACAGAAAAAAACCCAATCTCCCCAAAAAATGAAACATAGTAGAAAGAAACTCCTGCATTCGACATTAAAAAGTATCAAAAATTGTAGGCATTAAAAGTTTGCCCAAAAAGGAGACCGCTTAATAAATCAA
This sequence comes from Entomyzon cyanotis, assembly GCA_024500445.1. Lineage (NCBI taxonomy): Eukaryota > Metazoa > Chordata > Aves > Passeriformes > Meliphagidae > Entomyzon > Entomyzon cyanotis. The sequence continues at coordinate 20,018,763 of JAKEPQ010000871.1, forward strand.
GAGTTTAAAAATGCAAGTGTTCATTGATTTTTACTCCATTTTCTAATTTATGTTTACTTGCAGTTTACTCAGTTACTGTCAGGCCATTAGGCCCCCTTTTTATAACTAGGAAACATAATACTCAAAATAATATGTAAAATATGGTAACAATCTAACATTCCTCTAATACAAAAATATTGCAAATTTATACAAAACCTAGTAAATTAAGAAATGAGCTGAGACACGAGGGGAGGATTTTTAGGCTATCTTGAGCACCAGTGATCTTATTCAAAGGAATGCCATTCACAAGGCAGGAGGCATTTACAGTTGGTAAGGCAGCCCATAAAATAAATATGTGGGATTCAAACACACTTTCAGACTTGAAAAGTCAAATTGTCTTTAAAACACAAGTGCACACACTCCTCAGTATTTTCTCTTCATCATTATCCAGGCTGTCCCTAGTTGGCATTCACTCAAGTCTACTAATGGAGTATGTGGATCCCAAGTTTGTATTTATAAAGTACAAAAGCATGTAACCAAATAACAAAAGTTAGTTTAGCAACTACATACAAGAGAAATACTCATCTGGAACATTATTAGGTCTTAGGCGAGCTGCAGGACCAGGTACAACTATGAAATCTTGAACATTGTCCAGATAGCTGTTCAGATATGCTGTTTTTCTGCAGCTCCCTACTTCCATCCCTGTAAAAGGAGATAAATTTTATTTTTCAATGGGAATATCAGTGTAGAGCAGCCTTGCTAAGGAGACATGTGACTTTAGTCATAGAAGTCAGAAATGTCATTTCTATGGTCTTTTTATCAGCAATTCCAAGACATCTGATCCAAGGAGACCACAGCACTCATGTGTAGAATATAAAAAAAACACACAGATAAACACAATCAGCCATTTCCTCAGCTGAGAAAGACTCTCCAATTGAATAAATAGACAAACTCTCTTCTCTAAAGGGAAAATCACTCTTATGAGCCTAAGAACATTACTAAGGGTCAGACCAAATATTAATTTAGCCCAGTATCCTACCAAATAGTGTTTAGTAACATATCTACATAAATACCAGATAAGCAGAGCATTATTGACTGGTCTTTCTCCCAGTGCTCCTTATCAGTTTTCAGAAGTCAAAGGGACTTCAAGTTGCATATTGCATTTGAACTCTTACTTTTAATAATTCTTGAAAGGTTTACCTTCCATTAGTAATTTTTTTTAAGTCTGTATAGATATGCGGCTTGCATCATTCCCTGTGGCAATGAGTTTTGCAAGTCAGTTTTGTGCTACATGAAAGTGTGCTTATGTTTTGTCAAGAAAAGAAGTAGAAAAAATAGTTAAATACACAACTTATGGAAATAATTCCAGATATACAGAAAAGCTAGAAAAATAAATCAAAGTTTCATATTCACAGCCCTCTAATAATATATAAGGGAATTGATAATTGAAAGGAAGATATGGCTTGTATTTTCAGTTCTTCAGTAGTTTGCAAACTGTTGCTGCGCAGTGTAGTAAAAGACAGAAGAAAATGAAATCTATTTTTTACAGTTCACATTTTTAATTCTATTTCTTTTATCATCTGGTAACGACCACAAAAGGAATTAGAAATAGAATATGAAGAATTTTTAAGTCCGTCCTATATTCTCCATTTCTTTACCCCCTCATAAAACAGTCTGAACTCTCTCTCAGACTAAATATCTCTTATATCATCTTGATAATATAAAACCTCTTTTACATGTATTACTTGCTTCATTAATCTTGCCAGAAACATACAAGTATAAATTCAGAATATTACTTTATAAAGACAGTTCTTCAAAGTTCTGATATATTTTATAAAATCAAATTTACCATGATCTGATACAAAAATAATGTTCAAGCATTTATGCAAGTTCATTTGCTTTAGACCATCCATCAGCATCCCTACTATTTTGTCCACTCTCTGTAATGCCATAACAACCTGCGGAATAAAAAGAGGAATGTAAAGTAAGTGTTAAAAATGCTGTTAAATATGGCTAAATAAAAATGAGAGCAGACTGCATATCACCTGCACTGCTCAGAATTACCGACAAGTACGGAAGACTGGCTATATCTACACTACACAGCTCTTAGCCTGATATTTTTTCTGTGCCCCATACTGTACCATGACACAGCTACACGTTTTTATGTTATTTCAGTTGTAGATGCTTAAAATAAAAAGGAAAAACACCAAAACAGAAACAACAAACAAAAAAACACCTCCCAGATTATAACCAGTGAGGGTGGTTTTAAAGCATGAATTTATATACTCCCTGACTGTTCAAGATGGGAGAATTTTACAAAGTTCCTGAATTTTCAAGAACTTTTTCCTTTGCATTTTTCACTTTGATTTGTTAAAATGTAAAGCTTTTAGTACTTTTAAAGACAGTAGCAGTCCCAAAGACTTCTTATTGATACAATAAATCACAGACTGTGATGGGGCCAATGTTCCTTTTATCTGTCTCCTTCTGGGAAGGCATAAACTAAAACTGCAGGGAGATAAGACCAATATCAATCTAACCTTAGCACAGAGACTTGAAGGAAATGAATGACACTTGTAATATGAATACTGAACCACCAAAACTTGGACATTGTAATGCAAACCTCTGTCCTTGCTAAACTGAAAGTATACAAATTTTCTGTCCCCATTCCCCTCCCCCACCAAAAATCATTGTGAACCATTAGTAGGAGCAGATAAAAGACTATACAAGACATACCAAACACGCTTTGCTAATTTAAAAGCTATTAATTAAAAAAAACAAATTAGGCTCACTAAATAGGCTGTTTATTATATGCTTTATATCAATGTTAATCATGGATAGATTGTCTATTCACAAATTTCTTTCCTAATGAGCAATACTTCACATAATCTCAGTTAATCTAACATGAATTATGGAAATTAGAGTCAGAGGAAAACTTCAAATAAAAAAAAAAATAAATAAGAAAAAAAACTACTTACTCCGCTGCTTACTGGTCCAAACTTATGGCCCGAGGAATCTGGTTCTTCTAAATACAGAGTGTAAAAGTGTGGTCTATATCAAACAGTACCAAAAATGTAATTTTATATACATGTTGAGACAGTTTGAAGAGATTATATTTCAACAATGGAGATCAAATATTGGAAACAATGCTGTCATTCAGAGGAAAAATTCATTAAAGGGAAACAAAGAAATGCAACTCTAAAAATCTTTCAGTCATAGAAACAGGCTTGCATTAAATAATATTTTATCGTTGTTAGAATAAAGCATAAGATATTGTTTAAAACAGATATCATGTAATTCATTGCAACAGGACTCAAACAGGATCTCAGACTTGCAATTGTGTACCTACCTTTCATCTTCAGGTAACTGCAGCCAGCGAAGGACAGTGACCACTCTTTCTTCAAAGGGGATTGAGCTGCATCAGAATAACATAATATCAACCAACTATGTATTTCCAAGAGCTAAATCTGTTAGCCATACATTACAAACAAAATCAATGTACTTTAGCAGAAAAAAAAAAGTCATTACAGGCTATTTAACAGGATACAAATTTATCTATGCTGATTGCCTGTGACTCTACAGGAGTTTATGGCCTGATCTAAATCTTCCTTGAATATTGTCCCCAGTGACTAATACAATTAGAATAAAGCTCCCAGTAGTGCTTATGCTTATTATACAAAGCAAATAATTGGTCTCAAGGTGCAAAGTCACATGCAGGCTTTCATTCCTGTACTATGCTTTGAAAAGTCTTGGTTTAGGAGTGGGGTTGGGTATTTTTAACTTAAATAGGTTGAATACAAGTTCTCATACTATGTCACAAAAAAAGATTCTCTGTATCAATTACTGAAATAGATCAACAATAAGCATGTTGGCCTTTAACAACATGAAGCACCCACAAGGTAATTGTGGGTTAATACAAGTTCAAGTAACAGTTTGTCATCAGTTCCTAGGGAAAAAAATATAGATAGGAAACCAAGAGTCAAAAATTCCATCCTATATGAAGGGTGTAAGAAGAGAAAGTGATCCTATGAAGGTAGAAATGAAAAGCCTCATTTCTTGGACAAGAGTTAAGATCATTAAATAAATGTGATAAACATTTTCACTAAATAGAAAATGTTTAATTGCAGTGAAGAGCAATCAATGACTAAAATATGAGTGCCCTAATGTGAAATATGTTTAAGATCTGCAATGAAAATAATTTCAAATTGGAACAGCCTACCACAGTCACCAGTAAAACTTTAGTTTTCATGGACAATATCACATCAAAGCCTGACCCATTCACTGTACAAGATGGTTGGATTGAAATACTCTACACCAGCCACAAAAGGTTTTTATAAATAGGAAAAGTAAAGCACTAGAATTTCAAAGGTTATGCTTAAAGCTGACTTTTACACATCTTACCATTAAAACATTTTTGAGGAATGAAAAGATAATTAAACAAAGACTCTACATTATACTGAAACTAAGTTAATTGGATCCTAGCTTTTTTCCCCCATTGTGCAACATTATTTAGAAAAGCAGGAAAAGAAATTTATGCTTTCTCTGCCATCTGTCCCACTGCAATCATTAAAGTCAAATACTCCTCTGAGACACAGGCATTTACATACCTATTGTATATCTCATACAGGTTTGGAAAGGTTCCATTCACTGCTACGTCTGACCCAGGCCAGAAGAAGGTCCCTGCTTTCAGCCCTTGGTACATGGCTGTGAGCCAAATCTGCCAGAGAACATTTGCCATCGTTAGTGCCCATCACTGAATAAGCCGAGACACTGCCAAACCCCAGTGTCACCCTCACCAACTCCGCACCCTTCAGCAAGACCAAAAAACAACAGTTTAATGGAGCACTCTAGTCAATCTTGCCTGTCACCACTATCTGCAGCTCAGCTATACCCTGTAGTCTGATTCCTTGTGGCAAACACATCGCTGATGCTGCTGCACCAGGGAGAGCCAGGACAGAGGTAGGAACCACAAGTAGAAATACAATGGTAGAACCATGGCTGAACACCAGGAAGGGGAGATGTCTCAACAACAGTGACACAAGAAGGGGTAGGAATATTCCAGCAGCCTACATCTCACATACTCTTGATATATGGAAGCTACATTTGGGTCACTTCTTTCAGTTTTACTGCTGCCCTCACAATTTGCAGATTTATGCCTTTTGCATGTTTTCTGCCTGACTCATATATCACTCTCTTCTCAGTTGCCTGCAAAGTCTACACCTGAGTGTTCTTTCCTCAAGAAAAAAACAAAATCGTCTTCCCCACATTACTAAGTATCTGCATCTGGTCCCTTGCTATTCTTCAGGCTAGATCTCACTCAAACTTTTTTATGCCGCTTCATTTTCATGGCAGTCTCATCAGTTTTGCCATACGTGTGTGATTGAGCTGAGACAATTTCTCTTAAAACCACATCTTTAGACTTATGAGTAATTTGGGCAGAGCAGAAACCTTTATTAGCACTTCTTATTACTAAAACTAAGTGGCCTGTCCATTTCCTCAGAGAAGTTAACTGCAAGTCCACTCATATTAAAAACAGACCAAAATCTGGTAGCTATATTAGCTATTTTAAGCCAGCATTTCCCTTAGGGAAAATTCCTGTTTAGGTTCAACAAAACGTGTTACATTTTGTTTCATTTGTTATTTTGCAGCTCTAGTACAGCAATTCCTAATGGTGCTGAGTAACACTCCTTGGCTGACTCAGAAGTACCCTCTGTACTCTTTCAACATCACTATGCATCCAAGCGATATTAAGTAACATAACAGGGTGATGTACATTCTCGGAAAAGTATTAATACTTACAGGCTGCCCTTGGTACCACTGTGGATTAAACTTCTCCTCACTTTTAAGGGTGAAGGATGCATTCCTTCTGGGGTCATACATCTTGTTATCAATTATACCATGAGATTCAGGATACAGCCCCTGTAATTGAAAGTATGCTTTGTTGCAACGCTATAAAGAAAATGAACATTCCTGCTACACAAACATGTCCTTCAGACAAATATATCCATTGAATACTCTATTGATGACCTCTACTCCACGAGTAGCTCAGGACCCAAATTTAACAGCATCACCTACCATTGCTTCCAAGCCCTACCTTCCAAGTCTTAACTGCTTCTCAGTAAGATTTAAAAAAAAAAAAAAAAAAATTGGCAGTCTCCTTTGGGATCAAACAGAAAGACACTGTATGAGTTCACATGTTTGTTGTCTCTTTAGTACCAAAGACAAAGCAATTACTTATGCTGGACCTCCATGACATGAGCAAAAGCTCTTGCTGGGATAACCATTGCATGAGTAGTGAAAGTAGTGCAGGCACCAGTTCTTGGGTAATTTTAGCAGACTGTCCTCTGCCTTTATGCAGATGAGCTCTTTTTCACATTTATAAGAGATAAAACACCACTACCATTAGGACCTTGATACTTTTCAGAAGAACACGGAGCTAAGATAAAGCTCTGTATTGTACACCTAACGTGGCTGCCAGGCATAATTGATGCCTCTTAGTTGCATATTCAATCATGGAGATTTATGAGGATTATACCATTAAGCATCTCATCCCTGAACCTGTGCTTCTCACTTACCAAATGCGCTGACAAACTGGGAAGATAGGAAGGAAAGTGCAGATCCTAGTATTTGACTGAATTTTAGTTTGCCATGATGAAACTAAAAAGGATGTCCTGGATTCTAACCCTGCATTTGTGTTGAAAATTGCCATTTTTCTTTTTCCTCCTACATGCAAGAGGTGGCAAATTTACAAGATCAGCTCTGTGACATTTCCATGCAGGTTTTGGTACATTCCATCACCCAGAGTCATCATCAGCATGATGCTCAAATCTTTCCTTTTGTTTCATACTCTTCTTTGCATCATGCCAGGCTACCTTAAAAAAGTGCAATAAGGTTGGCAATTTGAAGCAGTCAGGCTGCTCCCACTCCAAGAGAGCAAACTGCAATTTAGGGTAAATATTTATACAAATGAGGAGTTGTAAAGTGATGTGACCTTGCATCTATATGGGAATTCTCACAGCTACTCTTGGAAGAACTAGATTTACTTACATTAGATCTGACCAATTAGCTGTAGTTTTATATAATAGCTTTTAACCTAAATTACATAAATATAACACATGCTTTTTCCCATTCTGAAGGGAAATCCAATTATTTTAATTACGCATCAAAACATACTATTCCCTTGGAGACAACTTGATAAAGGACAGTAGTGGAAACATACAATATACAAAAATTCTTACTGTGACAATGGAGTAATGGTTGGGAAAGGTTTTTGAAGGATACACTGGTCTCATATTGGAAGTGTATGTTCCACATTTCTCTAGAGGGAGGAACAAGAAAGTCAGCAAAATTACTGAAATAAAAATATTCCAAGTTTCTCTCATTAAGACATATACATATTAAAGGAAAAAAAAAAACCAAAAAAACCCCCAAAAGCCAAAATATACTTCCAGAAAGTTTTCATTCCTCAAAATTGTGGACTTAATACTTTTTTTTTCCTTCCCACATACATTTACAAGCTGACTAAATGTCTATTAACACAAACTTCTTATATGCCTAATGGCTGACTGCAATGGTCACATGAACACCACCTATAGCCCTTGTGAGAAGCATGAACAGATAAGAATGAACAATGAAAGAAATCACCAACCCTCCAAAGTTGTCCTGGTATGCAGTAAGTACAGTCTGCAGCTTGAGACCAACCAGATACTTCACCCCAGGTGCTTCAGAGGTGAAGTGGCCACTGACACAGTGGTGCCTGGCTCTCTAAGTCATCTGCCAAATCACTACTTATTTTTCAGTCTTCTTATCTTGCTTGTAGGGCTTTTAAAATATTTTTAAAAGCTCTTATTCTTCAATGAATTTTGAAGTTTTCTTTATCTCGATATAAAAATTATATGGTTTTAAAGGAATTAGTGTACAGTATTTGCTAGTATGAAAAGGCATTAGCAAGGCCAAAACAACTGAATAAACCCTATTTAAGGGGCTTAAATTTCCACCAGCAAATGTGTGGGCCCCAATTTTCAGAAAGAAAAAAAAAAAACCTTCATTAACAACCTAAAAAATACCAAAACTGCTCCAGCAGATAATCAAGAACTATAGGAACTATATAGAACCATACATAACCCTATGGGTCATCTTCATTATGAGTCTGGGCAATTATATATAATATAAATAAAATAGAAATTGAAGGTTTGATAACATAAAAAGTGTAGCATCAAGGCACTTTGAAACCAATGGATTGGGACTTTGATTAGATTTCAGTTGAAATAATCAATTTGAGCTAATCAAGATAAAAAGAAGTCAGGCTGGAAAAATGAATCCTCTCAAGTCACATAGTTCCTCCCACACTTGTGTTCTGTAGTAACAAATAATCACTTGTACCTTTTGCTATTACTGGAGAACACTGAGCACATTTCAGCTATTTCCAAATCTGTTGTTGATACTGTTTTCCAAAATCGTAGTTTTTTGGTGTGGGTGGCTGGGGAAGTTGGTTTTTTTGTTTTGTTTTGCTTTTTAAAGTAAGAGAAAAACACACTTAAAAGGCTTTGCCAAAAATACTAGGTGGTTTTTGCTAGGACTTTCCCTAAGAGTTATCTATTCTTTTTGGCTTGTCACCTTAGCTAAAGATGATTTAAGACAAAAGGATCACTTATCTAAAATTTAAAGTATCACAGCACAGTAAGACTAGACTATGCCTGGGTTCATTAAAACCACTCAGCTCCATGCTGAATTATCCACCTTTCAGGTAGCAGGGAGAGCAAATGTATAATAAAACTTGCTAAAAATGAAATTATGGCATTGTCTTGTAAGCATCTAATCTGACAGATTTCTCCAAGGAGACACCAGAATATCACTGTAGGCATAGCTGAATTAACAGGACCAGATAATGGAAATATTTTTATCTGTGAGACTTCTGCACTTGTCAGCAAATGCATTAAATATGAAAATCCAAGTATTTAGCATGGTTCTTATTTAACAAAGAACCAGGCGGTCCAATAAGCTACTGAATGTGAGTAGCTGTCCACTACTTTGTAAATACTGACATTCTTAAACTCTTTTTGAAAATTTAATAGTCCTATAAATGGATAGCTATGAACTCCAAAAGGGTTTAGTACAAATTTTCAGCAACAGTCAAGCAATTTATCCACTATTGTTACCTATCTACACAGAGCGATGGATTCCATTACCCTTTCCTGAACAGTAAAATCCTGCAGGAATTTTTACTCATTCATATAGAAGATTATCTTTACAATGTGACTGCTTCCACCACTTTTGGACACACAAAACATGAAGCACATAGAGATTTGAAGCCACAGGCCCTCAGAGAGCTGGGATATGCACCTCAGTGACACAAATCTTCATTCATGAGACTATTTTTCTCTTACTAAAGAGAATTTGCTTTATCAGAGTATTTCACCCACTGTTTTACTCTGAGGGAAAAAAGAAAGCTGAAGATGTAGTATATTGTATTGCAAAAGCCTTCTAGCATATTACCAAAAAATGCTCCAGAGTACTGTAGAACTGTAAACATAATGCAGAATTAATACTTTCTCCCAGACTATTCATTATTTTGTGCTATAAAAAGTATGTATTTTTAGGCATTCTGGTATTAGAATCTTTTAAGAAGATAAGTTTTGAATATCAAAAAACTTTATCGTTCTGGAGAAGTGAAATTACTTTGATGAAGATACAAAGATATCTGTACTTCTTAGGGGTCAGAATTTATCACGGGTTCAGTGCAAAGAGAAACACAAGTTTGTTATACAAGTCAATGAGAGAAGTCACACTGTGGTCTATCCAGACCAAAGAATGAAGAAGCTACATGTGGAAGTGGATATTGCAGACTGGAAGCCCTAGAGATGCTTTCTGACACTGCTATCTTGTATTTCAGGCAGAGCTAGAATAATTTGTACTAGTCAGCCTCTCCTAACAATGTCCCAGAAGTCTTCTCCAGCTTAAATTTTTTATAACTGTATCTAATGAAAACTTTGTAAACGCCTCGCTTTATTCCAGCAGGGAACAGAATTAAAAAGAAACCAAAACCTCAAATACATCTGCGAATTGTTATCCTCTGGAACACTTCAAGTTGTAACAACCGCTGTATAAAAAAGCAAGTATTTTTACTGACTTATTTTTAGTCAAACTGAAACCAGGCACCCCAGGTAGTAATTTATGAATGTCAAGAAGATTGGCGTATTTTTCAGACAAGAAATACCATCAGCTCTCTACAGACCACAGCCAAAACAGAAACAGGAAAAGTAACTAAAATTATTTAGACACTACAAAATCAAGAAGGACACTTAAAACTCTGGGGAATATTTCTTCTGGAAATGTTTCTTAAATTAAGGTTTTCTTGGATTCATCACATTTCTACCAGCTCTTCTATATCACCTCTTCTTAGTCTCTTCCTTCTCTGTCTTCTTTTTCCAAATATAATCAAATGCTTTCTATACTGCTTTCCACTTTTCAAAGCCATTCCACCTAAATATGAGATTATATGCATTATAGAGTAAAAAGGATCTACTTCTATTTTGAAGAAATAAAGTAACCTCAGGAAAAAACATCCACCTCCTATATTTAACTGGGGGTATAATTTATAAGATTCCACTGAAAATTGAAAGGGCCCTTTCCTCACGCCCTCTCTCATTCTTGCCCATCCATTCTCCGACATCTCAAGTTCTCTCTGCATGGTTGTTCTTGTTCTTTAGGGCAACAACTTCCATATTCATGGCTGAAGAGTAAGGATTTGAAAGAGTAAGCAAAGATGCATCTGTGTTTTTTTCAGGTAAGACATCATAATATTTCTTAGACAAAGGAACTACTCACGTAATTTGCTAATAACAGGTAGAAGTCCACCCCAAGTCTGCAAATATTCTGCTCTGAAGCCATCCAATGAAAATAGTAACACTGGAGACTTGGTAAACCTGAACAAACAGAAATTGAATATTAAAAGACAGACTCTGAGAAATAGTTTCCTATCACTTATTTCAAGAAAGTTTCCCCCGAATAGTAGGAATGTTCATTTTGGGGCTATAAACCAGGCCAGGGAAGCTGTCCTCAGCACGAAGGTTTGCAGGCTGGCACAGCAGTGAGCACACAAGCTGTCTGATCCCTCTGCATGAAGGCTGGCAGAGCAAACCCTGCCCAAAGAGGCTCAGGTTTGCAACAGGGCATGCACAGGAAAGTCATGACAAGGTCTGATTTCAAACACACCCACAAAGTGAAGCACAAACCAAGATGCTCAGGTGATCCACCTGGTGGGTTTGGTACTCCTGATCTTGCAATCAGTCCCTCTGAAGCAACAGTCAACCCCTCCAACCCTGCTCTCCCACCCAACGTAAGAGCAGGGAAAGAAATAAGGCAACGCAAAGCCAAACTTTCCTTTATTTGCTATGCTCCTGAACAACCTGTAACCTAGCTGAAAAAAAAAAAAAATTAATATATACCAGTGCACAGAACTGTAAGTAGTCTAATGTACAGGGTATCTGTTAAATCAGCAACTAAAACATATACTTTTCCTTTCATCTTACAAAGACTATCCAACCAAAAAGAACTTGCTTACTGCTCCAGAAGTACTACCAATCTCCAAACTCAAAAATGTGGCCCTGTGACTGGAAACACTGTAACACTATTTCTGCCAGGAACTTGACAGATAAAGTCAGAAATGGATTTCACTGGACCCAACTAAAATAAAATCTCCCCTTCCAGTCTCCACAGGACCTATGTTTTCCAGTCTTGACATGTTCCCAAATTCAGCCCTGTTCAAACAATTTCTCTCCAACTGTAAGTACATAAAACATTGCATCACTGACAGGAATAGTAACTTCTGTAACATCAGTAACTTCTTCCTTGAAGAAAATATACCCCATGTTTGACCTATAGACACGAGGGCATGTAAGACTGAAAAAAGAAATCACTGCAGTGCAGCAAAAACTACTTAAAATAGGGAATTCCATAAAACAATTGAATATATATTTTATATGTTAACTGCAAGCTCATTTTCCCTTTTTATACTTGCAAACATAAGATGAAAATGTTTTTTTTAAACTTTGTTATACTTTAGTTTCCAAAAATAAGACAGTGAAGACAGAAGACAAATATTATTTGTGAAGTGTTAGCAATTTCTTTAGTGATGTACCCCACAAAAAAATCCAAACAGCCATTCACAAATGAAACATTTATAACCTCTGTGTCAGTCAAACAAACATGACTATATTAAACTAAAGAATAGTCAGGCAACCAAAACATGTCTATCCTAAGAAAATTTTAATCAAGAATTCGGACAATGGTTTAGCCAAAAGGATTTCATTAGTCAGAACTATTACATACATACATATCACCCTACATCCCAGATAGAATAAAACTTCTAGATGTAAGTTTGTAGCCTGCTTTTAAATTTATATGGCACAGGTAGGAACAAGAAATCAATGATTTTGGGGTCAAAACCAAAGCCCTTTGGCAGAACAGAGTAAGGAAACTTTATGCACTACTTTTGCCCATATTACAAGTACTTTTTTTGCACCACAGATTCTGATGTCTGCAAGTTTTGGAAATACCTTCTCCATGCCCCCTCCTGCTCAATAAATTGATTCACGTCAATGCAGAGGTCTAAAAATCTTCACTGCGAAGTTCTGTGCAATAAAATATGAACTTTGAGGCAAAAGCTGTTCAATATTACATACCAACAAGTCTGACAAAAAAATCCAATCCAAAACCAGAAAACCCCACCAAATTTAAAACAACCACTGAGAAAGGGACTTTACGCAACTGTTTCTGGTTTGGCATTTCCAAGTAAACCAACTGTTAAATACATGTTTTGGTTGTCTGCAAATCTAGCTACTGAGCCCTTCACACATGTAAAATTAAACTTGGCAAAATAGGCCATTGCCACAATGAGGGTGATTGGCCATTTCACTTCTTGTATATTCCACACATGCCAAAACTCATATATTTAGTGACCTGCCCTGGTGCTCAGGGGAGCAAAGCATGACAGACCACATTAAACTGCACCCTCTTTGGAAGAGGTCCAGTAAAATCCCCAGACAAACTGACCCAAGCTCCATTCTGAGGTATATCAGCCACTTCCATGAATTTGTCCTGTCAGTAGCCAAGACCGCACTTGCTACTTCACAAATGGGCTGTCATGAGCAAGTAAGCCTGGGAGGCTCAAGTTTTGGTCCTGCCAGTGATTCATGCTGGCTGTGTCCAAACAGCATGACAAGCACGTTTCACAGCTCTTGGATAAATAGGTATGCCACAGTCACATCCTGACTCCAAACTGAAGGAAATGCAGGAGCAATTATCCCCTCCTATAAATTGGCTTCTATGGAAACACAATGCAGGCAACACAGGCTTACTGTCGTCTAGTAGGTTCACCAGTCTGGATGATCAAAAGCCCAGAACCATGGAACACATTGCCAAGCTGACCTGCCTCACTGTAGGCAGCCTAGACCATAATTCAAAGAAAGAAAAAGAAAGCAAAAAAGGAAGGAAAAGAAAGTTCCCTTGAAAGGTTTAACATAGTACACAGAAGACTTCCTATCCCACACACATGCTCATACACTACTACCTATTTACAGCCATGAAGCACAGGAAGAAAAGCTCTCTTTTCCACTAAACTAATGGAAAGACTCAACAGGAGGCATAAAAACAATCTTCAGATACACAGAGAGATCAGCAAAGAGGAAAGAAATCAATCAGATGCTCTTCCAGCTCAATGAAGATAGAACACATCGTAATAGGCCTGAAGTACAGAAGAAGACATGAGGACAAAAAGACAGCAAAAAGTCATCAGTAAAGCCATCTGGGTAAGAATTAGGATAAACTGCTTAGGTAGGTTTGAATTGTCAGAGTATTATTTCACTCCTAGAACAGTGGGAAGGACAAGATCACTCCTGAGATCTTACAGCCTATTAACTTGATAACCCTATTAAACAACATAGAACCCAGTTTTGGAAAGACTTAGGCGTGTACCTAATTTTAAGCAGTTGATCAGTCTCATTGAAATCAGTGGGGTTTCTCAGATTAAGCGCATCATTGAGTGCTGCATTGTTTTTTGTCTATTCTGCACCACAGAAACAGCTAAAACACAGCTAAAATTAAAACAGAATAAAACCAGCAATCTGAACCCACAAAATATGTGGTATTATTATGCACAGAATCAGAACTGATATCCCGAAGTCTCAAAAGAGCACTGCAACTAAAGCCACCTGCACTCCTGCCTACCACACCACAGGAAGAAGTGGATCGTTTACAGAGTTGTTACTCTTGGGAGAGGCTGGTGTGCTAATAGTCAGAGATGAGCCTTCAGTCAACACTGCTTGATTCAACTTTGACCACACATCACCCTTTCCTGGGCTGGGTTTTATTGCAACATTTTGGGGTTTACCAGGATTAAAACAATTTTAGAAGAGTAACTGTGTATCCCTTTCACGATCTGAACAGAAAAAACAAACAAAAAACCCTAAAAACAAGTTAACCAACAGGAGTTTCCCTACAGCATTTGCGTCAATAACTCTGACTGTGGATCTGCACAAGACTCTTGTTTGTTTACCAACCTCTTGGGGGTAACACTTCCTAACCTTGCATTAGGGAAATCACCATCTCACAGACTCAGCACGAAGTCCCAAATGGCCCCTGAACTCAGAACAAAAGTCAATGACAAAAACTTCAAGAACCACCTGGCTATCACCTTCCTACATAGGGGATTATTGGGAACTTGGACTACAAGCTGGATGGAAGCTCCAATTTCTGCCCTGATGAAGTTCTGACATGCCAGCATCTGTTGGTGCTCTGAATCTGAATGAAGAGTACTCAATTGATATGAAATATTTCAAAAGGAAATGTATTTTGTTTGACAGTATTATAACTCCAATGAATAAATATAGCATGATTTAAATATTTTAAGTCAAAGAGTAATGACATAAGAACAAAATAGTGGTTTTGCTTTACTAGAAATATCCCATCACACCATAATTTCAAAATCAAAATAAAATAGGTCTGAATTTTTTGATACTTGTCAGACAAGAACGTAATTGAATTCAACTTATCCCATAACTTGTCTACCAAGTATTTACTAGTTGAACATATTTCAGTCAAGAATTTAAGTCACTTCTCTTGATAGCTTAGATGTACAATTAAAGTTTATTGTCAACTTTATACCTAAAGTTAATTTGAAGATCCCACAGCAAAAACAGTTCAGGAAATACAGGCTCTTTTTTTCCTGGCTGGGAGCTTTGCTGTTCTATTAAAGCGTGAGTGCTGATGCCATAAACCACATGAGTCATTCCTCACACAGTGTATACATAACTTGCAGGAGCAGGCCCAATGTGGAGCTGAGCCAGAGAATACAAGGATCCTATGGCACTGTACACATTCTAAAGAAAGTAATTCAGACAGCTTGCAAATAGTGTTGTCCCACTGCTAGGTGAACTGGAACAGATCTGCCCACATTTTGCAGCTCTGAGGCTGGAAAATGCAAGTTATTGAAAAGGTCTAAAATGTCTCACGGGAGAGAGGCAGTCTAAGATTGCTGGATGGGTCCCAAAATACATGGGATGGTGTGTATCATAACACATGTAGGTCAATAATACAGCTGGCAACAAGGCAGAGCTGCCCAGAGCACACACATCTGTGAGACACAGCAGGGCTGAGGAATAGGCATGTCTTGCAAGTCAAGCGAGTGCTGGGATAGAGCAACCTGATCTGTTAGTAAGCACAACCAAATGCTGGCTGAACAGGTGTTCATCTCTGTCTGGCAGCTGCTTTTACTGTGTGTGTAAAAGGCAAGTAGGTCCCAGGAAGGCACAGCAGGGAAAACAATCTCAAAAATGAAATGCAAGCAAAGAGCAGAGCTATGCAAATATACAATTTCCTCACCCTTTTGGACACTGAGGTTCAGTAATGTCCTCACACTCTTCTTCAACCCAGCTTGCCTCTCCTTAAAACAAATGAGTGCAATTTATTTTTAAGACAGTACATTCTTACTGATAGTTTAAGACAGTACATTCTTACTGATAGATGCACAGTTTTTTTTTCATTTTACCAGATGCTTTTAAAGTCACATTATGTTCTTGCTCCTTTTATACAACTGTGGGTACATACGACAGACAGTAGTAATTGGTTGATGATATTTACCTTTACAAACAGCTTGATAATTGACACAGCAATCTTTGTTTTCCACACAATCATCTGAACAGGAGCAATGATATTCTGGTCGCCTCTTTTCTCCACACCTGAATTTATTGCAGGTCCATATGTGGGCTGAAAAACAGATGAGAGAGAAGGACAGCACAGTGATTAATATGGCCAAAAGTGCAGAACTAATAAACCAAATGTTAAGTTCAGTCTCAAATCTCTACTCACAGAGGAGCAATCCTGAGTTATCTCATACATACACAGTATCTCAAACTTTGGCACTTCAGGAAATAGCAACACCCATGACTAAACAATCCAAGCGTACAGCCATCTCAATACAATTATGCAGCATTTGGGCATCACAGATCAGAAAGAACTCTTTTTACAGATTTCCTGAAATATGGTAATTTATGTGAGTTTAATCTGGTAAGATCATACTATAAAAAAGCTCCCAGAAAATCTTCCCCAGAAGAAAAAACACACTTGAGTCTGAGTGCCTAGAAAACACTGAGCAGCATTAACTTATTCTGATTTGCATTTGAAGTCACAATGTATTTTGCCAGTCATCATCAGGCACTCTAGCCTCCTTCAGCAGTTCTTAGGCATAGGCATCACTGCCACTATTTGACACTCACTCACAGGAAGACCTACTGACTTCAGCTGCACTGCTGATTTTATTAGAGAACTGTGTTGGTTTCTCCGAATGACATATTACAGTACGTTGTATCATTTGAAGACTTGAATGTCCTGGTTGAACATGAGTCAGCAGTGCCCTGGCAGCCAGGAAAGCCAGCTGTATCCTGGGGGCATCAGGCACAGCATGGCCAGCCGGGCAAGAGAGGGGATTGTCCTGCTCTGCTCTGGGGCAGCCTCACCTCGAGCGCTGGGGGCAGCTCAGTGTGCCACAATGTAAGAACAGCATTAAACTATTAGAGAACACCCAAAGCATGGTTATGAGGGTGGTGAAGGGCCTAGAGGGGAAGCTGTATGAGGAGTAGCTGAGGTCACTTGGTCTGTTCGGCTTGGAGAAGCTGATTGACAGAAGGAAGGAAGGCCCCATTGCAGTCTTCAACATCCTCATGAGGCAAAGCAGAGGGGCAGTACTGAACTCTCTTCACTCCCATGACCAGTAACAGGGCTCAAGGAAGGGGCATGAAGCTGAGTCAAGTGAGCTTCAGGTTAGGTACCCGGAAAAGATTTTTCACCCTTTGGTGGTTGGGCACTGGAACAGGCTCCTCAGGGAAGTGGTCACAGCACCAACCCTGACAGAGTTTGAGAAACATTTGGACAATGCTCTCAGGCCCATGGTGTGACTCTTGGCTGTCCTGTGCTGGACCAGGAGTTGGACTCAATGATCCTGATGGGTCCCTTGCAACTGAGCATATTCTGTGATTCTATGATTTTGTTATCAGTCATAAACACAAATAGGTCCTTTACATCCAATGAGGATAAACACAAGCGAATTTACCAGTTGAGTGAATACTTAAGTGAAGATCTTAACAGAGACCGAATGGAAGCCGAATTTGAATGTTTAAACAGAGGACACTCAATGATTTTCATACACGATTAGGAATTGGAAATCCCTTAAAGCATTGTCAGGAAGTTAATCTCACTTTCAGATTACTGTACTTCAGTAACTCCATTAATATCAAATAGACCTTTACTTCCATGAGAGAGAGAAGAATCCATTATGGTTCTAGTTACACGATACTAATGGGAAATTAGAATTTGATTTTCCACTGATGTTAAGGCTAATTAAAAAAAACAAAAAAAACAAAAAAACCAAAAGCACCACCAATGAATTCATTTGCCTTCTTAGTGCCAAAACAGACTCTCCAGTTTGTTTTAAAAGAATCTTTATACTCAGGGGGAGTAATGCAATGAAACAGAGTAAAACTCATGTAACTATACACCTGGATATTTCAACTATATATGTGCAACTTGACCTTTCGACAGCAGTCAATAGAAGCAGGGACCTGAGTTCAATTTAATTATTTGGTTTTCAAAGTTAGCACTGGAATTTTAAATGTATCAATGTAGTCTCACCCGGAAATTAATCAAATGCATGTAAAGAGGAGTAAGAAGAAAAAAAGTTATCTGAAAAGAATGCTGCATTTGAAGCATTAAGGCAAAACAAAAGTAGAGAAAATAGCCAAGTTCTGTCCTTGGTGTTCTACCTGCACTAACATCTTCTCCTGTAAAATTTCTCCAAGGTATTTTTCACACCATTGCCTATCTGCCCTTTGCCTTCTGGCACATCATGGCAGCTGCTTCTCATTTCACAATCCTTCACCAGTGCAATCTGTTTTGTCATCCTGCCCTGATTCATGCTCGTGACCCTTGCTTCACACTCAGGCTGCAGAGTAACAAGGCAGAGAGCCTGAGTAGCTGGCTAAGGAGAGATGGCAGCTTCCACAGAGCTGCTGCGTCCTCCCCCTTTTTCACTGAGGCCATGACAGACAAATGGAATATGCAGAATGCACTTCTATTCCAGGCTTGCCCAAGGACGTAGGAGTTGTCCTGATGCCAGGGACAATGCAGGTCACTGCTGTCTCACCACCAGAGAACAAAAAGCTGGCTAAGACCGTGAGCTGCCATTGTTCCTCCTCCTTCCAAGGGGGAGGGCAGCAGCACAGTCTATTGCAGCCTCTCTCCTCACAGGAGAGCTCTGGGAAAGCCAGCCTACTGGCTATGTCAGCTCCTAAGGAGCCCAGCTGGGTGGAACACAAGCTTTGTTTGTGTGAAACAGCAGCTGTACCAGAGCCCCGATGTTTCCAGAGGAGTCCCCAGTACTGCTGTCACCACTGCAACTCCACCCAGGAATGCAAAAAGAGGGCAGATGAGTGGCATCAGAACCACTCTGCCGTTCAGCAGCCCCACTTTGCACTCACAGCCCACCTGAAATAACTCCTGACCACAACAGTACTCACACATGCTGAGCTGTCCCTTGTCCAAGAACAGGAGAGATTGCTCCCTCAGCTTTTTTCCATCCTTACCTGGTTGTATACATGTTTCCTGGTAATCTAAGCAGCAGTTTCCAAGCTTGACACAATCTTTATCACAACGGCAGCTTCCAAAGGTCCTTTCAAAGCAACGACCTTTGCAGGTTTTCACTGTAATATTGGATAGTGTTAGATGTCAGTGGCTGAGCCCAAGTCAGTCAACATGCAAAAGAAATGAATACAGTCAGCATGTGAAATGACACGATTGGCCATTCCACATCTTACAGGATGGCTGCAAAAACAGTGACAGCCAAAGGAAAGTCTTGATCCAACCAAATGCTTCTTTTCTCTTGGTGAACAAAAAATATTTTTTCATCATATTGAACAAAGGGTTCTGTTCTGTTTTAGCAGGAACATGGTGTTCCATCATTATCAGAAACAAATGAAATAAAAGACTACAATTCTAGTGACTGTCCTTGCCTTTCTGTGTCACAGGAAAATGTAAGTACAGTCACTCACAATATGTAAAATCTCTATTGAAGGAAACGTGAAGCTTTCATGTTTTCACTAGGGGTGCCCTAGAGAGTGAAATGTTTTTGCAAGGAACACTGATTTTCATTTTCATGTCTGGCAATGTTCCACTTTTTATAAATAATCAAACATTAATTAGAATAGAGACTGAATTGCCTGCACTTGCAACTCTCCCATGGCCCTGCTCTGGGGAGGAGGAATTGAGGAAGCCCAAGCTCCACATCCCCCTGTACTATGAAGGTACCATCTCAAGGTATGAGGACGGCTGTTCCAAAGAAGACTCAAGAGATACAGACTTGAGTATACTGCTCACTGGTTTGGTTTTTGTTCAATTTTAATACGAAAAAAAGACATTGCTGAGGGCAGGGGAATAATCATTTAAAAACAAACAAAAAAACCAACCAAAAAAACCCCAAAACAAAACAAAAAATACCCCAAAACAAAACAAAAAATACCCCAGAAACTGGTGACATGAAGGATTAACAAAACTTAAGAAGTTGGTCAGGCTGTCTAATCCTCTGCAGTCACCAGAAGGGAGTGAGGTAACTCCTTCATTATCTGGCTCCTCTCCTCAAGAATCTTGAGGTGTGTAATATTTGAAAATGAGATATAAATGAACCAGTATTGCAAAGCTGTAATAAAAAGAGAAGAAACCTATATACATTGTAGTGGATTTTTTTTAAACTATACTCCTGTTAAAAATCATTGTTCAACTTTAAAAATATTCTTCATAGTTGTTCCCAAAGTGAAACTTAATTTCTTTAAAAAAAAAATCTTTCGTAACTTTCTACCTGAAGAAACTTCAGCATTAAAAAAGCCACATATTTTTCAGGACAGAAAACAAACAGAGGAATTCCACAAGGAATGCTTTCAGACTACAATTCTAACCAGTAAAAAAATAACTTTTTTGTCCCCCTCCATAATTGAGTGGAAAAGATGAAAAACAAATGTTCCAGGACAACATGAAGTAGAAGTTGTTGTGTTTTGTTGTATTGGATTTTTTTTTATGGTGGACTGAGAAAAGCCAGCCATGTGACATCACCACAGTGACAGTTGGGATACATGGAAGCTGCCAGATCAGACACTGAGTACCAGGGTCACTTTACCTCTCGAGTGAGTACACACAAGTATTGGGTACACCTGAGGTTTATTTTCTGGTATTTTTACTCCCCTTGTACTGCTACTGCTTCAGGCAATGCATGCAATCCTCTTCCTGCAGCAAGAAGGGTGGCATTCTGATAATATGAAAATTAATTCACAAAAAGAAAAAAAAAGGAACTGCTTAGTAATATTACTAAATAAAAGATGTATTAGTTACCATCTTTTGAACAGCTGGGCTTCAGGCCAAATATACATCCTAGGATTGTTGTTAACATGCAGACACAGAGTACCTGTGGGACAGAAAGGAAAAGAAAGTACTATTAAATTACCATTGAATGGTTTTGAAAGGACTCATTTTCTCTATAATGCCATACAATTGTACTGAAATTCATAAACATGCTGATTAGGAGGCTAATTTCACTGTTTTCACCAGCAGTTTTCACTTCCACAAGTAGTTATGTTGTTTGCAATTAATTAGCAGCGTATGAACGTGCTTGTCACAACTGGGCTTATGTATATAATTTCTTCTCGAGTCATTTAACACAGACATGTCCTTTTTGATTTCTTTTATATCATTCTTTCATAATGATATACGTCTTTCTCTATTTCTTACATATATATCCATTCTATAGAAAACCTTTTTACTCCACTCCTTCCTTGCACGTTGTTTCGAGAAAGCAAAGCGAAGTTTTGCCATTAACCACAGACTACAAACAGAAGGCAAAGCCCTGAAGTGATACCTACAATTTTCTTAGGCAGGAAAACCTTCTCCCACTTCCTCGTATCCAGTTCATACTAGATCTGTGTCCACACCATGGTAAGCAATTGTGGGATGTCACATTAAGTCTGACCACAGTGTCTTGCACTGACCAGAAACTATGGCTGTGCTCATTTTGGATTCTGGGTGCATTAAAGTTATCAAACAAGCACCATATTATCTTTGTCCAGCATTTTAGGGCAAGATTTAATGCCTACTCAAATACAGAAGAAAATTTATTTTAACCTCATCAAGTATTGGATTAGTACACATATGTTTTCGAGAGTTTATGGACTTACCAGTACATATACAGTAATTAAAGAGAAGCCAACAATGCAGTCATGAGAGCTATTCTATTTAAGTGTAAAATGTAATAAAGTACTTTGCCAGAAGTCCTGAAACAGAAGATACTGCAATAATGCAAAATTTCTTATACAAAAGTATTTGGGGGGCTCTGGGTAGTGAAAAAATGTACATACCATCTTTCCAGTCACTGTTTTCTGAGGAAAAATTTTACATACATGCCTACACAATTCTCCCTTTTTTTCTCCTTTCCCATCAGCAAAAGCTGCTGAGTCAGCCTTGAGTAGGATGCCTCAATCATATTGTGATATGGAAAAACTTCCTTCCATTTTAAAATGCACCTAATTATTTCTCAAGCTCATTCTTTTTAAAGACTCTGAACACTTCAGTAACTAAAAACTATTTGTGTTTTTTTTAACAACTATACAGTTTTCTATGCAACCTTGTTCACTAAGCAGTTAATAAAGACAGTAAGAAAGCAATTTCTGGAATGAGTAGCATTGAAATCCAGATATTACTCTGAATTTTTGAACTACTAATTATCACAAACCAAATTAATCAATATAAAAATATTACATATATGGTATTCATAAAAAAATAAAACAATAGATTGGACCTGACCAAGCTGTGGCCTAGAATTCTGAACCAGACAAGCCACTGGAATCTCATTCAACATCACATATAGCAAAGAAATAAGCACTTTTTCAGTTCCATTTCTTTGGATTCATGTCAAGACTTCCATCTCTTTGAATTGACAGAGTAGGAAGGAAAATAATAAAAGATTGAAGGGGGGGGGGGGAAATCTAGCATTAGATAAAAAGGTACAAAAGGCAAAAAGGTAGCAGGAAGATACAAGTCTCCATTAAACCCAGCTATCAAGAATGAACACAAATGCAGAGCTCTGCACTTCTCTTTTTTTTGTTTTTAAATCAGCTTACTAGCACGTGCAGCATCAACATTTTCTGTTCAGTCAATACCAACAATATTATCTTCAATGTAAACTGTTCTGAACCTTTGAAATCCCTCATATAAAATATCACCTAGATAACAGCAGGAGCACAGCTAGGTAAGTAATACTTCAAATGCAAGATGTCAAAGCCCAACAAAATCAGTGGAGAGAGCAAAACCTATTACTGTCCTTTTAACATTATTGTTATTTTTATTATTATCATTATTAAATTACATATTGATTCATTTATTTTTAAAAAGCCATGTTGAGAACATGCTATTTCAGGGTGAAGATATATCACTTCTCTGCTCCCACCAGGCCCTGCTACTAAGATCAAGGAGTAGAATGTCCTCTGAGATGTGACACAAACACACTTTAAAACAAGCAAAACCCACAGCTACTCTATCTGCAACAGCTTTAGTCCCATATCTTCAAATTGCTACATGACCTGTGGAACTTATGCCACCTAAGGCATCCTTGTATGGAAAATATACTGCAGTGCCACTAAATGGACTATTAATATTCCCATATGGAGCTTCAGTGTAGGTAATACAGGAATTTAATCATGACACCAAATTAATGCAAAAATAAAGTCTACATAAAACACATTCCAACGCAACATATTAAATACATATTACGCAAAGTATTAAAATACTTCTTAACATAAAACTGGTAAAATTTCACTAAAGTTCTCACAAATAATTCTTGTGATTTTGGCACCAAATGTAACAAAATCAGTTGTGTATTGTATTCCAGGTTGTCAGTTTTACGCTTCTATGAACATAATTCCAATAAGCAAAAACAAAAGGATTATGTTCACTGAGGCACATGAGTGCTCTTTTGGGTACAAAATACTAGAAAATGCAATACTAAATGCAGTAATAAATGAAGATCTTGAAACAATCTTGATTCACTTCATTAAAGCCTTTGCTTTCTTAACCTTAGCTCCACTAGCTTAAATTTTTGTCTTAAAAATATTTTACTGCAAAATGCTAAAGCTTCCCTCTCCTTTTTGTTTTCTTCTTTCTTTCCTTCTTTAACACTTAAAGAAGTTTTACAAAAACAGTAAGTTTACACATTAAGCATTTGATAATGTTCTGGGACAGCTAAATCTAACCCAGTGGAGCTCCATGCAATTGCAGCTTAGTGTTTAAGGCTTTGAATTGAAGCTTTATCTTGAGCCTGAATGACTTCAGTCACATGGATATTATCCACACAAATGGTAAAATGTTCTGCTGGAACAATGAGGAGCAGCTAATACTGGCCAGCAGCAGCAGTAGTCCTGACTAGGCATAGCAAGAGGTGTTTCACCAGCAGCTGACCAACTGTCAGTGGAAAGGCCCTAAGATTATCAACTCTGCAGATGATGAAGAATATTCAGATTATTTCTGAAGATCCAGATACTCATTGCATCTCACTGCTGCACCCTACAGATGGACTAATTTACTTTGTTTCTTTCAATATTGCAACATATCTCTGTTGCTCAGAGAAGCTGTGGATGTCCCATCCTTGGTAGTGTTCCAAGCCAAGTTGGACACAGCTTTGAGCAGCCTAGTGGAAGGTGTCCCTGTCCATGACAGAGGGGGTGGAACTAGGTGACCTTTAAGGTCCCTTCCAACCCAAACCATTCCGATTCTACAAGAAACCTCACCACAGCAAGTCGGTTACTAATATTACCTGAACTGTTTTACATACAGGCAGCTCAGGTTTGGGATGCTGCCGTCTGCTGAATAAAGATTATACTTTTTTTTAATCCATAGAAAGACAAGTAGCTGCATGCATTCTTGTTTACTAACAATGACCTTGTTTAGCCTCCTGCAGCAAGCACCAAATTCAAATCTCTAGCTACTACCACACTGTCAACATAAAACCTGCCTTGAAGGTTTAGTCTGACTTTTTAAACAATAGGAATAAATCTTACCTGTTCTCTCTCACTCCTATTCTTCCACTCAAAGGAGAAAGCAAGAATTGAGAAACATGCACAATTAAGAAAGAATATGGGAATACAACATTTAGTACAAAGACAAATAAAATTAAAGAACCTGGCCTTGTACTACACAAAAGTAGAAAATTAACTTTTTATGATCTATATCTTGAGAGGTTGCAAGAACAAACTGTCAGATTCAGTTGTAATATAGTATCTGAGAAAAGTTTTTTAAAACAACACAGTAACAACTGCAGAGAAGAAAGTGTCCTTTTTTGGTTTAAAAACAATTTTTAGAAAGTTTGTTTTAGAATCACAAAAACATTGTCATCTAGGGATGAATCTCTGTCCCATCACTACTTCCTTTATGTGGGAGGAAGCAATAAAAGCTTTGCTTTGTAAACAATTATAATGGTTGGGAATAGGTGGTTGAACGTCTGGAAAACTGCAATCCTGAGAACATTTCAAAAGCCTTTTATTTCAAAAGCCTTTTATTTAGAGCTGGGTAGATGGAAATATGATAGCATGGTTAGAGAAGAGAATAATTTCTGTCACTCATCTCCAGAACTGCAGCTGAAGAGAATTTCTCAGCAGTGATTTTGGGGAGCTGCTGGAAGGGCCAGAGTCAGCAAGTGTGCAGGTGCATACATCAGATCCCAGAGAGACTCATCAGCTGTACAGGTCTTACTGACATCCAAAGAAACCCCTCACTGGCCTTAGCTACTACATCCTTTCCTATCATATTTTACTCCTCCTTTACAGGGTTAATGCTATGGTTCCTTTCTCTTCACTCTTCCCTAGCTCTGTCCACCTCTCCCACTCCCCTCTATTGTTCTATATTTTCTTTGGCAAAGAAGGTATTGATATATCTTTTAAGGAATAATCATTCTGAATTACATTTCTTTCTGTGTTGATCTTCCTGACTCTTTGCCTGCCATGTACCCAGTTGCCTTCCATTTCCTTTCCTTCGCCCCTGGTATTCCATGGCTGACAAAACTTGTCACTCCAAGGTTTAAGACACATCCATTAACAACTACGCAATTATCAAGGAAACCATGCAAAACAATGGTTTTCCATTCTAATCTCCATGATTGGCTCTCACAGCTGTGTCATGTGTATCCATGAAGGGAGGGTGTCTAGACTGGGTCTGCAATGCCAATGTTAAGAAAACCCATGGAATTTTCCAAAACCACTGGGATCTGTGAAAGGCATGCTATGTTTTCACTGTTTTGTGCACCAGAATAGATGACTAATGACCTGAACACCTTAACACAGAAATATCTTTGAGAAAGAATTTCACCTGAAAAAGTGTAAAGAACGCAGTAATAAATAATTAATTTCAAGGAAGAACAGGGTCACCTTCTGTCTCCAAGAGGGCACCGTTAAAAATGCAAACAGCTTACTGTATAAAGAAAAAAATTATCTACACTTGCCAGGGGCAGTGGAACACTTAGTCATGCTTACAAAAATTATTTTTAAACCAGCATAATCCCCTTGCCAACAGCTCAGTTTTATTCAAAAGCAGAGGATACTTAATAAAGTTTAATAAACTGAAAGGAGGTAGATACTTCACTCAGACCAGCACAGCTACTTAAGTAACACTTAAGAAAATCACCTAAAAAAAAAGGTTAATCAGCACTGAATCAAGTGCACCACCTCCTTCCTGCACCAGTCATCTCTTCTTTCCACATTTGTAAATATTTTTATGGTCTTCAAAGACTTGCTTCTGTTGATCCACATTCCACTCATAGAGGCCAGAAGGAGGAGAGCTGCTGAGGCTCTCAGGTCCTGGCTGCTCTAAAACATTAGAGGAGACTAAACTGTTCTGAAGTCAGTGGATGAAAATACTGGAGCTTACACCCAAAACATTTTCAGATCTAAAAAGGTTTACTATAAAAATGTATAGGAATTATTGTTTTTCTTCTCAAAGCACTACACAGAAGGTCTACGCTCATTCTTTCTACTGAATGTTCTCAAGACTGTTATTACGTACTATTGCAACCTAAGGTCATTCAAACGACAAGAATGTTTTAAAGGTAGATCGAGCCACTGTAAGGTATTATAAAAGCCTTCACAGCATCTGGCTTTTAACAAAGAGATAGAAAAAGACAGAAGAGTTAGCATCTCTCAGCTAGTCAGCTGGAATCTAAAATATTTTTCTTATTTGTTGCTTGCCCAACTGTACAGGTACAAACTCTCCTGGAAGTCATTAGCACTTGAGCTGCTGTCATCAATGCTTTACCCCAGCTGTTAATGTTTTTTACTGCACTTTATATTATGGGAGAATTTAGAGAGAAATTAAAGTGAAACAATATGCTAGACAAAAAGAAGGGGAAATTAAATTTCTAGTTAAATTCCCAGAAAGCAGATAGCAGCTGACTCCGCTATTTAATCAGCAAGTAGATTTTTGTAAAAACCTACGGATAAACAGAACTGAAAACTCATTTTATGAGAAAAAAGTAAATATTGTACTTTCAAATAAAATTCTTTTATTCAGCACAGCAGACAAACACAGAACAAAGACCACCATATGTCATCTGCTTTAGTGGCAACCACATATGAATGCACAACTGCATAGAACAGAAAGAAACTGTCAGTAATTATGCCAACTAAAAACTGTTTTCCAAACAAGTTTCATTTGACTCATAAATAATAGCAAAACTGAATCTGAAAATATGGCCTTGAGCCATCTTCATGCCCTTCCTATTCCAAAAATCCCTTTTCAAGAATAAAGCTAAAGCTGTTCCAATTTAGATTACTGTCATTAGAGTTGTGACAGAAGAACATCGCACAGAGGGGGCTGCTTCTACAGGGCACTGATTATACCACCAAATATACCAAGTAAACTGATAGTCACATCCAGTTTTCCTTGGCAGATACTGTTATTACTGCCACCATGACAGCAACATTAGCTTCCACAGGAAGACACAACCACCTTAAAGAATAAGTGAAGAAATCCCATAAAACACTAAGAATATAAGGAGGGTCAAAAAACTGCAGAGCCACAAGCAGTGTAAGAAGATAGGACAAGTAAAGTTTCACAGAATCACAGAATTAGGTAAGAAAAGACCTCTAAGGTCAAGACCAACTGTTTCAGTTATTCATTATAGGTCTTTACCAGGTACACTGGTATCGATCACAGACACGTCTTCAGCCCTGAATCCATTGACCATTTTCCCAAAACAAAGACCAGGGCTGACCAAGAGCCCATTATTTACCTCTGCATCATTTGAATACATCCCCTCAAAAAACAAAAGGCAGACTATCAAATTTTGATGCCTCAAAAAGATTCAAGAACTGGCCCACTTACCAGAGTTAAATGGCAAAATGAAATATACATAGTCAGGTTGGACTATTGATTTTGTTGAAGCAGCTGTAACAACATTATACTTTTTGTTATTCTAGGAACAAACAACCAACCTTTAACACAAATTTGTACCCACATACTACCACACTAGAAAGCACTTATACAGGTTGATTTGGCTTACATGCCATTACACAGCAGAACTGAGACAAGGCTCATGCTCACTGAGTTTCTTTAGAAATGCAAATACTTAATTTTTTCTTATTCCTTCCCTTTTCTCCTTAGCTAATTTATTCAGTGTTGAACAATTAGACAACAGTCCATCTGTGAAAAGTCCTCACTTATACTACTTTGCTTTGTCCTCCACCACACCCCATTTAAAATAAAAATCCACTGCTGCCTTATAAACACACTTAGAGGAAACTTTTTATACGGGGGACTTGTGCAACACCTGTGCAGAAAAGCACTTTTTGGTGCAGAAAGTGTTTTTTGAAAAAGGGTCAAGAAATATATCATAACAATGTAAAAATATCATTCTAATACTGAACATTATAAAAAAACTTTCTTTTAAAATTGCGTCTACCACCCTTTAATTCAAATGGGACACTGTCATGATGCAGCACATTGACAAATTCTATTACAGCATACAGTCATGGTGATATTTGCCAATATATTCATTTCTAATACCAGCTCCAAGGTGAGAAACTCTTCATATCTTTCATGTTTTCAAAACCTCTACTTTATTCTGCTCCTCCTTTCAGATGGGAGCAACAGTAACATGGCTTCCACTGCAAGTCAAATCAGAACAATTCACTTGGTGTAATTCCAGTGATACTAGTAAAGGAATGTGAAGGAAAGTTCAAGAGTAGGAGTTGGAAGGAAGCCTTTCCTAGTTTTTGTATCTTTGGCCTTACCTGAAATCTAAGTTTTAGCACAGTAACTAAGCTGCTCTGTATCCAAGATAAAATTATTACTACAGAAAGCCTATCCACTTAAACTGTTGATGTGTTCTTTATTATTTGAGTATCCAAGAGCCTTGCAGGACTATATGAAGGTGTTCAGAACAAGAGCACCCTCCTCCTCCCCCCAGGAGTTTAGCTGCCTGTGCTTGGGGCCAGTTCTCCAGTATTGGTTCAGTTTTTGAGAGCACTGTTTGGGAAATCTTGATCAGCCTTAAAGATAGCTCTCCAATAAATAGCTAGAGAAAGCCTCAGAAAAGTCACATGCCCCTCGTTTTAGCCAGCCTTGCCTCTGTTCCTGTCTGGAATGCAGTACAGCCACACTGCAGTCAAGTCCATCCTGGCCAGTTATTCTGTCAACCCTAACTTACAGGCCTGTCTTCCTTTACCTGGGACCTCTCTTACCATTATCTACTCACCTGGAAACTTAGGCTATTGGCTGAACCTGGTTGGTGTCCCCAGATCCTCTCTGCTCACCTTGCTCACCTGCAGTGAGACTCTCCCTTTCCAATGAGGCCACTGCCTGTGTCTGCCTTGTTGCCATGGCTGGATACAGTTTTACCTTCTCCTTCAGCATGATCTGCCTTCACCTGGCGCCTGACACGCAGACAAACATTTACTGCAAATACTACTCCAAAATTAAAGAAAGGTAATGGAAACCCTAAGGCATGGGATTGAGTCAGAGCTCTGAATGCTGGAGCAGTAAGTCTGAGCACACAACACCTATCACAACCCCAGCCACTCACCTGTTTCCTGGATGTACCAAAGGGCTGATCCAAGCACACCATAGCCTAACCTATCAGCAGATATCCTGCACTCCAATTCCTAGGCCCAACGTGGCTGTTTTCAGGCAGGCAAGCAGCCAGCAGCATTGACAGATGCACCAGTCCCACAGCTGGGTGTGCTTCAGCCTGTTCCAAGCTCTGCACTCCAGGCAGCCAGAAGCATCCACCCACACTGCACTCCAAGGGGTGACCAAAACCTCCTGGATGGCTTAAATTCTCCAGCTCAGCTACGGAAGGGAGTATCTGGCAGCCTAAACTCCATGCTGTTTTGTCAGTGCTGATAGCTATACCTAAACTACTCAGCTTTAAGCAAGCTGAGACCATCTTAGCCAATTCACAATCAACCCCTTTGACCCAAATTCAAACGAATAGGGCAATAAAATTCAAATGGAGTTCTGAGTACAGTCTTTAACAAAGATGGTCTCTACTCCCCCTTTGTGAAGATCTTTATAAAAGTGGAATTTGGGGAGCTGTTTTTTCTGTTGATGTTTTGTTTTTGTTGCTGTTCAGTTGGTGTTGGGCTTTGTGTTTGCTGTTGTTTTGATCTGTTTTTTTGGGTTTCTTTTTCCTATAGTTAAAAGTCCCCAACCAAATGGAAAGACTCAATTCCTGCAAGTGTTTCTTTGGACAATATTTTTTACTTCATATCAGCTTCTGCCTTTTAGGACAGGATATGCCAACTAGCTCTATGAACTAAAATGTAAATAAAGCAAGAATACAAATTAACACTGGAAACTCTTCAGAGTTAAAATACCTAATTGTTTTATTAGTTGTATAAGAGCAAGATTATGAATTTTGTCTTCAAAACCCAGAATGAAGATTCCCACTTGAAGGACAACAAAGAAATTTTGGCTTCACAGCTCCTTGTGTAGAATGAGAATTATTTGCAAAGTCATCCCTGAAAAATTACTTGACTGAAGAGAAACATTAAGTTACAATGATTTTAAAATTCCTCAAACTCCATACTTTCTTTTGATGACTTAAATCAGATAACAATACCTTTATCTTTTGTGTGTATAGTTACAATTTTATTCTAATTAATGCATTTAAACAATATCAACAGCAAGCACAATAAAAAAATGTTTTATCAAACACCAGTTTTCACCATGCATTCAGACTTAAAACCAAATCATGGAAGCTGGAGAGCTGTAACATTGACAGAAGACAGCTGTAAAACATCCTTGCTTCCCAACATTGGAATATATTTTCCTGAAAATTATTAAAATATTGGAGATTGGCCAATTTTTTTTTTAATATTTCTAAACCAAAAGTGCTTCAAAGTCAATTTAAAATACGACAATCCTGTCACCATCAGTTTTTACTTCATATTTTACCAAAGGATGTTTAATGCAAAAAAAAATTAAATCACCCAACAGTCAGTCACTTTTATATTACTGTTAAGCTGTGTGGTGTTTCTTGGATCACAGAAGTCCCATCTAAGCTCAATCTAGCACTGTCACAGGAGAAAGAAATTTCAGTAAGGACCACTTTTTCCTACTGAAAAATAAAGAAAAAATTACGAGGCACTAAAGCAAAATAATACAAAAAAGGCTGAAATTTAATAATATGCTGTGGGCCAAGAAAAGATTAGGGGAAAGACTGAACATGGCACCCAGGCCTCCCAAACTCAAGAGTATCCTTCATTCCAGTGCTTAAGAACTGACTGATACCCATAAAAATACTCACACTGAAGTCAGCTGAAGTCAATAACCATGTTCCAAATCACAAGGTTTGGGCAAGGATACTTTCCTATCACTCTCCTTCCTCTCCTCACAGAAGTTACATTAATTCCTTAGTCTGTATAATAAGAAAAAATGGAAAATCCATGTGTCTGGAACCAACTTTCTACAGTCCTTTCCCCCAGAAATCAAGACCATATTTCAGCAACACAGCAGCAATGGTAAAAGTCACAGTAGTTCATCCAGTGATCACACCTCTCTCAGTAGCCTGAGACCATAAGCAGAACAAGCTTTTGAATGGTCTGGGCTAACACACTACTCCTCAACAAGCTCAAGTCATTTCCCACCTGCTCTCTCACTAACTGCTCCCCATCTTTCCTTCTCCAACAGCAGATGTAGAAAAAGTAAGATTAAGTTGATAAGTATATTAAGTAATTAAATACATATTCTGCATTTGTCATGGAAAAAAGAATATATATATGCATTCTTAATTTTTTTTAGAGTACTAATCTATACAAATGTTTGGGCACCTTTAAACATATTTAGTAGGAAAACCATCAGCATGAAAACAAGCAAACACGAATACAATCTTCCAGACAACTGCATAAGAAAAGTCGTTTCCACACCTCCACATCTGTGGAGGTAAAAAAGGAAACCAAACAAACCTACAGCTGTCTCAAAAATCCTGATGTAGCACACCCATCTTTCCCTGCCTGAGCAGAAAGCCAGCAGCTACAGGTTATTTTAGAATGAAGCGGTGAAAAACTTTCAGGACTCATATAGAGTATCTTGACATCCAATAGATCTTTTCTCTATAATTAGACTCTCCCCTGCCTGCAGCAATAGCAGATATTAACTGGCAACAGAAACTCTTCCTTGGGCAGCGACTGTTTCATTTATTCCTAATAAATGCAGGTTTATGATTCATAAAAGTTTAATATAGCAACCAATGGACAACTGAAACCAGATTTATAGAATCATGGAGCAGATGTTCCTGAAAACTATGCTAAGGCACATGGAAAATAGGTGACAGCCAACAAGGCTTCACTAAGGGCAAATTGCATGTGACAAATTTGGTTTAAAATGGGATTACAGCAGTGGTGGAGGAGGGAACAGAAACTGAAATCATCTACCTGGACTTGTATGAAGCATTTGGCATGTTCCTCATGACATCCTTGTCTGTACACTGGTGAGACATGGATTTGACAGAGGGACCACTCAGTGGACATGGAATTGGTTGGATCATCACACTCATGAGCTATGCCCAATGTCCCAGTAGAGACCAGTGAGGAGTGGCCTTCCTCAGGGTTGGCACAGGGACCAGCACTGCTTGACACCTTTGTCAGTGACATGGGCAGAGGGATCAAGCACACCCTCAGTAAGTTTGCCAATTGTGGTGCCTGCTGGCTGCACCACAATCAAGCTGTGTGGTGCAGCCAACAGGCTGGAGAAAAGGGATGTCATTGAGAGGGACCTGGACAGGCTTGAGAAACAAGTCCATGCAAAGGCCAAGTGTGTGGTCCTGCATGACAAGCCCAGCACAGGCAGGGCAGAGAATGGTTTGAGGGCAGCCCTGAGGAGAAAGACGGGGATGTCAGTGGATGAGAAGCTCAGTGTGACCAAGCCCCCTCAGCAGGTCTGCAGATGACACAAAACTGAGTCAGTGCAGTCAACGTAACAGAAAGAAGAGATGTCATGGAGAGGGACCTGGACATGCTTGAGAAGTGGGACTATGAGAACCTCATGAAGTTCAACTGCAAGGTGCTACAGCTGGGCAAGGGCAATCCCAGAGACAAACACAGACTGGGAGAAGGACTCATAAAGAACAGCCCTGCAGAAAAGGACTTGGGGTTTCTCACAGACAAAAAGCTGGACACAGGCATCAGTGTGCATTTGCAGCCCAGAAGGCCAACTGCATCCTGAGCTGTATCAACAGAAGCGTGACCAGCAAGTCAAGGGTGGTGATTCTGCCCCTCTACTCTGCCCTTGTGAGACCCCACCTGGAGTGCTGCATCCAGCTCAGGGGCCCTCAACATAAGAAGAATTCCTATAACTTCAGACTTCTTGAAGCAGGAGGTCCATAGGAGGACCACAAAGATAAGAGAGCTAGATCACCTCTCCTGTAAAGACAGGTGGAGAGAGTTGGGGTTGTTCAGCCTGAAGAAGATAAAGCTCTGGGAAGAGAAGCCTTCCAGTACCTAAAGGGGCCTACAAGAAAGGGAGAGGGACTTGTTGCAAGAGCATGTAGTGATAGGACAAGGGGAAATGGCTTTAAACTGAAAGAAGGTGTGTTTAGGTTAGATATTTGGAAGAAATTCTTTATTGTGAGGGTGTCAAGACACTTGAACAGATTGCCCAGAGAATCTGTGGATACCCCATCCCTGGAAGTCTCCAAGGCCAGGTTAGATGTGATTTGAGCAACCAGGTCTGGTGAAGGCATCCCAGCCCATGATAGAGGGCTTGAAACTAGATGATCTTTAATGATCTGTTCAGACCCAAACCATTCTATGATATGATAAGTCTAGAAGAGACCTGAAAAGGTTTCAGTTCAACCTCTTGACCAAAGTTGGCATTTGGTTCATTTTTGGGACATGCCTTAAAAAAAAAAAAAAAAAAAAAAAAAAAAAAAAATCAACACACAAATAAAGACTGGACAGCCTTAATGAAAAACAGAAAATAAAAAAGAAAACCTATAGACTTTAAAAATATTAAGTGTATTCTGCAGCATTCTTTTAAAACTTCACAATTTATTATCTTTATGCATTCTGAAATGCTTGAGTTATACTTCAGATGAGACTAACACACTTTCAATGTCTCAGTCTGGACCTTACCTGGAATTTTGTGGTAATTTTTTTTCTACTTAGGGATTCTGAAGCTGCAAAAAGTCCTTACGAATTTTTCTAACAAAAGTGTCAGTTTAAATGAGTTTTCCAGTTCTGACAAACAAAGTCTGTAGCTGTTGAAAAGAGACATTCTCTTATGCTATTACTTTTATTTCTCTCAACGTTTCAGCTGTTATACAGGCATGGAAAAATTTATTTTAATGGAATGAATGAATCAGACCAAAATGCAATGCCTGAAAGTTCCTGGCAAGCGGGGATAGAAAACCTCAAACATAAGCAAAGGTTATGCTGCTCTTGGGCAGGAGCACACTGGTCACAACTGCAGTGAGCCTGGAGAGGCTACACAGAGACAGTTCACTGGGCTTTGGGGGACAATGGGCTCAGAAAACTGGCAAGACAGTTAATTAACAAGTTGTGCTCTAGGTGCTTAGGGAAGCACTGTGGGTTACTAAACCCCTGTGGGTCTGTCCCACCATTTGCAGAATCCTCCCTGTGCTGCAGCAGCAGAAGAGTGACCTGCACGGTATGAAAACCTGACACTGAACTTAAAATATGCTGGCCTCAACAAGCACTGCTAGAAGTGAAGGTGATTCTACACCATCTCCTTACACACCTATGTCCTCCCTCGACCAAAACACATTCAGTCAACAACCACTGGCACTGCCATGTAACACAGGCTTCTGGAGCAACCAGCAGAACCATGGGGAGAGCGCACAGGGGGCTGCAACCTTTTGTACATGGGAACACTGCAGTTGCTCGGGGTAAGAGTGACACATGGACAAAAGCTGGGAACTTTGATGTTGTGTTCACAAAGTACACAGACATCTGCAGGTGGCAGGCATGTGTGAAGGAAGAGGAGAATGCAGGCCAGTCTGTGCTTTCTAGAAAAATTAAAAAGAGTAATTCAAGTATTGCCTAATCAGCAGAAATGTATTCATGAGTTTTTAAAAAATTTCAACATAAGGTTACTTGAAAATAGATTTTTTTTTAAACCTACATAAATAAAGGAAGCAACACTGCAATACAACCAGGACAAATGCAGGCAAATGATGTTTATCTACATCTAGACACTTTAATAGTTTCACATTATTATAAAACTATAAACACAAAGCAGTTGGTGTTATAAAACTATAAACACTACTCACTTGTTCCTCACATTGAGATGTCATCAATGCTTTATAAACGCACTAGCTTGTGAGAAAACAAATTTGCATTTTCAACTCCAGTTTTCCACTTTCTAACATGTTTAGGTTAAATACATTCTTGTTTTACTCAACCCAGTATCACCTGGATTATTTAGAAAATTTTCCAAGCTCTTGCTGAATATCCTATGTTATCTCAATGTTTGCAATCACCAAAAAAAATAGCGCATGGTCATTATTATTTAGAAGTTTTAAATTATTTCTTTATAGAAGACATGTATTTCACTCTGACACTTTCATCAGCACAGGAGGAAGCTTTTGCCAGTTCTCAATAAATGGCTATAGTTTGGAAAATAAGAACTTAATTCAGAAGAGTAAGTACCTGCAAACACTAACTCGTGCTCAACTCCAGTCTCCAAGTGGCTATGTATCTCTAATAATTTTGTTTATTACAACCCAAAAAGCTCAGGGCAACAACACTAGGTTTTAAATAAGGTATCATTATATCCCCCTATTACTATCTATTTCTAAGCCTGAAAAGAGCTGTGCTGTTTTCACCATCCAACCGCCGTGGCTTTTATTGGCACTACCTTAACATCCCCAGAAGACAATGAAGTAATGAAACAAGCTACAAACCACAACCTTTATTTAATGAACATTTCATCAGAAAAGTTGCCAAAAAAGCTTCTGCATGGAAACTACCATAGACCTTTGCAAGAATTTTCATATTTTTCTTATTCTGACAAACCTAGAAACCGTAACTTACCACCTGCTGTGTCAGAAAGTGTGACCAACCTGTAGTCACCATGATATGGGTGGATGAATCATTTGAAAGAGTAACCAGATTACAAGGCTATCAGTAAATTTGGACAGGCACCTTGACCCTTATGCTTCAATGCATTAAAAGAGGACTATTTATGCATAGATATGTAGTGAAGTCTGCTGCAGTTCCACTAAAGCTTCCTTCCAAGAACACCACAGTTCCTTCACCTTGATAATGATTCTAGCCTCATAATGATTACTCCAGGCAGTTGGGAAGGTCTTATTTGCACATCTCTATGGGGAGGATAATTATAATACAGCAGCGTGGCTAAAACTGGAAAGTGACCTACCTGCTAACAATGGCTTTGGCAGCTGGGGCTTCTGAACAAGGGCCAAAAATGCCTCCCAGCAGTACTTGGAGACAAACTTTCAACCCACGGTAGCTCAAATTCAGAGGAAGGCAAGTTTTTACACTTCCTCTGTCCTTTTGGCTCTTGAACTCTATTTAGCTTTTCCAGCCATATTTTCCTATTTTAACCTGGTTTTGTCTTCCCTGGTGTCCCCCCTACAGA
This sequence comes from Entomyzon cyanotis, assembly GCA_024500445.1. Lineage (NCBI taxonomy): Eukaryota > Metazoa > Chordata > Aves > Passeriformes > Meliphagidae > Entomyzon > Entomyzon cyanotis. The sequence goes on from JAKEPQ010000871.1 coordinate 20,055,429, forward strand.
AAACAGCTAAAACCACATGATGGAAGACAGGACAACCATTGACACCACAAAAATATTTGGAAAGATTCAATGCTGAGCGCTGTCAAAAGAGTAAAATAGATCAAGAGTTACAAATCCCTCTCTGAGGCAGGTCTCTGTCTACACGCAAGTGCCACACTCCTGCCCGGGGCTGACTCCCGAAGCGGAGCCGTCCCGCAGCACCGCTGCCCGGGGCATCCCGAGGAGCCCGTGCTGCCGAAGGCCATCCCCCTCTTCCAACACCGCGAGAAGGCTTTTAGGGTCCCGCCACGGGCTCGTCTCCCATCCCCTGAAGCTCAGAGAAGGGAGAAACACCTGCGCCAGCCGCACCGCTCCCCGCGCTCCCGTCGGCGAGGTGACACCCGGGTCCGCCCGCCCGCCCGGCGCTTACCAGGGACAGCACTTTGTACGTGTTGGGATCCTTGCTGTTGCCGCCCGGAGGCTTCTCCGGCTCCTCGGCCACCTCCATGGCCGGCAGCATGGGCACAGACGCTGCCTGCAGCCCGCCATCTGCCGCCCCTACGCCGTCCAGGTGGTCCTCGTGGCCCTTTCCCGCTTGCTGCCCGTTGCCCTGCATGGTGCCCGCGGCTCTGCCCTCCGCCCGCCCGGACACGGCTATTAATAGCCCGGCGGCCCGGTCCCGCCCCGCCCCGCCCCGCCCCGCCCGAGCGCTGACACCGGCTGCCCCCGCTGCCCCGCCGGCAGCGGCGTGGAGGAGGGAGCGGGATGTTCCCCTCCTTCCTTCCTTCCTTCCCTGCCCGCCCCGCTCGGGCACCCCGGCCCGGCCGTCCCCGCGTTCCGCCCCCTCGCTGCAGGTGAGGGCGGGCCGGGCCAATCCTCCCTGCGGGCAGGGCAGGGCAGGGAGGCAGTGCGGGGCCGGAGGACACCGCGCTGCTCCGAAATAGCGTCCGGGGGAGGGCGCCTGGCCGTGTTTACGAGGCAGCGCGGGGAAAGTTTCCGCTGCCCGATCCCCCGGGCGGAGGCGGCGGCGCGGCTTTCCCCGAAGCCGCCCGGCAGAGGTGGCACAGGTGTGCGCGGGGGCGAGGGTCCCGGTCCCTGTCCCGATCCCTCCCGATCCCGATCCCGGAGCTGCCAGAGACACGCAGCCAGTCCCCGGTGCGCGTTTGCACCCAGAGCGCTGCCGGTGTCCTTCGCAGGATGCTTCTCTCCGTCCCTGCCTGCAGGTCTTAGCCCCTTCCCGAGGAGATTCTCCCCTCCTGTCCATAAGTGCCTGCGGGGCGCCCAGGGCAAACACCAGGCCAGCCACACCCCGGGAGCAGCTCAGCAGGCTTCATCTCCCGCCCGGGGGTCATGGCTTCTCCTTCGCGGTGATTTGGTCTGTTCACCTGCAGAAGACGGGACTGAGGGGAGACCTCGTCACAGTTTCCAACTTCCTCATGAGGGGAAGAGAAGGGGCAGGCACTGATCTCTTCTCTGTGGTTATCAGTGACAGGACCTGCGGGAATGGCCTGAAGTTGTGTCAGGGGAGGTTTAGGTTGGATACCAGGAGAAGATTCTTCAGTGGTTGAGCGCTGGAAAAGGCTCTCCAGGGAAGTGATCACAGTGCCAAGCCTGACAAAGTTCAAGAAGCATTTGGACAATGCTCTCAGCACATGGTGTGACTCTTGGGGATGGTGCTGTGCAGAGCCAGGCATTGGATTTGATGATCCTCATAGGTCTCTTCAGCTCAGCTGATTCTGTGATTCTGTGACTTGGGGCTCACTGCCCCCAGGCCAGGCCGTGCTCAGAGGGGCAGCATTGTAGGGGTGAAATCTGTGTTTGGTGGCCTTCAGGGCCTTTTATTGGGACTGGCACCGTCTGGCTTCGAGGTGTCACTTTCCACTCATCCCCACTAAATTCAGCCCTGCTTGTTTGGCGAGAGAGCAAAACAGGGAGTTTGTACCCTCCCTGCCTGCCCATAGGGAAAGGCAGTTCACCCCACATGTGTAGGTACAGTCCTGACTGCAGGAGTGGCTCCAGACGCGGGTCACTCCTCCTTTCTCAAACAGATCTGGGAATGTTGAGTAGCATCAAGACTTGCAAAGTATGCCTAAGCCAAAAATTGCTAAAAGTATCTCATTGTCCATAATTTGTTAAGTTCTTCTACTATATACAGATATGTATGTATGCATTAGGCTTAGTCTTTCAGCTCTGATGGGATGGTGGTTTTGATTTCCTAGGGCTTCAGGAGTCTAGATCAAATTTATTTTAACTGTAAATGTCCTCAGAAGAGAGTGGCATTTGCATACTTTTTGACAAAAACCCATATTTTCTGAAGAATAGCTACAGTGAAACGAAAATTTCCTTTGGAAGTGATCTTGATCCCTGTTGAAATGTTGTTGCTCTGCTTTCTATTTCAGTTGAGTTGCAAGAACAAGCTGTCACTACAACTTTCTATTAAAAATAATTGCAGAGGTGCAGCATGTACATTACTGCTGGGCTGTAGTGCTGCTGCAGCTCTTAGCCTGCCAAAGGTCACTGCAGGGCTGCCTCCACGTGCCTGTAGTCATCTAATTAGGTTCCAGAGGTGCAGTCTTGAGAATTTCTACACTAATGATTCACTTGGCCACAAAGGAAAGAGAAGGGCAACAGAAATTGTGAACTAAGCTCTGGAGTCTACATTAAAAATCTCCTTTAGTCCACTAATGTGGCATTTCAAACAGCTGTCGACTTACTGTATGTTCAAGGATTTTGACATATGAACTGTTAAAAATTGCAAACTGAATACTGATTGTTCAATAATTTTAAAGCTCTCATAAAAACTGACATAGTCAAATTGTTTTGGTTTCGGTTTCTTCAGTGAATGTAGCTTTAATAGCACAAGTGGGAGGAAAAGCTTCTTTTTTTTTAAATTTTTAAATTTTTTTTCCCATAAAAATGAAAAGATACTGCAATCACATGTTTTTAAGTCAAAATCTTTTTTTTTCCGTTTCCAGTCACACTAGCAGGAAAGTAAATGTTTTCCCCTCAAAAAAAAAAAAAAAGTAAGAAATTAAATGTTTACATGGTTTTTTACAAATAAAATTTCATTTTTCATGTTCATGGATTTTTTTACGTAGAAATGTATTTCTTTATTAATTTTAAGTCAAATAGAAATCTTTCTTGTCTTGTCTATCACTCAAAAATTTGAATAGCACATATTGCATACTGATAATGAAAATAATGTATAACTACATTGCAAACAAAAAGACATCTTTTTTTTCCATAGAAAGAAAGGATATTCTGCAGCTGGAGCTAACTTCTGAATTGTTCCTTCATTACCTAGTCATTAACACTTACTCTTTGTACAGAACTATATGTACAAATATTTATGAGACAGCCTCAATTTTGTAATTTCTTTCTGTGACAATACAAATAGTTAAGGAACTTCACGCTAGGTGTAGAAAATAATTAACCAGCATGGAAAATAATTAACCAAACAGTGACAAGAAAGCTCATTTGAGCTGACTGACAGGGTGTCAAAGTGCTCTGGACAAGAGGAGTCTGGGAACCAAAAAGGACTAAGTTTTGATATTGAACATATCAGATGTATCTGAATAAATCTGTTGCATACTGGGGGAAGAGACAAAACATTCCCAACATTAAACCTTCAGAAGCCCACATCTGCTTGATCTCTTTGGGGTGAGGCTGTTAAACAGCAGTCAATACCATTTTAACAACTCTGTGACAAAAGACGTCATTGTGCAATGAATTAATTGCAGAGATTACTGAGGTTGCAAATACAAATTCCAAAAAATTGGCAGCAACCATTTCAACACAGACCGAGGAAGCTTTTGAGGAAGCCAGGGCTGGTGCCAGCACAGCTGCCAGCTCCAACAGTGGCTGAATCAAGCTGCCCAACCAAATATCAAGGGAGAGCAGCAGCAACACCAGCTTCATGTTTGCAGGCCTTATCTGTAGAGGGAGTCATCAAGAGATTATCAATTTTAATTTGCTGTTCAGCTCTTAGTGGCTGCAGCAAAGACAAACAAACACAAATTATGTAGTAGGAGAAAAAGGTAAACACAGGAAGTTTTCCAATGCTGCTCCTTTTTTCTTGCATTTTTTTTACCTCGACAAAATGTCCACCAAGCACTTGTTTTTGGAAAGACCTGGGCAAACACCAAGTACTCTCATCTGGCCCCAGTCTGTGAGGTGGCTGTGGCCCAAACAAGAGCTGTGGTTGGTGACAGGGATTGTAAATTGCACCATGTGGCATGCTTGGACTATCCACTTTGTCCAGCAGGAGTCGGGAGACCCTTCCTTGCTGCTCTTACAGCAGGGAGACAGATGGAGCTTGCAGGCAGAGGAGTATCATCTTGTGAGGTTGCCAGTGATAACCAGCTCAGGCTAGCTGGGTCTTGACCCTTACATTGCAATAGAAACTTGTGGTTGGTGGTTGTGGCAACTATTTCCTGTTGCATTGCCTCTAATCCGCAGCAAAATTCCTGTAGCCGTGAAAAAGACCAGGAGCCCCAGGAAAGCCAGAAGCTGCTTGTTAAAGACCAGTGCTGCTCAGTGTAACAGTGGACTCTACCTTACAGGAGCTGATTGAAGCTGGTTTTCAGCTCCTGGTAAAAGAGCTGGAGTTGTTATATGAGAGCTGCATTGCAAAGTAGTCTAGAAATCATTGAAAAATTGGCAATTATCGTTGTTTGTGAAATATCCTTATGGGTAGTTTTATTTGGCATTCAATGTCTAAAACTTTACAAAAATGCAAGAAGTCCTTAATGAAAGGAGCAAGTGAAACTGGAGATATATCTCAAACATGTTTTATTATGTCTGGGAGTAACGCCTAAGATGAAGTCAGAAATCCCATGGCATTTATGGGCATATCAAACTATCTATTTTTCAGATTTGCTTCAAGGATGATACATAACTGAGCAAAGATCCAAGACAGGAGGGTGAGGAAGAGTTTCAAGGCACACATTGCAAGTGTCAGGTTCTGAACTTACCATCAAGATGTCTCTTTGACAGGAAAAATTACTTAGTCCTTTATAACTGCTTGCTTCAAAGTCTGTTAATTATAGTCCCCAACATGCCCCTTTTAATAAGTACATAAAGAAAATTGTTTTTGCAAATAATTACTCCTTTTTTTGTTTGCTGGTCTCAAAAAAAAAAAAAACTAGGGCTAGTAAACTGATAACCTAATATTTCCTGTGTACTTGAAAACTGTCATAATTGTTCCTGCTTTCAGTCCTAATTTGGCATATATTATTGCAAATTTAATAACCATTAACATAACAGTTGTTAGATTGCTGGCAAGAGTAGAAGAAAAATATGAAAACACTTAGCAATAGGAAATAATTGCTTGACAGTGATTGCCTGTCTCTCTAAGCTGTATAAAAATGGCCTTATTTGATTTTAGAAAAACTGCCTATACTAGTTTAAACTATAAAATCCTGACATGATGACACATATTGGCAGTATTTGTTGAGATGATAGTATAAGATGTTTGAATACTTTAATGCTACCCAAGCATTTGTTCATTGTGCTATTATCAGTGTAATCTCTCTAACAAACACCATTTCAATACCTAATCTGCCAACCATATCTCGGTGGTCTGAGCAGTCAAGTCTATTTTCAGGAATACTTTTGTACCTACAGTGGAAAAATTGAAGGATGTTCACCAAAAAACAAAGGAGGGGTGGAAAATAAAGTATTAGAGTAACTACTCTAGTGGTTTTTTTAAGATCTGAATGGTTAATTCAGTGCTGCTTGGTATAATATTAAAAGCAGTGCTTATCAACCTGAGAGGAGTCCAGAGCAAAGCAATAGTGTAGATACTGTAACATCCACTGCAGCTAGAGGATGATTTAAAAAAAGATAAAATGTTCTTTCACAAGTTTAATGTGTGTTACCATTTAAATTAGGTATCCCCTTACTTCTCACTGATTTTTGACATCTTGAAGTGAACAAGATTCAACACAAACCAGGAAGGGAAAAAGGAAAGGCTTTTGAAATAGATGGTCAGTTGGGGGCAGAGATTTGAAAAATATGCATAAGGAATTTAGCAATGGACATCTGTCAGCCCCATACAAACTTATATTCCAAATCATATAAACAGTTTTGTAATCCACTTTTATTTCATCCCTAGAAGTACTACAACTGCTGTATTAAATCAGGATAAACAGCAGTCAAAGACCTCCAGCTGAAAAGATTTTTGAGCCAGAGGGAAGGTCTCCTGCTACTCTTTGAGATAATTTTTCATCATACCTAACTGCTTTTTGAACACATCTTTAGAATCTACCCCATCCTGTAGTACAAAATTTTGCATTCTAACTTTTGGTGGCTGAAGAAATACCTCCTTAAATTTTAGTATATTGTTGTCACTATGTGAAATATGTAGGTCAATGTAATTTGAGGAAGTTCTGTGTCCTGTATAGTGGCATTAACATTCAGATGCTGCATGTCTCCTTTTCAACAGCTTACAGGCATTGGCATTCACTACCTTTTTACAGGAAACAAGTGCATGGAATGCCAAGTTTGTATTTCATTGCTGGAACAAAACCTATTTCATATGAACATACTAAAATGTCATCAAAACAGGATTCTGGAAGAAATCTTAACTTTTAAAAAATACCTGGAATGATGCTTTAAGTCAGGCTGCACTGAATTAGCATGGAAAAAAAGTTTGTGATTCTCACAATGCAAGTTGTTTCTTCCGGTGTTTAAAAAAGCCACAAATGATCCAGGAACTTTTTGCACAGTAAAGGAAACATCTGGTATTTTAAAATATGTTATTACTCAATACACAAAATTAAAATACTACATGCAGGGATAATAAGAGAAAAAACGTGGGGTTTTTTTTTAAATAATGGTATAAGATGGGAGTTTAACATTATTAACATTACTATTAACATTATTAACATTAATGTTATACTTGACAAGTATAATGTTAAGGCCAACTTGAAAACTCAAGAGATAAAACTCAAAAGATCTCGAAGAGGGAGTGAGGAAGGGATGGACAGAGGGGACTACCTGGAAGGAAAGAAAGGGGAAAGTTTTATCATTGTTTTTTAGAGGTATAGATGCTATTTCTCATTCATCTGGATTTTAGTGACCTGTATGCAAGCATTGTAAGTTTAGCAGATGATCCAATTCAATAGAACAAAACACCTAGTGAAAACATTTTGTTGTTTTGATAAAATTTCCTCTTCATAAAAAGGACATCCATAAAGCTTCCAAGTAATTTGAATAGTTGTGGTATTTTTGTTCTTCAGAGCTGTGAGAGCAATAAATGTTCCATGTTTCTGAAGATCTGACCATCACAGCCTTCACTGGACAGCTGGTTTTGCAATCCTGAGAGGTCTCTGCACAAACACTTTCGAAAGCTTAAACACTGTTTAAGAATAACATCTGTATATAAATGTTACATAAACCACGAATTTTAGAGCTAATAATCTCTAAGAAAGCTGACTAGAATCATGTTTTCTCAGGGAGATTAACTTTTTCAGTGGAAACAACTATCTAACGTCTGAGTTTTACATTTGTTACTGTCAGAAATGAATGCCTTTCCTTGCACTGCCGAGTCAGCCCTTGCCCAAGTTGCTCGCTGGCACACATTTTTTGCTCACCCATTCTGTTTCTGTGCTTTTTCTGACTTGATGCACTTGAACCAAAAATCTACGAAGCAGGTGAACATGATCTTGTGATAGGAAATGTCCACACTCCTTTCTCCCCAAACTATGTGAGTGGGTTTGACCACCACCCAGTGCTCCCTCAAACCTGGAGTCTTAAACTCTCCTTTATCACCCAGATAACCTGTGCTGCTTCTTCTTGGGATCGCATGACAAAAAAATACCCAGGGAAATTCTGGGAGAATATTTTAGTATTATTCTTTTGGGCTCCATTATTTGCCCCCTCTGCATTTATGAAAGCAGATATTTAGAAATACTTATGAAAGTACAAGAGGATGAACAATTGCTTCTGGCAAAGCTGCTCCAGAGTCATAAAATGAAACCATTTTCTCAGACATGTCCCAGTCAAGAAGCCCACCAAGAAAGGGAAACAATGCATGCTTAAATAAATATTTCTGGAGAATCTGCATGAAGTCTCTAGCAGGGACTGCTAGAATCCTGCTACTGCTGAATCCCTGCTACTTTATGGCCTGGGCATATTATGCCTGACCCAGGCATCATGAAAAGACTGTCTAGAGATTCACTAGAGATAGGTGTCAGGAAGTACAGCTATGTGGCTAGCACAGGTCTTTCCCGTGAGAACATTTTGCTACATTTCATAAACAAAGATAAAGTTTGGATGTTTTGCAAACAACGTCTCCGGATTAGGTCAGTTCAGGCCTGGCCAATTGGGCCTAGGGGGAGGTTTCTGGCTGACCAATCTGGGTGACCTCTGAAGACTCTCTATATATGGAAATCAAAATAATAAAGACACCTTCTCTCTTTCCTTGTCTGAGAACCTGGGTCATTTCTCAGCTAGCGGCTCAACAGCGACACAGCTATTTCCAACTGTGGAAAATACCAGAAGTGCATTTTTCCAAGTTTCATTTAAGGTCTGTGCAACATACACAGACATGGTCTTCAGATGCCCAGAAGATCACAAGGGAGGAGTGGGGTAGAGCATCCAAATCCTTAGGATGAAGTAACAATATGCTTTAACTGAGAGTCAGAAGTCATTGGCCATATTCTTCTTGCCATTAAAACTCAACCCACAGCTCTACTTTTAGAGAAGAATTTGAGTATGTTGTTATTAGTCATAATATTGTTGGTGGACAAAGAGAACTGACATCTACAGGTGAGACTGACCGACTCCATCTAGGGAACATGTGCTAAACCAGTCCTAAAGGGGCACATAGTCAATACCGACTCCACAATTAGTATAAAGGAATACTAAAAATATAAACCTTCCAGTCTCTACTGTTCTCCTTTTATACCTTCCATAAGAGAAATGGAAGGCAGTACTCCTGCATCTATTCAGGAAGCAGATTAACAAAAACCAGGTCTTTAATAAACACAGGAGCTGCTCCTCTGCTGACCTGAAGACAGCACTAGCTATTTCAAGCAGCAGGCCCTTAGCCCATTCACTACTCAATCCACTCTTTGTTTCAGCTTAATTTGCAAATGAATCTTCCGAGAAGTAGAGTTACGTATCTTTTATGAAATTCCCAAATCATCTCTGTCAAGTTTGTTAACAAACTTTTTTTTGCAGATGTCTACATTAAACTAAATCAGTAATTCCCTGATGTGGACATGCCACAGCCAGATTGTCTTGAGATGTCAGAGACAGATTTGCTCATTCCATATTTGCTTCCCTTGCTGAAACTTGTTTGTTCCCAGTTTCTCAGTAGCCCATCACTTATGAACAAGCAAATCTTGGCTAAGAATCACTCACTGTAGGTAATATGTAAGACATATATGTAATATGTAAGACATAATGTTGCCTTCTCATATGAGCTCTTCCTGCTAGGACTCTGAAGTTGGAGAAAAGGAAAATATCTCAAAAAGTAGATGTATGAAATTTACTTGACAAACAACTCCTCCAAAGCTAAATGCAAAAGCTAATTTTTGCATTAAGTTTTCTCTTCATGTTTTTGTAAGAAGATATGAAGAAAAAAACAAACCAATTTTATCATCAGCTTTTGTAGGGTTTCTTTAGACTGTCACTGTGTTCAACCGAACCAAACTATGTATTTGACTTTAGGGAGGTTGAATTGACTCAACCAGGATGTTAGTGGTGTCTAAAAGTCATTTTATCCTCACCCCAGAAAGAAACACAATGTGTTTTTAGTTAATGTTTATTTTTGTCTGGGGTTCCTTTTTCATGGAAAGTTCCAAAACCTCTACATACCAGATATGTTGTAAACATAGTTTACAAGTTTTTGGTAAATCAGTTTGTGCAGAATTGCTTGTCTTTGGAAGTTATCTCTCTATAACTCTTTCAAGGTGTTAACTAACTGTGGAGTTGTTGAATTTAGTTACCCTGAAGGTTACTCCTATCTTCTGAGCTGCAGGATAATTTGCAGAGGAAGCATATGAACAGTAGTGACTGCTGGCATTTCCCCGTTAGACTTTTTCAATGTTGATAATCGCAGTAGCGTTCACTGACAGCAAGTTGACCCACAGTAATGCCCTCTGACACACAGTTAGAACTGCTAAACAAAGAGCTAGATGAAAATTTATATTTTGAACTTCAAAATCTGTTTTTAATCTAGCCTATTATGAAAAAGGTTGAGAGTATATTTTTTATTACTCTCTATGGAGAAGAGGGATAGGGCAACCGGTTCCTTGAGATGAAGTAATGATATGCTTTAATTGGGAGTCAGAAGTCACTGCCCATATTCTTCTGGTTTAGCAATCCACCACGCCCCATGGGCTTTCAGATCATTTACAAAGAATTATGAAACAAGAAAAATTGTGGGCATAGCTCCATGTTCTTCCTGGCATTCTTAGAGAGCAATGGGAGTGTCTAAGAGGATTCAGTAAATGCACATTAACTTTTCCACAGAAACAACACAGATTATTTCTCCATGTAGACAACCAGCCAGCTTCTTTGCCTGATACTTCACAGAGACATTTCCTCTGCCTTTTGTTACAGCCCTCTTTACTAGCACAGTGTATAGCATAGGAGCCCCAAGCCTCTCAATTTCCACGTCTCTCATCTTTCTAACATGAGGAAATCCAAATCCACAACCTGAGATCAATCAGAAAGACTGACTGATAAGGAGGCTGACTTACACAGGACCAACACCCGAGACTCCCACTGTGACCTGGTCTCTTATCACAACCACTACTTACAAAAAAGAACTAATCAGCTGGCACCAGATAATAAGGTGGAATGAATCCCAAACACTGATGGTCAGTTCCAGCAGTTCTCTTGCCCTTGTAGTCCATCCAGTCTGTACTTTGTTTAACAAACCCCACATGTTAGCAAGTATTTTTATTTTTTAATTCTCCACTAATTATTGAAAGATACTTATTAATGGAATGAGTTTTGAGGAAGCGAGGAAGCAAAGAAGAGATTACTATACTTCTTTCTGTATGTCAGCTTAAAACCTCAAATTACATGCCCCACATCATTCTTTTTACAAGTTTTATACGAAGAACAGAGATGAGTAAGCATTGATTGTACCCTATGAACTACATAAATACTGAATCCTTGCATGGTTTACATGAAAAGTATTTGGAGTAACACTTTTAAGGTTAAAAGCTACAAGGCAGTATATCTGCTCATTCTTCCTCTTTATGGTATAAAAATCCAAAGCCCCAGCCTACCAGTTTATCTCATGCATCTGCTCAAGCATGTAAAACATTTCCCTCTGATCTTTTTTCTGAGGTTATATATCAGCAATTGGTGTTTATTTTATGCATTGTGTATCCCCTAGATAAATGAAAGGCAGACAGAAAGGTAGATTTTTTTTTTCAGCTACTCTGGAAGTCTGTAAATGATAAAACAGGCAGGCCTTTTCACTGTCCAGCATCCTAGGGCAATAGCTAAGTAGTTTTCTGCCACTAATGAAATAATGATACTGGTGAATAATGACCAAATGCTGCATCCTGCATCCAAAATAACAAAAGATATAGAGACCCAGCTATTATGATTGTCACCTAATAATCACTAAATCATCATCTCTCACGTCTAGGTAATTTAATACATCTAATTGCATTTGGGCTCTTGTGTTTCTTCTCTAACTTCTGACTGACTGCTCTCAGTAGATATGAATAGAAATGACCTGCAAGGCAGCTTCTCTGACACAACTTCTGAGCAGATCACATCCTCCATCATGTGCCTGCTCTCCTTTTAGCCAGGCTGCCTTGCCCCAGTCTCTGTATATGGTCCAACTAAAATTCATATATCTTTTTCTTGTGAGAAGTTGGAATAGGATTTTGGCAAAGAAAGCAAGGACAACAGCATGAGTTTTGGATGTGCCAAAGAGGAAAGTCATGGCAGAAATGCTGCGCTGGAAAAAATTTCCTGTCCTCAGGGAATCTTTTGGACTTCAAAAACTTTCACATTCTGCGGCAGGTCAGAGCCATCTTTCAGGTGTGGATACCCGTCAGACAGCAAAACAACAAAACAAGTTACAAATTGGTTATTAAGACACTCACACAAGTTGTAGAAAATCTGGCATCAGGTTCATGCCTGCAAGCTGCCCCAGCTCTGGATTTTGTCACCTCAGCAGGCCATGGAGCAATGTGGCTGTCAGCCAGGAGTCAATGAGTTCAGGTTGTTTGTCAGCTCAGGAGAAGCCTGAAAGAAAAAGTCATGGAGATGATGTGCTGGCATCTAACCTTGTTCTGAAAATTATTTGGCTGACAAGGCTGTGTTGGGACACCACTGAAAGCAAATTCAGACTCTGCAAAATTATTTCATTTCATGGATCTGACTAATTCATTAAAAAAAAAAGCCAACACCAAAAAACCACCAAAACCCAAATAAGTTTTATTAAACTTTTTCTGACCAACTCTATCCATGCCCTTTTCCCCCTAGCTAGTCAAAAGCCCTTTGTACAGACATTTTCTGGCTCAGAATGACATCTCCTGTCATTCTTCCCAACCTCACAATCACAGCTGGAAGTAAAGCAAGAAGGGAATACAGTTTTCCTATCCACATGTTCAGGAATATGATTCACAAGCAACCAAAGCAGAGCAAGAGCTAGGACTGATGAAGTGGCAGCACCAGAACCACTCATACAGATCTTGGCCACACAGATACTTTTTGTTTAAATTGCAAAAATGCAGGCAAGTTTCCCAAGTTACTGGTTGGCAAAGACACGAGGTATTAATTTCTGTTAAACCTCCCTAATCACTGCCTCAATCAAACATATTTTGCATTATCTTTCTAAAGTAAAAACGCCCCTTTTTTTTCTTTCATTTAATCATTATTCACTGAGGCAAAAAACACAGACCCAACTGAGTCATTGAGGCAGTTGCCTGCTATCATGGGTAACTGTAATTCAGGCTGATTCAGAGGTTGACCAAGCTCTTTACTTTAAAGTATTTTTGTTCATCCCTTGCAATTCTCATAGAATAGCTGTTCCAGAAGCTTACTGGTGCAAATCTGCCTCCTGATTTCCAGCTGGAATCTACTGCTGGCAAATAATTATGTCATTATAATTATTCGGTGCTAACTTTTTTCTATCCTATAAATTACTCTTTTTCTTTCTCTGTTGTTCATCACTACTATCACTCCTAGCAATACATTTAGAAAGGGTGTTTCATCTCCTCTCAGGTTCTGGGTTTGCTCTCCTAAACAAGAAAAGATTTTAAAATCTCTTATTGTTTGTGAAGAGATTAAAAGAAGGTAAGCATAAAGGGATTTAATTTTCCATATGATATCAGAGTCTTCCTTTGCTTTAGCTCCAAAATGAAATCATCTCACACCTAACTGGCATTGCAATGTTCCCTTACATTTTGGTGCCCCTTTCTTGTAGTAAAAAACAATAAAAATGTGTCAGTCACACCCTTTTTCACTTTGAAGCCAGTTTCCTGTTACATAAGAGTCTTCTGAAGCCCTGTGTGCACTCTGCACAGGCTTCAGGATGACTAAGACCACTTTATTGGAAGTCTCATTGCCATGGATGGTCATTCCAGGTCTACACACAACCTTTGTGCTTCCTGGTCTGAGCTGGCCAAACCCATAAGGAGCTATATGTGAAACCATTGAGAATTAATATCTGAAGAAGAAATTATGCCATTCTTTATTTTCTGTCCTCTTCTTGGCCCTTAGGGCATCACCACAGTTCCTCGGTGCAGCCAAGCCCCTGTGGCCATATAAACACCAATACACATTTGCATTCAAAGCAATTAGTACAAGTTGACAGTAGTTCACAAAGGGCACTGAGCAGTTAAAAAGCAAATGGAATATCAGAGACCAGGAGGAAATCACAGCTTTCTTCAGTTTAACCTCAAACCTCAGTAAACAATCCAAGATGTCACACAGGAAAAACCTTGAGCATAAACAAGACACTGATGTGTCATGTCCCATATGTCATTATCCCAAGTTATAGCCATCCAGAATAGCTGTGCAGCTTGGTTGGACAAGAAGTAGACTGTGGATTCAGTGATTCATAAAGCAGAAGCTTCAGCCAGAACAAACTTTGCTCTGTGCTGTTTTACAGTGCCATTATTCTGCATTAATCATGGCAGAGAAACATGTAATAGAAAATAGAAAATCAATTCCTATGAAGAAATTGAATCTCTCTTACAGCAGGTTTCATAAAGTTCCTGAGTTACTCAGATTTCTTTTTGACTTTATGTTGTGCATCAATTATGTTTCAAAAGGCCACATTTTTTACAACAATCAATCAGCAAATTTGTCAAGCAATATTGCAGCGTTATGCCCATGGTTGTATTAGATTATTCTTAACTGGGGATAAAGGGAAATTTCCATAACTGCACTAACAGCAGGTAGCAATTTCTCCCCACTGCTTTGAAATATACACTGCTTATTATGTGAGACACAAAAATATTTTATTCCACTTTTATTTCTATAGAAAGCTTTCACATTGCTTTTATGCACCTTTTTTTTTTTAATATTTGGTAGCTTTTAATAGATAGAACGGTTGGAAGTAGAACTTACAACATTTCTGCTGGGCTATTTTTCTTAAGCAATTTTCTTGTGAGGAAAACATTAAAAGAAAAGCTATATAAACTTCTGTAACCCACATGGTTTTGCAGCATTTCTCATGCAATGCTGTTTACTTAGAAGTTCTCAAACACAAGTCATTCAGACCAACAGAAATTCTCTATCTTAGGATCTTTACACAAGTACAATAAATTAAATTTGCACTTCAGAGAACAGTTATTATGCCATACACATTATCATAAAATGTTAAATTTTTTTTTTGTGATGGAAAAATACTTATTTCTGAGCTTCCTATAGCTCATTCTATCCCTTTGGGAGAAACTATGTGATTTTAATGACTAAATTCATCACTTCTACACTAAACTTTCTGAAAGCCCTGAGTTACAGAAGCAGTATGATTTCTGGTCTGAGAAAGCATGGGTGGCAGTGATCACAATCCCAAAGGGTGGGCATGTAGTTAGTTCACATACTGGCTTTATTCCAAATTAATGGTTTAGGGAGTATGGTTGGCACAGGAGCAGTTGAACCATATGCTAAGGGCCAAGTTGGAGAAAGGAGTTGATACTTCTTTCCTTGCAAGTAGCAGCAGCTGGAGAAGCCAAAGACACATTGAGAAACAGGTGAAGAAACATGACTGGGGCTGGGAAGAGACAAAGAGGACATTGGAGTAAGAGAAACTATGAGCAGGAGCCATGGGAAAGATGTTAGACAGCAGACACAGCCAGCAATACGCTACACAACCAAAACAGGAACTTAGGTGGTTTCTTCTTCTACACAATACTGTAGGTCAACTACAAAGAGAAGTCACTGAACAGTCCTTGTGTCCTCCACAGCCCACATTTTCCTAAGTAATTATTACCATTCCTTTTAGAAACATACCTCCCTGCCCTCTCCTTTCCCACCTGACAGCATCCTGTTTGCTGTCATTCTGTCTGACACTACCTTTAGGAATCAAGGTTCAGGGAATTTGCTGCCAAACCACCAAAAGCATGTTTGACACACCAAACAGCACCTGAAAATTGTTGGAAATGTTCACAAATTAAAAGTTACTGAAACAAAATTAAAATTTAGTGAAACAAATATGAGCTTATGTCATGCGTGCTTCCTAACCCTATGCAGCTAAACTGTTTCCAAAACTTTGTATTACTCATAAGACTGAATTGCATACCACATAAAATGCGATCTAACTCATAACTGAGTAAAGGAAATGAGGCAAGATTTCTCATTCTGTGGAAAGAATTAGAATAAGCAACAGTTTGAACTCACCTTTCCCATGGGTCTGCAGTTAAACTTTTAAAAACACCAAAGTACAAAACTTTCAATATTCTGGTTTTTTCTGTATTTAGACAGTGGTTTTTTTCTGACCTTCTTCCTCTTTGTAACTGAAGACTGATCTGGAATGTTTAACAATACTAGGGAGATATCCAGCATCTGTAATCTGAACAAAAATTTAAAGAGAATATAAACTAGTGATATGAAAAGACGCGGACAGTGCCCCTTGGGGAAGAGGGGAAAGGAGGCCTGCAAAGGAACCTCTTTGGAATATGCTACTGCATGAAAATGTGTTCCCAGAAACAGAAAAGGCATCCTTTTGCCTAAAAGAAAGCAGAAATTCATAAGGAGAAATTAAAATTTACTATAATTTCTGAATCATGTTTTGCATTCTTGGCTGATGGGGATATCCTTCAGATGTCCTGGAGATGATGGAAATGTTATTCATAGCTGTACTTTTGGTAGCTAGGCACAAATCCATCAGCTTTTCCCCTGAAAACAGATAGGAATGAGGAAAAAAGTTCAAACCAGTACAGCTGAATGTTTGGAAATTACATTCAGTAGCTTGTCTGAAAGTTTTCCAAAATGCTTTTTCTCAGCAATTCCCTGTAAATCTTCCTTCTTGCCTGGAAGAGCTGGTTACTCCTGAGATTTAAGAGAGAATACTGTGGTATCACTTATATATGATAAGATGAGAAGGACAGAAGGATTTTTAGTTCGCACAGTTGTTATGAAAATATTTTTTTGATTGGTCAAATTGTGTCTTTTATATTTACAGTTGACCGACACATATAAGTAGTTCTTATAGGCATCCAGAGATCCTCCTGAATTACTGTGGATATCCCTTCTGGAGCTGGCTTAGAAGAACACAGGTTACTGAAGGACAAAATGAGGGAGAGAGAAAAAGAGGGGTTTTGATTTAAGGAAATTACAGAACTTAACTTTGGCTCGTGCCCCCATCAAAGTGTGGAGCCAGACCAAGAGCTCATTTTTCTTTCAGCTATAAGGCACCACAGTCAGTCATGCAAGTTTTTTAACTCAGTTGTCTTTTCTCTATGCTTTGCAAGAACAGCTGGATTTGGTAAGGCTGGCTAATCTATTTGTGAACTGTTGATCCCACTGAAGTCACAAAGTGGTCAAAATTCACTTGTCCAGCCATGGCCTTCCTGAGAGAGTGGTTTCTAAATCATCTCCTGCTGTCACAATAAATGTGATCCTGAGATCTGTTGTTGGGGTATGACCAGGCAGAAAAATGGCATCCTTACTGCCGAATATCAGGTTAGTTGAGCCTCTTCTTTGGTATGAAGGAAAGACTGCCTGCCATCTGCCCAGATGAGGCCACCCTGCCTCTTGGCTTGTAACACCACTCTGTACAGTCCCTCATCTTGTGCAAAACCACACATCCCTTTAGGGACTTGGTCCATCTGTTAGGCAGCAATCTGACTCACTGATAAGAGACAAGCTAGACACCAAACAAAGCTCTGCAATTTTGCCTTTCCTTGGAAAGCCTCTTGAAAACCAAAGTACTCTTCCTCCCAGTCACGATTCTTTCACATGGGGTAAGACCTGGAGAAACGAGTTTCATTGCAGACAGTCTTGGAAAACACTCACTTTCCTTCCAGCTCCCAACCATTACAGGCAAAGCAGGCTGTGGCTGAGCTTCCTGGGCAGTGGGCAGGTCAGTTTATGTGACACATCAGTTACCAAGTCTCCTTAATATGCATTCATAAGCAATTGATGTCCTTGGCACTTCTCCCACTTTAAGTCTGGTTGATGTCAAATCCAAAGCTATCCCAAGTCCTGACCCTGGCTAATACCAAGTTTCACTCCACCCAGCACTTTTCATCCTTCAGAGGACACTCCCGTTCTTTGGTTTGGCTTCAGGGTCTGGGAATGATTTGTATTTCCTGTTACTTTCAGACTATGGTAAGGAAAGTCATTCCAGTAGCCTTCACTTCTTCCACTCCAGGGAAATTAAGAGGACACTTCTGAGCCTCCACTTTTCCCAAGACTTTGGGTCCAGAGGCATGACAGGTTTGCTGCCTTCCTATTGACAACTTTTCAGCCAGAGGCAGCAACTCCCCCACTGCACAGAAATGGCACAGTTAGGATGGAAAAAAAATCAGTACTTACAAAAACAATTGCACATTTTGCATATGAAAAATCACATCATCCTATGTACAAATATTTCAAGACCAGTGCAAGGTTTGTACATAGGATGAACAGGGACATAATTTTAAAAAACAGCCCTTTCTATATATATCCATTAGCACTATTTTCCTTAAAGAAGGATGTCCAAGGCAGGAGTACGGGGTATTCTGTGCCACTTCAACGTCTGCACTCAGCTTTGAAGGTACCTCAGTGAGGTACTGACAAAAAGCCAGCAGTCTCTATAACAAATATTAAGGGAACAAAAAGTTTTGTTTTATATGGTGACAGTCTCACAGAGCAAGGGTGTGGTGTTATGGAAACAGTAGCACTTGTTAAAAAAAAATCAGTTAAGGTTTTCCGTGCTCTGCCTTTTCTGGAGCAGGGTAGGCTGTATCCCTTGCCTACTCTTATTATTATTATGCCCTGCTACAGAGAAAAGGCTAGGTAGAGGTAGTGCCAAATTTCTATATTTGCTTAGAGATTTCATTCTAACACTCTAAAACTTAAAAGGACCCAAGCATAAGAAAGGGAAGCAGCAAGGTCCTCCAGAGTTCAGATTTTCAATGCCTACAGGACCAATCAGTTTCTCAGCGTCAATAATGGTTGATGGAAAATTACGTTTTACAGAATTTACTTTTTTAATTCTTACACGTAAGGTGGGTCTGAGAGCTGGGACTTGGCAAGATCTGCTGTTAGAGTCAGCAGATTAATTTGTGCCTATTCCACTTCAGCTTCAGGAGCTTTAAAACTGGCTGAAAAACACAGGAACAAAGGGCTTACCATTTTGGGAAAGCTATACTCACATCCCCTAGGAAACAGAAGTTTTAAATATTCAGAAACAATATAATTTCTTAGTTCTCAGGACAAAGCATAGTGGTTAACAAAGGAGGATTATGTTTTTAAATTAAATATTGTATGTTTATTTTGTGTTATTGCCTATTTGTTACTTTAACTTTTGAATTTCTCAGCATTTGAGAGTAAAAATAAACCAGATCCATTTTATAAATTCAGCCACTGTTCTTTTGTCCTGCTCTTCTACAGTAAGAGTGTAGATTTTTTTAATTAGAGTTAGGATATGATTTACCTCGCAGTGAAAAACCAGTTGTGGTCTTAATTGGGGCAGTTTAGCAGAAGTCTCTGATTTAGGTGGGTGGACTTAGATGTCACAACATTGTAGGGTGGTGAACTACAATTCCATGATGTTGTAATGGTTTAACTAAAATAAAAATCTTTACATTCAGCTTGGTACCACATGGTGATTTTAAGATCAGTATTGCTAAACTCTGTCTGGTGTGTGGGCATGCACTGATCATCTAAGACTTGGGGAAAAAAATGTCCTGTGGTGGGTCTGGATTTTTTGTGCAGACAAGGTTGGAAGTTAAAAGTTTCCTTCTTTAAACAGACATATCTCCTTCAGTCCACAGTTAGTTTTATCGATTGAAACACAGTTTGACATGGTGGTGAGAAAGAGAAATTCAGAACATTTCAGGACATGCTAGTGTTAGAGAACTGTCGCTGTTGAGCCGCTAGCAGAGAAAGAAGATCCGGATTCTCAGCATGGCATAAAAAAGAGAGCTTTTATTATTTAATTCCAACTTATATAGATTTTTCAGAGGTCACTCAGATTGGTCAGCCAGAAACCCACCCCTAGGCCTGATTGGCCAGGCCTGAACTGTCCAAATCTCGAGACACTGTTTTTAATAACATCCAAACTCTATCTTTTTTTATAAAACACAGGAAAAAATTCTCATGGGAAAGACCTGTGCTAGCCACAGAGAACCATAATCTCTCTGATAAACACAAGGGAAAAAACACACACACTCTTCTCAAACTGTTTCATTTTTCAACTCCATTGTAGAAGTATTTTATATACAATTTACACTTCTGGTGTCACTCTACTACAAAATATGTTCCTTTTCCAGTTTTATTTAAACATTACTGCTACTATGTATATAATTACATATGAAATATGTCATGTATTTTTATAGTAACATCATGTATTAGTTTTTACATAATAAAAATATATCCTGTATTTTGAAAGCCTGGCTCAACAGTGATTATTTAATTCACTTTAGATAATTTAGTGCATAATTTTTATTGGCACAAATGACTGAAAAACACAAATTTGAAAAATATTCCCACATACTTTAGCAAGGAAAAAAGTGAAATCATTTCAATCTTCTTTCTTCCAAGCACTGACACTTTTTTCAAAGATAATCAGTTATTTTCAGTCTCAAATATTGGCAAAAATGTCTTTAGCTGTAAAATCTCAGAAACAGGTTCGTTTCTTTCCTGGTAAAAGTCAAGCCCAGTCAGCAACTCCACATCCCGGACACGTGCAGAATGAGCCTGAACTCTTTCTTCAACCCACTCAGAAAGTGTCTTATTTTCCTGCCAAAACAACCAAGAACAATGTTCAAACACATTAAAGGTCTTCTGCTGTTTGATGGTGGTGTTAGATAATTATCAGTGTATGACCTGGTTTGGCTGACTAAAGGCCTCCAGTCAGTAAAACTTCTTTCAGGCTTTCCTAGGCATCTTTACAGCCTTGCTTTTAGGGATCTCATTTAAACAGAATCACATGGATGTCTCCTCTACCCACCTCTCCACTTCCAAAGTGACAGAGAAGCAAAATTATGCTGAGATGGCAAGTGTGACTTTCAACTTCAAAATACATGAGTCATGTGTCAAACACACAGGTAAGGACAGTTTTAGTTACAGTGCAAATTAGCTGCAGTGCTCAGGTCAGTCAAGCAACAGGCACCTGACAACACAAAAAAAGTCCTTACAGCAGCTCAGTCTTGATGGCTGGACAGCAACAACAGTTGCTGGTTAGATGGGGAAAACAATGGAAATGTAACCACTAATCAATCAAAAATGTTATTTTGTGGTTTTTTTACTACAAGGGATTTTTGGAAACAGATGGAAATCTCCTTTTTCATTAACAATATCTGCTTCTGACACAAATGATCCATTACATTTATGTTACTGCAAGACACGATGAATATGAAGTGCAAAGATATTTGGGGTTTATTGCTAAAGTTTAGAAATTACAGTTTCTAAAGACTAATTCATTCTAATTATTAGTAAACCTTCAACTACTAAAAAGATCACTGGGAAGTTGTGGATTATCCACACTACAAACAAGGAGACACAGAAGTTGTTTCCAAGTAGTGCAAACTTGCACCTGTCTGGACTTGTGGGTTCAAAGTTAAAAATAAACTAAAAACTGTCTGTGAGAGCCAATTCAAGTCTGTGCAGGTATACTTGTGCCATATATACAAATATATATTCCTGAGTTAAGGAACCTTCTGAAACCCAGAGTTTGTGGAATAGACACTCAGCTGGCTCAACAATGCATATTTCACTCAGATAATTTATTTTGTTTGCCACAAGGGATAAGATTTACACTGTTAGTGGTAAACAGAGATTTTATTTAATTCAAGTAAGAATTTCAACTTCAGAACCATCCATACAAATGCCTGCTGTCTAATTTCTCATAGAAGTGGGATAAGTGATTGAAGGGATTTGCTAGCAACTGAAGGGAATAACACTCTGAGTTCCCTGATACTTCTGGAGTAAGTTTATCCTGCAGTCTTCCATAAAGCCATCTCATCTCCCTGCTGTCTGTGCTGCTGTTCTCAGCCCTTCTCAGGTGACAGCATTTCCAGGTCCTCTTATCAAACCTTCCTTTCTTCTTCCTTGCTTGCTATCAGCTCATTAGTTTCCAGCTACCTCTCCTGGAGCTCCTGCTCTTCCACTGATTGTTTTAACCCTCGACTCACTCTCAGCTCATGAGGAATGAGTTAATTTAATGGACTTATAAAGATTCTCCGGCTGAGTAGATTCCAATGGGAATCAGTTCACAAAGTTCTTTGGCAGACAGAAACGTAGAACTATACTTACAGCACAGCTTTCAGTGTTGTCAGGTCGATGAGGAAGGATAAAAGACAAAGCATCCAAGGACCCTGAACAGTTCAGTGGAGTATAGGATGTGCTCTTGCAGCTAGTCAGAATCACAAAGTAATGGGTTGGGACAGGAATTTCTGTATTGTTTAGGTACCTACAAAATGAATATTAATTAAGGGATTTATTGAAATATCAAGTATTAAAACCACTGATGCAATTAGAAATTTATAGAATCAATCTCAGCATATATCTTTCAATACTGCATGACTTAAATTCCTTTTATAATTGAAAAAAATACCTGATGGTATAGACAGCCTCAACATTTATTTCATGAACGCTCCAACAAGCATGGATTACTCTGTTTGCTACAAGCAGTCCACTGAAACAGAACTGCTTACATAGTCAATACTCTGTTTTGGCAAAGCCAGAGATTTCTACACCTGGAAGAGTCAGAATAGAGCATCATATTTGCCCTTCATTATCCTAAGAATTTCAACCACATGAACAGGAGGACAGTGATGAGAAAATTAACTTCTGACTCCGTGCCATTGAGAAATGACAGAAAGGTGATGACTTGTGGATGTGTGATGTAGAAACCAGTTTAGGATACTCAATTGAAAATGTCTTTGCTGCTGTTTTCTGACTATTCTGCAAACATGGTCACTCTTGTGTATAAACTGATGAGGAGCTCAATGTTCCCCAAGCTTTTTTGTTCAGTATTGAACAAAACACCATCACTAAAATTAATATACTGCTTCATATGACTGCCTAACCATGGTGAGCAAAACATGCTTATTCCAAACTGGAGACAGCAGTATGTGGTCAACTGGGTATTACAGCATTCTGCTTGGAAGGAAGTTGTAGTCTCTCCTCCCTTCCACCCTCCTACTACGTGGCAGGCTGATTTTTCCCATTCTCAAACCATTTTTAACAGATGTGGTCAAGTCCAGACAGAATAAAACATCTCCAGTGACAGATTCAGCTGTGCAGATTTCCCAGCACCATTCTACTCCATAAATGCTCTTACTCTCACAAGGCATTTTCCCTAATCTAAGTTGTTGTTCTAATTCTGGTTTTATTGCCATCTGTCCTTATTCACTGACATAAATTATTGGTCTTTATCTTTTATGTGTAGTTTGAACACATCAGATGTTGAAGTGAGCTGTGTAAGTCATAGGTGTGCAAAGGGTACCTCTCAGGAATGTTACATTTTGCACTCCTAGTTACGTGATTAAGTGAAGGCAAACACACAGATCTGATCTTTGATATCACTTTGAAACAATGGAAAGAAACAACAAACAGGTGAATGAGCACAACATGAATGTGAGAAAATTATGCTTAAGTATGTCTTCTGCAGATTTAAATTTCATGTATTCTCCCACCATTTCTGTTGCAGAGCATCAAAATCTAAAATCTAGGTATAATCTTGGGAAACTAATTACTAGTCTGTATCTGTGCCTGTATATGGGGATACATATGTAACTGCACAGCCTTTTTACTCTTTACTTGAATTTCAACTTCTATGGCACTGTATCTGTTTGCAAGAGCATTATTTCCTGTTGTATGAGTAACAGTGGATGTAGGATTATAAAGAGAATACTCCATTCTCCATGACACTTGTTTCTTCATCTTTTAAAATAATTGTTTGTGTGAAAATATAGTGCAAATCATACAGAGTTTGACTTCTGAATTTTCCATGTACTTACTGCTTAATGTCATCAGGGCTATCAAAATGGCCATCATAATTGTAATCAAACACTGGTCCACTGATAACATTTACCCCATTCCTTTCTCTAGCATACTTCTGAAGAAGCATGTTATGGAAATAGTCCCATATGTCTGTCATAAAAAGAAAACAAAAGCAAAATTAATAAAAAATTAATTCCACCACTGAAGAAAAATAGCGTATTTGTGTTTTCACTATAGATTAATAATAAAAAGTACAGAACTAAAGTGCCCACAAAATCAACTATCTGTTACACCAAATTTGGATTTCATCAGAAGGGACATACTCCTACTTGCCATTGAGAGAGGCATGGTAAATGCTATTATAGTCCTGCAAGGCAAACTGCACTACTGGAGTATGTAATGATTCAATCTAAAGCTGAAGCTACAAACCTACAGCTGAGAGGTCATTAATTTCTGGCCAATCTGCCAGTGCCTGCAGTGTGCCACATAGTAGGGACTGACATAACGGTTTTGTGAGAGGAATATTCACCACTGAGTGTTAGTTTCACTGTACAGAACTCATACCAAACATCACTAGACAATTTGGCTTATTTCACAGATGTCATTTGAGAAAATACAGTTTGTAGGATATAAGCTAGTGAGACTATTCAAATAATTCCAACTAGCATGGCAAAAAAACCTGATGGCTTTTGTGCATTGAGGGCATCTCCTATTGATTTACCAGTTGTTTATGGTCTACAGTGACTTCTTGTAGTTTTCCTTGAAAAATTGGATTTTTCAGTCTTGTGAAGATTAAAGACACTTGGGTCTTCTGGATCTCTGTCTTTTATATGACATAAGTGAATGAATAATTGAGGTCTGAATGTATTAGAAAGGTAGTTACATCACTGACTTTTTTCCCAGCTTTTTCCTTACACAATTCCTCTTTTTATTCATTTTATAAGGAAATGAGCCTAGGCCTAAGAGTAAAACAGGATCATAAGCAGTTGTAGAAAATTTTTTAACAGTGATTACAAACAAATGTGAGTCAGGCTGGATGGGAAGAGTTAATGTAGCTTACCATGCTTTTATAATAAACATATCTATTATAGAAATAATATTCCAAGATTGATATTGTCAAGGTCTTCTCTTCAGATTTGGCAAAAAGAAAAAGTGCCATTTTGATTCACCTTGAGCATCCTCCCAAGGGAATTTTTATGAGAGTTTCATAGCTAGCATTTCATGATAGGACAGCACACAGGAGATGAAGAGCAAATTCAAAAGTGAACAGGTAAGCAGAGATAAGCAGAGATAAGCAGAGATCAGATGGGACTACACACAGAATAAAACCCCAGATAAATGGGTTTTAAATTTTCAAACACCTACTTTTAAAATGTTTTAAGTGTATTTTCACAACATCTGGATATACAGCAGGCCATGCATTAATGTTTTAAATCCTTGTGATAGCTTTATCAAATCCAGAACTATAATTACAGAAAATTAATCATAATTAATCAAAATTTTGCAACCCACCTTTGAAAGCTGGATACATGGGAGCAATATTGCTGGTGAGTAAGGCATCATACTGTTCAAAATCAGATGAATTGTAGTCTATATAAAAAGACCAAAATATAAATGAATGGAATACTATACAAAGACAAATTGATTCATATGTCACTATAAATTATAGGTACCTGTAATTCAATTACATTTTACATTTGAGCTTGAGTGTATGATCCTACTGCAAACATATCTCCAAATTTGCCCAAGAAATTTCTTCAATAAATAATAATTATAAAATCTGAAAATAGGAAATGAATATTTATACAGAGGAAGAGGGACAGCCCTTCCTTCCAACACTTTACATCTTTCCAGTCAGTTTTCATCACATTCAAGTTGTTCCATTTTTTAAAGAAACCTTAAATGTTCTAAACCAAAAATATTTAGATACAAGTAGCAGCTGCCCTGCTCTTGGTCAGCCTGCAAACACTGGAAACCTTTTTCTGCCCAACATGCTGATCCAAAGAAGTTTGTTTTGGTGTTTGGGTATATGTTTAAACATAAACCCACATCCAGCTGATTAAGACTTTCTAAGGTCTCTCTATAAAAAGAAGCATGCTCACTGGGAGGATAGAGGAAACTGCGGGTGTAGGTCAGCCCTTCTGGGTAGTTGGAACAATTTTGGCTCCAAGCAGCAGGGATTCTAACATCAGGCCGCAGACAGTCTGAAACAGTGGGAGGAAGAGGAGAAGTGTTTTCCTGTGAAAAGGGGAAAAAAAAAATCTTACACCCACAGCTGTGGCTAAGCCAATGCTTTGTATGGTTTTAACTTTCTAGAATGGACTTCATTGAATCTTCTCCTATTTTCATAGTGAATCAGGTTCAATGCAAGTAAAGGACACTAATGTTTTCTGGGTAGTGTTTTTCTTCTACTGCTGTTTTTAGGTAATTCAGGGAAATCCTTCTGCACCATGAAAAATTGTAGCAGGAAAATAAGGTTATACCTTAGGCCAAAACAGATTACACATTTGACTCATTCGTCACTTTTACATATTTCTGGAAACACAAACTCGATGTCACATCCTCCTGGAAAGCAGCTAGTATATAAAAATGACAATATCACCTCATCTTGGCACCTGAGGATGCTGTCTCTGTAAGAATCTGTGCTGCTGAAGAGTTACAGCTGAAGAAGTCTACAGTATATTTAGTACATTTTACTGGATCCACTAACTTCACCAAAACATGTTAACATGCTATGATATGCCCAGAAGTTATTCTAATGAGTATAATTGTTTCTATAACCTTCACTTGTTTTTTTCCTATAACCTTTTCTACAACCTTTTTCATAGTTTTACAGTAACATTAATTATTGAAATATGCTTTTCTGTGTTTAACTTTTTTTCCCCTTATTTACAGGTAACTTATTTTTATTTTGGTAAGAATGGAACTTATTTTGCTTTATACCTTTATAAACAGTAGTTAAACATCTAATTTGATTTTCAGTACATTGTTTATTTTGGTCAGTTAAAATCAAGCAGAAATAAATAACTGGAATGTTCTTCTTGTGCCTCTTTGTACTCCTTGATTTAATTTCTTTAGTTACTTTTATCAGAATTCACGTAGATGCCATATTACTGTCAGGTTGTATATTAATGAAAAACATATATACCACGTGGAATGAAATATAAAAGACAAAAGTCTTCCTTTGACTCCTGAGCAGATCATGTGTCAAAAAAAAAAAATCATCACTAGTTTGTCTTCTATTTCAAGTCAAAGAATCATAATGTCTCCTGAAAAAAGCAGTTATAAATAAAAACTGGCTGTGCCTATCATGTAATAAATTGTCCTTTTTGATGCAGGTTATTGTTTTTTGATGAGCCAGTAATTAATGTCAAGAAGCATGAGTTATTTCCATTACATAACCGAATTTAAGCATCTGTTGTGACCTGTTATGTCAAATTCAGCCCCCTTCAGGAGTGCCTATCTTTTTGCAAGAAAATGTACCTTCCTCCCTAGCAGATGAGTATGAAACCTCAACAAAACAAATGTCCCTTAATCTTAAATTTTTCTTATTCCTGAGAATGCTATGTAACCAAAACACTGACATAATTTATTTAAGATCTGCAAGTGTATGTTATTCATCCAGTTCCAAAACTTCTAAATCACACAAAACCAGCCTGCATTACCTAGTTTACTTTTTAAGCTCATCTTACAAATTGTGTAAAGCAATGCACAGGTGCTTCATTGACACACAATTGACCCAGGGTGCAATAAAAATTCTGTACAAAGTGCAATTTTCTTTTCTGTCATTCACAGATATTGTAGCCAAAGCTTACAATCAAAGGCATTAGCTCTATCCCTCTGTCCTTCCACTGGTGTTATAAAGCCTATTTCTCTCAATTAGCAGATGTTGTAATAAAAAATCATAATGTCAGCTTACTGTGTAAGGTAAGTAATTTTGTGAGCCTTTACTCTCAGAGCCTTTCACTGTTGTGTCTCTGACACATTACAGATGGAATTCATTCTTTCCTCTTATTTCTATACAATAGAAAGTTTTTAGAAATAGAAATAGAATATTTCTAATACATCATCATATTAACGTCTGCCGTGACCGATACCCTCCAATACTTCAGTCTCTGTCATTCACTACTTGCTAAAATATTGCATAAACTGCTATAAGAAACTCCTGCAAAATATGTATTTCTCTTAATTTAGATGTTAAATTGATCAAGAACTTTCTTTATACACATCCAGTCTCTGAATGGGGCCTACAGGGAAGCTGGAGAGGGACTCTTTGTCAAGAACTGTAGTGATAAGGAGTAATGGGTACAAATTGAAAGAGGGGAAATTTAGGTTCGATACTAGGAAGAAATTTTTTCATGTGACAGTGGTGAGACACTGGAACAGGTCACCCAGGGAAGTCGTGGATGCCCCAGCCCTGGCAGTGTTCAAAGCCAGGTTGGTTATGGCCATGAGCAGTCTGGTTTAGTGGGAAGTGTTCCTGCCCATGGCATCGGGCTGGGACTTGATGATCTTTAAGGTCCATTCCAACCCCTTAACATTCTATGATTCTATAATTCTTTGTTAATTGTGAATTTGTTTTTCAACAAAGGAGGATGTCTGAAAAGTTATTTGGGTTTTTGAGCTTTTTGCTGTTACTGCTGAAATATTAAGAAGACAGCAGCTCTGGTGGAACTTTTTAATATTTTTAAAGCACAATGAGAAAAAAAAATGCCCACAATTAACTAGTTTTAATTTGGGTAATGCAATTTCATAGCAAGGTTTAAGGGCAGATCTTCAAATATGAAGTATAAACTACCCTTATTGAAATGGACATTTGTTTAAATGACTTTTAGCCTTCTTAGGATTGGCTTTATGATCCTTCAACTGGTGAAAAATCAGTAGGAAGTACAGAGTGAAACTTTCTGAAATACTAATGTTTTAGCAGTATACATTTGATTAAAATAATTTCCCCATGTTTGTACTGATAAAATAAGAAATCACATGGACATCAGTCCTCTTCAGACAAAAGAATCAATGTAGAAACTATTTCCTCAAGGCAACTGAGAAAAATGCTCAAATTATAAGGGCAAGTAAGCCCATGAATGGGCTTAGTTTAGTTAGTTTACTGACCCTGAAAACTCAAACAATTTATTCCGGAGCCACATACCCTTGAGCACTCAGAGGTTCATTCAATTGCAATTACATTTTTCAGAAATTATATCATGTAATGGAGAGCAAAGACTATACAGAAATATGCATTAGTGCAAACTGCCTTGTAGAGTTGCACAAAAGATATTTAACAGGAAAAAGATCATGGTACTCATAGGAAAGCTTAGAACTTCTGATTTGGGAAATCACAGCCTGCTTTTCCTCAGGAACTGACAGACACTGTGGAGCATTGCCTTGACAGCATACCCCTTTTACAGAACAGGCTTAATAGAGCCAGCTTACCAGCAGCTCTATTCTGCTATATCTTTTGCGTCCTTAACAAATAGCCATTCCCACTTTTTTATACTGTATTTTAAGATAGCTGAAATTTAAATGTTATCAAAGAACTTTTTCACACACAAGACTTTGACACACACTTAGTCACATGATATCCACCAGTCCTTAAACAGGGTTCCTGATGAATGGACCACATTTTTGACCCACTAGATTCCTTATTTAAGAGTAGTACAGATATTTGATAACTTACAGGCTTATTCACAGTGTATGCAGTCCACAGCGGCATCCGGATATCATAGCTGTATCCACTCACATACTGACGATGGGAAAGGAGGCAGTAGACATTTTCTTTCTGAAGAACTTTGGGTCTCCCATATGGCAAATGATATGAGCTTGCCTCCTTTACTAAAATTTAAATAACAATTATTGATGTATTCTTCTATAATATTTTGGATGGCACAAGGGGTTAAGAAAGCAGACAAAAATTGTTTATTAAAACATAAGTAAATACAAATAAAACCAACAGTAAACCTGGCCATGTGTTTCTCTGAGCTTTTAGTTTATGAGCAGAATAAAAAATGTAGAAAATAGTTTTCATGCTATGTCTAATGTACAAAAGTCAATATAATAAATCAGATTTGCAAATTCTTGTTTCTTTGAAATTTCACTCCAACGTAAATGTTTTGAACTTGCCAGTGGAGTGACATTTGCATCTTATTTGACAAGGAAGCATTACAACCTTTCCTAAAAGCACGAAGAAATATCTACAGAAATTTTTGATCAGAGAAAGGCAAAGTGGATACAAGGTAAGGAACAAGACTTATAGCATTTGGCCTGACAGTGCTCAGATTTTCTCGAAGACCATTGAAACCTGGATATTTTTTTCCAAAATTTTAATGGGGTATACTTACATGTTGCTATAACACTCTTAGCATTTTTTAAAGAAATGCAGTGGAAGAATTAAAAAAATTACGCTTCTGACCTGGTTTTCCTACTTCACTTTCAATTTTAATTAACAATGCTGAAACTCCCACTGAAACCAACTATAGAAAATATAAACCAGCTGTAGATTTAGAAATACTGCTGCCCTTTTTATTTTTTGCCACTTACTTTCTTCTGCGGTGAGATTTAACCTCTCATTTAGTAGTTCTTGTGACGCATCTGAGATCTGTAAAATAGAAGAGAATAATTCAAAATTAATCCATAGTATAGGAAAAACAAAGAACACAGTTGACAGAGATGATTTAAAAATACCAGAAATCCCAATTTACTTGTGCGCATTTGCATCCCAGGTCATGCGTAGGAGTCAGACTGGAAACTGGACATGAATAGGGAGATGAGACTTCTTTTGGATGTGAAGGGTTGTAAAAAGGTTTTTTTAAGAGGTGATTCAAGCTGCCATGTGTTCCATTATTTTGTGCTGGTAGTATATGCAGTAAATCTGTAGAGACATTTGAAATTTGTAACCATATTTTAAGACTAAAATGATATTTTCTAAAGTCATTCTCTTTTCAATTCTACATATTTTCTATTTATTTTAAACTAGAGGAAATAGTTTATTCCATTATTTAAACCATTATAGTAACTACTCCCACCAACCTGCAATTTTCTAGGTCTGAAAGTTCTTTGCTATCTTCCACTGCATCAAGATTTAGTAATTATATATTTGAGTACTGTTGGCAAAGTTTTATACATTGTCACACAACACACAAGATTAGATGGTTTAACGCAGAGTATAAATGTTATTGCAAGTGCATCACGTTGTGAAGCATAGTAGCCCATTGCGTTTCTGTGTGATGCTCTAATCCATGTTTTCTGAGGCATGTGATTCCTAATTGCTCACTGCTGGGACTGCAATGGTCTGTCCTCAGTTATGAGCAAGAGCAGTTACAATCTACAAGGTTCTTATCCACAATTACATAGGCATCAGTTTGACAGCAAACCTGAATGGCAGACATGGTTCTCTCTGATTCTTTAGTGGAATTCTTCTGCAATCAGAAAAAATCTTCAAAGCAGAACAACTTCTGGCAGTTAATCTCTTATCACTGTAAAGAAGGCCTAAGAGCATGACCACAGTGTTTTGTTTTTGAATTAATTCACTCAATTTTTAGGTACACTTCTTTTAGCTCTTACAACACTGGTATTTGAAAACACTAGCACTTTATCATCTAAAGTACTGGATTGCTTCTACTCACCACACATAAGGTTGTAAACCTCAATATTTTCAAAAGCATCCACTTCTGTTTTCTCTTTAAAGCTTGGGCCATATCCCATGAATATAGCCTAGATTGAAATAGTAACAATATAAAAAAGTCTTATCTAAAGGAATCCAAATTCAAAAACAATTCAGTTGCATTTTATGAAAACTGGGATAATGGAACAAAATATAGTGCTGGGCAGCCCCTGCAGGAGTCTGCAAGCAGAACACTGACACTATCTACATCTCACAGTAGTTTCTACTGCTTTATAAGCCTCCTGAGCTGCCTGCCAGGAGATACAGGAAACATGACTAAACAGGACAATGATCTGTTCTAGAATAATATTATGTGTCCATAACAGAGAAGGAATTTTTAATTAAAGATGACATTTTTCTCCTATATTTAAAAAAAAAAAAAAAAAGCACCAGTTGTGGCACCTGCGTAAGGTTATCTATTATTAAGGTTTCCATGGTAACCAGAATTTACATTTTCTTTCCATAAAAACATTCAGCATAATTTTGATCACTGACATTTGATTTTAATATACTTGTGAAGACCTGGAAGCATCTGATTCTTAGGCACAGAATATGGGATTTATAGTGGCATGCTTGATCTTATTTAAAGGCTCACATCACAGAAAGTACATGAAAAACAGAAAGCTCAAGACTTCAAAATACTTTTACTGTAACCAGTAGTGAAAATGAGATGAAACTGCAACACAGGTGTGGCTAGCACAGGTCTTTCTCGTGAGAACATTTTTGCTACGTTTCATAAACAAAGATAAAGTTTGGATGTTTTGCAAACAGCGTCTCGAGATTAGGGCAGTTCAGGCCTGGCCAATTAGGCCTAGGGGGAGGTTTCTGGCTGACCAATCTGGGTGACCTCTGAAAACTCTATATATATGGAAATCAAAATAATAAACGCACTTTTCTCTTTTCTTGCCTGAGAACCTGGGTTTTTCTCTCAGCTAGCGGCTCAACAGCGACACACAGGCTATATTAACATATGGGTTATGCTAATTGCTTTCTTTGTTCTGATGAGATGATTAACTTTCACCAGTAAGATAAGCAGAGACAATGAGATTTAGCTTATTTGAGCATACAGGCTTTCAGACACTCAGGTGAACTCCCAGAGCCTATGGAGATTTTTCAGTCATTGCCTCAGAGGAAGAGTGAAAGAACAAAATAATTCAGTGTCCTGTAGCTGAACAAGGAAGACTTGGTTTAGACTGTAGTCTACCTGTCTCCAAGCAGGTAAGGTAGGCCCAGATGGGTTTTACTACAGGACCCCAGAGAAATAAGCCTTGTACACATTGATGAAAGGCAATACAAATATCTGGACCTAGTTTACATGTCTTGTTGACAGAAAAGAAAAAGCACACTGGAAAAACTATCATTATTCTGTATTCCAGTGATTTACCTGGCACATCATGATTTTGTACATAAGAATGTGCAAGACTTGTATAGAAATCAACTTACCTCCATACTTTTAAATTCATTGTTATAGCCATGGTTACCTCCATCACAAGATGTGTAACTTTCATCCCTAAGGAGAAACCACCACAGAGTGTAAATAAAAATGACACAAATAGAAGCACTTAGTAACAGTGGATTCTGGATCATGTCTTAGGAACTGACTGTCATAATATTGCAGCACTTATTGTTCATCATAGCGTTCACTTCTGTGAAGATCTCTTTCTACTTTAACAGAAATTGCTGTGGACAGAAATAAATTATCCCAGCTGGCTATGAGTGTACAGTGAAACATTTTCAAAATAAATTGAAAAAAAGGCTATTTTTGAACTAAGGTTTACCTAGCTACAAGTTGCAGAAAAAGTGTAATCTGTTAGGGAAGAATTCCTAATTATATTCTGTGGCATTTTAACAAAAACTTATAATGGGAGAACTCTACTGTTAGCCTCTGTGGAATAATATAAATAAGACTGCAAGGGATTTTGCCTTAAAAGACAGTGCATTTTCATCATGGATTCTGAAGGGTGAAGGGACACATGGATAATGTGGAGATTATCACATTATCCATGTGTCTATAGAATTAATAGAATAATTCTATTAGAATAGGGGCTATAGAATTAATAACACGCCAGAATAGTCTGACATAATGACTAGCACCTGTTTTTATCTACCCATTGCTGAGACACATGGAAAAATAAAGAGATAGTCATCCCATACCAATTCAATGCACAGCTGACAAATGCATGTATCCTGTTATCAGAGGCCCAAGAACATTTGAGCACAGTTTAAAAAAGGGTGATTATAAGATTTTATCCAGTGGGCTTTTTTTCATATGTCCTGGAAAATTATTTGGTTACACTCAAACAAACAATCAAGCAATATATTCATTTAGATCAGGCATTTTCTAATGTTTTAGTATTCTTGAAATTCAAAGTTGGATTGTGCTTCTCCAAATGCAATACTGTAGCTCAGTAAATACAGTATTGCTGCAAACACGACAGATTTTTGTATTGAGTTTTCAAAGCCTCAGGTCTAAGGCTTGTCTGAACTGCTCTTGACTTGCCCAGTGTTATTTTTTAATATTTCACTCTTACAGATATTTTTTGTAATGACCAGGTCATTTTGTCTAATTTGTTACCTTATCAGCTTATCTTGTGTGATAATGCAAGTACACCTAACATGTAGAATGCACCATGTCTAGTGAACTGAGATGTAATGTTAACCCATAGGCCAGAGAAGAATGAGCAAGCTGTACTGTTAGCATGCATACAGGAAGAACCTCATTTGGATCCCAGACTGAGGAAGCAGAAATTTCAACATCATATTCTGCCTAATGAAGGACTCAGAATGCTGATCATTTCCATATTCACACATGTCCCAGACTAAAGCCATCAGCCTTAGAGAAGGGCAGTCAAGGGGTGGTGACTGCAATGCCAAGAAAAGGGCCAAATATGGGAATGCCTTGTGTAACCATCTTACATTATTGTATGCATGATTTTTGAGAATTTTTCTGTTAGGTAGTATTAATTTCTCTACTTTTTTTTTTTCATAAAAATTTGATGTGGAGCAATGATGAGTCTTGTATTACACCATTAAGTTTTGAATCACACTAATAACACATTATTTGATTTTTTTCTAAGAGGCATGTTTCCTTTCTACACATGGTATCATTTTAACTGTAACAAACATGGAAATGTAACAAGTCTAAAGCAAAACAGGAAATGAAACATCCGTGAAAGAAATTAAAAGGATGAGAGTGGGATGAAAAAAATGGCATAATAGTCACACAAATTATGTTACCTCACAGCCAGCCACTGTCGGTCCACCAAAAGATGAACTTTATCAATACGAATGTTGTTAGCATAGTGGAACCGTTTGGGCAAGTCAGATGTCAGATAGGGCTTGAAGTGCTGAGGGGATTTTCTGCACTGTGAGGAGGGAAAAGTCCAGTTACAAATTTCACTCCATTTCATAAAACTGCCCATCATTCAAAATTATCACAAACATCTTAGTGACAGGAATGTAAGCACAAAGCCCATTATTCACAGATCACTTCTTAGATGACCTGCAGATGTCATTTTTGGCCCCAGAGGCAATGCAAGAAAAAGCAACACTTTTTTGAAAATATATTACATACAATATGTATATCAAGTCCACAAATACTGTGATAAAAGTACACCTAAGGCTGAAAGATATTCAGTAGAAATGTTTAGTCTATATTTCTGTACTAATGTCATTGGCATCTAGTTGGTAAGATTAAACTTTACAAGAGAAAGGTCCCTGGCAGTTTATTTGTGCCACCTTCTGTTACTTTACTATTCAATAAATAATGAAGCAAGCCAAGTATACACAATGTTGCACAGTTTTAGCTGCAAGCCTGAACATGTGAATAGCCATTTCTCAGCTGTTAGCTAAAGGTCTTAGCTTTTAAACCCGCATTTAATATGTTAATATAACTGCTGCATTAGCAGGCATGCCATGGAAAAACTTGGAATTGTGAACCTAACGATAACCATATAACATACTGCAAAGACTTAACTATATATGGCCATTAGAAGCCATTCCAGCTGACTCCAAGCATCATGGCAAAGTTTCAGAAGTGTTGCTCCTGATCAGGAATCCAGCAGTGGGATAACACAGAACATCTAAAATGCTGAGGGAAGAGCTGCTAGGAAGCTGGGCAGGCCACAGAAGTGGACATGTTTGACCGCACAGGATGTACAAACTATACCATGCTTGGAGTCTGCTCTGACATCTTCACTTCTAAGAACTAGAATTGTATGCTCTACACAGAATGCAGGCTTTAATATGTGACATGAAAGTAACTGTGCCTCAGTAGTCATCAAAGAAACATAGAGGAATCCAGGAACATGAAAAATAAAGATTCCATGTGTTTGCTAGCCCAGAAGAAGAGGTCGAATTAAAAGGAAGAACAGAGGAAATCAACAAATGACTTTTATGTCTATTCATTAGCAATTAATATACAACACTTAAGTCCCTTCTCTGCCAAAACCCCTCATTCTAGGAACTTGACAGGGACAAAATACACTAACCATTTATGAAGAGAAAAGGAAAAATGACACATCCTGATACCAAGCTATTCCCATAATGCACAAGGTGTCACATCTCTGCAACTATTAGCAGTAGCAGTTTCAGCTGAGGTTGAGAACATGCAAACTGTGAGATTCCCCTCACACCAATTTTATATGACAGACTCCATGTCATACAGCCAGATAGAGGATGTAGCACTGATAAAGCTCCTTTGCTATTTCCAGCCATTGATCCTACTCCAGCATGTACTGAAAGTCAACAGGTTAAAGGAAGACCTCTAGTGGTTATTTATCAGAAACATACCCATCTGTGAGCCCAGAATTTTTCCAAACTGAGAGCATTTATTCTAAATGTACCACCACACCTGTCTGCTGCTTAGCCTAGGGCAAACCACAGAATAGAAAACAAACTGGCAATGAAGAAAAGAAGGGGAATTTACAACAACACACTGAGAGCAAGCAGTCTAAATGTTTAACTCACTGTAAATTGTAAAAGGAAAGAAATACAAAATGACAACTGTCCTACAAGTTTTTTAGTTTGTCCACCACATTCACCCCACATATATTAATGTATATCTTGAACACTACAAAACGAAAAAAAGGTAGTCTGTCTAAAAAAAGTATAACAAACCATGCCCTGTCACATCTTAGCACCTTTCGGTAAAAGAAATAGGTTTGATCTTCCTTCATTTTGCACTCTGTTCTGCACTTCTTTCTTTGTATCCTTCATAGCTCAGCTGTCAAAGTGTCCCCACCATGAAAAATGGTCTACAGGGGCGACACAGGCAAGCTTGGACCTGCCCTCAAATGCTACATCACACAGCATAGCTCAGTTTCAAGCAGAGCTACCAGTACAGACAGGGCCCTGTGGTGGCACAGCAAACGGAAAAGCACTCAAGTATTTAAGGGATATGTCAAAAGATCCTAAAAGGGTCACACTGCCTGATGCCAAAGCCCGTCTTGACTAGTACTGTTTCAAATCAGATCTCCAAAATTTCCAGAATCAGACACTTAGAGAAAGTGTGTAAGAACAAGCCAAGTATTGAATGAACCTTCTTTCTTGTACCTGCCTCTTGGTTTCCCCTATTGCAAACCTTTGTGCATCATCTTTGAACAACTTCCAGAACTGCCTCCCATGGTACACTGGAGTCAGCACACTATTTAAACTGGCACCATAGTTTCATTTTTTTACAAACTGTGTTTTTTCATCAGAATCCTATTAAGAGAACCTATGAGTAAAAGTTATGACAGTATTTACTTACTGTGAGGTTTTTAACAATTCCTTCTGAGTCAACTGTTAAAAAGAAAAGATGGATTAATATACTTTTAAACACCTTAAGGACAAAGCATCATGAGAAAAGTTTCAACATGCTTTTTGTCTGTAAGATTGATTTTCTTTATTAGCTAGTGAAGATTACGGTAACTCGAGCTTTCCACAGGTAGGAATGCTATGTTTCCAATGGTAACTGCCTGTAAGTGTGCCTGTGGAAGTAACTAGCACTTTGGGTACATCAAGACAGACTGTAGAAAACTGCCATGGTGATGACTGCCCACACCTAAAGCTGGCAGACCATCAGACCTGTGGTTTTTTCTCTCATCTAACCTTTGTTTGAAGTATAACCTTTTTTACATTGAACCAGACCTGGAGCACCTGTATTTCACTTCCAGCAACAGTCACAGAGAAAATTTCAGTCTATCTTAGTATCTTCAACTTGCATATTTTGAAAGAGTGATTTGACCATTTGACTTTTACTTTCATAAAAAGCAAATCTGAGCACTTTATGGAAGGAAAATTCCTACAGAAAAAGTAAGACTATTAGAGGAAATGAGTCAATGATTTTATTGAGATTGAGACACACACAAAACATGAGTATTCTTTCCTCAGCTCATTACTCTGCTTTTGTCTGACTTAAACCAAGGAAAGTCTGCTTTATGTCAGACTTATGTCAGACTAAATATTGTGCCTTTAAATAGAAATACCATTATAAAATATGAATAAAAAGTACAATGGGATCCCAGCTCTTGTTTGCGATCTGCAATAACTGTTATGCCTTTTACAATACTTTACAAATTCTATAAAGTCAATACATAGATCATGTCCATGATTTAATCTCCATTCTTTTCCCTGATACAGAAAAATCTGGGATTTTTTTCCAGTCTGGTAGCACAGTATCTATTTCAAGTCAAAGTTAGCTCACATGGTTTCAATTTTCTGTTCTTTTAAGATACTAGCTAAAGGGCTCAACCAAGGCTTAGATTCCACTGTACTAAGGTTCAGATTCTGTAACTTTGTACACACAGTTAGAAATATTCACTGCTTCAAAGAGACTGACACTGCCAATGTTGCACAAGAAATCTGTGAAAAGCAGTGCACTTATGAAAGACCTGACTTTCAGTTCAAAACAATAAAAATACCTTTACTTCATCTTTCCTTGCCAAGAAAATATAAATCAGAGTCTGCAACAATATTTTCTAACCTTCAATTTCATCTAAAGTGGTCATTCTTGTAAAAAAAAAACTAAACAAATTCCATGGATGTTGAAGCCAAGTTAAGTGAAACAAAAAGCTGTTCACTCTGCTGGTTACTACTGATTATCCATTTCGTTATTTATTTATTTCCTCCTATATTGATTGTTCAATCCCAGGATTGCTCCATACTTACAGGTAAAATAGTCCTGTGGAACATTTTGTGCTCGAATGCGAGCTGCAGGCCCAGCATACATGTAGAAATCAACCTGTTTGAAGTAATTTGTCATATATTCTAACTGCTTGCAGTACGTCTTCTCCATCCCTAAAGGGCAATATAGAAACAGTTATTTTTTATATGGCAAGGAAGAAAAAGTGAATTATAAAATGAATTTAAACTACTAAGCCCACATATTGGACAGAGGAAGCAAACAGTGACTCAAAAAAATTAAATTGAAAAAAATAAGTATATACATTACCATGATCAGCTAAAACAATGACGTTTACACACTTGTGCAGATTTCTTTGTTTAAGTCCATCCATGAGCATCCCCAGTGCTTGATCTGCTGCCTGTAAGGCTTTGATTACCTGTGAGATAAACCAGTTACATTAGAATTTTTCTTTCTAATTTTAAATGTTCACTGAAATGTAATCATCAAAGTCTAAAAACGTGAGCTTTTCTGTGAGTTTTCCAGTTCTTCATATTACTTTGTCTTTACTTTTTTCCATCACCACTATAGACATGAAGAATTCCACTACTTACAGAATATTCAACCTAAATAAAAAGAGTCACAAATAATTTTTTACTATTACCTTAAAAAAACTGAGTTTTAAATGAGTGTCTTGAAAGAAAAAAATTAACACATTCAGATTCAGTTTGTTCCTCACTGTCAAATTCACATCAAATATCATATTTACAGCATTAAATACATTTTTTTCCTTCTCATATAACCATGTTCTTGTATTAAAAATAAGCAGTGTTTCAAAGATATTTACACACATGTATATCTCCATGACCAGTGTCACACCCAAGAAGGAATGGTGCCTTTCTCTCATATAAACAGTCCTTTTAAACTTCCTATGGAAAACCACTGAACCCCTCTGAAGTCATATGGGAGAAATCCAGCACAACCCACTCTGCAGCCACTCACAGAAGTTGGCTCTTTACTAGTTGGCACAGCTGCCTGATGTTCCTCCTGGAAGTTCTAGGGTGAGGGTGACACCCAACTGAGTCTGAGAACTCCAATCTGAGCACTTGCACCCTCCTTGCTCCCCTGCCTGCTGCACCCTTGAATGTTTTCTGTGCATGGACAACATAGACAATTACACACGCAGTAAGCCCTTTAGGTACGAAAACCTGAAGTTCCTTTTCCAGTTAGGGAGTCTGAAACTGTTCTTTTCCAATTAGGGAGCCTAAAAGATGAGTTCTTCTGTCCTTGTTCAATACAAGGCCTTTTGTTGAAAGCCATATTCAAATCTTTTAAACAAGGCCATTCTGGGAAGAGGCTAATGCTAAGGCCTAAGATCCTTAAAGGTTGAACTTCTTGTCTTCACGCAAATAAAAATGTAATACTTCTGGGTTCCAAGTTAGCAAGTGTTGAAATGCAGTGTTAGGAATAAATAAAAGACAATTCTGAGGATTTGCCAGGCTGCATGCTCCTAAATATTACTTTGTAATATAATTAAATTTCAGTCTAACTATAAATATCAATATTTTTTCTGATAGTATGATCTGAAATTATTTTCTTCCAGCCTGGCTTATAGTTCTTTTGATTCACACACAGTGTTGGAACCATAACAAGGGCTCAACCACAAGCAAAAGTTCTTAATAAACAGTCATAAAACAGTCATGGAAATTTTTCATCTACTATCCTTTCCAGGTCTATAAACTGGTTAAGTTCATAGTACAACACCATTTTTAGTGCAATTAAGTATAACAAAAATATAGAAACTACTTACACCAGCACTAACTGGTCCAAATGAATGTCCAGAAGAATCTGGTTCTTCAATATATAAAGTGTATAAATCCGGCCTTGAGTTAGAAATAAATAAGAATAGAAATCATGAGAATTTGGAGGCAGCATTTGAAAATAACTCTTTCATAAAGAAAAAAAAAGCAATATTAAATGACACTTTAAAATTAATTATAAATAACCTCTTTAAATCTTGATAAAAGTCCATACAGCAAATATAATCATTCAACTTCGTCTGAGTTGTGTAATTAATCAGCGTGGACTCTTTGAAGTCACAATTTCAGAAACAGTATTCAGTGTCTTTAATGGGTAACCAGAAATCACTCTGGAAAAATTCAAGATCTCAGACACCAAATCAAACAATCCTTTTTGAGATGTAAATGGAAATACATCTGAAAGAGCTCTTCCTGACTAAGCAGTGAGGCTCTAGAGATCATCTCCTAACTGCAAACCCATTAGGATTTTATTAGCAAATTATCATACAAAATATTTCATTTCTTTACATGTCACAAAGTTAACACCATGACCAGCATTGACGTTTACTTTTCATCCTAAATTACTTTTATGTATTTAACCTTTCTTGTGCAACAGCCTTCATATAAAATCTTTCATCCATACACTTAGGCTAGAAACTGAACAGTCAATGTTTCCTACAGGCCATGCACCAAAAAAAGGATACAACAAGAAAATTAAACTCATACAACAGTACATCTTGTTCACATATATGTTTGCTTTTTAACCTTTTGTACAGACAGTCTTATCCTGAAAATGTTTAGCTATACTTACAGAACAGGCTTAAGTTCAGCAAATAATAATTTGAAATGGTGAGGAAGATTCCATGTTTCACAAATGCCAACAGAAATTTCAATTGCTGAGCATTAAAACCTTTCTAAGCTATAGTCTCACAAACCAGGTAGATATTACTATGTGTTACCTCTCAGACTGGGCATTATCAAGCCATTTCAGTATTCCTGAAATTCTCTCTTCATATGGAACTGAACTGAAAAGAAAGAAAAAAAATATATGAAGTTAATAAGACTTTCTGACTAGCACTTCTACTTCTGAGATACAGAGAAAGTGTCTAAACTCTAGCCATATACCGAAGTCACAGATTTGGAACTAAGAATGATGCATTTTAACAAGGTACAGCAATTAATTTTATTACTCTCCTTTTTGATTGAATATAAGTCACTTTTAGTGGTAAATTAGACAGATTTTGCAAACACAAACCTGTGTTGGTGGGACTACTCATATTTTTATAAATACATGCAAAAAAAGGTATTTTATGTTCAGGAAATAAACCTGAAATACAAGGTAGAATAATTTTTATTCTTCCCAGCATGTCTAAGACTTGGACTTTCATATTTTAAAAGTAAGTAATAATCCCATCAAAGTCTTTGTGAGACCATGCTTTGTTTCCTATGAAAGAATTCACCGATTAAATAGCTCTGCTTTGCCTCAGAGTCATGCACAAGCTGTATGTTAGTTACTTACAGTACTCAGGTGTTTTTTGAGTACCAATCCTACAAATCACTTCAGTCTGTTATCTATAGAGACTTACATTTCTATGCTTGCTTTAGATTACCTTTCTAAATGTGAAGAATCATGGGAAATATACTGCAATCATCAAAATCATCAAAAATCAAGAAATAATTTACTAATATCAATGCCTTCCATAGCAAAATAAACAAACAAGCTGCAAGAAACACAAACAGAAAAAAAAACCACAACAAAAATAATGCCACAAAAACTATGAAGGCAATTGCTACTTCACATGTGTAACCTTTGAATGAACTAGGAAAAAACATACAAGAACTATGATTCAACAGCTGTGTGCACATTATCAAACAAGCAAGCAAGACCAGAGGAAATCGACTTAGAGCTCATCTTCCTTCAGTAGTTTCCCTATCCAGCATTCTCTCTTCAATTAATTTGTCTCCCATAGCCTCTTGCCATGGCTTCCTAGCTTGTGCTCATTGCCTTAGAGTATAGGTTATCTGTAAGCTTATTCTTGAGTGCAAGTATTTTTAAAGTGCTATATAATATCTGTTGATTTTATGCATGGAAATATGGCAATCATTGGTGCAGCTTAGCAGTGGCTACTAGTCAGTTCCAGGATGCTCTCCCAGTGTTTTGCAGTTGGCTGAAACTTCCAAACTGTCTAGGAGAGCAGAATATACAGTACCCTTTGATTTTCTCATTGTGAATCCCCCGAATGGTTTTGAAAATCTCAAATATTTTTGGTAGTTCCACGACATAATGATGATGTAACATGGCACTTATCTGTCAGACTTGTTTAAAAATCTTGTATTTCATTTCCTTCAACTGTCAAATAGCAGTCGGGATTTTTGGAGTAATCTGCAGGAATTTAGAACAAGCCCTATAAAATCTTACCCATTGTATACGGTGTACAAGGTGGGGTATTTTCCCTCAATTGGAACATCAGAGCCTGGCCAAAAGAAGGTGCCTGCTTTCAAATTTTGGGACATTGCTGTCAGCCAGACCTTTGGGTAAAGACACAAAAAAATCATTTTATGTCACCACTGGAGGACCTCAGATCACAAAAGTAGAAATATCTGCTGCAAGCATGCATTTTCCCTTCTCCTTTCACACATCACACAGTTGCCTAATAACCATATCTGATCTGAACATTAGTTTCCTACATGCACATTCAGAAGAAAAATTAGTAGTGTGGAAACCATGATGTTGTCATTTCTTGGATATTCTCAGCATAGAAAAAAAAATCATATAGGTGTTCCCATAAATGGGCAATGAGCAGTGATCCTTTTTCCTGTGGCCAACTCCAGGATCAGGAAGATGGAAGAAGCTGCTTTAGGGATACTCAGACATGGCATTAGGGAACATTTTTTTACACATACAGTGCCAAACACTGAAACAGGCTTCCTAAAGAGGTCGTTGCTGCCCTATGCCTGTCAGTGTTTATGGCATTTGGACAACCCTTGGCCAGCCCTGAGCTGGTCAGGCAGGTGGACTGGATGATCACTGTAAGTCCATTCCAACTGAAATATTCTATTCTATTTGTTTAAGTTCATTTTGTTTCGTTTCATATCTATTTCTATTTCAGATAAATTCTAGTTATATGATTTTATTGTAAGAGGGCATATTTCTATTAATCCTAGAAAGTGCAGCTCTGATTCTGTTATAAACCTGATGGAACTCTTCAGGAAAAAAACAGCACCAAAACCTGGGTATTTGAGTATACTATAAACATGACACACAGACGCAGACACACATATATAAATGTACATTAAATAGGTATATGACATATTGCATATGTTTGGGTTTTTTCCAACACCATTATTAGAGCTTGATATTTCTAGTAAATTAATAATATTAATCATAACCATAGGTACAATTCAGGGTTGTTATGAAATGTGTCATATGTTATATATAATTGATTTTTTTTTTTTAAATTAAGCTCTTTGCTACTCCTTTTCTTGCTCTTAAATGCCTGGATATTTGCAAATATATATAAGTGTATTTGTAAATAGATGTTAATTTGGGAACACATTCGCAGATTTCATTTTGTAGCAAGTTGTCAAAAGACAAACAAAAAAAATACTGCAAAATCAAACCATACCAAAAATCTACTATGGCTCCCTGGTATGGCTCCAGTACTGGCCAAAATATTCCAGTCTTTTTTTACTGATTGCCATATAACGTGAAAATTTTTAAGTCTCAAAAACAACATTTTAAGAGTCCTTTTACTTCGTAACAAGCAAACTATTTTGTAGGCAGCCTATAATATGAAGCCTACAGGTTATCTAGAACTTGCTGTAAATACACTGCACAGTTTAGAATTTTATTCCTATTTTGTTTTATTATATGACACGAGCCATTCTGGACATAAAGAAATACCATATGAAAAAACAAACCTACTGGTTGCCCTTTCCACCATGCAGGTTTGAATTTTTCCTCCCCAGAAAGTGAGAAATGTGCATTCAAGCCTACATCATACATGTTGTTATCAATGATACCATGAGATTCTGGATACAATCCCTGCAAAATGAAAATAAACAAAACAAAATGCTTAGACCTGAAATCAAATGGACCCTAAACTGTATTTCAATGCACACTGCTACAGTGTTGAAATTTTTTCAGAACTGTTTTATTACAGAACCAGAATATGCTTTCCTAATCTACACAGATCATCAGCTTCCTGCCAATGAATTCAGCATGCCCATCAAATTCCCGAGTTTCCATATCTCCTTCCCAGCCCAATTTAACCTGATGTGCTATAGGTTAAGTACCCTATACATCATGTGGCTGTGTATCAGCTGCCAAACCCACCCTAACAAATGCTATCATCAAAAGGCTGTGTCCTCACCCATGCTCACTGTATCCAATTAGACTGACGAGGATCAGGAATAACCAGCTCACAGGCCAGGGTCAGATAAGCACACATATAAAGCACCACAGATCATGCCTGTATGTACCATCTCAGCATCTCTATCTCTCTTTCACATCTATAGCACAAGGTCCCATGTTCCACAGAAAGACTGGCACCACAAAATCCTTTCTGTGTTATCCAGATAATGAAAAAGAAAAACAAGACTTCTCACTTACTGTGACAATAGTATAGTGGTTTGGAAAAGTTTTTGTGGGGTAAACAGCTCTCATGTATTTTGAATGTGTGCCACATGTTTCTGTAAAAGATCAGGGTATTTATTAACACATTTTCTTATATTTTTTAATTAAAAACTAACAGTCTTAGAAACAAACAAAAATTACCACAATCAGTTGCTGCGGTTTTAGATG
Organism: Entomyzon cyanotis; assembly: GCA_024500445.1. Classification (NCBI taxonomy): domain Eukaryota; kingdom Metazoa; phylum Chordata; class Aves; order Passeriformes; family Meliphagidae; genus Entomyzon; species Entomyzon cyanotis. The sequence continues at coordinate 20,100,356 of JAKEPQ010000871.1, forward strand.
GAGAAATGTCAGTCCAAAACAAGACTCATACAATTGCGGCGTCTCCTTGTGAGCTAAGACTATTGCCTCATTGCAGTCAGTGAACCTGGATGCCCAATTCAGCTGCTGCCACTGCATCCTGTCTGCCAACCCCAATAAATTTCTCAGTTACTTCTGAGATCCAAGATAGCCTAGATATACATGTTTATGCAATGAGACTGAAGCCTGAGGTCAGACCAGACAAGATACTCTGCTGATTGGTGACAAGCAGGGAAAGACTCAGTCGCTTAAGCACTGGAGCCAGGTGCCATTTGAGAAACCCTCTGATGTCCAAGATATCTGCATGAAAGTTGACAGTTTTGATGCAAATCACTTCAAGATTGTGTCCTCCTGACACAGCTGCTGAAGGCCATGGTACTCTGAAGTATACTAAAAACACAGATGAAGGCAACAATTTGTCCCGTGGCACCCTCTGTCTGCTGATTGAGCTGACTTGTCCTCCAGGCTCCTGCACTGCGCTGTACAGACTACATGAACCATAAAGGCACTGACTTCAGTGAGCATGTAGACATCTCCCATGCAGATATCTCCAAGAATGTCTAAATGTAGGTGTTTTGTTCTGGAGTGAATCCCACCCCAGGTGCCCTACCTGTATCTCTAAACATTGCGTTATTTTTCATCAGTCAAAGCTACTTAGCACACAAATATCTGTAATATTTAAATCCACTGCAGGATCCACCTTATTTACCCACAAAACTAATGTGTGAAGATCACAAGATGCCTTAATGCAATTTTTACATCTAACTCACATAGACAAAGTGTCTTAAGCTGTAACCAGATGATTATTTCACTCATGCTCAAACAGTTTATGCATTGATGTAGAGCATTTCAGTCAAAGAGAGAAGATGATTTTAACTAAGCAGTCTAAACAATTATAGTGCAAAATTTTTCAACAAAACTGTTCCATTGTGGTACAGAAAAAAAGGGCTTGGAGAGTGTTTGAAGAAGGGCTGAATAATTGATAAATACATGAGCAAATCAGCAAAATTTTCTATGGATTTCTCTTGAACAGTAAGAAGCTATATTTGTAGTGTACATATTCTATAAAAACTAGCTTGATTAGCTCTACTGAAAGTTTGAGGTTAAAGGAGTTAATAGAGAGTAAAGATTTTATACTACAAATCAACATTACATTTTTTCTTTTGCAAAGAAAGAAATTTCCCTTTCCTGTAGATTTCTGAGAAATATAAGCATAAATGTGCATAAACAATTACTCAAATTGACCACATATATGAGCAATGCTGAATTACATCTGTTCTTTTTTCAAAGGACTTCTTGGAAACAAGAGACATAGCATGGTATTCATTCCTTTTGTCAACTTGGCATTTCCTTTTCACCTTGTTTCAAAAGACTGGAACTGACCACTGACTTCACTGATTCAAGTTCCTTCCAGTCAGAATGACATCAGAGAAAAAAACCGAGAAGTCAGGTTTGCACATTGTTTGAAGACCAGGTTTCTGGATGCTCTCATTACCCATGAACAAGATTGTTAAGTGTTCAGTAAAACGTAGTACTTCATAACGTACATGTGAAATTTTCAAATGAGCCCAATAGAAACATAATGTGATACATTCAGAACTGATACAAATATCATCAATTTAGACTACTGCTGCTGAGAAGAAATTAATAAATATGCAGACATTTTGTCCAAGTACAAAGTGTGTGAGGACCTGAGCTCTAAAACATTCAGGAAGTTTTAACCAAGAGTGCACTAATGGATCTCACTTTTTAGAGCCCTTTATAGCACAAGCTGAAGATCTTCAACTTACTCTTCTTCACAATATTCAGAAATAGTGGAAAGGGGTTGCTTGACCCTTACTGCAATAATACCAACACATTAAATTATACCAATATTTAAATTATATTGTATTTAATATAATAACATTCACTGGCATACTTTTAAGCATGCACCTTCTCTTTAACATCTTAAAATATCAGACTTGAAAAATTAATCTTTGAGGAAAATTTCCCAATAACATAATGCATTTCTTCTTAGTATTATACTTTAATGTTCAACTCCTTATCACCTATTTAGGTACTTTTTATGCACTACCAAGAGTGCAGAAAATCCTTTTCTGGAACTTTTTCTCAATTTGAAACTGTATTTCAATGTATATTTCAAACTGTGTATTTCATAAAAAGCTGCTGACCAGTATTAGAGGCCTTGTTAAAAAAAAAAAAAAATACAAGAAGCAATGCAGAATATATAATAATGAAAATATACAACTGGTGAGAGAGACCTGATGTGTGATTTTTTTTTTTTATAGCTGAGCAACACATTTGCATGACAGTAGCAAAAGGGACCAGACAGTTTGCATGAAGACTTTTAAAGAAAACAATCAAAGCACCTTTGGTAACTTACTGAGTTTTTCAATATTTGGCAGCAAAGAACTCCAAGTTTGCAAATATTCTGCTCTAAACCCATCCATTGAAAAAAGGATAAGTGGTGGGACAGTAAATCTACAAGAAAATATAAGTTTATCAACATAAAGAAGTTTGGAGAGTTGGTGACTTATTAAGATTTCTAACAATATAAATTCAGCTTTTGTAAGCAGGATCTAGAATATTCATGTACATCCTAGAATTAATATCACAGTGTGAGATAAAGAAATAGTTCAATATTGAGAGCAAATATACAATCCTCCAGGTAAGAAACACTGGAGGAATAAAATACAAGTAATCCTTTGAGTCATAATATTAAAAAAAAGTTACATATTGACATCAGGCAGTAATCAATATCCCAGTTTGCTTCTCAGTCACAGTGATCTTCCCAAAACACAGAAGCACACTAGCATCAATAGTTTGTATAAAAACAGTCTGCATAAAACAGCTTACTGATCTGAATCTGAATTTAAATGCATCTTTATGTAGCAATGCTGTTTACAGCACTTTAAAAAGCCCCCTGCACTACTTTCCAAGCTTTAGCCTATGAAACTGTGTTAACTCAGCAAGTTATTTGTTAACCTAAAAAGTATATTTTTATATCTATGTTGGGAGGGGCATGCAGGAACTCATGAAGAAGCCACAGCTCTAATGGTCTTACTTTTATAATTAAACTAAATTGGCAATAAAATAAAATAAAATAAAATAAAATAAAATAAAATAAAACAATGGATAACATCACAAATGCCATACCTGAACCAGAAATTAATTCATTTTTCTTCAAGGATAAATTTTAAATGGTGTTTCTGCCTAGCTTCTACCTATGATTCTGAAATACTGCACAAATAGCTAAATTGTTTCAGCATTTGTAGATATACAGCTACCTCATAGCTCCCTTTTAACACTCCTTTATTCCTGCAAATAATTGGGAAAAAAAAAACAAACCCCAAACAACCCTGTTGCCTAAAGAATTGCAATCACAGATTCTAACAGTTATTACAGGCTGCATAAGGTGACTTATCTGAATTGTCACAGATATATATAGTACAATAACATAAAATGGACTATGAACAACTTGTGATAAATGAACCTTGAGATAACTCTAACAATCTTTCAAGGTCATTGCAATCTGGATTTCAATCTGGATTTGAACTCCTGTACTCTGCTATAAACTGTAAATGATCAATGAATGTGCAACAAGATGACAAAGGTTTTAGAAAGAAAAAACATTCCTAGCCACAAACCGTTTCTACAGAATATTCCTCAGGGCAGGGACCTCACGCTCCATAAATATGAAAACCTCTTTCAGAACATTGGAGTATTTCTGACCATTGCAAAGACTTTATTTGCTAAGAAGACAATAAAAATAATTTTTATCCTACCCTGGATCTGGACACTGAGGAGTTTCAACTGACACACATGGTTCTTCTACCCAAGACACTTCACCTAAAAGGAAAAAGAAAATACTGAGTTAGCACAGAATCCCTCCTCCACCAAAAAAAGCAACTACCTGGATGATCTTTTTAAAGCTCTTCCTGTAACATTTTCTGTTTCAATACAGAAATGCAGGGCTAAAGATACTTTCAAAATCAATTTGGTGCAACCTATTAGGCCCTCAAACCCTGAAAGGACTAATGCTTACAACCGTAAGTTTAAAAACAAAGTATATATACTACACAGACAAGCAAACAAAATGGGGAAGAAATCACTATGAAAGCTTAGCCTAACTTCTATCTGGTTTTAAATAAAAAATATTTAAACTGTATCCTGTCCATACTGGACTACTTACTGCTTTTTTTTTTTCTGGGTACCACTGACACACACAGAGATGAGCCCAGGGCACCCTTTAGCATTTCTTTTCCTTCTGTATGTCTTTATTTGCCTTTAGGTGACATTTAGCCTTAATTTGCATTTAGGTGACAAATATAATTTTGCAGGAGTTGCCTTAAATTTATCCCATTCCACAATGTACAGAAATTCTGATAGCAGACACAATGTCACCAATATACTCCTCAAGTATCATTCCTGTAACTGAATTATATCAGCGCTATCCTTTGTGTGTTTAGCTGGAGCCTGCATGAGACAATTAGCCATGAACAAAGATATTCAAAAATAAGCAAAACATAAGAAATCAAATCTGAAAACAGATTTATAATAAAAAGGGTGGGAAATTTTAAATTAGGGATGATTGCTACCATATGTACCTCAAATTGTCTCTATCTATTTTAGGGGGGAGGGGGAAAAAAAAAAAAAAAAGAAAAAAAGGAAACAACCCAAAGCCCCCACATGTGGTATACTTCTGCAATATCCAAATCATTCTGTATTTCTTATTAATGACAATTCACAGTGTTCTCCAGAAATCTTTTCACAGTCAAAACCACCAAAAGCTTCACCTCAAAATATCTTGAGTTTCTAAAATGTCAGTCAGACTCCAGTCTTGAGAAACAAATGCATCTACCTTTATACTTTCCATGTTTGCCCATCTCTCTATTTCATAGAACAATTTATATTTAAAATGTTTTGACTTTTGATTTACCTTTGCAAACGCTGTAGTAATTTACACAGCAGTCCTTTTTTTGCAAGCAGTCATCAGAACAAGAACAGTGACTTCCAGGTATTCTTGTCTCACCACAACGAAAACTAGTGCACTTCCAAGATCGGGCTGAAAATTCAAAGGAAAAAATTATGATTCATTTCACAGAACCTCATGTAAACTTCTTTGCATGTAAATCCCCCAAACAGGAAAAGAAAAATAATTGTTTCTTATATATATTGTTTGAGTTGCTTTAGAAGCTTTCTCTCAAAGGAAAACTCAGTATTTCATTTAACACAAAAAGCCTATTTCTTTGGCCATTGAATGGTAACACAGAATCATAAAATGATTTTTTCACAAAGGTGTCCCCAAAATAATCTTCTTCAATGCCTTCCACCTTTCCAGGAAGATCTAGGGGAAAAAAAAGCAAACCAAAAAAACACTCCATATTTCTTTTACAGAGGAGAAAGAGAAGCAAACTGTTCTTTTTCATTCTCTTGCACACGAGTTCCAGCAGAGAGCAAAAAAAAGAGAAGTAAGGGCTGAAGTGAGCAGAATAAGCAATAAGGATGAAGAAATATCTGGGCAGCTGCTGGGAAAGCAGAGAAAGTAACTGGAGATGAGCCTGGCCTCAATGCAGAGCCAGGCTATTTCCCTAGAAGATGAGTGGACTCCTCCAGTTCCAGGCCTGCACTGAGGGCTGCATGAGGCTGGAGAGCACAACTGAGAGGGAAACCGCTCCTTATTTTCAAAAGTGGCAGAGGTGCCAGACTACAGTGTTGCTTCAAGGGCCCTGGTTAAAGATAACATATGATTTCTGCTCATTCCCATCTTCACCTTTATATATGCCATGAAATATGCATGGAAAATGCTTTGGTTATCCACAAGAGACAAAAATACAGGGATCTGATTTGAGAAAGATGCAGGAAGATTTTGTGTCCTGACAGGTCACCTCTAGCCACCTGACTGCAGAGGCAGCTTGTCACTGCCACATCCACATGAATAGGAAGAATAACTCGACTGTGAGAGTGACAGAGCACTGGAAAGGTTGTCAAGAGAGGTTGTGGAGTCTCCTTTCCTGGAGACATTCAAAAGTTATCTGGACACCACCCTCAGCTGTGTGCTCTAGGATGCTGCTTCAGCAGGAAGGCTGGACTAATGACCTCCAGTGGTCCATTCCAACCTTCACCATTCTGTGATTTTGTGATCTTTGTCACATTTCCCTCCCTAGGAAATGTGACATGACTTTTGTGTTATCTGCATAAACATGAGTATTACCCATTTTCTATTCCCGTCACACATAAAAACAAACTCAAAATAAAACAGACAGCAGTGAGCACTGCCTGTAGGGGAACTTACTTGGCTCCACGCAGGTGTCCTCATAGTCCCAGCAGCAGTCCTGACGCTCCTGGCAGCTGCTGTCACACTGGCAGCCAGGCATGCCTTCCCTGTGGGGCTCATTGCATTTGTGTCTGCAGCTGACTGTAAGAAGAAGGCAGCTCAGATAATTCTGTCCCAGGCAGGACAGTTAAACAGTCGAGGATACAGGCAGCAGGGGGAAATGTGCTGAATTATTTCCCAAATGTGCTTCCCTAGCCGTTTTCCAATATGGTCACTAGCACACAGCCCAGCAAGGGGGAAGCAAGGCTGTAGGAATTCCTCTGGGATGCTGAAGGTCTTGACAGCTGTTGGGACCATGCTGGCCCACAGCCTGGTGCAGGGCTGTTCCTGTAACACATCCCTCCAGGATCACTGGCACAGGAGGAAATGCCAGGGTGTCCCACACTGCCAGCATGAGGAAGGGGAAACTGGAATCATCCCTACTCATTTCTTGGACTGAGATAATAGGAAGAGTGATTTCTCCTTCCCTGGGGACACTCAAAAGCCATCTAGACACAATCCATAAAGCTTATTAGTGCACTCAATACTCTGGCAATGTCTATGCTACTTTATCATTACAATGTCCCCTAAAAACCTGTAAGTTTGGTTGTTTTAATTAAAAGAAAGAAAAGGGTCCAAGTGAGGGGCCTGGAGTTGGAAGTTGAGATGTATTCCTCACCACAGTTCTGACACCTTTGTGCAGGGTGAAGGGACAGCTCTGGGTCTCCTGAGGACCCCTGAAGACAACCCCAAATCTCCCAAGAAGACTTGCAGCTCTACACCAGCCTCCACATAGACAAGCCTTGTGTCCACATTCTCTGTACTGTTCAAACTACTGTTTGAACCGTGCTGAGCACCTGCATTTCCAGCTTTCTTCTCCACTGACACTGTTAGACAGTAATAGGTATAACTATCTACTCAGGCTTGCTAGGGCAATTCTATTATGGTTGCCACAAGCTTCATCCTTTTGCAGGAAGCATTGCCTACAAATCTGGGCTCTACTGTCCCCTTTGTAGAGTCCATGAACAGCTAAAGTGATTTTCAAATGATGAAACACCAATTATAGTTCCATTTCATCTTATTTGCTAGGCCCATGGTATTGATCCTTGAGAAGTATCTAATACTTTATGAACTACTAGGTAAACAAATACATTACGTGCTGATCAGGAATGTGAAAGAGATTGTGCTTCCTTAAACTCCTCCAGTGTGAGATTACTATTGCTTTGACTCTAAAGGAAATGTTTTATTTAATTCATGGTGTGTTGTGTTTGTTTGTTCTCACCTAGACTGAGCCCCCGACTTCAAAACACTCCTTTATTTTTCTAACTAAAAAATAACACTATCCCCTTTTTACTGTAGCTTTACAGAAACTGTAATATATCATTTTCATTCATAATCAGTTTTAGCTACCTGAACTATGCCAAATACACTTGAAGCATGAACCCTGAAGATGACCCAATGATATTTCTTTCACAAAATATTGTTTAAATAGCACAAATTTTCTGAAAGTATTAATGTAATGAAACTTCCAAACCTGCTGTGGACTAGATTTCACACTTCTGGAAAGATCAGTAAGGCATTTGGTGGTTTAGGATAGGTTTTTTGCGTATAAATTGTAAGTGTTCCATTTTTATACAATCCAGCTTGAAAAATACAAGAACTTTATTTTCACAGGTGGTGACTTTTCACAGATCATTTACATTACTCTATAAAAGAGCCTTTGCCAGATACAGATCATTGGTAATTACACTGAAATTATCATAAACATACCTTGCTTTTCATGCTTCAGTCCTAGTCCTAAACCTAGTCCCAGGGATACAACCACCAAAGCACACAGCAGAACCTGTCACAAAGACACAGGGAAACCAACATTCACAGCTGTGATAAACTGTTGTTTATTAGAAATTTGCTTTATTATTAGGATTAGTTTGTAAGAAATCGTGCATGGATAGAAATACTTTCTCTGAATTTCTTCATCAAAAAAGTTGAGACATTCTGAGCCTGAAGATAGGAGAAGCACAAAAATTATAACCTTGGAAGCTGAGGCCCGAATGCTGCACTTTTAACCTATGGCCAGCTGTAATCAGGGAAATCTTTGCTGAGGAAAAGGTAGTGGGAAGTAATCAATATATTTACTTGTTGTGCAAGTTCTTTAGCTGTACAAATAAAGGCAATTCCTTTTATTTATCTTCTGCATTTATCTTAAATGTTCACACGGATTTCTTAAGCGACTTAGCTGGATCGATGCTGCGCGTGCCAAATTTTCACCCACGTGCCAGTTTCTCATAATGCCACCCCATTAGCAAGGTTAGAGGAAACTGGAAAGAGACAAACAGCCCAAGGAAACTCCATAACAGAAAGCAGCATAACATTCTGGAGATTGGGGGAGAGCTGAGGAAGCCTCTGTCAGCTCAATAGACACTCAAGACAAATGGCAATGCATGCTGGCTGAAAGGTGCAGTGAAAAGTGACAACCTTCTCAGAGTATTTTTTGGTATAAGCATTTTCCACTTCACTAAGACAATCATGGGAAAGAAAATGCATATCACAGAAAATCACCATGAACCAGCCCAGTTTAAGTCCCACTTTTGCCTCAGGGCTTTCTTTTGTCTTCAGCCATTTCCAGGAATCAGCTGACAGATTCCTGGAAATATAAAGGTTAAAAATAAAGTAGAGATGAGAGAGGGTTATTCTCGTGCTCAGTATTACTGTAATGGAGCCTTTTATCTGAGCCCACCACAATTACAAGGAGCTGAGAACAGTTGCCCATGGTGCCTGGCAGGAGCTGGGCAGAAACTGGCAGCAGGGAGGGCTGCTCAGGTCTCAGGTGTGTGTGTGCAACTGGCTTTTTCTCAAGCAACACCAAACACTAGCAATGTCATAGTCACTTCCTTCACACTTTCTCCTTCTCACCTTTACTTTCTTCCTGCTGCCTACTCACAGGTTTTTGTACAGGAGATGTACCTCAAAAGGAGTGGAAATGGAATGGGTGAAAGAATTGGGTAACACAGACAGATGGAGTAAGGCTACGTGGAAAGATTGCCCGAAGCGGCAGAAATGCTGAAGATAACAGTGAAGGTAACACTGCCAGGTTTACCTAACAGGTATTGCTTCATTGAGCACAGATAAACCAAATCACCAGGGCATGTACTTTTCACCTTAAAGTCACTATGGTTTTACCCTTCATTTTGATTAAAACTTACATTTGTAATTGAAATAAATAGATGATACTCAATTGAAGCACAAATTAAAGTGCAGCTATTACAGCAACAAATATTCCCACTTCTTCAAATAATAAGACAGCTGAAGTAAAGCTCAAAAAACTCCTATAAGGTATACAGATTAGATGCTGCGTTTATTTTAACATTTACACAAACACCCTTGATTTTGCAACATTTATTCTGAAGGTGAAATAACGTTCTTAGCACCAATTCAAATCCTTAGGGTTTCCACAGCTAACTTCTATGGCTAAATTCAGGATTACAACTACTTATTCATAGAAAAGTTGTTCCCAGTGCATATGCTCTGTTCACTGGAGGACTTACTAGACAGTGTGGCTACTGTTTGTGAGTATACAATTCTCTGCCTAATCTTTCAGGAAAAAGTTGCCAAGGAAGTATCGCCTGCATTAGATTTATCAAAAACATAAATAAATCGTGGTGAATGTTAGCAGTTCCCACCTCCAATATTTAGATTTTGGGTTTTGTATAGGCGGGCATTTGAAAACTAGTGCATCTGAAAGAATGAACATGTTTTAGGATACTTAAATTTCTCACTTTACTCTTCCACGTACCTCTTGAAGGTATAACTTACTTTCCTTTAGAGTTATTCCCTTTTCCCACATTTTTTCTCATGGCTTGTTTTTTACTGATGACTTTAGGAAAAAAATGTGTGCTATTTTATCTTTTTTTTTCACAGTTTCCAGTATCTCCCTCGTATTTTATGCAATCCTTGTGCAATGTAGCATTAAATAGGAAATTGTACTATGTGAAATTGTTCTGATGACATAGAACTGAAAAGTATAGTAGCTTGACTCTCTTTTTTATAGGGCTGTTTTCAAAATTAAGTCGCAAGTCTTTCTAAAATCAGTATCTGTAGTTTTCTTTAAATTTCTGTGTACAATAATTTAAATATAATATAATTTAGATATACACATATTTAATGTTTGCTTCTATTGTGGTCACAAACAGAAGATACAACAGAAGATTTTAAAAACATACCAAAAAGCCTACACTTTATTATTTACAAGGCAGCTGCATGGCTTTTAAACCCTCAAGGAAGAGGTAAAGAGTTGATATGATATTTGAGGTGTGGGACTGACAATACTGAACAAAACGTTTCGTTAGACTTTTCCCACACTTTGCTTCCTGAGTGTTTTTTGCCAACAACTTGCCTAAATGTCCTGTTGTGTTAATGACAAGTTTAAAGATACAAAAGTAAACAGAGAGGAAATGTGGTTGCTTTGGCCACAAACACACCTGTTCTAAGACAATATCTAAAATAAAGTATCGAAGCAATGTCTTCACTGTGCAAAAGAACTGTGAGGTTAATGAAGTACAACAAAAACTGTCAGTAAAAAAAATTGCTTCATAGGTACAAGAAGAACTTTCGAAATCTGCCAGTGAAGCTAGAGCAGTTATGCAGTAAAATTTTAACTACAGTTTACCATGCTACTCTGAATGATTATACAAATACAGTGAAACTTCGAAAAACCCTGCAGATTTAAGGCTTGTTAAACTAGCAGCCCTGAAGAGCAGCACCTACTTACAGCACAGATGACTTTGTATTTCAAGACGGTTTTTTTCTTCACGTACTCTCCTGCTTGTAAAGACACCTCCTCCGAATATCCTCTGTGATCCTTGGTTATATCATCCTCAAGCTCCATTTTGCCGAGATCTGCCTCTTGTCTGCGTCTTCTACCTTCCTCAGCCTCCCCAGCTGGCTTAGCTGCGAGTGAGATGCTACTTCTTCTTTAGGAGTTCTTAGTACTTTGCTCATAGGTCTTTTCAGGAAATCTCAGCTTTTGCATCAGTGTTAGGTTTGCAAAAAGCTAAGGCAAGCAGGAAAACTACTCTGAAAGGTCAAAGGCTGAAAAGCATTATCTGTGTTCAGGGAACCTGACTGCTCAAGATAAGAACTGCATTAGGCAAACACTTAAGTGGAGATTAGAAGTAATACGTTGCTAAGCAATAAAATGCAAAAATACTCAAGTACTCAACTATTTGGTTAAAAGCTTCTCATCCAGAGAAATTCTCTTCAAAGAAAGTGTTAAATACACGAAACCAATATGAAAGGAGACGGTTTCTTACTTTGTGTTCTGTGTCACGCATATGTTTTCAGATCCCTTCCCTTATTTAGCATCAGAGGATTCCTCCCGTTAAGTTTCAATCCATCTCTGTCTCAACCTCTTTCCCCTTCTTAAGCAGTTTTTTTTTTCAGTAGTCATAACTGTGCTGATTAAAGACAAATGGTATACAGCCAAATCAAATTCAACAAAAACAGATGGTTTTGTTTACCTACAATATAAAATATATTTGTTTTTCATTTTGGTGGTTAATGGAAGGATTGGCTGCTATGAAAATGTACGTTCATAGCCTACTAGGACTATGAATGTGTAACTATTCAGATGTTGAGCTGATTCTAAATTTAAGCATGGCGTGAGCTGCAAGTTATAATAAGTAAATTTATAATGTTTATAATCATATAAAAAAATCCAAACCAGGATACTATACAAGGTTGTATGAAGAAAATTAACTCCACTGCAGCCCAAACCAGTACAATCTCTATCCAATTTGTGTCATGCTCAAGTCCCACATTATCCAGTACATCCCCATTAATCACTCACTCTCACTCTCTCACACTCACATTCATACATATCATCCTTGAATTTATAGACAGCTATCACTCCCTTGCTCTATGGGCCACCCCTGTAAAACATCCATATAATGCCCATTGAGTTCCCTTCTTCCTTGACTGGGGTTCCCTGTTATGGTGACTGCTCAGGACAGGAGGTGTGTTGTGTGGAGCTACTGGTTGCCAACACACATTCAGGTTGGGTCACACCTGCAGGGATTCTTGTGAGGCTTGCCTTCTGTTCAGGTGGCTTCTGCTACACAACATGCAACTCAAACAATGAATTACAACAGTTAAACATTGAATCCATTACAATTCCCACACCTGGTTCCTTTGAATCCGGCTATAAGGTTTACTATTGCAATTAACTCCTCCCCTTACCATGCTGGTATGGATTTATTCACAGGTAACAGACTTTACCGTGGTTGGAAAGCTGTTCTGCAGAAAGGGACCTGGGGGTGCTGGTCAACAGCAGCTGAACATGAGCCAGGGTGTGCCCAGGTGGCCAAGAAGGCCAGTGGCATCCTGGCCTGGATCAGCAATAGTGTAGCCAGCAGGACCAGGGCAGAGATTGTCCCCCTGTACTCAGCACTGGTGAGGCCACACCTCGAGTGCTGTGTCCAGTTCTGGGCACCTCACTTCAACACAGACATTGAGGGGGTGCAGTGAGTCCAGAGAAGGGCAGTGGGAGCTGATGCAGGGTCTGGAGCACAAGTGTTATGAGGAACAGCTGAAGAAGCTGGGGGTGTTTAACCTGGAGAAAAGGGGGCGTAGAAAGGAACTCTATCACTCTCTGCAGCTACTGAATGGAGGCTGTAGCCAGGTGGGCCTCTTATTCCAGGTAACAAGTAACAGGACAAGAGGAAAAGGCCTCAAGTTGCAGCAGGGGAGGTTTAGATTAGGTATTAGGAAAAATTTCTTCCTCAAAAGTATTGACAAGCGTTGGAGCATGCTTGAGTCACCATCCCTGGAGGTATTTAAAAGGCATGTAGATGTGGTGCTTAAGGACATGATTTAGTGGTGGACTTAGCAGTCTTTTACAACCTAAATGATTCTATGATTCTATTATTCAGGGTGTAACTGCTCCACTATGGACTTATCCACAGCCACAGACACTTTGGGGTATAACTGCTCCAGCCTGGTGTTATTCGGAGGTCACAGACCCTTCAACTATAGTTCAGACTATAGTTACAGCATGCCTACAGCAGTACAGCAACAGCAGCAATGACCAGGCCATCTGTCAGCCCAGGCACATGGCCAGTGCTGTTATCAAAATGTTCCCAGGCACAGGAAAGAAGGATGATAAGCACTAGAGCACACGGCAGCCACGAACAATCACACAAGAGCAAAGCAAGCAGGTCCTCTGGTGAGAGCAGCAGCCTGCCAATTAATAACTCAAACAGCTGTAAATCCAGTATAGCACAGTCCTATCTAATCTGTCATTATCTTCAACCCCTCTGACCCCACACTGGGTGCCAAAAAGCACACTTGTGGGTTAATCTTAGCAGGCAGCTCAGCCCCACACAGCCATTCACACTGTCCCCTGCTGTGGGAAGCAGGGAAGAACGGGAAAGGTGAAAAAGAGAAAAGTTGTGAGTTGAGATAAAGACTGTTTAATAGGTAATGCAAAGCCATGCACACAAACAAAGCAAAATCACTTCATCGCTACTTCCCATCAGCAGGCAGGTGTTCAGCCACTTCCAGGAAGGCAGAGTTCCACCACATGTCTTGATTACTTGGGAAGGCAGACACCGTCACTCTGACCATTCCCTATGCTTTCCTTTTTCCCCCACAAAGCTTTATTGCTGAGCACAGCATCATATGGTGTGGGGTATCAGTTTGCTCAGCTGGGGTGTGATGTCCCAGTATGCCCCCCCCCAACCCTTCAGAGAGAAGGCTCTGAGTCTGCTTAAGAACTGCTCAGCAATAGCTGAAATGAACAGGATGTGATCTCATATACTTGATTTTGCTGCTTTTCCCTAACCATTGGTCTAATTTGACATACTTTACTGTCCAGATGATGAATTATGACATTCTAGGACATTTCTCACCAATAAAATTAGATCACAAAAATAAATATTGACCAAGAACCCCAACTTTTCTGTTTCAAGATCAAGAGCCTTACATGTTAAAAATATTTCTTTTCCTTCCTACCAAAAGAAAATTCATATTAAGAAAAGAAAGCAATCCATAGGATCAATACAGAAGAGTTAAAATAACAGAGAAGAAGGAAATAATTATCCTTTCTGTTCTCAATTACTAAATCATAAATTTGAGTGGCCATTCTGCATACAGACTGACACTATACAAATGCAGGGTGAGGGTACAAAAAAAATCCATTCCCCTGTAGTTACATTGCAGTCCTCAGTTCATCTGGCACTTTCTGAAACAGAAAGAAGTTTTCAAAGAACACAGGCAAGACATCTCTACCATATCCATATTAACAAGCGTGTCAGGAAAATAAGGAGAGTAATTTCTCAATAACAGTGTGTTGTAGATGCTTTCAATTTTCACTACTAAGAAGCCGAAAGTCCTCTAAGGCCATGAAGAACTAGACAGGCCCTACACACCATGAATTCTAAGATGCCTTTGTAGTCATTTGTCATCTACCTTTTAAAATGAATGGCACTTAGGAAAAAACACTCCAAAGTTTAGCTTTTTTTTTGCATAAATGTTTCTTGTCACCCATAAACATTAAAATGGTCATTCTGATGAAGGCGTTTTTGCTAGAGTAATACGATATTTACAATCATTTTGAGAAGTGACTGGATTTTGGTGCTTTTACTCACCTGCCCAAAAGTGAGCATTCCCCATCTTTGGGCTGCACGTACCCTGCAGGCATCCCTGCAAGGACAAGGGGGTCCACCTGGAAACTACCTGCAGCCTGGGAGACCAGTTTGCCCAGTTGGCCCAGTCTCCAGCAGTATTTTAAACACTTTTTCAGGCTGACGTGTGCCTGAAAAAGTCAGTCTAAACCATTACAGCTCCGTGTCTCTGAAATGCTTCATTATGAGAACATTCAGGCAGCTCCTCCTGGAATGCTCACTGGGTGTTCTCATCTTAGTATCATTCTCACTTGGTATTCTTATCTTAGGACAAATTGTATTTCTACCAGACACAATGGCGAGGGAGAGGGTGTGTGTATGGGAAAGGGCACACTTGAAGACCTGACTACTTTATCTCAGTCACACTTTGGCAGAGCATCGAGTTACTGGGATGGAGCTGGGAGCAAGGGGTGCCACAGCAGGACAGACCTAAGCAAAGGTCATCCTGCTTTGTGTAAGGGAGCCACGTATCCAGGAGGAGAAACAGCACTGCTGTTAACCCCGCAGGGACTGCCCAGGTGTGTGCCAAGGCACGAACCAGTCTGGATGTCTGGCTGCAATCCTGTGCCATGTGTTCCAGGAGGATCCTGAGGAGCAGGAGGAGGGAGATAACCCACTGCGGTCCCCTCCAACCTGACCCATTCTGTGATTCTGTATTCCCGCATGTGTTTAGGCAAATCCATTTTCAGTTTGCTGTATGACTTGCTATGGGAGTTGTTAACTCCACAGCAATCCCACCCAACTGGGCGCTGGTATAAATTGGGAGAGCAGCGGTTGGAGATCAGCCCTGCGGAGAAAATCTCACACACCGTAAGGGATCCTTGCCGGAACAACCAGAACCAGCATTTCGCCAAAACAGTCTAAGAAAAGATCATTGAAATAAAACATTCAAAAAGCAAAGAAGCCTACTATCTCCGTAAAAAGAAATCGAAAAGCAAATCCCTCCCAAGTTGTAAGCGGCTGTCCGGACAGGCAGGGCCCAGCGGCGCTCGGAACGTTCGGGCCGAGCAGTCGCTTTCCGGGGAGGGAGATCGGCACGGAGCTTCCGGCGGGGCGGGGCGAGGCGGGCTGGGCGCCGCCGCCTGAGGAAGGGCCCAGCGGGGCCCGCCGGCGCCATGGCCATCCCCATGGTGCCCATGGAGACGCAGCTGCAGAGCATCTTCGAGGAGGTGGTGGTGAGTCCGTCCCCGGAGCGCCGCCGCTGCCAGGGCAGCGTTGTGGGCAGGCCCGCGGATCGTCCGGCTCCGTGCGGCCCGCCGGGCTGCCTCCGGGGGGGGGGGCGGGGGGGCATCCTGAAGGAGATAAAAAGCAGGTGGGAGAGGGGCTGTTGGTTTCCTGGCGCAGTGGGTGCGATGGAGCCTTGCCGCCCCCTCCCTGGCCGTGCTTGGCGCTGTTCCCAGGGGAGCTATGCGGGAAGGTCTGTCCGTGCTGAGCTCTGTGGGAAAGCTGGGTCAGAGGAGGACTGGGCATCAAACGGCTTGCTTAGCCAACACCGAATTGCAGTGCGCAGAGTTTGATGGAGAATAAGCCGTTTAAGGGGAGGTTTGAAGGAGACTGCGAGAAGATGAAAGTCCTAAAGAGACGTTTTCCTCCAGCCAGCATAATGGCATGATCAGATTGTGGAAATACACACGCACGATGCTGCCTGTAAAATGAAACACAGTTAGCCCAAAGTCCTCCTCCATTCTCCGTTGGACATTCTTTCCAGCCCTTTCACCAGCTTTGCTGCCTATCTTTGGGTGCATTCAAGGACCTTCAAATCCTTCTTAATTTGTGGGCCCCAGAACTGTTCACAGTACTCAAGGTGAAGCTACACCAACTCTGAGTGCAGCAGGATAATCACCTCTTTTGTCTAGGTGGTTGAACAGAGTGTTTGATGCACCCCAGGATGGGGTTTCCCTCCTGGCTGCCCAGGCTTCCCCCTGGCTCACACTGAGCTGCTGCCCTCAGATCCATTTCTGTAGGGCTGGTCTCCAACCACTCCTTCCCCAGTTTATATTTGTTCCCAGCATTAGTCTGTCCCAGGTACAGAATCTGACATGAGCTAAATTTCATGTCACTGACTGCCCAATACTCCAGTCTATCCACATCCTTTTGTAACACCTCACATCCCTCGAGAGAGTCAACAGCACCTCTCAGTATCATCATCAGATTTGCTAATGGTGCATTCAACACCTGCATCCAGTCATCCAAAAATACGTTGAACGTGACTGACTCTAGAACTGAGCCCTGAGGAGCACCGCTGGTGCCCCATCACCAGTCAGATACAGCCCCACTGAATGTAACCCTTTGAGCTCTGCCCTCCAGCCAGTTCTTCACCCAGCACACTGTGAACCTGCTCATCCCACAGTTCAACAACTTGTCCAGAAGGATGCTCTGAGGGATAGTATTAAAAGCATTATCCAGAAAAAGTATGTCCACTGCCTTCTCTTTGCTCTCTCTAGGTGGGTGACCTTATGATAGAAAGAAATTAGTTTAAGTGGGCTTTCCCTTTGTGAACCCAAGTCAGTGTGGAGCACAAATGCATGAGCTTCTTGCTGGGTATGAGGTCTTCACAGTTGGAAACTCTGGGGTGACAGTAGCTGATAAGCTTCTGACTGAGAGCCTGACTGACATTTCAGACAGATGAAGCTGATTGAATTGTCTGAACTGGAATGAATATGTAGGTCTCAGAGAAAGTAAAAATTATTTCCATATGATGAGTTTCAGTAGAGGGAAGAAAAGCCCAACCCTTCTGTTTTAAACTGGCATTATAAAATGCATGATGTACTTTTCTTTGTGTGGTGTTAAGCTGCTTGTAGCGTATTATTTGCCTACATGTGACTGATTCCTCATTTTGGCACTGCCACTCAGATTGTTTTCACATTTTGAACATTGTCATTGCTCGTGTTGTCACACTGCCTGTTTTTATGCACTATTATTTGCCTAAAATTGATACTGAACAACAACAGAATAGTTCCTGAGAAAATTTCACTGTATTTTTGGAGCCATAACTGATAAAATAGAAAGTTGCTACTTTCCCTGCTGCTAGTGCCAACTTGGTGGACAACAGAAAACCTTCCCTCCTTTTCTGTGCAGAGCAGATGAGTGTCAGTTTCTCCTTTGCTCCTTGAGTAGCAGACACAGGCAGTTCTGGGCTGTAGGATTTTAAAAAAATCACCAGAAAGTAGATTATGTTACATGCTTTTATGTCTGTAATATAGCAGTGAAAATACGTAGTGGTCAGTAATAGATTACACCTGAGCATAATATGCAATTCTTACAAAAGGTAGGAATCGCTTTAGGACAGTATTGTCCAGAACCTATTTGCTGAAGTTTTAGAATAATGATGTAGAAGTCTTTGAGCAAAATGGAGTTGAAAAAGAAAAGGGGTGTTTCAGAGGAAATACATTGGATATTCATGTATAGTTTTTTGCCTATTATCAGACTATTACATCATCCAATGGAATTTAAAAAGCAATGTATCTAAATTGGGATGGAAAAGTAATTGTATTTAATCGATTTGTGTAACTGAGTGTCATGGAACATAAGTGGAACAAAAAATTAATAGGATTCAAAAATATTAGTTTTTCAAATTATGAAAAGAGGACTGTAATAATATAATAGAACAATTTCTCTAGCTTTGGGAAGTGCATTTATCTCTAGGCGTTTAGAAGACAAAAAAAAAATAACAAGCCAAAACAAAGAAACAAAGTCTTAATCTGGATCTACAAGATTTATAGGTTTATATGAAAACAAAGCAATCTCATCTTTGGAAGAGTGTGACTTAGCAGAAGAGACCCATCGTTCTCTGTGCAGTCCCATAGCAGTACAACTTACTCTTTTGTGCTTCATCCTGGTGGTGTGATACTCATAGAAAACCTTCTTTCTAACAATATCTCACTCCGGGTTTTTCTCTTACAGAAAACAGAAGTAATTGAAGAAGCTTTTCCTGGGTAAGTGTGGTATTACATTATTTGTACCAAATTTTGCGTATAAATGTATCTTTCTACTTGTTTCGTTGGGTACTGCTAATAACTAATGTTCTTATTTGCATTAGGATGTTTATGGACACTCCTGAAGATGAGAGAACCAAATTGATCAGCTGCCTGGGAGCTTTTAGACAGTTCTGGAGCAGTCTTTCCCAGGTTAACATTGGATTTATTGCTTACATCTGTGTATTTTATGTACTTCTTTTAATATAAGGATACCTTTTCTAGTAGGCAAACACTTAAGCTGAAAGGTCTGTGTCCAGTCATTCAGAATCTGGTTTCAAATACAGGAAGACTTCACAAGAAAAGGAAGGTAGTTTTGAGATTTATAAGGTTGTATAGGTTCAGCAGAGGTTGGTGTGCAGTGCAAATAAAGATAAGCAAATAGAAGTGTAACAGTAAAAAAATAAACATTAAAAGGGAGTTTATTACAGAATTTCTGATAGAAGTGAACAAGTAGGTAAAAGGAAAAAAAGTCAAATAGATGTTTAAGTTCAAAAATCACCTTTCAAAAGGTGATACTTTTGAAATAGATACTTCCTGACACTGCTCCGTAATTGGAGGCATGTTCATCAGATTTCACTGAATTTGATTATAACTGTGAAGAAGAAAGAATAATGTAGAACAGTTCTATTTTACTTTGGTCTGTGCTAACTTACATGTGAAAACCAAAGCTGACTATAGAAATCAGTGGCTAAGCTAGGAAATGTTTCCTGTACTGGACAACTGACCAACCTTTGTTAGACAAGTGAGCTTCATCAAAGTAAGATCAAAAGACTTGTAGGAAAAAACTATAGGTTGGGCAACTGGATCACTTCTACCAGTTTATAGTCTGCTCTTGTGTTAGTTTCATTTTTTCAAAGTAGGATACCATATGAATTTTATCATTTGTTTCACTACTTGTAAATACATTCTTTCTTCCCTCTATTGCTTTTTCAGGAGTCCCATGAACAGTGTGTCCAGTGGATTGTAAGATTCATTCATAGCCAACATAGTCCTAAAAGAATTTCTTTTCTTTATGACTGCCTAGCAATGGCAGTAGAAACTGGACTTTTGCCACCGAGGTAAGCCATGTTGGAATAATTGATAAGATACATGGAAGATATTATATTGGAGGTATTTTTACAATGACATTGTATAGTTACTGCTGGAAAACATGCTTATTATCTGCCATTTATTCTTGCATTGTCTTCTTCTGCTAGAATGGTTTGTGAATCCCTGATAAACTCTGATACACTTGAATGGGAAAGGACTCAGCTGTGGGCATTAACATTTAAATTGGTTCGGAAGATTATTGGAGGTGTAGACTACAAGGTATTTTGCACTCATTCCCTTCTCTTTGCAAATGCATGGTTTTTGTTGGCTTTTTTTTTTATGACTTTATCTCAGAGACATACAAACTTTCAAAGTCTGCTTTTCTTACAAAAGGAAATTCAGTGAGACCACTTTCAGTGCTTTTTCACAGTTGAGATTTACCCTAAGAGATAATTTTGTATGTACAATGTACCTCTTCATACTCTTCTTTGTTACAGTCACCTTTCCTCCTTTTTCAATTACGAGCTAAATAACCCTAATGCAATTGCAGAAGTGGTAAACACCAGAATTTAAAACTATCAAGCATTAATGCTGGAGTTCTGTCATCTGCTTTAATCCTTGTTGCTACATAGCAAAAATTTCCTGAAGGCTGAGTCCTTGGCATGATACAACTCCAACAGAAGGAATAGGGAGCCATGCATGTCATGCAGAGAATCACCTCGCAGCATCATTGATCATGTTAGAGCAGAAAGCGTAAGATACAACATTGTACTCTGGTCAGGCTGCAAAAGGCATTTTAGGTTGGATGTCTCTGGATGCTCATGAAAATAATAACAGTTACCCTCTCTTCTGGAGCACCCTAAGACTGGGAAGTTCCATAAGGAATTTAATGTAATTAGTGTTAAATTTTAATGTGATTAGTCTTAATAGTTGCAGTTTGTCTTCTGACACTTAGCAACAAGAACTAATTTGTCTGTCAAAATACTGTCTGACTATATTGATTGTGTAATCTTTCTGCCAGAAATAAAGAATATCTGGGAATATTAATTTCATGTGCTTTCTTTCAGGGTGTGCGTGATCTGCTGAAGGTGATCCTAGAGAAGATCCTAACAATTCCAAACACTGTGAGCTCAGCTGTTGTGCAGCAGCTTTTAGCAGCAAGAGAGGTAACTATATGGATTTTATACCACTACAGAGGAGGATAAGCCTCATTCTTTTGTTATTAGTGAGTTACTGATGGTTGGGATGACTCTGATTGTTGGTATAGTTCAACAGGAACGTCTTACTTGTAATTGCATTTTATGCAGTAAATAAAGTGCTTTTGTGGGATACTGTAAATAAGTGTTAAAATCCCTAGCAAGATAGTCAGTCTCAATGCTTGACTTGCCTAAGGTAAGATATATAGGATATAATAATGATTAATATTTTTTCTTAGTGAATAAAAATAGTAATTGTTTTCAATACTTTGTGGGCAGACATACAGGCATGGTCTTACTTACGCTCAAACAGTCTAACTTATGCTTGTACAATTAAAAACAGGTTTTAGACCTAGGTGGTACTATCAGAATATAACTTAAGGAAATGTATTTTAATTCTTGTATCTGTTTTAGTAGCTGTCTTAGGCTAGTAGACAAATTACACCTTCATTTACCCTATCCAGAGTCTTTTACACTGATCTATTTTTTTATTTATAGGTGGTAGCCTACATCTTGGAAAGAAATGCATGTTTATTGCCTGCCTACTTTGCAGTTACTGAAATCAGAAAACTATATCCTGAAGGAAAACTTCCCCACTGGGTAATGATGTGATGTCAAATGATGTACTCTGGAATTTTGTTGCACACCACACTTATTTTTTAAAACAAAGTTTATGTGAAAATTTAAAATCTACTCAACAGTAAACTCTATGTTTAGTCACATAAATTAAGATACAGGCTTGATGTGATTGCAGCAGCAGCTCCCTGTGTTCTTGCATGAAACTCATGACATAATTTTGCCATATGGGCTGATATGCAAAACTCTTGAAGCATTGAGTTGGTTTTGTTAAATATGTTTGGAAATACACGTGCATACCTACCACTTTGTGCTTTCTCTATGACTTCAGGATAAGAAGAATCACTTTAAATAGCTGACCAGTGTTTTCTATGTTTAAACTCAGTTATGCGGAAATATTTGGGGCACTGATGGGATGAAAATGCTCAGTGTTCTCAAAAAATGATGTAATATTGATCAATTTTCTAATTTTGCGTTCTGTTAAAATAACTAGGTGTTTGGAAAAGGGTACAATCTCAACTCCCTTGTATTAATGGGAAAACTGTAACTGACTTTTGAGAGAAGATTTAAACTAGATGGTACTAATCTGGGTCATTTCTCTATGTGGAATTGTTACTCAGCAGCAGAGATTAGTTATGAGCAGAAATTACAGCTTATTTTAAATAATTTATTTCTAAGTGCTATGCATTCAAATTACATCGTTTGCATAGGAGACAGTTCTTGTATGAACTCCTACTTGAATGCAAACTGAGAAGAGTGCTTCCTGTGCCTCCTTCCTAGTGCCACATTTTTCATTTTGTGGTTTTACGTTCCGGATGATTTTTCCAACTTTTTGAAATGCGTAGGAAGCTAGTTATTTTAGTAGATTCCTGCATATTTTATTAAAATGTATACACGCATATTTTATTAAAATGTATACACACATATTTTTAAGTCTTAAATATTCCTTATCAGTGTCTGGAACTTAAACCCTGATTTTTTTTCTCCTCTTCTCACCCAGTTACTAGGTAATTTAGTATCAGATTTTGTGGATACCTTCAGACCTACAGCAAGAATAAATTCTATTTGTGGTAAGAGAATGACTTAATGAATGACTTTAAAATAAATTAATTTATTTTGATCTGTTCTGTTTTTTAGAACCTTTCGGGACACACATCTTCTAAGCAAAATAATTTGGATCCTAGTACTAGGATCTAAATATACCTAATACTAGATGTTTCATCTAGTACCTCTACTCTTGTCAATTTGTTCTCAGACTTAGTTCCCTTCAGTTTTTGTTTTGAATGGGAATATTCGTATTGATGAGATCAAAATACTTTTTTGCTACCAGCTGGTAGTGGAAGTGTACTAGTTGTTACATAGTCTTATGGTTTCTAACCACAGGCAACTAGTGGATTAGGAAGATTGTAGGTTTTTTGTGCTCAAGGATTTTGAGTTAATACATATCCACTGGTATGTTAGTCATGGAGTGTTTTAACTCCAGTTTCCATTGGAGCTTTTGCAGCTGCTCAGCCTCCTTTCTGTTGTTGCAGACTTCTGGGTGAACATTTCCTAGCTCAGATGAGTACTGGTTCTACTTTTTTGTGAAAGAAATGTTCATCTTCGTTTATTGTTTGAAATCTAATGATCAAAATTTGGCTGTTTTAATGTGATGCCTGCTGCATTTTTCTTCAAAAAGATAAAAATGTCTTCTTTTTTGCTTTGCGTAGTTTTATAACAGCTGCATTAGTTCTGAGCAAGGTTTATTGCGACAGAGTTTCCTTACTGCAGAGATTAAAATTGTAAATTCATCTGTAATGCTCCCAGAGCATTTTGTTTCAGAAACATCTAGTTATTCTTCTGTTGAAAGTGTGGCATGGCTTTTATTTCTGTGACTCACAGGGATCACATACTATTTTTTCCAAGTGTTGTATGTGTAAATGACCTGTGTAGATATGACTGAAGGGAAAAAATAAAATATTTATTTACTTCTTGTTTTATCTGATAACAATATGGCCAGTTTGAATAATAGAAATAATGGAATTTGAACTGAGAGAGGTCAAAGCTGAGGCACCTAAATTTAGGTGCTGATACAGGTTTGCCTGGGGCTCAGTTCAGATGCTTATGTTTAAAGCAACTGAAATAAAGGCTAGTTGTCTATTATCCAATGATTAACAAGTGTTAATTTAGCTTGCCAAACACACTTCATGTGTGCTCAGCTGGGTCTCACTGGCCTATGCTTACTGAATTGACTGGGTCTTCACTGACTGTAATTGGAATACACACACTTGCATTTGACTGCTTTACTGAACGCAATCATGCCCACAGGGTGAATGAGGGGAAATTGAAAGACTAGATTATACAAACCAGTTTATATGTCTCTTTTCTTGGTGGAGAGGGTCAGTGTACCAAAATCAAATCCCTACGTCAAGCAATGACAGGGGAACAGTACTTGGGTAATTTAAAAGGGTACTTTTAGATTCATGTTTGCAAATACTTTTATTTTTGTAGTAGGCAATCTGAGCAAATGGGGACTTTACTGCTTAGATATTTTATTACTTGAAAATTGGTTAGAAAAGTAAGATCGGTTTGAAGCAATCCTATGGTAAAACATTTTAAACAGTGGAAATTAAGGGAGAGCATGAAAGTGGCCCAGGCCAGTTTTTACATCAGAATGATTAGACAATGGGCCAGTTTCGCTGGCTGAGAATGTATTTTATTGCATGTAGGTCGCTGTAGCCTCCTTCCTGTGGTAAATAACTCAGGTGCCATGTGTAACTCATGGAAGCTGGATCCTACAACCCTTCGCTTTCCTTTGAAAGGTCTCTTACCATATGATAAGGTACGCCCTATTAAACTTCTTAAACGTGTTAGATTCAGTAAATTCAAAACTTCTGTGTCATTAGAGTGGGGGAAAATTTCAACTGTGAATATCCATTTGTTCCAGTTGGGCTAATTTTGAAGGTGTAGATGTTTTATATTTCAATTATTTCAAGCTATATGCAGAGGACCTTGAATAGTGTTTTGTATAACTACTGCCCAGGATGCTGAAAAACATGAGACATAATTTAATGGGATTTGTGGGGGTGTGTGTGTGAGAGAGAGAAGCAAGTGAGAGCAGAGAATTGATTGTAAAATTGGCTAGATGGAAGAGAATGGGAAAGTAATTTCTACTTTTTTGTGTTTTTCATTTTTCCACAGGAAAGATAATTTTACAATTCAAACTTCAAGTTTGTGTGTATAAGCTTAAAACTCTGAGTGTGAAGTAGTGGTGTACTGAAAGAATTTAAAGGATCAGGACAAAAATCCATGTTGTCCTGCATCCCATTCCCTATGTCCTAGATGTCTAAGGAAGGAAATGAATACAGTATATCTAACGACATGTATAGTGCTCACAATCTACAGCCATTATCATTTTGTGTGTTTCCTGAGACAGATGTGGTTTCTCTGTATTTAGCAAACCTTCATCTCCCAAACATTTGTCAGACTCTTCTTGAGCCCCTGTGAGCTTTTAGCATCCTCAACATTCCTTGGACAAGGAGTGCCAGATTTCAGCTTCATGTTGCATGAGGCATCAGCTCCTTCTGTTTGTTTTGAACCCAGGTTCAGATAATGTTTTTATTTAAAGGGATTCAGCTGTTGGATGATGCACTGAGCAGTTGTTCCATATCTGATTTCTTCACATTAGTCCTGATTTTTATGCATTTTGGTGCATTTCCTCAGTTGTCTTACCTTGTTTCTCTTGAGTTCAAGGCTGTTCCAAGAAGTGTACCATCCTTTTATTGGATGAAGAATGTACTTCTACTTGGTCCTCATAAAAGCTGCCACTTCTTAAGAGCAATGATTATTTCCTCATTTCACTTGGTTGTCAGAGAGCAAGATGATTTGCCAGATAATACATATCTGCATAAATTAAACATTCATTCTTACACTGTTTAACTGAATTAAATACAAACTCAGTATTAAACATAATATTGAGGCAATATATGTCTGTATGTGATTGCTTGTTTCTTTTTCAAGGATCTCTTTGAGCCACAGACTGCTTTGTTGAGATATGTGCTGGAACAACCGTATTCCAGGGATATGGTCTGCAATATGCTAGGTCTGAATAAGCAGGTACTGTACTGTGCTGTAACATGTGACTTAATTCTGCATAGAATCTGCACTATTCTTTTTCTCTTTTCTTTGCTATAGCTAACTAAGCAAAACAGTTTAGGTACAGAGAGTGATTTTTTTTTTTTTTTTACAAGATCATATTAGGTTAATTGGACACTGTTATTCCTATCATTTGTATATTGCTTTATGAATGTTAAATTGAAAAGTAGAGATTTAAAATATGATTTTTTTTTTGCATTGCTTTTTTTTCCTATAAGGCCAGCCTCAAGTACACCTTTGACAGACAGTAGGAGACTGGTTATTGTTCAGTAGTTTTTAAAGCATTGTTGTACACTGTTATACTGGAATGTTATAGTACTAGAATAGATGAAAGCTGGGATTTGTTGTGTTACATTTTTTCTTTTGAAACCTTAGGATGGGGGGGGCTTAGTCTGACTTGGGGATCCTTGAGGCTGGCCTCATAGTCACTGTTTTGTCTTTTCTTTTTTTCTTCCTTTATTTTTGTTCTGTCCTGTCTTGTCCTGCCCATCCTCCAATGCTCTAGACCTTGAACATTGCTCAGGTATGTTCACAACCTTACTGTTGTATTGTGACTAACGATACGCTGGCCGCTTTGTAGCCACTGATTCCAGGTAGAGAATCCATGTACAGTCAGGGCTTGAAATTGGCAGGACCATTAGTCAAGGGCAGATTCTCACTACAATTCTTTAGAGATACGAGAGATGTAGCATAAAGCTGACAGTCAGTGGTCCTTTGATCCTAAAATTTTCATTGAAATGGACTACTACCATTTCCCTTACCAGTCATAACTTTTGTTTTGCTGGAATTTTCAGATGAGGAGAGATTTTTAGTTTAAAATTTCTTTCCTTAAGCAGGTGGAAAAAACACCCACTGGACTTAATTGTAAAAATATAAGGCTGTAAATACATCATTAAAAAAGAAAGGTTTACTAGTGGAATTTTCTTCCCATTAGGAAGCCTCTGTAAAGAACTTCCCAACAGGCAATTGTAATATTCTCCAATCTAGGTGAAAGAAAAGTAGTGCAGAATACCACACAAAAAGTAGTTCCTTAAAATTTTAACTACTTGTTCAAATAAACACCTTGAGCAAATCAACCAAGTGGACTTCTGCTTGAAATCTGAAATTATGGGTGTTATATTTAGTTTATCCCTCATTACACTAATAATTGCCATACATACTTAAAAAAAACAATGTTTAAGATTTATAAAATAGCGTTGCTGTTTGCAATACTATAGTGAAGGTTGTGTCAGTGTTTCCATTTAAGAAACTTTTTTCAGGTTTGTAACTTGACTATAAAATTTACATGATACTGAAACCTTGTGTATATTTCCCACTGTAATGCAGCACACCAATGCATTTTCTGAATTGGGACAGCGTTTTTGAATGCGCAGATTCCTACATCTTGGCAAACAGTACTCTGTGTTGTATATGACAATTTTTTGTACCTGAGACTTACAGCAGCTGAAATGTTAAACCTTGGAATTGAGCTGCTAGGTTTACTGTATAAATGAGTAGTATTTGTGTGTCTTTTCTGTGTCTGCATTGAGTTGATAAACCAAACTATTCTTCTATCCATCTTGTAGCTGGTAAATAATACAAGATCTGGACAAAAATTATGTTGAACCCGTTTTATTCTTCTTAACTGTAGATGGTCTGTGCTTTCACATAAAAAACCATTTATGTTAAAAATGCTGGGTGTTAACTCCTGATTCACTGTCCTCTAAAAGTAATTGAAGAAATGAAATGTATTAAACTGTACTTCTTAAAATTTGTTTGCTAGTATAGGAATTCCTACACAAAGTTTCATCCTGGCGTGAATTTTTATGGCCAAGGAACAAACTTGAAGAATGTAACTTATAAAGGAAATGCTGACAGAACATGAACTATAGCTGTGTTACTACAGTTACACCAGCATAAAGATGTTTGGGCTGTTGAAAATTTGTGAGTTGAAAATACGTGAGTTGAAAATACAAATATAGAGGTGGGTGATATAGTGGTATACAACAGGAAATATGTTCCATTTAAACATTAGTATACTCTGCTTAAAACTGTGGAAAACATTAATTTTACTCGTTTTAAGTACAAATTAGTTTTGTGTTATAGTTCAATTTGTTAATGTAGCCACCTGACAAAAATAGCAGCATGCTTTTCAGAAGTTGTGTAACTATATCAATGCTTTCAGTAAAATGGCTGATAATTTTGTATTTTATTGTTAGAGAAATAACCTGCAGAAATGAACTGTCACTATAATAGAAGATACTTAGAAATGCAAATAGTGCCAAGTTTGTTTCAGAATAAATACAGAAACACCTCAATGCAATGATCATTATTTATTTATGATCATTAATTATTTATGTGAAGTTGCTTGTATGCCCTGTCAACTATTTACACAGATCCAGTTGCAGGATTGGAGCCTTCATTTGAATCTTTTGGCATCACAATCTAGGTATGGTTCAGCCAGATTTGTCCTAGTTCTCAAGTATTCTTGAAGATGAACAACGAAATTTTCTGATTCAGTCTTAACTAAGCAGATCTGTGTTAGAAAACCATTCACTCAAGCCATCTCTGAGTTGTGTAAAAACATACAAATCCAGCTGTCCTGTTAACCTTGCAGGGAGAAAAATGAAGGTAAAATTTCATATGTTTATAGATTCATGTGTTCATTTCAGGATTCTAAGTTTTCTTGTGGGATGAAGTTTTCCGATACCTTTATTAAGTATATGGCTTTAAGTCCAGCTGTAAAATATGGACTGCAAAATGTTTCTTTTGTTGGTGTCTGGGGACTCTGAGGTTTTGCTACTGTGTACTTCTGTGTTGGACAGTACATACTCTTGTATATCTGTTCGAATTGGTCTATACGAAGTAGAGATTTAAATTGTATTTTATCCTGTATGTTATCATGGTTTGCAGTTGGACTCAAGATTTATCTTAAGGGTCTTTTCCAACCGAAATGATTCTACAATTCTATGTCAATTGATATTCTGCTGCTAGCTGGGGTGTTAATTGCAATTCTTAGTTATTTTTAAAGTAATTTTTTGAACTATGTAACAATTCACTTTTTTTTTTTTTTTTTTAATTATCAACAATTCAAAGTCTCTTAGTGCACTGAGACCACATTAAGATTTGGTTTAGGGATCTTACAGTTTGTTCATAGAATGGAACTTAAGTAATGTCTTAAGGACATGAACTCACTTCAGAGGTTTTGGGTTGAATCTTTGCATTCTCTGTATGTATAGGCTTGCATGAAGAATAAAATGCCGTTTTTGCTTGCATAGTTGCATTTAAGATCTTGTTGCAGTCCTCTAATCAGTCAAAAACTTACTTTGATTTCTCTGGTTTGGGGAATATCTGAAAGAGGAGGTAATTTTCAGGTGTCTTGTTTCTGTTACGTTGTACACATTTTTAATTAGCAGCTGTTGACTTAATGATTTTGCTCTGTAAATAGTGTATTTGGCTAGTCACCTTTTAAGCCAGCAGCGGTGAGCTGCAGCTTATCTGTGCCTTACTCTGTGCAGGTGAATGCATAGTTGTGTTCTCTGCTAGATCTCCTGCAAACCAGGATAATTAGCATGGGGAAGCTGTTGTAAGCAGAATCATCAAGTGAAAGGAGTGACATAATGCAATATTTAAAAACAGATTTTCCTTTCAATTTTACTTTTAAGATGTAGGTTGATTCTGGGATCTTACTATCCAGTTTTACTGGTGTTAACGCGGAAAAGTACTTAGTTTAAGGGGTGTGATTATTTTTTATATATTCCTGAGAATGTGCATTGAGAACACTCAAGAACACGTTCCTTTTTGAAACTTACTCATTTTTTTAATGAGGGAAGCTTGAGAACAGCTGCCAAACTTGGAAGAGATGATAGAATCAGGTATAATGTAAACAATAAGCTTTAAGGTTTTGTGTCCTCGTTGCATACAGTTTTGGAAAATGGAAGTGTGGAAGTAGTTCTGTCATGTGTTAAGTACTTTAGACATTTTGAATTGGAATTTTGAAGACACTACTTACTCTTGTAGGGATCTTGGCCTCTGTGGTTTGATCTTTTGAGTCCATTTCTTAAGGGTAGATATTTACTAAACCTTTGTTTAAAATACTCAAAAGCTATCATGGCTGTCAGCCAGCCTTACTGACTCCATTAAATATTTCTCTTTTAGGTAATTCTTTTAATGCTATCCATGCCCCCTGCCCCACTCCTTGATACCTGCCCTATCTTGACCCCCCCAAAAAGGAAGGAATTAAAAATTCAATCCCAAATAAGAACAACAAGCCACCATCCAATTGAAGCTCTGATCCACGTCAAGAAATACCACTAGTCCATCAGAGGGCTGGTCTCAAGAAATTTAAGTGTCACGTTGTCATGGAAGTCCTTTTTCCCTCTGTATTTCTTCACGGTTTGATAAGGTTTTCAATGAAATGATGTATTTGTCAGGTCTTTAAAAGTTATTTTCAGAACAAAATGGAGAATGTTTTTGTACAACCATATTGTAAAAATCTGAATAATGTTTACTTTAGGGGAAAAGCATAGTGATTTTGAATGCTATATTTTTCCATACATAATCCAAAACATCATTTGAAAGTTTTATGTTCTTTGTTTTTGTTTTACTTAAGCCATGCCAGAATATGAATTCCTACTTATTTGTGAGGGTAATCTGTCGCTGTTGAGCGGCTAGCTGAGGAATGACCCAAGTTCTCAGACAAGGAAAGAGAGAAGAGAGCTTTATTGTTTTGAATTCCACATATATAGAGTTTACAGAGGTGCCCCAGATTGGTCAGCCCGAGACCTCCCCGTAGGCCCAATTGGCCAAGCCCGAACTGACCTAATCCGGAAATGTTGTTTGCAAAACGTCCAAACTTTATCTTTGTTTATGAGATATAGCAAAATGTTCCCACGGGAAGGACCTGTGCTAGCCACAGGTAATCAGCTCTCACCTGTAATTTTATTCATTTCAGTTTATACTGAGATTTTCTTTCACTTCTGAGCAACTAATAAAACAAGGACCCAATCCTGCAAATTGCTGTGCAGCACAGTATTTTATTTCAGAGTTCTGAAACTATGGATACAAAATCTGTGCAAAAATGTATATTCACTGAAAATACAGAAAAGAAAATTGCCAGAAAATTAAATTAATGAAGATAGAATGTAATGGACTGCTGTTTTCTGATGCAAATTTGTTTTTAAAGCAGTAAAAGTGTGGTTTTCAGAATAAAACCTTGAATTAATTTTTATAATTTCCTGGCTCCTAAACTTTTCCCAGACTTAGAATTATCCAGAATAGCAAAAATTCTTACTGGAAATTCTGGCTCACTTTTTAACAGTAGTATTTTTCCTGTTGTATTCTTTGAGTAACTTTATTCTAAATTAATGTAGCCTTACATGATTAGGCTTTTGGACATTAACCCAGTGCTTAGCAAACTATTAAATTTCAAGCCCTGTACATAGTAGTTTTGCATGCTGGATTATAAACTAGTCTGTAGTGTTGTCTGTTGCACCCTGCTCTGCTTCATAATTAGTTGCTTTGGGAGGGGGAGAAAAACGAGCCACAAAAGACCCAAAGTGGCTCTGAACTGATGGTGCCAATACTGCTCTCTGTAAACCTGTACCGTGGTTGGTCTGTGATAATGACATTGCATACTGGAAGAAAAGGTATCATCGATGCTTTCTGTTTTAGTTAGAGGTTTGTGTTAAGCATGCTTCTGGAAAGCACAGCTGGAATTGTAGCTTTCTGCAGTTTTGAGCTGGCAAAGAGCATGCAACAGGGGATGCTGTTCACTGTATTTTGTCAACTTTTCAAATTCTTGCGTTCTATTTTTAATTGAAGAGAATCTCTTTTTTATTCATAGCAAAAGACTACCATCAATGAAGGTAGAGCAAGCATCTCCTCTCAGCATCTCTCTTTACTTTTATTGTATCTTTATATTGGTCTTTTTTTAGGCTGCCTGGCTAGTAAGTCAAAGAATTCATCTAAGGCATCCCTAGAATGTTTTATGAGTATTGCGGTGATCTTTTAAAACTTTTTTATGTACACCTTTTTGCCTCTAGAAAGGGATAATGCATTTTCATGATTAGTGTTTGAGCAGCTCAGTTCCTTTTCTTTTGTGTCATTAAAGTAATAATTTTTTTTCTTTAAGGCTGCATTATGTTACAGGCATCAGGCCAAACAAATAAATGAATAAATGTGACCATTCCTGAGCAGAGATTGCATCAAAACAAACAGGTTAGGTTATTTCCAAAGTGCTAACACTTTCTGAAATAATTTAAATTCTCCATGTTTTTCTTTTCCTTAGTAATAGCACAGTGTATAAGTGTAACAATACAAATGCAGGTTAATAATAAAAAGTTGTTGCACTGAAGAACTTGTAACATGTGACATTATACTTGGTAGTCTTGAATTGAAGATTTGTAATCTGAGTTCCAGATTACTGGTAGTGGACCCGTTTTATATACATGTGTACTAACAGAATATATCTGAATATATAATTGATTATTATTAAAAATCATTAGAGATGGTGTGTATTTTAAATTATTTCTTGGTTTGAATAACTCAGTGTGAAGGCTATGGCAGTCTAACATCTGAGGAGCTCCTCACTCTGATGTGTAATTTCTGCTCTACTTACAGTATGTAGAACGTACCATGGATTAATTTTCGAGCCTTTTTGATGTTGACTTGTGACCTCTGGTGCTGTGTCAATAGGATGGCATCTAGTTAAAGGGTTATTAACCAGATGTTAATTCTACTGCTAGTTGTAGGCTGTAGGTGAACCCAATGTGGGAGTGAAAAAGAGAAGTCATTAGATACCTTCATCATGTCATCATGTATTGGGATGTTTCCTCTGCATTTGATGGTATAATTGATACATCTTCTTTATGGTGATCCCTGCTTTTGAAATTAACTTAATAGAGAAAAGAAGGAATGGAAAGAAAAACAGCAGAAATCCCCAAACCAAACAAAAGAACCCCTACCTGAGTGTTAAAATAATGAACTTTGTTTTCTGTGAATACGAGATCAGAGAAGTAACATTCTGCCTGAATTTTTTATAAAATAGCAAAAAAAGAAAACCAACCCAGATATTATCTGGGCATTGATGAATTGTGTTTTGGAGCTGAGTAGGGAATTATGGAATGTGTGTTAAAATGTAAAAATCATTGTGACCTGTAACATAATGCAGCTTTAATACACTGGCTTATCCTTAACTTAAGTTCAGACTTCATCTCATGCTTCCCAGCCTTCTGTCAAAATACTGTACTGTAACTGCAACTGTGCAAGTTCTGGAGTCAGTGGCAAGGCTTTTGGAATACTGTATCTGATCTCTGCCTTACAGCACAAGCAACGTTGCCCTGTGCTGGAGGACCAGCTGGTGGATCTTGTGGTGTATGCCATGGAACGGTCTGAGACTGAAGAGAAGTTTGATGATGGTGGAACCAGTCAGCTTCTGTGGCAGCATCTTTCCAGCCAGCTCATTTTCTTTGTGCTCTTTCAGTTTGCAAGTTTTCCTCATATGGTCCTGTCACTCCATCAAAAGGTAAACGTTTGTATCACTCCCACATGGTAAGAGGGATTTAAAAAACAAAACCAGTATGTTTTTTAAAAAGTGTCACTCATTTCTGCAAGAAGTACCTTGTATTTCAAGAATTGATTAAATTTTTAATCACCATTCTCTCTAGAAGTAAGTTAAATTCTCAAGTTATGGTGCTGTGAGCTGGGTCTGGTTTTAGTGTATTCAGTTATAGGTTGTTGTATTATATTTGGAGTCACAGTGTGCTAATAACTAGAATAAAGAGATAAGATGACATAATTCAGAAGAACCAAGTACTGTGCTGTTGCATCCAGTTTACAAATGAGGTTTGAACAGAGTGAATGCCCTGTTCTGTTTGTGGACTAATAAAACATGCCATGCAGATGGATATAGGAACTTGCTGTTTCTCTAATCAATCTACTCAAAGCAATCAAAGTAATTTGTCCAATTACAACGATACTGGCAATCACAGTCCCAAGTTATTATTACTTCCTAGTAATGATTCCATTAAAACTGGTACTAGTATTTGTCCTTTTCTCTGGTGCTCAGTGCCTCTCTGAATTCTAAGGGTGGTGATGCCAGTCATCCATGAGAAGGGAAGGTAGGGGTTACAGTCAGTCAGCAACATCCTGAGCTCTTTGCTGAGAGAGCTGTATGCTGTTGACAGTAGGGAAGGGATGTTCTTTATCCTCACTATAGGATCAGCTTGTGGATATTTAGGTGCAGTTTCTAACATGCACAACACATTGCTCCGTCTCCATTTGTCCACAGTTCCATGTTACATAAAAATTTACTGTGTATGTTGTGTTTTACTTGTGATGAATTGTAGTTCTCTGCTCTCTTTGTTTTCACTAAAATTAGATTTACCAGCACTCTATTCCTGAAATTACTGTTAATAAACCATTGAAACAATAGGCATTTTACAACGCAATTGCACAAATCTAGTATAAAGTACAGCAAGCAAGATAAGAGTAGAATATTAGTTATTAGAGAATTGCTGGTACAGATAAAGAAGTTAATTAACAAAAAAAAAAAAAAAAAACCAACCACAAAAACAGGTGAGTCCAGATGAAGCAAACGCAAGTTTTTCTGGTTCAGAGACTTCCTTTGTAGGAGTTTATAAAACCTGTGGCCTGATGCTAGCAATGGCAATACTGTACTTCACTACAGGGCTACAAGGTGACAATTTAAGACCAATATTTAAGAGTTGCTGATATTTCAAAGCAGTGATCCTCAGGAGTTAAATACATTTTAAATCTTAGCATTAATTGTTGTGGCCCTCACAGTCTGTGAGTTACAACTAATGTACCTATTTTTCTTCTTTCTGGAAACACAATGTATGTTTCTGCCTAAGTCCTGCTTTAAAATTCTCTGCTGGAAATGTTTTAGTCTGCCCTTCTACTTTTATAAGAGTCTTTGCAGTGATTTTTCTTCTGCATGCAGTATTTGTCTGTTACTGTGTTCTTGACAGTTGGCAGGCCGTGGTCTCATTAAGGGGAGAGACCACCTGATGTGGGTGCTGCTCCAGTTCATCTCTGGCAGCATCCAGAAGAATGCACTGGCTGACTTCCTCCCAGTTATGAAGCTTTTTGACCTCCTGTATCCTGAGAAAGAAGTAAGTCTCTGATATGAGAAGTTGTATTTTTAGTTCAACTTGGGACCTTCATATGTCAACATTATTGTCCTTCTTGAATCACTCTTAGAACAGTGTGCTGCATAGTTGGAGGGACATGTTTCATAAGTAAATTATTTGTTTGAGGATTTTCTGTTCATGTAACCATGTTTGTTTTTAGGGGCAAGAAGGACTTCTGTTAACTTCCCTCTTCCTTGACTTTGGTTTGACCAAGGGTTTGAGGAGTTTGTTAAAGCACTGAGGAGCTGTAAAGGAGTAATGTGTAATTCTGTTGTTACATCTGGGCTGTAACAGAATAGTACACTGAAAGACAATTTTGGGTGCAATGAACTGAATTGTTACTTAAAATTAATTATATGGGGGCAGATCAGATCCTATTCATGCTTTGTACATTCCTCTAGAATTAAAGTTCCTGAGGAAGGGGGACTTAGAGGAAGTTCTTAAACTTCAGTTGTGGCAGCACTGTCATTTTGAAGTCCTTATTGCTTACTCTTTTCATAGTGCTGTTTCCGTTGGGGGAATGGATATGATAATACAAATGTGTGGTGTATCAAACTCATATGTAA
Organism: Entomyzon cyanotis; assembly: GCA_024500445.1. Classification (NCBI taxonomy): domain Eukaryota; kingdom Metazoa; phylum Chordata; class Aves; order Passeriformes; family Meliphagidae; genus Entomyzon; species Entomyzon cyanotis. The sequence continues at coordinate 20,135,977 of JAKEPQ010000871.1, forward strand.
CAATTCTTCCCCCTGCTACATTAGTTTTGACTCACAGAGATTCTTCAGTACAATTTGTGTCAGGAGTTTTCAATTGCTTTTGTCAGCATAAAATATGGGAGAAGCAATAGGATTATTTACTTCAGCTGTAGTGATGGCTCCAAGTTACACTTCCTAAAAGTCTTTGTTTGACTAGTGGATTTTTTAAGTGCTACATATTAAATGCTTATCAAACTGAATCCTGAGAGGCATTTCTTAGGATTCAGCTTTACAAGCACTTTAAATGTTATCTCTGACTGTTGCTCTTGAGAGGATCTGTCTTGTTGTCCTGTTGGTTATATCTTGGTACAGTCTCAGTTTTGCTGTCAGTGGTGCTTGTGCAGCAGTAACTGTATCAAAGGGAAAGAAATGCGAATGTTGGCAAAAAGAGAAAGCCAGAGATCCTTTTCCAATGGTAATAGTATACCTAAGTCTGGATCCGAAACTTTTAAATTTTGGGTTGTATCTGTGCCTTTTCATGAGAAGTGTATTAATTTTTAAGGATTAACTGTGATGCTGAACAATTCAGATTTTTCAGATAATACTGTTGAACCACTGAGTACCTACTGTGGAAGCACATACCATAACTGGTTTCTGAATAATGTGTAAGTGCGAGGAGGAGAGGAAAAGCATATGCTTTGTAGCTATGTCTGGCAATTGTGTACTCTTAAGCATGAATTTCCTTTTGCCAAAGTGTTAAATAATTTATTTGGTTTGGGTGTTTCTCAGAATAATTACTGAGGTCCAGACCTCTTCCAGTGCTCTTGATTTAAAATTACATATACTGATGTGGGTAGAAATCTGTTCATTAAAAATGTTCCTTATGGTGTTGCAAGTCAGAAAAAAGAAAAACCTGACCATGTGAATACTGGCTATTTAAGTTGGTTTTGTGCACATTAATCCATGTGGTATGTCACATTCATGTGTTCTTTCTTCAGTATATTCCTGTACCTGATATTAACAAACCCCAGTCAACTCATGCTTTTGCAATGACCTGCATTTGGATTCATCTGAACCGGAAGGCCCATAGTGACAACTCCAAGTTACAGATTCCCATTCCTCATTCTCTTAAACTTCATCATGAGTAAGTGTGGGGGTTTTGTTATGTTTTGATTTATGTTTAGGCATAATGAAATAGGCAGTTCCATGTCTGTATTCAGAATGTATTGTGTGATGGAATGCTGTGAAAAGGTTATCAACAGAGTGACTTCAAAGTCATTCAAAAAGACAGAGCTCAAACTCAAAATATTTCATAAAAAGTGAAATGCTTTTATCCAGCTAATGGAAATTATATGTTTTATCTCAAAATAATAAGTCTTTATTACTGATGAAGAATCTGAAAGTAAATGGACAATTTTTCTTTGTTATGCTGTGATTTGGAAAGTGTGGATAAGCAGTACATTGGGTTAAGTTTTTGTTTAGAAAGGTGATTTTTAAGTGTATTTTTTTCCCAAGGTATTTCTCTAATGTAGAAAAATCTTAACACAGTGAAACTGTGGCATAAGATATAGTTGTTTTGATGTGGTGCAATTAATAGCTATTTTGATTTTTTCTACTATTTTATGATGGATTTTTTGACTGAGATTACTGTGGCAGTATTCCTGGAATGCATATGTATTCTTCTTTCTGCTTAATGTTTAATTGTTTTGGCACACAGGTTTTTGCAACAGAGTTTAAGGAATAAAAGCTTACAGATGAATGACTACAAAATTGCCTTGTTGTGCAATGCTTATTCAACCAATTCAGAGTGTTTCACTTTGCCAATGGGTGTACTAGTAGAAACTATTTATGGAAACGGCAACATGAGGACACCTCTTCCAGGGACTAATTGCATGGCGTCAGGGTCTATTACCCCATTGCCGATGAACCTCTTGGACTCACTCACAGTTCATGCCAAAATGAGGTACAGTATATGCAGCTAGCTTAGCTTTTTTTTTTTTTTTAACCTGTAAATCTGTGTGTAGCTAATTATCATGAGAAAGATTTTCTGTGGCTGGACATGTCATATGTAGATCTATTAATTTACTTTTAAAATGTGTTAAATTTCAAGTCCACATTTTTGATTGGAAAACACTTTCTCTCTTTCCTCAGTCTGATTCATAGCATAGCTACAAGGGTAATTAAGCTGGCTCATGCAAAATCTAGTGTGGCCTTGGCTCCTGCTCTTGTGGAAACCTACAGTCGCCTCTTGGTTTATATGGAAATAGAATCCTTGGGCATCAAAGGCTTTATCAGTAAGAATGAAAACCTTTTTTCTTTCCCTCCTTCTGTCTGTTAAGTACTGTTTTCTTTTAATGGCAGCTAGGGACCATAGTAAAACTGAAAATATAATGATGCAGCATGTGTAAATTATTTTAATACAAAAGCAATTGTAAAAATTGTCCTAGTGCTGCAGTAAATTCCAGATGAGTTGTGCCACTGTCCTTTTATGCCATTACTTGTATGGCCAGGACCTTCCTAGTTGTGCTGCATTGTGCAAAAACACACTTAATGGAAAAGCGTAAGTGACATTACTTTATGAGACACACAGGATACTTAATTGTTCTTGTTAAAAATAATTGGCTTATCTGCAATGTTCATTCTATATATGTTCATTCAAAAGATTATTAAGCTTGTACATTTACAGCGTCTTCAGACAGCACTTGCACATGTGCTCGGAGGTAATACGTTTTTCAAATCAAATTCTGACTTGCAGCCTAATAAAACCAGTGTATTCTGTAGTTGTATTTTAAGATATGATCAGTTGTAAAACTTACTTTACAAACTTCTTTTTCATAAGGTCAGCTCCTGCCAACAGTGTTCAAATCTCACGCGTGGGGAATTTTACATACTCTGCTAGAAATGTTTAGCTATCGGATGCATCACATCCAGCCTCATTACAGAGTCCAGCTCCTCAGCCATCTTCATTCCTTGGCTGCTGTGCCACAGACTAATCAGAACCAGCTTCATCTCTGGTGAGTGACATTTGCCATATTTGACCATAATCTCAGATTCCTTCTCGTTGAAAGCTGCATGTGAACTGTTTAAATGGTCCTTCCCAGTCTTAGTTCTGTGGCTAACTTGTTTTGGGGTATCTCAGCAAGGTGTGTTTCAGCAGTACAGCTGGATGTTAGCAGTAGTACTCTGCAGAGTTGCATGAGGCAGCATCTTGCACCCACCTGGCAGCAGTGTCATGAGTCAGCACACAGGATGAACACCAGAACTGTCATTTCTAGAAGTGCTTTTTGCACAGTAGATAAAGGACAGCGCCTGCTACTTGTAATCAGTAATTGGATTGCCTGCCAGTGGGACTGTGCTCACTTCCTTCTGCAGAGGATGTTTAATTCCATTGCAAGAGTTAAGTTGGTTCCACTTAGTTCTTATGTGAGGTTAGTTTTCAGTCAGATCAGAGGATTAATCTAGTTCACCCTGCAGCTGTGAAGGAGTTTTTGCAAAGCTGTGGTGACTGTACGTGAATCTGAGTGGAGAAAAACGCATCACTTCCATCATACGGTGTGTGTCATATCAGCATAAAACAGTGGCTAATTCAAATACAAGAAAGGTGAAATAGCTGGTTAGAGAAGGTCTAGAGAGGTCATGCAGATAATTCCAGGCAAAAGCTTTGAGTTTACCTTACTATTAACAAAGTTGAAAAGCATGGGTTTCAGTTTCTATGTAGAATCTGGGGCTCATTGTTGACAAGTTGGGGGAAATAGTGTCCTTTCACTCTTAATGTACAGTAAATCTTGTGGGAGTATGTGAGACAGAGTAACTTCATTACCAGTTCATATACAGAAAGTCTAATTATTTGGTAAATTCATAGATTCATAGAATGCTTTGGGTTGGAAGGGACCTTAAAGGTCATCTAGTTACAACTCTTTTGCCATGGATGTGGACACCTTCCACTGGACCAGGCTTCTCAGCTTCTTAGTCCAAATTGAAATAGCCCAGTTGATTATCCTTTACCAAGCATAAAGAAAACGAGACAAGTTTTTCCTTAAATTCAAAGCCTTGCTCACTTTATTGACCTCAGTCTTGTTTTGTCATCTTTGTCTGTACAATACAGATGTTAGTCACTTCTAGGTGAGCACTGAATGCAACTAGAATGAAGTAAACTAAATTTTGGCTTTGGCATTTCAAAGACAGAGCGTTACAAAAGCCTTTCCAATTACTTCAAACTACCTGGTGTGAAAAGTGCTTCCAGCTACAGAACTGGAAATTATTAAAGTGCTTTTAATCAAAAGTTGTACTTCCTTAACTTCCTCATTTCTTTATAAGGACAATTTAGTGCTGTCTACTTGAAGGTGGTAGTTAGCTTTGAAGCTTTCTATGCATTATTCATGCATTTTTATTTTGGTTTTGCATATATTTATTTATCTGTGTATCCTCCTTTAGGTGAAGATGTGCAAGAGATAACAATGGGGGGGCTCTCAATTAGAGAGAGTTCAGGCGCTTTTTCAAGGTCTCTGCGCTTGGAATTTTTGCTAAATCTACTTTTGAGTGCTTTATTTGAAAATAAGATGCTGAAATAGTTGGTAACAAATGTATTAAACTGTAGAAAAGGTGAACTTTTTCGAAAGGTTAAGGACATGATTTTCAAAATAAATGTTTTTATATTATTTGAAGCAGTAAATGGAAGAAAAATAGGTATTTTTGGAACCTGAGAAAGAGCAGTATAAGCATTATTTCCTAACTGGACTGTTTTCTTCTTTCAGTGTTGAGAGTACTGCTCTAAGGCTAATCACAGCTTTGGGCAGCTCAGAAGTCCAGCCGCAGTTCACACGGTTCCTCAATGATCCCAAAACAGTTCTTTCAGCAGAATCAGAAGAACTCAACAGGGCTTTGATCTTAACTCTGGCAAGGGCAACACATGTGACAGGTAATAGCAGCATGTCCCAGTAAAAGCTATAGTCAAACAGTTTCTCTAAAATACTGTGCAAAAAAATGTCATGGAAGTCATAAAATATCCCATGCACTTCTGGTTTGGAAAAAAATTGTAATTTTAATTTCCAGCTACTTGTATTTAGGCAAAAAACTATTCTTGAAGCAGTGGTAAAATGAGACATTATTTAAAAATCTGTAGAGGTACAACGTGACTAGGGTTTGGAGGTTTTTAGTGTCTTATTCTGAGTTACATTATTTTTAATTTAAATGTTTGGGTTGATTACTGATACATACTATTTAAAAGAAAATCCATGAAATATTCACAGCAACAGTGCTCCTCATGTGGAAGCCACCCCCTCTACAGCTTGCATTTATGAAAAAGTAGTCTGCATTTTGGGTTTCTTTTTTTTTGGGAAGGGAGAAGAGGAAGATATCATTGTGCCTCTTAATGTTTTAAGAGTGTGCAGTGACATAGATCAGCTTTTGTTAGCTTTGAGGGGGATGTTTTCTCTCTCCTTTTTTATGGTTCTAGTCTGCAGACTTGTTGGAGGGTTAGAAAAACTGATTGACAGAGGCTGGTGTAGGTGATTTGAAAGGGAAAGGGCTTCTTTGTGTTGGTTTCTTTTTTTTGTGTTACTATTTCTCAACCTCTGATGAAATCAACCCAAGGATTGGGGGAATGAGGCTGCCGTTTCATTTCTACAGCTTAGTTGGGACAGGTACATCTGAACAGCCTTTTTAAAGCAAATAAAATAGCATCTGGCAATTTCATCATCATTATCTTCCTTGGGATTTTTTTTTTAAAGTCTAATCAGTTAATCAGCAGAAGCTTGTTTGTGATGTTACAGGAAATTAAATATAAATGTTAAAATAATGATTGCTTTATTTCTAACTCAAAACTTATAAATAATTTTATTATTGTTAATAGCATAGAAAAGTTAATATCCAGCTTGTTCTGTAGAGCAAATAAGAGTCAAAGAAAGGGGCTGGGAGAACTTGGACAAAAAGAAAACTGTGTTGAACTAGAAAAGCCTTGATGCATATGATGACCAAAAGAATACCAATAAGAAATGGTTTTGTGTGAAATTCTAATGCCATCAATCCATTTTCTAGACTTTTTCACAGGCTCTGATTCAATTCAGGGAACTTGGTGCAAGGACATACTGCAGACTATCATGAGTTTTACTCCTCATAACTGGGCATCACATACACTAAGCTGTTTTCCAGCTCCTCTGCAGGTAATAGTTTAAACCTGAAGATCTTACAATTGGAAATACAGTGAATTTACTCTCTTAACAAGATCCTTTGCCTTTTGTGGGTTGGTGAGATTCTTGCTCTGTCTAGACTGTATTAATCTCAATTCTCAAGAGAATGCAGCATGATGATAACATTGCTGTTTCTTTAGAAATGTGTTAGCTACATTCCCCTGGAGTATTCTAAGGCCAAATCTGGTACTTCTGGTGCAAGGTAAATCAGATAGTTTAAAAATTAAAAAATAAAATAAAAAGTTAAAAGGCCATTTTTCCTTGTGGCAGTTTCTCATGTAGCTTTGTTAGTGAGAAAACAATCACTGTGGTGTCATGGTGAAGTAGCAGCCCTCCCTAGTAGGTTGTATGGTGTAAGGAACCCATGCGGTGCTAAGTCAGGCAAAATTTCCCTGTTCGAATGTTTTACTCTAGGCTCTCAGTCACAGCAAAGCGTGCTTTTTTCAGGTGTTCTTCAAGCAGAACAACGTGCCTCAGGAAAGCCGTTTTAACCTGAAGAAGAATGTGGAAGAAGAATACAGGAAGTGGAAGTCTATGACCAGTGAGAATGAAATAATCACACACTTCTCTGCACAAGGTTCATCCCCACTTTTCCTTTGCCTCCTGTGGAAGATGTTGTTAGACACTGATCACATTAATCAAATTGGTTACAGGTGAGCTTAAAAAAGTGTTCTGTTTCAAAATTATTGCAGCAGCATTCTCAGTTCTGGGGACAAAGTCCTTGTGCATTATCAGCTTGTTCTTTTAATAAATTCAGAGCATGCAGAGCATGGAAAAAGAGAGTGGAGCTGGGTACTAACCAGCATGCTATAATACTTGGGCAGTGTTAAAGATTGTTTCCACCATGCAGTGGTCTGAAATGCATATTTTTCCTGGTGAGAAAGAAGGTTGTGAGGTGTTTGAATTAAGCAGTGTACTTGTAATAGCAGTGTTTCAGGCAATCTGAAAGAATGAACAGAAAATATAAAGCATTAATTTACTTAGACTTTATACATAGATAAAAGGTAAATATTTCTCTAAAAAACAAACGTGGATTAAGATGAAAATGAAAATTCATTACAGAAATAATAATCCTCTGATTTTTTTTAAACTTTTTTCTTGGTAGGAATAGCATCAGTTCCAGTTGTGAGAAATAGATTAATTTGTTTTCAGTGCTTCCTAGATCTGTTGAAAGAGTATTTGTGTTACTCCTGTGTGCAGTGAGGAAACAGTTTATAATGCTATGGCTGTATTATAGCATATAGCATAGGAAGATTAAAGTTGAGCTGCTGAAGGTTGTCCTCAGAGGTGTAGAACTGCAGTTGCATAAATAAAGCATGAGTTCTGGGCAGAATACTGCAGAGGAAATTGGTGAATTTGAAACATTTCTCCTCATCAATATTTGGACTTAGGAATTCTGTTGCTCTTAAGTTGGGTTTTTTGCTTTAATTTGGTGCTTCCTTCAGTTAATTTAATAAAGGGGAGGGAGTTTTGTCTTTTTTTTTTTTTGTTTAAGACAATTGTGTTAAAAATCTGCTAACTTGTATCAAATAGACCAGTTAAAAATGTATTAGGTACTGTAACAATTTCTTGTTGCTTTTTTTTTTCTTCCCTCCTCTAGAGTATTAGAAAGAATTGGGGCAAGAGCTCTGGTGGCACATGTCAGGACATTTGCAGATTTCTTGGTGTATGAATTCTCTACATCTGCAGGAGGACAGCAGCTCAATAAATGTATTGAGATTCTCAATGACATGGTGTGGAAATACAATATTGTAACTCTGGATAGGTTGATCCTCTGTTTGGTAAGATTTGTATCTTTGTTTGGTATCACTTCAGAAGATAAGATGACAGTTCATGTAGAGACTGCTTTCTGAGTCACTTTCATAGTAGCAATATTTTAAAAATGCATTGGTCTTAAGTAGTGGCTATTTGCTAAGACAATAATCAAGTAAAAGAATAGATTACTTCTTTGAGCAATATAAAATTCCAAATCTTACCGTTTTCTTGAGTCTTCAGGGAAGCATTTCTTGGTTATTTAATGGCAACCATTGAACTGGTATTATGAAATGTTGTGATTAGTGGTTTGGGTCTCTGACCTCAGAGCTGTGCAGTTATTTAGGCTCTCCAGAGGGATCTGGACAGTCTGGATCAATGGGCTGAGGCCAGTTGTCTGAAGTTCAGTGAGGCTAGGTGCCAGGTCTTGCACCTGAGTCATATCAATGCCATGGGCTGCTACAGGCTGAGCACTTCTGGGCCCCTCAATACAAGACAGAGCCTGAGCATGTCCAGAGAAGGGCAGGGGAGCTGGTGAAGAGCATGAGTCTTATGAGGAGCAGCTGAGGGAGGTGGGGTTGTTTAACCTGGAGAAAAGGAGGCTCCAAGGAGAGAGACCTTATAACTCACTACAGCTACCTGAAAGGAGGGTGTAGCCAAGTGGGGATCAGCCTCTTCTCCCATAAGTGACAAGCAATAGGACAAGAGGAAACAGCATCATATTGTGCTGGATTGGATATTAGGAAAAATACCTCCCCTGAAAGTGTTGTCAAGTGTTTGGACAGACTGCCCAGAGACGTGGTTGAGTCACCATCCCTGGAGGTATTTAAAAGATGTGTAGGTGTGGCACTTTGGGACATGGTTTAGTGGCAGTGCTGCATTAATGGTTGGACTCAATGATCTTAAAGGTCTTTTTTATCCTAAATGATTCTATGGCTGTGTGATTCCTGCAGCCTTAAAAGGTGAAAAGGTTATGGCATGCTATGTTTCACAAAATATATGAAAAATCTTGTACCCATTAGCATATGCTTTCTTTGCTTAGAAATCAGCTTGTTTCATCATAATAGGAAGACAGAAATAGTATTCTCTTGCTTTTCGTGTTATCCTATAAAGTAATGCAGTATTCACCTAGAGAGAACTATATTTGCATTCAGTAATTGTCCTTTATATGTAATTTAAAATCTCAGTGTAAAGCTGCTTGTTTGAATTCTAATTTGGTTTTCAGACTGAAATCCAAACACATCAGAGTGGCCAGAGGTTAGAAGCAATTGGCCAGAGGTTAGAAGCAATCTTAACTTCATTGTCACTAATTGGTTGTTTTCAATAACACAACTGACAGATAAAAGAGAGCTATAATTTCTGGAGAAACTCCCATGACTGGGGACTTTGTAAGACCTGCCTGTGGAATAAGGAATAGGGTAGGGATTGAATCTGCCTCTTTTTTATGTCTTGACTTGAAAAATAGAGTTGAAAGACCATATATTCAGTTTGAATTTGTGTGCAGATGTAGCAAATTTGGCTGCCATGTTTTGGGGCTATAGAGCAGACAGCAGTGTCAACTGTAATTTCATGTATCTGATCTGTTTCGTTTAAGGCTATGCGTAGTCATGAAGGAAATGAAGCTCAAGTCTGTTACTTCATAATCCAATTACTCTTACTGAAGCCCAATGATTTCAGAAACAGAGTGAGTGATTTTGTGAAGGAGAATTCTCCAGAACACTGGCTGCAGAATGACTGGCATACAAAGCATATGAGCTACCACAAGGTATCAAAACCAGTAACATTCTTTTATTGTAATACTTTCTGTGGAGTTCAGATCAGTCATCATTTACAGGACAGCTTTATCAATTTTTTGAGTTATTTAATAAGTTGTAGTTTTTGGGGTCTAGTATGAAAATAATAAATCACTGTATGTAATAACGTTGATATTTTAATTCAGTAATAATTAAAATCAGCTGGAAGGTATTTCTTTTTGGTGTTTTATGTCTAAACCAATAGTTAAACCTATTTTTCTTCTAAATTTTAAAATTTCTTCCATCTTCTGTGTGACAAGAACATGATAGACTGATATGTTAAGAAAGAGAATTGCTGAGATTTTGATGCTCCTGTAAACATATTGATTTGTGCTGACTAGAAAAGGATGTGCCAATGGCCTGTTCTGTCAAAAAATAAATACTGAGGTGGAGCAGATACAAGCAAACTCTCATGTAGCTCAATACATGCCATCTAGTACTGATCCAGAAGCCGTTTGGTTTATATTAGCCCTCTGATTTGGTTGTACAATATTTTAACAGTGCCTAAAAGTGTAAGGGTAGCAGGGAAGCAAATTAGCCTGGGCAGTGCTCTGACACAGCTGCACAGTCACTGGACCCAACCTGGCATATAAAAATTTCAGTCACGGGTAAAACATAATCTCAGCCTTTAGCAATACCCATCTGTTATTTGATGGTTTGTTCCCAGGGAATTATTTAATTCTAGTATTCCATTACAGTATATGATACAGAAACTTCCAGTAGTGCTGATTTCCTCTAGATTTTTCTCTTAAAGTACTTGAAAAAGGACACTTAAGCATTGGCTGCTTTCGGCTTTGCTTTAAGATGCTTAATATTGTCTTACACCCATTTTGAATGGTGGTGAAACTTTGTTTTGGGTTTTTTTGAAAAAGTTATCTACTAGTCTAATAAATAAAGTCAAAATTGAATTTTCTTCAGCAAACTTTGTAGTGATGTATCTCACTGAATTCAAATGTGATAAAGAAGATAATGAGGTGTCTTTTTAAAACAATGTAGATGCTGAATGGTTAATCCATTGCTTATAAAGAAAGAGATTTTGATTTTGTTGGATTTCTTTCCCTCCAGAAATACCCTGAAAAGCTGTATTTTGAAGGCTTGGCAGAGCAAGTGAATCCCCCAGTTCAGATCCAGCCCCAGTACTTACCAATTTATTTTGGAAATGTGTGCCTGCGCTTTCTGCCAGTGTTTGACATTGTAATTCATAGATTTCTGGAATTGCTTCCAGTGTCCAAATCACTAGAAACTTTATTGGATCATCTGGGAGGTTTATACAAGTTCCATGGTAAGTTATCCATGAATACAGACGGATGTATTCCTGTTGTCATCATTCTGACTTCTTCATCTCCTTCATTCATAATGTTCATGTATCAGTGCAGCAGTGTTTTATTCCTTTCCTATTCTCTAAACCCCTTTGCACTTTTACACAGAGAATTGCATTTCCTGCGTAGTGAATTTCAGCTTACTAACTGTGAAATTGCTTTTATTTGGGTATCTCTTGCTAATTCATGCTTCCTTCACACCTTTCCCTTCCATTCCCTTCTAGTAGTAAATACTTGGAGCTCTGTCCTAACAAACTGTTACCAAGACTGAAACAATTGGAAAGCAGTTCCTCTGTCTATCCTTACTTAGTATTCAAATAACTTGACCTGATATTTTAATACTTTTAGAACTGCACTTTTATAATAATTTTTTAATAGACATCATTGCTATGTTGTGCTCAGACAATTTACCATTCTCTTTCTTTACTGTGACTTCATACCTGGATTCTTCTTACTTAATACATTCTATATGAAGAGATTGTTTAGTCAGTTTACTTACAAATATATTAATTTTATTATTAAAGTGTGAACTATTAGCAGTACTGACCTTCTTTGTACCACTTCTTTTGTTCTGCACACACATTAAAGTGTGTATAAGCCAAAGGAAAATCAGTTTTGTAGAGTATATTGAAATAAAGAATGTGAATCAATTCCATATGTGCAGTTTTTAAATACATGCAACTTAGTTGTGCAGAGCTCTTGAATTTTAGTTTTGTTTGCCACCATAAACATAACAGTGATGCTGGAAGTAACATCTGGTTTTTGTTGTTCTCCTTTTCTCCTTGGCAGATCGACCAGTGACCTACCTGTACAACACCCTTCACTATTATGAGGGGCATCTCAGAGAGCGCACAAACCTCAAGAGGAAACTTGTTCATGCCATAATTGGCTCTCTCAAAGACAATCGCCCACTAGGCTGGTGTCTGAGTGACACTTACCTCAAATGTGCCATGAATCCCCGAGAGGAGAATCCATGGGTTCCTGATGATGCTTACTACTGCAAGCTCATTGGAAGACTAGTAGACAATATCCTTCTAACAGTTTGCTTTAATTAAGCTGTGACAATGTCTTACAGCTTCACTTTACCAAAATATGAACTTCCATTTCTTTATTATTCTAAACAGGGACTGTGCTGCCCTAGTAAACATCTTAAAAGATATGGTGAAAATGAAGTACAGTACAGCTGTATAAATATTTCCCTGTTTAAGCATCACTTAGAAATACAATTACTGATGTTTATGCTTTCTGAGTTGAATTCTGCTTGTCAAAAAAAAAGTTTGATGCAAAGTGTGAGTGTTCAAAGAATTTTTCAAAAACAAGATTACTATTTTCTAATACCATTTATTAATATTACTGAGAATAAAATATTAAGAGCAGTGCCACATTTAGGATGTGGGAATAGATGGCAAATTAAAGAATAGGAATCTCGTTGGACTTCAGCTTCTTTCTGGAGCAGCTTTACAAGAGCTTACCAATTTTCAGGATGTTAAAAGTTCCTTCACTCCTTTTGCTGAACTTCCCTTCTTTACTGTGTAACTTGAAAGAAGTTTATTGGCTTTCTCCAAAGAAAGCTAAAATTATATAAACCCCTGCCTTTATGCAAATATTAACTGTGGAGACATTCTCTGTATGTATTTCAAGTAACTTAGTCTTGTTTGGGAAAATGGACTATTTTCAGAGACTAAGCAGGTGCTCCTTTTGCATAAACTGTCACCCTAGAAGTCTGCTAGAAGATCTTAGAGAGAGGCAAATTAATGGTTTCTGACTATGCGAGTAGAAAATTCCTGGTATTTATATTTTCTCATCTTGGAAGCAGACAATGAATGAGATGGTTGCTGTTGCTTTTCTCACCTCTTAATCAGGGAAGTTTATTTTTTGCGTGGCCTTGTGTGTGTAATATAGCTACATATTCATGCAGTCCTTCAGTGACTGGGTTATCAGCATCTTATATTCATAGTTTTTTTTAATGAAAAACTACTTTTTTTTTTTATGAAATGTACATCTTTTTTTTAATGAAATGTGGTTGATCTACTTGTTTTCAATAACTTTCAGTTCAGTTTAGTATGTTGTATATGCATTGATTTTTAGTCAGTGTGCTGCTTGTACCTGTCTGTGTTGGGGCAGCTTTTTTTCCCTTAACCATTGCCACCTATGGCAGGGAAATCACCTGGTCCTTTTCCAAACTGTGACTGGAGATTCAATGAGTTTCCTAACCCAGCTGCCCATGCTCTGCACGTTACCTGTGTTGAGCTCATGGCTCTGGCTGTTCCAGGGAAGGAGGTGGGCAATGCTCTGCTGAATGTCGTGCTGAAGAGGTATGTTGGCTTTCTGAAATGGTTTTGTGCAATATGTCATACATAATTAGAGATTGCTAAGGTAGTCTGTGATACTAATTTTCTTATTTAAAAAAAAAAAAAGTAAGTGTATATTGGTAACATTTTATATATAACATATTTTTGGACGACAAAATGACAGGGATCAAGCAGAAAAATCATGTGTTAGATTCCTGTGTTGTAGTGGATTGTGTGTGCTTTAGGAACAGTTGACTTGGCATGATGCCATAAAAGTTAGAGGGAAGACCTCACACGGGCAAAGATTTTATCCATCAGGTTCAGCAAGAAACCATGGAAAAAGTCTGTTGTTCTCTCAGCTATGCTGAGAGGAGGATATTTCATCAGCTGATACCACAGCATCCTTGAGTGCAAAGAAGGGGACAGAAATCATAGGCAGGACTCTGAATCTTTCTGATGCTGATGGAGATCAGAGGTACTTTGAAACAGTGGTGTGCCAAAGCTGCCTTTTTGTCACGATGCATTAAATTTGACTCATAGCTCTGCTTCTTGCTCAACCACCAAAAAAAAACTACCATAAAAGACAGGACCTGGTATTCTTGAAGCCATTGAGTTGGCATCACTGAGCAATGACAAACTGGAATTACTCATTTTTAGCTTCATTCGGCTTGGTAATATATTGTTGTTAATTCTGTTTGGGGCATATGGACGGAAGGAGTCAATAAAAGGAGGAAGAGCCCTTAAGCACTAAAGCTTAAGGAAAAAAGTTTGAAGCTTTTGAAGGAAACCTACTACTAATGTAAAACACACCTGAATAAAGTTTTGCACACAACATCCCAATAGCATTATTCCATCTTTTGGCTCTTCTAAATACCTGTATGTGTTTTTGTAGTTCTCTCAACTTGAGAAATGTTCTTAGCATAAGCACACCTCGTCTATAGATGCACTAGAAGCACAAATTGCAATTGTGTAACTAACTTTAGTTTTCTTTTTGTCTCTAGTCAGCCCCTGGTGCCAAGAGAGAATATCACAGCTTGGATGAATGCTATTGGACTGATTATCACAGCCTTACCAGTGAGTCAGTATGTTGTATTTTAAAATCAAAAAATTATTCTTCCGTGAAAGGTTTATCATCTTTCTAGAGTACGTTGTAAAAACTTTTAGCTAACTTCTTTCTAGAGTACATTGTAAAAACTTATAGCAAACATCTGTAGATTCCACAGCAAGCTATTCAGAAGGCTTTGTGCATGTTTGAGAAAAATCTACTCCTCCAGCATGGAAAAATTTACTAGGTGTTTTGTTGTTCTATGATGTGTTGAGGCAAGGATGAAAAGAAGTAAATCACTCCTGTTTAAATATACAGTTAAATGCCATGCGTGTAGTATTGAGAACTGGAGCTATGTAATAGGAAGATCTATAAGGGTCCTCATGCAAAGGTATTTTTTGATTAATGCTTGCACTTGCACATCATGTAGTTCTTAAATCATGTAAATGAGATGTGGCTAAGATTGCAAAAGGAAATGTGTGCATACTGCAGCTTGTGTATCAGTAGCAACTTTGATCTTCTGAATATCATGACTCTTGGTACCTGACAAAGACTGCCAGAGTAATTTTGATCTTGCCATACGTGTTGCTTATATGTGTCAAAGGTGTCCTTCCCTTGTGACCTTTCTTCCCCAATAAAATGGTTCCTCTTAGAGGGAAGCCAACATGGATTTAATCCTTATTATTTTTGTAATGTTTCTTCTTGTTCCCTCTCCTTGAATCTTCATCTATATTCTTTCCCTTTTGTACCTTTTTTATTTCCTGTTTCCATCTTGGTTTTTTGGTCTGTTTGTGCCTGCATTTAGAAGACTAGAAAATTCTCAGACCTCTTCCACTAAGGCTTTTTGCCTCGTCTTTTCTTCTTTTGGAGAGCTTTATATTAGGTGGTTAAATAATTAAAATCATGAAATATGTCTTGGTAATGCATACCCTAAATTTTCATCTTCATCAGACACATTTATAAACTGCTATTTCATTTATAACAATTTTTTATATGTATATGTATTTATATATACACATTTTAGAAATGTAATAATTGTAGAAAGAGCTAAGGAAGCATTGTCTTAAGTGATGTTCTATTTATAAACAATTTTGACTTCTTGAGTTTGATTTTTGGGGCTTTTTTCCCAGGAGCCATACTGGATTGTTCTGCATGACTGCATTGTGAATGTCATCAACAGTCCCAGCTTGACATCAGAGACAGAGTGGGTTGGTTACCCATTCCAGCTGTTTGACTTCACAGCATGTCACCAGTCTTACTCTGAGATGAGTTGTAGCTACACTTTGGCTTTGGCACATGCTGTCTGGCATCATTCCAGCATTGGACAGCTGTCTCTCATTCCTAAGTAGGTGTAATGATATTTGATAATGTAATTTATCCTTTAAATTCAATACATACTGTAGATAACAAAGCTCCACCTATAGCACTTATACCAGCAAATAAATATTTGCAGGGGAGCTCTGAGACTTGTCAGATGGATCACGAGTTTTTTTCCAGCTCCCTCTTCCACTGACATAACTCTTGTTGTCCGTAGGCTCTAGGGCTATCATACAGTGTGAATGCCTTTAATGAGTTTTTTTTAATTTTGATTGGGTTTTGTGCTTTTATTATTTAAAATTTTTCTTAAAGCATTGACTATAGCATGTTCCTAAAGTATCAACTGTAACAGTAAATGTTGCTTTTAATTCTAGAGCTTACCTATACTTCATATTTGCAGAGGCACACTGGCTTTTTTAAAATAAAGTCTAAATCTGTGAGAGAGAATGTGATGTTTGGGCTAGAATTTGGTATGGGTGAAAGAAATAAAAAACCCAAAATGACCAAACAGTTGATGTAGTAAATGTCTTGACAAACTACAGGTTCCTCACAGAATCATTGATACCCATAGTGAAAACAGAGTTCCAGTTGCTCTATGTTTACCACCTCGTTGGTCCTTTCCTGCAACGGTTCCAGCAGGAGAGGACACGATGCATGATAGAGGTAAAGTCTGGCTTCTATTTATACTAAATAGATCACTTTAGCTTTGCAATTACATTACAAAGCAGAATGGGATAAAAACCTTAATAAATATTCAGAATTAAATTCCATACAATTAAACAGTAATTTCAAGGACCTGATTTGTTGAGTTGGTATTCAGCCTGCCCAGTTAACTGAAATCTTGTTGGATAAAACACCTAGTACATTTTTTTAAGCAAGAAAAGAAATAAAACCCCAGAAATATCAATATTTCTTTGGCTCTCAAACTACATGCAAAATATACATCAGATTTGCTGTCTGGAAAGGAGTATGCGAGAGGTGAATTGTGAGGATGGAGGAACATAAGCTGTTTTTTACATTCATGTCAGTGTGGATAAGGGGAGGAAAAAAAGAGATGGAGCTGGCCAGTAGACATGTGAGCTGAAAAATGTCAGATATCAGAGACCCTGCCAAAAAGAAGAGCTGAACTTGGGAATCATCTAGTTAAGCATAGTGGGATGACTTAGACCCATCCCTTTGTAAGAAGGTAAATTTTTAGGAATCACAGCTTCTTAAAAAGCAGTGCATACTTATATTGTTTAACCATATTTCTGATCTAAAGCATTTTCAAACCTGTTTTCATTTGGGCTGCTCTTTGTGTCTGTGGAAACAGATTGGAGTGGCGTTTTATGAAATGCTCCTGAATGCAGATCGGTACAGCTCCCACCTGAACTACATGGATCCCATATGTGATTTCTTGTATCATATGAAATACATGTTCACAGGTGACAGTGTGAAGGACCAAGTAAGTAAACAGTAGATACTGATATTTGAGTTATCTTTCTTCCCATATAATAATTTAATCTTTTTGTGAACTATTTTCATAGCTAGCAGTAAAACAAATTGCTTAACAATTGATTAGTCTCTATATACAATTAGGAAGTTAGTGCACTTCCACACATTTAAAAGCTTCAGGTGCAGTAGACTAGGTATCTCAGATTGCAAGATTCATTTATGTAGTCTGAAATTTAAGATACAGCTTCAGATACTATTATTAGACCTATCACTAGAAATAAAGGTATTGGATGTTCCAAAATTTTTATTCATTTCAATCTATATCTTTAAGATTTTACCTAGTTTTTGATTCATTAATGTAACTTGACATGTGACAAAAGGAAGACTTCATCCCTGTTCAATGAAAAATCATTCACCCATTTTATGTTTAGTTTATAACAGTGTGCAGTTTTAAGAGCATCGGTTGTGTGACTTGTTTTACAAAACTTTGGTGTACAACCGTTACAACAGGGAGGGGTTGTTTAATGTTGGTTATGAGAAGAGGTCCAAAAGGTAGCATAATGATTAATAAAATATTAACATAAATACTCCTACTTACTCTTTTTCCATTTTTTGTTTTGCTAATGTGATGTTTGTGTACTGTAGTAAAAATATGTAAAAATACTTCTGTTTTTTACTGAATGTATTTTTTTCTTTTTTTAAAACAGGTAGAGAAGATAATTTGTAACTTAAGACCAGCTTTGAAACTTCGGCTGCGCTTCATAACGCACATCAGCAAAATGGAGCCAGCTGCAGTTTCACAGCAGCCTCTCAGCAATGGGTCTCCAGCACAACAGCCCAGCCAAGTGCCTGTCAACGTGGCTTTGCCAGTAACCCAGTGAAATGGAGTGTTGGGCTGACCTTGGGCTGAAGGCTTCCTCCTGTTACTGACCAAGGTGAAGCAGCATCTGATCTGAAATCTGGAATGTTTTATAAAAGGAAGGAGAACCATGTACAGATTTCTGCTTTGATTTCTTTTGCATCATGAAGCTGCCTAGCTCTGTGCATGCCAGTCTTCTTAGCTGTTTATACTAGATGCTACATGAGGGATATGTTGCCTTTCTCTGAAAGCACTGAGCAAAGGTCCTCTGCAAGCAAATAAATGGATTTCTGAAGAGTTTGCCGTATTTTGCTCCCTGTTCTGGGTTGACTCATCTGGGTTTTTCCTTTTTTCTGCCTGAGATATGAAAGGACTTTCAGTGTGTGTAAAACAGCCTTTTAAAATTTGGGTTCTGCCTTATTAAAAATTTCTATTTTTTTCATCCAACAGAAGAATTTAAATTCTTTTTGTCTTTTGGGCAAACAGTTTAAACCCTTATACAGAAACACCCCTAGACAGAGAGGTTGCATTAATTTTATTGAGTTAATTGTGACATCTTTCCAAAGACTAAGAATGAACCTTTGAAAATATTTGTAAATTGTGTGTGTGTACAGATTTCATTAAACACACCTCAATGGGTTTGATATAGTGTCAGTTACTAGACTGTTGGATTACACCCTGGAGGGTGTCTCCAATGAATCTATTGGAAGTCTTCATATTCACTTCAAGCTGTGCTGGTTCATATTTGATCTTTCCTACTTGGGAG
The DNA here is from genome assembly GCA_024500445.1 of Entomyzon cyanotis. Lineage (NCBI taxonomy): Eukaryota > Metazoa > Chordata > Aves > Passeriformes > Meliphagidae > Entomyzon > Entomyzon cyanotis. The sequence continues at coordinate 20,154,699 of JAKEPQ010000871.1, forward strand.
ATGGTGTAGTAAGTCAATCACATGAATTTTAGCAATCTTTGGATTTGTATAATATTCTGCTTTAGCATTTATGTATACTGGGTTCAGCAGCTTTTGATAACAGAATTGAAAGTATCAATGTTTTGTAAATACACATCTTTTTGGACAAATTTTTGATTAAAAAAACTCCAGTTTCAAAGTCTGTGTTAGTATTGTAAAGTTTATTTGTTTTCTATACCTATTTTGCCTTAAAAATAAGGATTGATCATAGCAAGGATACTTCCATGTCTCATGTTCTCTATCAGCTTTACATTAAATGGCAGTTTTAACATGTTACAAATGTGGAAAGAAGTTGCTGACTCAGTGGATGGAAGTTTTTTTTTCTGCTTTTCTTCTGTTCTTGTACTTGGATCCTAAATTCTGCCAAGCATAATTTGAGTAACAGAACTGTGAGTGCTCTTTAATGAACTTGTAGACTGACAGAAAACCACTTTTGTCTGTTTATGCTGTATCCTGGCAGTCGGTCACAAGTGCTCAGTGTTGGGGCCAGTCCTGCTTCATATCTTTATCAGTAATCTGGACAAAGGGATCAAGGCCACCCTCAGGTCACAGATGACACCAAGTTAGTCAAGAGTGTTGCCGTTCTGGAGGGCAGAAAGGCTGGGCAGGGGGATCTGGACGGGCTGGATGCATGGTCTGAAGCCAACTGTATGAGGTTCAGCAAGGCCCAGTGCCACATCCTGCACTTGTGTCACAACAACCCCATGCAGTGCTACAGGCTGAGGGCAGAGTGGCTGGAAAGCTGCTCTGGGACCTGGGGGTGCTGGTGGCAGTGGCTGAACATGAGCAATCAGTGTGTCCAGGTAGCCAAGGAGGCCAATGACATGCTGGGATTATGAGGAGGGGATTTGCCTCAGCTGGACTGGCACTGGCAAATCATTGAAAAAACTGTGTTTCATCAGTACTGGACTAGATCTGAACTTCTAATCCAGATCTTAAAGTCTGTGCATCCCACTAACAGTGCTATGAACTGGGACTGTTGCTTGCCTAATGGGATTAGGGATTTACATGTTCTACATCTTGCAAAATGCAAAAGGAGACCATTTCTTCCTACCACCATGGACACTCTTTCTCTGCAAAACTCACCAAATTTCTGATGGCGTTAACCCTCACTAGTTGGAATGAGGTATCTCTTGCAATAATCTGCATTCGCATTTTCTGAAGCAGTACTGGTCTGAAAATCAATTCTTATTGATGCTTGCTTTGAGTTAAATGTTTTGCCCTTTAAAATCCAGCTAACCAAATTCACTTTCTAAAGTGCTAGCACAGCAAGACAAAATTCTAGTGTAATTTCAGACATATGTTTGTAATTAATTATGGCTGTCATATGGTTGGGTTTTAAAATTCAAGATATGTCAGTCAAAATTTGTCAGTCTGCTGGAACTCTAAGTGGTTGTAAGTAGTGAGAAGTAATGTAAGTCTGAGGTTTGGGGTTTGACTTTTGGTTTTTGTTTTGTATCCCAATTTGCAGGTAGCCAGTATGGAAGAAGCACAATAGTACCAGGCTTCCTCCAGCTCATCTGACTCTCATAAAGAGTGTTGATTAAGTAGGACTTGAACAGTCTATTATAATGTGACTGTCTGAGTCAACAGATTCCTAAACCTAAAAAAGAAAAATTAAGTTAGGAAAAACTTGAATTCCCTTTCTAGCCACCAGATGGAGATTTCTTCAAAAAATTTAATCTAGTCTTCAGCTGTTTCTGAGTATAAAGCAACATTCTGAACACTTATATCTTCCTTGGATCTACCAACGTTTTTATCCAGGATTTGACAACTTAAAGGCCACATTACACTGTTGTCCTTGATGTTTGAAATATGTTTTATTTGTCTTCCTCAAAATTTGCTGGAGGACTCCATAGAGCTATGGCATTTGCAAAATCTTCCAAACAAATATGAAGATTTTTAGTCTTTCAGAACTCAGTTTTGGTTTTTTTTTTAGAGCCAATCACTTCATGCATGCAACAGCTACCAGAGTTGATGACAGATTTTTGTACTTTATTACCTAAAAAAAAATGCAGTAGATCAGAACCATGTATTTGAGTTTGATTTTTAGCACTAAGGTTTTTTAGGACATAAATGGGTACCTGTGGCTTGGCAGGCTGTACCTGAAATCATGCAGCCTTTTCTGAAGGTGAACCAAATAAGTATAATACCTCTGCAACTCTAAAAGGTGGTGAATATTTTTGGCTTCCCTGTGCCTTTGTTCCTTTAGCAAATACAAGCACAATAGGGATGAACTTCTCTTTCTGGTTCAGGATCCAGAAACCCAGCATGGAGAGGTTCCCATCCAACCCCCCTTATTCACTTGTGCACCTGCTGTTAGCCATGATCAGAGAGACACCACTGTGCTTCTCCATCCATTCTTATAATAATTTCAATTAAAAGAAAGGTCTTTGTTTGAGGGGGTGGTCTTTCTTTTCTTGGTTTCTTTTCCTTTTTTTTCCTTTCTGTCCCCCATATATCTGTTCTGTATAAGCTCTCATAAGCTGTGTTGCTGTTCAGGTCTGGTCCTTCCTCATTAGTGTTTCACACAGAAACCATGCTATAAGTTGGTGGTGTGCATCTGATGTCAGATTCAATAGGAGTGAGTTGTTTCAAAGGCAAGTGGGCACCTTCTAATATTTTTCTCCTGAAATGTGAGGGAATCCTGTGTCCTGGTGAGAGGAATGCAATCAGTTCCTGTCAGCCATCACAGGCAGAGGATCTATAGTTCTATCCCAAGCCTGTTTCAGCCCTGAGCAGGCCCAGGCTGCTTTACAGTTTAAATTTTAAATAAAAAGCTGAAAAGCCCCTACACCTAATTGCCCCCACATCAGTGCTGCATGGGAAATTGTTAAGCAACCCAAATGCCTTTGAAGCAAAAGGCTGAGCTACATGAAGGAGGAGAGACTGAGGGAGGCCATGCAGGCACAGGAAAAAAAACCCCAACATGATTGAATAGTTCCTAGGTTTATAATTTACATGTTGTGTGAAGTTCTGATCATATTGTTGTTCTAAAAATAAATTGAAAGTTTGATTTCCAAATTTAAGGTGGGACTCCATTACGGATTTAGCTTAGCTCAGCCTACATGAAATTAGCCTGCAGATCAGAAGAGCCATTCTCACAGTTACTGTCTCTCAGGTGCAATTTCTTCATCACATGTACAAACCAAGTTTCATATGCTTCATATTTTTATGGTCCTGCTGATGGGATATAATATCTAGTGGTCTCTAGGGCATGTTAAATACTGCAAAACAAGTGAAGAGAGGACAGACAAGTGTCAGTGAGTTATGTCTCAAATCATTATAAACAGATGACTGGTGGCTACAAACAGTGAAAAATGAGCAGACAGAAAACAGTCTGACAGTCCTGTGTAACATTTGTACTGAGGTACAAGTGGCCTGTTCCATGCTGATTTGAAGGCTGTATCTATCATGAGATCAACAGCAGGTATATTTAAAATCAGTAAGGTTCTACTGCAAGTTGTATAAAATACAATTAGCATGTTCTGTGTGAAATGACAGCATAGCATTATCTGTATGATTTGAGAGGAGTTGAGAAGTTCAGTGTCAATTCCCACTGCAACTCCAATTCAGGAATGCCATTATTTAGTAAATATGTCAAAGTAAAGAGCACAAAACAAGGGCCTGAATGAGCCAGTCCCTGCACTGGAGAACTTCCAACCTATAAATGACATTTTGCAGAAAGAGAAAAATCACAGAGTTGAGGGAGAAAAAAATTAGTTGGATTTTCTTAATAGAATATCAGTTTTCCTGTGAGTACTGCAAAAGCAACATCTATGTGTGATATCTTTGAATGAATTTACAGAGGTGTTTGGCAAATGAAGAAGGGCCTTAAGAGGTGAGAATGAGAGGAACATGGGAATGAAAAACTGTTAATGTTCTCTGAAGGGTTGTGAGGTTGAATTCTCAAAAAAAAATCCTCACAGGCTCTTTCCCTCCTTGGTGCGGTTCCTGCTAAGACAAAATTTAGCAGAAAGGAGTTCTAGCTGTAGCTTATCACATCAGTATCTTTTCTGTTACATTTTCATATTATCAAGCCCCAGCTGAACCAGCCTTTAAGGGCCCTTCCAGGAGTAATTCCTCTTCTTTTTGCTGTCTTTAAAAGGTTAGATAAAATCATTAGAGGAGTGTAGATTGCATGCAAGATAGCAGAGCAGATTGTCACCTATCTTCAGCAGGCAGAGCCTCTTAAGCAGCAGCAGTGCTCTGACTATGCAGAGAATTAGCAGTGCTCTGACTATGCAGAATTAGCATTGTTCTGTGAGTGAAAGCCATGTTAAACAACATGATAAAAAGAGTTCAACAGCAATGCTATCTTCTCCTTCCCCACCTATTCTATTCATTTGTGTCCCCAGTGGCTCCTCCCTAACTGAAGAACTACTCTGTGAAAAAGAAAATTACTTTTCTCTTTTGGGAGTGGATCCTGCGTGGGATCTGGAGTGGGAGAGGCTGGATGAGTACCAGGGCCTGGGGGAAGATCAGCATCATGAGCATCTCCCAGCCTCCATCCTGCAGGAGGTGCAACTTGCGGTGAAGGTGGTAGAGGACTACATCCTGAGTGTGGACCAGGAATATTTGGGCTACTTGGTAGCTTTAGAAGGGACAGAGAAAGCCCTGTGAAGTTGGAAAGGAAGGTGTGGGTGCAGTGCTGAAGTAGCTAAGCCACGGCACAGACTGGTGCTGTGGAAGTGCAAAGGACCGAGCCCATGCTGGTAACTGGTCCCTCGGCCTGCATGTGCCCACACTTTGGAAGTGCAGGTCACACATCAGCCATGCCACCTCCTCTTCTTTGATGGCTTTGTGCCTGTTTTCCTTATGAGAGCTTGCCTGGTGAATCAGATTTTTCCAGAGAAATTCTTGGAGCAGCTGAAAACAGAGTGTTTACAGTCTCTTTCCTACCCATGATCTCAGATTGAAACTTGTGATGCCTTGGAAGTATCACAGCCTTCCTGAGTACAGGGCAGGATGGATTTCACCTCTCCTGCTACCTCCTGGCTCTTGGCCCATGTCCTGCTTGTCCCCTGGAGGGGTCTGGCTGTAGGTGCAGGGAAGAGGGTGCTGAGGGTTCACATGTTACAGGTCGAGCTGAATTTTGACCGTGCACTATGAAGCCTGTCAGAGCCTTCCACCTCTAGAATTAAAGGAGCAACTGAGGGAAGCCTGAACAGCACCCAGATGTTGTCTGGAGTCCTGTGGGCCTCAAATTTAACATGTCAGAAGCACTGTATGTGCTGTACCTAGTTGAAGAAGCAGCCTCAAATAAGATTATTTTATTATGTTATGGCACACAGCTGCCTATCTCCACTCTTCAAGTGGAGAATTTTAAACTCTATTCACTAGGATGAGTAAAACTCCCACACTACAGATGGGAGAGAACAGCCACCATAGAATTTCATTTTAACTTCCCCTTTTTTCTTAATAAAAAGGCATCTTCTAATATTTAGATTCAGTTTTACATCTTTTAATAGCTGGTTTTGAGCTCTCCAAGGTTCGAGGTTTGGAGAAATAAGCCAAAAGAGTGGAGTGAGATGAGACTGCCGAGGAGCCCAGTTGTCCTGAACACTGGGCAAAATGAACTTCTCATTTTCCCCAATCAACCCCTGTGTTACGTTCAAAGCAAAGACAATCCTGAAAGTTAAAAAATTTGTCAATTCTGGAAGAAATATTTACGAAAACTCCTTCTCCCACTATAAAAAAAAGGTGACTAAGAATTTTCTGTATTTTCCATGAAGCTCTGGGGGTTTTTTTGTGCAGAAGGAATGAACAGCCTTGAAGAAAGGTCACAGCCAGTGGCAACTTCATCATTTGCAGCCTTACATACTCTGAGCAAAAGTGTTTCTAGATTGGCCTGACAAAAGCTGGAGATGCTGTTTGCCAGTCCCTTGGAAAGAGGAGCTCCAATTACTTGACACTCATTATAACACCTGCAACAGAGGTGAAGTTGCTGTGAGGCGGAATATGTTTTTCTTTCCATCCACAGGAAAAACAAAAGTACAAATCCATCAGCAGCCGTTACTGCTTTCTTATCCTTGAGCTTTTTTTGGAAGGCAAAAATTGTTCTACTGTTTCCTTAGACTGTCTTTTTGCAGTCTGTCATGTGATTGAAATGTCACTTTAGCAGTTTTTAAGAAATACATGTTTCTATGACATACAATGCTGGGCAGCACCTCTTGAGTATCTTTGAAATAAAAAAGCTTTCAAAGAATATGATTCACGTTGCTATTTATAATATAGGTCAATTTTTTTTCTCTTTTTCTTTTTTTTCCCCCTCAACAGCTTCACTTTACAGAAACTTAGGCATTTGCTTTAATAAGATGGATAACCCTTGGCAGATAACAAATCTGTGACCTCTGCACTCTGGCAACTATTTCAGATTCCCTTTTGAGATTGCCTTGGGATTTTTTTCTTTTTCTCTTTTTTTTCACTCAGCATTCTCTGTAGGAGAAGACTAACAAAATCAAGGCCAGAGTACTTTCATGACTCCCCACAGCATTGCTACATATCAAAGAAAAATTCCTGTGCTTCAGTGTTTCTGAGAAGCTCTGCCCCAGCCATGGGGCACAACTGGGCAAGCACACATGGGGAGGGTTCTGCAGAGCAGGGACACACAGCACTTTTCCATGCCTGCCTTCCCAGTCTTCCCTGCACTGGGATGCTGCACCCCTGAGCTTTCTGCTTTCTCATCCAGCGAGCAGCTGGAGAGACTCCAGACCAGCCCATGCAGGGTGGCCTATGAGCCACTGCAATTCAGTTTCTTGGTTTTCTGCAGCCTCCATGCTGGCATTATCCCATTTCTTTCTTTTTTCCATGCTCCCACTCTCACTGCTGTCATGGCAGCTTTCCTCTGCAGAACCTCAGTGGCCACCAACCACACCTTCCACTGGATTCAGCCTCCCCCAGCTCTGAGCTGCTCACCCCTGTGAGCATGGGGAGCAGCCAAAAGCTGAGCATGTGTATTGCAAATAATAGTAAGCATCTTGTGAAGACATGGGACTTTGCCTTTGAAAGAGTGCAAGAGAAATTATAACAATCAAGCAAAGCATGAACACATTAACTAGAATTTCTCATCATTATTTTCAGAGAAAATACAAAAAACCCTTGGGAATTCTGGAAAAAAGCAATGACCCATATTTGCCATTCAACTTTAATAGAAATTATTTGTTTATTTACTTGGGGTTTTTTTTTCCTCTCTCACTCATCATAACATGTGAGTAGCATCAGGATATTTGCCACCTGCAAAGGAATGTCCCTATTTAATTTTATTTTCCATAGCTTTCTGAGAGATGTCCTATCACATGATCTGTGGCAGCAGTCCAACATCCCAGCCTGCAAAGAGTTTTATTGAGCATGTTGATGGTGCTCTTGCCTCTCTCAGAGGCAGTTTGGTCCACCTCTTTCTTCTCTTCAAAATGAGCACTCTCACCGAAATGCAAATAACAGAGTGCTATAATTATATTCTCTTTCTCTTTCAGTGCGTGGAATTAACACTCGAGAAGATGTTGGCTTGAACACATTTCCAGTCAGTGTGTAAGCAGAGCCTGCAGCACTGCAAGCTGTGAAACAAATTTATTTATGAGCATTTCTGCTCAGGGCCTTTTTACATTGGAAGCTGTATGCAGGGTGTTCACGTTGTCCTGCACAGGAGGCTTTTCGAGTGTTGTGTCCCAAAATACCAGCATAGCCCTTTGGATAGTCCTTGCTCTAGGCACATCCCCAGTGCTTTGGCTCATGCAAGAAAGTCTTGAAGTGAAGAGATTGATTCTCTGTCAGACTTTGGTGAAGCCCAGGGAAAGCTTGTCATTGCTTCACTGGGACCTGGATCTGGGATTTGCCCTTCTCAGACTGGCACAGAGAGCCCAACCACCAGGTTTGCCTGCTGGGGTTGCTTGGCAGCTACCTGCAATTGAGGGAGGGCCCAAAGCAGGTTATGTGGTATAAATGATTGATTTAAAGCTTTCCAAGTGTGCATTACACCACCCTTAAACATTTAACCTGTGTTTCTATACACCTATTTTTTTTCAGATTAAGGTGTTTGAACATACAGCATTCAGCTAACTGAAGGAAAATGCAGGATGGGTTGTTGTATGAATTAAAAACAGAGATGGTCCCCTAGAGCACATGCAATGCTTCTGAAGTAGCATCCTGTGTCAACCCTATCAGAGAAAAGAAAACACTTTGAAGTGGATGGGGGACCATAAAAATCCAATTTCTATGATCTGTCAGCAAACTATTTCTCCTACTCCAGCAGATGACACGCTAACAAAGCTTGTTTTAGCAAACATTTCAGCTTGCTTAATAAATTATAAAAGGCAACTTGCAAATGGCACATTTCATTTGCAGTGACATAAATCCCAAACAGATTTTTCAGTAGTGTTACGAATTATATAAAGTGATTTATAGGTTTCCTTGGCATCAGTTGTGTGTCTTTTTTCCTGAAATTAGACAAACTAAAAGACAGAAAAGTAGGACAGCATTAAAAAAGCATTAGGATGAAACGTTATATTACAGAGTGGGAGTATTTGAGAAATAAAGTATAAAATGCTAATAACCAAAGCTCATGGCTGAGGTATGGGGAGGAACTTTATGTTTATTCTCCTTCTCTGACACAGTCTTCCCAAATGATCTTAGACAAAGCTCTGGAATTCACTATTAAAACTTGCAAATGATGCTTCCCTACCTCCTGGTTGGGCCACAGAGACTGTAAAGTACTCATGTACATAGCAGTTATTAAGGCCATGTGATGGCCATAGGGAAATAACAGGAAAAATAACGAAATAACTCCTGAGTGCATCCTTCCCCTTGAGCCTGGCACTGTCCTCTTTGACTTCTGCAGAGGTTCTCAAATTTGTGCTCCTGTGCTGTCACCACTGGCACTGTCAGCTGCTGCCCTGGTTTCTGCCTGTTACAGAAAATTTTCAGTTGTTTGGCCAACACCTGTAGTATCTGAAATCATAGCATAAGTGTCCCACACCGAATCTACCACAATTCAGGTGGTCAAAATCTAGAATGACCATCAAGATGGAGGTGGGTTTTGTTTTTCCCTGAGGAAGAGGGTTAGAAAAAGAAGTTTCAAGTAGAGATTAAAGCATTGAAAGGACAGGATTATATTTCTTCTATAGATTTTTTTTTTTTTATGAGCGGTTCTACACACCCCTTGTTCATCTGAGTGAGTGACATTTCCTGCTGAAATCACTGTCCACAATCTTATTCACCACCTCCAGGACACATCCCACCCTCTCCAGCCTCAAGCCATGACAAGGAACCTCACTCAGTAAGAGAAGATGCATGAAGGCTCCTTCATTCTCGAGCTTTTCATCCCGTAGCCAGGTGTCAGAGACAACACAAAAACATTAATGACAATATGTAATGGGAAGACTGTTGACAACGTCTCTACATCCAAACAATTACATTCACCCCTGTACTAACTTAGTCAAGCCCCTCCATTTGAAACAGTCAGAAAGAATTTGTCCAGAACAGATCTAAGAGCTTGTTTATAGCAGAGCTTGTGCCACTCAGCCGGGCTGGTGTGTTAGAGTGGTGCAACTCCATAGCTCATGCACTGCTTGATATATGATGCCCCTTGATAAGCTCTTCTACCTCACAGTGACATTGCTGTCCTTGTCCTTCCACTGTCCTTGCCCTTCCATGTGCTGTGCCAAGGTGCCTTTTAGCTTCTGTAGCCTCCTTGTTTACAAAGCGGTAAAGCAACAGCACAGCTATAAATGAGGGAAAATTGCACTCTCATAATTTGCTCAGCTCTGTATCAAGCTGTTTTTCCTGTGAACAGCACCTCTGTGGTGCTACCAGGAGTCCAGTGAACAGGATAAACAGATATGAGCTGTGAGCATGGGCAGACTGTGACTTTACACTGCTCTGTTGTCCCTGCCTGTGGTCAGGCATGGGGACAGTGCCATGGCCCTGGCTGCTGCCCAACGAGTGATGACAGGACAACATGGGTATCTACTATCCTTTCAGCACAATAACATGGATTTTTTTAATGTTTAATAATAGTCCTTCTTGTTTTCTCATCATGCATGATGGTGAAGAAGCGATTCAGGGGAGGATCTTTCCACCTGAGCCTAAGTGATAGCAGGGATCAGGCTTTAGGTTGCACTGTCCCTGTTTCTCAAACCAGTGTTTTTTCTGGGCAAGTATTTCCCAGCTAAACCCTGGGAAAACAAAAGGCAAACCTAACACGTAGTTACCCCCTCAGCTGAAAGGTGGGATGAAGCCACTTACCTTCCCCCTTCCCCTTCTCTATCTCCTTTTTCTTTGCCTTACCCCTTACACAGCTAGAGTTTGTGTTTTTCCCATGTGCAAATGTGCAAGATTACAGGGACTTGAAAAGCAACTCTTTTGATTACATGAAGAGCTGAGTCTTGATTTCCCCAGTGTCTGCAAAGTGTGTTCTCATCTCACTGTTACCAGTTGTTCAGAAACAGATATCAATGGGAATTTGTTACCAGGAACTCTGGTGCAGAGAAACTTTCTTTTCTGTCACCTCTCCTCCTCCTCCTTTCCTCCTCTCCTTTTCGTAACAAAGACATTTCCATTACTTTTCTGAACATTCAGAAGAAGAGCTCATTTGCAGAGGGCTGTAGAGCCTTACTGAGCTTCCAAACCAGCAGCTGCTCATATCAGCAGGTAGAGGAGGGGAAAAAGTTTTGAGTGGTGTCATACAAACTTTGTGTGGAGGTTCAGGAGTGCTTGAAAGAAGCCAGATAATATACTGATGCTTTAGAAGTCCCACTAGTCACACAGAAGTATTATGTTCAGCTTTGGTATTCCCCTCAGTTTACAAGTGAGATATTAAACTATCTTTCCACTGCAACTGATGCTCTTACTAAATGATCATTTTACATTGGCCAAATTCCCAATGTAGTTAGTGTTTTTTCCATTGTGTCTCATCATGTACAACGTCTAAAGTTCCCTGGGACAGAAATTCTCTTTCTTATTGCATCTGTTCTCAGTAACTTGTAAAGCAGAGCTTTAATTCCCCTCAGCAGGGCTTTTAGGCACAGCTATGCTGCAGCATTAAGTGCTTGAAAACCCCAGACCTTCATAGATGGAGAATCTGCAGATTCTGACATTTCCCTTTCCTTGAGATGTCAGCACTGAACCTCTCAAAAGCTTTGCTTGTCTTGATGAGAATACTATGAAATAGTCCTCTGCTGCTCATGCTTTTGGCTGAGATCCTTGAAACCAAGTAAATAAACTGTAATTTAGAAGGATCTTTCACAGCTTCCTGGAGAGGCGGGACTAAATCCAGGTATTTATGCTAGCAGAGCAACCTTCATCATAATGATAATGCTGCCACTTCAAAAAAAAAAGTCCTGGTTTCCAGAGGAACTGGATTTTGCCCCACGAGAATATTTTAGAAGAATGGAACTGGGTACATGATCATTTCAGAAAGCATGCTCTTTCAAGGTGTTGTATCCTGGTCATATAAATACCCAGCAAATTATAGATGTCAATTTAGTCATGTTTTCATTTTATATGTTCCGAAGATCACTAATCCAGTCTTGGGCATTCACTTTTACACCAAGTAGTGCTGTGGCCATAAAAAACCTTGATGTGATAGTGCATCAAAACCATGTGTAATTGATTTTAGCAAAGTAGAAATGTTGCAAGTATTCAGTAATATGCAGAATTGTAATTTTGTGCATTACAGTAAATTAGAAGTATTTTTTTAAACCTGGAGTTTACTCAATCAGCCCAGTTCTCCCAGTTTTCCACCAGAAAGGAGGAAAATCAGATATATGTCTGACTTTCAGTCAACAGCAGTCAAATTGTCACACAAATGCAAATCCCACATTAAGGTAAGGATGCATATGACATGCAGGATTTTATATTCATCAGTTGCTTTTCTTGGGTTTATTTTAGCAATAAAGATCAGAGATGTTCCCACATTATTTCTCAGCTAGGGAAAGACTATTACAAGTTTTCCAGCTCCTAAAACAATGTGATAGCACAGTGGGGGATTCATGAGTGCTTTGATTAGGACATAAAATCACACGGGGATGAAAAGAAAAGGAAAGCAGAAGGTGGTTCTTTGTCAGTGTGGTTTAAAACAAAACAGTAAGGGAGATGAGATGTACTGCTGTGTTTTCTTGCTCTGCAGAGAGCTTCCCTGTGGTGGCTGGGGGTCAGGAGAGCAAGGTGAGGACAGCAAACCTTGCAGAGTGCTGGAGATGCTCTGGGTTAGTCTGTTGTTCGCCTGAACACTGTCAGGTCTGCCTAAAGAATTCCTCAGGCTGAATGGGCTGTTAGCAGGCAGGACTTTGTCTCTGAGTGGCACAGGCAGAGGGATAGGCCATGCACAGCAGTCTTCCCAGGCTAAGACATGGTGAGAAGGCTCCAAGAGACCTGGGATGAGGGGTGGCTCAAAAAGAGCCAAGTTTGGTGCTGGTGGCCCAAGCTGCTGCTCCTTGCAGCTTCAGCCTCGTGTCACAAGTGGCAGAGCAGGGAGGGCAAACCTGCAGTGCAGCAAACAGTGAGGCCATGTCCAGAAACGTCCCTGTGACCACATTTTGGGCTGGTTGGACACCACAGGGCACAGTGCCCAGTCCTGCCCAGCAGGGAGGCCACAGTGCCATGCTCAGCATGGCCAAACTATGGGAGCTTAACCCAGCACATCTTACATCTTCCTTACAGGAACCAGGAACCTTTACCTTTTGCTTTGACAAATGCAGTATGGCTTTACCAGGAGCCTTCTCTGCCACTGCACATTTCCCATCTCTGCAAACACTTCCCTTGTCAATAGAAAAGCTGCGGAAGGCAGATGAGGGAAATGTTCTTGGAGGGCAAGAGAAATTTCTGGACAGTGTGGTAATACAGCAGGTCACAAGGCAATGCTAAAATTGCTAATGTCATCTCTGAAAGGGATTTTTCTTCTCTACCAACAGATGTACCAAAGTCAGAGATTTTTATGTAGGCTTTTATCAGACTGGGGGAAAAAATAGTGATCTTAGTAGAGCTGAAATCCTGTTAGAATATTTTATACTTGTCTTGAAATAATTCAATAATTGCATATTTATTATCCACTATTTAATAACTCACTGCATGTCAATAATTTAATAAATATATATGTATTGGTTTGAAAACAAACCAGTGGGAGATCACAAGTCAAGACTGAAATTAAAAATAAGTGAAATAATACAAGGAAAAGCACTGACAAAGTCAGATACAACCTAACACCCTGTTAGGGTGGTAGTAGCAGTTCAACTGAAGTAGTCCAGTTGAAGCGGTGATCCTGTGAAGGTCTAGTCTCCAGCTGAAGATCCAGTGGTAGCTCTTGTCCTCTGGGAACCCAGTAGACAGGGCTCACTCAGGCAGTTCCAAGGCCAGGTTATATCCAGGTGGGAACACCTGGCTCCTCCCTCCTGGGCAGAGCATCCCACAATGGGATGAGATAAGTCCATGAGTCACACGGTGGGTCCCTGATGGCCCATTGTCTGTCATCCACGGTGGGTCGTTAGCAGGTGATAGCAGCTAACGGCCCACAGCTGGTGGTAATAGAATACTTAAATACATCTATATTGCAACCTAGAACAATATAAAAACATCTGCAATTTAAGAATTTGATGCTGAAAGTGGTGTTCATAGGGTTCTGTACAGTAATGATTAATGAATTTTTGTCTAATTCCTCTAAATCTATTTGTACATCACACATACACAATTTTATATATTGTGTGTATACATATACAGTGCTTCAGCATACTAGTACATCAGAAAACTCATATATATATATGTCAGTTCTGCTTGTACTCTCTCCGCCCACAACATAGATCTGTAAAATCCTTCAACATAAAAAAAAGGGAAACAAAATACTGACAAGAAAATGGCAAAGTGCTTCATGTTAATGCTGTTGGGCTACAATGGTTTGATGTTTCATTCAAAGCAACAGTTTTTGATATAGAAAGGAAGAAAAATTAAAAAACAAAAATGAAGGGAGTTTAATTGTGCACAACGTATTTTGTTTTATCTGAATGAATCGTCATCTTGTTTACGTTGTTTTTATCTGAGAGAGAAATACTTGTTTTGGTGTAATTAGAGCTGTTTGTTTCCAAGAGTGGGGAGGACAGCAGTCTCTACAGTTCTCATGTGGACTTAAATCCCTGCATTTATATACCTGACCCACTCTCATTCCATGTCCTTTTGGAAAAATTCCAAAAAAGCCTGGTTTGGGTCTCCTGGCCCTCTGGATCTCAATATCTCCCTGTGGCTCATTCCTTCCCTTTGCTTCTTCCACACTTCCCCTGAGTTTTTGGTCTCACCAGCCCTTAACTGATGGGCCATTAAAAATGCCTCAATTCTCCTTGGCCTAATCAATGGTTTCTATCTATACAGCTTGAGAGCACATTGAAGAGTTTATTTGAACATGTTTGTTTGCACAAAACTCATTCTTTAAAAGCAGTTTCTGGGCATTTTTCCTCATCAGGATCAGCCCCTCCTAAACCTACCTGGTGAGGTCATCTTACCATGTTCTCTACGATGAAACATTTTTTCAGTAGGGGCCTTTGTTCGGCTTTTGACGTGAAGTAGAACAACAGCAGCACTGCTGCCAATTCAATTTAGGAAAAATATAAATAAGAACTGCCCTATTTCTGTCCTTAAATAATTTCGATCGCAGAGCAAATTATGTAACAAGCAGCTTCCTAGTGAGTTAATTAGCAGTAAATTTTCTAGTTTGAATTCATCAGCAGTCATCTCACCAGAAGCCAAAGTCAGGAAGAAACCTTTTATGTTATTGTTCTAATAGTCACAGATTATGCATTCAGTGAGAGAGAGAGAGAGATTGCCTGACTGACCGACTGATTGCACCACAGTGTGATGGTGAAGGAAAGCTGTGAGGCTTTTAAGGGAGATGACAGCAGATGCTCTGATGGTGTCATTGCTGTTTGAGCTGGAACATGCAATCATTTCATGCACATCTACAGAGGGGTAGAGTTCCATCTATTTGTTTATAAGGTCTAGCAAAAGCAGGTGGCACTGGAAGTGTGAGAGTGGAAACAATACATGCTAGGGAAATGAAGATTTAGTGGCCCAAAGGCTCCCATAGATACTGCATCTGAATAAAGAAAAAGGAATTGATGACAAATGTGTCCCACACAATCCTCATAATAGCTCTTCTTTCTACATAGATTCTACAATATTCTAAAGGGACCTAATAATGTATAAGACTTGCTTTGTTCCAAGGAGCATATATACATATTTTTAAAGACTGTTCAAAAGGCTCTGCTTCAAGAGGATGCTCTGTCAACAATCCCCTTGGTTGCATTCTTTTTTTATTTTGCAAGTTTCAATAAGAGCAAAGGCTAGTTGTGAAAAAGATTTTTCTGTGGAAGTTCAGACAGAATTGTGTGATAGTGTTTTCTAACAAACAATAATTATAAATATATTTGTTTACTCAGTACCCTTGTGATCGGTGAGATCAGGTGTAAATTGCCTTTTTCCTGAAGAACTTTAGGTCTCTGGTGCCTCTGGTTCACGGGAGTCTTTCCACTGGCTCTGGTAGGAGATAATGATTAGAATTAAAAACATTCTCAAGAGTTTCTATACCCTCCAGTCCATTGTCCTTACTCATGGGAGATCTCTCTTGCTGCCTCAGCTTGGGGTCAGAGAAGGGAATTTTAATAGGAGAAGACACGTATGAGAAGTCCAGCACAGTGTCCAAAATGTAGCAGTAGAGGGTAAAATAAAAAAATAAAATCTGAAATAAGCAACCAGTAATGAGCATTACTCAGTACTCAGAATGGCAAATTCATGGGGGCAAAGTAAAAAGAGACTGAAATTAATCCAGCCTGGTATAAGATGCAAGATTGACTTTTCAAGCTATAAATACTTTTCTTATTTTAGGGTTCAATTTCAAATAGCTCAGAAAACACAACAGAAGGAAAGCTCCACTGCTGTTGGCATTTATACCTGGTATGCTTTGTGAGTACATTGCAAACACACTTCTCTAAAATTCTTGTGCGTGTCTTTCTTACAAAGAGAAAAAAGCTTTTGTTTGTGTACTGTGAGTGTATGTATACACGGATGTATTTCTCAAACTCTGTGCCTTCCAGTTCCTTCCATGGGAACAGCAACTTGAAGTCCTTCCTCTGAGGCACCTCTGAGGTCTGGGGTTGCAAAGGCAATGATTGCTGCCCAGAACCTCCCAAGAATCCCTCTTCCTTCCCCTCCAGCTAATCCTTACCCTTGAAGGGCACGGCACAGAGCCTGGGGAACACCAGAGCAGTGTTACAGTTCACACTTAATTTAATTTTCTCCCTGATGCAGAGTGTCTCTGTACTTTAAGCACTGAATGTGAGTCCTGCCATCAATGATTTCTTGCCAATCTACTTACAGAAGTAATAACAGGAAAACCAAACGGCAAAATTCAGTCCACTCCTCAATGATTCGTGTTTTTGTTTCATATCCTCTGTCTGCCTTGCTAATGAGACAAGGGGTCAGTACTGCCAATTGTCCTCACCCTAGTCTGCCAGTGTTACCCAAGCCTTATGCAATCTGAAACCAGTATTATTCTCATCCTTATAAAAGATAAATTATTGTAAAAATGGATACCTAAACTATAGTAAAAAACTGAGAGTATCAAGTTCTGTATCCCTAGTTCCAGCTATCAAAGTTTGACAATACCGATATGTAAATACGCAGTTCTTCAAAAGTTTCTACTATTGCCTGTTTCCTTGCATGCTTTATATAATCTTTAGATGAATTATTCGACTGAGAACTTTTTATTTCCATTATATAGAGGGGTTGACTGTTTTCTATCTGTGTAACTATTTCCCTCTACAGATGAGAAGAAAATGCAGAGGAATTTATTCTTTACAGAGAACATAAAATATTAATAGTTCATGATGAGTTTGGTATGACGGTTGCAACAGAAAAGTATCTGGTAAAAGCTACTTTACAATACACTTTTTGTTGAGGATGTTTTCACCACTTAACATTCACAGTGTGAATTGTACTCCATGGGAGACAGGGAGGTTGGTTTCCTTTTGACACCGGCAGTGACTGCTAACGCGCTGATTAACTAAAAGCAATGGCATCGTTGCTGAGCGAGTCATTAGCATCCTCAGTGAAAAGCATTAATGAGGAGGGGAAGAAAACCAATTGCTTAGAAAAAAGCACAAAGCACATGATGGAGTATTTTAATTCGTTCAAAAATAGTTTCTGCTCCTCTGCTCCTATAATTAAGGCTTTATTAATTTAGAATGGGAACAGATGAGAACATGAAGCTTTGTGTGTCTGCATCAGCTCAGGCACAGCTCATAAGCCTGAAGAGACCACGAGGAACGACAAGCTTTCAGGGACAAAGGTTCCTCCATGGTACAGGCTGTGGGAGAAATGAATACAGCCCTCTCTGAACTGATGTCTACTTCTGTATCAGATTTTTGCAGCATGCCCTTATGGACAATGGGCAGATCTCAAAAGTGTGACTGATTAATGATGTTTAGTATAATATATTCTCTGTGGGCTTCCAACAAGGACCTACAAGTAACATGTAAAAGAGGCAAAATCCTATGCCTCTGCACGTAAATGGGAAAGGGTATTGGAGTATAACCAGGAGTTCATCCATAATGTACTAATGTTCCAACACCAACTTTAATATATCTGTGTGGAAATTACCTCCAGAAATTCCTCAGACAAAAAGCCACTGAAAGTTATGATAAACTCATGTATTGGAATTATTGAGGTCTCCATTAGGCTCCAAGACTGGATCTTGGAAATCCAAGCTTGAGAATCTAATTTTTTTTTTTTTTTTACCTCCAGAAAATCTGGATCAACATTCCATCAATATTATCTGCAGGAGTACTGTACAGAAGTTCATTAATATTTTTTTTTTTAATTGATTCAACTGAACATATTCAAAGAAAATAAAGCATGACCTTGTCTAGATCGTCCGCTTGTACATGTGGACACTGAAAGTGACTTGTGTGTTCAACCTATCAAGAAATCATAGAATCATAGAATTGTTTGGTCTGGGCAGGACCTTAAAGATCCCCTAGTTTCAACTCCCCTGCCATGGGCAGGGACACCTTCCACCAGACCAGATTACTCAGAAAGGGATTGTAACAATTTGTGACCAAAGAATGAAGGCTTATCCCTGACAGGCTCTGTGTGTCTTGAAACATAGAGGCAGAAAAATCACAGAATAATTGAGATGGGAAGGGATCTCCTAAGGTCCCATCTACTCTGACCTTGTGATTGAGGTCTACTCAGATCACCTTTTTCAAGGTCCAGTCAGGTCATCCAAGGATGGAGGTTCTCCAACCTCCCTGGGCCCTGTTCTAGTATTGGACCATCCTGATGCCAAAAAGGGTTTTGCTGATATCTAACAGGAATATCTCATGTCTTCAGTCTTCTCAGATCCTCTGATCAGGCAGTGGCAGACAGCCAGAACATCTCCCTTGAGCCTTCTTTTCTTCATAGGCTCTTAAAAAAGTACAGTGCACTTGACTCCTACAGATTTGCACTGCTTCCTAATACCAGGCAGAGTTCCTTGTTGTGGGTAGCCAGACTGTGACATTACTCATTTCTACCCACTTTTCTCTGCTGTTTGCACCAGGTACCCTGTCTCTCTCAAAAACACTATTTTAAGGGAATCATGACTTTTTCATCTTGTTTCTGGCATACCTCCCTCTACCCACAGGAAAGCACAGCAGCCACTGAGACAGACACAGAAAAGCTGTGGCAAGAGTTCTCACCCTGTATGCCCCAGTGTGATGGTGTTCTACCCCTCTGCACATGGGGTTAACTTCTGCAGAAAGGCTCCTGTGAACAGAAGTGGGATTTGAATCCAGCACTTTAGGTCCAGATTTAAGAAGCCAAAAACTTCTATATAAAAGCTACTATACTGTGTGCATCCAGATGTGTTGAAATCTCAGCACTGAGATACTACAATATTGTTTGAGGGTACAACACAAAATAAAAATGAGAGGAAAATGGGAACAACAACAGTGTAGATGGAGGCTTGCATCTGTGGAACCCATTCTTTATTCTGCATTCTCTTTACTAAACAACTGCTGGAAATAAACAGTTGGATATTTCCACTGATCTTTAATAGAAATAATTTTTTTTACTTGCTATCATAGAATCATAGAATCTAAGGTTGGAAAAGACCTGCAAGATCATCGAATCCAACCTTTGACACAGGTTTAATACTTTAATACTGATTTAAAGGAGATTTGCAGGTGAGTCGAAGCAGAGGTCTTTTCAGGACGTGTGTAGGCTTGATTTTCAAAGGCAGTAGGGTAACATGGCAAATAGGATTCATTCAGACTCCCCAGCTGGGGCCTTAAGCAGCACTGCTGATGCCAGAATGACAGACAATCCAAGCATCTCTTTGGTGCTTCAGGTCTGAGCCCACACAGCTGAACTGGATGTCTGGTCCATGTGAGTACAGAAGCAACAGGGAAACCTCCAGGCTTCACTGTGTAGGATAAGTTTGCCTTAGGATATTGTTCTCAGTGCAAGTGTTGCAGTTATGTGACAAGTAGGTAAACTTAGCGTAGATTGGGCTAGGTAACCTACAGCCTAAATTTTCCTGTGATTCTGTGAATTGCCAGACTAAGTGTTGAGATATTTCCCTTCCCTCTGAGCTTTTCCACAACCTGGCATCTCAAAGGCTGATGATTCAGGGATGTTGAAGGAAGGTTTTAGGTTTAACTTTTCCTGATGCTCTTGATGCTTTCATGTCTGATTCAATATTGATATGCACATGGCCCTCATGGAGCCTTTTGGAAAGCAGCAGTATCATACTTTTAAGAACAGCTCTGTGTAAGAACCCAGGTGGAGGTTGACACCTACAGTATTCCTGGACAAGAGAACATTGCAACATCTAATTTTTAGTCATGTTTCTCTCTAGGCCATTAAGGTCCTGATTAAATTCACTGGGCTGATTAAATATCTAAGACCTAGTCCAAGATAATACAGTAAGAAATATGTAAAATAGCTAATGAGTGATATTTACAATTCCTCTTCCCAAGTAAAATGTTATAGTTCAAACCAGAAGTCTTGAGGAGCTCTCTGGTAAATTGCAGAGAGCTCCTTACAGAGCTGTTATCCACAACTACACTGGAGATGTGGGTCTAAAATGATGCAAGCAACAAAGAGTATGATCCTGGTCTTCCTGTCTCAGGTGAGATTTCTAATAAGTCATTAAAGCAGAAAATAGGACAGGATCCCAGCTGTGCAATCGCTTTTTTTCACTAGATGTGACATAGTGATTATACAAATCCCAGCAGGTCCCAGAGCTGGAGCAAAGAGGAAAGGATCTCCCTGAGAAGGGAGTTTGAGGGGCTTTGATTCCCCAAGCAGGAACCTGAGGAGCTTGTTAGAGGGAGCACCAAAACCCAGGAATGGGAGACATTTGGAAGGTTGCAGTGATCAAGGTTTTGAAGACCATATACATTTTGGAGACAAGCAGGTAGCTAAATCCATTCTTGAAATCAATCTCCTTGTTTGGAATTGAGCCTGTTTATTTTATAAACCAATAAATAAACAGAATATTTTTCTTAAATTATACTGTATAGCACACAGGGCTTCAAGGAAGAAAAGAATCTATTTTACAGTCTTTGAATCTTGCATGATTTTAGTTAAATCATACTTAAAGTCCACTATCATTTAACTGCAAGCTTGTCTTTTAAACTGATGGATATTTTCCAAAATGTAGTACTTTAAAAATATTTTTTATACCCAACCACTCCATCTCAAATACTAAAAGCAATGATTTTGGAGAGTGAAAGAAAAAGAATCATCACTTCTCTGTCTGAACAGGAAAGTAGTTCATATTGATTAACCTTTTTTTCTGAAAGTGTTGCAGACTTCTGGTTACCAGGAATCCCAGAAACCCTGTGCATTTGCACTTCACTTTAGCAAACAGACGCCTTGCTGTTCCCTTTGTTTAGAAAGGTTTAGATTAGCATTAGCAAGCTGATAAAAGACTTTACTCTAAATTTTTAGAAGAGTCTATGATAGGTCACATTGCTATGTTGTCATGGTGATGAGAAGTGCAGATGTCAAATGGAAACTAGAAAGTGTTGGTATACATGATGGTTTGATTATTAAAAGACTTGATTAAAGCAGCTTTCAGAGGGCTCAGATGTTCTTTCTTCCAACAGATTACTCAGACTTCAGTAGCTGGAGGCCCAATCCAGAGACCACCACACCCAGCAACCCTCAGGCTTTTGGTTGCAGTGGACGGTGGATATGGCCATTAGTAAGGTATTGATGTGAAACAAATGCATTAGTTTCATTTTTGCACAGAGACAAATCTCTCCTACAGACTGAGGTGCTGCAGCTGCTTGAAGCACCTGTAAATTTAATGAAGATTATTTTTAAATGGTTGTGTTTGATATATGGTAAATGGGGTGTTACTCTTGGTAAAGCTTCCAAAGTTATCTCAGAATTAAATTGGAATAAAAATTATAATTTATTGAACCCAAGTGTGGAGGAAAAATATAAGTTCACATACAAGTTGCCAACATATAGTACAAAGTATGGTGAGTGGCAATTTAAAAAGCAGCTGTGACTACTGAAGGTGAGGGATACCTGCTGCAGGGGAGTAGTGGCAGTGATCAGGGTCCTTAACAAGGATGACTACTGAAGTCATTCTTTTCTTTCTGTTCTGCCTTTGTTCCCATTTTTAGTACCTTCTTGGTATTTCCTTTATGCTAACACCACAGACAGATGCTCTCACACATGAGGCTGATATATATTTTTGGTTTGGAACAGGGAATATATGGTTTTTGGTTTGGGTCAGGAAAACACAAGCATGTGCCATGGGAGGAGAGTCTGATGAGATGGACTTGTTCAGCCAAGGAGAAGAGATGGCTTTGGAGGGAGATAATGATGTCCTTCAACCAACCACCTTATGGGCAGTGCTAGGAATAACACAGCCATACTCCTCTCAGAGGTGCACACTGGAAGGACAGGAGACAACAAACACAAGATGCAACAAGAAAAATTATGGTTGAACATGGGAGAAATAAGTTTCACAGCAAGATTGGTCAGGCCATGGGACAGGTGCCAGTGAGGCTGTGCATCCTTCCAGGCATTGAAACTGGGATGGATACAAGCCTGAGATGTCTGCTCTAGCTTTAAAAATAGCCTTTCTCCAAGTGGAAATTACGAACAAAAGACTTCCAAATTAAGTTATTTTATGACTCTGTGTATTTCTGATTTAAATTAGAGATACAAATCAGTGTCATGATAAGAGAACCCAGGCTTCTCCTGTGCAATGCAATTGCCCAACAAACACCCTGCTTTGTTTTTCTGTTTAGATTTAGTGGCATTTTTAAGCCTTTTGGTGTTGACTGGTCAGTAACTCTAAGACCACACTTCACAGAAATATCAGTGAGTTCATCTTTAAGTATTTCAGCCTGTTCTCCTCCTTAGGTCTGTGAAATGGTTGCTGCTCAGCCCAAAAACACTGCGACCTGCAACGTTTCTGCCATAGATAAGGCCAGGGACCTCTGTGGAGTACCACTAACTTAAAGACAAATTCATTTGCACAGCTCAAACCAGCAGTGGGACAATGGTGGAAAAGACACTCCCCATTCCCACCCCTATCCCTGCTCCCCAGCTGTTGGCTACTTTCTTTTCCCAGTGGGATCCACCTTGCCAAAAGGCCAAAAACTAGAGACTGCTCCATGAACAGCAGCAGGTATATCTGTCTACACAGCATATAGTTGCAAGGATTCTTCAAGCAAGGATACCAGTCTTTCCCACCCTGCAGCCAATATTCCCTGCCCAGACAAATCCTTGGCATCAGCTGAAACATCTCCTATCCCAGTGTCTGACTGCAGCCTTCTCACCATTCTGAAGCACCTTTTCTGACTCCTGGAGGTAGTTTTCTAGGTACAAAAAAAAAATTTAAAAAAAAAAAAAAAAGTGGCATCATCTGCTTCAAGTACAGTTAGGATTTTGGGCTGCTCTCAGTGTAGCATGGATACCACTCAGAGACATCTTACAGGCAAGGAGAGGGATGTGTGGAGTCACTTTAGTATGACCTGCACTCTTGAGCTCCAACCTGCTGAGAATTCATTGGGTTGTTTTGTTTTTTGCCCTACCCCAGAGGAGAGTTCCCAGAGGTGACACAAGTAAATCTGCATGGCTGCTTGTGTGGACAGTGATGATGCCATCATCAAACCTCATGTATTGATGGACAATCAGTGTTGTGGTAGGAGACAGAGGCGTCAAGACCAGAGGGATTTATTTGAAGTGCAAGTAAACGTCTAAATACCTAATTAATTTTAAAATTCTACAGTCCTCAAGTTTCCCAGAGTTTTCAGGTCCAGTGCTCTTTGGCTGAAAGTGCATCCAATTAGATGGAGCTCAAAATGTTGTGTTCTGGTCACAGACATTTCCTTCCCCCAACAACAATACTATGTGGGCTGCATTGTCCTGCCACAGCACATAGCATGGAGATGTGAGCTTCTTTCCTAGAGCTGTGTTTCCAAAAAATGTGGTGATTGCTGAGAATGGAAGAGAGGAAGCATGTATTTCTCAGCAGAAATCTTGGAGGTGAAGATTTCTGCAACAAAAGCTTCTGCAACAGACCATGAGATCCAAAGGAACATGTTCTGCATTAGTCTGTGCGATTGTGAAAAAAAGAGTGGCCCAATCCTTCCCAGAAGCCCACAGAGATACCTGCTGGGACAGCCCAGATCCAGCCAGGATGATGCTTGGGCAAAAACCCAGTGAGTAAAAATAATCTGATTGGGCAGGTGCACCAAAAGGAACTGAAAAGGGATTTAGAGGTCAGAGTCAATAAGCGGAAATCTCATACATTAATTCAAGTATGTTGACCTCTGCCACGTTATTTCCAGATAAGTAGAAATCTGACTCATTTCCAAGATATAAAATTCATTTAATAGAATAGCAAAGGGAGTTTTCAAAATCAACTTGACTCTAAGTGCTCTGAGGATATTATTTAAAATGTAGTTAGCTGACAATCTGGATGAACTTCTCTGTATATACGATGACTTTTTGCTTCATTCAAATGCTACCTTTGGTAACGAGGATTTGTGCCTAGTCCTTTCAGATGGCATTTATTCAAAAGCCTGAAATGAAACAGTGATCACAAGGATTTCACTTTAAATCATTTCACTGTGTAGGGAACAGTAGTAAAGCTGTAATTATTCATCGGGTGATGCTCAGCTTCTGAAATGAAGGGAAACCTCCAGCTGAGAGTACAGACACTGCAGTGGAATTAGCAATGATGCATTGTGACCTCCATTTTCTGTAATTGTCACAGCTGCTATCACAATTAGGATCATTATTCCATCAGGAGGTAATGCTCCTGATACAGAAGAAAAGGGGGAATGTTTGCCTAACCATTTGGTGGTGACTCGTACAGAGGTCACAAGTTCTGTTGCAGCTTTGATGCTTTTGCTGCTGGGTGAAAATTGTTATTCAATCACCCCGTGTCTGTTAATGGTTTTTATGAGAGAGGTGATGTCCAAAATCTGTTCTACAATGGATTTTTGGATCCATATTTTACAATTCAACACCTTAGTTAGAGGGATTGGCAGAAAGGAAAGCGAGGACCTGCTAAGTACCATACTCTATAAGGTGCAAAAGACTTTCACTGATGTCAATGGAAATTTAAAGGACCAAGTCCTTAAACTTAGTTTGGACTTTTGTTCTTAAAAAACAGCCGGACTTTAACACTGAATGAAACACAACAAGAAGAAATCAGTACTTTAGAGCAAGTATTCTACACTGAATAGTAGCATCCAGCTCACCCATAATAATGTGCTTCATAATCAAAAAAAGATAGATCTCAATACTGCACTAGAAAACAGATTAATGTCAAGTTCCTGGGTAACTGAACTACCAAGTTCAGTTGAACACAATCTCATTTTGAAATGCATATTTCTATGTTTTTTCAATTTTAAACTGACCATGTTACAAGGGGAGGATGCTTAAGCAAAGTATCTGTTGAGCCTATCAATTACCATCCTCTTAGTGGCAATAGAGGGTGATAGACCCTCTCACCAGGTCTTTTCTGACCAAGTATAGACTTCTTCTCACATAGATTAATTGCTGCCTCTTCCACAGGGATATAATAGTGAAGGCATTTCCCTCATTCTCCAGACTTTGGTTCCAAGGGTGTTAATTTTCCGTACACAGTAACCAATTTACTCACTTCACTGACTTGTTCTTGGCAATCATGTTTAAGAAGAGTGGCAACATTAGCAGCTATGTGCCATATGTGCCCATGTCTGCGTGGTCTTTGGATGCACATTTCACAAAATCGTCACTGGCTGTGCACAGTAAGGAGAACATCTTCCTGTAAGTTTTTTTTGGGTTTTTTTTTGCAGTGATGTAGCTTCACCCAGTAACATAGTGAAGGGCAGCACTAACTCCTCAGAAATAGATGACCATTTGGTTTAGTTTTATGATTAATCTTTCAGTGCACCTACCAGTGGAACGGATGGGAAGTAATCTTGCAGAAGAAATTTCAACAGAGACCTTCTGTGCCTGTAAATAAGGGCATAAAGTATAGATATGAGTGGGAAATATTAGCATATCCATTTCAGAGCTTCCCAATGCTCCTTCGATGTTTTAATGTTGATCTTTTGTCTCCTTGAGGCAGTTGACTACTTGCCTTCTCTGTAGTGAATGTTGTGAGCAAATTACTGCCTTTCTTCTAGCATGACTTGTGTCAGATTCTTTCTGTTTCTTTTATTATCTAGGACAAACAATTTGCATTGCTTCCAACTTTCTTTGTAGGTTGTGCTTTCTAGACTGCTGATAATTCCTGTTGCTCTTTGGCTGACTTTCTTCCATTGATCTCTTTCTTCCCTGAAGTACCAAAACTGGACTTGGTTCTACAGTCAGGTCTCACCAGGACTGAGTAAAACAAAGGAATTATGCATTACTATAGGTAACAGATACTCCCCTTTTTACATTCTGGGATGATGTTCCTTTTTTTTCTAAGGATGATGATTATTTTTAACTTGTTCTCAGGATGTGATCAGCTCTAGGATGTTGTGTTTTCTGCAGGGCACCTGCTAACCATCATCACCTACTCTGTACTTGGGCAATTGCTTTCTCGTGCATAATTTTTCACTTGTTAAGTTGGAGTTGGCTCTGTTTTTTTAGAAAATATCTCAAATTTGTAAAGTTCTTTTCTATTCTCCCCTTGTACATCGGGATATTTCAGCTCTGCCTGGGCTGGGGTTGCTACCTCTATCCAATCAGAGTCAAGAGTTCTACTTACCTAAAGTTTCCTGTGAGGGAGGAGAGCATGTAAACACCTTGCAGGTATATGGAAGATATCGATGCAGCTGAGTTTTCTGGGAGAGGTCTGCTTAGCTTTCCACAAATGAAGAAAATTGGCGCAGATTCCAACATAGAAAGGTCAGCTTCAACAAGCGAAAGTTAATCACCCTCCTTTCCCATATTGGGGAAACCAGAATACCACAAGTGTTTGTCACTGTCCTCTGAGTGAAATCATCAAGGCTGTGGGGCATTATTTTCTCTGAGGTGGAACAGAGGTAGTTGTCAAGTCCCACATTGGGAGCTAGGTGTCATTTCTAGCCGTGAGCATCACCAGAAACACCTGCAATGTTTTGTGTCGTTAAGGAAAATGTTAAATGCAAAGTGACTTGGAGGCCTTTCCAAAGGGAGAATGCAATGCTCTTTCAGAATTATAGATTGCAAAGCATAGGTTAAACATTCTTCTGCCTCCATATATTACTACTGAAAACCACCAAACTGCCACATTAGATATTTCTGTGGAGAACTGCTGGCCTTAATGCAGTCCATCAGTTTTACAGAAGGCCATGTCAGAGGAGGCATCTGCACCTGCCTCATGACCTTCTGCAGATCATAGTCCATCAAGAATCACTCTTTTCCTTTCAAGGAGTTCAGACCTGATACTTCAGTCTTTCAAAAATCAAATGGCATGTGCTAAGCTGAGAGCCAGAAACACCAGATGGAACAAGTGCCCAAAGGCACCTGCAGCTGCAGGGCTTTGCTGTATCCAGAGATCCTGCAGACAGAGTGCCATGCTGCAGAAATTGTGCCAATCCAATCTAAAGAAAAATGTGACACCACAGCCATTGGTAGCAGCTTGTTGTTAAGGACAGGCTTTGTGTACCACTGCAGAGAGTTTGTCCACACAAAGACTTTCCCTAATTGTCAGTGCCTGTTTGCTGTCATCGTGACAGTAGAATTGCTGTGTCTGAGAAACACAACTTACCCAGCAGGACATGAGCAGGGAGATCACAGGCAATTGCAGTCAGACAGCTCTGAAGAAGGTTGCTGCTCTGTCAGAATTCAATAATTTCTCAGAAGTATTTTGCCCTGAATGGATTTTAACAAAAAGAATAGAAATTATTCACCACAATTTTTTCCCCTTTCAAAATGAGGTTTTGGTATAGTTTTTAAAATGTTGCATTCCTGCTAAACAAATTAAAATTGGAATATTTTGCTGATAGCAAGACACAATCACTGATAACCTTATAGGTTTTATTAATTAATGATTTTTCTAAATTTTGGTGGTTTGAAGTTGCTTTTGACCTGTGGTCAGACTTGCATTCTGATTTTGCGGCAAGCTTTTTGAAATGAGAAATTAATTTACAATACATCATTGAACTGACTGGCCGATCAGGCTTTTTTCCTGGTTTGCATATAAAGCTTAACTGGGTGTGTTTCTGTACTTTTTAAAAATTGGCATGAATTATAGTTCTGAAAGGTAGAACTCTGATATGATCCTACTGTTCCTAAATATCTCTCATTTGCAAATCTAACAAAACCATCTCTTTGGGAATTCTTTAGTGTAATTTAAAAATTGGTTCTAAGTAAAAGAAGAAAAATAGTATTACCATGTCATATATTGATTTCATTTGGCTCATGGTGTGAGTGAATCAGATGTCACAATATAATTTTGCTCAAATATTTAGTGAAGTACCAGAAGCTAAGGAAGCATGCAGGTGGGGATTTTGATGTGATTATGCTGTCTTTAGCAATGGTTGTGATGTGGAGATCGGCACTTTCCACTGTGCAAGTCATACACACAGGCCAGATTTTTAAAATACAATGACTGCCTCTCTGGTTTGAGACCTGTTATTCCTTTTTCCAGAGCCCATAAAACTGTGCTTGTTGGGCTGGCCAGAGTTTAGAAGTTAATCTTTAATAAGGTTATATCTTTCCAAAAAGGAATAAAAATTGTGAGATTATCCTGAGTTTCCTTGTAAACAGCCAATTTTTTCGAAAGACATGGTGATGTGAACATGCAGGTTGTGCTGAGTACAGAACAGAACACTCAGAGTGTCTTCCCATTTTTCTTTGTAGCTCTTCTTTTCCTTTTGAATCTATTTTAGGTGCTTCAGCACACAGTTGCCACCCCATGACAGCAAGGGAGTCTTTATGTGGTGTAAGCTAGAACAGACTGCAGTGTGGGAGGATGGTGGATTACTGTAGCTTCATATTACAAGCAAATTTAGCAAGTGCTTTAAAAAGCCAAACTATGAAATAACATCAGTAAACTCATGACCAAAAAAAAGTCTAGAAATATGAATCTGGGGCTTATTTTATTCTAAGAGCATATTTAAGTGGAGAGCAAAGGACTGATGATAGGTGGAAGAGCACACTACTACGATAGTAGGAAAGGTCAACCCAAATGAGTGATTTCCTGGCTGACTCACAATCCATTACATTAATAGTACCATTGATTAATCTTTAACTAAATCCCCTTTGCCCTTTTCTTATTTTAAAATATTTTGAAAGTTTAATGAGTTAGCTTAGCTAGAGATTAGCTCAGTTGGTTAGAGGATGGTGCTAATAACACCAAGGTTGTGGGTTTGATCACTCTGTGGGCTATTCACTTAAGAGTTGAACTTGTTGGTCCTTCTGGGTCCCTTCCAACACAGAATAGTCTGTGATTTCAGTAAAAAACAACAGGGTCAAGACAGGATTGAGACATTACGGCTATTGTGAATGCCAGAGTTCTAGGAATGTCTTAAAAATTTGAGAGGGATGTAATCCTTTCTTCTCCCTGATACAATCCAGCCAATTGTTAATGCAGGTTATGTAATTTCCCCTTACAGTCTCCAGTACCTGCTGGTTTTTCTGTGAATGAGCAACCTTTACTGCAAGTGTCCAGTTTTGAGCCCCTCACTTCAACACAGACATTGAGGGGCTGCAGCGAGTCCAGAGAAGGGCAATGTGGCTGGTAAAGGGTCTGGAGCACAAGTCTTATGAGGAGAAGCTGAGGGAGCTGGGGCTGTTTAACCTGGAGAAAAGGAAGCTCAGGGGAGACCTTATCACTCTACAACTGCCTGAATGGAGGTTGTAATGTGGTGGGTGTTGGTCTTTTCTTCCAGGTGACAAGTGATGGGACAAGAGGAAATGGTCTCAAATTGCACTGGGGGAGGTTTAGATTGGATATAAGGAAAAATGTCTTCACTGGAAGGTTGTCAGGCATTGATACAGGCTGCCCAGGAAGGCTGAGCCACCATCCCTGGAGGTACTTAAAAGATGACTGGATGCAGCACTTGGGGATATGTTTTAGTGGTGGGCTTGGCAGTGCTGGGTTAATGGTTGAGCTCAATTGGTCTCCAAGGTCTTTTCCAATGATTCCACGGAAGAATAAGAAAAGCAACAACTGCCTTTGCCATTCAGTAGATGGCGCTCTTCCTTTCTGAAGTTATGGCTCACGTTGCTGATGCATTAGGTGTCTCACTTCAGAAGTGATTTAGGTCTACTGCTCTTCTATCTTTTATGCCACCACTGCTTGCTGTGTGTTTTGCCAAGACTGTTAACCCCTGTGCCTGGGCCAAGTCAGATTTTATCGTTTCCTTCATTTATCTTCTCACCTGACAAGGACTAGTTGACAATGTATGAGGCTTGTGTCTACCAACATTTTACAGTCAGTGCCCGGGAAAGAAACAATGTGTGCCTGGTAAATGGACCTGGTATCTCTCCAGAAGTGGATCTGCTGGTTTTCCATTGGGGTGCAGCATTGTCCTGAAATGTCTCTCCCACTCAGGTATCGACACAGACCTTTCTCACCTATCTGGCTTTTTAGAACCTACATCTATACTGGTGGACTCCAAAGGGTCCAAAGGGTGAGTGCACATGTACTGGCAACCAACCTGATCAACCTGACCCATGTTGGAGCAAGACCTGGGCATGCTCCAGCCTCCATCTGCCAGCCTGCATCTTGGGTCCTATCAGAAGAAAGAATTACAATAGCTGCTCCTGCCATCTCCTTGATTTGGATTTGGTAGAAATGCTGAAGGCATGAAAGACCATGCATCTCCTGCTCAGGCTGGAGACAACCTGAGTGATGAGGTTTAAGGACCTTCAGAGAAAATGGGCATATGCTGAAAACAGTTTTCACTATGAGGACACTCATACAGGGGTTCAGGTTGCTCAGAGAGGCTGGACCAGAGATCTTCTGTGGTTGCTTCCAGCCCAATTATCCTTGATACCACAATTCCCTGTTATGTTACAGTTTGTTTTAAAAGCAGAAGCATTCCTGAAAGATTAAAAATTACTGTGGTTATTGGTGGCCTAAGGTGGGATTTTATTTCAGTCTACTTGTAAGAGCCAGGAGATGCTCAGAGAAATGTGTACATGGGTGACCTGCTCATATGCTCCCCTCTGGAGAAGGAAAAGCTTGGAGACTTGCATTTGGGCTGGGGATGAGCCCTGTGTGGTGAAGAGTGAATCTGAGTGACTTCCCTTGTTTGCAGATTGGGCCTGGCTTCATTTACTGGGTTGTCCTACTCACAGATGTAAGGATCCACAGTGAATTTCATGAAGCTGAAAGAGTCGTGCACCAGGGAAAGGGGAAAGATCAGTCTGGGCTGATGCCAACTTCAGCAGGAGACGTTGGGTTTTCCTTTGAGAAGACATTGCATAGCACGTACTGGAAGTAGATCTTGTCATAGAAATTTAAAATAGCTGTAAATATGTAAAATGCCAGTGAGACACTTCAGCTGTGAGCAAATACTGCTGGCTGTTCATTAAAAAAAATGGCTGCACCTTGTAATAAGGAAGCCATTCCTCATATTCAAACTACAAGTAAAGTTTATAAAGTATGGAAAATCAAGTCTAATAAAAAAAAAACCAAATATCTTCCTGTCAGTATATTATAGATAATTATAAACTCAGTTTTGGTAGAGTAAAGGGTACTGTTCCATTACACTTGATGATGTACCATCATAAAGAGAGATGGATGGTTTAATAAGTACTAAATATGTGTTTCAACAGTGTTGCAGGCAAATTAAACTGGTGCTCATACTCATAAAAGTTAAAAATATATTAGGTCAATTTTATTTAAAGTTACTAAGAGAGAACATCTTTTTTTTCCTTCCCACTGGATTTCCCATCTTGCTGGTGATTTCTGCCGCAGAGTTTCTGCTAGCAGCACCTACTCTCAGCTGGACCTGCACAAATGTATCTGACATACACTTGCCTTCATTCATAATCTTTTTGGGGTTCACAGAACAAACCAAAGCAGGCCCCTCCAGTCTTCACTGCAGGAAAT
Source organism: Entomyzon cyanotis (assembly GCA_024500445.1). NCBI lineage: Eukaryota > Metazoa > Chordata > Aves > Passeriformes > Meliphagidae > Entomyzon > Entomyzon cyanotis. The sequence goes on from JAKEPQ010000871.1 coordinate 20,186,254, forward strand.
GAGCCAGAAAGTCTGTGACAATAATTCAGGAGTGATTGCCTTGCAAAAGTAATGATGGGGTGAGATATTTGGACTCTTCTGTCTTTGAGGAACTGCACAACACTGCAGTAGAGAATAATCATGCTGAAGGAGGAATACCTCCATCACTACTACAGTTGAAACTGGGACTATCCCATTTCAGTGTCTAAAATCATATTTACACACTTATCACACGCTGCAGATAACAGAGAGTGGATCCACCTTTCTTGTACCATAGCACACTCTTAGTGAAAGGCCAACATGCAAGAGGAGGTGTGGATCTAGTTTATATGAGGATTAAACCAGAAGATCCCATGGATGCTGAAGTTCAGACTCGATGCAGTCAGGGTTTCATCCTTCGAATTAGTACAGATTCAGAGAATGCTTGGAGCAGCAAACACATTTTTTTCCAAGCTGGTTTGCTCATCTCTATTCTGAGGTGAACATAAAATACGGTTTTTAGTCAGGCAAAAATAGTACACGTAGTCATCTAAATCAATATTCATTACAAGCTATTTCATACTGAAAACAGAATGCAGAGTTGATTTTCAAATGATTCCTTAAATTAATCAGCTTTTATTTTGATTTTCTCTTTGCCTCTTATTTGACATGTGGTCTACTATTCTTTACTAGTTGGATTTAACCAAACAAGATTTTTATAAGCTCTGACTAATCTTTGTAGTATGGGAAAAAAATTATTCTGTGAACAAGGGGAAAACAGGCAGCACTAATTATCTCCAGCACAGAAGAACTCTATGTCAAAAAAATCCAAGCCTTGAAGTACATTTTCCTGTCAAAGCTTGGTTTATTAATATGCTCATCAGTCATGTAAATATTCCAAGTATGTGTCATATAATGTGAATCGGAATGTGTTGGTGTCATGTGGATGAAATATACAATCCTTGTTGTTGTTGGTTTTGTTATTTTTTTTAATTAAGAGCCTTTTCAGAAGTGCATTTGTGCTGTTTTGTGGTTTTTCTGTCTCCTGCCAAGCCAGCAGGTGGGGGAGGGCTCCCTGTGCACTGCAAGGTCCTGGTCCTTCCAGCAGGAACTCAAGCAACCAATAACTTTTTTTGATCCTGAGCTTAAAGCTCAGCAAAGCCTGATGTCATCTGCGTTGTCAAAAAGCCTTGACATTAAAATGTTTTCCCTCGTTTTCCTTCCCTACCCTCGTCTTTTCATGTAAATGTTCAAAAATCAGGCACCACAAGCCATCTCAGAAGACTGGTCATTTGAAATAACAATTTTCTTAATGTGTAGGTTCTGGCAGCTGGGTGCTCCTCAGGCAGAGCCTTTGCTGAGGGCTGCACCAGGACCACCTACACAGTCCCTGCAGCAGATCAGGAACACGGTCTTGCCTGCAGGCTTTCATCTCCTATTTCCCTCCCTGCCCCAGCCAGGGAGGGCTGATGGAGCTGAGGCATGTGAGGGTGGCTAGCAAGCTGCCCCATCACATGTCTGAGACATGTTCTGCACACACTGAAGGGGCTGGTGACCTCAAGGCCTTGGCAATAGAAAGGTCTCTTGGACATTTGGAACAAAGTGCCCCCCCTTAGTTCTCATCTGCTACCAGCACCTCCACCTGCACGCCCTGGACAGTACATACATAGGAAGCCTTCCCCCCTCCACGTAGAGAAGAGCAAACAGTCAGTCTCCCACCATCATCAGAAAGCGTTTGGGCAGATGAAAGGCACTGGTTCCTCCCTGAGGGATGAAGAAAAAGAGCAGGTCTGCTTGGTGGCTTTTTTAAGGACACTTTTTTGCACATTCTCTCTTTGCCAGCCCCCATGTATAATGGCTATCTAAATGCTCTGTGTTATGGTGTCTGGTCAGTTGGAATAGAGAGGAGGGCTGATGCCACCATTTGCCTGGTGCCACCAAGATTCTCCCAGCTGGTCTTGCAGCAGTAGGTCAGTAAATGCATCTGGCAAAGGTGCCAAACAGGGAATGCAGGTGTGTGTAGCCCAAGTCATGTCTGTCCCAGAGTAAAGAGGGCAGAAGTAGCAGCACATTTTTCCCCTGAAGCCTCCTGCTCCTGGAGCACTTCTTTGTACGTCGCAAGTGAACATATTTTGCAGAAGAATAAAAAAGGACAAATGTGCTTTTCCCATATATGACATTGTTGAAAGCTCTCTGACAAGCTCAGGTCAGGATTCCTTGAAATTACCTGAACTTCTGTAGATACTTCAGCTTTTACAGAGATTCAGTAATAAGGTGATTAAATTCATGCTCATATAAACAGCTGTAGTCTAGTCCTCTCTCTTCTTCCAGTTTCTTACAGTGAAGGAGTAGCCAATACATAAAATACCCTGGAGATTTCCTTTTTTACCAAAAGCACTTAAAGCCAGAGAACCTTATTTCAATATAACATGCTCTGCCCAAGTTTGTATAATTTTGTCATTGGGAAGCAAATTATATCTATGATGAAAGACTGCAGCTTGTTAGTTTGGGCCTATATTTCTGTAAATTTATGATTTGTATCTTCTAACTTGCAGTTCTTTGGCTTTTAGCCTCCATACTCCAGATAAAGTGGTCCTGGTAAAAAAACTGGGGATGTCCATCTGCATTGCTTTCTGTGCAAGGCCTCAAACACAAAGCAGAGTAATTTGTTGCCCTGACAATTTATTTCTGGCTTAGGACTTTTTTTTGTCCTCCTTGTTGTTATAGTTACTGACCAGAACACGTATGTACTTCTTGCTCTACCTGCTGTCTGAAAAGGTATAATTTCCTGTCAAGGGCAGTGTCTACACTGAAAGTGGAAGGTCTTCACATTTCTAATTAACCACTATTTAAAAATCTTAGCAGCCACGAAAGCCAGATGTTATGACACCAAGAGACATTTGTTGATTATGGTCACCCCCACACACCATCTGATTGATGTGCTTTCTAATGTTTTAGGTGTCTAACATTAAAAGCTAAGACAACTTACTTAAAATGCATAAAATTTCATTTCTCTGATTTAAGGAAACTCTAATCCAGTAATATATAGGGCTTCACGTGGAGAATTGTTCTTCCATCACTCTTGGTTCTGCATATGCCATTTTCAAACTACTTGAAGTTGAAATCTTCTCCTGATAGCCAGGCTTTCAAGACAAAGCAGCATCATAGTTATTATTATTTTTAGCTGGATAAATTACTTACAAGGGATATATAGATGTACTTCCTCTTCCCTCCTAAATTCCTGACTTGTCAGTGTAATGTGAATCTGGCTGAACATTTCTTTGAATTAAGAGATTGACATACCCATGCTATGTATTTTTCACACTTGTCTTTCACATAGTCTTCAACAGAGCCTTCAATAATCCAGCCCTCTTTTCTCTGAATTCCCTGGATATGAACAGAAGGAAACCCCTTCTCTCACACTTGGACTAAACACTGGCAGTGTGGGTCAGGATCCTCGATTCCTTCTTTTTTTTATGTCAAGCTGGCGCTGAACTGAGACCAGTAGAGTGACTGGGAGATGAAAGTGGGGAATATTCTGCCAGCAATACTTGAATCTCAGCCACTGAGAGCTCTGAGCCCTGTGGTGAGTTATCCTGAAACAGCCCAGTGGCCCAGAGGGGACACAGGTGTGACCCTGCTCCTCCCCTTGCCCAGGGAGAGGGAGGTGATCCCATCACAAACAGGGCTGAGTCCTAGCTGAATCAGAGAGTCAGGAGATGCTGTCAGGTGCTGCTTTGCTGTCTTTGCCACACAAGGCACACTGATTTTATCATCACTTCGGCTATCTTAACTTCTAATTACTCCCAGTGATAGGAAGAGGAGGGTATTTAGCATACTGGAATAGAGTTCTCTAAGTCTGCAGTACTGAACAGTTATAAACAGGAGAGGCCCTTAGGAACAATGATGTGCCTTACGTCTCTAGAAATGAAAGGAATTTATGTCTTTATTGATTATTGTCATAATTTTTGTAATCAATAAACTAACTAAGCAGAGCCAGTTTGATCTTCCAGGCTTTTATTTCTAATTAGAACTAATGAATAGTCAAGGGAACAAGACAGGGGAGTTATTGACTGACTCATATAACAGATCTCTAAATAAACAAGCTACTTACTTCCCTCTAGGAGAGAAGTCAGCAGCATGTCACTAATGGATGGTGTTACACTGACAGGTACAGGAATGGTTTTCTTATGTAATATTTAATCCTAAAAATGTTTCTTAAGACACTGTCAGAACAGAAGTTGAAACCTGTGTAATGTTATATTCCCTTTGAATTCAGAGTGAGAAAACTTTGCAGCCATCTAAGTTCACAAATTGAAGCCTAGGAATGATAGACTTTGGTCAAGAAGAATATATAACTTCTCCACAGAAAGGTACACTGTTTCAGAAAATCCCAGAGAAGCTTTGTTCTTATGACTGGTTTGGGTGATAAAGAGACTGCTTTTGAAGTCAGGTTCTTTAATTTGTTGTTGGGGCTTGGGTTGTTTTTTTTTTTTTTAATACCCTTTGGCTTATGCCCATCTTGCAGAATCCAGTCCCATGTCCTCCTAAGTTAAACTGCTGATCCTTCAGAAAGAGAAAATGGTATAAATAGCTGTCAAGAGGGCAGGATAGATAAGTGTGCTGTCTGGAATCCCACAGATCCTAATGTCAGGCCAATCCTGCGGCACTGATTCAAGGGAAAAAATCCACTGATGTGAAAATGATTTTTTACTCAGTCAGATCTAGTCGGACTGTATTTTCAAATCTATGACATATGTATAATGGTCATAAAGGGACAAAAAAAGCAAAACAATAGAGCCCACACATCTTCAAAGACTGTGAAGGGATAATCAGTTTTACACTTCTCACTCAGATGAAATCCATGCAGGATTTCATGCAAAGATGTCTTTAACTCTGATCTCTCATGACAAATGCATAAACCATAAAACCCAGGAGGACTGGGGCAGGAGTACAAGAGAGACACCAGTGATGGACTTCAAAGCCAAAGGAGTGCCCTGCCCATCATTTGTGGCTAGATTGCAACACCCCTGGCATGCCCCAGGTGATGCAATACATGTCATGATAAAATTTTAAAATTCTGCCTCATTGCAGCAAAGATGATGGGTTGTGAGGCAAGAGAACCTCCTTAGTACATGCTGCAGTTACTTATGTTTCACATTCTCAACCAATGTTTGATTTGATCCTCAATGTACAATTCTAAATCAGAAAAGAGTGGAGTTCATTATGAATTGTTGATGATTAGAAGCATGGGGGATTAGGCAGAAGTTCTGCTTGCATTTTCTAATGAGTACAACTGCTACTTAATGCAGTGTTTTAAGTGAAATACTGGAAACCTCAATGGGTCACACAGCTTTTGTGTAGCAGATCTAGAGTCTGCTTGCCACAGACATACTTTTTTGTTCAGTTGGGTTTTGGTTTTGGGGTTTTTTTTGGGAGAGCTTAATATGTTTCTGTATGTTAATGATCCCTGAAGAGATCTTTCGGATTTTCTTCCTGCTGCAATCGTTCTCCATCTGTCTTTTTCTCTGCATCTGTTGCTTGTTAATCTTTAGCTTCTCTGTTGCTCCTGGTTCTGGTAAGAAGATTTTGGAAGGGCACCTTCGCATTGTCTTCTACTGCAGGTACAAGGATAGAGGAAAGACAAACAGGCAAAAATAAAGGGATATGGTGAAATACTCAGATTGGAAGAGGAAATGCAAATAAAGTAAGAAGAGAATTCTCATTCTCAGGTGGAGGAGTTTTTATAAAGTAGAGCATAACATTGTAAGATACCATATGATATTTTAAGCTACTTGTGTCTATTTTAAGATGTCTCACCTCCAAAGCATTGACAGAACAGTCATTCCTTAGTACCTAAATGTCCCTCCAACTATTCAGTTACAGACATTTAAAGCTGACAATATGTTTTTACTGCATGTTCTCATTAACCAAGACCTGGGTGCATTCATTACTCGTGGCTATGAGATACTGACATGATATAGCCATGAAAGGTCTCACTGAAGCTAAAGGACAGTGTAGTCATATATAGAATATACAGAGTATACAGATAGGAAACAGCAATCTATGACTATAACCTAGAATTTAGGTCAAAGCATCTAAGCATCAACGCTGTGAAGTGCTGCTCTGAATTCCAGCACAGAAGTGAGGGATGATACTCAAATCCTGGTGAAAGATGGCACTTGAATACTTTGAGGCAGGCACTACACAGTAGTAGCAGGACCTGCACCCCATGGCCCAGGAAGATCCTTGTGCCAAGGTACTTGTGCACCTTGGAGAAGGGGAGATCTAAGTTCAGAGGACATAGGACACACACCCCAAATTCCTGCCCATTTTTACTTCCCTCCTCTTCATCTTTCCTTTTTCTTCAATTCTTTTCACCCCAGTCTGACCTTTCATCACTGTTTAGCACTTCTTTCCTCCTCTATGAGGCAAGAATACACCTGGGTTGATGAAAGTGAGAAAATGGACAACAAAGAGAGAGGTGAAAAGATGGACAGACTTAATGAAAGTTATAAAGGGCTGTTTCTCAATGTGATTGCTTTTTGGTGTTTCAGTCTAAAAGTTTTGACATTTAATATTTTTGTGTTTCAGTCTCAAAATATTACAAAGAAATATTTTTCTTTGGGGAAAGAAAAGAAAGATTTTGGGGATCACTTATCTTTTTTTCTTTGTCTTCCCCCAGAAAATCTTGAGACAACCTCCAAGAAAGAAAGAAAGAAAGAGAGAAAGAAAAAGAAAGAGCAAGCTGAGTTTACAAGGCAGGAGTTTATCTGGAAAAGCCCATGAATCCCTTCTTGCCACTGAAGACATCCTTCTCGTCCAAGAAGGAAAGTATTTTTCTCCTGAAAACACTTGCTAAAAATTATCTGTGAAGAATGGTCACAGAAGTGTCTTTGGGACTAATCTTCTCCCCCAGCTTTGGCTGTAAATGCAGTCTCTCAGTGTACCTACCTTCCTGGTTTGGAGCCTCCTGTCCTCCACTGAGGGTCTGCAGAGCACCTGGAAGCAATGGTGACAATGGCAGTGTCAGACAATTTCACAGACTTCACCTGTAATTCCTCAAACAAAAATTTTACTATGAGGAAGTCAATACAATTTCCTCCTATCACACTTCTATTTGTCAAAAACTCCTGGCTTGCCCTTGAGCACCAGCAGTAGGTCACATCTATGGATTTGATGGTGCACCAGGCATGGATGTCTGGCACAGTGACATGCCCAGAGTGCCCGGAAAGCGCCGCCCGGCGCAGCATTCACCCGCACGGCTGCACCAGCGCTGAGCTCCCTCTGTCCTTTCTTCCCTGGGTGGCAGGGAGCCATGCCCTACCACAAAGCCTGCATTGTTGAAGCATAAAGAACAAAACGTGCATGTTTAGTCTGATCAGTGCTGGAACAAATCGCTTGTGCTTATCAGATTGCAAGGTCCTTTCTGGGAACAGAAATTTGGAGTCTGCAGAAAGCTGAAAAAACTCTCGAAGTAAAAGCAAGTCAGGCAAGCCAAAATACAGAGAGATCTCCACCTTTGAGTCATGGTGCTTCATGAGTTGCTCATTTGTGTAACTAAGTATTACAGAGCTATTGTGAGACACATCCAGAGTTCTGGACTGGAGGAAAGCAAGTTTCTTATCATTAAATATTTACCTGAAATACTAATCCTTACTGCCTAAAAACATATTTCTCCCTGTTAGAAAGGCAGATATGAACTAAAAACTTAAGAACTGCAACCTGATACAAGACTAATTCAATGTCCTCTATTGCACTACACATCCCTGAGAAATTGCAAAAGGGCTGTTTGTGGGTAATTATTCCCCAGGAAGTTTATTTCGCTCACAGCACTCCAGCATGTGTCATCAACACATCATAACGCTGATGACACATACTTCAAAATGCCCTAACATGTCAAACTCTGACAGAGATAAAAATAAAATATATTTAACCTGTGTAAAGGGTTTCCCCTTGTTTAAATTTTGCCTGATAGGGAATGATCAACATATGTATTAGTCCTGAACCTAAGCAGGCTTGAAACAAAGCATTTAAGGAAAGGATCACCTGATGCAATTGCTGAGATCTGTGGTTCAGTGACCTTGCCAGTCTCCTTCATTCTTGTATTATTTCCAGGTCTCTTCAAACAGCCTTTTGATTGTTACTAACCATCTTCTGCATCTCTAAGTAAGCTATTATATATTATTTTCCCCTAAGTTTTAATAACACTGAGTTTGGTGCCAAAGGGACCTCACAGAGAGAGATCAGTCAAATATGTTCCTTGTTGAGCTTCAGAAATAATCTGTTTATAGCCAAACCCTGTCCAAATAACATTTTATTCTTCTGGGAACAGTTTATTTAGTATAACAAGTTCCCTGAAGTAAGTGGACTCAAGGTTTCACAGCCTTCCTCTGCCTGTATGTTTAATGTGCTTAGGCCTGCCTGCCTGCCTGCCTGCCTGCCTGCCTGCCTTCCTTCCTTCCTTCCTTCCTTCCTTCCTTCCTTCCTTCCTTCCTTCCTTCCTCCCTCCGTCCCTCCCTCCAGAAATGGCATTTTCTGAGTCGTTCACCTGACCCTAACCTAGGCTTTTCTCTTTTGAGGTGAACTGAAAGATCCTAAATACCTGGTTTAGCTGGGAGTGACAGAACATTTGCTCTTCCTATTTCACCCTAATTGACACTCGTATTTCTTAATACAAACAGCTCACTGCATTAGGTGTGCATATTTTGGCATTATCTGTAATGTTCACAGAAAAACCTTCTCAGTAAATGCCTCTATTTTTGCTCTCCATATGACAGAAGAAAGAAGTAAAATAAACTAGCAGTTATTGTCTGTTCTTATTTTTACCCTTTTTCTTATTGGTAGTTTTCTTTTGCAAAATGTCTTTTAAATTTTTCTGGTGCAATCCACAGCCTCCCTTCAGCATAGGAAAAATGCTGTGCTTGGATATTTAGGGCATAATCATGGTTTCCACTGAACTGTGCATGAAGAGTGGGATTCCTAATGACTGGGTTAGCTCCCAGAGGCAGCAACTCTTCTGGCTGTGATGTCTGAAAGACACCTTACCTTTTTTACAACCCCCAGGAAATGTTCTTCACTGGTTGTCCCACTACACTAACTGGTTCCATTCTGTTAGCTCCAGAAATACAGCTAAGGGAAGTGATTAAACTGGACAGACACTGCTTTGTTTGGAGATCTTCTCATTCCCAGCAGCTGGACAACTGGAAAATGAGATTTGTGAGCCGATAGTGGTTCTGTCTAGTACGCTCTGAAAGTTTTATTATTGATTTTTTTTAGGATTTTATAACATGAATGTCTCAGTCAGATAGAACGAGGTACAGAACTGAAAGCTGCTTTGTGCATACTTGAAGATGTGTTTAAAAATACCAAAAAGTACAAATCTTATCAAATGCATTTCCACGATTCCCTCCTTTGTCCTCCATCTTTTTCCTTAAGGCTTTTCTTCTGTGAGTCACTCTGGTGAAGCAGCATCAGTGATTCAATAGAGTTTTTATCATTTTATGCAACATACAAAAAAAAAGTCATTTTGCATCTGCAGCTTAATTCTCAATTGTTTTCCTCTTTTCCTTCCTATGAAAGGTATATTTTACATCCTTATCTATCCCTCATAATAAAAAATGTGTAACTGGACAAAATAGATGTTCCTGTCTGCACCTGACCCTTTGGCTATGCTTTCCCCATTGGCAGAGCAGGGCCAGGCCTGGAGGAAGCATTTAAGGAGGACTCACAGCCCACGTAGGCCACCAGGTTTGATGAAGGAGCCCCATGCAGTACCTGAGCTTCCACTTCTGTTTTTATCAGGATACAAATCTGCCTGGAATATAGGAGAAATAGGAAAAAACATATCACAGCTGTGTGACCCAGACACTGCCCAGTCCACAGCTCTGTATTGCAACAGATCCCAGCATAGTGCAGCCTTTGCCAGCACCCCAGTTTCCAGAAAAGGGGAGGAAGGAATTGAGATGGGAACTCAGCCAGGGGTGCCAGGGTGCTAGGATGCTGCTGAAGAGCTGTGCCTTGGGTAGCTCCTCTCATCTCCACGTCCTTTCTATGGTCCCTTGACAGCATCCATGTGGGGCATGAGGGCTGTGGGACCCAGCCTGGGAATATTAAGATGAGATATCTGAGATATTTATCAATCAAAATGTTGGGCGTGAATGATAGAGGGAGTGGGACAGGTTATGTTCAAATGTCTGCAAGCTAGGAATGAAAGAGAAGTGTTTGAGCAGTTTAATGGGAGAACCTGGAATGACAATAAGAGCACTATGCTAAAGTTGGAGCTGGTGAAAGAAATGTGACCCTAGTAGCACTGTGTTCCTTTGAGAATTAGGAAAATTAGGAAGGAAAAGCTGGCAAATTAAAAGGACAGAGTAAGTACAGCAAAGAAAGGGGGAAAAAAATCACAAAAGAATGAATCTTTGTAAAATTATTGAGAAAAACACTGAAAAATTTGGGCACAGTTAATCTGGGAAGACCTACAGAGCAATGATAAAGGGTCAAAAATAGGCTGTCTGTGCTGATCAAGACAACATAAAGCCTGGTAATTTTGTCAGCAGTGAAGATTCACAGCTCCAGAAAAAAAATATATTATCATCTTCCGCCAACTGATATCCATTTGTGCCTATTAAGGTCTCCCTTGACAAAAGCAGTTATGTCATTATCTGTGAGCCAGCTGGGGTTAATGGTCCCTTTACAGGTGGAGGTAGTGGAGAAGGTGCTGAAAGAAACTGAGGGCACAGGAAGGCAATGTCCAAGCTGGGACATGGGTTAAAGGGCAGGTGTTGAATGAAAGGAGATTCAGCAGTTATCATATTCTAAAACCTTTTCCCATTTTTCCCTGTGCTTTTGTGCTCCTCGTGCCACTATTGCCCGTGGCAACGTGGGTGTCTGGGGTGAGGAGTGTGTCTGGCTTCTTCAGCTGCAGCGACAAATTCTGCTGCCTACTAACCTGATTCGTGCTTGAACCAGTAACCCAGAGCTGGGAGGCTGCCTAGCTCATTAAAAATTCCCTGAGCGAATTTTCTGACCCAGTTCCAAAACAACAGAGAAAGCTTTTCAAGTTGGTTTTTGGAATTCATGTCTTAAAAGATTCAGGCAACATATGGATTATTTATTCACGTAGGGGATTTAAAATTGTTGCTTTATTTAGGAAAAATGCATCTGATTTTCAGCACTGTCTTTGTTTTACAACTATTCAGGCAGCTACTAAAGGAGCAGGTGGAAGTGGAAAGGAAGGAACTGGGACAAGGTCTTAGGCATGACTACAAGGACCCGACAAACCCAGTTCTACTGCCAAATTGTCTTAATGAAAGAGCTGAGTTTACTTTCTACATGCCTGTGAAGGGCAAAAGGGCTCATTTATTATCTCAGCTACTTTATTTGGTTCTTTCTATACAAAGGACTTAGCCCATTCTCCATGTATTTTGAATTCATCAGAAAAAAATAATTGCACCCATATCTGCTTGTACAACATGTCCTTCATTTCAGAGTCAGATCCACAGCAGATGTCACCAGACAGGTCCATTGAAGACACACCAGCTGTCCTGATTCATACCAGCTCCAGCTCCACGCTCTGTTAATGAAAATGCATACAGGCTTGCAGCTTCACCAAAATGATTGTGCTTGGCTTCAGGCTCGAGCTAGGAGCCCCTCCTATTGCAATTGTGTTGTATGTCAAATCCCTTTTGAGGAAACTGAAGGTAAAAATAGAAAAGCAACGTTGTTGTTGTTGCAGACAAATCTCAGGCAGGCAACAGCCTCTCTCCACGACCTTCAGGTAGAGAAAGTTGTTTTTTCAGGAAATCTCAGCAGAACTTGAACTCTTCAGTAGATGTAAGGTCTCTTTTCTAGAATCAGAGTAAGAAATAGAAGGACAACAAGCTGTAATTCCCATCTCTGTCAGTACTGGTTACTAAAGAACTGAAGACACAAAGGAACAGAGTGTAGAGATACACACAGGACTTTCACACCCCCACAAAAAGGTTGGAAGCACAAAGGACAGGAGCTCAGGGAAGCAACAGTGAAGAGCGTGATGGAAGGAATTTGAATCCTGCACAGGGACTCCAAAAGAGGTGCTGACACTGTGGGACCTACAGCCATTCTCCCTGCAGCTTCACAACCTCCCTGCACACTCTTCTCCTGCTCTCCTGGCATCAGGCCTGAGGTTCGCTCCATTCCTTTCCCTCTGGATAAGTCCTGTCTGATCTTGGAGACCAAAAGGTTTGGTTTCTAAAGTTTTCTGCCCAGGAAAAGCAAAAAAATTGTGGATCAGAACCCAGCAGCTTCCCAGATGGCAAAAAGGCTGATGCGCCCACACACTCACCTTGTAGTTCAAAAATTCCCAAAACAATCCAGCCAAGGGCACATTATATTTTGGATAAACATCTATTGCTGCACCCATGGAAAAAAATCCCAGGTAATCCTCTGTATCTTACCAATCTTCCCTGGCAAGGCAAATAAAAGAGTCCATGCAATTATAAACCCAATAGCCTGAAATTAATCCCAGGTAAAATACTCAATGGCTGATCTGAGAGTCAACTAATAAAAAAATAAAAGGAAGTGGTATATTTAATGCTGAACAAAGTGCAATTAAGAAAAAGTAGCTTGTTATCAACTGATAATATTGCAAGATTGATTGTAAGATCTAGCTGTGGCTGTTGTAATAGACTCTGCAGGTTGTATGATGTGGCACGGCATGGCATTTTGATTAAGAGGCAGAGTGGATTAAAAACTTGCTGGTAGATTTCAAAATGCAATGGGGATTTTTGTTTTCATGGTTACATTTCTATTGGTTCCCACAGAGATAAATTTTTAACATTATGCCATTTAAAACTCTTCAGTAACAACCTGGAGAAATGCAGTCTTTTGCAAATATTAAAAGCAATAAAAGGTGCATTAATCAATTATGATGATATCAGGTCTCTGATACAGACCAATATGAACCTGTCAGTAAATAAGATGCAAGTAAGCATAATTTGAGGGTGGCTTATAGTGAAAATATGTCTCTACAAACACTGCGAGTTTTGGGAAGGGCTGTAGTGGAGGGTGGAGGTCCTGGCACATCACCTGCTGAACACGAGCTTCAGAATCATGATGGCAAAACCATTTGCTCTCATCTTTGTTATAACCTGATTCTAGCAGCACAAAGCAAAAGGAACAGAGAGGTTTGTGTCATACCCACAGGAAGGCTGCTGCTGAAATGTTTGTCTCATATGATGCCTACAAATTCAAGGAAGATGTTGATGAAACTGGAGAAGATTCAGGAAGGGGCCACAGAAATTACTGAGGGACTGAAAAACATATCTCTTGAGAGAGAAAACAAAGGATCTAACCTATTTAGTTTACTCAGATGTATGTTGGCCAGGGAGATGTTTACTTTTTAAACATGGGGAACAGAGATATGGTAGTTAGTCTTCACAGTGCCAAACAAATACAAAAGATGGGAAACTGAGCTGGCCAAATACAGGGTATTTTTCACATGCTTTCCTAGGGATAGCAAAGTCTATGCATCCTTCTGTTCCACCTCTTGTTTTAACTCTTCCTCCCCCACTCAGACAAATTGAAAATATCTTTAGTGCATTTTTCCACTTACAACCAGCATTACTAGGGTGAGGCAGTGGGCAAACAGAAATCTCCAAGATATGACAAGTGTCCTGACAACCAGCAATGGGGCAGAGCACTGTGCTGAATCCTGTCCTTACCCAGAGGAGGACAGCTGTGATTGTGTGTCCTGCTGTCCAGCACAGGTGACAGCTGGTCAGTGCTCACACACACACACACACTGCCCAGTTAGCCAGTTCATGATGCATTGGGCTTGTACTAGGTTTTTCTAAAAGCCTGGCCAGGAGTGTAACAAAGACTGAATCAGAGCAATCCTGTGGTTTGTCTGTTATAGAAGATCAAAGTAGATATCTGTGGTAGCCTTTCTGGCCTCACTGTCTCTGAATCCCTGACTGTTTGACTCATAAAAACTAAGACTGTGCCAACACTAAAGAGTAGGTGACAAAGTGTTGGGGAATACAGGATGTAAAGAAGGTTTAAATCAGGCATGAAACACTTGTGCTGCAGTACTGTCAGCCAAATCTACAAGCAAATGTGATTCACAGCCCCCAGGCAGCCAGCCCAGGTGAACAGGTGCTTCTGTGACAGCAGCCTTTGAGCTGCCCCATTTAACACTGACTTAGGTGTAACTACAGGAGCTGCAGTCATGCCCTTCAGTGTCAAAGGGGCACATCCTACCAGAGTCTGGTACAGTAAGCAAGCTGTTCTCCCTGGTGCACTTCATTTACCCTGAATATTTCACTTGGAGAGCAGTCTCCACAAGAGGAATGAAGCACCCTGGATGCTGAGGCTGTGGGGTGAGTTGGTGAGGAGCTGGCCCTCTGGGTGCTGCACACCCAGACTCCTTTGAGAAAGGAAAATCATCAGTTTGCACTCACTCACCAGGGAACAGCATCCAGCACTTGCTCAGAACATGCTAAGAGGTAACTTAAAACTGTTGCTGACAGATTTATTCCATTTTCTTTTCAGACGAGCACTTAGTAAATAGAGTTAAGGGTGCTCGGATCATCATAGGTGCTGTGACAGACTGGCTTAACTTGAGTACACATCTGTGACTTTGGTGCTCAGGCTGATTACAGCCACCCAAAAATCTGCCTTTGGAGCAGTATGTTGCCTCATATATTTTCTGCATATGAAATTGGGAAATTATGGTTTTGAGTGGGCCTGTTCCATGTTTGATATTCCAACTTGAGCCATACATGGGAATTCAAAGGTAACATCTGATGCCATAGACAATGATGGAAAAAAACTGGACAATGCAAATATTGCTGCTTCTGAATTCTACACTCCTGCACTTTGTAGCCCAGTCTTGCAGGGCTCTATGAAGAAAAGCAGTGTACATCCCAGCTGCCCAGTCACTGCTCCAGAAATGCAGTCCTGGAGAGGCTGACGCAGGATGAGCCCAGTTCAGAAAGCTACCAACTCAGGCTCAGGCTAAGACATAAACTGTCCAATTTTGCACAGTGTAAGACCCCTGCTAATAAGGCAGCTCTTATTGCCAGGTCCTGAGCAAAAAAAACCCAGCTGAGCCCTGGAGAGTGGCAGGGTTTTTTTGTGTGACCTATTTTCTTGAATATATTTTTTCCTACAAATGTACACAAATTCATAGGAATTAGGAACTGTGCAACAAGCTGTTGTGCTGGTTTGAAAACAAACCAGTGGGAGATCACAAGTCAAGACTGAAATTAAAAATAAGTGAAATAATACAAGGAAAAGCACTGACAAAGTCAGATACAACCTAACACCCTGTTAGGGTGGTAGTAGCAGTCCAACTGAAGTAGTCCAGTTGAAGCGGTGATCCTGTGAAGGTCTGGTCTCTAGCTGAAGATCCAGTGGTAGCTCTTGTCCTCTGGGAACCCAGTAGACAGGGCTAGCTCAGGCAGTTCCAAGGCCAGGTTATATCCAGGTGGGAACACCTGGCTCCTCCCCCTGAGCAGAGCATCCCACAATGGGATGAGATAAGTCCATGAGTCACACGGTGGGTCCCTGATGGCCCATTGTCTGTCATCCGGGGTGGGTCGTTAGCAGCTGATAACAGCTAACGGCTCACAGCTGGTGGTAATAGAATACTTAAACACATCTATATTGCAACCCAGGACAGCTGTTTATTGTGCTTGAAACACAGGAAGTTCACAGGACCCTGGTGGGTGTAACAGTTTCTCCAAGTCTCTGGAGTGACCAGCTCAGCCCCACTAGCACAGGTATCTGCAGGCTGCTGGGATCTTTGGGATGAACTCAGGGTGCAGCCCAAATTCTCCTTGTTGGTACAATGCCTTAGCTGCTCTGCTGATCCCGTGACACCCCAGAGCCACAGTACAAGGCTTGTTTCAAAAACTCATCAGCCTGTGATGTGGGGCCCAGCAGATGCCTTGCAGAAGACTTGTGGCTACCCCTCTTGCTGCTGTTTCTTCTCTCATGCTACCCCTCTGCAGACACAAAACTGAAGGTGTTGCTAACTCTTTCTGCAAAAACTGCAGCTCAAACAGCCTCATATCAGGCTAGTAAGCATAAGATAAAAAGAGGAGTCCAGTTTTTGTGTATGGAGAAGAGGATGTTCTCAATGCTTGTTCAGGCAAGAAAGAAATAAGCTCTGCAGAAGAGACCTCTGAACACTGGAAATCTTTTAATAGCAATATATCTTCCTGAATCAACACAGTCAATCAATAGTGTTACAGAGTTAAATATCACAGTAACTTCCTTCATGTCTTCCTCCTTATGGTCCTAACCTTTACTCTTCCATATGTGCAACCTGCCTCCAGTGTTTGTTTCTTTTTCTGAGCCTATTCTGCCTTCCCTGCCCAATGCTGACATGTTCTCCATCAGTAAATATGAGCTGCTCTTTAGAAGTCAGTGATTAATTAGGAGAGGGGGGGAAAAAAAAGCTGAAGCCAAATTTTCTGTGGTGGTTAAAAGGTGCTAAACCTGACCATGGGATGACACCCTGGGCCTCCCTAGTCAAGGCTGCTGGCCAAGGAAAACTCGTGTGGAAGGGGAAAGGTTGTGGGTGTGCCCATCACTCACAGCTGGGCTGACATCAGGCTCTCTGTGAATTACACAGAGCAGAAGACAGCACTCAAGTTTTGCTCCACTTTTCCCTGGAAGCCAGGGAGAAGTGAAGACTTGCTGAGCAAGCAGTCATGCTTCCCCACAGATAGCCTGAAGGACACATCTGTTTCTGCCCTGAGACGTGTGTTAGTGAGGGATAGAACCAGAGCTCTCAGACCTTTGCCAAAATTTGCATCTTATTAACAATGTGGCCTTGTTAAATTTCCTTAGCTCGAGCAAGACAATACCTGCAATTGGCCTCAGAAAGGCTATGGAGAGCACACTTTGATTGGGTTTAAGCTGTACAGCATAAAGGAGTTGCTTTTCGCTTTGGCAGCACGGACAGCACTGGTAGGTATTCCACTCAGCAAGTGCTACCAGCCTTTAAGGGCTCAGATACTCAGTGGGGATTTATTATTTAGCCAAAAGCAGAGACAAAATTAGCAAGGATAAAACAGAATTTACAACAGCTATGTGTAAAGCTCTATCAAACAGGCTTTTTGCTCAGAGCTTAACCTACAAATATGCCATGTAGTCCTCCTTTTCATTGCAGAACAAGTGTGTGGTGTCTTTATAGTGGCAAGATCTAGCATAAGAATAAAGTCTTTTCTGCATTCATTTTCAGTCGTACTGATACAAACATACATGTCTGTAACTGTGCTCTAAGTGAAGAGCTACAAAAACTGCCACGCATATATTTTTTCTATACTCCCAGAAGCTGTGAGTCAATCACCACTGATTATGCATACAAAGTCCCAGATAACCTTGTCAAAATTTTATTACAGGCACTGTGTAAAAATTGTTCAACAGTGCAGAAGTTCAGGTAGTATGTAGAAATACAAAATTTGACACGTTTAAAAACTGCTGGTAAATGCAAAGGAGCTTGCCAGCCAGCATTCATTAGTATAAAATATGGTTATGTTTTCTCCTGCTATTACTACAATATTTTGCTTTCCTAATTTCATTTCTTCCAGTTGAACATAACACCAGTGTCAGCAAAACCAGTATTCCCTTGCTATCCTAAGGGCTTGCAGTGAGCATGGCCCCTGAGACCTGGCATATGGTGCATGGGAGCGACAGTCCCCATGGGCTCCCCTGTCCCTCTGGGTGCTGCTCACCCCAACTCCCAGGGGCCACAGCACCTCCCAGCTGCCCTGATGCCCCCCACAGTGAAAAGAGATGTGCAAAATCATGTCGTGACAAAAAATGGGATGGCATTAACTCAGATCATGGATCTTCATCCACAGGGTGGAAAGCTGTACTAGGAAAAAGATTTGCTCTGCCAGCTTCCCAAATGAGGCAAGCAGAGAGTCAGCCCCTAGCTTGGCTGCTCTGGAGCAGGGTTAGGGTGCTGTGTGGTGGTTACCCTGGGCTGTAGCCAAAGGCACTCAGAAGTAGTCAGCCTTGCAGGCGGCTTTGATAATTTTCTCCTTTTTTTTGCTTTTCCTTGGTGCGAAGCACCATCCCCCAATAGCTTAATGAGGCAGAGTCCATAAACTTTGCTATTCATTTCGTTGAAAGATGTGCCAGCTTGACAAAACCATGGTATATTTATTAAGTTATTTGGGTATCAAGGCATATGGATAAATAGATTTATTACTGAGCAAGAATTTAGAAAACTTCCATGAAAGTATTTATGATCTGTTCATATATATACTTCTCCTAGCTTGTTATCTGCACAGGGATGTGTATATATTGAAGTTGATATCTTACATATTTTGATATTTGCCCACATACATACCTGTGACTTCAGAGAAAAATTTTTCATCTTCTACAGTTTATGGTTAATCTCGGTGGATTTTTGAAAAGCCATGAGTTCCATACCTTACATTGTCCATCTTCATACCACTGCATCAGGAGTGTAAACCTGGCTCTGCCTTGGAACCTCCATAGGCTGTAAGAGATCCAGGATTTTACTCCTTATTTTTAATTTTCCCCATCTTGAGACTTTGAATCAAAGACTAGAGAAAGCAGTGACACTTCTTTTACAATTTCAGTGTTTCATTCATGGCGGTTTCTTCTCTTACTATATTCAGGACAAATGACTGCCTGGGATAGCTCAGACACCTATTACAACATGCTATAGCAAACAACCCAGCACAAGCTATGGCTTTGACAGGAGAGCTCCATGACTGCACTCCCATTGCTTGGCTCAAGGTTCTGCTCTGCCATCCCTGAGAGCTGATTTAAGAGTGGGCCACAGCCAAAAGAGGTGGTTTCATCTTTCCCCAGTCACCTCTCAGCCTGCCACTGGCCCCATGTTGTAGTGGTGTCCCTCAAACTGGTACCAGAGTTCACATGGCCATTGAATGAGTTGGATCCCACAGTTTATCTGGCTCAAAGCTGACCTTCACTTTTGTAAGTGCCATTGACAGGTTAATTTCCAGCAGCTGACTGGACAAAGGTAGGACTCAAGGGAGGAATTAAAGAAAGTAAGGAGAAGGTAGTGAGGTCTACAGGACAACCATTTTAGTAAAAAACTTCTCATGGATTAATTTTAAGAGACCAAGAGAAAACAACACCCTTTCAGAGCATGGCTTGCAATTGGTAGTATTGTTAAAGGGCATTTCCCCCTCTGCAACATATAAACAACTAAATGTACCATAAATTCATTGACTCTCTTTTTCTACACTTTACTGTTTTTTGATTCACAAATAAAGCAGAAAAGAGAACACAGTGAGGGAATTAAGGAAAAGAAAGAGAAGATAAGGGAATTTAGAAATGGGTCTTTGACCTGAAAAGCGGTGATGAGAATTTTCTCTTTAGTTTATGGAAATTACAGTCTGCTGCCTAGATAGAGATAAATCTGCAATGCAACTTCATTCTTGCTGAGCTTTTCTTTCCTTTAATCCTGCTGAATAGAAATGGCCTATTTCTGTACTGTAAGCATCTTCTTCTTCAAACTGAAAAGCTTTAAATTAATTTTTCTAGACAGGAATCATCTTGAGATTCATATGTGTGACTACTGTTTTCTGGCTCCATAGAGAGAATAAAGTTTATAAATCAGGTACTGCAGCTTGTCTGCATTTCATCTGCTGGGAGAGGGGGAATGAGAGGAATTCCTTGTGGAGATTCATCTAACAACAAAATTATAAATGAGATGCTTGCATGGCAGCAGCAGTTGTGAGATGAGGAATGCAATGTGGAGTACAAAAATGCATAGCTAGCTCATGAGCTAGTCATAGCTGGCTAAATTTCACTGAAGCTGCTGGAATTGTATATTCTTCCAGCTGAAGAGCAGAAAAGGAAGGAGCTTTCATCAAAAACAGTGGAAGATGTATTTCACAGAGACTTAGATATTGGGCTGATGTGCATGGAAGAGGAAAAAGAAAAGACTGTAGATAGTTTTTCTCAATTTTAGGGAATTACTGACACAGACTGACGCACCACAGACAACTGATTTAATCCCCTCAATATCTCTGTAGGAAAAGATGGAGAAATTGCTAACAATTGTGAAAGGGCTGGCAAGAAAAAATGCTGAAACGCTGCAAGAAGCACTTCATTATGCAGCCCTACAGCCATGGTCATCTGTACAATACAAACCAAGTTGATTGTTTTTGCACTGCCTCTGTGGATTTGCAAAGGCTCTGACCATGGCTCATGGGTCCCAGCTGAGATTTCCCTGCTCAGCTCCAGTGGCTGCAGTCAGAGTAAATCCATCCACCACAGAAAACAGCTCTGCTCCCCCGTATGATACATTTGTCAATTTTTAATCTCCAGTGTTAGATATAATTTTTCTCAAATGTCTTTTAAGTTTTCACATGTGTTTTCTGTCATTGTCTTTCCTGTGTTTCTCTCATAAAGGCAGAAAATCCCTTTGCTCTTGGCAGCACTTGGTGCAGAGCTTTCAGAAGGTATAAATCATGGAAATAGGGGCCCAGAGCAACATCAGTTATGGGTATCATGGGTTTGTCAGCAGCAGGTCACACACCTATTTCTGTAATGTTCGTTGTAAAATAACAGATGCTGGTCATGCCATCACATTTTATGTTTGGTGTCAGGGCTGTTTATGTGAGTGAGAAAGCAGAGCAGCCAGCAGGAGATCCCACCTGTGCCTGCACAACAAAGCAGGGAAGCACCATGGGGAAACTATAGGGAACAGAAAATTATGTTGTCTGTAAGTCTTTTATAAATTTCCACATGCAGTAGAACAGAGGCCATTTGACAAGAAGTGGAATGGTATCTCTAGTCAGAGCAGCAAGCTGGGAGCCAGAAAAAGACACGTTTCTGTTTCATGTAAGCCCCTAGTGCATGGCTGAAGTTAAGTGAGAAGTAGGATTTTAGACCCTCCCTCCCCTAGCATTTGTTGGTGGGAAATTAAACCAATGATGCCAGAACTATTTTGCTTGGGCAGTAAAAGAATTTTGAGCATCTCCCACCAGTATTTATTTATTTATTTATTTAAAAATAAATGTAGGACCCTACCAATATCACAACACTAGAAATAAAACTAGCATGAGATAAAGGTTAAAAAAACCCCCTTATTTTCTTTTTAATATAATTAATTAATACACAAAAAATATTTTCTTTCTGTCCCCCCCAAGTCTTGTATTGTGCAGGCTTGATGTGTGCACACCCTGCTTTGGAGGGCACCAGCTGAGGCAGCCCCCATACTCCAGGTGCCCTGAAAACCTCTCTGGAAAACAGCATCTCTCCCTTCCCCACAGGAGGCCATGGGTGCTTGCCTTGCATTTGGCCACCTTCTCCACCCCATGATCTTGGCTCAGAGCAGAGCTGTCTCCCCTCCTGCATCTACTGCTAGAAAGCCATTGCCTTTAGAAATTGTGTGCCCTGGGCACCTCTGTTAACCATTCTAATGTTGTTCATATCAGGTTAATACAATCACTTAAGCAGCAGGTGCTGAGTTTTAATTATATCCACATCATGTTCAGCCTCCACAGCACACAGATGTGTTATTTTTCTGCTCGATATACACATCTGCTCATATTATTCTAAAGCACTGGAGTCAGAACAATGCAAAAATATCAAGGTAAGCTCTTATGAATCTTCATACAACAGTGTTCAGGCAATAAACTTCGGTTACAAAATTGCCCAACCTCTTCATGATTCACTTTGTCCTGTAGAAGAGGCAGACCCCACCTGTCTTCTGGAAGTATTTTCCATGTTCTACTCTAAGCCTAATGCCACCACTAGCCACAGCTCCACCACAATCTGCAGACACCTTCCACAAATCAAGCAATAGAAAAGCCTAGGCTAACACATTCATGTACCCTCTCCAACCCCTCCAGACCTAACAGGAAATTGGTCTGACCATCTTCCCAACTTCAGGAAGCAGGTCCTGTCCTTCACAGTGGGCGAAGCCTTTGGCTGTCATCAGCTCTGGCTTTCCTCTTACATCACTTTGCAGCCTTCTGCCATTGTTCCATCTACCAACCCTAACCCTAGGACCAAACAGAGCCTCAGTGACAGCCTGGGCAGAACTTGCAGCATCATTCACCCTTTTCTTTGCTTTTAGGGGTATTGTTTTGTGTGGGCCTCAGGGGAAATCAAACTATCGTTATTGCCTCTGCAAGATGCTAAAGGTGTTTGGCTCTACTCTGAGACAGGGCTGTCCCTCAGCTCCGGAGGATGCAGCCCTCACCACAGTTTGAGGATCCAGCAGGTGAGAAGCAGCTGGTTATCCTCAGGGGAAAAGGCTTTTGATTTATTTCTCAGGAGATTTTGTGCCAAATTATGGTGTCTGTGAGGGCTATAAAAAACTTCTCGCAAAGCCCAGAAACTTTTCATGCATGTAGTAGGATTTGACCACCACCAGGACTGCTGCTGGTGGGGTCCACTGAGGGGTTTTGTTGCCTGAAACTTTGAGTGGGCTGGTGGGCTGTCATTCAGATGAGGATTAGGGTTTTATTTGGTGTTTCAATCAAACAAACCAAAGCTTTCAATCCCCCCACTGGCAAACCTCACTCGGCAGGAGGCTGAGCTAGGAAGAAGGCTGGTATGACTTGTTTCAAAAGCCTTTTCTCACCTTCCGCAGTCTGAGTGCTGTGATATACCTCAAGGATGGTTCCGCAAGCTGATCACTAATTTAGGATTGAACCCCATGGGGAAAGAGGACTAATGGACTCACCAAATATCCACACCTGCAATCCTCATAGCTGCTGATGTCCTCTAAAATCCAATAACTAAGTGAGGATGTTTGCTCTGGTCTGTAGCAACTGAGAGGTTATGAAAGTGGCTGCCTTCAATTATAGCCCATCTTTTCTCTCTTCTCTCAAGTGTAATTCTCTGCCTGGATGGATTTAAGGGCAGGGTGCTGGAAAATCAATAGCCTCAGGAATGAAAGTCATTGTTGGCATTTATATAAACTGCAGTCTAGAGAAAGAAAGGAGCTGAAAGTATTAATGAAGGTTTTTGTTCTTTTCTTTTCTTGCTCCTCCATAGTGTGTTATTCAGGCCAGGTAAGGATTTCTTTTAGCTGGAGTTCAGAAGGCTGAATCCCTGGGAAGCCAGAGGGCTCGTGGGTGGGGCTGGCCAGGGGAAGATTCCCTGTACTATCTGTGGGAATCGCAATCCTTTGTCTGTTGGAGCAAGAACTAGTCCCCTCCTTAATTATTCAAGGTTAGTGTTCAAGTTATTTTTGTTTTGCCCTGGAGTCAGGCAAACCTGGAAACATTGCAGAACACCTAAGTCCTCTCTATATGACCTCTCTAAAACATTTTCTGCACCAAGGGAAAGCTAATGGCTGTGTTGGTCAGCCTATTAGAAAACAAGACAAAGCAAGACTGCTGCTGTTGATGCTAAGGTTCAGAAAACATGCCTTGAAACAATTTTCCAGGAAAGGTTTCATTTTTCCTTCTTGTGAAGTATTTATGACAGGAGTTAAATTTGTAGAAAGAAAAATGTTTGTATTTGGCAGAGCTATATTTATTCAGTATCTTAGAAAAGTAGTTTCAGAAGAAGACATTTAGGTAACACACCAGTTTGTCTGACTATTTTCCTAGGTTATCATCTTAATTTCTTTATCATAATGGTAAAATTATATACTTTGTCATTACTATGTAAGGAACAGGCAAGATTCAGTCTCTTTGGATTTTCAAGTAGCCATAAGAGAGTAATATTCCTTATGTTTAACAGCTTTTATGGGTGCCCCTATTTTAATAGCTGTATCATTAAAGAGAGTATGTTTTATGTGAAAATATCAAACTCTGAAATTCTCTCAGAATGTTCTCTTTGCCATCTGTTTATATCATTTTTATGGCATATGTTAATAATTCATGGAGAAAAAAATAATTATGGTTAAAATTCTACTACTTCCTGCATAAAAGTAGTTTATTGACCCTTTTAAAGACTTTACTTTCCATTTTTTTATTAGCCTATCCATGTGTTCTCTTGGAAGCTGAGGTTCAGAAATTCCTGATGTGAAGCATAACTTCTTGTTTGTGTGACCTGAAGTGCCCTGAGTCCATTGAAAATTCAGGAGGGAGAGAACAGTAATAATAAACTAATGGTGTGTCATTTCTCAGGTGCACAGAATATGCCTGGACCAGCAAGTCAGCAAGTCAGAATTACACACAGTAGAATACAATTTGCTATCAAGGATGTTTTGGGACTATTTCCATTATGCAGTGGCCTGTCATCAGAAAAAAAAGGATGAACACTGACTGTGAATACTGTCAGGAGATATGTTATCAAAGGCACTTTACACCCAGAAATGCACAAATACTTCATGTGCTTCAGTTTGCACAGCACTACCTTGCTGCCCATAAAGATAGGGAAATGGAGGAACCAAAGAGGCACTGCCTCAAGTCCCCTGTTCTGAATTCCAGTTTCTGCTCACCCCTCCAGAAGTCAAAAAGGCAAATGGAGAAGACAGCTTGTAGGCACACAAACAATGTCCTGGTTTTGACAACTGCCGTGTGCTGCCAGACACTCAGCCTGATGCACCTTCAACCATCTGATATGCGTGACACCATGCCAGTTCTGCAGTCCTGCTCCTGAAGTTACAGCACTTGTCCCTGGACCTTTTAAAGTAATGTTGTTTTGGGGTTTTTTGTGACAACACATGGGGACAGAAGTACCAGAAATGTCAGTGATTTTTCTGACTGCTTTTGGGGGTTTCTTTTCTCTTCTTTGCTGTGGCCTATGCCTTAAAAATGGAACCGTTTCAGGGCGAGCTGTGTGGAATTGGAGTCTAAGGAAAATATGCTGGTTTTTTTCCTAGAAAATTGCTAATTCTACTTTGCCATTATCATGCAGCTCTGTTTGAATCTAGCTGCAGTAAACAAGAACTTACTGTAAAGCAATCAATATTCTACTCAAATTGGGCCTGGAGGAAGAAAAGGGCCTGATGAGTCATTAACATCCATGGTGCCAGCAGAATTTACTGTCTAATGATCCATCTTCTATGGTCTGCTCTCACCATTGTTGTATTTCTTATCCTTCCTTCCATTTCCCATGTTATTGAAGCCTTTCTTGGAAGAGGTCCAGCTCTCCCCCGGGAAGTCAGCTTTGTGGTACCAGACACACCAACACAGGCTTCACAGTGTTGTGGATTTGCTCCAAATGTAATGAAGATTCTTCCACTGTTGCATTTATAACACATGGTGGGGGATGTTGGTTAACAAGGACTGCTGGCCATGCTGGCTGCAAGCTGCTACACCTGAAGAGTAAATAAAAGCATTGTGGCCACGCCAGCCTATAGGTACAGCTGGTTGTTTTTATCAATTCATCATCTCCCATTAAAAAAAAAAAAAATCAAACACAATGTCCCAGGGAACTCGGTTTCATTTGTAAATCTGGGGATTAGCCCACTCTAAATACACCAGACACAGCAGTCAAGCTAAATGTTGAAAGGCGATGCTGTCCCATCACTGTATTAATTCACCAAGCTCATCAGTATTTTAATCACAAGATCCAGGTGGCTTTTCAGAACCATGGTATTATTAAAGCTCAGTGGGATTCCTTATATCTATTGCCACTTTATTCAGGAAGCAAATATTTTGTAGCAACAATAGATCTGTTTCCTACAGCTGCCAAATATTGACAGCAGTACATACTAGTGTTTCTAAGGAGGAGCTATTCTCCCTCTCTGGAGTGCAATGGGCATCTCAGATCTGCAGCCTGCAGCTCAGCAAGACTGAGAATTAGATTCTGACATTAAGAAATTAAAAACTACTTCATGTTTCTCATGGTCTGGATAAAACCACCCTAGTTCATTTTCAGCCTCCCTTTGTGTTGAATGTGCTAGCTGAAGTGGCTCGGGTTAGCACAGGAATGTGATGAGGAAAGGGACAGGGACAGGGACAGGGACAGGGACAGGGACAGGGACAGGGACAGGGACAGGGACAGGGACCGGGGCAGGGGCATGGACAGGTCTGCGTGCTCAGCTGCTCCCAGGGGCTGCCCCGTGCCTCAGCACCTTTACATCCAATGGCACACAGGTACCATCAGGCTGAGGAGGACAGAGAACATGGAATAAGCACTGGGATGTCAGCATTTTACAGTGGCTAAGCCAAGTCCTGGACTACAGGGCCACAGGGGAAAGGTAACACACATTAATTCTGCACACGGACAAAGCAGTGGAAGCAGGCAGTGCAGCTGAGGGCAAATGATAAACAACACCACAAAATTTTGTCTGGTCCTCTTTAGATTCAAACCATCAATTAACCTGCTGAGAAGAAGGGTTGTGGACTCCTCACCCTTGAAGATACTCACAAGTAGACTATGGAAGGCTCTGGACAATATGAACTAAGTCACACTGCCCCAGGGACTCCTCCCACCTTAAATTATTCTATAACCCCATAGCTCAGGAAAATAAGTAGACAGCAGGTAAAACTACACAAAAACATTTGTAAGGAGACATTGTTATGGTCTCTATGGTAATAAATACGGATGTAAACCCTGAAAGGGCACAGCATTCCTTCTTCCAGAAAGGAGATGTCAATTAGCAGCACCATAAAAAGGACAGCTTCTCAGTGCAGCATTTTAATAAGATGTGTCCTGTACAGTATTTTTGACTGAGAGAATAAGCTTTTGTTCCTCTTGTTCTGTGTATATATTTCATGACTCTTCACTGAGGTGCAATACTGTACTGGGTATTATTACATTAGATTAGGTAAATGTATTTTAGTAAAGTATATGTTAAAGTAGATTAAGTAAATTAGTATTTTAGCAAGACAATAGCAAATCAGTGGTATTAGCATTTGAATTTGCTGCAATAATATTTTCTTAGAGTAGAAGCAAAAGCTTTACTGAGTGTAATTAATCGATAGATATGAACTGACTAAACTTTGACAAAAAAAGTCACATTTTCCTTCTGTGCTGCTAAGGACAGTTCATAGCTTGGCTACAGTCTAGCAGCACCAGGCTCCAGGGGATTCCTGAAGTGCTTTATTGTTAAGTGTCAAAGGTTGTATTATAAACCTGAAATATTCCATCTGCTCCTACTCCTCCTCTTTCAGAATCTGTACATTTAGCCTTAGGGTCTTTATAGAGTCTAAAATTTTTTATTGGCTTAACACAGAGGAAAATCACTGCGAGTTGATTGCCTGGTCATGGGCTAAGCTGGCAAGCTGCTCTGCTAGACACAATGACTTTGGGGACAGACATGTAGGAATAGGCCCTGGGTAGCCAAGACCTATTATGGGGCCTATTGCTGCTTCTGAAACTCAGATAAGCCATTCTCAAGTATCTTTTTATATAAGAGAAGTACTTTTCCCACCTAAAACATTTGCAGATCTACTTTAGTATAGTAAGTCTCTTTGGTGATTTCCCACTTCAACAAGAGAAATTCATGCCTGACCTGCCTTAAAACAACAAAAAAACCCACACATGTCCTCTCCTGTTTGGTTCCTAGTATTAAAATATTCCATTTTAAACAAATTTAATATCCAGAAGTCTCACCTCTTTCTTTATTGACTTTTTTTTTCTGCCCTGGAGTACATCAAATGATTGGAGTTTGTTTAGAAGTAGAGAAGCTGAAAATTGTCTATTTTCTTCTAGCAACAAGAATGCCATCCTCCCCCCTCAGCTTCTAACCTTGTAATTGCTATCATAGTCATTTGTCTTAGGCTTTAAAATGGTGCAAGGCACAATCAGAGCTGTACTAAAATATCTTCCTCTGATCCTCAGCATCACAGAGTTTCTAAAAAGAGATGGCTGCAGTGTTAAAGGACACAGGTTAACAGTAACAGGGTGGTCCTTGCCTGTAAGGGGAAAGAGAAGCCAAATGGCAGCAATGACAGCTCAGCTCCCAGGAACACTGATGGAAGGTGTGGCTGCCAGGAAGCTTTCTCAAGCATCCAAGCACTGTAGTAGTGCCTCATAGTTATAGAATAGCTATAGTATAGAGCTATTTATACAGTTCCAGTTATAGCTTTGAATGCCATGCTTGTTTCTTCCTGCTTTCCTCTGCCATGTGGAAAGCCCTTAGAGTCATTCTGCATCTTTTTCATTGAAAGATCTGTGGCAGCAACAGCTTCTCAAACTCCCAAAAACCAAGGCAGAGAAAGGCAGCGGGAAAGGAGAGGAGTAAGTGGTGCATTATCATCACAGTAAAAATATCTAAAAGAAAGTAACAGCACAAGCAAAAGTTGTTTTAAATATATATTTGGTAAAAATTTTTAAAAAAAATAATGGGAATTGAGACCCTGGTCTTGTTTCTGCCCCACTCTAGTCCCTCCAAGCATTAGAGAAACCTCCATGTTTGTGCTAGTGTTGCACACACCTGTTTCTAGAGCAAGGCAGGACAGAGAAAGGTAACACTGTTTGTGCTCTGACATCTTCCTGCACTCTCACTTTGTGTCACTTTATACCACTTTAGAAAATCCTACACTGGAATTAAATTTCTGTAGAAGAGAAACCCATTCTGTCTGTTTCACAGCTGGGCACAACCTGCCACAAAAACACAGGAGTTTAGTAATATCTGAGACCAGCTCTAAGCCACTTCATTTTATGTAGTGGTTTGAAATGAAAATTAAATACTTCACTCATCCCTTTCCACTGCTCTTTTTATTGGTATGAGAAGATGAATTAAAATATCAAGCTTATTTTAGATTTGTGTTTATGTTAAAAAATCTTGCCAGTCTATTAACAGAGTGCTTGCTGTTTGCGGTCAAAATACTGATATAAAAAAGGAGGAAGTAGTAACATACAGAGAGAAAACGTCACTCCACAGAAAACTGGTGACTTTCAATCAGGAAAATCTCATAGAGTCATATTATAAAAAGAAATAGTTTACTCTTAGGCATGTTGATAAGACAAAGTTTGTAGGCAGACTTGACCTTTTTACTGAAGCAGTAGCTTAGCTCGAAAAGAAATGAAGTTTTGGACACATAGACCCTTTTCTCTGAAGAACCTGGAGATTTGAGGATTGTTTAATTTGTTGATATCTATTGTTTTAGGAGACTTCTGTTGGACAAGCCTTAAAAACGTCCCCCCTACTTAAGATGCTTCAGCTTGAACATTCAGAAGCTCAGTTGAAAACTGGGCTGTGGAAGATATAAAATAGGCACAGTCAAAGGGATTAGCCATCTAAACAGTTAAGCTAAATTGTATCTTCTTTGATTTCACGGTCCTTATTAACTTCTGATGGAGCTTGGCAAATATATCCGAGGGCACGGTTTGGGTTTTGAAGTGTAAATTGGCCCCTCCCTATCCTAGTTTAAAGCTCTGGTGTATCAATTTGCAAAACCTAAGAGTAATTCCTTCACACTGCTGTTGTAATATATTCCACAAATTGAATCCGCAGCGGCAGTGTTGCTCCCACCCAAGAGCCAGTTAAACACTCAGCCTCTCCAGCACTGGCCTGCAGAATTCATCCCTGCCATTGCCCCGCTGGAGGTAACTCTGCTTCCTTTGAAGTCAGCGAAAAAACTTCAGAAATTCACCCTGGATTTCAGTGGAATCTGCCAAAGGTGAGATCAAAAACATCTAGAAAGATCCCTTGTGCCAAAGGGACTAATACAGGGTGTTGCTTTTGTAATTGCCACTTAATTAGACATGTAATGATTTCATGCCTGGAGAATTTGAAGGAACAACGTAGCAAATACACATGCAAGCACACACTTTCTTTGCTCTCTTCTGCTAAAACTGCTTGTTCTGGCAGTATTTCTGAACAGCTGAAGGATTAATAATCACTAATCTAGATTATTGAAAGATATGCACATCTCTTTCAATCTGATCATAAGGTAGGCACACACCCAGCAAGGCACACGATCAGCAGCCAGCTCCACATCTCCTTGCAGCAGCAGGACTTGCAGTGCAGGGGGGAAAGGGCATTCGGGAGACTGAGGGGAATACAGTGCATCATATGGAGCACTGAAGCACTTTGATGTCCTTGGATAAAAGCATAAAATACTTTCTGATGCATACAGGGGTAAGTCAAGGTGGGCTTAGTCTTGTTTCTCAAAAGATGTCTTGTTACATTTTGATCTTGTGAAAACAACTTTTAAAATTCACAGGTTTTTCACAATTCAAACTGTCACTTGTGCTTTTCTTGCGTTTTCCAGACTGAAACAATGTCTTATCTTACTTTTTCTTCCTGAATGAAACCCAGAATAACCTACAATGAATATATTTATGATAGCTAGGAAAAAAAAAATCACAAAAACATGCTCAGTGACCCTCTGATCAACTCTACTGTGGAAGCTAGCAGGAAAAGGGTGAGGGTACAGGGACATAAATGCCTTTCCTGCTCCAGGACTTAGGAAGCAAGGTTGGGTTAGAAAATGCTGAAAGCCTCACAGGCAGCATCTCTGCTGATGCTGGTGTCAGCGCACAGCAAGTCCCTGAGGCTGGAGCAGAGCAAGGGAGAAGCGAGTCTGGCTGGCTGCTTTTGTCTCCTTGCAACCTAATTGCATGGCAATGTTTAGGGAACACACAGCTGCCGTTACACATGGCGCTGGCCCATATTTGAAAGCAGACAGAAATGCCTGTTTACGCAGCCCCAGGATTTCTGCATGGCTGCGGGAAGATGTTCTTTTCCTAACCCAAGCAGACAAGCCCCTGGCCATTTATCAATCCACAGCAGCCATCTGTTTCAATAAGGACCACTGGCACCCAAGGACAGGTGGGACCCTAAGTCTGCATTGCAAAGATAATGTTTCCTCTTTGTCTCTGAAGACAGGGAGCTGCCAAGTGACACCTCTGCCATCAGCAGCTTTTTAACGAGGAGGAGGGATTGATGGAGGTGCTTGGGAGCCCTGGTAAAATGTGACCACTTCTGTCCCCAAACCAGCAGCCTTGCTCACCAGCAACACTTTGCTCTTAGGTACTAACTGCTGCCTTCTGTGTTTGTCCATGCTGACCCCACCCCAGAAACACTCTCATTCCCTCAGCACTGTGCTGCCAGAAGTGCCAGGCACCCACAAGCCCCGTGGCATCCTGCAGCCCATCCAAGGCCATGCTGTGCCCGTCCATCACTGTGCCCTTGGCATCTCTTGCTCAGTGGTTCATCCCTTCGGGGAGAGGTTACTTAGCTCACATCACTTTTTTTTGGTCTGTTTGTACTTTGCTTGCTTTAATTTTCCCCATCATCTTCCCACCAAGGCACCTTGGCAACAGTGCCTTTTTCCCATGGCTCATCTGGGTAAAAGTGGGGAAGAAAACGAACTGGGATTGTGATGGAGAAAAAGCGGCCCTGATTTTCTCCAGCCTGCTAAGCCCACTGTGACTCAGGAGAGACAGAGCAGTAGCTGGCTGCATGCAAATTTAATTGTGAGGCTTTTAAATGGATTTAAATGGGTTTAACTATTGAAAAGTAGCTTTCAGATGTCTCTCTCAGCTGCAGAGTGTTTAGACCTCCATGGAGAATTTGACTTCTCACAAACTAGCTTTGTGGGTTTGTTTATGCAAGGATCTTGGCATTTTGGGTGTTAAAGAAGCTTTAAAACATTGTTGGCTGCAAAGCAAAAGGACCTGGTTGTTGGCCCAGGGCAGAGGCAATAGCTGATCCGTCTGATAAGAATGGTTTATTCAAAATCAGGTCTGTCACACTTCAGGCTTACCACAAAACGTGCTTTCCCTGATCATATCATATCATAAATTCGAAGTTATCCTATGCTTCAGGATAAGGACTATGCATAGAAATTAAGTACCTTTTACATGGAGGCAGAGAACGATTAGATCACAGCCTGTCTCAAGATACTAAATCAGTTCAATGCCTGAAAATTTTCTATAATGTCAAGACCTGCAGGGAAAATGCCCTTCTTGAATTACAGCCACTGCTTAAGATGTGCACATGCTGCTCAGCCCCTATAAATTGCTGTTTCACACTGGCTGCCCCATTTTCTCCCCAGGATAGCATCTTACCAGATTTGCCTGAGAGGATCAGGTTATCTGTGTGTAACTGCAGTAGTTTTTTTCATACCAAGCTTACTGCTGACAGCCACATGGAGCCTGGTGGCTGTGCTGGCCTTTGGTGCATTTGTTATTGCTCTCGACTGAGGCAGACCTATAATTGTGCACCATGCCTTACAAACATAAATACCTCACTGCTGTTCCAAGGAAGGACCATATCAGCTCAAAAATTGCTGTGCCAGGATAATAGTTGGAACAAGGCTAATGAGCTATTCAATTGTGAACAGGGAAAAGTGTAAGGATGTAGGTGAGTTTATTGGTCTCAGCCTGGCAGAGCTCGAGCTGATGCCTCTCTCACCTGGTATTGCCAGCAATAAGAGCCCATTCAACACTTGAAACAACAATCATGAAGTTGAAATAGCAGGGCATTAAACACCAGGTATTTTCCGCCTCTGTTATTCTTCCTGCAATAAAACCTGGTGTTGCATGCAGGAGGCTGCAAGGGAAGTGAAAGCAGTGTGGACAGAAACAGCGATGCTGAGGCACTTTGCACAATATTAGCAACTGAACAAATTTGTCAAAATTCTTGTGTTGCTTCATTTCTTCAGGAGACCCAAACAGCCACTCCCTGGTGCCACCTGCTCTCCTCCCACCACACCTGCTCTCACAGCAGAATATGTCTCTCCATCACCAACCCAGAGGCTGAGAGAGGGGCAAGAGGCTCAGTAGAAAACCTCTCCAACAGGAGATGCTGAATCCAGATAAATTTGCCTGCCACAGCCTGCAGTGGTTGAAGAACTGTATCTATTTTGACCATTTTTGTCTTTGGAATAATCTTGATGTAAAAAACTTCTTGGAGCCACTGGTGCCTATTTGTTCCTCCCAATACCATTTTCTGGAGCAGAGCAATGCATCCTGTTATGAGGCCTTTTCATCTTCTATCCAGAAATCTAGTATTTGTGGAGTTTACCTCAGGTTTCAGAAACATGCAGTTTTTCTGTGAATGTTGAACAAACTGTAGTGCACAATTGCCTACAAATTGCCATCAGATGGATGTTGATTACAGTAAATAAGAACTGAAAAGATTGTACAGAAGGAACTTCAAAGCAACTAAAATGAAGCTCATTTATGTTTTCTCAGCCTGCCTTCAGTTGCCTTGTTGAGTATACACTACATTTTATACCCTGATTGAAATTCAAATTACTTTCTATGTGGGAAGGTCTATTGAGAACTAAGGATATCCTTCATCTGCAGGTTTGGGGATCTTGTATTTAAAACATGGTATTTAGCCAAAAGGCAGGCTGTCAAGCCAAGCAGCCTGACCTGAGCAAACAAAGGGAAAGCACTTCAATGAAGGGAAACCTTCACTGCAGGGTTTGGGCAGAGCGAGACCCTCGCCCCCACCCCATCTGTCCCTTCACAAAAATCTCTTAGCGCTGTTAAGAGATGGACTAGAGAGGCACCACAGTGAGGGAGTGTGAGGGAAAGGCATGAGAAATTAGCCCCATGTTCAGCATGTGTAACTCAGCAGGCCTCCTATCTGCAATTAGCCCTTTTATAGCACTGCCACTCCAGCACAGCAGAGCCTGACTATGAACCAAGAGCCATTAACACATTTTTTTCTCAGTTGCTTGCTGTGAAATTGCACTGACATGGTATGAGGGAAAGAAAGGGCTGATGTCATTGGTGAAAGCAATGGATGCATCTTCAAAAGAGAATGCAATTTTATGTTTCCAAAGGAGAGCAAGCAAAATATAAAAAAAATCAATGGCTCCCACCACCTGATCCCACTTTAGTGGTGAGAGATGTCTGGAGTAAGTGGATGCCCTTTAATATTTGCAGTGTTATATGTGAGCAAAGAGAAAGCCCAGCAGCGCTTTTCACAGTGTCACACTTACAGCTGGCAGCAGGGAAAAATTAAAGTTCTCCCTGGCTTCTGAAGCAAGGCTCCAGACTTGTGGCTGGAGCACAGGTCTGATGAAGAGCTTCTGAGGCAGCTGGGGTTGTTTGGACTGAAGAAAAGGAGGCTCAGGGGAGGCCTTATCACTCTCTACAACTACCTGAAAAGAGGTTATATACAGGGGGTCTGTCTCTTTTCCCAAACAATAGCCAATAGGATGAGAAGAAATGCCCTCAAACTGTGCCAAGGGGGGTGTAGATTGGGTATTAGAAAAATATCACCACTGAAAAGGTTGTCAAGCATTGGGACAGGCTGCCCAGGGAAGGGATTGAGTCACCAGTCTTGGAGGTATTTAAAAGACATGTAATTGTGGCACTCCCAAGTGTTATGGGGGTTAATGTTGGACTTGGCAGTGCTGGGTTAACAGTTGGGTTGGTAATCTCAAAGGTCTTTCCCAACCTAAAGAGTTTTATGATTCCATGTTTTTGTTTTCATAGCATGTTGGCAGTGTTCTCCTTCTGGTACAGACCAAAAAAACCCGTCCAACCCCAACATTTTTCACAGGTGCTTGTCTTAATTGTCTTCCTGTGTCTAGAAAACATTTCCAGCTAAACCTACACAGCAGATGCAGAAGCAACACCATGATTAGAGAGTGGTGGTGAGAGACTCAATCTTCCTTATTCAATACTTTTCACTTGCTGAAAAAATGTACTTTTTTCCCCTTTCGCTCTTTGATTTTAAATGATTGATGCAATAAATTATCAGTAATTAGGCTCTGTAGATTTGCATTCTTCAACAATCCCTAATTAGCCATGTAGCACACTGCAAAACCAGCCTGGTCCCCGAGTGGTGTGGGAGATCTCTCTTCTGGGACACTCTGCATCCTTACCACACAGGCTGCCATGCCTTCCCTTCAGGAAGAGGGCACAGCAGAGAGGCTGAACAGTCTCTTCAGAGCCTGAACAGGGCTTTCTTCTTGTCAGAATTTACAGCTGTGTCCCTTGTCCCTGGTAAGGAGATGGAGCTTTCCAGCTATGGCAGCTCCCCCTGGGGCACTGCTCTCTTTTTGCCTCCTGCTCCTCATTCACAGCTGTCTGCAGCCACCTTGGTGGTGAGCAGAAATATTGAAAATGTGAGAAAATGTAAAACTGTAGCAGACATCCTTGAGCAAAAAGGCCTCTGAAAGCTGTAGATGTGACTTGACAATTGCTAATTCTCTGTACTCAAAACTCCAATTTAAAGTGACAGGTTTTAAAACAGCCCTTGGATCTGATTTTCAGGTTGGCCTGAGCCAAATCTTTTTCCTTTTGGGTCATGATAAGGGCAAGAGTAATCTGGTGAATATGAACTTCAAACCTGATTCAGACTCCAGTAGAAATTAACTGATTAACAAATCTGGAGATGTCCAAGGTGCCTGATAATAGATGTTCCTAACCTTTTTCTGAAATTAAATAGAAGATCTTCATGTATATGAATTAGGATTTTTTTTTTTTTTTTTTTTTTTTGTATGATCACCTTACTAAAGTGCCCTGGAAACCTGCAGCCGCAGCTTGTGAAGAAAAGACCTTTGTCCCATAGGTAAGAAGACACTTTCTCTGTCTCAGTTGCAGCTGTGATTTCTTCCATGCTACTCCTACTGTCAGTGTCCTCCTCCAGCATACCTGGGTGTTCCAAGCTCCTTCTCAGCACACACCCTTCTCTCTTGGCCACTTCTGCTGTTAAAGGGCAGAAATGTCTGTACTACCCAGCCTGAATGGTGCTGCAAGTGCTGGGCAGCTGCTGCTGTCCCCACCACACCCAATGCCAGAGAAAAAGCAATGCTGCAGCCTGGGCTGCCCTTGTGCCACCACATGTGGTGTGGGAGGATGGAGTGATGCAGTGACACAAGGGTCTGGTGCAGCTGAAAGCCCCAGGCTGGCAGTGTGCAGAGAAACAGGGATAACACAGCCAGACAGGTCTGTTCTGGGAAATGCAGCCTTGGGTTCCTGTTCCAGCAAAGCCTTGGCATAGTGCACCAGAGAAAGGTGGCAGAAATATCTGATATAAAAGCAGTCTGGTTCTGAGCATGGGGAGGATGAGGAAACACAGAGGAAGCTTTGACAGAAAGGACAATATGATAGATAGGAACTCTCTTTGAATCATAAATGTGACCACCCATGTAGCCAAGATGTACAAGTAGCAATGATTTCAACCCAGATGGACAGAGCTGTGTGGCAGTGCTTTCTTATGCTGCATCAATGAACTCCAGGCATCAGCTGGAGTCAGTCTGTGATAGAAAGGCCAGACCACCCCTGGCTACAGCAGCCACCCTCTCATAAAAGGGCTCTTTCCACAACTTTTGCTTAGGGGATCAGCCTGTAATGCTAATAATTATGTCATCTGAGTATTGTTTTATGAATTTAACAGTTTTCAGGCGTTAGGAAGAACGATCCACCCATTCTGCAGGCTGCATGAGAAAACTAGTACACTTTGGAAGAGGTGTGTATTTGATGCAAATAAATAGCATATTCAGAACTTAACAGTTCCACACACCATTTGGTTTTGAAAATCACCATAATCAATATACATAACAAAATATTCCTGATGTGTGGTGACTGATGGGAAAGCTTTAAGATCTCATAAGCCCAAGGTCAGAGCACAGATCTGCAGTTTAACTACAAGTCTTTGGAAAGTAGTATTTGGAAATGCCCTCCGGTTCTTGAAAGCCTTAATTGGTAACAAGTGACAGGATGAAAAGAAATGGCCTCAAGTTGTGCCAGGGGAGGTTTAGGTTGGACATCAGGAAAATTTTTTTCACTGAAAGGGAGGTCAGGCATTGGAAAGACTGCCCAGGGAAGGGGTTGAGTCACCATCCCTGGAGATAGTTGAAAGACATGTAGATGAGGCACTTGGGGACATGGTTTAGTGGTGGACTTGGCAGTGCTAGGTTAATGCTTGGATTCAATAATTTTAGAGGTCCTTTCCAAACTTAGCAATTCTGTGATTCTACCATCAGTGAGCTATAAGCTCAGCCACAATTATTCAGATAAGGATTTCATCACATATAATACCTTTATGCTCACACTGTTATCCCACAACATTGCTCTTGTTACTGCTTTGAGGAAATACAGATGAGACTCTTTCAGTCTAAGTATTTAATTTTTCTCCTGCAAAGCATTAGGTGTGAAGAGCAAATGGTCTTCATTCAAAAGCCCAGTGCACACTGTGGTTATGGTATGACTGCATCTTTGCAACACATCCCTGGAGTGTCCAGGAAAAAGAGTTAACCAGCTATTTCCCAGTGGGAGGGGGACATGGCATTAGGACTGAACTATCAGCGGGGTGACAAGCCCATGGTGGTGAGCAATGCCCCCAAAATTCTCAAAAGCAAGCACAGCTGAATTTTCTTTCTTGGGTAAATAAAAGCTTTGCCACCCAAACCTGGGGTCTTGGCCCCATAGCACTGCTTCCTTTACATCATGCCCAGTCATGTGTGCTCTTCCCAGGAAAAAGGGAGATTCCTTGGCTCCCAAGCCAAGGCATTCCAACACACTCAGCTGCCACAGCCTCCCCTGGGCTACCACCAAGGTGGTTTTCTTTACAATAGGAGCCACTGAATTAGTAACAGCAGGAATCCTGTCAGAGCAAACTCTTTTAATTGATATTTTTATAACACCGTAATGACAGCAGTAAGGCAGAAATAATCTGACCTATCCTTGACTAATTCAATCATCTGGAGCCTTTAGAAAACTGACCCAACTGATCTAATCATGCTGTGGGAGTACACTAATGAACCATCAGAGCTTGCTGCATCTCTTTTTCCCACACTCCCAGTTTCCAACAGAGATGTTGGATGTGTCTCTGCTCCTGTTCATGGCATCCCCTCTCCTCTTGCCAAGACAGCAGCATCTCTGCTGGACACATGGGACTCTAGCATGTCTCTTCTCCAGTCTTTGAACCTTACACATCTTTCAGAGGCACAAAAACTATTTACCTGGGAGAATGGACAGCATGGTAGGAGATCTCTAATAACAGAACTTCTCTGAGGAAGTTCCAAGCATTTTCTGTGACTTTGGTGTCACCTGCTCACAAAGAGAGTTGGTAGCACTCCTGGCAAGATGAATTTTCTTTTCACGTTCAGGACAGAAACATGTTAGTGAATATTAACAAAAATCTGACTGCTGTGTCTTTAGATTGTATGATACCCATAACAACTAAAAAAGCTTCCCTTCTTGAATATACAATCTTTATGTTAGTTGCACATGCTACTCAGCTGTAAAATTGTGTGATCATTGGGCAAGCCTTGCATAGATTTTCTAATGTGTAAAATAAACCAGGAGAAAAAAATCCGAAGGAATACATTTACACAGCATCCCAGTAACTTAATAGTGCTTGCAATATTTTCCTTCCTGTGCCTGAAGCAATGGTTTGGTGTAACAGAGATATGTGTGTTCAAAGATCTGTTTCTCCTTTGAAGTTGTTAAATATGTCCTCAAAATATATCAATGGGACTGTGAAAAGCCTGATTGACTTTTACTGCCAATAGGATCTCTTCCTTTATCAGTCATCACATTTGGTCCAGACTCTTATTACTATCGAATAAATAGGCTGAATTAACGAATGATGAAATAACACATTCTGGTTTAGATATCTGCATTAAAGCAAAAAGCCCCTCAACATCAGTCTGGAGAAGAGACTGAAGCAAAACTGAGACAGTGTATTGAAGGTTTGTGTTAATGGACAAATACATACTCCTGTTTTATGTTCATATTCCAGGCTGGTAGGACACAAGCCATCCCTGTGACTGAACAAATGAGCCATGAGATGGAATTTGTTTACATGCTGTACTTTCCAAGTGGAAAATAAAACATATAAAGAGCTTCCTAAATATATTAAACCAAACCAAACCAAACCAAACAAAAAAACTCTTCCTGGAATGCAAATCCAGAGAAATCCAATCAGCAATTAGGATCATATTCTTACCAGCAAGGGCACTTAGTGGGACAAGCTGCTTACAGTAATGAAGAAATCTCTTGTTTTCCAGAGAAAGCTGGATGCCTTTCTAAAAAAAGAGGGCAGGAACCCACAGTGCGTGTTGGCCATGCAAAATGAGTGGGACTGGATGGGGCAGGGAAACAGAGCTGGTGACAGCAGCCCTGTCACACCACACTGCTGGGCGTGGACAAGACACCCCTTCCTCTCTGGAGAGAGGAAAATCACTGTCCCTAAAATCTGATCTGGTGCCTTTCAGGGTAGACATTTCAGTCCAGGTGGTGGCTGAAATGTAAATGCATTGAGATGTCTGACAGGTGCTATTTTGGTGATCTGCAGCCTATTTCAGACAAACAATTTCCCTTTTCTCAGGGGCTGTGCACCCAAAGGCAGGACTTGGACATCCTGGTACTCCTGACACCTACAACTGCCCACATGCCAGATTCATATACCCCACCTGCCCATGCAAAACTGAGCTGGTTTTATCTGAGTGATCCTTCCAGCTTGTCAGTGGGACAGGACTGAATGCACTGAGTATTCTGGGCTTGTTTTCACTTGGTCATGGTCCATTTTCTGTGATTGTCTGATGGTTTCATTTGATGCAGTGAATCTGAAACCCAGGCAATGCCTACGATTCTCTGCTCTTCTCTCCAGAGAGAGAATAGAGAATCATTATACTTGCTGGCTTTTACCTCTTGCAGCAGATTTTAAATCTGCTACAATGTGTTGGGAATGGCTTCTGTAAATGTCCTTTTTATCCATCCATTACCTGTGTGCAAGCTGGTCTGTCTCAGTTCAGCATTACTACAAAGCCAGTGCTTGTATCCAGTGACTGCTGCATCACATTTTCACTGTTGTGTGAATTTGTGGCTGTACCCTGTCCTGCTTGCTGCCATCATCTGGATGCCTTTAAGTATGTCCAGGGCCCCAGAGACCACCAAGCCCTTGGATTCTTGGGCACTACCAGAATGTCATTTTAAATGATGGACAGCACCAAGGGGCTCTGCAGGGAGGTTCAGCAATGGAGGTGGTGAGTCTGCAGCATGGGGCAGGGCTGGAGGGCCCTCAGCCAGCTCAGGAATTGCTACTGCTTATGAGACACTCAGCTTCCCTGAAGGAAGATGAAGAACTTTTCCCAAGCTCAATGACTTTGTTTCCACAGGCAAGAGTTTTGCACCAAATTAAGCCATTTCTGGCCAAGTCTGCATTGAAATGGGATGTCCCAGCCAGGGAGAAGGGTCTCCTGCCTCCAGGAAGACTACTGGGAAGCCTACTTCCCTCCCAGCATGGTGGTCAAAACCACAGTGTGCTGGTAGGGAAAGGAGATGTCCATCAGTGCTGGATTCAGGGTAAGGAGATACCCCAAGCACTCCAGGATGCTTCCTTGTGTCACTGGGGTAAAGCTGAACCCAAAGGGGCAGGTGCTGGGGTCTCTTCCTTGAGGCTTTCACTGTTTCTATCCTTACGGTGGTAACTCCTCTTCCTTTTTCCCACTAAGTGCTCAGTCCTCATCCCTGTCTGAGGAGGAGCAGGACTCCGTGGCTGTGTGCCACACTACTTGCCCCAGGCAGTGGCTTTGTCAGTGGTGGCAGCAGGGAAAGGGACTGTTTCTGTGGTAGGAGGATGCTTGGTGCCCCTGCAGGCACTCACAGGTGGACAAAGCACAGCTCTGCCTTCCTGTCCTGAGCCACAGCAGGTGGTAGGGTTGAGGAAAAAGAAGAAATACATGGAAACAAACTTCATGGACAAATATAAAATTCTGGGAAGTGTGGGCAAGAGGCAGGAACAAAACACAGATCAACAGTTTCCATATGGATATTTACCCCCCCGGAATATATTACATGACACTTGGGATTTCCATGCTGGAACATGGGACTTTGGCAGAAGGATTTCCCTGCTGGTGACTGAGTCAGAAATTCAGCTGACATTTTACAGTAGCATCACGAAAGGCCTTTGCAATGGAGAACTTTGCTATCAGAGCTTTATCATGTCTGCCTGATTTCTTTTCAGATTAAAAGAAAGTTTGTAACAATTTAACTTTCAATATCTGATCTTTCATACCATAAATCAATTCCCATGCTTATTCCTATTTTTACTTACACATCACGTGGCTGAAGCTGAGTCATTCTGGCAGAAGGATTCAGCACTGATGAAGTGGCATGTTGCCACTTCCAATGATTTTAGTTTTGTTCTCTGCAGGCTGGGGGACATGAGAACACACAGATTTAGCACTTTAGCAGCTCCAACTGCCATAAGAACACTGCCTCCAAAGTCATGGACTTTCTTCACTGAATGGGAGGATCCCTTTTCCAAAAGGTCAGCAAATGTCCTAGGACAGAAGGCACCAGCTGGAGAAACGGGGTGGGAGTGCTGTGGCTTTAAGCCATGAAAAAAAGCTTGTTTTAACTAGTGATCATATTGTAACATATCATATCATAGTGATCTATTTTAACACCACCTGACTGCTACAAGGCAGGTAAGGCAGGTCAAGGTTTTCCCCTGGCTGATCTCTCACCTGACTCCAACAAGGTCACGAGGCAATTTCAGACTCTTCTCTGAGATCTCAGAGGTCCCAGTGTCCCAGATAATGACATCCACAGTGTGTGAGGGTGCCGTGCTTTCCAGCATACTCTGGACAGCAGCCTTAGAGGGCATGCCACAGTATTTGTCAGGAATGCCTTCAGCTAGGTAAGGAAAGCCTCCCACTTCTCAGCCCAGTACTCAGTTTCATAGATGCTGGGACAGAGAGAGGGAGGGAGGGAGGAGAAATTATTTACCAAGTTCTACTCTGAACTTTCAGGGCCAGATAAAGTTGCTTAAAACCTTGCCTTAAATAAAATATTAAATTAAAATGCTGCTTTAAGAACAACCAGGTAAGATTAGTATCAAATATCATCAAAATGCCAGAGAAACAGTAAGAGGGTTTTGTTAAACAGCAAATAGCAAGAGGAAATGTACCTTTCTGTGCACAGCAGGGAGGAAGAGGAACTGATCAATAGGGGACTAATGAAAGTACCAAACAATTAAATTGCCTCCGGCATTGCAAACGAGAGCTGTAGATGAGTATACATATGAACTTGATTTACAAGGTCAGAAGAGGACTCATGCAGCCTCCAAATAAGTTGCATCAGATCACTCTTAAGAGATTAAGAATATTTTAGCTGAACAAAGCCACCCAGTTGGAAAAACTTACAGAGATTGTGTGTTTGTTTCTTGGTATTTTCAGCATTTTTCTGAGGGAAGAGAGACCATTCCAAGAAAAGAAAGGTGTGAGCAGCTTTTCCTCAATTGAAGGTCTCTGCTTCAAATTTTGATTTCAAAATAATAACTAATGCCAAACAAATGTTATAGGATTTTTAGGACTTGCTAATTTTTGCTCTTTCTTGTTTTATTCTCTGTTTCACACATGCTGCTACAACTGAAACTGCTGCATAGTTGAGTTAAACTGTTCCCAAAGTATTTTCAGCCCAAACAGAAGCAGGAAATCCCAGTAATCATAAGGAAAACTTTGTTCCTTATGAAACCCAGACACAAGGCTTAGGTGCTTTTTCAGTTGTGTATCTAAACATCTGCTCTTATCCCAAAGTGGATTTGCCAAAATTACTTACCACTGGCAGTTGAGGTAACTGGAGGCATGAGACTGTTGCATTTGTTTTGAGTTTATTTTAAATATTGAGATGACAGATCCTGTACTCTTGCAAATGAGTCTTGTGCTGTGGACTGCATCTAAATATA
Source organism: Entomyzon cyanotis (assembly GCA_024500445.1). Classification (NCBI taxonomy): domain Eukaryota; kingdom Metazoa; phylum Chordata; class Aves; order Passeriformes; family Meliphagidae; genus Entomyzon; species Entomyzon cyanotis. The sequence goes on from JAKEPQ010000871.1 coordinate 20,228,684, forward strand.
TGAGAGAAGTTTTGTCTGCATACATCTGTTTGTCATTGTGGAAAACATAGTTCTAAAGGTGCATTTTCAGGTCGGTTTGTCCCGATGTAGAATAAACTCAAGTCAATCAAACTGCATTGGTATGTGCCAAAGATCTTCTCTATTGCCAAGTTTTACATTTGGGAACGAAGACTTATATTGGATTCTTGAATCTGTTACTCTTGCCACATCCCTCAGAAGGCTGATGGGACCTTGAGTCTTTCAAGTCTGCTTTCCATAGTGCTAAAATCGCAGGCAGCATTGCCAGTATGCTTGCAGGCCTGGAACTGAGCCATGGGTTGAACAGGGTTGTGTTTCCATCACCAGCAGAAGGGAAAGTGCTATAACAGACTCCTTGCAAAGATGTAATAACTTGCACATTAAAGAAATGGAATCTATGAAGTAAAAATGAATCCGGTATTTGATGCTTGATATTTAGTCTGTATTATAAAATATCATTATTGTAACTGAGTTTTAGAGATCGCTGCAACTAAAATATGAAGGTTACAGAGGAATGAAAAAGTTTCCTGCTTGAAAACTGCAACATAAGTCCAGATGGTGCAAAATGGCTTTAGCATTACAGAAAATTGAAAGCATCTTTCTTTTTGAAGGCCAGAAATAAATTTACTTGTATGAAACATTATTACCTTCAGCATGTAGGGCTTTTCTTTTTGTTAAATTCTCTCTCTCTCAGATGCTTATTTCCTACCCCTCAATAATCTAAATACAGTAAAGAGAAAAGAGCTATTGTAAATACTTGGATGATCTCCCATCACCTCCTTCCTACAATGAACTCCTGTCTGGGTTTGTTTCCTAATTTCACCTGCATGAGCCTTGGCAGGAGGATGAAAGGAGAGAGCAATGCAATTTTATCTCCACTAGGATCTCTCTTTTCTCCCCTGAGGTGAACCCATTCTTGGGAGATTTCAGTAGCCAAACTGTTCTTCTGAAAGAGAAGAAGGACCCTTTTACTTTCTGGTTGTGAGGCCTTGTGTGGTCCAAGTTTCTTCTGGTCACTCTTGAATTGAGAAGCAGGCAGTTGCACATGAGCTCAACCATTTGAGCTTCTCAAATAGAAAATTAGGTTATCCATGCCAGTTTGTTACACTTGTATTGATAAAGGATATAGTACAGTTTTCACAGCATATTTTGGCACAGAGACCCCTAAAATCTTTCAATTGAAAGAGCACTGTGCACTCCATTGAGGTCATGGCAGTTGGTGCTTGTTCTTTCTACTTCCTGTCATGACTTTGTAAGTAGCTTCCAAAGTGCTGGAGATGAAAGCAACAGATACAAATAAAAGGTGCTGCTCATTGTAGGTGGATGAGGTACTAAGTCTGGACTGCTTCTCCTCTGAAATGAAGCAATGCAGCAAAACAGACATGGTGAAGATTGGCTACCAGAACACAAGTAATTTCTGCATGACTTAGTGCTAGGATGGTTTGAAATGACCACACTCTACACCATTGCTTAAAATTATTTCAGACTCAAAAGTGGTAAATGTGGCATCAATATTTAATGAAATGCTTGGGAAAATTTTGAGAATTACAAGGAGATAAATGTGCCTCATACGCTGAGCAGATTAATAGGAAAATCTCAGAAAATAGATAAATATGTCATGTATGGAATTAATCAACGTGGCTTTTAGAGTAAAAGCTGTTGGAGCTATTTGAAGATCTCAACAAACATACAATTAAAGATGAGCTAATCACCAAATTATTTTAACAATGTCTCTTCTCAGAGTCCATTAAAGAAACTAAGCAATTATGATTATAAATTTAGGAGAGTAATAGGAAATGTAGAACTCTATAAATGTTTTTAAGTGATCATAAAACCAATGTGAAGACTTAGGAGACACTTTTTGCTGATAATATTGAATTGCTCACAGTAGTCAAAGCTAAGTCTGCCAAGACCTGTAAAAATATTTTGTGAGAATATCAATAAATGTTATCAGCATATGGCTGAATAAATTCAATAATGATAAACAGAAATCAGTGCAAAACCTATCTTAATTACACATTCACAATAATGGTCTCTAAATGAGCTGCTCCCCAGGAAAAAGATTTTGCAATCATAGTATTTCTCTGAAAATTTCACCTTAGTTCAGGTCAGTGATCAAAAAGCTAAAATGAATGGTATGAATTCTTAGGAACTAAATAGGGAATATAAAAGAAAACATCATCATGCGAGACTGTATATGACTATGGAATGATAAAAATGTCTTCAGTTCTAGTCACATCAGTCCAGAAGGTTTGTCCTAGAGCACAAGAGGAGTAACAATGGTCACAAAGGACAAAAATACAGAAAATACAGAATGGTTCTCATTTGAGAAGAAAACACACTCCCAAAGAGAAGAGAAATAGCAGGTGGGTTATGTGTGTTAGTAAGAAGCTCTAAATTCAGCGAAGGTGCAAGGGATGAAGGAGGATAATTTCCCATGCCAGTGGTGGGAAAGATACTGCTGAAGCACAGAAATCCCCTTGGGCTTTAAAAGAGCAATCTGCACATATTATCACCTCCATTAGGCTCTTGTGAATTTATGAAACCTATGATTATATTTTTATTGGTAATCTGATCACAGCTTGATAACAGTACTTTTCCTTTAGATGATCAAATGAATTGCACAGCAACTTTCCAAAGCCCAAGGAGTAAGGGTAACAAAGCTCTCATCTTTTACAAACTGACTGAATGAAACATCTATAAAATTTCATATTTTAAAAGACAGAAATACCTTTAGAGTTGGGGCTTTCCTAAAGTGGATGTGGTTTCGATATCCACCTACAGTGGATTTCCTGTAATCCATTCATCCCCCAAGCCATATAAAGATTTTCCACTAACAAGATCCTTCTGCAGTAGATTCCACAGGTCGATTATCTTCTGCATGCTAAACCCTCCTTCTGTTTGTGTCCTGCCAGCTTCCTCTGATACCCCTTACTGCAACACAATATGTTGAAAGGATCCAGGCTGTTGGAGCACCAAGCAATAACCCAGACCCAGCCTGCTGGCATAACTTCAGGAAGGACCATAATTTAAGAGAAGATAAGTAGGAAAGGAGCACAACAGAAAAGCAATAAGAACGAATCATTCCCTCCAGTTAGCATCTTTGGTGCACTAAGAAGAGCCAGACTCTCTGCTAGCTCTGGCAATGCTACTTCACCCCCAAACCCCAAAGTGGAAAAACAAAAGTGTAATTTTAATTTTAATTATTATTCAGGTAACATTTCATCCTGATCTAATAGCACACTAAAAATATTTCCTTTCAAAATAAGCCTTTATTTTCTGCAGTCACAAACTATCATACATTATCTATTTGGGACGGTGCAAATCACCCAGATTACCTGGAGAATGTGATCTTGCTCAAGGCACCACATCTATGCCAGGCACAACCACATGGCTGTTCCTCAGTTGGAAGCCATGGTTCCTGGGCATCCCAGGGGTGAGGATTTCCAGTGTCCTGTATGAAAAACAGAGCTGCTACCAACTTCTTGCTGGGAGCATCTCCCTGAGCTTGGCAGCCAAACACTTCTGATTTGGCATAGCAATAAAAGGACAGCTGTCAGTCTGAGCATCAAAGAGCTCTGTGCAAGGCTTACTAGAGGATGTTAAGAACCATGGTGCACTATGAGGTTAGCTATTTCCTGTGCACACTCTGGGTACAGATTCATAGCCCATAGTAGCAGGGCATAAGAGCAACCCAAGCCACTCTGCATTTTGCTGCCCAGCTCTGCCTCTGTGAGAGCTGGGACTAAACCATATAGCACTCAAATTTTATTGTGAAATAGGACTGAGTTTGTCTTTTGCTCATTATTTCACTTATTACTTCCACTGTCTTTTATTATCATCTTATGTCTCTTCTCTGCTCTTTGGAAATAATTTTCATTTTTGCTAATCAATCTGGTAATCAAAGCCTCCAGTTCCAGATACAAGTTCCCACTCACAAAGTCCCTGGAGGGTTGATTGCTGGAAACAGGAAGGATGTGCCAGGGAAAGAAACACTCAGCTGTCCCTGCTGAAGCAGCCTCTGCTCCAGTAAGTGGGAACATTGCTCTTTGTGCTGTCTCAGTTCTTACATTCACATGAGTAAAGCAGAGGGGGAAAATTTTTAGTTTAAAATAATATGTTAATGCATATAAACTACAGCTTGATATGTGTAATACTTACTAATACAGGAGACACATTTCTTATTCTCATTTGGCTCTGAAACCACAGAATATTCTGAGTTGGAGGGAGCCCACAAGGGAAAGAGTCAAAAACAGACAAAAAATGTTGAGTTTCTCTAATGTTTTATTTGTCATAAAAACTTGGCTGATTATTCTTGCATAATTTTTTGCATGATTTTTGATCCCATAAAAAGCAACTATGTGACTTGTAGAATGAATTTGTAAATATGCTCACAGGTTTATTTTGCCATTATTTAACTGTGTTTACCCCAGAGGCTCAGAACAAGGGTTTTAAAGGAATTCAGTGCTGGCCTTAGTATACTTTCATTTCTGTAAATGCAAGTGTGACACCCTGGTTATATTTTTCCTATAGACCGTTGGGGGAATTTACCTCAGTTGGATAGCAAGGGCATTTTCAGTTTTTAAACACACTCTAAAGTAGTCTGATTAAAAACAGGGCTACTTTAGACATCATGCCAGCAGCCCACTCTATAAACAACTGCCTAATACATATTTAATGGCTCTATTTTGGGATTCTACCTCTCTGTCTGTCCTCTCAGTAGAGAAATCCAGGTGATGCAAGACCCTCATGATGATTACTTTGGTTTGAAATCAAATTCTCCAACTCTGGTGTCTCCTAGCCCAGGTTTGCTTAGCTTCTGGCTGTGCTGCCACTCTGAGCCTATTTTTATGTCCCGTAAAGCGCCTTATGACGTTCACATGAATAAGCAAAACTCTTCTTGTCATGTAACTTACATGACATGGAAGAAAATGGAAGGCATGCGAGTACTTTGTGCATAACCTGGCATGTCTGCTTGCACAATTAATAAAACTTCTGGATAGGAGCTAAATCCATTGGCAAGCTTTCCTCTCTCTCATTTCTTTTGAAAGCTCCTTAATTTATTTGTATGATTTCCAGGCTAAGTGTTGGTAGGATACGAAGTTTCTTTAATACCAGGAGAGTTTAACACAAATACTGCAACATGTTCACACCAGACTGTGCTAGGTCTCTGTTTGGCTTGTGTTTATTTTTAAACTGACTTACACAAACCTCTAAGTCTAAATAACATGGTTAGTGAAGGATGAATTACACAAAACAGCCAAACTGAGCACAGCCTCCACTAAAGGAGCAGTGCTGGATGACTCCCAGGTAAACCAGAGGAAGGAGAAGACTACATGCAATATGGAGATTTTAGCTGTGGTTCAGTGTCCATTGACATAGGGTTCCATTTGATTTTGTCCATGAGTTTCCTGTGCCTCTGTGACTAACCCTCTGGGTAAACCAAGCTTCTCTTTGGATTTCTCTGGAGTGAGGAAAGGGGACAGCGTGAGAAAATGTCCAATATTTTGGTAGAGCCAAGTGCTCTGAGATTACGTTCAAGAATAATGATTAACAAATGTTAGCTAACAGTTCTCTGAAACCTCCTTAATCTAATTCTTGCAAGGACCAGCTTGAGACTGGAATACAAATGGTAACATTAATCCACTCATGCAGAAGCTAATGTAGTATTTGGATGGAAATGCCTGCTGGTGTGGAGAACAGCCCACATGCCAGCTGTGGATGTGGCAAGGCTGCTGGGCACATTGCAGCTTCCCCAGCCTGGGACCAAGGTCTGGTGCTGCGAGCTGCCCTGCACAGCTCTGATGGAGGCTGGCATGAAGGATGTGAGGAGGTCAGCAGTGCTGGAATCGCTGGCTCACATGGCTGGAGGACCAGCATGGGTGGAGGGGGTGGCAGGTGGCAGCTCAGCACCATGAAGACTTTGATCCAGGGGACTGTGGAGACCAACCCCTCTCCTCCTCTTCCATGCCTGCCTGGCCAGCAGAGAGACTTTGGGGTGGGGATCATGTTAAAGCTTAGCTTGGTAATTTGTAACAGCCCATTTTTTAATGTGTTCTGTAATAAACAATCACTTCATGCTTTTGAGTTGTGCATGTCCAGTTTGTGGAGACTCTTTAAGCCTGGTTACAGATGCCCGAACAGACTGACCTGAAAGAGAGGCCATAACACACTTTGAGCTAGGACCTGCTCATGCTCACCTTCCTAGCCCAGCTTTTCCTGTGCTGGTGGTGTAGGTTGCTCCCCCAGCCTGGTAGAGCTCATTGCTCTACCCAGAGAGCAGGCTCCCCACACACAGTCTTTTAGTCTCTCTTCATGCATGACCCTGGTGGCTTCACTGACTACAGAGAAGATCCTTCTTCTCTTTGATCCCATGGCCTCCAGCCTCTGTTACTCCATCACACTCCCTAGAGTAAATTATGAATATACATAAATTATTAATTCATACTGGTGATCCAGAAATGCTACAGTAGTAAAAACCCCAGAGATTTAGTAAGTAATTATGAAGGAGCATCTCTGCAGTTATGACAGACGAAAAGTGGTCTTCCAAGAGTCTGAGGTTAAAGGATGGCAACAAGACAAAACAAGAAAAATTGATCTGTGGTTTCTCCATACTTATCTTTTCTGTAACCTACTACATCCAGTGATGCACCATAACATGTGTTTTGTCTGTGTTATTTTCAAAGCATATTATTTGTATCAGTATTTTATATGCTGAAAGTGCAAAAACTGTTCAGAATATTATTAATTAAGTTAATTTCCAGTCTCTCAAAAAATGCCTTACTTCATTTCCTTTTTCATAATCTTAAGATTCAAATTAAGTTTGTGTTCTCTGTATTTCAGTGCCTTTCCTGTATATCTAAAAAAAGTATTACTATGTCTACATGGAAAATTACAGAATAAATATATAACTAGCAGGTAACTGGCAATGTTAGCTCAATGAGCAATTAATCTATTCTTAAATTTCTGCTACAGCTACCACTAAAAGCAGTTGCAGTTATGTTTCCTTGATTAACACATTTTTATGATTTGAGTGCAATGGAACTATACATGATAGACTTGTCCCTGCACTGGAATTTTTGCTGGAATTCATGAAGTTAAGATTATCTGCATTTACTAAAAAATTAACCTGTTTGGTTTTTTTCCTTTTTGCACCTGCACTTTTGAAATACCTTCCTTACCTTTGCATTATTATTAATTTAGGATGTTGTTTTAGCCACTCTCTGCATATTCCCTTTGTTAGCAATCATTCTACAACCACAGGATCCATCCCAGTGCAGCGATACATCTAATTTTAGAGCAAAATGGTAAAGAAGGTTTTAATTTGTTGAGTTATTATATTTACTTGATGATTCTGCCTGGTTTTGCTGTGGACCCTTTTTGGTAATTAACCTAAATAAATTTGCTGAGGTTTGTATTCTAATTTCCTATGCTTAACAAGAACAAGGCTTGATGCTGTGGCCATCACCTCGAGCCATTTGCAAGCATTCAGTCATCCGTTTGTTTCTGGAGGAGGGAAGTTTGTTGCTCACTTTGCTCTGCTGGCTGGCAGCAGGAATACCTCAGAATTTAAGACCATTTGCAATTCTTTTCTGTAGCTCTCTGTGAACATTTAAGGATTTGACTACTTACTCCACTTTGATTTCTAGACACAGAAACTGGATAAAGTAAGTGGTGTTTTAGCTTTATGAAAACTGTTCAAGTCATGGTCATGTAATCCTTTAATTTGTGAAAACCTTCTGGAATTTTGATTCCTCTGTAAATTTTCACATAGTGACAAGGGGTAATCTCTCAAAGTGATGAAGGTTCAGAGGACCTTCACAATGGAAGCTTCAAATTCTCACTTTGCTCTTCCTGCTTCTCTAGAGCTCAATATTGCTTGTACCCCTTCACTTCAGCACTCTGCTAGGGTGGTATTTCACACCCACATGCTCATTCAGCCTTCTTCCTTGCAGGTATCTGGTTGGAAAATGTGACTGGGAAATGGGAGGTTTGCTTGTACAGTACAGCAGAGTGACAAACACGGGTGTGCATCATTTGACTGAGCAGATGCAGAGAATGCTATCATTTTGCTTCATTGTATGCTTTATTCTTCTAAACATTTGGACTTACTACATTTTTTCCACTGACAGCTGACAGCTACCTTTGAATTTTATCAGTAGTTGCTGGTATTTCTCCTTGCCTTTGTTTTTCTGCTATGTTTTGGTTTTCTGAGTTATAACTGAAGTTAAATCATATCAGCATGTTATCTTCTTCTTTTCTTCTGAGTGTTTCAGTGCCTGAAGTTCTCTGTATGGCTAAGAAAAAAAAATAATTAAAAGTTAAAAGGATGCTGGAAATGCAACGCTTTCCCTGAGTTTTAATTCAAATCGCAATTTTACTAAAAACCCAGCAGAATCTTTGGAGTCAATCTTGACCTCAAACCATTTCTGCCTTTCTTATCTGAAACAAAACCAACTTTTATTTCAAATAAGCTTCTACTGAAATCCTCATGTGTAATTTCTTAATCATCTCCTCTTAACTACCCTAATTCTGCATTTTGGATTGGTTTAATCCTTAATCATCAAGAGCAAAAAGGGGTTTTATTTTCCAACAATGAGGAGAGTTCCTTCAAGAAGCAGTTCCACGTCCCAGTCTCTACTAATGCATTTTTTATCCAGGACTCACTAAACAAAGCACATAAACAGCAGTGGGAGCAGAGACCACAAACCAGCAGTCAAACTCCAGCCTCTTGCTGCAGAATTATTTGCTTATCAATGCCAGAGTGCCCTTTTTGCTATGCCAGGAATGGCAGGCATATCACTTTTTGTTTTCCCATGTACTGTTCTAATTATTGCTCCACTATGAGTGTGTTTTATTCCTCAGCCCAGCCGTCTCTTGGGACTGATTTTCATTCAGTACAAATGTTCTCATTATAAAGGTTTAACATGAGGAGAATATAAATGAGAAGATGAGTGCATGCTAAGAAGTTGCTTATACAGAAACTGTATTGATCAAAGGAACAGCAGAGTAAAACACATGTCAGCATTAACGTGCTCCTACTTCCAGGGTTCAAACAGTTTCCTTTCCCATAAGAATAGTGTGACTCCTGGCCTCTGAAAGCACACCAGGAAAGACTTTGTTTAACTGAAATAAAAAGTGCAAAGTGTTTCTATAGAAGATTACGCTATGGCACTTTGAGCTCTTTGAAAGCAAATGCATCTTCATAGTTTTCAGAGATTATCCATTGTCACTACGTGAAAACTTGCAGAGGAATTGAAATTCCAAAAGGTTTTCACAAATTAAATGATTACATGACCATGGCTTGGAACAAGTTTCATAAAGCTGAAACATCACTTACTTTCTCCAGCTGCTCACTAATCACACAGCTGACCCACTCACCATGCTGGTTCTGGGAGGGTGCACCCCTCAGGAATTGCTTTTGCCCAGTGGTTTTGGGCTGTCCTTGCTGCCTCAGGATCAGCCAGTCATCCCCAGATGAAGACTTCAGTGAACAGTCATACAGGCCCTCCTTTGACCTCTGGGCTGTTGAGTGAGACCAGAGGTATCTCTGCAAAGACATCAATCTCTCTGGGATTTCAGCAACAATTTCTGCCCCTCTCCAAAGGGATGGAAACAGCTCAAAGCCACAGTATCAGTTTAGCCCCTCGTTTTTTAGGGCCAAGACAATATACCACTAACAGCTGAACAGAGGCAGAGGCATTCACAGATAAAACACCGTTTTGAAAAATATTGTGCAAAACCAAGTCTGAGGCTAAAAGCAGAGTGAAGCAACCCTCAGGTGTCAGGCTACCAGGCTCCACCTGAGGCAAAGATTTCCTCCTGGCTTCCACTGGGCTGCAGCCAGCTCTGCAGGTAGTATTTCATCTGCAGTGAAAAAGTTTCAGTTTACACTTCATTTCACTAGCATATTCTAGGACATAACTGTATTTAAAAATTAAAAGTGTGTTTTTACTACATTTTAATTTATAAGTTCCACTGAGAGCAGCAGCTCTGCTCTTCTATTTTTCCTGCTTGCTGACTACATAAATGTGTAGGATAGCTCTCAAGACTTTTAAAAATCAGAATTCTAACAAGAATATGTGAGTCATGTCTAGACTGACATAAAAATGAAACAGTATCATTCTTGTCACCAGAATGAAGCACAGCTCACACTCTGATCCATGACACACTCACATGGTCTTTAGGCTAAAATAGCACACACAGAAGTGCGCACAGTTATAATCAGAAACTTCTATAAATATGTAACATGAAGCCTCTTGAATCCAAACTTACAAACTGTATAACCTTGCCAAGAAATTGTATTTTACCAAATGATTCAGTAGGATCCATCAATAGACGTAGGGCATTATCCAGTATGGGTCCCAACATCTATATCTGAATACAGCGTTCAGATATGACCTTAAGCTTTAACCTGGTTTACCTTTAGGTCACCTTCAGTCAATGCAAAAACACCATTTAATTTCCTTTTCACAAAGGCCCTGATGTACATTCAGCTGGTGCATTACCCCTCAGCCACCAGACTGAGCATCCTGATGCCATGTGCACCTGTGCTTGGAGACAGGGATTTCCACAAGTCTCCCTTCCTTCATCAGAGAATTGGTGTGTGTTATTCAGGACTTACATGGATTTGCTATCTCTCTGGTTACCCCGTCAACTCTTAAAGAGCTCTGATGCACAGCCCAGCAGTGTAGGGAATTCATGGCATGAGCTGCTCAGATATCCAACGCATGCCTTCTGCAACTTTTTCGGTCTATGCCAGGACCATGCCTAGATGTCAGGAAGTTTCTCAGTACCTCATGGGCAGTTCCAGCTAGACTAGTCCTGGAAGCTGAGCTACTGCTTTTAAATCTGTCATAGACAGCTCTACAATCAGCAGTGTAGAAATACTGTTTGAGTATGAGCAAACTTGAAGGTAGAACTGAAAACAAAGCATGGACAAACTTGCACCATCTGCTTTGAAATGCCAACATTTTCCTAGAATAACCTGAGCGTCACTACCTTAAGACATTCCCCAGAAGAACTGCTTATTTAAGGAACAGCATTGTTGTCTGAAAATGATTTGTGTGCGGAAGGCAACATATTTGTTCTGGTGGGTGTAGCTCCAAGCTTCACACCTGCCTATATTAGGTCCAGACTCTATGTATCTGCATTCTTCAGTGCTCATGTCACAGCTCCATACAAGAGATTTATCCTTCAATTTGGCAGCCAGGGTTCACTGCCAGTGGAAAAAAAAATTTAGAAAGCAAGAAGGGTTGTCATAAGAGAATGAATCCAGATGCAAGTTTTTTTACCCTATTGTTTTGAATTTTGAGTAAATCAATAGTCGTGTGTTGTCGAAACCAGAAGTAAAGGCTATTTTAAGAGCATGTGAATGGTTCAGAAACAAAAGCCCTGTAGATCTTCCTGTCTCAAAGTATTTGAAAATTAAAGATGGGTTTGGATTGCTTGAACATAGGTATCCAGTGTCTTTTTAGAGGTTCTGGGGTGTCCTCTAGCCCACAGCTCCTGATCCAGTAGAACACATCTCCTTTAGAGTTTATGTCATATTTGCCAGTCCCAATCCAGTACATCTCAAAAGATGCCCATGCTCAGACCCCTAACTCTCCTCAACATTTTTCATAGCTGCTACTCTTGATGCCATCCATAAGAACTGAATGAGCAGGCTCTCTCATAAAGAAGTCATCTATCAAAGTGCCTGGACATAAACTCAGTGATTAATTTCCAGTTTTACTTGAAACATGAGAACAATGACTGTTACAAGCTGAATGATATAAAAAGGCCCTTAATCATGGAAATTACATACATAGAGGAATGGGAGATGACAATCTATGATTCAGATATAATACAATAAATTGCTTTCCTGTTTTCACAGCTGAGTGTCTGGTTTTGTGTTCTTATGTGCAAGTTGGATTTAAACTGCTTGACTGCCTCTCAGTGATCTCCAGGGATGATTTCAGATTCAGATTTTTAAAATTTATTTATCATTCTAGAGTATTGTGAGACTACTCCTTAAACTCCACACTTTAAGAGTGGACCTCTAGGAAGTTGTACCCTTATCTGCATGACTTCAGCATGCAAGCTCCAGGTCAGTATGCTGGCACAACACTCATTAGTCAACTCAATGGTGGGATTTACTGGAGCACCATTTCTGTCCTGTAACCCTGTTACTTGTAAGTACTTAATTTTATTCAAGTCCATTTGGAAACAGATGAAAATGTACACAGAGTGCAAAGGAAAAATATTTTATTGTGAACATGGCACGTATAAGATGCGTTTCAAAATATACTGTTATATATCAAATGAGGAAAAAAAGCTCTGACATGAGATAAATGAACAGTGCTTGAGACAAATGAAGAACATGCACACAGCTGCTCTAACAGCACAATTCTGATACCAATCACAACATATTATATAGCTTTTATGACAATGTTTATAAAAATGCCAAATATTGGACCTACTCCTGCATTGTTGTTCATCATACAAATCTTCAGTGAATCTTGCAGGTGTGTGGAGGGATTAATGAGAGCAAACTGACACCCCACCTCAGGCAGTAGAAGGTAGAGATGGAGAAAACATCAGAAACAAAAGACAAAAACACTGTTCTATAAAAGTAAAAAGGCAAATATTATCCCAAGGAATATTATTATTTGCACAAGAAATCTTAATTGCAGCATCCTGACTCCATTAAAGCCAACAGGAGTATGCCATTGAGATCAGTGGAGCCTGAATTTCATACTGAAATTTAAAACATTCTTGCATTATTGTAAACATCAGCAGAAACTAAATGTTAACATCTATACAAGTATTCAAGTGCTGTTTAAAAAAATGATAAAAAACAGACAACACTAACCCAAAATGCCAGTACATATCCAAAAGGCAGATAATTAAAAGAGGCTTTTTTTCCAAATATACATTTTGAAGTATTTAAAACCATCAATTTTTCAGTACTTGTACATCATTGTCAGGGAAGGAGTACATGAGAAAAAACTGAGTTATTTACAATGATAAAGGAAGGGCACAGTGTTTGCTCAGATTTATTTCAAACCAGTATTTTTCCACTTTGGAGTCATGACATATACCTGCACACTCAAACATGTTTCAAAGCAGTGCTGAGAAGTCACTGTCCTTCATTAATAAGAAATATAATCCTTCTGGGCAAGTATTTCAGCATGATTCCTCATGAGCCATTTATACCCACTCACATTTTCAGTTAAAAAAACCCAAACAAACCAACCTGAAAAATTTCTTGCAGAAATAATTTGTCTTTAAACAACCTGATGAGATTTTACATCATGGCAATTTACAGTCATGCATTTGGAGACTCAGAATCAATACAACTTTTCCATTTACTGCTAGAGTTGTGCCTGTCTTCAAACAGTTCTTTGCTAATTTTTGTGCGGATCTCAGGACTCATTAACAGCTCCTTTATCTGATTCAGCCTGGGTAACAGGGCCTGCGTTTCTCTGCGTAAAGCTTCCTTTATTAAGTCTGTTTCATGGCTCTTTCCTAGAGGAAAAGAACAATATAATACATTTTATAACAACTAATGTGGTTTAGAATCATTAATGTACAGAGATACAGAGATCGTATCTAGTTTGGACAGTAGTAAGTGCTTGATCTTTTGCCCATACTGAATTTTTATAAAAAGGTATTTCATCAAAAAATATAATTTACATCAACAAAATGCTACCAAAAAGTAAAGAACAGTACAGTGTCACACTTAAGGAAAACTCCTGCCTTATTACATACTGTGTAATAGTATCTGCAATGAGTATCTGTAGCGGTAATTTTTAGCTTGGGATTGACTCCTGTTGACTAGGAAACAGCACGTGTTCTCACACAGAGCAAGCAGCCCTGCAGCAGTGCCAAACCCTCGGCGCAGGGCATCGCTTCCACTTATGGCAAGGCCTCTTCCACAGCCATCCACGACAATAGGAAAGACAAAGGCAAAATGTTCAGTTTCTCTTCAAAAGCAAGGAAGGGACTCTCGGTATCAAGAGCAAGTGAAGATTGGAGCCGCCTGCTTCACCACTCTTGTCTTTTTTCCACCATTCATCCCTCCCAGCATTCAATAGATTTTCAGCAGTGCAAGCACTTTTTAAACCAGTAGACAGTGTCCTTCAATTCAGAACAAACTTTTGATAAGAGACTCACAAAGCAGAGTGCCTGACAGCCAGCACCACTTAGCAAATTTCAGCAGGTAGCTGGTTTTGTAGTTATTCTTGGTGGCTTATTTGCTCCCAGGCTTTTTGCATGGTGCTCACTTGCTGTTATCATTGTCGCTCTCATTCTTACTGCCGCTTGCTGCTTCCTCAGTTTTTGCAGGGCTTCCATCAGTCTGTCTGCTTTTGTTTTGTGTTTCTTCTAAATATTGCTGCACAGCCTTCAGCACTGCGTTCTCCACCAGCCTTTTGCTGAGGCTCACCAGCTCGGCATCGTCTGGCTCTGCTGCTTGTTTTTCACCTATGCGTCACAACAGACAAGAGAAGGAATTGATTGCCATGCAAAGACAGTAGCTGTGACTGTATCAGAAGCCTCTGACTTGAACTAGATTTTAAGTTATCAGCTGCCTCTTCTTGATTGTAAAAAGTAATTTTTCCCCCCTCAAACTCTGAAACAACAGCGTTCCATAAAGATGTGTACAGTGCATCAGATCAAAAATATTTCACTGCTCGTGTTTCTTCTAACACTCCAGCAAAAGCCACTGACTAATGCTATGAGCACTCATTAGCTTAGAAAAGTAAGTGTGCAAATTTAATTTTTTCTGGCCAACGATCACCTGTGACATCTGGGCAAAGATCACTGGATCACAGAATATTCTGAGTTGGAAGGGGCCCACAAAGATCATCAAGTCTACCTCTTAAGTGAATGGCTTTTAAGGGAATCAAACTCACAATCTTAGCATTATTAATCCCACACTCTGACCAACTGAGCCAATCTCATGGTCAAACATGGCATAAGGTAAATGTACACTTTGGCACCATTCCTAAATTTAGGTGTCACCATTTTGTGATTTTGCTTAATAAATCTAAAATCTATATATTTATTAATTGCTTGTAATTCAGATGTTTTTCATGGGAAAAATTACTAAAACACTCAAAGCACAGGTTACAAATATTTTTCTAAACAAAGTACAAAACTTAAAAAAGACCATATAGTCCCTCCCTACCTCTCTTCTGTCTTCTGTCTTAAAGCTCTAACATCAAAAGATTGCAAGTTCCAGCAGTCCATTCTTAAATATATGCTGATAAAAACAAGAAGCTTACATTTCCCCATTTTGCTAAAACTTCCTATGAATCACATATACAGCAAAACAACTGTATACATAGTGAGGACTCTCATACATCATTACATGTAATTTGAAATGGTACTTTTCCATGAAACATTTTCCTAATAAACTATAAACCCTACTGCAGAATTCTCCTTTTACAAAGAACTTGTTCCAGGAAAACCAAATTTTATTGTCCAATTTTCATTGGTCATGCCATTTGCCATTTCACAGTCCCCTGCACTAGGTAAATAACTGTTTCTCTCCATCTATATCTAAAGGTCATACATTTCATGTCCTCTTCTGGCGTTTGCATTCTGCAACCAGCAATAAGAGGCTGCTTAGTCACACACATCTGGTGAAGGAGATATTATTGTATGCTCTCAGCACAAAGCTTTGTACTGTTCAGTTATCTAAATTTGTCATTTTTCATATATATAAATTTATTAAGGTTTGCCAGCACATATAAATAATAGTTACAAAAGACTTTTATTAGTCTTCCTAGTGGACTGAACAACCTGGGAGTGATTTCACTGATAAAATATAATTCATATGGGGATTCAAGGAAGAGACAGCGAAGCAAACAAAACTCTTCATATTCAGAGGCAGTGCCTCTATTTGCTGTTAATCTGATCATTCTGCTTTGGAACAGCAACTATTCCAGTTCTGCACCTCCACAGCACTGTTACTGTGGGGAAGGAAAGACTGTACTCTCCAGCTGAAGAACCATCAGACTAGATCTTGATAAAGCATTTCTTTACATTTTGGAAAAAGCATAGATAAATACTCTAAGGAAATTAAAAAGAGTATCTACGGGGAGAGTTTCGATTAAAACTAAATTTAAAAAAATTTGAATACATTAAAAACAAATTTAGCATTTCCAAGGAGAGAATATTTTGGGCTATCATGCAAGCCCAACTGAGGCAGAGGCACCAAACCCAAACAGTTACATACTCCACGTTCTCTGACCCACTGCTAACCATATCCCTTTACTATCTCTAAATCCTGGGTCTAAGTCTATGCTTTAACTTATATGAAGCAGGGACTTAATTCAGACTCTTCTCTCTCACGGCATCCAAGGCACTTATGAGCAGCATCATCTCACAGTTTTCTGAATTGATCCCACACACTCCTTTGAATAAAGCTCTTTGATGCTTAATTTCCTTTGCTTTTAGTAAAGATGCTCAAAAAGTGTGTTGGTTGCCCTAGTCTATTTATTCACTAGAAAAAATAATTAAAATACTTAATTATTATTTAAAATAAAACTGGTTTGCAGTTGCAGAGTTTCTCGTTTTTCAGAATTGCGCATGTGTCATGGAAATCATTACTCACACAGTGCTAATGATCTGTCCATGCAACTCATGACAAAATCAATGGGAAATATGGTGCTCAGCCACTCTCACACTTGGCCCTGTAGTGCTTAATATGCAGTATATGACTAATCAGTCACAGAGGCCTCCAGATACCACACAACAGTAGTGATTATATTTATTCATAATGTAATTTTAGTTGTAGTACATCATGTATTATGGTCTAAAAATGGCAGGAGCTCTTCTCCTGTGAATACTTTCTGCAGAACAGTTCTCATTTACAGACATATGAATAAAATCCACATATCTACTACTGTGTTTATGACTTCAAAATAAGTAGGTAGCTCACTTATAAGTACTTTCTCAAGCGTGGAAAAAATGTCAGATTACTTAAAATGAGCCTTTCAAAAGTACAGTTTATATAGCTACAGAAGAATGGGTTTGTGGTTTTTTGTTTGTTTAATATTTTGAGATATACACAATTTATCAAAAGTCTGGGATCAAGTCTGTAGCACCTCCTAAGAGAGCTCTGCACTCCCACTGGAAAGACACAGATGGTATCTGACTGACATGTGAATGCAAATGCATGCACATCCTTGCATGAAGATTGTGCTTGGATTTATCCATCCAGCCACCTTGGTGGACTGGCACATGGGGTTGTATGATTCCCTGATGCCCTGTTTCTATTCTCATACTCCCAAACTAGCAGTTGTGGGAGTGTCAGCAATGCTGTGGTGATACTATTGTGTCATTCCTATTCATGACTGCTGATAAAAAGAAACAGGTCATGTAATAAAAACGAGTATTGATCATCTGTATCTACTTGACAATTTAACATACATTTGTCCTGTTTACATCTTTCCTTCCATGTTGCATATGCTGCTTGCCTGCTTCTTTGATGAATACAATTCCTTTGCAGCAGGCAAATGCTTCTTTGAGCAGACTTTAACGTTATTGGAATTATTGGAATATCTGTACAAGCCATTGCAGATATGAATGTTTTAGATTTAAAAGGGAGATTTAAAAATTGACACTTGCTCTGTTTGTAAACTCTGCTCTGAAAAGGGAACAAATATACCACAGCATTGTATTTGCATCAATGCTGTGACACTTCTTTATTTCTGTGCCTATGAATAAAAATTTTCCACTGTCTTTTCCTCCATGTGGCTCAGAATATAAATGAAAAAACCTTTCATTTTGTTTATCCCAGAATTCTCTTCTATAATTTTCAAAATATGAAAACCAATTCATACTCTGTGAATGTAACTCAGTGCATCCACGCAAAGCAGTGTTTTTTATTATGGAAACTGAAGCACACCAGTTGTCCTGAAATGACCACGGTTTTTTACAAAGGGAGCTATCAACTCCACAGAATTATTCAAAAGCAGCTTTATGATCCTATATCCTGCTGCTAGCAGTTATGGAACCAGATGCCTGCAGCCAAAGCCAAGTTTGGATTCAAATTCACTGCTGTATCTCTCTGATGGACTAGGTTTACTCTCCAAGTCTATACCCCCTTTCACATTACAAGACTGCGAGCTGAATTTTGAAATACTGTATTGGAACAAATGAGATATCATGGTCCTGGTACAGCATTTTCATGGCCCTGACACAGCCTGTTTAGAGTTTATGTAGATATATCAGATTTGGAGAGAGGCAAGACAGTTATTTGAATCCCTCTATTGTTTGTATGACTAGCCCATGGACTGCCATTTTTTGTGACAGATTTAATTGAAGGAAGCAACAGGGGATCCCTTTTACAGGAAAAGCCAGTTTTACAACCTTTTACCAGCTACGCTCCAAGACAATGTTCTGCAATCCTTCCCTCATGGCCTCAACACACTGGGCTTTGTTTTTCCTTCCAACAACCTTTCTTGGCAATAAAACAATGATAACATGGGGAAAATTATAAAGGACACCCTTGGTATTTTAAATAGGTGACCAAGACAGGCTGAGAAATTCGAAGTCTGGTAGCTGAGGTTCTGCTCTGCAACGTGGGAAGAGCTGTGGTAACAGACACGCCTCCATCTACCTTTTGGTTTATTCTAATAATTATTTCTAATACAGTTTTTACAAACTCTATGAACACAAACATGAGCATGTGCCCATATCTGATCAACACAGTAAGTACAGACAGGAAAGTCACAGCTCTGAACATTTCCTTGTTAATTAAGAAGGACTTGCAAGAAAAGTCTCTTATGTGGTCACTTAAGGAATTGACACAAATAAGGCACTGGAAGGAAGGGTGAAATTATAATCTCATTATGACAGGATGGTGATGACATTTCTGTTACTGGATGTTCCCACCTGATGTGGGACATCTAAGAAACTTCTTTAGGTTTATATACATTGCTTGTAAATACAGGACTGTCTTACAACGCAACATCAATCTGTCCCTTATGATGAATACATGGATTCTAGTTTGCTGGAAAGGTTTTTTAATTTAATTTGGCACACCATGGAATAACCTGATAAAGTTAGGAATTTCTAGTAAAGAGGAAATTAAGGGTGTTGCAGCTATTCAGGGAAAATGGTGCTCTTGCCAGATTCAGTAATGACAGCAGGAATACCAGCAGCACTCTTTGAGCTGCAGACTTGGCAAGCATCACAAAAACTTGTTTTGTTTCATACAAACCTTTGTGAAGATCTGATACAAATTTTTTGACCACCTTTACATGAAGAAACAGGATGTGAGCTGCTAAACCTACTCTTCCTTCTGCAAGCACTCAAGGATGTGATGCCACAGGCATGAGCCTCCAGAATAAACAAAAGAGAAAAGGTAATGTAAGATTCTAGTCCTGGCATACAGGGAGTTCTGTTAAATACCCTGGGCTTATTTTTCTATTAAAAGAGACCTGCTGACAGAGAAATTTGGTGATTCCTTTAATGTAGTTTAATGCTTAAACTTAATGAATTTATAAGAAGTGTAGTGTAACTGGCAGCACAGATAACATAAGGCTGAAGGAAAGAAGATGGCTTAAAAAGTTTTGAGTTTTACTCAATTTTTCTAACCAACACTGGGGTAGAAAAAACAGTCCAAGTTACAAAAGTGGTTTTACACAGCTACAGTAACATCCAGGGTGCAAGGTGGCAATGGAAGAACCAAAGGATTGAGGCAGACTGCAACAGACATGCAACATCATTCCCCCCTCTTCACCACTCACAGTGCTGCCTGGTGCCAGCAGCTCATGGGAACAGGGAATTGGGCTGCTTGGGTCAGCAGGCCTATCAAGGAGAGCAGAAGAGTTCCTCCTCTCTCTAGGATGCAGCCAAGCGGGAAGCCTCCTGCTCTTCTCAGAGCCCGAGAGAGATCAGGCTTCCCAGTTTCCCCAGAGAAAAGCTGAATTCTGGAACAGGACAGACACGTCAATCCCTCGCCTTCAATAGCTCTCTAGAAATAATAGTGAGAAAGTAACAAACAGTGGGGTGACAGCATAGGTTGCTTCCCCATCAACTTTGCTTCACCATCATCAGTGACCACAGACAGAGCTGGATTGTCTTAAAGGCAGAAAATCACCCTGCTACATCACCAAGATGAGGGAGATCTAGGCACAAAAAATTCAGCAGCTAACCAAAATAGGACATACAATGATTGTAACTGCCACAGTCCAAATGTTTTGCCAAAACATTTGGAATTTGGCAACATTTGGCATTTCCCTGCTTATGGACCTGTTAACCATGAAAAACAAATTTTTACTCACAAACATGACAAGGGAAGCAATTTAATAAAGATTGACTTCTTGTTACTGTTTCCTATCCTTCCTATAGTCCTTGTGATCTTCTGTTACATCTTTAAGATTCATTTGTTACTATACAGCTTCCAACAGGATGCTATTTTGGCTGTGACTTTTCCATGTTACTGTCAAGTATACTAAAAAAAGCAATCTTTTTTGGATTGAGACAGATTGTTAAACAAGTGTTAATAAATGAATCTTAACAAGCTGATCCTGCGTTGTTGCTCCTCCTGAGCTCAGAAAAAGACTCCATAAGAACTCAAGCTAGCAGACAGTCTCTCACATAGTATGTTTCTTTCCCTGGGGAATGCAATTTTGAATATATTTGTAAGTTATGGAGAGAAAAGTCAAATTTTAATCAACATGCATTTTCATTTAATTATTTTAGTTGCAGTAACATGAGTTGTGAAACACAGCTGCATACTGTTTGAACTGCAAAAGATGAAATCTCGCAAAAAAAAGATATAATTGCAATTCGAAAGTATGTCCAAAAATGCCCATTAAATACTGTAGTACTTTTAACTTGATTTAATAATTTAAAATAGTTTATAATTTTAATGGAAAAAACATAATTTGCAAGGTGCTTTTAACAACTCTGTAACCATACGTAATTAGATCCTGAATCTAATGGAAGAAGGTTAAAGTCTCCTCTCTCGGTATGAGCATTTTACATAGGTTTCAACTGGTAACATAAATGCTTCCAAAGGCAGTCAAAATAGATGGGTCTAATCCTTTTTCTCCTTTTCCCCCAGAATCTTCCTCTTGGAGGAAATGGACCCACTTCATAAGCTTCTTAGGCAAACCATGAAGTAATGTGTTTTGAACATATGAGTAGTATTGTTGCTGTCTGCTTTCATGGATCAAGTCTACAGAATCCGACTAAATTTGCTGACAGCTTTGGGAAAACCAAGAAGACACCCTTAAATCAATTCAAATTGCATTTAAAAGACACCCCTAACATTAAGTACTTATCATGGCCTTTCCTATCTGAATCCCCTTAATCTATTATAGATTTTGCCTTAAAGAATGCATTTACCTTTGTTCTTTCTTCCCTCCCTTTTGTTTGCCACCTAACTTCCACTTTAAATGTGGTGGTTTCTCTAAGAGCTGCAATTTGCTATTTGCTATCAGTTTTCACTCTAGCATTGTGAGATGTAGCTGTATAAAAGTTCACTGCTCTACCACACAAAGGTTTGTAAATATGATATTTATTTTTTATACTTGGAAAGTACTTGTACATAGAAGTTTAGACTTCTCTTTAAATGCTCTGGCCCTGAACCTGTAAAACCACTGCTTGGGATCTTCTTTAGGACAAGCTCTTCCTCAAATTTAATCTCTCTCTAAAAGTCCAAATATACCCATTTGCAAGAACACTGAATCACAGAATGATCTGGATTGGAAGAGACCTTAGAGATCATCTGATTCCTATCCCCACTGCAATGGGCAGGGAAACCTTTCACTAGACCAGCTTGCTCAGAGCCCCATCCAATTTGGCATCGAACACTTCCAGTGATTGGGCATCCAAAACTTCTTGGGACCAGTGTCTCACCACTCTCTTTCAGTTTAAAGCCTCTACCTCTTGTCCTATCACCACATGCCCTTGCAAAACATCTCTCTTGATGTCCAAAGGAAAATATTCCAAAGACAAGATAAGCAACAAATTCAGACATGTTTGGTCATAATGAATTGCTCTGTGCCATGGGAGTTTTGGTGATATCAGCCATACGAAATCAGAATAGTTGTAAATGAAGGGTTAAGAATGCTGAAGTTGTGACTACAGCTCACCTAATCTAATTCACAGAAATCTAAGAATTGTTGCTAGAGGATCGTGTAACAAAATCTGTGGATGAAAAAACCTTGAAACATTACCATGCCAAAAAACTAAATTTAATGCAATCAGTCCTTTGCATGAAAAAAAGACTTTACAATCTAGGCCAAGAAAAAAATGAAAGAATATGAGAGGACAGTACTAATTTTTTCCCATCATATGTTTTTTATGAATAGTGCAAATATCCTCATTTGCTGAACAAGCACCTAGTAATTAAAATTAACATTATTCTTGAATCTGCTTCACCATTAAAAAATCAAGAATAATTGAGTCCTGATTACTTTCTTAAACCAGTGGGCTTTACTTTCACATCCTTCCTATGCTAAATATCAAATAGTTATAAAAGCATTTTCTTTATGAAACAAGAAAAAAACTCCTTAAAAAAATCCCATTTCCCTACCTAATAGCAACACTTCTTTAATGAGAGTAAATCCCTACAGCTCTAACACTGCATTCTAGCAAAAGAATAACTCCCCCTCCCTCTCTTCCCCCATATTTCTACTTCCTCAAACTCAGTGAGTCAAAGACTGTTCTAGCAACATTTCGGTGAAATCAATCCAGAAAAATGTCTGCTATGCCAAAAGCTGAACTAATCATCACAATTTTTACCAACTTACCCTGTACCATGATGGATTGCTCATTACCATGCCTTAAAACTGATGGTTCTCATCTCTTTACACTCCTTTTTCCATTCACAGATTTTCTCTCTACCTACATAGTATACACAGTTTCCCACCTTCCTCTTTAGCATCCCAATAATTCTAAATCTGTCCAATTAACATCAGTAGAAAACTGCTTTTTTTATGCCAGCTGGTCTTTTGGGCCTTTATTCTATCAGGCTAAACAGTTCTAATTTGGAGTTTCATATATTTCTTTGTCCTCTCATTTTAAAGTAGTATTTTTCACAGTCTAACTCAAGAGTAAAAGAATAACTGTAAAAGAATAACTGGTGGATACTCATGCCATAACCAGTTTTAGCACTTCTTTTTACTCTATTCAGAACTAACTGTATAATCAAAGGCAGGTACTTTAGTTTGCTTTGCCTTTATGTCTTCCCTACAGAAAAATTCTCCCATTTCCGTATCTGGCTAGAGGGGCCAAGAACAGTTTGTCAAGGACAAGGAGAAGGAAAGAAATAGGCAATGGTTCTCCTGCAGAGCAGATTATATCACTCAGTATTTTGAGATTTCCCAAGACAGGAAAGCACACACAAGAGTTAATTGGCACAATGCAATGTGGTTTGAACTCCAAGAATGCAGGTGTAGCTATACATCGAGGGTTACCATGTGGGGCATCAGAAGCAGTAACCTAGAGCATTTGAGAATTGGCCTGTCCTCACAGCCTGGGTGCAGCACCACAGGCATCCAGACATTCTGCTGCTGATGTAGAAGCTTATACTTGGACAGACCTTACCACATACCATGTCTTTATCTGAAGTCTAATCCTGTAATCTTTTCTTATTCTATGCCTTCTTTAAAGATTATGGCTTTAAAAAATGACAAAGGGAATGAAATGGATCTTTTAAAGTAAAATGATGGACTCCTTTCAGAACAGACTTATTATTCACTTGTGCTGAACCAGGCATTACAGGCAGTGACTCCATGATCTGGGCTTTATTACAGCTGGCCCTTCTTCCAAATGTTTCAGACTAATTGTAACAGAGAACACACACAATGTATGAACAGGACACACCGGTGGGATCAACATAAAGTAACATTTATGTCATTAAATCAGAGGATTGACTGTGCTTCAAAACACAAAAACACTACAGCAAATTTCATTTTAACAGAGAAAGGTAATCCCAGACTTCAGGAGGGGGTTCAATCCCTAGAATTCACCTTGTCACCTGTAATAGTTTGTAGAACTGCAAGAATAAACTCATTTTGTGCTGGAAAAACCTCTCATATTCTACTAATAAGGTGTACATGAAAAGCAAAAGGGGATCTGAGAGAGGAAGGAAGGAAAACGTTTTTGATTGTATTAGGCTATACTGGATGGTAATGGATTTTTAAGACAGCAAAAAATGTACATTTGCTGATTGTAGTCAGCCACAGTAAGTGCTACAGAAAACATGACTGAGTCTTAATTGGTTTTTGTTCAATCCTTATGCTTTGTAGTAAAGTGAAAAATTGAATAAAACGTCATTTAAAAATTATTGCTAGGATGTGAAACAGAACAACACAATAATAGACCATGGGATAAAACAATTTGCCTCTTAGCAAAAGGATACAAGCTCTCCTGTGAGTGAAATGAATTATCCATGCCTGAGGATTTTAGCTCACAGGGAACTTAGCAAGTGCCCAGATCAAATTCACCTGAGACTGGCAGATATTCAAAGGGATTAAGCCATCAGCAGAAAAGATAAAGTAGTTAATGGTGGATTTTGAGATTTGGGGATTGGGATCCAGAGGAAATACCTAAAAAGAAGTGAATTTTCTCTACTCTAATTTAGGACAGCAATTCCTAAGGATCATGAGAGTTACAGGCAGGGTCAAGAGCCTGACAAAAGTTAGACCGTGTATGCCAACATCAGAATTACAAGTCTAAAAGCACTGACTATTGTACAAGTTTTGCAGTGCCAAATTGGCTGTTGGTACAGTGTATTTCTAGCTACTTAAGGCTCAAGGACAGTCTGTAGACAAATGTTTATCAATTTAAGGTCTCTAAATTCTAAACAATGTTTGCAGCATCCAGTGCATTTTCCTTTTAAGACGGGATAATTTCCAACTCCATGCTCCACAGAATTATAGAATGGTTAGGGTTGGAAGAGACCTTAAAGATCATCTAACCCTTCTGCTATGGGCAGGGACACCATGCTAAGTTACACAGCATATGCAACCACATATCCCAAATTCCTCTAAATCCCAATCTCTTCTGTCAATTCTCCACTTTAAGCTTGTGGAAACTGGACAACTCAAATTTCAGCAATGGCAAAATGATCTGGCATAAAACATTATTAAACCACCAGTAATCAGCTGCTGAAGAAAGTGCCAGTATGCCTTAC
The DNA here is from genome assembly GCA_024500445.1 of Entomyzon cyanotis. Taxonomy (NCBI): domain Eukaryota; kingdom Metazoa; phylum Chordata; class Aves; order Passeriformes; family Meliphagidae; genus Entomyzon; species Entomyzon cyanotis. The sequence goes on from JAKEPQ010000871.1 coordinate 20,253,849, forward strand.
TATGATACTTTTCAAGTTATCTTATTTTCCACTTTGCCTATAATAATTTCACAAATAATAACAGACCTATGTCATTTAAAGGACAACACATCACTCGACCAAGGACCTGTTGTTTGTCTTGCTTTCTTTGTTTGCCTGCCTTAATCTCAAAATCTTGGTCACAACATTGCAAAATGTAGACTCTCTGCAGCCCAGCATCTGTCACTGGCAGGAAGCTTTCCCTGAAATATATACAAAATGTTCTCCCTTATTCTTATTTCACATGATGCAATAGAAGTAAACCCATGCTATCTTAACAGTTGCTTAATCATGTTAACCAGTTCCTCCTCCTGCCTTCTGTTTTTGTAGCCTTTTTTTCAAAACTAGCTAGCTCCTACTCTCAGAGCTCCCCAAGATGTAGCTCCACAGCTCCCTGGGCATTTTCTGGAAGCACAGCTTGGGCTCCCACTTTACATTTGGAGCAGTGCATTCTTTTGAAAATACAGCACTTCCTCCAAACATTTGTTTTTCCTCTCCTCCATAATTATGCCTCTTGATCTTCTAGGACAAAAGTTACACTCATCTTCCCAGTGCAGATTTAGCTAGCACTGCATGCATGCCATTTCTGCTAAAAGGTTGTATACTGGTGGCACATGATCTTGCTGGAGGGGGAAAAAAGAGATAGATTTTGGGGTTTGCTTTTTCCTTTCCAGAGGTGAACCTTTTCCATAGATGAAACCTGTTTTCACCCTTTGTTTGAAAGGGGTCTGAGTACAGCCTCCTGATCATTCCAGGTCAGTACTGAAATGTCAAAACTGTGAGTCTGATTATTAGTCCATAGTTTAGTTTCAAGAGACCTTTAATGAAACAAAATAACTAACTTTCTCTTCCTTAATTATATGGCACCTTTAATGGAGGCTGTGCAGACCAATTTTTTTAATTTAAAAAAGTAAGTTTTTAATGGTTTCTGGAATCAAGGTTAAAACATGCCTGCCTGCTTCCAGGAATACCACCCTCTATTAGCAAACAAAGCACTCAATTACCTAGCATTAAGCATCACAAATCAGCCAGTATAAACGGAAAAAAGCACATTTAACATATCATCTTAGGAAGAAGAAGACAACTACCACATTTTGGTTGTATAACACTTTCCCACTCTCAAGTGTGGCTATTCTATTTCTGTAATAGATGTTTTTCCCATATGCTACAACTTCTAATTGTAAACTGCTCCTCTCTAAGCTCACAGGGATTAGGTTACAGTAGGACTTATATAGCAAGACAATAGGTTGAAGCAAATGAGTTTCTAAATTGAAGGGGTGGCCGTTTGCATATAGTAAAAGAGAATGGTATTTCACATGTAGCATGTTGCACTTTCTATTTGGCTGTAATACGGATTTGCTTGAGGATCACTTTTTAGCAGAGACAGAAAATTCAACCTGGGTTTTATGTTGACATTAGACAAAACACCTGTTCTCACAGTACCATGAAAGGCATCTCTGAAACCTGGTGTTTCATGTAGAGGTACCTGCTTATGTTTACACAGGTGAGCTCTACAATGCCAGTACTAGTTGGCTCTAAGGCCAATTAGCACAGAGCAACTCAGGTCCATCCTATCCAGCTCTGTGGCCCTCTGAAATGCTGTGGCTGCATCCAAACTGCCTGCTGGGGAAGTACTTGGGTTGGTGCTAGCTCCTAACCAGTGTCCAGGAGTTTCTGCAGCATGTTTGCCAGGGCCAGGACTATGCCAGGGTCATGGCATGAGCAGGCAGTCCCAGTGCCCAGCCCCAGACTGCCTGGCATGCAATGCACAGGAGTCCAAGGCACCCAGAGCGGTTGCAGAGTTGGGCTGTGCCTGTAGGTAGCAAAGCTGAGAAGTACATTGAGCCAAATTCTGCATTTGTGGAACAGTTACTTCTGCAGATTTCTCCTGGCAGAAGTTTCAAATCGTAACTCCAAAGCAGCCCAGCACATATGAAAACAGAAGCATGAACTAAGAACAGTTTCAGAGAGTAATGCAGTAGTAGCTAGAATAACGTGTCAGAGGATGGAATTTGGCTCCTGACTCCACTAAAACTGTGGGAACAACAGAATTTCCATTTCCTCTTCTACTACAATGAAATCCTACTGCTGTAGTTCTAATTTAACCTGCAGAAGAAAAGAAACAGGCAAAATTCAAAACTCTAAATATTTAGACTTCCTAATGTTTTTACTTTTCAGGGCAGGCCTTACTGCACTTCAGAAAACCAAGCTGCTCCTTCTACTGTTTGGTGTGTAATGAGTGGCACAATTTGTATAGTGAATATAGAGAGGCACTGTGCCAGAGTACACACAAATCTCAGTAAACTCAGACAGGAGCATGCAATAATGAATGAGAGAAATAGTACTGAGAGGACTTCCATAATATGGAATAAGGTATTTGGAGTTGCTCACTGGGAACACAGGACAGCTTTTAATATTATCTGATGGCAATGACCTGTAATTTACCCTTTGAAAATCAATAAAAACATAATGCTGTAGACTTTGCCTTATTCAATAACATCTAGAATAAAGCAAACAGAGTTCCTCTGAGAACCCAGTCTTCCTTTCACTGTGGCAATGGTGTTAATAAATAATCTTAAAATAATATTAACTACCTTAAGAGACAGAATATCCCCTATCTAGGTGTATATGGGGTGGGTACCAAACATACTTTCCACTAATGAGCAATCATGTTAAACCTGCATACTTATAGCAGTATGAGAAATCCCACACACTTTCTCTTCTTAAGTGGAACATGTGCATACAGGACAATCAGTGAAATTACCCTCTTCAATTCACCCAAAACATGTTTATCTATATTTGTCTTTTGGCCTTTATTCTGACTTTTAAACCCCAAAAGGATATGGGATGGCAGCAGACACACTGCTTAGAAAAGCTAGTGTAAATGCAGAAGATTCTAAAGTGATCTTATTTTCTTTCCAGGCTCACTCTCGCTTGAAGAAATCATGTTGGAAGTCTCATGCAAGAACCAAGAGAGCAGACTACCAGTTTGATTTTTAATGCCCAGGGCTGCACAAACAGCATTTTACCCAGGCTCCTTCCCTTGCTATGTGTGTACTAGGAAAAAGGATTCCAGATGGAGTTGGCAATTTGCTGGCTTGCCATCTGAACCAATCTTTCTGATATTATTTATAGAAGGCCTGCTTTTAAATGGGCTAGCTGATATTCTTATCCATCTCACCGCAGCTCTGGACTCCGGGGGCTGCCAGTGCACTGTCACAGCCACGACACTCGGCAGGCCAGGTCCTTGGTTGGTATAAATGAGCACTATTCCTGCTTACTGCTGCTAAGGGTTTCACTTGACATTTTCAGTACTGCTTGATTCATGCCCCAGTTAATCTGTTTCACTTGCATGGTTTTACTTGCATGTTTTGCAAAAATCCTTAAACACTGTTAGCTTGTTTCTAATTGAATATTCTGACTGAAGCATCCTTTTAGACAGCTTCCAAGCACTGCAGTACTAAATAGTATAGTATTATTGAAATTATGTTTAATTAATATAAACATTATTAAAATTAACAGTTCAGTCACTGAACATTGGAAATTTTTCTTGAGATTTTATCACTATGAGACTAGTATAATTTTTATTATGCAGAAATAAATCTGTGGGCAAAAGCAACCTGTATTCTTATTTGTGTGTGTTATGTTACAAATTGATAGACAAAAGTTAACTGTCAGTTATTAACCATTTATAAAGGATCAAAAGCAATTAACCATTGCATTATATTTAAAAAGAGTTATTAATTTCTATTCAAGCTATTTGTCTAACTTTATGCTGGAGATTTACAAAACAAACTAATTGCATTTGAAAGATTTATCCCCATGAGAAATTGCATTCACTATTCTTTGGTCTGTTTGGCTTTTTGAACCAAGAAGCAGAACAGTTCAGAATTTCAAATGCAACTTTCAGCTATAATCTGCCACTGCAGCTGGTGGCCCACAGTAATGCTCATGGCTATTTAAATGTGATTGCAGCAGAATTTGCTCATATTCCAAATAATCATAAAGCTCCTTTTTCCCAACTGCCATTCAGGGTGTTTGGATAAATTTGGGCCTTTTTTCCCCCTTACAAGACAAGGAAATGACCCATGGTGGATGGAATTTAAACGGATATCTATATCACCTCAGAAATTCAGGGTTCAATTCTGCATCTATTGAAGCCTCATGTCTCCCCAGATTTTTGTCAATCAATTTAACTGACATAGCATCAGTGTGCTCAGTAAGGAGATTAAGAAAATACTACTATTCCTTTGGAATTTGCTTGTTTTATTCATGAGGTTTTTTGAATGAAATACCTTCTGGAAACAATGAACAAAATGTCTGGCTAATGTCACAGTCAGAAACTTCTCCACGCAAGCAACTTTCCAGGGCATTATTTCTCCACATGGATTGTCTGAGCTTGTAACCAAATATACTAAAACGTTATTTGGCCATACATTTTAAAATAGAGAGCAAAAGCAAGAAACCAAATCACAGAAATAATTAATTATATCGACGTGCAGTAAAATAAATATTTTAAGGAAGGTCCCTCTGCTTGACAGAGGATTATTTTTTCTTTCCTTTACAGTGCTATACATGTAAAAGCAGCAATAGTGCCTGGTACTCATCATCACCTCTTGCTGAGTTTTATTTCCACTCAGAAAACTACATAACCATAGTATAACCTAATAGAGCATTCTTCACTACCACAACCCTCTCAACCGGCAGCCTCTGTTAGCCTCTGACAAGCGTGCTGACTAGCTCCAGCAGTGGTGACCTTTGTGTGGACTCACTGGGATCACAGGCTCGGTTCCCATATCTGCAAAGCCTTCAGCAATAAACAAAACAATTTTCACGTTGTCTCTTGTCTTTGCTCAATGAAAAGTCCCATAACAGAGTTATCCACTGCAGTGCTAACAGGACTAAGCAGTGATTACCTAAAAAAATCTATACAATGCCCTTCACAGCAGGAATTAGGTATACGCTTATATCAGTTTCAATTTTTTTTCATGTCTCTTAACATTTCCAGACCAGCATTAACTAACAATCATTTCTTTGTCAATAAACTAATTTCTGAATTATAGCTTTGCAGATCAGAGGTGGATAGGAAAGCATACAGATACGATGATAACCTTCCTGTGAAATATAAGCATGATAAATGCTACAGGACCTTGGAAGTCAGCCAACCAATAAGAAGTACAGCACTTTACCCTGAGGAGCAGCAGCCATATGAGGCAATACAACTGGGAGGGGTGTCAGAAGGGAGATACATAGTCCATACGCCTCTCAGAGCTTTGCCCTTCTGGGTATTTTTGCTGCAGTTTCTGAAAAGCACTCAGCTACAAGAAGGCAGGTCTTCCTTTTTTCCTCCAGCTGAGCCCAGGGTAGGTACAGAGACACCATTTCACTGTCCTGAGACTGCTGCACTTAGCAGGAAGGCTGGCCCACCTGACATCCACATGTTTGATCCACACGTATCAATGGATCAATCTGCACAGAAGCAGAGCTTATTACTCTAGAGTAATAAGCCAGTAACAACCCTTTCATTTCACCAAGGCAGCAGGACACGCTGTTGAGAAAGACATCATAACCAACTTTTCTGGTCAATGCCTCCTCTTCCCACACCGCTAGTCCTTCCCACATGCATCAGAAGCTTCAGCTCCTTTCCACCTCATCATCTTCTACCAGCAGCAGGAAGCCATCTCCACACATGCATATGTTCACAAGGTATCAAAGCTGCTCAGCACCTTGCACAGCTGAGCCTGTGTATTTCTCTTGTGTATTACTCTTCTCTAGATCCAGTCACACAATGGAGGAAGCTATTGTGGCTATGTGACTCTTAACATCAGCTGCACCAAGGTTTTTGAGAACTCATTCATTCACTTCAAATAAAATAATCCCAGCTAATGAGGGAGAAGCATTTAAGCTCACTGGGGTGTTTTTGACTTTCTTAAAGAAGTACTCATTTAAAACCTGCTCTGCTATGCACCACTCTAGACAGCACATATCACCAGTGCACAGTGTACACAACCAGGGATGGTGGCAGCAATGGTTCTGTGAGATCTGTAACTTCTCCGGTCAGCATTTTTTAATCTAGAAGAGAATGGGGTTTTACGGTCATAGAGCCATTATTGTATTGCTTATCTAACAACTGCCAGCATAGTAATTTTGTTTCTATCAACATTTATCTCTAAGAAGCCGGGTTAACTAGCACTGCACGTGATCACATATTTCCTGTTAGAACTCACAATGAAAGATGGCAGCTTGTAACTACAAGCACGGTTATCAAAAGTGTGGCCAGTTTTCACCTTGGTTGTCTTATTCAAAGATCACAAAACTCCCCCATCAGGGTAAGGAGGACTGAGATAATGGTGAGGGTGAAAACAAAAGACAATAGTTACATTATGTATATTCCCCTCTGCCAGTCATTTAAACTGATATAAAAAAACAGTCTCTCCCAATACGTTTGGGACCTAATACAGTTGCAGAGGTATTGACAGTAAAGTAATAGTAGCATGTGAATGGAAGATAGAACACTTGACCTCAATGGGGAAAATAAATACAATTTCAACAATATAGGAGGAATCTGTGCAAATACTTCTGCAATATATGATGTGTCACCTGATAGCCAAGAAGGTCCTTATTTTTTCCACCTATGCAAAGTGATGGATTGGCAATCATGCTGAAGGTAAGGTAGACTATTTACCCTTGAACACTTAAGCTAATGGACAGTCTAGATACAACACACAATGTACAAAGTGTCCACAAAAAAATCCTGGATGGAAGCTGAAAGAAGGTGTTAACCATCAGTGCAGACATTTTCTGCAACTGGCTCTCACTGGCACCCGTGGAAGACAGGAAACAATGTATTATAGTAACAACGGCTGCACAGGGACCTGGGCAGTTCTCATCTTGCTCCACAGTCAGAATTCACTGGAGACTGGTTCTCTGCTGACACACTTTTTATGAAAAGTGATCATTAAGTTTATTAAAGTTCCAACTCCATCAACATGGAGCCAATTTTAGCGACCTCATCTCCATTTCAAAGTTTCTCATCAGGGTCTTCTGAACTCCAGTATTTTTTTTCCCTTTCTCCTCTTAATGGAATCAAAAGTGTTGGTACCTGTCCCACCTAGCTAGTTCTGCTCTTCTGCTCGCTACAGCTGAAATGAAATTAAATCTGTTCCTTTCTTCTCATGGGTTATTCTTCAAGTCCTTTAATACAAAGAGGTTTAGTTAAGCCCTTTCCTGAAGTTTCTCAGCCAAGTGGATCACTGTGGCCAAGAGTAGTCCAAATAAGGCCTCTAGCCCCAGATACATCCTCATTACACATAAGTGCGTATTATATAAAGACAAGACTTTCACTGGAATTTACAATTTTCAGTATTTTAGAACAGCTACAGATTAACCTGGACATTTTTTGACTGTGAACTACAGAACTCCCTGACTTTGTTCATGTTTCCTTTCAGGAAAAGAAGCAGTTCTGTCACATCACTAAAGAAATTATATAATAAACACTTCTGCTTTTTCCCACCATCAGTAACATAATCTAATCTCAAGGCAATCACATTTGGCTTGATCCATGTCCAGAATTTCTAGCTGCAATTTATTTTATACAAAATATCCTGTTAGGAAGGTGGAAGGGAGCCTAACTTCTGCAATCTAATAGATTATAGAGAAAGACAGTCTGCTGCATACTAGTGAAATAGTAAAATGTAGCCTATTTAAAAAAAAAATTCTGTGTTTCAAAATTCCTTATACTCAAATAAAGACTGGTGTAAAAATTAAATTCAATAAGCTGATTTAATTTCTTTCCACAGACCCTATATGCTGATAGGATTTGAATTTGGACTTACATATGTTTGTATCAAACATAAAGTGAAAAAAAATACTAAAGTCCACTTTTCAATTAAAGTCAAATGCCACCTAAAATTACTATAGATCAGACACTGAAGAAATTCAGCAATATGTGTTCATATCATGTAGGATTATTTTCTAAATGCAATCACTAATTAAAAAAAAACAGTCAACAACCCCAAATATGTTGAGACATTTTAATTTCACTGAGGATTGCCTAAGACATATGGAAACATCCAACACAACTCAAAAAACTTCCCACTTTCACCAGTATTTTTATCCTCTTTACTTCAAGATGACTACATTCTTCATTCTTGAAGCTACAAAGAGGCATCCACTTCTGAAAGCCTTCTTAAATATCATTCCTCCAATTTAAAAGCCTGTTCTTCTATCATCCCCATCCTTGATACCTTGCAATGAAGGTGAACTTAACACCTTATTTTCTCTCCTAGATTTTCTTTAAATCTCTCTTTATCTTCACTAGTGTGTACAGTTCTCTTAGCAGCCTAGCTGCATTACTGAGGGATTATTTTTGACAGCCACTGTCAGACCCAAGAATGGACATCCATGTAAGATAACCATGATTCTACTGACACTAATGACAGTCTTGGCTGTCTCCAGACCCTGGTTGGGCTTACTGCCCTGGTCATCAAACCTAATGTTGGTTGCAGGAGGAGGAAGACTTGTGTAACTTTCAACTTTGACATGGCAAGTACTGAACACTCAGTTTTGGTTTAGACTGTGAAATTTTCTTTCTTCTCATAGAGAATGGAAACAATCTTAGCAATGTAATCACGGGCATTGTGAAGTTCTGTGAGGGAAAAAGAGAAACAACACCTAGTTGTTATTCAAAATGTCATTTTGAGGAATGCACCTTTCCTTCAAATTGTTTGTTTTTTTCATCTACATCATGCACCTCTTTGTGTGTATCTTGTGTGAACGTATGTGTAGGAGTGAAGAAACAACATCACACAGGGAGATTGGCAAGATAAGCACTGGAGAATGAGTATAAATAGGACTCACCAACTTCAGGTGATAAGTGTGTTTTCACATTTCAGGAAGAAAGGGAAAAGAATAGTGTCTTTATAGACTATAGGTATATAGATATAACAGAGCAGGTATCACTTTGAGCAAGTAGGAGTTAAAAACCTCACAAAACAGAAGTGCAAAGGACACAACCTGCAGGACAGGGAGCAATCAGTATTGGACAACCTGGCAAATGTACAAGGCCTGTTTAACAACGGGGATTGACTTACTATTTGTGGTAGGCAAACCTGTGCTGTCTCTCATGACGGACAGCCAAACAATGCAACCTTTGTACTCAGCTAAGTAAATGCAAAATAAATCATAATGACTTATATCAAACTGCAAATTTGACCAAGTCATTGATTTGCAAATGTAACTTTCAGGATTTTCAAAACCAGTTTAAGACTTAAATAAAGTAGTTGCATTCTGATCACTGAACTTTGCTTTACCCTCAAAACCCAATCCCTAGTTTGATACAGCTGGGCAATTTTTGGTCAGGCCCAAAAGATCTGGATTGCATGTCACTGGTCTGGCTGTGTGTTGGAACTTGCCAGCTTGCCCAGTTCCTCTGCACAGGCTACAGAGCCCCAGGCCCTGTGTTCATTTATTTATCTGCACAACTATTTACCTGCATTTTATTCAAAATGCACTATGAGTAATAGTATACAATTATAAAATCATAGAATGGTTTGGGTTAGAAGCAGCCTTAAAGATCATGTCGTTCCAGCCATGGGCAGGAACACCTTTCATTAGAACAATTTGTTCAAAGCCTCATCCAACCCGGCCTTGAACGGTTCCAGGGAGGGAGCATCGACAGTTTCTCTGGGCAACGTGTTCTGATGCCTCGACACAGCCACAGTAAAGAACTTCTTCCTAATATCTGATCTAAACCTACTGTCTTTCAGTTTTAAGCCATTCCCTTTTGTCCTGTCACTACATGCCCTTGTGAAAGGTTTCTCTCCATTTTCCTTGTAGGCTCCCTCCAGGTACAGGAAGGCTGCAATTAGGTCACACCAAAGACATCTCCAGGCTGAACCCCAATTCTGTCAGCCTTTCCTCATAGGAGAGGTGCTCCATCTCTCTAATCATCTTGGTGGCTTCCTCTGGACTCACTCCAACAGATCCATGTCCTTCCTGAGCTGGAACCCCAGATCTGGATGCAGCATCCAGGTGAGGTCTCACCAGAGCAATGCAGAGGGGAAGAATCCTCTCCCTGACCCTGCTGCCCACGCTGCTTTGGATGCAGCCCAGGATACAACTGGATTTCAGGGCTAGAAGAGCTCATTGCTGGGTCATGTCCAGCTTCTCATCTGCCAGCATCCTCAAGTCCTTCTCAGCAGGGCTGCTCTCAATCTATTTATAATAGCTATCAAACAATAAATTGTTTAATCTCATTAAATCAAAACATGCAAAAATGCTCGCATTGCTATGCTCTGCCATTTTAAGTTGGGAATCACTTTTTTTAGAATGCAACTAAGTTTTATGTTCTATTTTGATTATATGACCAGTCTTATTTCACATCTGTAACTGTATAGTATGGCAATTTTGTATGCATTCAATATTTAGCAGCCATTTAATACAATTTCTGGCTAGTACAACAATTGTTTTAAATGGTCTTCCATCAAGTAGCAAATGGACTACCACGTATACAGCTATAATGAGGTGAAATGATGCTTATTTTGTAAAGTTTTTCTTTTATGTCAGATTAAAAAGTGTCACACTATGAAGTTAAAACAAGCAAACAACTTTAGACTAGAAATGAACTTACAATTAGATCATTTCAAAAAACAGTTAAAGATCATTTGAGACCTTTTCCAAAATGAAAAAGCACTTATTGAGCATTGGCATAAGCAAATCTATGCAAGGTCTAACTACAGGGTTATCATGCAGGCAATTCCTTCATGATCTCAGAAACAGAAAGAATTAGTTGTTAGTCTGAACACTAATCTTTATTTGAAATACATACTCTTTGAAAAGTCCCTCCTTGAAAATAGCAAGCTGAATTTTGAAACTCCAGCCAGCCTCACTGGAACTTAACATGCTGAATTGAGCACCTGTATCCTTGTAGAAAGCTCTCTCAGCCTTAGAGTGGTTACATGATCATTCACTAAGACAACTGAAAGAATAGGCTGTGAAGGTCCTCCATGTCTAAGTTTTAACAGTTTCTGCTCATGATTTAATTGTGTCTATCCCACAATCAGTAGTGAGAAGAGATACTTTTTTCCTTTCCTACACTGCAGAATACCCTAGCTCTCCGCTACCCAGAGTAAATCCTAGGAATTGATTTCTACAAGTGTAGCAGCAAAACTGTTTCTTTAAATGGTACTCAGTAAACAAAATTGTACTGGTTGGCATGGCTAGTAAGATTCTTTACAAAAACCATATTTAAGCCATAAAACCTCTTGCCAGAAGATAGTACAGATATTAAAAATTTCTCTGGATTCAAGAGGAGAATGGAAAAAATAATTGAAGACTCGTAAATATCAAGGATGCCACCCCACTTCACAAAGTCCACAAGTCTTGCAATGCTGCAGCATTAGAGCTTTATTTTGAGGAAATACCTTCTTACACACCTGCCCTTTTCTAATGGCTTTGTTAGGCATGTGCTAGGGAGACAGCTCCTGAATCTGGTCCACACAACCACTCTTATTATCTTACCATAACCATAAAACCTGGCTAAATGTCTTCCGTGGCTATACTTAAATTTGAAGAGAATAGAAAGAGATATGAAATACATAATTGTGTGTGGATACAAGATGTAAACTAGTGGCAGTTAAAACTTAATAACACAACTCAGCTTTCACTTGTCAGCTCTTTGATGTGTTTCAGTCATAAGCACCTATTAATTTCTAATGTAAAATAGGTTAATTTTTTTTTTTAACAATGCAGATTAGTCAACAGGTTGAAGCTAAATTCAATTCACACTTGATGTGAAATAGATCTAAACTCAAATTAAAAAAAGTACACCATGAAAGCTGTGAGCTTTAACCTCACTCAACACAAAGATGTAATATGCAACAATACCAGATAATATAATTACAACACTTTTTGAAACTACTCTTTACATGAAATGAAAATATTTCCTTACTGCATAAGGAAGAAACCCTCAGCAATTCAATAACTGGCATTTGTCAGCTGAGTTCACTTGAGGCAACTCAGCTGAAACAAAACTTACAGGAAAACCATAATGAAGTTTGCACATTTTAATTTTCCCTGCAACTGAAATGAGTCAATTAGCATCATGAGCTACTGTTTACTGCACATGCTTGTACCTTTATAATGCACTTTTTGTTTCTTGTGCACAACAACCACATGACTGTGATTTGCACCTGCATGTTTGCTAACCAGAATAATTTAGTGTTAATAAAAAGCCTGGATTAATTTCCAAACACAATTAGAGGTCACCATGATAATATGATAAGAAGAGGCAAACTGGATGTAAGACACATTCTCTTCTGTCTGTTGCACGTGGCCAGCTTCAAACTGCCTGCCTGGCTGGGGCACAGCCATGCTAGATGCCCAGCAGTGCTTCCTCCCAGCGCACAGAGGGAGAAACAGATGTGGCAGAAGAGCGGGATGGAGGCAGATGAAAGGAAAGCCATTTCCCTTCTCTCTCTTTTCTCCAGTCAGTGCTGAACTAAGGGAAAAACCAATCACGTTCATCATGCTCATCCTATATTTCCTCTCTCTTTCCCTTTCAAAGATGGCTCAGTCATGTTACTCCCCCATGAACACTGATAAAACAGTGCCACCTCTACATTTTTCTCCTCATTTCAGACACCACCTTCTTATCTCATTCACAAACAGATCTCCTTGCTTCAGATTCCCATTATCCAATAACTACCCATTTTTTTTTCCTTTCCACATGCTCAAGGGGTGATGCCACACCTTTCAGTTGCTACATGCCAAAAGCAGAGATCTTTCAAAAGCCTTTGTGACTTTGCACATACATAATGACATCCTCTGAATGATTTTTTGACTACATGTAGTTTGAGCTCGTGCTGTGCTAACTGTTATATTCAGTGTATGTTCCAGTCACTCACAGGAGCACATACAATGAAAGCTGCTGCATGACAGGTGATGGCAGAAGAAAAGTTAAAAAGCAGTGAAGTGAGGGGACTGAGAGAAGCAGGATGCAGAAGAATATAATGTTTTTTTTCTTTCTCTTGTTTTCTGTCAACAGAACAACCAAAAAAACTCAATTTGTAATTGTTATCTGTCTTCACCTATTCATATATCAGAAGTGAGATGCACTACCTACTTGCTCTTCACATACAGACATTCTCTGCTGGCTAAATGAAAAAATAGTTTTGAAATACAAAATGTTCCTAGTCATTTCCCCAGTGCAAAATTTGTAACATTTACCCTCATACCATGACCTAGGAAGGAAAAACATTTCAAAAGAACTGCCAACTCATCTTCTTGAGGCTGTCTTCTAGATTTTTTCACTATTGGTAGAAACATTTATTGTTTAATTGATGGTATAAACTCTCACTTTATTTATGCCTAGACAGCTTCCTGAGCAACAAGAATGAAATATAAACCAGATTAGAAAACTGGATTTTCTAGCCTACAGCTAACAAATGATGTGAATTTAGTTAAAACTGATTTCAGACACAATGTGACAGAAATTTGGCTGCATCTTCTAGAAGAAAGGTTGAAAATATTTCACTGAGCAAGAAGTCGAGAGTAAATATTTTATTGTGTAACCAAATTTAGGACAAACATCATTTTCAGCACAGAATTTAACAGAAACAACATTCCAGTCAAATTAGCTAGCTTGACTCAGTACACCAAAGGATAAAGAGATCAGAACTGCTCCCTCTGATCCAACTTATATTTACTCAAATGAAAGCAAAACCAGACACTACCAGATCCATACGTAAAGTGTGACTGTTCCCTCACTTGGCCACCTTAAAACTACACATCCAACCAACACCCAAATGGAAATCCTTTGTCATCCGTCAACATTGACATCAACAAAATCTCCATTCTTTCTATCTGTTGCTAATGAGCTTTACCATTAACATGCACATGCTTACAAAATCAAAACCTTCTCATCTCTCACTCTAAACTGCACTTGCCAAAAAGGAAAATCAAAATACTCACTTTGACTACATCTGTTTACTGAAATGGACCGACAGAATGCTCATAAACAAAATTAGACCTAATTACTGATCTCTATCAGAAAGAACTCTTCATCTACTTAGTGGAAATATTGCTTATTTTGTTTCAACCCCTTCTCCAAAAAGCAATCAGTTAATTTTGCAGAAGGCAAAACCCCGCAGGAATGCTCCCGCAGCTCCCTCCCCGCGGCGGCAGCCAGCGCCGCGCACCTCCGCGCACTTACTGATCTTCTCCTCCCCTCTGGAGAAGGGAAAGCAGCAGAGCTGGCCCATGGCACCGGCCGCCTCAGCCTCTCCCTCGTCCTCTCTGCGTGCACCTCAAGCAAAACCTGCAGATCGGGCTGCGGTCCGTGCAAAAACTGCTTATTCCGCCCGGGAAGCGAGCGGGAGACGGCGATTGAGCGGCGGCCCCGCCCCGCCCCGCCCCCGGCACGGCACCGCCAGCCCCCGCCCAGCACCAGCCCCAGCCCCAGCCCAAACCCCAGCCCCAGCCTAAACCCCAGCCCCAGCACAAACCCCAGACCCAGCCCAAACCCCAGACCCAGCCCCAAATCCAGTCCAAACCCCAGCCCCAGCCCGCGGGGCCGGGGATCACTGGCATCCTGCGCCTACCTCCCTGCCATCCAATTTGCTTAAAGACAGATCTTCCCTTTCCCGTCCTGACGTTACGGGAGGGATGGGCGCTACAAAACACAGGCACCCGTCTGGCCTCCTTAAATACGGCACCGGCCAGTGGGGCTCAGTGCCCCTGGCACCACTGCTCCCCTCCGCTCCACAGCGGTGTGCTGAGAAACCGGAGAAAATATAGTTAAGGACATGTTATGTATACATATTACGTATTTATAGTTAATAGATGGGCTCTCTTTCTTTTCCCCATAAGGAAAAATGAAGTTCTAAGACTAAGGAAGGAAAAAAGCGGCTCAAGCAGCTGGAGGAGCGGCACAGCAGCCCTAGCCTGAGATGCTGAGAGACAAACCGGGATTATCACTCTGGGTGTGGTGGGGTTTTGCCACCGACTTCAGAAGGAATAGAGCCGGTCACCTTCACTTCAGGTTACTAGTCCTTCTCAATACGATGTGTACTACAAGTGTGGGTGATGAAGGTCACCTGGTGGATGTAATAAACGTAGGATTTTCTAAGGTAATAAAATACTAACAATATGCAAGATCAGTTAGCGATTAAAGACGAAAAAGAATCAAAGGCAGTCCTACCAGGATTAGTATTAGTACTAACATTACTCAACACAGTCATTATTTACTTGAAAGTAAATAAATGATAAAACACCTAAGAGTGAAAGTTTGGCATACACAGTGAGAAAGGACAGTAAATGAGCACAGCCTGTATGGCTTTGGCAAATGGAGTCTAGTCCTCCAAAGCAATTTTTTTAAAGCATTCTTCCACTTACTGGAACCAAAATCACCCAGCTTTCTACTTATTTTGTCTTGTGGTTCCTTTAATTTTAAAGGAATCATACAAAGACTCTTGGGCTAAATACTCTTAGCCATCAAAGCATCTTACAGGGTAAGTATGTGAATATCCCAGCTTTTGCTGCAATTAGCTGTCAGCACAAGCTGCTCTGTTAGACAACAAGGAATGTACATGACATGTCGCTGAGAAGTAGCTCTCTGGTGTCCAATGAACTCATATTGAAGACTGACCCATGGTAAGCCATTCATAACGACAAGAGTCCCTGATGCCCTGTGGCTCTTAAAACTTAAGCTCACACTGCTATTTTTGCTTCACTGCGGGAATTAATAAAATACCTCTCTCTTCTATCTGGATTTGTATTTCTGCTAACACATAGATATTTAATATGTCAAGACTTCTGTATCAGTTTAATTTACCAGAAATTTGCCAACAACTTTTAAAGTTAATGTTGTAATGGGCAGATAACACACATACATACACATAAGCAAAACATGATCCCACAGATCTTCTATCATTTGGCTAGTAATAAAGGAATGCAGATGTACATAGAAATTGTGAGACTGCAGACTAGAAAGTCTGCACGCTGTCCTGGAACAGAGTTCAATTTTCTTCTCAGTAGCTGGTACAGTGCTGTGTTTTGGATTTAGGATGAGAACAATGTTGGCAACACACTGATGTTTTAGCTGTTGCTGAGCAGTGCTCATGCTAAGTCAAGGACTTTTCAGTTTCCCATGCTCTGCCAGCGAGCAGGTGCACAAGAAGCTGGGAGGGAGTGCAGCCAGGACAGCTGACCTGAACTGGCCAAAGGGATATTGCAGACTGCAGAGTGTTGTGCCCAGTATATGAAGCGGGGGGTGGGGTTGGCTGGGAGACACCAATAGCTGCTTGGGGACAGGCTGACAACCCATTTGTCAGTGGGTTTTATTATTTTCTTTTTGTAGTAGTATTATTACCAACAACAACTTTAATTCCATTATTAGACTGTTCCTATCTCAACCTACAGCTTTTGCTTTTTTTCTGCTTCTCCCCATCCCATCATGGGTGGGGATAGACAGGGAGTGAGTGAGCAGCTGTGTGGTACTTAGTTGCTGGCTGGGGTTGAACCACAACACAATTTCCTGTTCAGGAGATCCAGGAAAACCACAGTGTTTCACTGAGAGATCATCCATGTGCCCTTGAAAACCAGCCTTTCATTACTGCAGTCAATTTGCTTTTGAAAGTAATTTTTTTTACATTCATAATGTAAAAATAAATCCAAAAAAACCAAATCCACAATTACTTTCCATTAAAAGACCTAATCGTGCACACCTCCTTTGGTGGTACCTGCAGTCACTGACACTTGAGCACCATTAGAGACAGCCCGTGACAGCAATGGTTCTCAACATTTGATAATATGAAGGATGATAAAGCATGCACGTTTCTCCTCATCACATTGATGAAATAAACATAAGGTTCAGAGGACTTGTTTATATTATAAAGATTAATACATATGAGCAAAGAATTCAGTTACCACACAGATGAAGGTATGAATTCTGCTACTATTAGCCTGAACTTTTAAAATGTTCTAGTTTGTATGACATGCTTTCCATAAAGCCATTAATTTAACCAGTGGCAGAAGTTGTCCACAAAACCGTCTACTTTGTATTCAAAGTCAATTTGATTCAAGAAATTATATGTTTGTTTTCCCAAAAGTAAGAATCTCAGACTGGAAAATCCTATGAATATTTCATATTTTTTTACAGAGGTAAGTCAGCTTATCTCAGAAGAAGAAGTGTAATATATTTAACATATTTGTAAAGCATGGTTCCTCATAAAATTAGAATTGTCTTTAAGCTACGTAATATTCAAAACTAAATGCATAAGGTTGGTAGGTGGTAATTTTTATTCTTTTCCATTACTACTCTGTCATTAACAATAATTAGATAATCTACTGTTTAAAGAATTATTATATCTCAGTAGGAGAAAGAAAAAATTAGGACAGTATGCAAGTTTTTAAAATAACTATAACAATTTTTAAGTTCTATATTCAATGAAATTTCTTTCAGCTGTGTAGTTGCCTCACTTGAGGAGATGCTGTCAGCCTAACCCAGAGCAAAAAGGAAAGAACATGACCCATATTCTACAACATAAATGAATTAAACATGAATACCACGGGCATAAGTGAAGACAGTCATCAAAGCACAGAGACAGTATTTCTAAGAGTGAGCAGTATCTTCCATTCTGTTCAGGATTAAAACAGGAAGACAGGCAACATTTTAGGCAAACCCCCCCCCAAACAGTCTCAACCAAAAAAACTTGAAAAAGAAAAAAAAGTAACAACCAACCAAAAATGTCTAAGTAATACAACAAACATTAACACATATTTTCCAGTTTTATGTAAGCATAAACACCTCCTATATACACAGATCACATCTATGTAATACCTAAATGAATACAGAACTCCTGGTACTCTCCCCTTTCAACAAGTGTGTTTAACCTTAAAGAAGCATAAGAAGCACAAAGCCCTATTGTCCTTAAACCCAAGAATCCTTCTGTTAAAATATGCAATAACCACAGTTCTTACCAATCAATTTCTAAGCAGCCCTGACAATCCACGGATGTCAGGATGACAACACTCTATTAAGCATTTCTGGTATAGTCACAACCAGTGATAGACCTCTTTCATCCATCTACAAGCCATCTTTCAGCCAAAACTAACAAAATACATAAGCACAAGGAAGAAACAGAGGATTCAAGGAGGGCCCTGGCCTTTTAACAGTGGCCCCATCATTCTACATGCTCTAACTTCCAAGATTAGGGTAGGGACCATCAAGTCCATTGCAACCTCCAGAGCTGGATAGGATCCATCTTAAATGTTTTAAATATGATATTCAGTAACAACTGTGGGTCTGATCACATTTTCAGCGCTTTGCTAGCTCAAGGCCTGCCAATTGTTCTGTTTGGACATCTCTTGAAATTTTGGTGAGATATACAAAGTACATTTTTTACAGAAGTTACAGCAGAGCAACAAAGCTTTCAGCTGTTTCAGGCACATGTGACTGGATATAGAATTATAATAACTCCAGCTACATGAGGACTAAATAGCCAAAGCACTATTAAAAATGAATACAATCCAAAAGATACTGGTATGTATTTTGATGGGAGGCAGAGAAACTAAAGGACACCTTGGGATTGAAACTGAGGGGAAGTATTTTTCCAGGTAAAGAATGGCAAGGTGCTGTCTTTTATCAGATAGCTGTTCGTATTAGCCAAAACAAGGTTGTACAAAACCAGCAAACAGAACTACTGGCCTCCACTGAGTAGAAATTACAGTTTTGAATCTTGGAAAGGAAACTGAAATGTATTCATTCTAAGCAGAGGCAATTTCAGCCTTCTTAATGCTCTTGAATACTGTTCAGCTGATCAGAAGAAACCTAGCTTTTTTTAGATGATGCTTGTGGTGCAAATTATGTAAAAAGTGGGTGAGGAGGAAAAGCTGATCTGCATTTCAATTTAAAAGTATTTCTGCACTCAGAACCTAAGCTGTTCCCAAGCCTATGTATAAAAACACTCATACACACATACAGAGTGCAGAAAACAGTATACCATTGTAAGTTTTGTTTTGAGAGCACCTACCAAATCAGAATTACCGTTCCCATTTGGAAGATAAAACAGGGATAAACAAATGATCTGTTGGACTTGCCAATATGCAAACATTTTCCTACTGTGTTTGACAGTGCAGACTATGCTCCCACTTCTTTCTTATACTTGGTTTGTAATGCATTGTATAATTCTAGGTTTTCAATTGTGTCTTACTGAACACACTTCCAATTCAATATTTCTGGAGAAAAAGCTTAAAATACAAGCCTAAATTAATCTTAAAGTATTTTATTTTCTTTCAATAGTTTAAGAATGTTCCTAGAAACATGCATTACACAAAAAAAAAAAGAAAAAAGATAATGAGTTGGCATTTGCATTATAAAACAGTAGTGCATATTTTAGCTATGCTTTTTAAAACTACATTAAAATCCTCCAGGGAACTCTCATCATTAATATGTGTTCTACAACACTGCCTTCTAGAGAGAGAATCTTGCTCCTATTCATTGGAAATCACTATTCCTGTGAGTTTCATTTCCTGAACACACTGCACCTTCCAGCAAAGGCTGGGATGCCAGCCTACAATGAGCCTGCCTTCTATTTTAAGTGCAACCTGAGGGCAAGGCTCAGGACCAAATCTGCCAACTGTACAAGTTGTTACCCTCAGGAATGCATTCAGAGCCACGTTTAGAATAAGCCATACAGCACTTCTGGGTAAAAACCACAAACATATCACAGCACCCTTCTTTGCAGAGTGAATGTGACCATCTATGGTGTGCATGTCCTTAGGTATCCCATCTATTCCTGAAGTGATTTTGCCTCACTGAGGGGATGTGTGTGAGATGGACTTCACACTGGCTGCCAATACAAGAATGTGTCCCCTTTGACATATGAGACTTGTAGATGAGTCCCATGACAATGACAATGCAAAAAACTGGGGCAAGGTACACCTCACACTTCAGGGTCTTCCCAAGGCTCACTTTACAAGTCTAAGCCTCTGAGACCTCCTAAGCATTCATTTCATTCAATATTCAGGTAGTTCCTGCTGTTTCTGTGGAAAAGAAAGACTAAAGAATACATAAAAACATGAAGATCAGAAACTGAAGGATATGTTAGTTACTGTGAGGGAAACGCCCTTTAAAATCCTGACTCTCTTATCTTAATACAAATTATTAAATGCCATATGTGAAAAAAACTGTAATACAAGTCAAGGGAAAATGTTTGGTATTTACATACTGTTTTCTTCTGAAATAAGGCAAACTGAAGAGCTGAGATAACAAGCTTGAAAAGAGTTCTGTTCCTAGCATGCAGTCTCTCAATTCCACAAAGTAGGCAGTAGCTAAAGACAGCTATTATTGTTCAATGATGGTTTACTGAGAGTTAACCTGACTGTGATGGCACCAAAGAAGTTTTAAGGAGAATGTAAAGATTTCTCTCACTTCCAAATTATTTACTATAGCAAAATAATGATGGGGACTTTTCCTATGTGTCGCTGTTGAGCGGCTAGCTGAGGACTGACCCAAGTTCTCAGACAAGGAAAGAGAGGAGAAAAGGAACTTTATTGTTTTGAATTCCATATATATAGAGTCTACAGAAGTGCCCCAGATTGGTCAGCCCGAGACCTCCCCCTAGGCCCAATTGGCCAAGCCCGAACTCACCCAATCCGGAGAAACTGTTTGCAAAACATCCAAACTTTATCTTGTTTATGAAATATAGCAAAATGTTCCCACGGGAAGAACCTGTGCTAGCCACAAGGACTTTAATTTTTTTTCAAATGTTGTTTTGAATATTTTGTTTTCCTGATTATATGTAGTGTTTGTTTCTAAATTATCATTTTGAAGAACTGGAAAACCCTGCTACCAAGAAAAAGAAGTTAGAGATCTGTTCTTGTACGTCCTTCCTTTGTTCTCCATTCAAACATGACCAATTTTTTCATTTAAAATAAAATGTATTATGCGCTCAGCACAGTGAGATATTTTTTGCAATGAGCATGTATTTTTGATCACATTATGTTAAAATTTTCTTTCTGGAACACTGAGTGTTGTGCATAGACTAGAAGAACAATTTTTGTTGAAAAGAAAACAAAGTTAGTTTTCCACTAGAACAAGCAAATTGAATGTACTTTAAAGGAAAAAAAAAAAAAAGAAAAAAAGAAATTACAATTAATTGTGACTACTAATATTCTTTCCCATCAAATACTGTCAAAAAAGTCACTGAAATGCACTGCCACTATACCACAGTTTTGTGTATCTGATCTGCTACTGCCACTGACCCCAGTCAGTATTTTACTGTTGATGTATTGCCCTTCATTACCATTCTTTACATTTAATAATTTTAAAATTATTATCGGATTTGGAATACTTAAATACATAAATAACTCACTGAATGTGCCCAAAATTTAGCTGGCATAAGGTTTCACAGGGAGGTCCTGATTGCAATCCCATTTTCATTCCTGTTGCAACACTCCTCAGTATTGCAACTCTTCCCTGATCTCTTACATTTGGCACTCCAGAGTCCATTTGTTAATTTTCTGAGAAATTACAAAGTTCCTTTTCTCCTGCTTGTTAAAAATGCTGGTAAGACTGCAAGTCAAGACAGAGTTTGTATTTAAGGTGGTCCTTCCTCTAAAAGTTTTCATTTATTTTAGAAGTACTTGATGGTACAATGACAGAAGATTCCTTAAATACATACTTCTACAGTCTGAAGAAAAATTAAATGTTGAATAGACAGGTGTCCTATGCTCTTTGAAGTTCTCCAAATCCATAGTAACTGGTTATTTTTTTCTGACTTTCTAGTGAGAACAAACACCCTGTATTTTACATCATTGTTCAACCTTTTGCTATATCATTTCTGAATGCCACTGAAAATGAGGTTATTTGATAGTGTGCAAATAAATACTTAGCACTAAAGAACAGAAATGCAGGAACCAATGCTGGTTACTGTGCATTATAGCTATGTTTTTAAGGCTGTATCAAAGACTTTTTATGATTGATGAGGGGGGGAAGGAAAGTAGCATAAAGTCACTAAAGGAATCCATGTACAACTTGCATTTAAAAACCATGATTAATAAGGTTTTGATGTCATCAGCTAGATTGCACCTTAATATGCTTCACTGAAATCTGTTTGTGTGCTACCATTTGCTTTAGT
Source organism: Entomyzon cyanotis (assembly GCA_024500445.1). Lineage (NCBI taxonomy): Eukaryota > Metazoa > Chordata > Aves > Passeriformes > Meliphagidae > Entomyzon > Entomyzon cyanotis. The sequence continues at coordinate 20,276,006 of JAKEPQ010000871.1, forward strand.
AAACTGTACATGGTACACAACCAATCTCTTTGGTCAGATAATAAAGAAAATAAATATTCGGAAAAAAAAGGATTAATAATTTCCTTTGCAATCACTCATTTCACCTCAAAACCTTCCAGAAAATGAATCTCTAGATCTGAATATATACTTAAATACACCCTTTCTTCCACAGCCAACAGTCCTTCAAAAAGATCAGCCACAGTGGAAAGAAGGTCTGTGAATGGAGCAGGGAGGAAGAAGGATGCTCTGACCAGTGACCAGGTTCACTCCAGAAAATCCTCAGTTTTAAGTGCTTGACTGGCTCATACACACAAAACGGGCAGGAAGTCAGACCAAAGTCAATGCGCAGAGGAATTCTAGTTTCCTCTGTGCCAATGAGATGAGAAAGCAGCTTAATCTGCCAAGCAGTTAATTCTCCCCCAGTGCCCCAGTTTTGGCCACTGGCAGCAGGCAACACATTCCTGTCCCACACTTGGCACCACACATCTGTGAGATTCCTCCAGAATATCATCATTTTGGGCGACCTAAACCCATTCAGCTTAGCAAATGGATCTCCACCTTGAGTTTCACACAGAAACAACTATGGCTCTTTATGGCCACCCTCTTGCTTGAATTGTTTTATCTGATTAATGTGCAGCACCACAGCTTTTATCTGACATGCACGATGTCACTTGAAGCAGTAAGTACCTGGTGAAGCCCAAATCTATGTTCAGCTAAAACTGACAAAGAACAATCTTTTTCAGACAGCAATGCACCTAGTTGTTATGCACTCTTCTGAGTATACCAGTTTAAATAAATTTATTTCAGGAAAATTTTGCTGTCACACCTTCCTAAAAAGACAGAAATTGGACAATGCAAAATATTTCAGGACCTAGTTCTCATATTCTTGAATACTGTAAACATTTAGTCCAGCAATCATTTACTGACTGTAATTTTAGAAAGCTGTTTCTTTCCGTTTGCATTTTTTTTATCGCTGTTTTAATTTACACTATGAAAAGGAAGGGGAAAAGAGCATGGAATTTGAAATGTTCATCTCACAAACAGGCACAAAAATATGAATTCATTATTAATGTATCTTTGCAGTAAGTGTAGTGAATAGTCTGCATTTATCACTTCCAGTTGACCCCTTAGCATATGGTCTACCAACACATCACAAACACACCAATGGACTGAAAGCTGGATAACCACTGGTGTAATTTTAACTAATAAGCATTACACTGCCATGACTGCCTGTATGTGAATCTACCAGATGCATCATCACAAAAGAGAAGTGCCAAATAGTCTCTGCTGAAGGATCAGGACAGGCAGTAACACTGACTCATTTCTTATGCTATTCTGCTCCAAGATTTTCTTGAGACCAAAGCAGAAAACTCATTCTAAATGGAAAGAAAAGGAGAACTGGGAATGCCAGCCAGCTTTTGCTTTCTCAGATGACTGTGAACTAAACTCATTTTGGTTACTCATACAGATTCTTGTTATTTCTTTCATACATTCTTCTCAAAACCCCCTAAGTATCACAAAAATCAAGTCCTGCCCCAAAGTTAACAGACACTTCATCTAGATCCCAGCCATTCTTTTGCTACAGATCAACAGTCTCCTAATTTTGATTTAAACAAATAATTCTGCCAGTTTTTCATTGGCCTCCAATTACAGATGAGATAAAATATTGGAGTTCATTAAAATAATGTAGACTTAATTATAGGACTTACCCAAGAACTCAAACATTACCAGAATATGCTTACAGATTTAAAATTAAAATATATGCATTTTAAAATAAATTGGTAAGTTACTTTGTAGGTCACATAATACTTTTGACAACAATTAATCTGAATGTTGTGTATACTTGGAAGAAGTAAAAAGTAAAGTAAGAAAAAGTGAAGCAAAGATTATGCATTGTGATTTTCTATCACATCTCTATAAAAAGATATAGAAGTGATATCTACGTAATATAAAATTTGGAACACTGAAAGTGCATAATCTGAAAGTCCTAGAAAACTATGGAGTCAGAAGTGATCTAACAGCTAGGAGCGATTTACTGAAAGGTTCTCAAAAAAAAGCCTGCTAGGACTACATCTTGAAGACTTTCTCGTATCTTCACCCAGAAATATGCTTATTGCCTTTCAATCTCAGTTTTTAAGACTTATAAATACAAGATGTGTTCCAGAATTTTTATTTCATATATGAACACCTATTACCTATTCGTACTAAAACTACCATTTTGAGAAAAATATTTTAATTCTTAAAAGGAATTCAAGAACTGGGAGACTGAGATGCTTATATTAACCGAGTAAAATATAAGTAACTGAGTGGGCACTCCTGCATATTTCTACACTCCAAGGACACAGTGGTATTTATAAAGGTCATAAAAAAATGAATGTGATTCTGCATTTGCTGTGTGAACAAGAGGACACAATATCAACTAAGTGAAATAACAAATTCTTTCTCTCTACCTCAATGTATTGAAAATTATTTCTTTACAAAATGTACTCATGTGTAAACTGGCTTTACATGAAGTAAAACAGTTTCTTTTGTTTATTCTCATTCTGTTTATTTCCATAAAATTACTGTGTGCTGTACAACATACACCTCCTTGAGAAGGGAAAGAGACAGTTGTTTTCATCCTCAGCAATGCTAAATATGTTTGGAGAGAGTAGAAATCACTGGTAACATCTCCAGTATCTGTTCTGATTTTTAAATTGCTATTTTACACTAATTGATAAAATAGGCTTTATCTATGTTTTTTAATTATTATGTTAAACATGAATATTTTATTTAAGTGCTAATGAACCTTTTATGTAACAATGCAAAATCTATCATAGCTTGAAAAACAAGCTCACATACAAAAGATAACAACACGCAACAGTCAAAAAGGATGCTCCCTTCAATGGATGTTAATGTATGAGATTCTCTGAACTCTTCCCAAAGAAAATGAACATTTCAATGAATCACGTACTAACAATATATGAAAAAAATGAACATCTGGGCTGTAGTCAATCCAAAGCCTATCACAGAGGAATCTACTGTGCAACTGGTAGGAATCAGCCTGGATATATGTCCAGGTACCATACAAGTCCCACAGACAAAGGCTGTCCAAGCCCACATGTATTCAGTGCTTTGCTGTGCTTTTTTAAACCTCCTCCATGTGAATGAACATCACCCACTGCTGTGGCTGAATTGATTACAAGGATTTCAGCAAGAAAAGAGCTGCTTAAAAGGAGTGTTTTGCATCACCTTACAGTAAACATGCATGCATGTGCATTATACACAAACATGCAAACACACACACAGAGACACATATCTAATATGTATGTATGTATGTATGTATGAATCCTATATATTGATAATTTGTTTCTAATGAATACTAAAAAAAGGCAAGCACCAAACAGAGCATTTAGCCAGGAGTGATGCATCTGCATCCAGAAACCGAATAAACCCCACATGTTCTCCTATCGCCCAGTAGCAGAAATAGTCGTGTTCAGAACTGGTTCAGTTTGAACAGCCTGGGCTTAGGATCCAGAAACTGGACACTCCCTTTTCTAAATCAGCCACAAGATTAAGAGTTCAGTGGGCATTTTAGCATTGTGCCTGTGACCTCCGTAAGACTACACACTCCAGGAAATAATCACAGGATTACAGAGTCTCATTTGGGGCAGGGCTGGGGCTCATTCTTTAGCTCTATGATATCTGAATTCTCTGCTGCTCTGGTTAAGCTCCTTGAAGAACACTGTTGCATCACTCAGCTTCCATGCTAAGCTGCCATTTGTGGCTTTTCTAGCCTTTGGGGGCTTGAATTTCCCCAAGCTGGGAGATGAAAAAGTCCCAATGTCCAATTTCATTTGCAATCAAACTATAGACGTAGTAAGTATTTCCTCTTTAAAATAAAATGTGAAACCTGATTTAAGGATCCATGTATCATAAGCTGAGGATACTGGGCTTTGGACCGCAGTAGGGTGAGATGCCTAACTAAAAAAATCAGAGACGGAGACGTGTTGATGCCTGGCTTCTTCAATGCAGCATTCAGTTCAGCCTGCACTTTCTTGACTCTGCTCTGAGATACTGGACTCCATATAAATGGAAATGGAGGCATCTCATTCTGGGGCCAAATTCCTACGAAAGATATTCACCTGAAACCTTTTTCTTTGACTTGTAAATTTTATATATACATAAGATATAAAACAACCCGCTCCTTTAATACAAAACAGAAGAACTTGTCAACATAATACATCTACAAAATGCACCTTTTAGTCGGGTCAATAACATACATTCAGTATATATGTTATATTTCACAGTGCAAAAGACTGTGGATCAGCACTGCTGACCAAAATTTGATTGGAAAAACAGCTCTTAAAAGAGAATCTGAAGATTGTAGATCTGTGTATTTCTTATTGTAACTGCCCTACTACTAAAAAGTTATTAATATAACTGCACTGATAGATCATTGCATTTGAATTCAGACAAAATGTATGTATGTGACAAAACACAACCCCTTTACAGATTCTTCCACTATATTAAATAAACCATAAAGACAAAAGTGGTCAAATGAAAATGCAATAGTCAGAATAGCTACTGCTACAGAAGATAAACTTATTAGGTACATGAAGCTGACTAATTCCATGTGTTTGAGCAGTACAACTCATTTAGACAAGATCCCTCCTCTAAACAAGAGGGCCTCTAAATAGAAGTTTAATTACATTCAAATAACCAAAAATATTTTGTACCCAGCTATTGCACTCTACTTTATAATTCTTACCTCAAAATCTACTAGCACAGACCAATATTCTCCCAATATAATTTCTTTTCCTTAGAATCTCATTAGGTGAGCCTCACCACCACTGGCCCTTTACTATTTAAGTCCCAAACAGAGAAAGAAGTGAAGAAAAAGACTGAAAGTGAGTGGAGCATTTAAAACTGAAAGTGCAGATAAACAGTAAGAAATAATTAAATCTTTAAGACTTCTTAGTTCTTGTTCCTTATAAGAACCTGAATAAATACAACATCATAGTGCAAACTGGTCATATAAGCCAATAAAAGGTGCCATGATATAGAGAAGTACTAAAAATACAGATGACTCTTTATCAGTGAAATATTTGCAACAGTTCTCAAATAACTAGGACATTAGAGTTTATACATCTACATTTCAAATTATAGATTTTTGTTTGCTTTGAAATACATAGGGTTTTATGCCTACATAGAAAGTGTTGTAATATTTTAAACTCCATTTCGAGACACAGCATACCTTCATGTGTTTTGTGTTCTTAGAAATTAAGAAAAGCTATCCCAAGGATAGAGATAGCCACTAAGTACATTTAAACCAAGCCAGGTAATGAATTATGAAGAAAGTTAAAACAGATATTCTGTATATTTCTGGAAAAAAATTTAAAAATGAGAAGCTCTGACTAGTTAACTGCATATAGTGTAACCACAATCTGGATTGTGGATGATATGTTATTTGAGATATTATATACATCAGGGAAGGATATTACAATGTATAGAAAGCTGAATTTACCAATAATAAAAATCATAAACAATTCAACATAATCTTCTAAAAGAGTACATCCATAAGTAGGTATATTTCCCATGCAAAATAATGATTGCTTTTACTCACTTTCATGTGAAAATAACATTTCTAATATTAAAGATACACTAACAAGTCTCCTCTTCTTCCTAAGGTGGTATAACAACCTAATCAAGTAATAAAAAATTTTAACATCCAATGTGTTTTGTGTTTGCAATACGATAGGAATGTGGAAGGAACTCTATAGAGCTTGCCTGCATTTGAAAGATAAGACAGATTAACACTGCCTGGGAATTTTAAAGTACTGTGAGCTGTTTCTGAATAATTCCATATGTGAACACTCTTATTTTGGAATAAGAGAGTGCTTTGTTCCTGTTCAGCTTGACCCACTTTCCAAAAGCATTTAATTAGAAGCATTTTTATGTGTAAAAAAGGCTTTTGTTTGTTCTCCTGATTAAAACAATAAAGTTCAGTATCTAAGGTTTCTGATTCAAAACATCTTAAACATTAAAAAAAAAAAAAAAGCTGTGGTAGCCTAGGCATTAGAATTCAACTGTGGCATTTTCACTGCTTCTCTAAATAAATGATTTAAAAGGTAAAGGTTTTTTAAACAGTCTTCAGTCAGCAATTACTTTCTGGTGTAATCCCTAGGCTGTGGATGGCTACTCAGAATTCTCTAAGACAAACCTGCTCTTTGCAAAACACAAAGTAATAGCAGAGGTTTTTAAAAGTATGTGACAAAGGGTAAACTGTAATGCCTTGGGACTTCAGAAATCAAACTATTTACGTAAAGTAAAACCATGCAGTCTAGAGAGAACAAGAGGAGCTCACTCTTCCTGTACTCATAGCTGATCAGAATCCAGGTGAATAGAAATCTGTGCTGCCAACTCTAACTGTCAAGCTCAGCATTTTGGCAACCACATATGCCCAGATATCTGCTCAGAATGCAAGCAGTGTGAATGCACACTGTCTCGGAAAATACAGGGTAGGCATGTTCAGAAAGTTAAAATATTGAAAGCCTACCTTCAGATGTCTGTAAGTATGTCTAGTAAGTATGAGTATGTTTGTATGTTCAACCTACGCCTGGGTACCGCAACTTTGGCCATGTAAACCTCCTGAGCTGCTGATGCTGGTACAGAAATTAGTACATGGCTAAACACTATAGCATCAGCCTAGGGGTGGCACCCACGTTTGAGAAGCAGGAAGAAGAGCAGCATGTAGCATTGCCATCTCCACGTGATCCCAAGTGCTCCCTGTCAGTTCCACAGCATGAGTGAGATACATTAAACACTGGAGTAATATCACATAGTTTATGCCATGGGTGGCTAGCATATTTAATCCTGAAATGGAACAGATAAGGAATTGTCACTAGCTTGAAAGGCAGTGTAAAAACCCCACATCCTCTGGTATGTGTGGGGCAGGGGGATTAAGTGCAGTCCTGGACTGGCCCCAGCTGGAGGGCAGACAAATAAGGGCCCACATGCAGACTCAGACATACTTCAGTAAGAAGAAATGAAAATTCTTAACACATGTAATATAGCAACAAGCTTGTGAATTGCATGTTGCACTGTTCCAGAAAGGTCTTCATACTGCTTCAGTGACATCTCCAACCTTTATACCCAACATACCTGCCTAACTGTCCTATAAACAGAGAGGAGGTTTGGGTCTCTTTGCTGTCATTAAATATAAATTGAGATCTTAAATATTTCATCTTAGTTTGAAAAATAGAAGAGCACATACTGTGTATTCAGCAGGTACTTTGACAACCCTTTCTGTTGTGTTTAAGAACAGATTAAAGCCAATTAACTTGGCAGGCTGCTGTTAAAACAATGATGTCATGTTTCAGCTTGTGGTTGATGTAATCTTGCTCTTACATTCTACTGCTTCCATAAGAAACAGTGCATTGTGGCTTTCTTGGAAACAAGAAATGACACTATAAACCACAGTAACAATACATCTTTAAAATTTGTTACATTTTATCTTGAAATTATTTTCACTGAAAGAACCTACTTTTACAAATACTAGGGGCTTCAAAAATATTATTTGCACAGTCTAGAGTAAGAAAACTATTGTTTCTATCCTAGAAACACCTGTTTCTATTAATTGCTGAGTACTGTTGGGAAAGAGAAATTCAAGTTGTGGTATTACTCAAAACACGCTGTTTTGCCCAACAACTACATTTTTATGTCAGCATTTGTATAATCCCTGAGGTACAGACCTCTATCTGCAACCATGTCTTATTTTAGAACACCTCATAAGGATCAGGTAGGAAGCCTACAGACTCTCCATGGAACCATGCAGCACACTGGGTCAGAGTTCTACACTAACCAGCAACAACTGATAAACAATGACATTCAAGCAATGGAAAACTGGTTTTCCTTTCATTCCAGGTCCTTGGAACTACTGAAAAACACCCCACAGAAACTGCAGAAAGAGCTTAATTTGATTATAGTAAATCAAACATACCTCCCATTTGATGTCAACACCGTACAAAAAATACATATGAACAAAGGAACTCGCTTGCTAGGTAAATTTTAAGAATATCAATTAATTATCTTTTACTGATCTATTCAATGAAAGAACATTACATATTCAGCTTACTCCTCACCACCTAAGTGGTCTGTTTACTTTTTTGCAATTAAGGTATACTGAAATTAATGCCTGATGCATTTTCAATGTATTCTTAATACATTAAATTAAGAAATAAATTAGTTGTTTAAACACCAAAGTCTGCTGAGGAAAATATCTTTAAAGCATAAATGCTTAAGACATTAAAAACCTGCTGGATGTTTTTAAACTGTATTTTATAGCATACTATGTTATGTTGTGAAAAATCAATTCTGCCTTTTTCATATACTCAACAAAATTTTCAGTAATGAATCACAATCTTACTGACGTCAAATAGTCTTTTGTGTTTTCCTCTTAGATTTACTTTGTCAGTTCTATCCCATTGTTTGCAAATATTTTTGAAAACCATTTTGGAAAATCTTATTGTCACTTATTTTCAACCACTGATAACATCTCTGGCACAAAAACACATCACAACTTCAAGCACTTTTTTGTTGAAAAACAAAGAAAAGTAGTATTTTGAACAGAATTACATTATCGTATTTTAGAAAAGGAGTAGCAAAATTACCCTGTACAATAAAGCAAATCCCATAATCAAATACAGTAAGTAAATCTCATTATCACAGAAAGCGATGAGAAGGCTTTTTGCTTGCTTTCAGGACTAGGAGATAAATGATTGAATTCTAAACATCGTGTTCCTGTCTTTGAAGTTCCCTGTCAGTGTCTCAAGAAGAGTTTGTCACATATTTGCCAACATTAAAACTCAAACATTAGAATTTGAATTACTATTCTGAAATTAAAACTTCCATTCTCAAACCATTTTGGTTACTTCTCTCTTAATTAGCCTGTTCTCCTTATCCAGACGCAGTATGTATCCATACAGCTTTTAGGTTGTAAACTGATATTACAAAACTAATATAAAAATGCTATCTCATTATAAAAAATGCAATACTAATGATCAATGCTTCAATAGCAGAAAATTACCAAGTACAGAAGCAACTGCCCAGTGTAGCAATACAAGATGAGATCTGTTGCTAGAGCCCATCCATGAAGTTCTAATGCTAGAGTATGAAAAGGAATCAATAGGGGACCACTCCGTTCTCATTCGGAAATCGAAAAATATTTGATGTGTCTAAGAAACCACTGGATTGCTACTTTCTAGTCAGTGTCCATAAAGAGCCTGGCTTCTAGGTTGATAACCAAAATGTGAGCTTTTCTCTGCCATATTTAAAAGAACCATTTTTATAAGTCAATAGTCTACCACATGACTCAGCTGGGAAACAGTGCTTTAGGGAAAGACTTAACTGATTAGCACATAATACCTGTTGCTTTTTATTTAGGCAAAGACTTATTCAGCACGCTGCATGCACAAGACTGGAGCAGTTCTGGATAAACTCAACACAAACAGTGATTTAATTAGTAATTTCAAATGTTAAGAAACAGCCCCTGGGAAACCACCCAAGACATTTTTATCTAGAAGCAGTATGACTACCATATAATTAATTAAAATTTGGGAGAAGTGCCACAGATAGGCAAGAAACTCAAAAACAGTTACTCACAACCTAATAGGGTGGAGAAAGTAGAAGCTAGGCTACAAAGAGACTATAAAGGAAAGAATATTAAGAAGTGAAAGAAACAAACCTAGGGGTATTTTGAAATTACAGAAGAAGAGGAAAGAAGGGCATATAACAGATAAAACTAAAGAATGCATCATTATTTTACAAAAAGCGATTCACTGTCATGCAGTTAAGAAGGAAGGTGAAAAGCAACCAACATATGATATGTGTAATTCTGCAGGGTGTAGAATATGGACAATTAGAGCTGCATTTACTTGGTTGTCATTGCTGTTTCCAATGTGAGAAAATGCTCCATTGCTGTACAAATAAAATCAACCACATTTAGGTCAAACCACCTGACAACAGAGAAGAGGAGAGCATCTACAGGAGACATATGGCAGTCTTTCTTTCATTTAAGATAGGGCTACCATAAAAAACTTTCACACAAACTGGGAAAACTTCATATTGCGTACTGTATTTGAAATGTCTTCCTTAATGATGAAGGCGAAATGCTACCTCTATTTTTCGCTTGACACTGTAAGTGCATTTTTATCAAAAGCTGACTGAGGAATGTTGAAAATATATTCAACTATCAACTAGTTTCCAATTTTTTTTTTATTTTCAGTCTTCTGTTTCTTCTCAGTATTATTCAGAGTTCATAGAGTGACATTATCATATCTATTTTCTGTGTCAGGTACAGATGAGTCTTTCTCCTGTTCTTTCTTCTGTAATTCTTTCTTCCCTGTAGGTATTCCCAAAACTATTGTTGACAAACTTACATTCAGTATGGAGGGCTCATACACAATGTATCATCAGAAGCATCTTATTCTTTGAGACATGGATGTTGAGCAGCTGCCTGGCTAGCATTGTAAAATGTAATGTGAAAGCATAAACTGCACCCTTAAATCCTAATCAAGTTTGTTCAAGTAACTAATTTTTTTGTAACATGTTCTATGCCCAGTGTTATTGATCTCCCTCATAAACATAAAGATTGCAAATGAAATGGCATCTTTTTGCCATTTAGTTGAAAACTTGTATCTTTATATATGCATATATATAGAATTAGCAAGCAAGCTAATTAATAAGATTAACAACTGCTCAAGCAGTATATCTTAGACTCACAGCTTGCCTATCATAGACGCTTTTTAGATCCTGCCTGTCTTAGACATCCATGGGAAGAATGACTTTCTGCAGGTGTCTCCCATGTTAGAGAGACTGCAGAATGACCTCGGTGACACAGCCAGACTGGACACTAAACTTGTACAAAGTTTCACCAAAAAGCAAATCGATTCACTAACGTTCTGCTACCTATAAAGGCATCTGTTTGAGGTACTGAGCAGAAAGAAGCATTACCTTTTACAATATTATTATGCTCTTATGCAGATAAAATAGACATTTGTAGTATGATATTTCATTTTGCATATTGCTACTGCTAGATTGCAAGGATTAAGGGGGACCATTAGAGTACTTTCGCCTCCAGCTTGGCCCACATCCCAGAAATATGAATTTTGGCTCTGCAGAAAGTAACAGTAACCTGCTGGGTGGTTTCCACCAAGCAATGGACTTCTTGAAGTTCTTCTACCTCTGAAATAGCACAGGATGATGTATAAACTTCTTACAAGGCACTCAGAAGAAACATCACAGAAAACAGCTTGGCATGTCATAACTTTCTTTAATGTGTATATAATCTCATTTTACATGATATACTATAAACGAATTTTCTTTGAAACAAGTCTACAAAAATCTTCATTAATGGATCCTGAAAATATTTAAGTGAGACACTTACTGCTAAAGGTGTATTTGACATAAGGCTTACATAATGCTCCCTCTGACAGTCAGAGGGTCTATTGAACGTCTTTACCATGATATCAAAAACAGACCAATCATTCAGGTGACGGAGTACATATTGAAAAGCTCAACTCATTCCAGCATTCACTCATATTTGGGATTTGAGGTAACATACAACAGCTGCCATGAGGTGGGTGGTCCAAAGAAGGACACTTTGCTGGCTCGCTGCTTTGTTTGCTTTGAACAGCAAACAGAACTCTACTTTGAAGATGAAGCTTCAACATTACCTTCACTGTCACATCAATTTTTAACTCCTGAATACATGCCCTGTGGGGCTGGCACACAAATGCAGAGAAAACTTCTGGTGCAGATGTAGGCTCCGCTAAAGTTAGTGGATGTTGCTCTGTAACATCCTGTCAAAGCCTGATTATCTGCTCTGCAGTTCAGGAGGTGTTTTACTTCTGCCTTTTATTCATATCAATCTTCTTTGGTTCCCATATTTTTAAACATATTTTTAAATAAATTTGCAGCTGATATGTGTTGTGACACTTATTAAACATAGAATCATAGAATATGCTCAGTTGCAAGGGACCCATCAGGATCATTGAGTCCAACTCCTGGTCCAGCACAGGACAGCCAAGAGTCACACCATGGGCCTGAGAGCATTGTCCAAATGTTTCTCAAACTCTGTCAGGCTTGGTGCTGTGACCACTTCCCTGAGGAGCCTGTTCCAGTGCCCAACCACCAAAGGGTGAAGAACCTTTTCCTTGATATCCAACCTAAACCTCCCCTGACTCAACTTCATGCCATTTCCTCAGGTCTTGTCACTGGACATGAGAGTGAAGAGATTGGTATCTGTTCCTCTGCTTCCCCTGACCAGGAAGTTGTAGACTGCAATGAGGTCTCCCCTCAGCCTCCTCAGGGCTGAACAGACCAAGTGACTTCAGCCACTCTTCATAGGGCTTCCCCTCCAGGCCCTTCACCACCTTTGTGGCCCTCCTCTAGACACTCTGTAATAGCTCAATGTCTTATATTGTGGCACCCAAACTGCCCCCAGCGCTCAAGGTGAGGCTGCCCCAGTGCAGAGCAGGACAATCCCCTCTCTTGCCTGGCTGGCAACGCTGTGCCTGATTCCCCCAGGACGCAGTTGGCTCTCCTGGCTGCCAGGACACGGTAGTAAGCAACTGTTTGTTGTGTATGGATTTATAACATTAATTCTGATCCTTTTTGTATCTTTTCATCTCTCTAAATGCAAAACGCGCAAGTCTGACCAAACTCTAGGTAGCAAGTAAATTCTCTTTCTGTATTTTCTGCGCACTTCAAGGAAAGAAGATAACTGCTTGTGTACATGTACATGTAGGAAGAACTAGACCTGGATACAGTGTTTTGTCTGTATTAATTATTTTCAAATTTCACTGGTTTTGATGTATTAATAGAACTACTAACTCCCTTATTTTAATGTCCTAGCTACCTGTAGTTACTAAAACCCCTATTCAAATCACATTTTAAAATATTTTAAAATTAATTTTTCGAAATTCACTAAAATACAATTTCTTCTTCTCTGAAATTAAAAAATAAGTAATTTGAACTCTATTCCAATATAACTGTTTTCCTTCACCTGTTTGCTTTAAATAAATATATATTAACATATACAAACCCAAGAAATGAAATACATGTATTTCACCACGATGCATCTAAATCCATATAGAACTGAAAAAATGGGGATAATAACAGTGCACTTTCTTAATCTAATATCAGTGAAGAACATCCATTCAAGCACTGTGGCTAGAGAAAGTCAGATGTAGTGCTCATGTAAAAATAATTCAAAGCAGAGTTCTGTTTGGACTGCGAAAATGACACATAAATTCTTTATGCATTCTCATACTGGAATTGAGTTAAAGCCAAACAAGCATCCAATTCTTGCTTAGAATACTGGTTGATTGACTGCTGTTGTAAACCATTTAATGGGACTCACATTCAAAAGACTGCTGAAAGACTGTCTCGTTTTAGCAATCACACGTCAGTAACACGACAAGTTCAAGAAGAGAGATTTAAACAAATGTTTGGAAAAAAACATTGTCCATATCTACCAACTATACTACTAAATATACTACTTTTTTTATAATGAGTTATGTACCAAATTCCTTAATCAGATACATGTTCCAAAATATTCTGAAGAACATTTGTGAAAAGTGGAACCTCAATTTCACCCAAAGTAAAAATTTTATGCCATGTTAAATGATCTTGTAACTTCTCTTTCTCTTAAGCATTTGTATGCATATAAATAATATTTAAAAGTACAATCATGTACAGAAAACATTATATATATAGTTACATGCACAAAGATAAACATAACTATGAGACATGCATAACACAAGGTAATAAATATGATAAGACAGATATATAGATAAATAAATATGTATGAATACATCTCTTTTTGATTTGACTGATCTGGATTTTGCAATAGCTTTGCCACATTCTACACTTTTTTCCTCTGTACTGCTTTTGATTGTTTTGGTAACAATTTACCTAAGCAAAATAAAGATGACCCTAAGCACAAACAAAAACATTAACAGAAACTAGAATTTGTGAAGTGCCTGACATGTTTAAAGTATTACATAAGTATTTAATTAAATGTCCTCAAAACAATCCTCAAGACCAGTAAACACTTCCAGTAGCAATGCTGGCTGCAGCACAGAGAAAGAAGTTACCACAAGGAAGAAATCAAATTATCACCAAAGCCCTACACTTAGTTCTGAAACCAGCACTAACTTCTAAAGTGGCACTTCTGTTCAGACAAAGCAGGAAGACCAACTGTGATTTCTAGCATTATAATAATCTAGCAAAGTGTCTGTACAATGTTTAAAGTCTTGATGGTATTCTGAGAAGTTATTGTCAAATCTGTGGTACCACTGAAATTCTCTCTGTATACGAATGCAGACCAAGTAAGGTCACATCTCTGCCAAACCAGAGACATTTCACTTAGCTTTAATCATCTATAAGTACTGTGTCTAATCTGACTTAGTCACACAGCCTGTCTTTAAAGCCAACAGAGAGATGAGCAGCTCTGGAGAGTGATACATCTCACTTATCTTAAACACTCGTTTTAGGATGAAAAATGGAATGGGATTCTGGAGATGGATAATTGAACATAAGTTTTAGCTGTCAGCAAGAGCCACTGCACAGAGTGCCAGCAGAGCCAAGGCTGAGGGACACACTTCTGTCAGGCTCCACAGATATTACAAGAATTGCCTAAGACACACCCCAGAAAAATGGCCTTTCGTACACATAACTCAGAGACACAACTGATAAGAAGAAAATTAAGCTGTACTTACCAAAAACAATAGAGGACTCACAGTAGTAGTAACCATTTGGTTGCTTTTTTTCAACATGGAGCAAAGATCAAAACGGTGCAAGATCTCATCTCCAAAATAATGGTTTTTGAAATCTTCATACAGACTAGAGTCAATTTTTTTCACCTTTAAAAAGCAATATAAAATTCAATTAAGCATTCTACTTGGAGACTGACTTTTCATATTTAATTTCCAGAGTTTTCATTTTAACCATAAGTATAGTTAGGATGGAAAACTACTTCAAGATGCAAAAAGAATACAGAAATAATCATGTGCCAAATCTTCTGTTTTAGGGATGCACTGTCTGCTGCAGTACTTAACAATGAAATAAAAGTGTCATTAGGTCTCTTTTCTACCACTTCCCCTTCAGTCCTTGAGAAACAGACATACACAATGCTACAACTGCTTTAACTTCCAGTGGTTTGCAACAGTGTTCATGGAAATTGTAACTGGAAATTAATCTTGCTGTCATCACTGGGCATGCTGCTACAAGGAAGAATCTCAAATGTTTGTCAAGGGCAGTTTTCTGAGTTGTTAAAATCACTGCATGGAAAAAAAGTGGTTGTGTTTTATTAGCACGACACTTTTTAAATTCAGTAAATCTAAAAACTTACTGAGTGATAATACTGGACTCATTATGCAGTTTTGCACAGATGAAGCGGAGCACAATAAATATTCTATTAGTCTATTTTCAGAATACCTAATTTCAGTAGTTATTTTAAGATTTTAGAGCTCTTCATTCCATTGCATTGTCAATAAAAATAAATTATTTCTGTAGAAATTCAGTATATTCCCTTCAATCTTCCTCCTAACAATGCTGTTTGCTATTTAAATATTGTTACTCTATGCTAATGGACATTAGGAGTGATGCTGCCTCTAGTAGCTCCAGCCCAGGCCTCCCTACTGCCCAGCTGCTAGAGTCCAGTCCAGTGTGTGGGAGCCCCAGCCTTTGAGGGGATGTACCTGCTGCTTTCACCTCCCAGAGACACACCCATGCTCAAAGGACAGGGACATGGCTGGATACATGGATGCCACTGCCTTCACAGGCACCCCCATGCATTTGCACAGTCAACTGCCAGCACCCTGGACCCTCAGCGTTACATCCCCAACAGCTGCAAAGTACCGGGTTGCCTGTGGTTTCTTGGCAGCCCAACAGTGAGAAAGCCAAAGTCTACTTCAGAAAATGTCAAAATGTCTTCAATTCCTTAATCTCTGAAACGATGACATCTAGTGGTGGATGCTTCTTATTTCAGGAAATGGAAATTGGGGAGTCTACATCTCCGTGGAAGCCTACATTTATTCCAACCTCACAGTCATTATTTAAAATTTTATATCCTATGGCTAGACTAGTCCTTATGCACTAAGGTTATTCTGAAATTAAATCATCATTCCTTGCTTTTTGACTGACAGTTCTTGGAAATACAGTCAGACATCAATTAGTAATAAAAAAGACCTTTTCAGCCAGGAGAACACTTGTCAAAATGTGAAGCCTTGAGTACTTCTGGAATGAAATGAAGAAAAGATAAAAATCACTTCATGCTCCAGTAAAAAAAATAACATTTACAAGAGCTTGGAATGTTGCTTGTCAAACACAGTTAAGGTGTGAATCAAATTTTGAATGCTCAGGAACTGAGTTGTGCTTGTGAAGCATTACTGAAAGGTATTTGGAAAAGCAGCCATGGGAAAACGACGATATTTTTAGTAACTGGAACAATTTCTGGAGTGCTGCTTGCAGTGAGATGTGAAAGGATGAAGCAATGCAGGTGCATGGGAAGGTCATGGCTCATTTCTTAACTAAAAGGGTCTGGAGCAGTAGAGATGCAAGAGAAAAGTTGTTACCACATGGGAATAGTACAGATGCTGATTATAAAGATAAGCTATAATGAGGGAGAGTGAGAAACAAGAGTACTTGAGAGGCCACTTTGAAGCGTTTGGTGCTGGAACGGGATGAGGAAGACATCTGCCTCTCGAGGAAGCACTGCAATGGATGATGCCTGTAAAGGGCATGGCTGTGTAATGTGGGCCTGGAGAGGCACGGCATGAGGAGCTCTTGCAGGACAGGCAGAGCAGCAGAGAGACAGCCTTTAGCAGCCGTGCCAGGTCTGGTTTTTCTCCCTGTGTCTCTGGAAAGGTGCAGCCCGCCAGCCCCAGCCCGCACTTAAACCCCATGCTATCACCGTGGTTACGCCCAGCAGGCCTTGGGACCGGGGGAACAGGAACCACGAGTGGGACCGGGGTAGGAAGGCTCCAGGGATAACAGCGCAGGTAACAGAGACGCAAGCAGCTCCGCGCTCGGTGTGGCAGAACCCACAACCCAGCACCTGCCGGGGTGCTCCCTCCTGCCGGGGCCCGCAAAGGCCTAGGGTCGCTCCCCCGGGCCGGCCGGGCTGCCCGCCGGGACAGGGCCGCTGTGGGCGCGGCCCGGCTGTTCAGGCGGTCCGGCCCTCCTGACGAGCCCGCCCGACGGAGCGCCCAGCTCCCGCCCGGAGAGCAGGGGACAAGGGGCAGCAGAACACTTGTGGGCTGCAGGGAGGCGCAGCAGCCGGGACGAGCTAGCCGCTTGTAGTGAGGAGGGTGAGTAGAGGGCAAAGAATGGGAGAGGGTTGGAAGTGGAGTGCTGACAGGGATTGGTGTGGCTGATCCATTATGTGCTTGTCTAGAAAGTGGTGCTGTGTGGTGGTGCAGCATAAATAGGGGGCTGGGACCCTGAAATGATGGCCAGGCTGTGGGGCTGCACTGCTCACAGGAGCCATGGGCAGGGCAGGTGCATGGCACGAACCTCTGAGAGAGGATGATTTTGTACATGGATATACGTGTCCATGTACATCACTGTATTTGTGGGTATTTGGGCAGACATAAATACTTTTAGAAAATAAAGGACACAAAGAAAAACTGTAAAACAAATGGTGGTAGCTCTGTAACACCTTCCTTGGAAACAGATGATGGCTGTAGTTACTTGCTGCATCTTTTCACATGAACATTTATAGTTAATTCCTGGTGGCACCTTAGTTTCTCCAGGGTTGGAAGAGTGTTTACCTCCTGTTGTCACTTCAAGTTACTTCTCGGGACCTTTTGGATGAGTTCTGAATAAAAATACCTCTTGCCAACAGAATGAGTGCCACATCAGCCACGAGCTGTGCCTTGCCACTGCTGCTTGAGCCTGAGCAAGAGGAGAAAGAGGGCTCGGAGACACATATGTCTGTTTTGTGGTATGCAGGGCAGCTGGCAATTACTTACTATGATACAGAAGACTGCTCGGTCTACTTCATGCCTGAGATACCTGAAAACGAAGACCTCAAGCTACTGCAAAAAGTGATTGGGGAACTTAACCCTCAGTGCATCGTGACCAGTGCAAAACAGGACCAGAATATTGCCAAATTCCTGACCAACCTAACAGCTACTGCTGATGATAAAGACATAGGAAAACCAGAAATTGTCCTGTTTCCTAACATAGATTTTGGTCTAGAAGTCAGCAAGCAACGGATCCTATCTAGGGAATTTCCATTTATCCCATCTCACATGACTGCAACAGAGAAAATTCTCTATTTGTCCTCAGTCATCCCTTTTGAGAGTCCACTCATGATACGAACCTTGGGGGGCCTCCTTAAGTTTCTAGACAGGAGAAGGATTGGAGTTGAGCTCGAAGACAGCAGTGTAGCAGTTCCTATTTTGGCCTTTAAAAAATTTGTGCTGTCAGATACTGTGAATATGGACCAAGACACCTACTGTGTCCTGCAGATATTTAAAAGTGATATCCATCCTTCTGTGTACAAGCTATCCAGTGGAATAAAAGAAGGATTTAGCTTATATGGAATTTTAAACCGTTGCAGATGCAAATGGGGAGAAAAACTGCTGAGGTTGTGGCTCACACGACCTACCCGGAACGTGACAGAGCTGAACAAACGGCTAGATGTTATCAACTTCTTCCTGCTGGCTCAGAACCATGAAACAGTCCTTACTCTTCAAAACTGCCTCAAGAATATTAAAAATGTGCCTCTTATTTTAAAGAGAATGACTCTTTCCAACACAAAAGTTAGTGACTGGCAAACACTGTATAAGACAGCGTACAATGCAGTGTGCCTTAGAGACACGTGTCGTTCTCTGCCCAACACTATTGAACTTTTTCAGACTATTTCACGTGTCTTCACTGATGATCTGCACTACATTGCTAATCTGATCAGCAAAGTGGTAGACTTTGAACGCAGCCTCTCAGACAACCGCTTCACTGTTAGGCCCAATGTGGACGCCACTCTCGATGAGAAGAAACGAAAGCTGATGGGACTGTCAGACTTCCTTACAGAAGTGGCACAAAAAGAACTGGAGACTTTGGACAATAATATTCCCTCCTGTTCTGTGATCTACATTCCTTTGCTTGGGTTCCTTCTCTCCATTCCACGCCTACCAAATATGGTGGATAAGAGTGACTTTGAAATCGAAGGCTTGGACTTCATGTTCTTGTCAGAGGATAAACTACACTACAGAAGTGCCCGGACGAAGGAGTTAGACAGCCTGCTGGGTGACTTGAACTGTGAGATCAGAGACCAGGAAACACTCATCAAACACCAGCTGCAGACAAGGATCTTGGAGAAATCTGAAGTACTTAACAGTGTGATTGAGTACACTGCACACCTGGATGTGCTGCTAGCCTTGGCAGCAATGGCCCGGGAGAATGCCTACTGCCGACCTCGCTTTACTCACCGCCACGGCTTCCACATCAAGGATGGAAGACATCCACTCATGGAACTATGTGCAAAGACTTTTGTGGCCAATCCTGTGGACAGCGGTGAGGCTACCAGACGAATAAAGATCATCACAGGGCCCAACTCATCTGGAAAGAGTGTTTACCTAAAGCAAGTAGGTCTCATAGTGTTTATGGCTCTAATCGGCAGTTATGTCCCTGCAGCAGAGGCAGAGATTGGAGTAATTGATGGGATTTACACAAGAATCCACAGTATGGAATCGGTTTCTGTAGGGCTCTCCACTTTCATGATTGATCTTAACCAGGTTGCCAAGGCTGTAAACAATGCCACAGAGATGTCCCTGGTACTAATTGATGAGTTTGGTAAAGGGACCAACACAATGGATGGCCTGTCCCTTCTGGCTGCTGTCCTGAGGTACTGGATCAGACAAGGAACACAGTGTCCACAGGTCTTTGTCTCCACTAATTTTCACAGTTTAATGCAGCTACAACTCCTGCCTGACACACCTCTTCTGGAGTACCTGACCATGGAAACCCACCAGGATGGAGAGGAGTTGATATTTTTCTATCAGATCAAACAGGGCATGTCCACCATTAGTCATGCTGCCAACATTGCTGCATTAGCAGGAATACCAGCCAAAATTATTGAAAGAGGGGTGGAAGTATCAGAACTGATTCGCAACGGAAAACCCATCAAACGTCTTGATCATCCTTCAAAAGGAGATCGGATGGAAAAATGCAAATCTGTTGTGGAAAAGTTTCTTTGCCTAGACCTTGATGATCCCCAAGTGGACTTGGAAGAGTTCATGTCTAAAGAGGTGCTGCCTTCTGCAGCCTCAGTCCTGTAAGAAGGGTGTGTGTAAATGCATACATTACATTGTGTCTACCACAGAGAGTTTGGTACTTAAAAGAATGATCACTGTGACATAACACCTCATATAACATATAACATAACACAGGACATTCAGCTTGTAGCAGACTGTCTATAATTACATCCTTCCTTCTTCTTCTTGTTTAAAGCAAGTACTGTAGTTACATATCCTCTGCAATATGATGCATAATAGGAGTGTAGGAAGAGAGGAAGAAAAGAATTTTAAGAACCTCTTCCAGCTGTTGGGTCATCCAGTTTGTGCATTTGCTGCCCCTGTTGTTGGAACTTCAGCTTAAAAAAATATACTGTAGAAAAATCACAACACATTTCTGCTGGACTATGAAAGGAAAGTGTTAATTGTTTTGTGTTGTGCCAAAGTGGTCATTTCACCATTTTTAGGATCAGCAATAAAGATTCCAAATAAATAGGTGCCTCAGATTCTTGTACCAGCAAGTAACAGTTGTCACAAACCACTGACATAGAGGCTGATAAGTGAAAATACAGAGGAATTTAATGGCTCTGTGGCTTCTCTTATAGTAACATTTCTGTCCAAAATGCCAGAGATCCCAGGAGTTATTATAAAAAGAATGCTAGGGGTCAGAATCAGCGGTGACTGCTAAACAGTAGTGCTTTGGTTTTACTGAGAACTGCTCTCTTCTTTAAGGTCCTGTATGATGCAACTATGTGGCATAGAAACATAGGTATAAATAAAGGCAAACTTACAAATCTAGGAATGTAAGAGAGAAATTTACATTTTCTATTCTGTTTTCAATTATTAACATTTGAGGATCAATACCACAAAGGGAGGATTCCCTTTCACTTCTATTGTCATACAGAGGATCTTTACTGAACACAGTATTTTATGTATGCATATGCAAGAAGAATTCATTAACAAATTAATGATGCCAGAGCTGTATCTAAGTACTATCAAAGCAATAACCTTTCCTGACGCCAGGTAAGTGCCTGAGAATCCTCATGTAAATAAGACAGAGGAGACATTAGATAGTTTATTGTCTATCAAAACTTGCTCTTACTGCTTACATTATGGCTTCTAAAAGACATACTACATGTCTCATCTATATGCCATTTCAAGAAGCCAAAAATATTAATGTTACATAGACTGAGAGAAAATTTACATGAGAAAAAATTAATTCCCTTCATAACTATCAGTAATGGAATACATCTTATCTGGTATATCTGGTATATCTAGCTGAAGATAGCAAAAAGATGAATATCATCAAAAAGATCTGAAATTTGAGACACTGCTTTGGGTTTGTTTCAGTGTGGAATTTCCTCTCTGATGATAAAGGAAAATATTACTATTATTATTAATATTATTACAAAATAAGTACCTTATGTTATTTCTGTAGGAATCTGGAAAGTGACAGAAGTTTAACATAATTTACATTAAAAAATACAATAATAAATTACTGAATCATGCATTTATTGCTATTTCCAGTGCAATCATAATAATACTGTCTGCATAATAATATCTGGTATATTGAAAATATTACCATTTGAAGCTGAATGGTAACAGCGAATCAGGCCTTGTGCAATGCTCACAAATGTTGCAAATATAAACATTTTTCTCACTAATATATCCTCTTTTACTAACTATACATACAGCATTCTAAAGATATACTATACAAAAGAATATAATATAGGAAAGATTAATAAATTATATTTTTGGCATCTTTTGTGGTCAACCACTGTCTAGGCTAGGGATATACTTTGCACTAATTAAGCAGAGGAATTTAGCTTCAGACATCTACTTATGAAATTAATTTCCCTGTATTTGCAGTTCTGGCAGCGCTAGGTATCAAAGGACCTCCAAACGTCATACAGCATTTATGAAGTGTGCCTCACAGCACACCCTGAAATAAACAGGAGTCTGGACAAATGAAAAATAGAGGGGTTATGACTGACTAGTGGCAACTTAGCAGGCTAGCAAGGGAAGCAAGAATAGAAACATTATCTTCAAGTGCAAAACTCCAGGTGCTGCTTTTATTGTGCTTCATTAGGTTATTTGCATAGAAGATAATGGTACTAACTCAAGATTCTTATCATTCAAATAATTCTGGAAATAGCTAAACATGTGAAAGTAAATTATATTCCTTTGTCTCCTTCCACAAGGACATCTAGATGCACACTTTACCTCCTGATTTTGGGGAAGTTTTTAGTGGCACATCTCATCTGAGAAGTGTCCGACTAAGCATGAAGAATGAGTTGATCCCACGCCTGAGTAGGTAAATAAGTCCTTTCATCTGAGAAGCTGAAGAGAGTACAGTAAACCAGATAGCTCTTTTCTAATCCACTTTATTTCAGACTTTCATCCTTTATTAGTATGTTTCCAAGTTTTTTAGATTTACCATTTTTAGCTTAATGATGTGCTTTCAAAATGAAAAGCTGATTTCTTGAGATCTTTACTAGTTCTGAATTCTCAAGCTCTTTACTTTGTAAATATGATTTTTAACTTTGGGAAAGTTAAAATCTCTTCAGAATATATGCATTTCAAAATGTCTGCAGTTATATTAAGGTTTAAAAACCAGACTTTTTTCCCAAAATATAACTTCGGTGGAATTTAGATGTCATTGTGAGGAGGGTGACTTAACAGAATACTGTTTCAAATAAGGAAACTTACATTAAAGAAAAAAATTGATACAGTTATAAAACTATAGCTGAGAACTATATCCAACCACTTTAGAACTATTTGCTCTTTTATATGCTTGCTCATGTAACCTTCATCCACTCCCCCTTTCTTGCTTATTTTGTTGTATGATCTGAAAATGCAATTAGACATTGTATTAAAATGTACTGCAAAATGATTATTCCTTTTATGATACATATTATTATTTACTTTTTTCTGCAAATGCATGAAATTGTCTAACTAAATGCATAAACACGATGAAAGAAAAAATTATAGTAAAGTCTTATGCTTATGCCTGACACTGAATTGACAGAGAAAAATGTACAGATTTTTAATATGTAGTATCTTTCTATACAGTAGATCATATGCATTATCTAGCATTATGGAGGGCTCAGGAAGATGATTTGGAATGACTTTGACCTGGTTCTGTCAGCAGCAGTGAACATCAGAACATGGAAAGGATGTATCCTGGCTAATATTTCATGGAAGGTAGATAAATGTAAATGAAACAAACAACTAGCCAAAAAAACATAAAAAAACAGAACAGCAAAACCCCGAACTCTGACTGTCTCAGATGTTTTAACCAGTTAAATCACTGAACAGCTGATATTCTAGAAGATCTCTAGATTTTTAAAATTAGCATTTTAAAAACCCAACTGTCAATACAAGCAAAAGCTCCTGTGAGTTTACAAATTTAATATCTATCATATGCCACCTGCATCCTGTGGACAAGTCCTTATTCCTGTTTTAGAGCAAGTATACATGCCCTTGAATTTTCTTGACGCATCTGCAATCTCACTGCCTTCTTCCTGAATTCAAAATACTACTGATTTCAAAATACTACTTAATTAAAACGTGCACCTTTAGCATTTTTAGAGATACTTCTAAATAAATTTAAAAGTTTTTTTTTAATGCCCACTATTAAGGAAAAAATCAACTTAAAAGATTAGTATTATGTACTTTAATTCTTATTTAAAATATTTTTTCTGAAAATTATTTTCCTAGTCAATGTTAAAGGATCACATAGAACATTCTGTACAATGTCAGTAAAAAAAATTCTGGATGTATACCTTCTGTTAAATAATACAGTATTACAATTAAATTAGTATGAAATAAAAAATAGGTACACTAATATCGCTTGTATATATTTTAATCACAGTTATATTTTATTTTCATGTATTTGTGTATTTTGTCAAAAAAACCTAATAAATAGGCAAGAAATAACTGCCTGCAAGAGAGAATACAGAAGATATATTACATTATATTATATATATATTAATATAGCTTTTCCTTATTACTCTGAAATCTACCAAAGCATATTCAGTAGAGGGAACTAACAGTCTGCCTACTATGCATAATCCAAACAGAAATTCCACTCTTTATTTGCGCATTTTCTCCTATACAATAACAAAACTCTGCAAACAAATTGCATTAATCCAATCTACTCCCTAATGGGAATTCTGTAACTCTGAACAAGTACCTTTATCCTTTGGTCTTGCCTGATTTCCCAACAGGAAAAAGACCATGATATTACTGCACCGAGAATATAAAGAATAGTAAATCACAGTACAGGACAACTGTTTATACGGTAGATACATTAATTATTTCTTTAAAAACCCAAGTATTTTAGTCTTACCTCTTCAGCTGGTTACAAAGTAGAAAATATGATGCTATAGCATAAGCAACACTTTGTCCATCTCCAAATTAAACTTTTTAGATTGCTGCTGAGCTATGTGAAATGTGAGCTCACCTCCTTACGTAGCTCTGGTGATTTTGACAACTTCATGAAGGTCAGATGTGGTTTAAAAGCTCTTTCTTCTCCTGCCATGATCCCCTTTTCCTGAAATATCTTCTTCATAGTCTCTGATGGGAGGAGAAAAGTGTAGAAGTACAAAGATATTACATAATAGAATGCCCAAAGTGTGCTTTCAAATGTAATTTTAGTCACGGCTACTTCAAATGGAAGAAGCTAGATGACTGAGTACTAAAAGGCAGGAAGATTTCTACTTAATTTCAAAAGTACATATTATTTCTTCAGAAGTATATATTATTTCATGTGAAAATGGTCCTGTATTTGCAGTTAGTATCAGTTAAATATGTCAATTACAATTCATGCTGTCTGACTTTGCTATCAAAATAGGAACTCGACAGTAGTACTGTTCAGGAGTCACTCTCACTGGAAGTGTGGGAAACTTCAGGAAAACTCTGGGTATGTAACAGAATTCTCTAACCAAAAACACTATTCTGTGGTGAATTCTACTATATGTAGTTGGATAATCTCCCACACAGACCAAAGGAAATTTAGAAGTGAAAGCTCTAAAAAAAGCTTGCTCTAAGTTTTGGCACTGGATTTACATGCCAGCATTAGAGAACATATCAGGTATGCTAATGCTTTTTTGTTTGGGTTTTAAAGCTTCACTGTTGCCTTCTAAGCTAATTTCCTATTTTTAATGTATACTTTTATCTGTTTAAAGTCCAGGCCAAAGCAACTCAAGAACACTGACCTAGTTTACTATTTCCCCACTCATCTGCCCAATGTAATATTTAATTCTTTGGAAATAAATTTCAGTGTAACTTTTGAATTATGTTCCATGTCTTTTTTTTAGATTAAATACTTCACATGAAAAGATTCTCTTTGGAAAAACGTTTAGATAAAACTGAAAAAAACTGTGGTAAAACTAATACTGGTAAATAGAGTATTTCTATTACTGAAAAACAGAAAAGCTGCAAAACATTTTGGTTTTTTTTCTTTGCAAGTACAACCTCCAATTTTGCACTAGGTGTGGGTCTAGCTGACTCATACAATTGAACTAAAATCAAAGTAGAGGAAAAAATTATCAATCCTATCACATGAAATTAATCAGCCCTTAACGTAATGCTGTGTGTTCACTTCAATATATTATTTTTTTGCTTTATAGTTCCACAGTCCTTTTTCTGACATCTGGAAGAAACAGCATCACACTGGGAAGCGAACAACACAAGTACAGCTGACCTACATGTATTATTTTAAATTTTGTCTGTGGGAAATAATTCTAAATTTACACTGAATCCCCACTAAGTTTTCTGGCTCCTGTGTCTATTCTGTGAATGGCACAATCTGGGGACCCATTGATGTTGATGTTCCAGCAAAGGGTAAATCATATCAGACCCAGGTTTATGCTAATATGTGATGTTCTGACTCAGCCTTGTGCATAGTAGTCTTTTTTTTTCCCTCTGAAAGCTCAATTTTTTTCTTTTCTGCAATCAACATCTTATGCCATGCAGTCTTATCTCACACTCTGCAATTACAGTCTGTGCTGATGAAGATTTGCACCTCTCCAGGTGTCCCTTCCTAATTCTGGGAAGAGTTTGTCAATGTGCTTCTGATCATGGGACTACGAACCCAGGGATTCAGCAGGGCAGAGCAATCACACAGTGCTGTGACTGTGTGGGAATTGGGTGGGACAGCTGGGCGCCCACCCAATATAAAGATTTACCACTCTTTATATTCTCAGTGCAGTAATATCATGGTCTTTTTTCCTATTGGGAAATCAGGCAAGACCAAAGGATAAAAGTACTTGTTCAGAGTTACAGAATTCCCATTAGGGAGTAGATTGGATTAATGCAATTTGTTTGCAGAGTTTTGTTATTGTATAGGAGAAAATGCGCAAATGAAGAGTAGAATTTCTGTTTGGATTATGCATAGTAGGCAGACTGTTAGTTCCCTCTACTGAATATGCTTTGGTGGATTTCAGAGTAATGAGGAAAAGCTATATCAATGTATATATAATATAACTGAACAGCAGCCACAGGCCTGCCTCTTTGTTTTGTGCTAAATAGCTTTGTTTGATATCCATTCTATTTATCTTTCCAAATTCCTCTTTCTTTCATACCTGGCAATTCTAATCAAGAAAAAAACAATGAAAACCAGGGTCAGAGAAAAAAAGCATGCAGAAAGAGACTGTTGTTGTAAATTTAACAGATTTACATGTCTGTAGGTGTGTGTCTACACACGTTCTCACGGGCATCAGACTTCTAACACAGCTTTGTCATGGCATAGACATATTAAACATCACAGGCTCAAGACAGTGGGCTTGCCTGCTGGGACTACAGATAGCCCCAGTTTTGTAGAATTTGACATCTGCTGAAAGTGTGACATTTTACTGGTTAAGGGAACTTACGAACATAATTAACACAATGTTTTCTTCTTCAAAAATAATGAAAATAGAAAGAAATCTGAGTAGGTGGAAGGGGAAAAAAGAAAGTGAAATGTTCTCTTTGGAGAACAGGAAGGTTACAAGATAATGTAATGCTATCAATATCCATTAAGCTCTTTGAAGAAGTGGCTACAAGAAGGAATTTAACAGAAACTGGGAAGGACACATGGATGCTGTGGGCAAGAGAAAGTTCTAGGCTTGTGAGACAGCATAAAAGTGGATTTGTTGACTGGCAAATGCACAAAAGTTAAAGTTTATGATGGGGATTATCTGAACAGAAAGAAAGTAGAGGCCAGTGATGAGAAACATAGATAGACAATGCCCAGGGGGTCTTGACAAATGAGGATCCTCCATCTTTCCTCTAGACCTTATCATTACTACTTAGACTGAAAAATCAAACAAAATCTATGTTTTCCTTTATTAGCCTCAGGCTGACTGATGTTTGCAACTTCAAAGTACACCCTAGAAATGTTAAAGCTATTTTTACAAGCTCAATGACTTCCTGGAACGAATTTTTGGACAGCTTTTAGACTGCCTTTCATGCAGTTTGAAGTACTCTGTAATACCATTTTGTACCTCATTTTTATAATGTCAGAACTACTGAATGTCATCTGCCTCTTACACTGAATGCAGCTGAATCCATTAGACAACTCTTTCCCTACAATTAGAATGGAAATGTTATATATGAAGATCACTCAGAACAACCTTAAATGGGAAAAGCTAAAAACTTCAACAGCTAGATCAATACAGAACAAGCATAGTAAAATTTTATATTGAGCCATATTCCATTATACAAATGGCCATCTTCTTTCCCAAGATTTCATTAGATACAGAAACATGCTACATAAATGTTTTCTTCCAGACTAATAATTTCTGCATGTCTCAATTCCTTCAATTAAAAGGTTTATAATTTAGAAATGTATTGGTTTTTTTTTTTTAATTTACACTTGAAAATGAAGAAAAGCTGAGCATAGGTAACTTAAAATTAGAACTATCACGTTAAGCCCTGTTAAAATTATTGCATTCTTAGGGGTTTTTAAGAGATGGGCCAAAAGGTAAACTGGAGTCAAGCCAATTTCCCAACAGTTCCTCAACTGCTCCTAGGTTATGTATTAGGTGGGCTTTTCTGCAGTGAGCTGTCACTGTACCAGACCACTGGCATGTATCAGCGAGCCCATACTGTTATTTCAGGCACTCATCAGGAGTATGTGTGGGTTGTTCTCTTTCTCTCCATCACCACACACATATACAGAAGAAAGATGTGCTCATCCATAAAGTAGGATCCATGGAGCAGCTGGATGGACCAAGCAATCCCCACTTTGTGCACATGTCAGAACATAAGGTAAGCCTTACAAGACAGTGACAATATGAAGGCAAAGTACTAAACTGAAAGAGAAGTCTAAGTAGAACTCCCTAATAAAACTTGCATCTTTTACTGGCTTCAATCCATTCTAATACTTCCTATAAGTTTGTTATGATCACAAAAAGAAGTGGGTGAGAGTACCTTCTTTTAAACCACAATAAGCATATTGCTTCATTTTAATGAGCTATTTATCAGAGCTATTCTAATTCAGTGTTTGGCAGCACAATACAAAAAAGAATGTAGATTAAAATCTAAAAGCATTTGATGTCCTTGTTTTCAGTATGATGTCAGAGAATCATACTTCCAGTCCCACCTGACTAAACAACAGCAATCTGGACTACCCCTTTTTGTTCACTTTGTACAAATCAGTTGTTCTAACGGAAAATTACAATACCTTTGAGTTTCCAAATGAAATGACCTAAGAATAACTGACAAGAGGCAAAATTCATTTATCATAGCTTCAGCCATCTGTAACTAAAGTGAACTAAATTAACTAAATTAAACTATTTCCCTAGGCTGACTGAAGTGAGGGCAATGTAATTCACCCTCAAATGGATGCTAAATGTGTGGTTTCACAGTCTTTGAAGAAGCTCATAAATGATCATCCTTGTCAAAATGGACTCTTCCTCTCCAGCTCCATCGTTTCATGCCAACAGGTACATAGCTATACAATAAACTGCATGGGCAAACTGAATAGGCTAAAAATTTGCTGGCAAAGGTAAAAACGTTAATTTTACCACAGCTGAATTCACCATGTGGCTGCACAAAGGGGTCAGATTGGGTCGCCCTGCCCCTCTTCCCCGGTGGTTAAACCCCCGGGGTGTTGTTGGTGGGGCCCCCCCCCCCCCCCCTTCCCCCCCCCCCCCCGGGCTCAGATTGCTTTGGTATGGTGGCAATGTAAGTTTATGCTTCAGTAAAGCTGTAATATATCTAGAGAAGAAGATGGGTAGTATGACTCGCTTTCCCATTCTCTCTCTCTCTCTAATGTGGACTGTTAGGAAATCAATTTAGAGAGATTAGATTAAATGTCATTTATATACAACTAATGTTAAAGAAAATTGTTAAGTTAGTTGTACTGCATGTCAGCCTAGTGCAGTCCTAACTGTATTAAAATATTTAAGTCAACAAATCAACATTTCTTAAAAATGAAGGATCAACAGCAAATAAAATATTTGTATGTAAAAACACAAAGAAGAGTAATTTTTCTGTTCATGAAATGCAAGCTCCCTCTCATGGTCAGACCATAACATGCATCATTAATCCATAAAATCAAAATCTGCAAATCCTGCAGGTAAAAAACCAGGATTCACTTATTCACTTCTATCAGCTTCAAATGGCATTTACAATATAATTATAAAAATTAAAATGAAAGCCAACAATTCATTGCCTTTTCCAAATTCATTTAGTACTTGTGCTGGTTTTGGCTGGGGTAATTTTCTTCATAGTACCTAGTATAGGGTTAGTTTTTGGATTTGTGCTGAACAGAGGATGTCCGTTCAGGGATGTCTTGGTTACTGCTGAGCAGCTCTTGCACAAATCCAAGACCTTTCCAGTTTCTCAGCCCACCTCTCCAACAAGCAGGCTGGAGATGCACAAGGAGCTGGGAGGGGACACAGCTGGGACAGCTGACCCCAACAGGCCACAGGGATATTCCATACCATATGGTGTCATCCTCAGCATATATAATCCTGGGGAAAGAAGAAGGAAGGAGATGGCATTTGTCTTCCCAAATCACTCTTGGGCATGGTGGAGCCCTGCTTTCCTGGAGATGGCTGAGTATGTGCCTGACCATGGGAAGCGGTGAATGAATTCCTTGTTTTGCTCTGCTTGCATGCGTGGCTTTTGCTTTCCCTATTCAACTGTCTTTAAGTCAATCATAAGTTTTCTCACTTTTACTCTTCTGATTCTCTCCCCAAAACAGCCAGGAAGAGTGAGCGAGTGGCTGCACAGGGCTGAGCTGCTGGCTGGGACTAAACCACAACAGTCCTTCAAATACTCTGTGGTGTAGCAAAGCACCAGAAAGAAAGTTTTTAAAAAGTCCTGTTAGTGTATATGTTACTGTAAGCACAGTATTTCTAAAACGACTTTGACAAAGAGTTACTAAAATACTCCTTAAACTTCTGTCAGAACAGTTTAGCATTATTGCTGGCAGATAATTAAATTATGCTAATGTCTTTTAATGGATTTTGGGGAAGTAACTAGCAAATCAGAACAAACAGAAGATTCACATTAGCTCTGCCTTTCCTGGACTTTCATCTCTGGCAAACCTACATTTACACTAGTATTAGCAGACATGCAATGACCACATTCAGTTGTTACTATTATTAAACAATTTTCTATATAATTTATGGAACTAAATGGTCTCCTACCATTTAGAAGCTAATTTAACTTCATCTATTTTCTATTGCCTGTGTTATCAGTATCTCTCCTTCATTCATGTACTACACAAAATAAGACATGAAGTCAAAATTCACCTTGGAACATAGCAGAAGCCATACATAATCTTGAAGTAGCAAAACAGTGATCCATTAATAAATTAAACTGAGGTCTTCATAAAAGGTCAAACCAGCTGCACTTCAGAAATGAAACTAATGAATTGCTAGAGAAAACACTACATTAATAAAGGCTTCTTCCATTTTTCCCTCTGCAAAGAGGTAGGTAATGTGACAGCAGCAGTCTTTGCTACCCTGAAAAAGGTCCTATATGGGTTATTGCACTATTAAAAAATGGTGTGACCTCACATTCCTCAGAGCACAAAAGATAATTCATCAATACTGAAAAACTCTTTTAAAGAGTCTTTCCAAGGAATAGTTGGAATTGCCAGAATAGTTTTAAAGGACACCAATGAATTACAGACAGTACTGTTCATTGAGAATTTTTATTAAATATCTGTAAACAACATAGTTTAAGTATAGACTCATAGGCAGATAAAAAAATGGGACCAAAACAAGGCAGCATGGAGTCTTTACATCCCGTTTACAAATCTGCACTATGTTTTTGACATATACTAAATAAAAAGTTATCAGAGAACTGTACTGTCTAAATTCATTAACTTCCTTTTGAACAACGCAAAGGGGGCTATGAAATTACGTAGCATTTACAGTTGTTAAAGGTAAATTAATATTGACTAAATTAGCACCAACTTATCTTTGTGCTCCATTCTCATTTAGGTTGTCAAAAAGTCTTTAAAATATTTAAATTAGATTGACAAGTTGTACCTGCTATTTCTTTAAGTAGCGTTGTATGATCATTTTCTTCCAAATTCACAAATCCAACTTGATTTCTGAAGTGATCAATTCCTTGAAAAGACACATCCACTCTTTTTCCTTTCAGGAGATCGTCTACGAAAACCTTGCTGTTTGAAAGAGCACCAACTGCTCTGTCAAGAGGAAAGAAAATATCAATGTCAAATATATTTCTGCTGTTAATCTCGCTATTGATCATTATACCAAAAAATGTAACAAAGTTTTTTAGTATCTATTATCTACTCAGGTACTTTTGCACTACTTCCTATCAATGCAGCAGTCATTATTATTAATAATAATTTTTTTTTTTTACTACTACCACCACCTGTTTATAAAGGTAAAGTGGTTCGTACACTATGCTGTAAAATCACAGAAATAATAAGGCAGACTTAGCAGCAGGTGTAATTCCTCAAAAGAGTTTATCTCAATCCTCAAAGTCTCCAGATACTAAGATGACACTGTCCCTATTACTTTGTGCATCCCATTTAAATAAGATGATTACTCAGAAGTATTTAGTTTTTCATTCTTAAATTAATTAACTTTTTTTGTCTCCTGATATGTCAACTGAACTAAGATTCTGCTTCAGTCAAAGTTACTACTGAGTTAGTTAAATTATAGACAGATGTAAGTGACATTACATATGTAATGATAAAATTATATGGAAATTAAAATTAAGCTCATTGAGAGAGAACTGTTATTAAAATAAGTACTATCTCAATTTGTGCTTACTTTCATCTCAATTTATGCTTACTTTCTGTAAGAGCTAAGACATGCATACAGTAACTGCAATAACAGGGTACAAGCCTGGTAACTTTTTAATAATCATCTTAATTAGCAACATCAAGTGTATGTACAATTACATGCAATAATTATTTTGACCAGCACTTAAAGTGATTCAAATGCTAAACAAATTCAGTTTCATTTCTATTCAATGAAACTGAATTGAATCTTTCCCCAAACCGATGGAGACTTTATAAACGCTAGGTGGCAGTAATAGGTTAAAAACGCTCAAAAGAGGTATTTTTACTTTTTCTCTCCTAGCTGGATGAAAGGAATCACCATGATTTCTACAGTAGGTTAAATTATATCATTGAAGCATGTACAATTACAAGAAGCTCTACGTGTTTCCATCGTGTTTAACAAGGTGGACTCCTGATATGAACTATGCATTAACTGGAACCTAGGCCAGGTTAAGAAACACAATAAAGGTTGATTACATGACAAAATATCCTTTATTGATAGAGTTCTCTTTTTAATCTATAATCTAGAAGTACTTCAGCTCCTTTATATCCATTTAAACAACAATACCATTACTTGTTCCTTGGCAAAGATATTTTACTTTAAGCACAGTCTCTGTCAATAACCTACACTTATCACTGTTAGACAAGCCTGTTCCTGTGTCTTCCCTATGTGCTGTACTTGAAGACCTTTCAAAAACACCATCTAATACTGGTTATTCTGTATCTATATCTATATCTAATATATATCTATATCTATATCTAATACCTGTCAGATTACTTCACACATAAGCAGGCATAGATTTATTTACCAACATGAACCTGAAAATTGGTCCAAAACGAGTACAGATAGTTCAAATACACTGAGTCAAATCTTGCAGAGAGCTTTAAAGTAGTGATTCATGCATGTATCTAAAATCAATCTCTGGATTTTTAACTTATGAGATCTAGTCCACAGAAAGTCATGGAAAGCTCTGTTCCTAAGCTGAACAAAGATTTATATTTCCATGCTGTAGGGTCTGCTGCAGAACTCACTGACCAACTCAAATCTACCCAAGTTCTGTGAAAGGTCAATCCAAACAGTGCAGTGTGCTTTCAATTTAGCACTGTGGCATTGAAGATTTAGTTCTACTTTTTCTTTTATATATAATCTTACAAACACTAAAATATGTAGAAAAATAGTTGTCATCTCACTCTAGCTGTCTTGGGTTTTGTATTCTATCAACCACTTTATAGTGTCTAACAATTGCTTTGAAGAGTAATGCACAAGGACAAACATTTCCACTGAAGTCAATAGCAAAAAACGCAACAGTGGCATTTTCTTGTTATTCCATACCAAATAATATTTACAATGCCAACTAGTAATTACATTCAGTACAACTAATCCACAGAGATACCCAAAAAGTTTAGAAGCACTTTGACCAAAAATGGAAAAAAGAAATTAAAAAAAATTTAAACGGCATATTCTAAATGAATAGAAGCTAGAATTATAGAAGCAGTGTCTGTTTGCTTTCTATATTGTAATGTAAATATTGTAGCACTTAAAATAAATGAAGTTTCTTTTTAGAAATGTCTGAGTTTTAATTTTGATAACTTGCTAGAAAAAACATTCTCACAAAAAAAGCCAAACTGAATTCTTTCAGTTCTGTTGTTTGTAATGAAAAAGTGAGATTCACAGAGTCTTTGACAGAAAACTAGCAAGAAAAACGTGACACTATAATCTCATAATTAGGCATTTACTGCAAAGGCAGGCATCCTAATTTCTAGCTCCTGATCCCATGCCTATGCATACAGTTAGCACAGAGTAGAACTTTGCTTGAAGGGAGTGCTGTCATGACTCTTGATTGCTTTCTTTCTTTCTTGTTTCAAAATATCATATTCTTGATTTCATACAGTCCTACAAAAAGAGATGCATAGTGTATTCATGACGGCTAGACCACAGTCAATCAGTCAGGAAACTCGCATGGGAATGGCAGGTCTGCATTCCCTTAGAAAGAGTGGCCTAGAATACAGATCTTCCATTTTCAGGGTGAAAGCTGTATGTACTAAACTACCATACAAAGGGCTTTGTGCCGAATTGAATGTTATGTTTAGCACATTCTTATCACGCATTTGACTTCAAATAGCATTCAACACATTTCATTTCTGTATAGACAGAGGCACTATTGTGCAAACACAGTTGAAAAACTGTAGATATCTGAGTAACTTAATGGATCCAAACCTAAGGATCTGTGAACTCTCAGATACCCAGTTGATTAGCTGCACTTTGTTTGAGAGATTACTCTCCTCCTGTGTTACACACATGTTCTTTTGCCAGCCTGGATCTTGGTTTCTTTCCATTAACCTGGTATCAAAAATTGGTGAAGCAAGAAAAAGGAAAATTCAGCGTTTTACTCTTTGAGTCCTTCCAAAATACTAAACAAAAAACATCAGTTAAGAAAAAAAAAAATCCCATTTAAAAGAACATTCAGTCTAGAATACCTGAGCATAGCTGAGCTAGAAACCTATAGGAGGCATCTGGCCAGGGAAGGGGTGAATCTCTGAGGATGCTGCTGCTGATTAGAGGACAGTCCTAAGTGCTTGGACTGTAGAGTTCTGCTGGGAGAGGCAAAGAAGAACTCTGTAAGTCAGTGCTTTGGTGGCATTCAGACACTGAAAGCTGAGAAGGGACTCATAGGGTAGCAGACAATCCTGAATTTGAGAATATTTGTTTTGGTATACAGTTTTGGACTCTTAAAAAACAAAAAACACTCATAAGGAGGCACATATGCTTTGAGGTATCATCCCATACTCCCTTTTTAAAAAGTTTGTACTTCAAACCCTTTCAAAAAACATCTCATATAAACAGCTGGTGGTGGTTCTCACCAATTTTCAGGTGCTATCACAGTTAGCTCATCAACTAGGCAGGAGAAAACGTCTGTGCCTACTCCAGGAAACAAAAGGCATTTGGAGAGGGGAGGGAATCTACCAGATTTAGTATCCATTGCTTGCCTTTTTATTCTCTGTTCCTGGCTGTTTCTCACCCCTTAGATCAGACTGTTGGACATGCAGATGCTGACAAATTTGCATCTTCATAGGACAGGTAGAAATATAAGGCCTCAAGGATATAGCATTCAAGGAAAATAAGTATGTAAAACAAACAAGGTAACTGATTTATATATACTGATCTTTCACTATTTGAAGGTGTGTCAAATGCTTCCAGCCAAAATACTTCTACTTATTAGAAGCATGCCCTTGACTACCAAATGGTTCCTACATTCTGTCTTGGATTCTCACCTTCTTATGAACAATCTGCACTTTAACAGGTTTTGAATTGCTCTGTCCCCTATATCAAAACATTGTTTTTAGAGAATTACTTTAGCAAACACAAGATCTGTGCATGCAAGTTCAGCACACAGTAAGAAAAATTCAAGGGAAAAACACTTTTTTCAGAGCTTATGACATACCATAAGTTATGAAAATGGCTAATATTAAGATTAGCATTTTAAAACCAACATTAATTAAACATTCAATAACCCTAATGAATTAGGGCTGCATATTGCACAAAAGTGTCAGTTAACCCTTCTAATCTTTTTACGAACACATCAAGAAAAAATACCAATACATACTTAATTCACACTAAATACCTACATGCTAATTTCTTCTTTACTAGACAAACGCATCACTAACATGGTGACATGCAATGAGCCAGCACAAACCATTGCTTTGGAAAGCCTTTGATCCTTTTGTATTATTGCATCTTGCACAGCCTGAACACTGCCCGTAATCTGGGAAGAAAGACACAGAAACAACAGTTAGCCACTACAACAATTACTGTAGCCCATCATGCAAGTGAACAAGAAAGCACACAAACTAAAAACAAACGTTTATGTAAAAACCATTCTAGCAGAAGAAAGTTTTATCCTCTGACAAAGCTGTGCTAATTGACCCGAATGAACCCAAACTGGGCACAAATGGAGTGATTAATAAATCACCGGGCACTCCCCATCACATCTTAATAGGAGTTTCCTTCCATAAGTATCATAAACTCCTGAAGCTGATTAAGATCATCCAGTTTTAAACTGCCAGTAATTCCAATAAAAAGCTTTTTCAAGGAATTTCCCTGCCCACTCTGCTAAATTTGTATCTTGCTATGTGCAGAAAAGTGACTGGAAAAACTGATCTTTGCAGGACCAGGCACACACAAAAACAGAATATTCAGTAAATAATCTGTAGAGATACCTGATTTGCAATTCTGATTATATAGTCAAATAGACAGATATAATTTATATACTTCCTTCAAATGTGTTTAGACAAATTTCCAAACAACATGTATACAGTTCTAACTCCATCAGTCTTTCTCTTTAAAAATACTGTAATTACATTTTCTTCATTGAAAATTATTTATATGGTTACACATGCTCTATAAATTATATCCAGAATGTTTACTGTGCTTGACATTATGCTAGCTGTATTGTAGAGATTTAAAAAAATGAAACACCAAAATTCTGCAACAATTCTTGAGTATATTAGTGGAAATTAAATAAAATCAAGTAACCTTGACCATCTGACAAAATGAGTTATTTCTTAAAATTCAGTGAGCAAAGACACTACAGACAAATCATTTTTGGTACACAAAGTCTAAAAGAAGCATGTAGAAAACTTCAATCTCTTTTTTTTTGTGTTTACTTATTTGAAATTCAGTGGTGAATGCTTCACAAATTTACTGTAAAGACTTGACTTTTATAAGATAAGCACAAGTAGCTCTTAGGTATAAAAAAGCATTGATATATTTTGGTAGCTCTGTTAATCATAAGGAACACATAAATGGAAAAAACCCCACAGTCTAGTGGGAGTGTTCAGTATCTTTCTGACTGAATTTCTTAATTATAACTCAAAGGAACCAAGGCTAGGGAGAGTAGGGAGAAGGAGGGAAGGTAAAAGCCTTGCCAGAAAAGGTGACACGGTATTTACAAAACTAAGAGTGTCTTAGGTAGTGCAGGCCATATGAAGAAAATTCCACCAACATTTTATAATAAATCATGTTGTAATAAGACCATCTTCCGTCATATGTCAGAATTGACCTTATCCTGCATAAATAAGTTCCATTGTCTCAGATACAGGAGAAATTTAACCCATATTTAAGCAAAGAACTGGTAAATGTGATCCCCATTAATTATAACGTATTGACTGAATAATTATTTAAGTTTATAAGCTAAAGCAAAAAAAAAGAAACAAAACTCAAAAATCAAATAACTGTCATACTAATTACAATTTTATTTCATTTTCAATTATTGCTTCCAAATTTAATGTGTACCTGTGAGCTGGCAAAAGAAAAAATATAAATGTAAGTGTAGAAGTCCTTCAGCGTACAGAAGACAGATGTGGAACTCTGTTATCACAACAGTAAAAACTACCCTAGCTCTGAAAGAGATCAATATTACTCAGCATTTAGTTTAGCAGCCAATACTCCACATCCCCATATCCCTATAGTTTCCTTCAGTAGTACTTCCACACAAGCATGTTCTTTCAAGGCTTGCACTTTTATGTAAGCACCAATGGCACAAAAACTGTAGGAAATTAATACCTCTGAGATATCAATTTTTCTGTCCAAAATCAGACAACAGGTTGAAAACCCCCAGAAGGTTCAAGACCAAAAAAAGCCCACTGGACAGGCTCACAGCCGTATAAACTCCATTCAGAAACCAAGCTAAAAATCTAACAAATAACATGGCTTTGGAACAGGGTTAAGTGCAAAGATGGCCAGTTAGCAGTTTCAGAGAGAAGTTATTGTTGAATCCACCAAGAAAGTACGGAAAAACCTGCCTTTTGGATCCAGGTATAATAAAAAGAAGGCTGAGCATATTCTCTCTCTCTCTGGCTGAATGACAATGCTATACACAATCAACGTTATACAGAAAGAAAAAAAAGTTTTCAAGTACATTTTTCTAATTTCAGAAATTTATTTTTAAGATGTTTTCCCAGAAGTTATGTGATCAAAATGTAACACAGCAGCTGTTGAACAGGTGTGCCATCACAATGCATACCACAACTTCAGATTTGTTCTGTTTTCTCCAATAAATCCAAGGTGCAATTAACATTTGAGTGTACTGAATTTTAGTTAAGCAAACTAGGACTCTTCCAAGGCTGTATAAAAAGATATGACCCACTGCATAAAAAAACCCTTTAAATTGCTAATTGACCTGTTATTTACATTACCTTACAAAGTATTATTTTACATTTCAACTGCTATCATGCTGACTATTTATTTTTACTTGAGATGTCCTTAATTAATTTAAAAAACTGTTTGAAGGCAGATCACACTTAACAATTCCTCCCCCTGAATTTAAAAAAATGTGCTCAAAAAAAGGCCTCAACTACTGATTTCGAGATCTCCTCTCCCATTACTTGAAATACATTATTCTGAAGAGTAACAGAATAACATAGTTTTGCTTAATGCGAGAATATTACTAGCAAGTAAATATAAAGCTTTAAAGATTTAACAGATCAATAGTAATCATAGTCAAGACTGGAGAACCCTGTAAGGCTAACCTACCAAGTGATAACACATCACATAAGTCATAACTTGAAAAAACCCCCAAAACCTCAAGCAAACAGAAAATGATACAATGATCATAATCCATTTAACTATTTTTGCACAAGTAATAATGCAAAGCTCAATATAAATTCAAAATTAATGGAACAACACTTTTCATTTCTGAAGATTCAAACATAATTAAAATGAAAACAAGGAAACTGTTCATTTTCCAAGAGGAACAGTTGATTAAATGTTTCAGAAATATCCTTTATTACAAAACATCTCTCTGGGTAAAACTTATATTACTGTATAAAATATAACCAAATAGTATTAATGCTTAAAATACTTCACTGGTATAAAATCACATCTTCAAAAACATAAAGGTCTCTCATTACCAACTGAAATACTACCAGCAATTACCAGATTCACTCTGGCTATCAAGAAACCAGGTGTCTAAATTTTGCCTAATGTTGCCTATAGAAATTCTGTGGTTAGCACAGGTTCTTCCCGTGGGAACATTTTGCTATATTTCATAAACAAGATAAAGTTTGGATGTTTTGCAAACAACTTCTCCGGATTGGGTCAGTTCGGGCTTGGCCAATTGGGCCTAGGGGGAGGTCTCGGGCTGACCAATCTGGGGCACCTCTGTAAACTCCATATATATGGAATTCAAAACAATGAAGTTCCTCTTCTCCTCTCTTTCCTTGTCTGAGAACCTGGGTCATTCCTCAGCTAGCCGCTCAACAGCGACATAATTCCAATGTGTATTTTCTACTTTCAGAACAACTCCACCTCTAAGGCAAGTATAAACAGAACTTTCTAGCAAAGTCCTGGAATTCCCAAGTGCTCTGAGATTTAATTTAAAGAGCTCTTTCTTTACCTCTGTAAATGATATGACTAAATAAATGACATATAAAAAACCAAGCATAATAAGACCTTCCCAACCAACCCTTGGGCATAGTAACCATCATGAACAGGAATTCTCAATTATCAGATTATATAACCCCTACATTATTCTTCCCCTTGTTAAATCATGGAATAGACTGGAAGAAAAGGTATTTTAGAATAAAAAGTCACAAAAAATATCCTACAATATTTGTATCATGCTTTCCTGGATTTTTTAAAACAAGCCTTTACAATCTCTTTACATACTATGTTCCAAAGAATCAAAGACTGCACTGTCATTTTCAAACCTACAGAGGTTTATTTTCATTTAATATTGTCTTAATCTTCTTTTACTTTTTCAGAGAACTGATAGTACAGATGTAGGATGAGTTAAAATTCACCTGAGATAGTTCCTGATATTAAAAAAACCCTGAACTAAATTTGCAAATGGTATTAAACTGCTGGGTTCAACTTTTTAAACATAATGCACCTACTTTCCTTGTTTCAGACACAAAAGACAACAAAGGTACCAGGGGTAAACTACAGCACGTAAGCAATCATTTTCATTTACTGCCTAAATTATACACAGCTCATGTAACTGCAACAATATACATTTTCTTAAAGAGCTCTTTGCACTTCCTGAATACATTTCAACAACATCTCACTAAAACAGTTGTTTGAATTTTAAATAAGATGATCCATTTGACTGGAAAATGCTAAACTACAAACTGCCAAGTTAAAACAGTAACAGATCCAAATAAAAATTTGTATCTATAAAGAAAGCTAAAAATATTGCTAGAGATTTTCTTATTAAACTAAATAGGAATGTCTCTCTTCCTTATTCTATGTGAACAACAAAATAATCAATACCGTAACACTACAGAGGGGAAATTTCAGCCAGCTTCAGTGAAATCCATAAGACTGACAAACTGAATACAAATACAAGTACTTTTCCTCCAGTCTTTTCTAGAAAAGCAATTTTATTCACAAAAATGTTACATAAAGTTATTCATTGAATAGGCTGCTAATGTTTCTGTAAAAATACCTGAAAAAAATCATTTTGCACAATATCAAAACCTGTTCTTCTTATAAACACATGCAGCTGTTGAAGTAATTCCGGTTGTACCAAATTAATATAATAAAGAATATCACCTTTGGATTAGTAATTGGGAGAGAAATGAAATAATTTGGCTGATACTGTTTATCCTTTTTCTTCTTTCTCTCAATTCCTTCTTCAATTTCCCTTCCAGTAGTCCGCTTTCTTTTCTTCTTAATATTTAGTTCAGAGGTTGCATGCACTGATAAGACAAAAAAAAAGTTACTTTCAGCATACAGACATACTAAAATAAAGATACTCTTAATATCACACCGAAAGGAGCTGGACTTCAATCAACTGACCAGAGCATGTCTTCCCACTCACCTGCTCTGCCCATGCTCTGAACTGTCTCAGTGGGATCCTACTCTGACCTGAATTAATGTAGCCATACAAGTGAAGCACTGCACCTGAACTAACAGCCTACACCTCTAAGCAGGGTTTAGAAGCTGCTAACACAGACAGACGCACAGCTTCCAAACCACTGAGCTTCCCTCAGCCAACATACATGGCAGAACAACAGGTCTGTAAATTGTCTACACTTGAACATGGACATGACTGTAGAGCAAAAGGGCCAATATCACACTTCAAAAATCGCACACATTCTGCATTTTGAAATATAAAACACAGTAATACATAGGATTATTAAAGAAAAAAGTTGTAGTAGACTAAGACTGACCAACCTATAGCCCAGAAAAAACCATCATCCCAGGCAGATCTGCTCCCTACCTCCTCCCTTTCCAAAGACACCATCTGATACAGTGAAAAAAAAAGTGCTTGTCTTCAGTTCTTCCTTTGCACTTAATTGTTTTTCTCCCAGCTTATTGAGCCTTCACAGACCCTCTCCCACCACATGGCATGATACATACCCATAAGCTGACCAGGCTGCAGACATCCACTGTACAATTAGAAGTGTACTTCTAGCCCCATGCTGGGAATACACATATTGAAAGACAGCTCACAAAAACCATGACTTGAGAAGCTCATATAGAGTAATGTGACTTGACACATGAGATGTCTTTATTCTGGGACTCA
Organism: Entomyzon cyanotis; assembly: GCA_024500445.1. Classification (NCBI taxonomy): domain Eukaryota; kingdom Metazoa; phylum Chordata; class Aves; order Passeriformes; family Meliphagidae; genus Entomyzon; species Entomyzon cyanotis. The sequence continues at coordinate 20,318,074 of JAKEPQ010000871.1, forward strand.
TTACTCCATAGGATAACAAAAGGGTGATTTTTTAATACGCTCAAGTATTTGCAGGACTGAATACTAATAAGGGAGGCTCTGGACTGTAACCTGTTTGCAGGGAGATTGCTCCATGTGCATGGCCCATGTGTCTGTGCCACCAGGCAGGACCAAGAACTGAGTGCATGATATGTTTATTATTTCTCATTACTTCTGTTTAATGTACTTACTAGCACATTCATCTTCAATATCTGTGTCCACAAATGGCATTTCTGCCATTAGAGAGTCTATTGAATCGGCAGCACATGGCTCTTCTCTCTGTTGTGTTTTTTCCTTATTCTCTTTAAAGATTTTCTTTTGCTGTTCATTTTCCAGTCCATCTGTAATATATTTAAAATAACACACTAGGTCTTAGTTTTTGATATGAACAGCTAAGAGACATCATACATAAGCAACATACCAAGCAAACATTTCATTTATGATCAGCAAATAAATATTGACATATAACCCCGCAAGAATCCTGTTTTTCTTCCTCGTCAACAGATCAGTAAAAATACTTCAACATTTTATGTGGAATAGCAAAAAAAGAGAGTTCAGCTTTCTATATTTTAACAACCTATGGCCTTGTTTGGATCCAAGTAAATGAAATTACATGAAAAAAAAAAGATACTTATAACTGAGCATAAAGAAATAATAGTCTTCAGACATCACATAAATTTCATTTTAGATAATGGCATACGAAATTCAGCCCAGACAAACATTGGCAAATGAACTCCACTGTAAACACACTGAAAATGAGGCATGAAGAAGCAGGAAGAGAATCTTCTATTCCACATATAACAAAGGTTTCTCAGCTGACTCTATCATTCAGGAATGAGATGATTACTCTATTCCTACATCTGCCACACAGTATAGCATGTTTTAGACAGCAATTATCTGAATTTCTCGTTCTAAGAACCGACTTTCCGCATTTAAGCCAAAGAAGAAAATCAACGTAAATCAAAACACATCTTGCATGTACAAAGATATACACAAAGCTCTAACTCAGAGTAATATGACAATCACAGAATATTTTGAGTTACACAGGACAGAATAATCTCCACTAACAAGTTTTTTAAAAAGTCTTTTTCCCCAAGAGTACTAGCTGAGCATGAGTCATTTCCTTATGTCTACTTCATGTTTCTGCATCAGCAAACTCTAATACTGGCATATTAAGTCATACCTTAAAAAAAGAATAAGCAAAATCTTCTCTAGCAGCAAACAATGTGCATATAATCAGGCACCCAGCAATACTCTTCTGGGACAACTCCACAATGGGATTACTGTAGTGGAAGGAGCTGTATGTCAGAACTGCAGTTTATCCCAGGACAGCTCATTACTACAGACAACGCACTTTCAAAGCTCCTCTCATGACCAGTGCAGATGGCCCAAATCTGGACTCAGAGGAAAATTCAGCAGCAAAAGTGCATACTATGTTCTTATGGCATGCAAGGCTACACACGTATAAAATCGATATTACAGACTCAGTGTGGGTGATTATCACTCTATGGAATGCTTCTTACACATACGCTGGAGAAGATAAGTGAAAACACAACCTGATTAAATGCTAATTCACCCCAGGCTAAAGTAGGGAGGCATAAATCACTCGGTGGTTGTAGTCTGACACCTAACTTTATCCCCGAGGCTATTCAACAGAAACAAAGTATTTAGATTTGTTACTTGTTCCCCCTGCAGACACTAAAGAACTATGCATAACAAACACATGCTAAAGCAATCATAAAATTATTTCTTAACATTTACATTAAAGCTCACACAAAACAGATCGTTTCTGGTGATCCACATGCATACAGAAAACAACAACCCTGTAACCAAAGAGATCTCAAAGTGAAGGACAAGACAGAGGTCCATGAAACTGACAAGTAGGTCAGGCTAGGGCAGAAAAACTCAAAATTCAGCAATTCAAAATCATAACCCACTGGAAGCAAAAGCAGTTTGTCAAGGTAGCATCAGCTACAGAACAAGGACTCACACAAATCTGAGGGGCGTAAATGGCAGATTACAGGTTTCCTTTGCTCTATCTGCTCAAAAAAGCAGCATACTTGTGCCACTTTGAAAAATGCTGACTGATCACAATTGTAAAGGCACAGCTAAAGTAATTAACAATGCACCTTCAGTAAACTGAACTGAGCAGGCACTGCGTCTAAATTCCACAGGTTGTCCCTAAAGCAAAAAAAACACTCCCTCACTTTTTCGGAAATACTAATTAAAGAAATCAGCAACAAAATTCAAGAATTGCATTATAGTCACTAGAACAAACTGAAAACGAGATTTTTCAAAATTCTTGACATAATGTGGATAATCTGAAACCTATAGTAACAAAACCAGCTTCCACAGGAACTCCTTGACCATCAAGCTGTTTTAGGATAAACTGTTTTTTCTTAATTGCATCCCTAATTATATTTGCCTGAATTTCATATATGAGTAGGTGTATACATTATTCCCTTATTTGTATTTGTTAAGTGACTGCTGATCTTCACCAGCATTTGCCATCTGTTCCAGCAGAAAAAAAAATCATAATACACCTAGCTCATAAAGGAGACCACAATAATAGGGAACGATAAAACGTATTTGATAGCACTCTATTCCCAGCTGCCTCCTCTACAAACTTAGATTATAGTTTCAGCTAGAATAATCTTCTATTATTTGACACATAAATACCACAGATGGTAGTGAGATTTGGTCTTCAGGCACTGTTCCCAGTTTACTATGTTTATGTTAAGGTGTTTAATACGTTTATCACGGAATCAATTAGGTTGGGAAAGACCTCTGAGAATATAAACTCCAATTTATGACTGAACACCACCTTGTCAACAAGACCACGGCACTGAGTGCCATGTCCAGCCTTTCCTTAAACAGAACCAGAGACAGTGACTCCAATACCTCTCCAGACAGCCCATTCCAATATCTAACCACTTTTTCCATTAATTTCTTCCTCATGTCCAACATAAACCTCCTCTGGTGCAGCTTAAGTCTATGTCCTCTTGTCCTGTCACTGGTTGCCTGGGAGAAGAGACTACCCCACACCTGGCTACAGCCTCTTTTCAGGCAGTTGTAGAGAGGTAAGATCTCCCTGAGCCTCCTTTTCTCCAGGCTAACCACCCCCAGCTCCTTCAGCTGCTCCTCATCAGACTTGTGCTCCAGATCCTTCCACAGCTCCACTGCCCTTCTCCGGACAGGCTCCAGCACCTCAATGTCCTTCCTGAATTGAGGGGCCCAGAACTGGACACAGGACTCAGGGCACAGCCTTACCAGTGCCAAGCACATTGGGACAATCAGTGCCCTGGTCCTGCTGGCCACACTATTTCTGATACAGACCAGGATGCCATTGGCCTTCTTAGCCACCTGGGCAAACTGCTGGCTCATGTTCCATCGACTGCCAAAACCAGTAACCCCAGGTCCTTTGCCACTGGGCCACTCTGTCCCCAGCCTGTAGTCCTGTAGGGGGCTGTTGTGGTCAAACTGAAGGACCCAGCACTTGGTCTCACTGAACCTCATATCACTGGATTCAGCCCATCAATCCAGCCTGTCCAGGTCCTTCTGCAGAGCCTTCCTACCCTCCAGCAGATCAACACTCCAAGGCAACTTGATCTCATCTGTGAATTTGCTAGTGGTAGACTTGATCCCCTTATCCAGATTATCAATAAAGATATTGAACAGGACTAGGCCCAACAATGATCCCTGGGGACGCCACTAGTGACTGGCTGCCAACTGGATGCAGCAGCATTCACCACCACTCTCTGGGCCTGGCTGTCCAGCCAGTTTTTAACCCAGAGAAGAGTGCACATGTCCAAGCCATGGGCTGACAGCTTTTCCAGGAGTATGCTATGTGAGATGGTGTTGAAGGCTTTGCTGAAGTCCATGTAGACAACGTCCACAGCCTTTCCCTCACCCACCAGGCAGGTCACATGGTCATAAAAGGAGATCAGGTTGGTCAGGAACTATCTGCCTTTCCTAAACCTGTGCTGGCTGGGTCTGATCCCTTGGTTGTCCTGTGTGTGCTGTATGATCACATTTAAGATGATCTGCTCCATCACCTTGCTGGGCACTGTGGTCAGGCTGCCAGACCTGTAGTTCCCTAGATCCTCCTTCCAGCATTTCTTGTAGATGGGTGTCACACCTGCCAACCCCCAGTCACCTGGGAACTCCCTGGTTAGCCAGGATTGATGACAGACGGATGATGGGGAGTAGCTTAACAAGCTCATCTGCCGGTTCCCTCATCACCCTAGGATGGAACCCATCCAGCTCCATACAATTGAGAGCATCTAAGTGGTTAAGCAGGTCACTAACTACTCCCTCCTAGATTATACTCCTGCTTCTTGACCCTGTCTACTGACAACTGGGGCCAGCTGTCCTGAGGATAACAAGACTTACTGCTGAAGCAAAAACTTACTGAGGCAAAGAAGGTGTGAAGTACCTCAGCCTTTTCCGCATCTTTGGATGATGTCCTCATCTTTGGACTATGCATCCAATGAAGTAAGGAGATTTTCCTTGGCCCCCCTTCTGTTATGAATGTATTTTCAAAAACACTTTTTATTTTCCCTAATAAAAGTCATCAGATTCTAACTGAGCTTTCACCTCTAATTTTCTCTCTACATGACCTAACAACATCCTTAAACACTTCTGAGTTGCCTGCCCCTTTTTGCAAAGGTGATACACCCTCTTTTTTTCCCCAAGCTCCTGTGAAAGCTCCCTGCTCAGCCAGACTAGTCTCCTTCCCTACCAGCTCATCTTTCAGCACATAGGGATGGCCTGCTCCTACGCCTTCAGAATTTCTTTCTTAAGGTATGTCCAGCCTCCCTGGGCCCCTTTGCTTTTAAGAGCTGCTTCCCAAGGTACTCTCCAAATCAGTGTCTGGAATAGGCCAAAGTCTGCCCTCTGAAAGTCCAAGGTAGAGGTTTTGTGGGTGCCTCTCCTTACTTCACCAAGTATTAAAAACTCTTATCACATTGTGGTCGCTCTGCCCAAGGCAGCCTCTGACCACCACATCTCCCACCAGCCCTTCTCTGTTCATAAAAAACAGGTCTAGTGGGATACTGCCCCTCTAGGCTCCCTTCTGACCACTGTGTTGAGTTTCCAGCAGGTATCTGGCAGGTTAAAGTGTCCCAAAAGAACAAGGGCTGGGGATTGTGAAACATCACCCAGCTGCTTATAGGATACTCCATCTGCCTCTTGGCTGGGTGGTCTGTAACAGACTCCCACCAAGACATCTGGCTTACCAGCCTTCCCCCTGATTCTCACCCCTAGGCACTCAACCTCATCATCACTATCCTCGAGCTCTGTGCAATCAAAACCCTCCCTGAGGTACAGAGACACCCCACTGCCTCTCCTTCCTCACCTGTCCCCTCTGAAGAGCTTGTAGCCACCCACTGCAGCACTCCAGTCATGACAGTCACCTCACCACCTTTCCCTGATGGTGATTACATCATGGCTTTCCTGCTGCACAGTAGCCTCCAGTTTCTCCTGTTTGTTACCCATACTGTGTGCACTGGTGTACATGCACTTCAGCTGGGCTACCAATTTTGCCCCTAACTGGCATGCAACCCCTAGGCTCATCCCTAATGTGCCTGGTTTCATCCCCTTCCCCCTTCAAACCCTCTCAGTCAGCCCTGCCAATTCATTGTCTAGAATCCTTTTCCCGCTGTTAGACAGGTGAACACTATCTGTTGCCTGCAGGCCTGCTATCACATAAACCTCCCCATGATCAAAAAAATCCAAATTCCACTGATGGCACCATCTTTAAGCCACTTGTTGATCACATGTATCAACATGTGATCAACAAGTTCCTTTCCTGTTCCTTCTGGCATTCATCCCTACTACCACAGGAATTGAGGAAAACATCACCTGTACTCCTGTCCAGTGCCTTGAAGTCCTGTCTGATTACCCTGGTACTTCTCTCATCAACCTCGTCACTGTCAACCTGGACTGCCAGCAGTGGGTAGTAACGAGTGGGCTGAACTAGCTCAAGGAGTCTCTTGGTAATATCCCTACCTGGGCCACAGGAAGTCATCAGACTTTCCTGTGGAATGGGTCCAATCAGCATACAGGGCCCTCAGTTCCCATCAGAAGCGAGTCACCCACTACAACTACCCTTCTTTTTTTCTTATTAATACCTGCATTTGTGATCCGCCTGGTTGACTGCGTTGGTCTGGAAGACCCTTCAAAAAGGCCTTCTCCACTGCTGTCTGCCTGATCCTCAAGATACAGGACCTCGTACCTATTCTGTAAGGGCACCTGGTAAGGGCAACAGATGCCGGGGGGGATTCTTCTACCCCTCTCTGAGCAGAGATGTGTTTCCATTCTCCCCATATCTGCCTGATGGCAAGAACGTCGGGGCTCCTTTAACTCTTGCTGAGCTTTCATCTGCTGCTTTCTATTCATATTTTTAATTAAAACAATGAATCCTTTAGACACAGTTTAACTGAGAGCTGCTGCAGAAGTAGACGGTTTTAGTGTTGAGGCATTTTGGACCGCCAGTGCTGGCACTACAGCTAAGGAACTAAAAAAAAAAAAAAAAAAAAAAAAAAAGAGTAACTAATAATAAAGTTTTTTGGGGGAAAAATAGAGGGGTTAGTATTCAGCCAGGTCAGATACACAGAGAACTAAAAACAAGGAGAAATAATAAAACTTAGGGGGGGAAAAATGTTAGCTTTAGTATTCAGTCAGGTCGGACGCACACACTGTCTGCAAGCCCGGGGACTGAGCGGGGTAGGCAGGGAAGCACCGGAAACCTCTTCGCAAGAGCCCACGATCAGGTTGAAAAGTTTTCCCCTCCGCCCCGGCGCACCCCGCACGCCCCCGGGTCCGCCTGCAGGAGGAGGGCTCGGGGCCTCGCAAGCGCCTGCCCTCTCCCCCGCCCCGCACCGCCGCCTCTCACCGTGCTCCGGGGCCGCGCTCCGGGCATCGCCCCCGGCCCGTCCCGCTCCCGCCGCCGGCTGCAGCGCCATGGGCACGGCTCGCCCGGCCAGCAGGGCTCGGGCTGCCGCCGAGCACAGCGCGGGGAGGAGCCGCCGCAGCAGCGGCCGCATGCCCGGCCGGGGAGAGCAGCGCTGCCCACCGGGAAGCCGCGGGGCCGGAGCGGGTCTGGCGGAGCCGCCGCGCTCTCGGCGAAGCAGCGAGGGAACGGGGCCGTGCGGCCGTGGAACTACAGCTCCCGGCGCGCTCCGCGGCGGCATGGCGGGCGGCGCCGCACGGCCGTGCCCCTCAGGCGCCTCCAGCGTGCGCTCCGCGGTGGCGCCGTTCGGCGGGGCTGTCCCTCACAGCCCGCAGGGCGAGCAGGACCCGCAGATCCATTGCCGTCCCACCGCTTGCGCGCGTAGCTTTCACTCGGGACCTGACCGAGAAGTGGCTGCCCCAGGGCTCGCCCCAATGGGGGTCTGCAGCCAGCGGGAGTGGCGTCCCGCAAAATAACCGGCTGTAGCTTAGGGCGGCAGAGCAATAATTAAATGAATTTAGCAGCGGCCTGGGGGTGAATAGACGGTGTTGTTGTGAATGTGCTCTGCTTTACGCAGCCCCGGGTCCTCTGAACGTTGGCACTAAGGGCTCTGCTCCTGCTGTACAGCGTCGTGTAGGGAATGGGCCTCGAGGGCCATAAATAACATAGAGAATAGAAATTTTCAGTTCCCCTGAGGATGCTGAATAGAGCTTAACTGGCAAAAAAAGATAAAAGGATGTTAAGGTATGCGCACAGAATTATAAACGTGGCTGGAGCCAGTGGAGAAACAGATAAAAAGGATTGTGTATGGGAGAGGCTGCTTCTCTGAGGGAAGGAAGGGGAGACGCTCTTTTCCTGCTTAAATGAAGACGTAGTGCCTCTTGGAAGCCAAATCCTGTCACGGCGTTTGGTGGGAGAAGCCAAGCGAAATGCCACCTGGTGCTTTTGCAGATTGGTCTATCCATGTAAACCAGACCTGAGGGAGCTGATGGTATATAAATATGTAAATATAAAGATTCCTACTTTCATTTTTCAATACTTCAGGGGTGGTGTCACAACCCATCAGTAGAGGGGTGATGTTAGTTGTAAATTCTCACCAGGCTGACCACAGACAGGGAACTCTTGCATTTTTAACTCCAGCAACCAGCTCACTGTTTAGTCTCAAGTTTGGCTAACAAGCCCTTAAATTCTTACGTTTCCACAAATGTGGTGGCTAACAAGTCCTTAATTTTATACCCTACACTTACATTCTCAACTTGCAAAACAAATTACTCAAAGGTGCTAGCCCAGAAGTCACAGCACAGTTCCACAAGCTCCCTACACCCACAGCAAAGATCAACATGGGGGATAGAATATGGTAGTGGTGTTTTGCCCAAGCAAAGCAATGGGGGAGAGAAATTAAGAAAGGGAGAGACAGAACAAAGAATATTACCAATCCTCAGATCCTGCGCTGGTCCTGCTGTGTTGGAGGATCCAGAGCTGGGGTTGTGAGAAAGAAAGTGGAAGAGGAAGAGAGGAAAAAGTGTGTGAGAGGGCCTGACCCACCCTCCTTTATAGTTAAGCCTCTTACATAAACCGGGTATTTTGCCCTGTTTTGTTCATGCATGCACAGCCATCCTCCAAGTGTGGGGATGGGACACTGAGCACAAGGGTCAAGGTGGAGCAGAAGCAGGGTCAGAATAGTTCTGCCCCACCTCCATATCTTCAGATCACACCTTTCCCATTGTAACAGAATGTTTGAGACAAAAATTGCTGATATCTCGTTCTCCATAGATGGCAAAAGCAAATAAATAAAATAGGGTGGTCGGAGGAAACAGCATGGCTGCTGGAGGTTAGAAGCTGGTTGAAAGAAGAGTGGAAAACAGGCCAGGTCCTGTATTTGGCTCCTCCTTTTACCATTATTTTTATCCATTTTGAGCTGTGTTTGCCATGCACATAAAATTTTTGATTTGTATAGTTCTATAGAGGCCAAAGGTTGGATGTGACGCAGAAGTCTTAAGTTCTGTGGGATCCAAGAGAAGCTGTAGGATGAGGCTTCTGGCAGTTTTTCTTATTACTCACATATCATTTGAATATCACTTATCATAAGGAGACTAAATGCGTGAAGGTCACCTCTTCCTAGCTTGTTTCCATTGTCAAGTACACTACTTCCATAAAATTTGATTCTAGAGAGTTATAGATCAAATACTGGCCGCAAATTTTTTTGGAATTAAGTGAATTTTTATAACTTTGAATTGAAAAAGCAATTTGTATCTGAAACTGCTCCAGGTCAATTAATTAAGTTTTTTGCAGAAATGTCGAGCAAGAAAACTCTAGGAAAAAACATTTCTGTTTGTAAAATTGACAGGGGAGTCCAATGCAATGTTTAAGTTAAGATAACATTTAATAGTCCTCTCAACAAGTGAAAACACAGTGCATTTTTATGGAGCTAAAATTGTCTGTAACCAGCACCCACTAGCCTGGCATTAAAATTATGCCTGTAGATATATTCTTTGGTCACATGACCTACCTGAATATACTATCTCCAGGATGAGAGGAAGCGAGAAATTAAAAGTACCTTAGCTAGAGCTGGTAGCAGTTCCCATGAATTGTCCCTACAAGTCATAAAAGCGGTGTTGGAGGGAAACGTTCAATTGAGGACTAGCAAGATGAAGTAGCAAGCTGTGATTTTTCTGCCTGCCCAAATACTGCACAAGTATCACAGAGGTCACTGACCTGGTGCCTGGCAGAAGCTGATTTTCATTACTGCTTAGGTTTGGGCTAAAGCCAGCGCTTTATCAATTTTCTGTGGCCTTGCCTTTATTAAAAAAAGTTTCTGATTAACTTCTCAGCAGTACAGTTGTCCTTTTAAAGGAAAAAAAATAATAATGTGATTTTTGTGACGCTAACAGAAAGAGGAAGCAGAGTGATGCTAACAGAAAGAGGAAGCAGAGTCAGCTCTGTGGTTGCATTTGCTTACACAACTGCACTGCCAATGCCTGTTAGCCTCTCACCCACCTTTCTTTCTCCCACTAATTTCAGTCAAATTCTGTAGAGTATAAGAGGATTCAGAGATATGATATTCCCACTCCTTTCCTGAAGTTGGGTGATTTGGCAGAAAAGAGAGACTCTTTTAGCTCCCAAATGAGGGAAAGAAGAAACAGGACTGTGTGTCTGTTTTTCCAAGAGTAGCTGTCCCTGAGTATTGGTCAGCTCATTGCATGATAGGTCACAGCACATATTATCAATACATAATATTTCTTATCTTAGTCAAGCAAGAGATATGGCAGAGCTATGAGCTATGAGTATTTGGGACATGACTCACTGAGGGAAGTTAGGTAGTAAAAGGGCAGGAACAGGATGTATTACAGGGAGGCCTAGAGGAGACATTGGGATATTGTGTAGGACATGGGAGGGCATGGAAACTGTAAGAGAAGCTTGTTGTTGTCATAAGAAGGGAGGACATAACTGATACGAAACAAGTCTTCATTACTGTCGCTGCTGATACAGCATCTTGTTTTCTGACAAGCGAAGAATAATAGACTGTGACCTGATAGTAATAAGAGATTTGCCACACAAACGAAGAAAAGTTTATGCTGCAGTACTACAGATAATGGAAAATGAGAGGTATAGGAATACCTGGGATAAGGTAATTTAATGCAAAGATCGAAAAGCAAATAGTCTGGAGTTTCTACAGTAACTGGTATAAAAGGAAGAAATGCATGAAGATGCTATCAGATGTAGTTAATGAATAGAAACTGCATTTGATTGACATCTGACATGAAAAATTATATAAATGGATATTTTCATGATCTGATGATCACAGGCAGTTCATTTACATTTCAGGAGGAGGGAACAGAACAGTGGAAAGCAGCTGAAAAATTAACTGATCACCAGGAGCAGCAGTTCTTCACTTGCTGCCCTCTGGATAGTGACCTGTTGTGAGGGACATAGGCTAAAGATCAGCGTAGACAAACAAATGCTGTTAATGTTAGTGTAGTATTTCAGACATTTCCAGGTTCCTCCAGGATTTTTGAGGAATGACATCTGTTGAGTGAAGAGAGGATTCACCTAACAAAGTGGGGCAAGAATGTCCTTGCCAACTGGCTTGCCAGCCTCATAAGGATGGCTTTAAACTAGGTTATTGAAGGGTGGAGAAGCAGTCCCATCAGACCTAAGCTGGAAGAGAACTGGAAGAGTTAAAAGCTGGTGTGCTGTCAGAGAGGTAGTGGTAGATAATGCAAAGCAGGTTCAGGATAGCTTGATGGCAGAGATTGCCTGAACAAGCAGCATGTTTGGGGACCCAAAGCGTGGCGTTTAGGGGGACCTCAACAGGCTGGAAAAGAGGAACTACAGATGCTTGCTACATGAAATTCAACAATGACGGTTGTAAAACCTTGCATCTAGGACTGGTGGGTTTTGGCAAAAATGGTTGGATGCACATCTGCACCAACTTAACAGTCCATGACATATTTTAACAACTTGGACTCTGCCCTCTGTGTTATTAGGTGTAACCTCTAGCTTGAACTCCTACAGCCTGTGCTCCCTGAATATAGCATTTATTAGAGTTAATTTATTGCTTTACCCATTCACCCTGCAAATTGTATCTCACTGGCTCATTTTAATATTTCCTCTTAAATACTTAAAGCAGCAAGCATAGAATATGCACTCCTGATCTGTGTTTTTCCTGATCTAATATTCTTTTCACTTTTCAGCACAGAAGATCCACCAGAAATCATCTAGACAAATCCTCATTCTGCAGCAGTTACATCACCTTTTTCTAGTCAACAAAACCCATCTTCCCTATGTTGCTCCACCATCAGATGAAAGGAAGCTATTGATTTCTTTAGTTTTGTCTCAGAAGCACAAATTCCATCACTGTGATATACATCACTGCATTTTCCAGAATGTAAGGTAATTAGAATAAATTAACCTCTACTAGTTCATATTTTGTAATGTGAGTAGCTTTCTTTTTACTAAATATTTATATACACACAAACACAACTATAAAATAGAAAATGACTGTAAGTGATTTTGATTACCACAATCTTCTTTCTCTGATTCTTGACAATTATAATGTGGATTTAAGCAAAAAGTTGCATGTCTTGGAGACCATTAAGTATGCCAGTCTGCAAGGTGAAGACACCATTTAGTTTGATAGGAAGCCTTCACTCACCTGCAATATGAGAGACAGTATGCTGAAATAAAAGCACATTTTGCTTTTTTTTTAACTTTATTAAACCCTCTGGACTTTTTAGCACTAGAGGTCAAGTTAGGTTTGATCTGGAATCTCCAGCTTCCTGGAGCTGTTCTTTTTTTCCTGGCTGAAATAGAGATTTTTAAAAAGCATGTGCAGGGAAAAAGTGGTTGTAAAGTGTTTTACTTAAAAAGAAGACACTGCCTGAAATTAAAAAGTTTGAGTGAATATTGCCAATTACATGCAGAAGTCATGCAGCTGAGACATCAACTAGATCCTGCGTTCTTGAGCAAAAGACACTTTACTGGGAGTCTTAAGCAAGTAAAGAATGCAGTTTTGAATCCAAAATTCATATTATTCCAGATGTGGGTGGGGGAAATACGTATTTACTTACTAAACTGAAAAATTTTGATTCTACGGTGCCAGTCTGTTCTGTTTCTTGCTCTCCTCTCTCCTCTTGTTCTGTCTGTCTCTCCCTTCATCCACAAGCTTCTTTTTTAGCTTGCTCCGGCTTGCTACCTTCCTAAGGTTCTGGTATTGCACAAAAACACTGTGCATTTGTCACCACTATGCAGGCTTTGTGTGTGGCCTTGTATCTATTTCCTTCTTTTATGTTTGGATTTTCTCTGAAGTTGGGGTATCTGTGGAATAGAGGCAGTATCTTTCCTGTGTGTTTGCAGAGCCTAGTGTCCAATTAAGAACAAGCAAATCTATGCTCCTTATTGCCAGAACATACTAGAGTTCTTCATGAAGTTCAGTTCATCATTCTTCCCATGCATTTCTGTTGTGGAACTGCTATTTTTTTTTAAAAGGAGCCAAGACAGTAGATCAATAGCTTCTGCCACCAGAGCTTCTGCCAGTTGCTCATTTAGCGTAAGGTGTGAATGTACAAGCTAGAGGTGCTCTACTCCCTCCATGAACAACTGGGATTGTGTCTTGCTTAGACACAACCTCTCACCTGCATGTTGGTTAGAAGGCTCAAAGTGGGTGAAATGGATGAAGGCCTGAATTTCATGATCACCTGGTTTAGAATTAGGAATAAAGCTTTGTGTTTTAGCCCAATACTCCATGCTCTGGCAAAGCCTTTTGAAGCCCAGACAATTAAATTCAGCATCTACTCGCTAACTGGAAACACGTGAGTCAAAACAGCCTTTCTTGATTGTTATACTAACCCTCATCATGATGGAAGAACCTGCTGATGGCTATGGCTAATGCTGAAAAGCTCGAGTGCTCACAAAACTGCATGCAGTGTAGGTTTTGTGATCCTGCCAAGTTAGAGCCTACCTAGGAAGAAATAATTAAGCAGTGTTGGTTTTTTTTCACATGAATTTTGAAATTGATTTACCCCTGGTGTTGCTGGGCCTAACTGTGCAAAAAATCCCACCCACCTCTCACATCAGCAGTCTCTTAAGATGTCTGTTTATGTTTAACCTAAAGTCTAAAACAAAAAAAAAAAACCAGTGATACTCAAAATTCCTTTCCTACGAGATATTCAGGGGAACAGTAACTTATTGTTTGAAGAAGAAAAGCATCCGTGACCTCAACAGAAATAAGAGATCTCAATTCTAACATTGGTTTAGCAACCACTCACACCTGGAGCAATGTGGTGTGGCATCCAGTTTCTGTCACTGAAATCTCTCAGAGTTATTGGATCCATCTGTATGAATACCTCTGAGGGTATTCGCCACCTCTTTGCTGATGGTGGCATTTCCTGATCCTCTTCTTGAGGCTCAAGCTTTTAATTTATAAAATCAGAAGGATGAACCAGTTCAAAGTACCCTTATTTACAGTCATGATTTTAACTAAGGTTAGAGGAAAGACATTAACTCGTGTCTGCATTCTAGTATTATGACAAAGCATGAAAAAGAAAACAAATACAATTAAAGAAAAACACATTCTTACTAATGGGGAGACAGGTTTCAATTCTCCATATTAGCACATTGCTATGTCTTTAATAGATTATATCATACAGTTCTTACCCAATACTGCAGATTTTTGCTGAGCCACTTTCAATTCATGTTCACTCATACTGTAGCACTAAATGCAATAACTGAAAGGGAGGAAAACATTTGCATTTCCAGTACTACATCTAACTTTCAGTCCAGGTTAGAGCAATGTTTTAAGCAGCCCTATTCCAAGAACCATGTTTGGGTCACTTTTTCAGGCATGCAGTCTGTCTCTATAAGCCAACATGTGACCATTATCATGCATCTGTGAAAGTGGACTAACAGCTGTTTAATACAGGTAGTATAAAGTGAGGAGATGGAGGGCAAAACATCTCCCCAGGGCTCCAGAAGCACTGCAGTTCATTTGGTGTGATCTAAACAGCTATTTGGCCTTACCACAAGTACTTGTATCCATGTAGGGAAGGGAAAATATATTTTTATTCACTTTCTGGGTGACTTTCATTTTAAGACAGCCAGACTTGCTTATATGTAAGAGAATCAGTCTAGAGCTTACTGTCATGAAAGTCATGAAAGGTGGCTTACACATGCTGTGACACACTGAAAGGAAGGAGCTCAGGCAGGCATACATTAAAATGCACTCAGTCAAAAACTCCACTTTTGGTGGGCATCCAGGGAACCAATGAATTTTTTTGACCATTCATTCATACTCAGTTCAAAATATTCCGTATGAGATATACTCACATTGAGTTTTGACCATATGCTAACTCACCATGTAACATAGCATGACATGGTAACATGATTACTCTCTTTCTTTCTAATTTGCACTGATTGCTAAAAACATCATCATGATTTTGAGCAAACATACAAGCATTAAAATTGCAAATCACAAGCAAACTGAAAATAGAAAAATAATACTATGGGACACGTAGGTCTCTCTCTGCTGTGTCTTGGCAAAATGGTATCTACAATCCTAAGAATAACGTTCCTTCCAACATAGCTCTCTGAGACAGGTAAGGTGCATAGAAACTTTCAAAAAGGTTGAAATAATACTCAGAAGAAGGTTGCTTTATGCTTTTGGGGCAGTTGGGAAGGCAGTAACAGGATCTCCCACTTGAGGGACATTCAGTGAAAGAAGGAATGCTTTCCTGAAGTGATGTAGTATGGCAAGGACCTGTTCTCTTAATTAATGAGGAGAAGGACCAGCAGAAAAACAAGGGGGGAAAATAGCAAACTGAATTGCCAAAGGAAATGTTGAGCTGCACTTGTGACAAATCTATGTGTGGGTATACAGCAGATATTCCCAATTACATACTGTGTTTGCAGGACTACAGAGACTTGCGAGGAATACCACTAATGACAGTTGACTTGTCATATCCATGTAATTAGAATGATAATTAATGAGATATCAGAGCGAGGGAGAGTGACTAGATAGAGCTCACTGACTTCTCACAGGATCTGGCAATCTAAGGGGCCCTTGTCCCTTTGAAAATAGCTGTATGTACTTGCTTTTGTAGATGTTACATCTTACCCATTCAGCTCTAGCTTCAGTCAATATTCTGTTTACACTTTCTGTGTAAGTTCTTCTAAAATTGCATGTTCTGTAGGCCATTGTCTGCCTTACAGCTGAATCTGTTTTCAGTCAAGTCTCAAATGACCCAAAGCTCATAATTATTCTTTGTTGACATCTTTCAAATCATGGTCAAATTTCTGCCATTGAAATCTTGTCTCACTTGATTTTTATGACAATGTTGACTTGACTCTTGATTTTCCCATGTTT
This sequence comes from Entomyzon cyanotis, assembly GCA_024500445.1. Taxonomy (NCBI): domain Eukaryota; kingdom Metazoa; phylum Chordata; class Aves; order Passeriformes; family Meliphagidae; genus Entomyzon; species Entomyzon cyanotis. The sequence goes on from JAKEPQ010000871.1 coordinate 20,333,904, forward strand.
CAGCATTGCCTTTGGAGGATTTGTCTTACTTCTTCACCCCTTCGTGTATGCCCTTCACTTCTTACCCTCCTTTATCTAAAGCACAAGATACCACCTTTATCAAATTCTCTCTCAGTTTTTCTCTCCTTCATATTATTTCAAATTAAGATCTCAGCCTGACTTTGACAATCTGCTAATGGATGTCTGGCTTTCAGCCTACATGCAACATCATTAAACATGGTTTGTTCTTGCTCTCCATATCCCCTCAGTCACCAGGAGGCACAGTTCCTGCCCATCAGTAAGTTCTTACCACATAGGCATTATGTTTGTCTCAAACCTCTCAAGCTCATCTCTCAATTTGTCAAGTGTTAGGCAGAAGTTAACTTTTTGTCTAAGATAGAGTCTTGTCAATGTAAACTGTAATCCTTACTATTGAAATTCTTGTCCAGATCCTAACCTTATGTCTCAAGTACTGAAACATTCTTTTTTTCTTTTTGATCTTGAAAAATACAACTTAAGTCCCCTGCAGAGTAATTTATAAAGTTTTTGGAAAGGTAATTTTTCTACAGTTTCAACTTTTGCAATGTGACCTATCTTAAATTCTTCCTTAGCTTCTGTATTTTAGCAACAACTTAGATGTCTTGACTTTCATTCTGTATGGTTGATGCCTGCCTTAACTATCTTGTGTTTAATACTGAGAAGGTTGATTTTTTTCTCTGAAAGGTTTGTAATTTAAACAGGAGCTGTTGTTTGTGCCTGCATAGCTCAAGAGACACAGAGTCCAGATCTTAACAACTGGCCTTGGGTACTGGGACATGGATGGCTGTGTTTACTGTGGCTGTACATCTGGATGAATATATTTGGCTTCTTAGCCAAGCAAACAGCCCAAAGAGAATAGTGCACTAATTAATTTGTTCTGGTTCCAGTGCAAATTTAAGTCATTCAGAAGCAGCTCAGATATCTGTGGCCAGTGCTATGTTAGTACTGCACTGACATCCAATCTGTGGTTTTTTCCTGCACCCCCTTCTGTTTGGAAAAATACTGCTGTTAGCAGCAGCAAAATGACTTTGTTTTTCTCCTCTAAACTGTTGTTTACTATGATATTGCCAGAAAAAAATCCCAAACAACAACAGCAATAATCCTTACAACTGCTGAACTAATAATGCACTAAGACAATCTTCTAAGCCGTTTAATGCTTGTCATATGGCTCCCTAGTATATATGCCAGTCTATCTTCCTCTCTATCTCAGATGCAGCCTCTCTGATTTACAACTAAAGAAATCACCACCACAAAATTCTGTCTAATGAAAACTGGACAAGATGACTTCTAGTTTGTATGATAAGTATCCAGCCTTGACAAAAGGGCTGGTACCCTTTGTAAACCTTCATTTTAAAATCTCATTTTAAATTATCAGTAGATCATTTCAGAAAGAACCCGTAAGAATTCCAGTAAATCATATGTCATAAAAGACACATCTTCTTGCAAATACCTGTTCCTGAATCTTTTAAAGTATTACTTGAAAAGTTCAGTGACCCCCAAGTATATTTCATAAAGTTGATTTCTGAGTGATTCATTGCATCCAACACTGTTGAAAATGGTACAGTTTAATTGCATGAGATGACATCTATGTTTGTAGAAATTCAGGATGTAAAGCTGTGATAAAAGCTGTCCTAGAAGGAATAGTCTAAAAAACTATAGTGTTTCATATTTTGTCTGATTTTTTGAAAGTGCCATTTTCATATTCTTTCCCTAATTTAGACCATAATAAAGGGAATACCTCTCTACAATGAGGACAACAGAATATTTAATAAGTCCTTTGCAGGCAAAAGTGGTATATGTGTTATACAGATTGTACAGTTACTACAAAACTACTAGCACACTGTAAGGAGACAGTAGCTTTTGGAATACCAAGGCATTTTCTGCTAAAAATAGTGTCCTCTTAGGATCAGAAAAAACCACTGTTGCTGTCATTTTCCTGCTTTCAGCCATAGACTGTATGTGCCTAACAATGAGTTAAAGTTGCGAACAAATACATTTAACTGAGTTAGCTTATTACAGTGTCTTGACTACATTGATACATCTGGGTGTAAACCGAAGATAAAGTATCTAAGTTGTTTGGAGAATGCATTTTTCCTTACCAGAAACTATCTTGTACTAGTTTTGATAGGCCTTGTTACCGAGTGTTCACTGTGCAGGTTGCTCTATGCTCCTTACTCAGGGGAAAGGAATCTTTGCCAGAATTAGGGCTTCATTACCAGGTCCTGTACATTACAAACCAGCACATGGAAGGTCATTAGGAGCTGGCTGAACCCTGCACAGAGGCTGACAATTCTTTTTTTCTCTCACGTATATGTCAGCACCTGATTTTCTTAATGTATTCAAAACTTGTGTTTTTAGTACTTGCAGACTGTGTATGTTTCTGGTGTTTGTGTCCCTGTCTGCCCTGTTAATGCCAATTTTATGGAAAAGAGGTCACAATCTGTACTAATTGACACAGTTCTTTTAAAAAAGTAATGGCACCAGAAAATTCTAAATACTCGGATAAAATGCTCCCCTAAACTGTGCATGCAAATGAAGGCACAGTGGAATTAAAAGTGATTTGTATCCTAAATAATTTCTGTAAAGATTGGGATAGTTAAGTATGAAGCAATTTTAATTTTGTCTTTTGGTCCTTTAATAATTCTTTTTCCATAGTTATGATTGGAATTTTTAATGGCAGGGGAGATTCAACTGACAGATAACGTTTCACAGGTTTTACAGCTCTCCTAGAACAGAGCTGCGACTATTGGAGTTTATTCAGTGCCACAATGTTGAATTCATGGGATATTTTACTCCTGATGTCAGTAGGGCCTGGATTCTTGCCCTTGTGCTGTGGCTGCCCAAGATGGAATTCTATCCACTCTGCAGCAAAAGACAAACTTGCTGGTATCTTCAGTCAGAACAGAATTTTACACTTCAGGAATACCTCAAAATTGATTCCACTTTGGTAGCAGATCTGCTTTAAAACTCATCTCCCAGCTCCTTTCCCGAATGCAGCAGTGCATATTTGCCCCTGCACCACTGAAGCAGAAGAAATGAGAATGAGAACATTGAAAAAATTTGGATTAACAATACTGTAAAAAAATTAATTCTGTGAGTTTTTACTGTGTGTCATTTTAGTGAGCTACCTTATCCTAGAGTCCAGAGCTCTGTCCACACAACTTCTTTGTGGATGCAAAGCACAATGTAGATTTGATCAGACTGGGAGCAGTAAACAGAGCTCATCAACTCCACTTGAGTTGGCTTTGCTGCCAAAAGCAGTACTACGCAGTTCCACAGCCTTTATATGTGTGTAATAAGTAGCTTGTACACAATGGGAAAAGATGCTGTGTTCTTTTCATGATATATGGAGAAGAAAGAGAAGTTGGAATTTTGGGTAGGAAGATAGTGTTTGGAAGAACATAACCAAAGGTCAGAGAACTGTAGTCAAAAGTACTGAGAATATAAAATATAAAAACACATATTAGAAGTGATTTGATAGCCTAGTTTCCTTAGGCACATGTGACTGCTGTCAGCCATTGCCCTTTATCTTTTGAAGCCAGTGAGCAATTTCAGCCACATGTGCAAGAGGATAGTCATCTTGAAGACAATTAATGTCTTACAATCTTTAAAAACGCCCTGCAGTTAGTTAGAAGAGAAAGGAAAATAGTTCTTTAGCGTAGGGAAAGCTTCTCTGCTCCACTACTGTCCTTCCTTCAGGTTAGCTGCAATACATGCTGTCTTTTGTCTGGGACAGGTGCCACAGAAGAGGACCTGAGATCACTGCAGTGGGGAAGGAGATTTCAGGACCAAAAGACATAAATCTTTACCAAACCAGACTCTATTAATTGTGCTGCTCAGCCAAATGTATTGTTTCCTCATTAACAGCTACAGCACTTTTGTGACATGAGTGAAGTTGAAAGCCCGGTAGCTCAGGATTCTTTGGCAAGGCAAAGAAACTGATTTTCATTGTGAGATAAAAATAAAACCATTTAAAAAGAAGTAAAGAAGTAACTTCCTAAACAGCTTGAAGGAAACAGGAGAAAAGACCTCCCTTTTTTTCTGCTTTCCTCTTTGCCGGATACAGGGCTCACAATACCCTGGAGCATAACACCTACAAATGAGTTGAAATCTGATAGCCCATTTTTAATTACTGCCTTTATCTGCACTTGTCTAAAACAAACAGATTAAAAAGCCTAAAGCTGGGCTTGCACAGGGAAAACCTAGGTGTTCATAGGACTGAATTCACCACACTTCTCTCTGCACTGTTTCGCTTTTCTTCATTCTGACTTTCAAATCTGCCCTGATGCCCTCATCTGACACAGCAACTACATCAGGGAGAGAGAAAACAGGATAGGCTTTCACTTTTGTCTGGCAGCACAAGCTTGCATTCTGTGCTTCGGAGGTTTTCAGAGGCTCTTTATTCCATGTAATGTTCCTGGAGTGGAGAAGCGTATCTTTTGTTCTTCCTTATAAAGGGATATTTTTATACACAAAGATATACAGTACACTGAATTACAAGAGTTTTTATGTATTGGATTGTGAGGCTTTAACACAGAAATTTCTGATGATTCTTTAATTCTGCCTTACTCAAAGCATTTAACTTCAAAACCTTTAAAGCATAGATGAATCAAAGCCTCAGAAACCATCCAACACATCAACTAATTGTAGTGACATCAAAACCAAAATGAGACTCTCAATTTAAACAGGTTACACTCCTAGCATGCTAAACATGCAGCCAGAGTATATGTGCTAAGCTGCATTATCTCAGTATACATATGTATGGCTTTGTATACTTGCAAGTAATCAAAATGAGGGAGGATAGATGTACATCTTCCCTACAAATAAAAATAATTCTTTTATCTTTAAGCATATCTCCTGTTTTAAATGTAGCTTCCCTGTTTTTGCTGTGACATTCTGTATGTCCAAAGTGACGAAGCCTGTATAGGTCTTCTGATTCCTTTAATATCGTTTCCATATTAGATAGCCAGATGGTGGAGAGCGATAATACTCTGTACTAATCACTTAGGAAGTCTACAGAGTGGTGCTTTGAGATTTAGACCCACAGCCACTGCCATCACTCTTTTGATGGAAAGCTGCAGATACTATTCCAACCAATTGAATGTTTTTAAATATATCAACACTGAACAAATTATCTAAACAGGAAAAAGACTGACAAATACCATCCAGTGCTAATGAAGAGAGGGTTTTGTCCAAAGGAAATAATTGCGTTCACAAGGATCAGAGACCAACATGGTATTATGCAATATTATTTATACACAACTAAAAAAACCATTTTTTCTTTTGTTATAGCCATCACAAATAGAAGAGACTTGCATTGCTAAGTTACTTTCCCCCCGCAAAAAAAAGAAAAAAGCCTAGGAGCAGAATCATTATCTCAATGAGTTCCTCAGTGTTTGATTTTTAATTTCACGCTGATCTTCTGTTCTGCCAATTTTAGGATTTTGTAATTCCAACAGATCAATCAGCAGAAACCTTTTTTCCTGATATTCATTTATATACAGGAATATTTTTTGCATGTATTTCTACCTTGAAAATACTTGGTTTCTTTTCTGAATGATGCATTGTTAGTCTGTGGGCGCGTTTTACAGGAATGAAATGTCAGATGTGCCCATTCCTAATGTCATAGACTTTTTCATATGCTTGCTGAGATTTCTACATAAAAAAGGGAAAATATTTCTCTGTGAATTTTACTTTTATTGTTAAGCCTTTCATAAAAACCCACAGTGCAGGCTCTACTCCAAGCTGGCAACCAGAGGCTCTGGAAAAAGAGACTGAGGCAGCACTGAGCAGCACTCAAATATGATAAGCAAGCAGACTAAACATGTAAACAAGTCCTGTGCAGAGTGCTTTGTTTTGGTAGCACCAATCGTAATTTCAGTAGAGGAACAAACAACCCACTTCAGCCTATCTGGTTTATTAATTGTAGAACACTTTAAAGAGGAAACACAAAATAATGTTAAGCTAAAAGGTTTGTAAGATACTTCTCAGAACTAGGCTGCTCTAGCAACAATTTTCAAACAGCAGCAATGTTTTACACCATCCTTAGGGTAAAATAAGCATCTTCGTTGTCCTGATATTTGTACAATGTTGTACTAATGTTGCAAAGATGGTGGACTTCATAGAAATTCCCTCCCACCTATCCAGGATTATTTTTTCGGTGCTACTGAACAAATATTTTCTCCGCATTTCTGAAAATCAGTCTGTTTAATACTTGAGAACAGAAAACTGAAGATGGCATTATTTAAAAAATATTAATGTTTCTTCTTAATTCAGTGTATATTTTTCCCCTTATTATGCTTAGTAAAAAATATATTAATATTTTGGATGGCACTATTAAATTGCTGACTTTAATTAGATTTTTCTCTCCTATCCTAAATCCCTTACTCTGTATTACAGTATGTATCACTGTAGATTCATTAGTTACATTACCATGCAATGTGGTATTTTGCAATGCTGCCCAGTCAGCCTGAAGCCAGAAAGCTTGATTTTAACCTTGAATGACTTCATGGAGTTATTCTTAATACACACTAATATATTAAAAAACAAACACTGGATCATAAATTGTATAAAACCAGCACTCAATGCATACTACTGTTACAGCATGCAGTTGTGAAATATACATGAGAAATAAACAAAGCATTAAGGAATGTCTTTAAAATGAGGATGGAGCAGGCACACAGAGAGGAAGAACATGTAAACAAGTGGTGGAAAAGAGCAGATGTGTGCTGTTTAGACACACAGGCAACTTGCCCAAGGGAAGTTTGGATTATTGAGCTAACATGGCAAAGATACATAGTCTTTTCACATTTAAATCATAAGAGGGTTTGTGCATGTTGTGTGAAGAGTGTTCCCACTACTTCTCTAAAGTAGGTGGTTTCTTAGTGTATGCCACAGTCACACATAAAGCAAATTTGCAGCTTAGTTTGCCTACAAATTTCCTCAGAAATGCTGGTAAATGCTGTGTCTAGTATAAAATTCAACAGAGATGCAAGTTAGAGAAGCCTCTCTAAGATTACTGCACAAGGTCAACCGAAAAAAATGCTTCAATAAGGATCATAACTTCAAAAGGCATTAATGGTTTTGACTCCACAGATACAGCATCCCTGTACTAAATCTTTACATTTTTCAAAGAGCAGAGAATACAGTTCATTTCTGCCATTACTGCATGCAGGTGGTCCTGGATATACTTTTTGTTTCCGAGGCCAGCTTCCCATGACAGTTGTGCACTGTAAAAATATCCCAGCTGTTGGAGTGGGAAGGGAAGAAGAGAGACGTGGTATCACCAAACACTGATGAAGTAGTCTAGAGATTCACAGACCACAAATCTCATTTGACTTAACTTCTGCTTTCACTGTAGTTACAATCCTGGTAAAAAAGTATGATGTACCAAAGAAAAAACCTTAAATTACATCCACATTAGGAAAAAAGAAAGATATATCTCTTTTGGTTATGCTTAAAGTCTGTTAATGAAAAATGGTCCATACAGCTCGACAAACCACTAGAGTACCTAGAGAAGGAGAGAATCTGTTCTATACAAAGAGCAGTAATTTGGTCATAGTGAAGTTAGTGTTAGAAGTAAATACTGCAGCAATAGTCTTTACCTCTAATTTTTGTTGCCACAAAAATTAGTTGTCCATGCCACTCAGGCCTGGGCCTTCTTACCAACATCAGAAGCTCCCCTAGGCTTGTCCTGGCCACATTTTATCACTAAAGGGCCCTGAAGGAATGGACAGACATCACTTTCCCAGCAACTCCAGGTATAGTACTTTCTTAAAGAAGGAGAGTTTAAGGAATTTGTAATGTAAGTGTTTGTGAGGTATGCAGAGCTGTTCGTGTGCATATCCACATACTGTAAGCAGACTTTTAGGAAGGCATTTAATTACCCTTTCTCCTTGCATGGTTGCCCAGCTGTCCTTCCCACAGCACCCTATTACTCCTCTCTGGGTCTTGCACTTTGTGCCCCACTGCTTGGCTCCAGCCCTTCTTACTAAGCAAGAGAACACAGTTCAGTGCTGCCATCCTTCTGCAGGGCCTGCAGGTATGTTTTTGCATTGCTGATGGCAACTGCCTGTGGGAGCTATGTGCAGTGAGACTGCAGACTGATGGGGTGGAAGGGGGAGGAGAGGGGATGCCACGGCCCTAGGCACCAGGCACCTGGCACAGGAAGACCAGAAGTAGTTTGAAAAGCCTAGGAAAGATCTCTTCCAATTTTCCTGATCTTGCTACAGAAACTTGCCCCCTGGCTCACCAGAGAAGTGAAGGAAAAGACACAATGTAATGGTGATGGGTAGCAAAAAGAGCCAACAAATGGTGAGATTAAAGAAACTCAGTGCATCCTTTAAATTGCTTCTCCTTTTGAATTAGTCACAACTACTTTTGAACTGAGCCATGTTTGGCAGAAGACTACTAGAAGACCTTAAAAAACAGGGTGATTGAAGCCTTCAGGAGCAGGGAGTCTAAGGCTGTCCAGCTTCCTGTAGGATAGAGGCTTACAGATTTTATTTGAGAGAGGAAGAATAAGTAACACTGCTAGGCTGGAAGCCAAGCCACTAGAAAAGAGTTGTGGAGTAAAGGGGAATCCAGGCAAAGTCCCTGAACACCACTGCCTCCTGACAGATTTGTAAGAGGCTGCTGTTGTGCAAAGGAATGGCTGAATGCACCGAGTGATACTTAACCTCTCTTTCCAAGGATGTGAAAAGCTGGCCATAAAGTATAGATGCAATATGCTGTATAAAACTCTCCTGTGAAGTAAGCGTAACACTATTTATACGTGTGTTTTTATACCTGTACTAAACAAGGTTGACAGTTCATGAGATTACAGACCCATGCTTGTCACGGGTTAAACTGCATAGGGTTTGTAAACAGTGCGTAAATATGCTATATGATACAGCACAACGTCACTAATCCACGGTAATGCAGGGAAGCCCCAGTGCAGATTAGTGGGGTTTGTGGATTACGGACCGGGAGGGCATTTGAGGGGAAGTCAGCTGTGTCTCAGGGCAAACTCCCTGCTCCACTCAGTAGCACAGTGGAACGCTTGTCACTGGAAGGAGCTGCCACGGGCACCTCTGCTCTGCTCTGCTCAGCTCCAAAGGACATTATGAGCAATGTTGATGGTGCTATTGCTTCTTTTTCAAAAGCTGTAGTAGGTCTACTCCAAACAGGGAATTGCACTCATGGTCTCCCTTGATTTAGTTTAAATGCTTAGCAAAAACCTGCTGTGCAGAAACTTCAGATCAAATTAAAGTGAAATTATTTGGTGCATATGGATTTTGCAAGAAATTCTAACTTGCTCTGAGCACAGCTTGCATGGACAGATGTTACTCTGTACATACAAGTCAGACACTGAATGCAAAAGTTAGTTTCTGAGAGTTTCTAGGCTAAATGGTAGTGATGCCAACAAATACATTGTTTCTGATTTTATATCTATAATGGCTGTTTTACTCACCCAAAAGACAATATCACTCCCTAATTCACAAGAATCTAAAACTGCATACAATAAAATAATTTTTCTTACTAACAATACAACTAGTCACATACATTTTTGCCAATGAAAGATACTTTTACTTGTATAAAACTGAAATACTGCTGAATGTCATATGGATAATAGTCAGTGTCATGATAAAATATCAGTAGAGCCATCATGCTGATTAAACATTTTATGAATGTGTGCATTATTAAAGAATTTGAAATTGGATATTTGGGCCCAATATTGATAATCACTGTAATTTCTTCCTTTCAAGAAACAAAATTAATAATCCATACTGAAAAAAAGAAATGTCGAGCTTTTGGCTTTGTGTCAGGCAAATTTTATGTTATCTGAAAATCAGGATATTCATTATATTTTATATAAGACATCACAGATGTCTCGGCAATGTCATGGCTACACATTGTATGCTTTTCTAATGCTAAAAAGTTACCTGAGGCAAAAACTTGAGATAGATGATTTTAAAGACATTGGCTCTTTGTGAAGCATATTTTCCCCTCAGCAGTCTGTAGGCTTAAACAATGAGCTTGTGCATTTTAAGTTTATTGACCTTTGTGAATACAGTACTTGAAAACTGCTAACAGATTTCTTTGAAAATCAATGACAGTTGTGAAGCTGTTTATTATCCAATGTTTTTTCTTGAGTGTGATTAATAAAAAAGAGAAGGACATCAGTGAAATTGAAAAGTCAAATTGATTTAAAAGGAAGCATTCATTCCATTCTCCTTTGGAAAAGCAAAATGAAAAAGATGGATGTTTTATCTGGATCTACATATCTGAACTACATATATAATAATGTAATTCACCACAGACCAAGAAAGTTTCTAATAACCAATCCTGAGAAAAGATTGTGTGGAATTCTAGTATTACAGGCAAATGCCCATATAGTAGTAGGAAAAAAATCAAGCTAATTTGCTACTTCAACTTATTTTGGTCTAAGCTCTCAAAAGTCAAGCAGTTGATTCTGGCCATATTTCAGTGTAAAATATACAGGATAAAACAGAGGCCCCTTTGCTGTCAAGAGAGGTTGATTTATAGTGATAGGGTGAAGCCAGGATTTGACCTTGGTTTCTTTTGTCACCATTAGAGTCTTACATGGAATACTGAGAATTCGAAACATCAACATAAGTACCAATTTTTCTTTAAAATATATTATTCTGACACATTTTCTGACAGCAGCACATAAGGCCTTTTCTCAAGCAGTTTGCAGTAAAGGTAGCCAAGCCTAACTGGCTGCATGGGAAATCTCTTGAGGGCAAGACTAGTTTCCAGTTCTGTGAGCAGACATAAATATGAGCTAGGTACCAAACTGTCTGCAGGACCAATCAATATAAATGTTAAAACCCAGTATAGGGTAACTTGTCCATAGCCAGGTTCCCTGAATCAACTGTGGTTGTAATATAGATGGGGCCCCACAAGCTATTCAAAGAAAACATTGCAAAAGCTGCTTGCCATTTAATGATTGCATTAACACCATTATCTACTATCTAATCAATGCTGTGATTGACAACTTTGCAAATCAGATTAGCTTTCAGTCTGCCTATGAGTGTAGCGTGGCTAGGAATGGAAAATTGCGTGGGCACCAATTTGCAGAAAATGGTCAACATTCAAAGGTATGAAACAAAAAAATCACTGATATTGCAGAGTAGTTGTAACAACTATTCCCCAAGATACATTAAAATCACTCCTGTGATTTTATTCACATCTTGCATCGCATCACTCCAATGTTGCTCTCATACAGTGAGGGGAAGTTCCCACCCAATGACATCATAGTTTGTCTTTGGCTACAGCCAGCTACATATTTTTAAAGAGATCCTGTTTGTTCCATAACTGAACTCTTCACCTTTTGATTATATGTTTTGGTGGGAGGGGGTTCAAGGGAAAAAGCCTGCTAGTAAATTTACTTGAACTTGGCATTCACAGTCTCAGACTTGGGTGGGCTGCAGTCCCTCCTCCGGTTACACCCTACCTGAAATCCTTGTATGTTAAATCACTTGACTAGTTCAGCCTTAATGATTGGGTCATACCCTGGGAAGCAAGTTCAGAGATACTGAAAATGCATGCTTACAAAAGCACACATAATTGTAGAAAAATATGTGGATAAACTAAGAGAGGAACACTGAGACTGTGGAAAGAAAAAAACCCCGCAGTTATTCCAAAGAAAAAAATTATCTCTTAGTTGTGATGAAGTGTCACAAAACACACATTATGTGCTACCCTTCCAGTGACACCTTTTTATGAAGAAAAATGCCTCCCCCCTCCCTCCCTCCCTGCCTGCTAATCAGGAAACTTTAAACTATTTTTTACATATTAACACTAACCTTAATATTCCTATCTTCTTCAGCTGCTCCAAATTCTTTGCCTATTAAAAATATGTATGAGAAAAGGATATTTCTGTAAAAATCTGCATCTTCATAGCAGTGGAGTGAGCTATTGATAACCATAAACTATTGGAAAAGATTTATGTCACAATCAAGTGAATTGGATTTATTATTTTTATTATATATATTTATTATATACAGACACAACTTCTGTGTTTTCCATAGCAGCAGTCTCCAAGGGTCAGCAGGCAATTTTCTAATGGTCTGTAGATAATTGATAGGATGCATAGTGCTGCTTTCTTGCTTCCAGATACTTGGAGGAGTAGCCAGGAAAAGTCAGGAATCTTATTTAAGCACTTGGAATGGAACAGATATAAGTATTTAACTGCCTCGTGTATGCACTGTCCTCACAGAGAAAGTGAAGGCCAGAACCACAGCTGGAAGAGTTAGGAAAGGCTAAATATTTTCTTAACATTACTTTTCCATTGGAGCAATTTCTGTGGTTGGCCCTGTTTGTTCCACAAATGAAACCAGAGGTGATCCATGCCACCAGTACTCTGGCCTGGGAAAGCGTGTTTCAGAAGATCCTCAGCACATATCCCAAAGAAGAGAAGCAGAGTGGATGCTGGATATGTTTTTTACTTTGAAAAAGTTTTAGCTTTCAGGAAACAGCTAAGTGGTTGGATATAGTATCAAACTTGTGGGTTTCCCCGTTTGCTAAAGTCGTGAGAAGAAATGTGTAAGTACCATTGTTACTTGGGGATTTTTGGTGGTTGTATTTTAACAGGGGGGCTGCTGATTTGATTGTGTGCCTATGTTGTGAATTCCTATCTTTTTTGCCATTGGAAAGTTTCAAAACTTAGCAGGAAAATAAAGTGAGTGAGTGGTAGAAACTTAAAAGTTTTAGAAAGTAAAGAAATATTCTGTTCAAAACTCTTGCAGAAATTTGACTTTATTTCTTTACAAGTACTCTGATCCATGTTCTGATTGTCTTTATTGAAGTAGTGATGCCAAGGCTCCCACTCAGTCGTGGGGTCAGCATGGAACTCATCTAATTAACCAATGTCCTCTTCTCTCGTTGTGTGGTCTGTCACACTGTGATACGCACTTTCCAAAGCGTTCTTAGTGAATGGTTTGGCTTCCTACCACAGGACACTGTGATACAAGAACTTATTTAAATAATCCTGGTAAATCTGCTCCTACAAAGTGTTAAGTGATTTATACTGAGTTACAATCAGCCTCAGTTTCTTCAAGTAAGGTCTCCCATAGGTTGATCTCAGGTTCTTTAGCTGTATGATTCTAGGAATATGTATGGTAGACACTATGATGGTGATGTAAATATCCATTTTATCATTGAGGATAATGGACCAGGGTGGGACGTTAACCTATTTAGCACAGCTGTCATGGGACTCCAATATAAATAACAAACATCCCTCCCAGCCTACATTTTCCCAATTCTCTTTATCAGCCCCATGAAAATGCCTTTCAAATGTGATAATTATCTATAGCTTTTTTCAGCTAAGTGAGAGCCCTCTCTCACACAACTTGATGAAGACACAAGCTCTCTCCAACTGGAGTCCAGAAGTTTTCATCACTGCTTAATATATTAGAATCAGAAATATTTTAGACATGTTAACAGAGATTGTATATGAATTGAGAATTATCAGCTTTGCAATTAAAATCTCAGATATGGAAAAATCATCTTTTTACTAAGTTACAAAAGATACACATCCTTTGCTTTAGTTAAGATGCCTCTGGTATCTCTGTTGGTTAGTACGGTGCAGCTATGAAATAAGTAACTTATTTTCTTTCTTAATGGCTTTCATCCTCTACTTTATTATCACACAATCATGTTTCAACTACATTTCTTTAGGCATAACTGATTTTGAGTCCTAGTTGGCCTGCCAGGTTGGATCTTTCCATCTGTTGTGGATGTTTGCTCTACAAACAAAATCTAGGTCTTCAGCAACACTTACCACTTACCCATGCCAATATTTGTTATCCGCTTCACTACCCAGTCGGTAGTGATGCCGAGCAGCAACATCAAGGGAACACAGACTTTTCACATCAGCAGTCACTTTGAACTATTAGTTGTTTTTTGCTGTTCAGGGGAATTTATGTTGTGGCTTGGATTTTGACACTTAACAATACTACAGAATCAAACGGCCAATCTAAAGACAAAAGGAAAGTCTAACCTATGGGTATTAATTTCATGACCAACATGGTATATTTCCGATGTGATTCTTTCTTCCCCCAGCCCACCCCCTGCCCCTTCTCTCTAGTAGAATAAAAAGTTTAAATCCATTTTGTTTATCTTACATCACTTACCACTCATCTTCTGGATTTTTTGTTATTTTTATTTTTCCTTTAACAATCCAAACTATACAACTTCTATTGCTATAAAAGGTGCAAAGGCCCTTAAGGTGTGCCTTTTCTTCCAGAGATAAAAACAGGCTTCTTTTCTTTAATGGTTTGGTCCAGCAATGCACATCTACAGAGACAACATGTCCTAACTTGAGGCCAACCCTTAAGCGAGTATAGCAGTAACCACAAAGAATCTTAGCAATTCAGAAGATCTAGTCATAGGAATGAGTACTTTAACCAGCAGTGTCTGCAAGATCAGAATCTTACTAATTCCAACCCTCCACAATTACATTTATCAGCTTATAATCACCATGTAAGAGCTGTCAGAGTGGGATTGCTGCATTTGTCCTCCCTATCAGCACCACAGCTGGGGTGTGAGAAAACTCATGCCTTCACACTGCAGCAATATAACTTGTCTCTTGTTTTGGGCTATATCTGATGTGTCAAAATCCGAAGCCAGAGAGAATCCACTGCACTGTTCTACTGCCAGAAGCACAAAGCAGAATCACACATTAATAAATACCCAATTGGAAGGGGCATTCCTTGACCAGCAATCAAATGTAGCAGCAGTCACTCCTGTGATGCCAAAGGGTACCTTTCACATCATTCATGTGCACCAATTGTGTAACCTTGAGCTCCAGACCCTGCATACAAATGATATTACTGGGCACATGCAGTCTCCTGTGACAACAAATTGAAAATACTGTCCATAATAATTGTCTTCATCAGTTTTGCAGTTTTATGACAGTAAAATTGCAGGTACAATGAGCTTCTTTTCCTAGTGCACATTTTTATGCTGTAGCACATTTCCTATTAATTATGGAGGATATTTTCAGCCACTAATCCAGTGTCTTAGAACGTTGCTGAATGCTGGCAGACTTGCCAGTAAACTAGCCCCTGGGCAAAAATGAAAATATATTTCCTTTCCAGAAAGCAGCCTCCTAGAAGCTTGTTTCCATCTGTAAGAAAACTTTATGGAAAAAGGAGGGAGATTTTTTCATGATCAGCTTCCAGACCACTCAGGAATTTACTCATTAGAAACCACCATGATGTTGCTGAGTAACTAAAGTTAATCACTAAATATAACTAACTAAATGTAACTAAGGCAGTTATTTGACTAGGAATAGATTAGGCAGTTTTATTGTGTTTGTTTCAGCCATTTCTGGGATCTCTTTTTCATTCATTTTTTCTTCAAAGTCTCTAAAAAGGAGACACCCTTACATACAAGAAATCATGAGTATTTTTCCTTATGTCTTGTTTTCTATTAGCATCAAAGAGTTTATTTTTTCCTTATTTTCTTTAGTAACAGACAATGCTCATGGCTGTGCCATCAGATTCATATGGAGACTACAGGATGAACATGATAAGAGTGTAATTTAGGTGAAGCCAAGTGGCAAACTAACCAAGAGTTGTGCAAACAGCCATTTTGACTACAGATTTATAATCCATAGACAGCAGCTCCCATGCTGCAACTTTTTTGTTAAACAGTGCGTAGGTTGTATCAGCAGTTTCAAGAAGTTTTGCATATGAGTGCAACAACAGATTGGTAACAGCTCTTATCACTGTGGCACCTACACCAAATTTAGATATAAACTCAGAGAAAGGAAAGGGGGTGGAGAAAAAGATATGAAACTACATTAATGGCTTTTCTCTAGTGCTAGTGCAGCAGAATACAAGTCCCAAAAATGTTCTTTGTTCCACCTGAATATGAGGAAAAACTTCTTTACTGTGAGGGTGGTTGTGGAATCTCCCTCAATGGATATTCAAGAAATGTCCTCTGCCATGTACTCTAGGATGACCCTGCTTGACCTGGGAGGCTGGACCAAATGACCCAATGTGGTCCCTTCCAACCTTATCCATTCTGTGATTTTCAGAAGACTATGAAAATCACCACCTGACATGCTTCCTACGGAATAACACAGACTTTATTTGGGCACCCAGATGTTTCACTACACTGCTTAAGAAATTGTCCACATCCTTCTCCTCTTTAGGACATGTTTGTCCCACAATAAGAATTCAGGAAAAGCACACACCAAAAAATGTATTACATTTTATGTTGTTTAAAGAAAAGCAACAGAGATTTTTAATGAAACTGCCAGGCTATTTACTATTCCAAACCTGTAGACCAGAGAAGCGACGTTTGTCATAAGGCAGCAGATTTCTCCAAAAATAAATGGCCTAAAACCAGTGTGAGAAGACACGAGTGTAAATAAAACCCTGGGATGCACTTCTGACTGGCATTCTGAGCAGAGGTGTCCAAGTCTTGCTGAGGAAAGAGGAAAAGAGGAGTTTCTTTTGAAGTCTTCCTGAGTTTTCCAATCTAGGGGAAGTTCATTGCAGGCATTTCCACTGGTTTTAGCAACATTGGAAACCTTAATGAAGACAAGATTGTTGCAGGTGCAGTTGGTTTTAGTGCTGTATCAATTACATTTGCTCAGGCCAAGGGTATTTACTACTGGCAGCCACACGAGTACTGGCAATGAGATAGCAGTTGGGATGGTGCAAACTTAGGAAATCTCAGAAAGCAGCAGAGACCAAGTGTCTCCTGTTGCACCGGTAAGTTAAGCCTTTTACAGCAGCAGTTACTGGTTTTAGGCATGCATGGGAAGCTACTGTATTATTTTCTGGAGAAACTGGCATATATTCCGCGATCGTTTTTCATGCTTAGTGATGTTAGAGCATCTGAGGAATGAACCAGGAAAGATCAGACACAGAGCTTTAGAGTCTGTTCTGCATACAGAAAGCATCTAGAGGTAAAATCCTAACCCAATAGTGCTGTGGTAATTGTAGCATCTGCTATATCAAATTAAAAAATGCAGTGACTGGTTTTCCTGAAAAAGAAAATGATACTCCAGACTCAAAGGCTTTTTCAATGCTGTTTTTGAATGTGGAGCAAGAGATACTAAAAATAATTCATCTGCTTTATTTAAATTATGCAATGTAATACATAAAACATGAAGATTACACCATCAAGCAATATAGCTGGAACAAACTAGAACTGCTTGTGCACATGCATTATAATTCCTTCTTTAATTACTGGTCCCTAACCTCTTTCAGTGGATGCAAAATGAACAATGTGGAATTAAACACAGATATCTAACAGTGCCTGCTCTCTATTCATTGCTAACTCATTGCTTCTCTGTGCTTACATTAATTTCCTTTAAGAGCACTGCTATGAGCTGCATGGTTGCTTTTACTTCTGAAGCACTAAGAATAAAAAAAAATATTAATTGGTGTAAAATAGGACTTGATTTCTTGATGTTGCGCATTATGAAATATATAGAATATTTATGGTCTATTGCCTGTTGACTTAATTAGACTAGTAACCTACTCTAAATGAAACACCAGCATTTTAAGATTGGCATTGTGAAAACACATCCCTCAACCTCTTCACAAAAAATCAGATTAAAGCTATGTGTTACATGGCATCACACAGAAATTTTTGAAAAAGAAAACTTAGTATCTTACAATTTATCCAGAATTCTGTAAAGAACAGTCAGCAACCTCAGTCACGATCCTCTTCCCTGCCTTCTAATTTTCCTACAAATTACATAGGGATTACATATAAAATGCCTCATTTTACTGCACAGCTGTGCTCCAAAGAAGAAAAATCTATCCTGTGCGTTACAAAAAAAGAGGCATGGCCTGGTATACATGAGGGTTAGGCAAGAAGTCTGCAGTTAACTTTAGGTTATAATGCATGGAAGGGATGAACTTGTACAGGCAACAAGACGCTATGTGCTGGATTTTGTAAAATCAGTATGACTGCGCACAATGTAAATAATTTTCTGTTTCCATAGCACTCCCAGGGCCTGCAGCCTGTGCAGCACAGCAGTTGCCATGAGGTTTTTCATAACCAGGCCTTTCAGCAGTCTGCATCCACACACACATCCAAACACCTTAAGTAAGCGAACGTCAACCCACATTAGAAAATTCAGGTTGTAGGGAGGCCTCTCACTTAACCTCCTGCTCAAGAGCAAGGCCAGCTGCGTGGTCAGACCAGGTTGCTCAGGACTGTCTGCTTGGGAGTGGAAATCCCTGCGGAACCCACTCCCACGGCCAGCTGTCCGCAGCATGAGTAACTTTCTCCTTACACCCAGCCTGACGCTCTCATTTCACCTCACTCCCGCTGTCCCTCAGCAGGACACTGAAGCCCCTGGCTGCCTCTTCTCGACCAGGTCCCCACGAGTGCCGATCCCTTCCGCAGGCCGCGGCAGTCCCGACCCTCCGCCTCCCCGCACGGGAGGGTCGCTCCGGCCCGGCCATCTCGGCGACTCGCCGGGCTCCCGGCAGTGTCTCCGTTCCCACCGCGCGGCTGCCCGGCTGGAGGCGGCACCTGCCGAGAGCTGCGGAGAGCCGGGAGGGGTCACCGGCTCCCGTCCGCGCCCGCGCAGCCCGCGGTGCCGCAGGAGCTCATTCCGCTCGGAGACACCGCGGGACAGCGGCACCGCACCGCGCGCACGGCCGGCGCCCCGCCCGGACTCGCCCGGGACCACGGCTCGCCAGGGGCGCTGCCGGACAGCCTCTCTCCCGTGCGATACCCACGCTGCGCCGATGCTCCCGAAACCCATCTCGGCCCCAGGCTACAACCGCACCCCCGACGGCCAGCCGCCGCTGGAAACGGCCCAGGAAGAGCGGGCGGGGGCGAAGCGCTCCCCGCGGAGATTGACGGCTGCGCCGGCCAATGGCGGCGCGGCGGGCGCGGGGGCGGGGCCGGGGCGGCCCGGGCGGGGAGGGAGCGCGGGGGCGGGCGGGGTGCGGATTGGCCGAGGGGCGGGGCCGGCGGGGTTTTCTCCCGGGCTGGGCTGACGGCCGCGGCCGGGAACTTCGGGAGCGTGCGGGAGCCGGCGGCTGCTCGGGCGGCAGGTACCGACGGGAGCGGTCCCGAGGGAGCGTCACTTATGCCGGCAGTGGGGAGCGGGGCATGGCGGGGAGGAGGGGGCCGGGCAACCGTATCGCTGCGGGGACTGGCCGTGCGCTGGGGGCCGCTTTGCCCCGTATCCGTCGCCGTTTTCCCTAGTCCGCTCTGCTTGCCGCGGGATGCGGAGGCTGCGGGCGGGGCGGGCCGGGGTGATCGGGTAGAGCTGCCCCCTCCCTTCTTCCTTCCCTCCTTCTCTTTCGGCCCCGAGTGGCGGCGGGGCGGGCGGATGGGGGCTGTCAGCGCCGGGGCCGGCAGGGGGCGGCAGCGGCCCCGAGGACGCGCGTCCGCAGCGGCGTCCGGAGGCGGCGGGGGCGAGCGGCTCCGAGCCGCAGCCCCTCCGCCCCGGGCGAGCGGCGCCTGGGGGGGGCTGGCTCCTCCCTCCCTCGTTTTCCCGCAGCCTCGGGCACTGGTCCCAGCGAGGCGAGCCGTGCGGGGCCGCTCCTCGCCGCTTGCTTCTAAAGCTCCCTGGCGGGGCTGCCGCCGCGGGCAGTGCCGCGCCCGCCGCCTCCGGGACCCGCAGCGCGGGGCTCCTGCGGTCACGGCCGTGCCCGCATCTACCGCGCTCTTGAAGCGCCCGCCTCGGGTCTGGGGCCAGAAAGAGAGTGGTGTTTTTCCTCGAAAACCTGTCCCTATGGCTGTCGGCGCCTTTCCCGCACCCTTCGCGTGAATGCTGCTCGAGGAGAGGCGGTTGCCTAATTTTTTTCCTCCCGGAACACCACTCCTCTCTTTCTGATAACTTCATCTGTTTGCATCTTGGGCTGTTCCTTTCTTTCAGCTGTAAGTTAGCAATTGCAGAAAAATTAGCTAAATAGGCCCCCGCACTCGGGCTGTTCATCCAGAACTAGGTGGGGGATGAAATCTAGGAAGACTTTACATCCCTTATTTCCCTTCCCTTGAGGAGCAGGGTAAAAATAAGTGTAGAATCCTCTCAATATGATTTGTGTGTGCTCTTTTAAAATAAGTCCCCCTTTCAAGATGTGATTACCTAGCCTCTGAGCATTATGCTCTGAGATTTTTTAAAAAAATTGTTATTTATAAATATGGCTCCAAAGTTCCTTTCCTATTATTGTTCTTTTGTAAGACTTTGATTACAGTACTTTGTGGTCTGAATACACTCAAAAGAGGTATTAACGCTGTGGTAACATTTTTTTAGTGCAGCATTTTTCCACAGGTAAAGATCCCACTGAGTTGAACTTAATCCCTTTTGATGTTACTAGTATTGTGCACATGTGTATGGCTAGAAGGATGGCTGATTGACACAAAGGGAGTTGTTTTGAGGGTTTGTCAGCTTAATGAGTATGATTTCCACCTTCTGAAATAAATCACTGCCAGAGAACAAGTAATAGCCAGCTAGAGTAAACTTAGGTCAAGGTGCTTTGATACCAGTAATAACTAGCAAGCAGTTACTAGCAAAGGATGTTTTTTACTTTTTGTAAAGCTGTCCAAGACCCATTTTTAAATAAAATTATACAATCTGCATTTATTTTAAAGCAGATGTGTTGATTTGCTTCATTTTATGGCCTCATTTTCTGTCTGCTATCATGGGTGCTTCCAGAGTGCTAATGAAATGCAACAAGCATGGTTCTACAAAACTGAGCCTTCAGCAAATTCACAAAAACTTGCATGTGTTCAGTCCTGCTGAGGTTGAAATGAGAAAATGCTTCTTTAAGACAGACTGTCTAAAGGAAAAGCTGCATCTTTTGGCATCATGCTTCGAATGGCAGAAAAATTGAATCCCTAAGCCACAGAGCCAACCACTTGGAGAACAGAAGCAGCTTCGTGGCACCCTGGGTTACGAAGGAGTGGCCCTGGAAGGGTATTCAGCAGAAGCCCTCTGCTTCAGCTGCTGCTCTCCTTCTTTTCTACAAGTTTCCATTTCTGCTGGCCATGCTGCTTTCTGTTTGGTCTTGACCTCTTGGTGGGAAGTTGAGCTGCTTTCTCTTGCTTAAATTGCAACATTCTGCTGAGTTTCATTACCTTTGGGCTTAGAAAATGACCTTCCCTTCAGTGTTGTCGGAGGTTATGTATCTTAAAGTTTCTATCAACAGTTTGTACCTGTGGCAAATGAACTTGCGTTGTAAAACTATCACTTAAATGGCCTAGACAAGACTTTCAAAAATATACGAATTCTCTCTGCACGTGTTGATAGTGGAGAAGAGGGGGAGTTCTTAACATCCAAGGCTGTGTGGAATAAACTTCCAGACTTCATTCATTTGGAAGGTTGCTCCATTTCTACTTCGAGAATTTTCCCAGGAACTGCAAAGAAATTTTTAGATTCAAGGAGCAAACAAAGGTAACACTCTGAAGCTAGTTTGGCTTCTTGATGTCTTGAGGGGGTTTCAGTGACAGCACTGAAGAGCTCTTCTTTAGCGAGGGTAACCTGAAGAATGATTGTGTTACCTCTTGAAGTCAATATGATCTGAATCAGTTTGTGAGTGTGGATATAGGCAGAATATTCATGGGACCAGCTCCCAAGTCAGGTCTTTAAAGATGAAGAATGTGGGTCACAGGTGGAGAATAGAAAAGTGTTCTGGGAAGTACAGACATGTACAGAAGATACTCTGGGTTGTGATAAATAATTTGGACATATGTTCTCTAAGTTGATGTTCAAAAAATCAAACTATGTTTATAAGAAACATTTAAAATATATGACGAAGTAAAATATTTTTTCTGTAGTTGGTGCTTGTGGTGTTCCTTTTTGAACTGGTGTTTCCTTTTGGCATTAATCTGGGAAGCGTGTTTTTAGTACAAAAGATTGATCTATTTAAGGATTAAAAAGGAAGGGAACAAAATAAAGTGATGATAGGTGTACCTGTAACATGGATGAGAGCTATGAAAGTGTTTGCTGGCAGAAAAAGGATCTAAATGGTTTACATTTTTAATAGTTATGTCTGTAATGTGTAGCATTACTCTAATTATTGAAAGAGGAAGTTTTCTACATTTTAGTTTACTGTGTGTAAATTTCATTAGGTTAAAAGTGATTTTACTAAAGGTTGTAGTGTATAACATATTTGCCATTAGATATTTCTAAAGCAAGATTGAATGCTTTCCTGAGGAAGATGTACTAAGTCAAACTGTGTTTTACTTCTGGAACTAGTCTTAAGTAGGGGAGACTGAAAAGAGGGAAGGAGGGCTGTCTTCCTCATTGCAAGCAAAATTAACACAAGGATAGCAGTGCTGGAAAACTGTTTATTGTGTACTCACACAATGGCTGGACACAAGAAAGAGGATGGGAGCAAGAAAAGGGGATGTGGAAGCTCGTGGTTGTTGTAGCCTGGGCTATAGAAGAAGTCAAACTGCATTGCAAGGGATTATTTCTGGTCTTCTAGTTTGAAAGCAAAGACTACTTTTAACTGTAAGAGTGTTAGACTTTATTATAAACTGCCACACTTGTGTTTTTTTAAGAGACAAAATCAAAGTGCAAGTTAAATGACTGGGTGTGGCGTTTCTTTCTCTTCCTATTTGTAAGGGTGTTCATGTTTTTTAAATGTTTATAATTTTAGCACTGTTCAGTTTCACTTATCTGGTTTTCTAATTTATTCAGTAGGATAATTTTTTAATATAATTTGACACTGAATTACTCCCTTACAGGTAAGGAAGATATTGTGCTGTTATCCAGTTATCATAGTTGATTGCACTCTACAAATCTTCAAGATTCCTACTGGAGTGAAAGGTAAGTTGTGGGTTTTTTTTTTTTGATCGGAAGATTCATTGCGTGAATTTACTTAATAGGTAAAATTCTGTGTTCTGTTTCAAGGTCTCAATTATTTTGGGTGTTGATGATAAATTTACATTGCTTAAATTGTCAGTTTTGTAATATTACGTAGGGAAGAACATCTTGATGATACAGTTAATATTTTGATTTCTACTTAAGAAGCTTGTGATATACACTCCTCTGTGAAGGTAATTTTACTGGTAACTTATTTCCTCCAGAGACTTCACCTTGCCTTTGAGAGCTTTGTAAAGATTTACAGACTAAGTGAAGGCCATATCAACAGAATATTGATTAATTACTGTTGGGTAATCCAAAAATAACTGTTCTGTTTGGCTAGTGAAATGAGGGAAGTGTGTTGTGTGTACAGTATGAGATTATAGATTTGCATGTGCTGCAGGTGGGACAGGCCAGAAAGAATGCAGATTTATTTGACAGACTCAGGGCAGGAAAAGCATTTGTTTCAGTTGCAGTAGTGTCTGGTGTTTTAGTGGCACTATACAAACACTGCATTACGGCAACTCTGAGTTGGTGTTTTAAAGGAGAATGTCAGATGCCGACCCTTTGCTCTGCACGTCGTAGCTTCCTTTGATGGCATAATGTTTCACGACTGGACTAAGTAAGGGATGCTTTGAAGGCCTGACTTCAGTGAAGTTGGCCTCTTGTGTAAAAACTGATTGGCTCTGCAGATACTCAGAAGCAGGTAGTAGTATTTTGCTTTTGTGTTTCTTTGGTCAGTTGGATTTTTTGTTCTTCTGTAAAGGAGATAAGGTACTACCACTGTACCTCTCTGTTGTGCTTATATAAATGGTAGCATGGCTATTCAGAGACTTCTTGTGAAGGAGTCTTGTAAGAAGATCCTCTTTTAAAACTGGTGACTTTTATCAGTGTCTAGGGGGTTAACTGGGTGTTTTACTTGATATTGTATCTACCATGGTGCTCATATTTGTCAGTGTCTTGGTTTCTCCTCCCTGTATTCTTTTTGAGGGGTGTGATAAAGCCTGTCTTACAGCTTACCTGGCTATTACTAAGTCATGCAGCCTCTGTGCCCTGTAAGGTCATTGTTAGAAGATCTTGCCATTGAATAGTAAAATAGGGTTAGCTAAGGACAGTTTAAAGAGAACTGTGAATTGCTGTGGTCCACTACATTTGAATCTTCCCTTTTACTCCTAGCATTATATCTGTGGGTTTCTGTTTGCAAATCAGTAGTTATGGAGAGCTGTTCTGTAGGAAGAGATGTAGTAACCAGGAAATAAAAATAGAATGAAAAAGCATGGACTCTCTGGAAGATCAGTTTCATCTTAAATTGCTTGCACTGATGACAAAGCAGAGTTTAACCAAATATTTATTGTTGAAATTACTCTCTAATTAGTAGTGTTGTACAGCTAAATGTAACACCAGATTTTACTGTAATTTGCTGCTATCCCACTACTGTGGCTAGAGAAATATAGACTATAACTGTGGTATTCTTTATAGTGGCCTGGATAAGAATTTGACTACAACATTTTAAGAACATAGAATGTTATTAAGAGCACGAAAAACTTCAGTATGTATTTAAAATGCATGATGTGCTCCCTTACCACAATGGAAAATTGGAACAGCTTTTTTGAATTTCAAATACCTAGTTATCCTGTATATGGGATTTAAAATATATATTCTCAATTCAAGTTTTTGAATTCATACTAGGCAGACCTTTGAATTCTAACTGATTCAGCATGTATCCTCCTACTTCTGAAAATCAAACCAAAATTAAAATCTGGTGATAAAACTGTGCTTGGGTTTCACATTCATTGAAACACTTTTATTGCTTCCAGTTACTCACAAAAGCAGGGCTTCATCAATAAAATATGAGAATATACTATGTCCTGCAAACTTCTTTGAACGTTTCAGTTTTGGATCTTAAAGTTTCAATTTCCAAATAGTGTTTTGTACTTTGTAGACATTATTTGTAAACAATCTATTTGCTGTTTCCTCAGCTAAAAGAAGCTGTTTTATCCCATTTGGCTTCTCCTTTTGAAGTTGTACTTAAAAGCTATGTTTAAATAATACTGCAACTGCTGCTGTTTGATCATCAAGCAATTTAAGAAATATGCACTGTATATCATTGATCTTCTCTTAGAAGACTGAATCCTTTTTCTTGTGTGGCTTTTTCGGGTACTTTTCCTCGTTGGCTATTTCATTATTTGACCATGAGTCTGAAATAAACCCAGTGTCTGGAGGAAAGGAGGTGGAGGGAGGGCAGAATGAGGAACCCACAACCAGAACCAAAGAACATTGTAGGATTAGATTAATTCTAAAGTCCAGGTTTGGTCTTAAGGCTGCCTTGTCTCCTCTGTAGACAACACTTGTCAAAGATTATTGTATATTGTGGTTAAAGGGAGCTGCTTGGATCAAGGCTGGGATTGCTACATATCAGTGTTACTACTGCTTCTTTACAAACCCCAGTTGGAAGTGATTTGAGTATTAAACCTGTTTTGGACCTCTAATTATCTCATTAGTTAACTTAAGCTGTTGGGTATTTGGCCTCACTTCCAGGATGTGCTTTCTTGACTCTGTGTGTGCTTGAGGATATATTACAGAGAGCAATTAATGCTTAATGAAATTTGTGCACTTAGATTTATTTTTCTGTCCCCACCCCTCCCCAGCCCTTGTATTTGCTTATACCCAGACCATTATATTTCCAAGCATGTTAAAATCTTTTTATCCTGAAGAGTAAGACATGTTTCTGTAGGCTGGAATTTCATAATCTCCAGATTTTCTATTGAATTGAATTAAAAGGTAAGGTGAAACACATTATATTAAAACATTACAGATTTTTGTTACTGCTGGATTTAGCCCCAATGACATTTCAGAAAGTAAGGATGCTATTTAAGTTTTATGGCGTAACTAGAGAATAATGACATAGCACTGAGGCTGAATAGTTGAGGGTTTTTTGGAGAAAAGTTTATGCTGTTACCAGCACATTGGTTTTGTACTGTAGAAGAAATTAAACTATGTCAAAGTAAATTTAGGATTGCTGCAACCCTGTGTTGTAGGTGAGAAATTCTTGGAGGAAAGGTGCCTTTTCCATAGAAATGTTCTGTAAAAAGAGCTCTATTGCAAGAGAATTGTATGTGTAAAAACTTAATCCAAAGGAAACTATGCTAAGTAATAAATGACAGTGTTCTGACTTGGGGAGAGTGCCAGGGTGATGTGTCAATCTAGTTTTAAGAAGCCACGTATATAACATTGCTGCCCCCTTCATAGGCCCACATATGCCCACTGATTTTAGCAAATTTAGTGAAAGGTACATGACCCTCCATTCTACTTTCATCATTAGATCATCAAAATCTCAGTAATCCAAACAGAGTATTTGCAGTCTTAGCTAGAGACCAGGTATTAAATGTGAGACGGTTATCACTGAAGGCAAAGTTCATGCAATTTTAGCCCTGATATGAGAGGATGACTCTAGAAGATGCTTTACTACTTGTCTTTGTTATGTATTCTAGACTTCTATTCCTTTTGTTTCAAAAACCATAATGAAGCTTTATAAAACACATTAGCTGAGGTATATTTTACCTGTGCTGACTTGTTTGAAAATTCAACAAATCCAACTCTTTATCTTGAGAAATCATGAGATTTGATATACTGGGTTAAGAATTAAGCTTTTAAAAATTCAGTTGCAAGAAGTAAATATAACTCTTATGTGCAAAATGCAAAACAAGTTCCCAATATATTGGGAGTAAATTTGCTTTAACCATTTCTTGCCTTGATGGAAATGCAGCTTGGCTTTTTTTGGACCTTCTGTTCAGTTTCCCTAATTTTTAAAAAAATTTTCTGAAGTTGTATTCCAAGGCAACACATATTATGAAACTGGTTGTCTCACCATAAAATTACCCAGTGGTGGTAAATCATCTCTTAGATAAATGATGAGATATGTGCTGTGTATAGCATGTTAACAGTTTGGAATGGGACTAGATGAAAACAGTTTTTATTGGGTGAACTTGTTTAGTCACTGTCATGAGCCCTAATTTTCTGGATTGAAACATCTTGTCTTCATAAACTGTCGAATGATGTGGGAAGATTAATTTGCCCGGTGAAGTTACTTGCAAAAGCAGAGGCAAAAAGGCTAGTATGTTGTGGTCCACATGTTAAGCCTATTGAAGTCAAAATCAACCTGCTTTGTTCTTTTACTGCTGTATGAACTTTGCTTGCTTGTAAAGGATACTCACTAAAAAAAGAAATCTGTGGATCCTTTCTGCTCAAAAGCTCACAAGGGTGTTCTTGTTTTACTCATTTTAAAAACAGGTCAGTTTTTCTTAAATGGTTTTGGTTAAATGTTTTAAGACTCGAAGTAGTTATGCTACAGAGATTTTTCTGCAAGTGTTATTTTTAAAATTCTAAGTGGGTTTTCATGCTGTATTATTCCTAAGGTTAACAACAGTACATGATTCTTGCTAGAAGACTCAGTATATAAGCCGTTAAAGTAACAGCTCAAGATGCAACAAATGATTTTATATTCTGTGACTATTTTTAGATCCTTGGTTATGTCAAGAAGGTAAACACAAGCACTTACTGTGGGAAAAATGTGGTTTTTCTTTGGCTGATTCATTTTGGGTGTTTGGTGGGTTTTTTGTTCTTTTTTTTGCATGCCTCTCTGAAGCTTTGGTTCAGGTAACTCAGGCAATATATCTGTATGTATGCCTTGGTAAACTGATCACGAAGGTAGCAATTCAAAGTAAAATAAATTTAATATCAGGAATCTTATTTAATTTAATTTTATTAATAGCTTAAGAGTGGTTTCTGTGGCTTGTCAAATCTTGCTTGTTCTTTCATCATACTCCTGTTTTTCAGTATAAAATGGAATAAAGATGATCTCTCTGTTTTTGAGAAACAAAGTTGGTTTGTGTGTGGGTTTTTTAATGGGTATGGAATTTTTGATTGCTTTCAGAGAAGAAGCAGCTTCTGCTGACTGGTTTCAGGTTATGCCTCCCACCAGTTCGTTGTAACCAGTCACTTATCTCCAGTTTTTCTATTGGCACTCTATGTGATTGTGGGGAGACTGTGGGACCTCACTGAGGCATCCTAAAGAAGGTTTAGGAATGGAATTCCTCAATTTAGTGTTTCCATTGGAAAACTCCGAACTGTGTGCTGCTCACTTACTTCCCTGCCCCTGTGTCCCCCCCCCCCAGTTCCCCCTGTGGTGGGATAGAGAGGAGAATTGGAAGCACAAAAGGTAGAGATTGTGGGCTGAGATAAGAACAATTTACTGGAAATAGCGATGAAATAAGAAAATGAGCAGTAACAGCAACGATATTAACAACAGAGTGTACAAGGGAGGTGAACAACTCACATGTGAGTGTTCCTCACATCCAGCCAGGTGAATACCTGACTGCCACCACACTACACAATGTACCCTGTCCTCAGAAAATGATGTGAGGTGGTATGGAATCATCTCTGTGTCCTGGCCATGCCCCTCTTGGCTACTGTGAAAATTAACCCTGTCCTGGCTGGAACCAGGACATTATCCTCCCTTTAGTCCTGTAGCATATATGTCATGCCCAAATCCTACACTTACCAACTATGTGTACATAAATATACATATGCACACATACAAGCATAGGTATAATTTCAGTTGTCAATGGCTGTCTCTCCAAGATGTCCATTGAGTTAATTTGGTCCATGACTTTGGGTTCCATACATCCCCTAGATGTCTTCCAGGGCAGGAGGGCTGGTGTGGTACCCAGGTAATATTTCTAAAAATCTTCACTAAGCTACATCAGGAGTTTATGCCTGCTGTATCTGGAGCAGACCATGCTCATTGCCTGTGGTAGTTATGGCATGCAGTGACAGTGTCATTTAACAGCCAGTATTACAAAATTCAATGTTACAGAGTGTTCTCACCCAAAAATCTAATCCCCTTGAGGTACACATTGTGTTTCCCAGTCCCTCTTCATTACCTGCCAACTGCACCTCGAGCAACGGTCCTACAGATGGGCTTGACTTTGCTTTAGGCAGGACTAATCCAAACTAATATTCCTCAAATGCACCATGGAGACTTTATCTCCTTCTGTGGTATGTGGGCATTTTGCTTGGGCAGGGCCAGCTCAGTTTGTGGTGTGTCTGGTGTTAACTAAAGCAGGCTGCCTTTGCTAAGTGTAGATCCCAGTGTTTGAAGGCCCCATTGCCCATAGCTTTCAATGGGGTTTCTAACAGTCCATTGCAGTGTTCAATTTTCCCAGAGGCTGGTACATGGTGGCGAATAGGATACACCCACTCAATCTTGTGCTCTCTGGCCCAGGTGTCTTTGAGACCCTTTTTGAAATGAGTCCTGTTGTCTACTCAGTTCTGCAGGGGTGCCATGTTGCCCCAGGACGTGTAGCATCAAGGCCCAAGATGGTGTTCTGGGCAGTAGCATGTGGCACAGGGTATGTATCCAGCCATCCAGCGCTTGTTTCCACCATTGTAAGCATGTAGCACTTGCCTCGCTGGGTTTTCAGCAATCAACCTGCCAGGCCTTCTCATATTTATATTTCAACCACAGTCTGCCATACCGGAGAGGCCTGACCCGCTTGGCCTGTTTGATTGCAGCGCATGCCTCGTAGTTATGGTAGCCTGACTCTTGGGTATGTGTGCATCTATGTGACATTTTTATAGCCAGCTTCTCTACCTAGGCAGTGTTGTCTTGCCACATTTCAGAAGCCCAGATGGGTTTCCCTCTGTGCTGCCAATTGACCTTTTTCTATCAGTCCAGCCACCCCCAGATCATTTGCTGCCATCCTTGAGTCAGTGTAGAGGTAGAGCACTGGCCATTTCTCTCTTTCAGCAATACCTAAAGCCAGCTGGATGGCTTTCAGCTCTGCACCCTGACTTGATCCATCTTGTCCCTTAATGGCTTCTGCAGCTTGTTGTGTAGGACTTCTTATGGCAGCTTTCCATTTTCAGTGTGTGGCAGGAACTGTCAGTAAAAGAGAGTGTGTTGTTTTTCATTTTCTGGTCGTTGATTATGTGGTAGGACCTCTTCAGCATGTGTTACCTTCTCCTTTGATGATGATAGTCTGAAATTTTTGCCTTCATGCCAGTTTGAGCTGACTTCCAAGATCCGTGGGTGATTGGGGTTTCCTATTTGAGCTTGCTGTGTGATCAGCACAACCTGCCTACTCCACACAGTGTCCGTGGCATGATGTGTGTGTGGCAGGGACTTTCCCTCTGAACACCCAGCCCAGTATTGGCAGTCAAGGTGCCAGCAGAAGCTGTACTTCAGTGCCAGTCACTTCTGAGACAGCTCAAACTCCTTCATAAGCTGCTGGTATCTCAGTTGGGATGTAACAGGCCTGGGATCCTTTATATTCCCAACTGCAGAAATCATGGGGTTATCCTTGAGTCTCCCTGGGTGCTTTTGGCCAGAGACTCCAGGAAGGGCCTTTCTCCTTGGCTACAGTGTAAAGCACATTTTTCACATCATGTCCTTTTCTGACTGACCTGAGGGCTACTGCATGAACAATCTCCTGTTTAATTCATTCAAAAAGCTTCTTGTTGTTCAGGACCTCACTTGAAATCATTCTTTTTCTCGGTCAGTTGATTTAGAGTATTTACAACCTGACCGTAATCTGGAATTGCATCCTCCAAAAACCCACAGCGCCTAGGAAAGCTTTTGTTTCCTTCCTGCTGCTTGGTGGGGACATGGCTACTATTTTGTTGACCACATCCATTGGAATCTGACAATGTTCATATTGCTCTTTTACTCTTAAAAACTACTTTCCCAGATGCTTCAGGTATAGTATTATTTCATAGTTCAAGTAGGTAACTGGTACTTGAAAAGCTGTGTGGAAATTCTCTTACTGAAGTTTTCTGGTGTTGTAGAGGCTTGAGTAACTTCCTTGCATGACAGAACAGTTAGCTTGGTTTTCATCCAGAAACAGAGTTGGAAAGTTTTGCAGTGTATATGTCTTTAATAAAATTAAAGAGAAACAAAATCACAGAATAACAACTTTGTCATCTGTCAAAGCAAAGCTTCATAAGTTTTAAATATTCTTATTAGAACAGCAAGATTCTGCTGTAATGGGAATTCCACCTGTACCATTTTTCTAGTTGTTTGCTATTATTAGGGTATTAACACTTTTTATAAAAGACAATTCTGCCATTAGGTTTTTTGCAAGCCTAAATTTATAACTATTTCCATTTTTCAGTAACATAAAGTAAAATTACAGATTTTTTTCTTTAGAAATATGTTTGCAGAGCATTATTAGCCTGAAATGGTATGTAAATTATGATAGCATGAAGGGAAAATGTACCACTGTGTGGGATTGAATTGGAACTGGAGATACTTGGGAGGTATCTGATTATGATTCATTATTTTTTGTCTGGTTTGAAGAGCTCAGAGTGTGGCTTTTGTATCTTTGATCATATCTATCTTGTATGTGCAAACATTTGAATAGCAAATTCAGTCACTAACTAGATAGGAATTCTTTTTTTCTTCAATGCTAAATTTGAGCTAATTGAAGTTGTGATGTCAGTGGGCAGCTCTCTGTCCATGGATCATGCAAGGCTGATGCTTTTGAGCTATTTGCTCCTATTGTGGAACCTTTAAAAAGAAGAATACACTTTGGAGGCTGAATATCTCTAGTCTGTATGGAGGTTGTGTTAAGCAACAGAAGTTGGGTTTTCATTTTCAGCAGTAGATGTGCTGTTGTATGGTTTCTTTTCCCTCTCTTCTGTTTCAGTTTATGCTCTAAAGGTGTGGTTCACTGTATTTTCTCTCCCCTTCACTCTTTCAGCCCCAAACAAACCCTTTGTAATCTCTTCTCCGCACTTCATTTTCTTCTGTTCTGTCTTTTTTGGTCTCCCCCTGAATTAAAGTAAACACTGCTGCTGTTTACAAAGTCCCGTGCTGCTGAAGAATTGAAGATGGCTTTTGCTCTGCTGGTCATTGCTAAAGAAACATTTGTAGTGAGTTGAGAGTGGTCTGATAGTTACATGCTGTGAAGTTATGCAAAACTTTTTGTCTCTGATGTAAGCAGTAAAATGTTACTTGATCCACAGCTGGATTTTTAAAATGCTGCACTATTTCAGTATGGAAGGCTTCTTGTTGCTTTATGTGAAAGTGATCACGTTCAGGGCTTTAGCTGAAATTGAAACGGTCACCTCAGAATACTTTTGTTAAAAATAGGCAACATAACTGTTGCTGCAATTAGATAATCTAATACAGGCCTTACATCAACATGATTGCGACATGAAGACCATTATGCAGAATCAAGCGAAGCTGAATATGCTCCCATATTTAGTTAGTGCTTCTGAACTTTTCTTTCGAAAGCACCTGTTGCTCCTTTCACCCTCCTAGACTAAGGGAGATGCCTGGTTGGCCATTAAGGTGTATCTTCCTTTCCATGAAAAATCCTTCAATTTACTGACCCGTCTTTGTATTTGAAAAGCACGCCATAGGCTACACTTACTTTTCAATAGTATGCATCCATTCACAGGACAGAACTGTCTTAGCTGATACTCTGAAGGGCTGGTAATTCTGCAAAGGGCTGAAATAATCTGCAAGACTTTTACCAGTAATCCAGTGCTTTTCAGCCAGGAGAGTGTACTATATTCAGTTTTCAAGTTTGATCCACTGATTTGATTGTAGTTACTTTTTTGAATAATTTTTATGTTTAGTTGTGTTGCTGCTCTGCTTCAAAACACGCTTGCAAATTTTAGTGTAGAAGTTTTGAAGAACTGAACAGAAAGATCAACTCAAGCTCTTAGCTTGCTGCTACACAAGGAGAAGTGATAGCAAGGGAAAAGTCACTGCATGTGGAGTGCATAGTTACAGAAATCCTCAGCTTTGGCTTTCACTAACTTTCCATTTCTGATTGCTAAAGAGGGTTTAACTTTTGGGGTGAGAACTGAGAGAAAAGTAGGGATCTAAAGTAGCCTCTTTTCCCCCTAGGTCACCTATGCTTTTTTGTTCTACATCCTTGGTACCCTGTTAGGATAAGACGTACTTATTTCACCTAGTGGGTTAATTCTGGTAGTCTTTTTCTCTCACAACTGGTGGGCTTTGTGGCTGTTTTTTAAGCTTCATAGTGCAAATGGTGATATTTAAAGGTCTGACTAGGAGCTAGTTACTGAATAGCATAAAGCAGAGAAGGGAGAAGTAAACAGACTTGCAGTCTGAAGTAACACAGCATTGCTGTGGGTTTGTGCTTGCAAGATGTTTGAGACATCGCAGCATTGTATGATCAGTAAAATAGTGATTTGTTTCCTGTGGATGGTTATTTCCTCTTAATATAGGGGTATTTTTACTTAAACATTTAATTTGATCTATAAAGCCAAAATATTTCTAAAACATCTTCACTAATTGATGTTGCTGTTGACTTAATACTCCTGTTTTTCTTATACATTACTTAATTAGCAGAATTAATCTCTTCTGATTATGATACTATCATTGCCTACAGTATTACCATATTTTTAAACTGACCTCTCAGTTAAAGAAGTTCTTGCATCAAAATGGTTAGTTACAGTGATTTTCTAAAATCGTTACTAGCAGTTCACACAAGGCAGGATGTTGAAATGAAGCAGTAGACAGGCAGGTGGAAAATACCTTTTTGAGAGGAATTTAATGTAGTGAAAATGATGATTATTTTATTCCAAAAATGTAGAAATGGATGCATTAAGAGATTTATGAATGTTTTGTAATTATTTTCTTTTTGATGGTCTTGTGACTATATTATCTGTGTTGCTCTGTAGCTTACATAGGCTTAGGAGACTAGACTGTTAAGTGTGAGGTATCTCCTGACCTTTCAGAAATGGTTAAGATACTATTGAGAGTTCTGAATCAGATCTGCCGAATTTTTATAAGATGTCAAAGACCCTTCACTTTTTTTCCTTCCCCATAGAATCTGAAAAATATTGTAACATGATTTATATTTTTATTTTCTCCCAAGTCAAGAAACATAATTAAGTGGCTTTTTATTTAAGCTCTACAAAGCCTGAAAATGAATTTGTCTGATGTATTTTGTGATAGATGCTTTTAACATAGCCTACTGAACTTGGTATGTTCTTCAAAGGAATAATATATGGAAGTTGATATAGTCAGTTCCCTGGGTGACACCAAAGTGCTTTATATATTGTTTATATGTGAAGATGTTTGTCTAAGCAATCATTGCATTTTCCAAAGTGTCCATTAGTGCTCAGATCAGAAGTAGATGGACTACCCAGCTGAGAGTAAAGGTATCATTATGATTTAGGACATGATACTTCTGTTTCCATGCACAGTGGATGTGTTCTTTGCTTCCAGGCTTAAGTGGTCACTATACCCAGTAAACTGCCACAAATTCTCTGCCTTTGTGACAGGACTACAGAAATGATGTCATGAGTTATTCATAACCTGAGGAGTTGTTGCTGCCAAAATTTCAGGGGGACTGTCTAAAGGTTTGTGTTAAGGTGCATTGATAGCTGATGTCAGCAGACTCAGTTTGAACCCTTGCAAAACTAGCATGAATATCTGACCAAAACTGTCAAACTAGCAGCTCAGGAGACAGAGGAGTTGGGGTTTTTTTTTTTTGTGTTTTTTTTTGGTTTTTTGGGGTTTTTTTTTTGGGGGGGGGGTTTTTGACATCATCCTCTGTGCATTATTAGTTCATATATCTGCAGCAGGCACAGCTTTGCAGTTTTGTGCTTTTATGGTCAGCTAACTGTTCACATGTTTGAGTTGCAGATTCTTTGGGTTAAAAGCACAAATTAGTTTGCATTCTGAATGTAATGGTGGTGGATGGGGAGGAGATGGAAGAAACCCAGAATGCAAAAAACTCATGAGTCCTGTAAGATGAATACACTGAATTTAAAGATCCCATCTATCTAATATCAGCTGAAATTGGCTTATATTGCTAGATTTCCTTCTGCTAACTTATTTCAAAAGCTTTCTAATAAATGTGGTAATCAGATGGTAAAAGCAAGATATGAGCAGTAGAATTTTTAGGTAATAATTTTTTCATGTATTTGAAATACTGTTCCACTCATGTTCTTTCTCCTTTTTCCTCCCTTCATGCTTTTATGCTGCTTATACAATATTCAGTAATAATTAGAAGTAGTAATATGGGGAAAATGGCATTAAACTGAAAGAGGATAGGGCCCTGAGTGACCTGGTCTAGTGGGAGGGGTTTGAATGATCTTTTAGGTCCCTTCCAACCCAAATAATTCTGTGAATACTGGAATACTAGCCTTTCTTAGCAAGTGGTAACAAATGTGTTCTTGACCTTCTTGTAAACCCCTTCAGAATTAATTTCAGGTTTACCTGAAAGCATCAGATCTTTCAATATTTAAAACTAAGTTGTAGTGGAAGAACTTATGAGACATGGTCTTCCTTGACTTTTTCATGCTCTGCGTCATAACAAAGTATCAGCTTTTCTTCCTGTCACTAATAAATGTTTGTCCTGTCAGTACCTCTTTTCTTTTTTTTCTTATATTACTCCTTAAGTATACTTGGTGCAGAACCATCCAAATTATGTGCTAGATAACTATTAATTTTGTGTGTCTGGTAGGTGCTGACTGTAGAGCTTGTAAACCAAATAGAATAGGTTACTTACGGGTTTATACAAGACACTCTTCACTAATGGGGGTTTCTTTTCTACCAAATTGGCTTTGCATGTCCTGTAGAAATTAAGTATTATTGAGACCTCTGGACCATTGCTAAATTTGGTTAAATTTGACCATTGAACTTAAACATTACTAGAGAAGGTTAACAAACAGAAGAACAGGCAGTATGATTGCATAGGTCTTATTTCTCTAGGAAACCAGGCCAACAACTGAAATGTTTCAAACAGCATTCTTGTTGGAGTTCAAAATAATATTTGTCATCCTGTTCCTAATACATGTGATGGTTGATATTTCTTGTTCTCAGTTTGATTAGGTTAATAGCTGGTTTTCTGAAGTCTTTAGCCCTTTTGCCTGCTTTTTACTTTTAAGGATGGTTAATGCTTTTGGTAAAACTGATTGTTTGTAGACTGCCTTTTGCTGTCAGGCAAATTTTTGCTGCTGTATAAACTCTGTTGTTCATGGAATCATATAATTGTTCAGGTTGGAAAAGACTTTTAAGATTTTTGAATCCAACTGCTAGGTTAACACTGCTAAGTCCACCACTAAACCATGTAAGGACCACATCTACAGGTCTTTTAAATACCTCCAGGGATGGTGACAACCACTTTCCTGGGCAGCCTGTTTCAGTGCCTGGCCATCCTTTCAGTGAAGAGATTATCCCTTCCATCCAATCTAAACCTCCTCTGGTGCAACTTGAGGCTGTTTTCCCCTTGTCTTATCTATTGTTACTTGGGAGGCAGGCACTCATCTCGCTTACAACCTTTGTTCCACAAACCACGTCAACTGTTTTGCTATATTCTCTCTACGCTTTTATGTTCACTATGCTGAATATGTCTTATTTAACAACTGAACACTCTGACAGCTTGTTATGAGTGAAAGGCCTTATTTCCTCCTTTTTTTGCTAATAGGGTAAGATGTTAACTGGCAGAAGGATGTTACAAGTTAGGGAAAATACAATCATGATCGTTACCTTAGTAACACTTAAGTAATTTTCTGGGTATCTTTCAGTACTTGGAAACTCTCCTCTGTTAGACCTAAATAACAACTTTTTCTTCTTTGAAAGCCTTATTATGAGAGTGAGAGTTTTCTTAAGTGTATTATTTCTGACGGTTTTAATACGGGAAGGTTTTAATACAGTTTCTAGTGTCTCCCTCACATGTTTTTTTCAACAGATCTATTGAATATATTTTTAGTTACATTTAGTTTTTCCTTGATGAGGACTCTTGAAATTCTAGCCTTGGTGTGAGTAGCATTTTACAAGTATCATTCATGGTAATATACTAAGTAAATTACTGAACATTGTCATGCTACGGTAATGAAGTAAGCTTGAGTGCCTCAGCCCTGTTCTGTTCTGTTACTTGATTCCCCGACACACAAATTGCGCTTTTGTACTTACTTTGGTCTTTTTAAGCAACAGAAGCTGCCCCTCAACTTATACGTATCCAGTTTTCTAATTAAGATGCTCACATGGAAAGTATGTAGCAAACTTCCCTCCTGCTCATTTAAACCAAGGGTATGCCCTGATTTAGGGGTAGAACCTCTAATCCTTCACAGGTATTCCCATGCTGTTTGTGACCAGGAGAGAACCTACTAGTACAGCATGCTGTGGAGTGAGCCCAGCAACAACTGGGACCATATCCACCAACAAATCCAGCCCTCCAACATGCTTTGAAATGTTATTTGAAATGTCATGAGTAACAGGGGAGAGAGACTCTCTTAGATTCCAGAACTTGTTCTGGTGACTGTCATCTGAGTTGCTAAGAAAATACAGAATATGCTCGATCAAATGAACTTGAGTATTCCAGGCAGAAAATTAACTGAGCTTCTTTTAAATGTGGAAGTTGTGCTGTTTCTTTTTCTCTGGCCTTAAACATGTGGGAAAGAAGATCATTTCTAAGCAAAGGGAAAAGGAAATTGTCTCATATTTATTAAATCCTTTTCCTATCAGGAAGTATGCATCAGGATTATATGCTTGGCAAGCAAGAGTACATATTTTGGCACATTTTTCTCTTTGTAACTTTAACAGCCTGCCAGCATTGCAGGCAACACTAGCAGCAGTCTGTGTCCCAGACAGTTTTGATTATAAATCCCAGTCTCTGCAGTGGGGCAGAAAGATCTGTGGGAATGGGTACTATTTGGTATCCTTGGCTCCTTTTCCTTCGCTGGTACACTGGGAAAAGAGATGGTAGGGGATAGATGGAGAAGACAAGATTATGGTCAGGCTTCTGCTAACTCCCTCTGCATCCTAGTTAAATATCCTGTGAATAAAAATCCTGTGTAAATTTGAGGAGAGTCCAGGCTTGTTGTGATGGAACTGATGGTCTGCAACCTAATTGTATGTGAAAGATCTCCAATAAAGTATTGTTTGAGTGCACCAACCCCCAGAAATACAAATGGCATTGCCCACACAGGCATTCCAGAAATTGTGGACACAGTCTTTTCTTGCTTATCAAATGAAAAGTTAAAGGGTAAATCTCTTTTAAAATTCTTTTGGGACCAAACATAGTGTTGTGAACTTTAATCCTCAGTCCGTGCTCAGCCCTATATTGCTAACTGTGCCATTTCAGGTGAGAGTGGCTTCCCCATTTACACAAAAGCAGGGGAAAAATAGCTGAGCATAGTTGATTGCTGTTAAGACTTTCTGTGAGAGTGATGATCATGCTGCTGAAATAACTCAGACTTTTTAAATGAAATGCAACTGAAGTGTGAAGAGAGACAAATGAGGAGAGTAGATGTTCTTGTATGGGAAAGATTCTGAGGAAAAGGCTGAGTGTCCAGCTATCCTTTGATTTTCAAGAAGAGTTTAGTGCCTTTAGTGCTTGTTTTTTTCAGATACTCAAATTGTTTACGTAAGCATGCTTAACAAGGTAGATAAAGTATTACATTAATACAGCTTGAGTGTTACGTCAACTTCTTGTTCTTCAAAGTCACTTGAATAGAATACAGTTCTGAAATTTTTCAGGAGCATTCCATCTACAAATCCATTTTATTGTGGTTTTGTGGAATGAATATGAAGAGTAGCAAATAATGGAATTCCATATGTCTTTCCAACTTATGTCTTCAAACAACTTCTGTTGTATTTAAAACTTGCTTTAAAATGTTTAAAGCTTACATATTAAAGTCTAGAATATTGTCTTTAATATTAAAGTAAATGTTTTTAGCAGATGGGAGAGAAATGTATAAAGAATATTTTGGATAATTTTTGGATTGTAAACTGATTTTATGGAGCAGTTAAGTTACATGTTTAAGTTTTGGTTAAAATGCGATTTTTTTTTCTGGAAATATTTTTTTTAATCCAGTCAAGTTTTTCTAACACTAGGGAGATTTTAAGTTAGCATCTTAACAAAAAATGGAAGCTTATCTACTGACATTCTTTTTAACTTCATGTAAGCCATGTATTGTGGTCTATTTTTATGGCATGTAGATTTCTTATATAGCCATTCGGTTGTGTGAAATGACATAAACTGTTGGTGCTCTTAGGTTAGTTTTATCACATGTCTGTTGGTCTGTGGTTTGATCTCAAATGTAGCTTTTAAAGTCTGGAACAAGGAAAGCTGAAGTTACAAAGAGTAAAAACTCCAGTTACCGTGCACATAGAAGCCACTCTCTGTAATGCAAAGGAATTGGATTAACAAAACTAATTATTTATTTTCCCTCAAGGGCAAACTGAAGTGCTGCCAATAAAAGGACTGTTGAAATAACTGCTGTCTTCCATAGTTTCCTTGTATCTGCTACATCTGAAGTGTTTTGTATCTTTTAAGAATCAAGGTATTGAAGGAGACTTTGTCATGAAGATAAAGGAAGGTTGTTTTTGTTTTTTAATCTAGCATGAAATTGAAATTGAGTTCATAACATCACAAACGTGTCTAAGCTGTTTCCTGAAGGTATTTTACAAGACTAGATTTTTCTGTAGAGAGATTCAAGAAGTGGATTCCCAAAGCCAGTACCATAACTTGCAGAGATTGGTCTTTACCTCTAGGTATCGATCCTGAGTCAAGGATCCTGCATCTCATATCTGAGGACTTGGTATTTCACAAGACATTGTAACCATAGGCAAGGAAAAAGAAATTACATTATTGTTACTATTTACCTTAATTGTATCATATTGATCAGTCATTAAGGTGGTGTTAATTAGCAGAGAAGTGTTATTGTTGATTTCACAGACTAAGTATTGTTTGTATAGTGTGAAAACAAACAAAGGTTTGATTACTTGTTATAATTCCTTTGGCAGCAGTTCTTCATTTAGGATACTTCTGCCCCTGTACGTACTTCTTTAGTCCCTCTTTTCCTTACCACATGAAGGGACTGAATTGTACAGAGGGATTGTCCCTTTTTTACTTCTGTTAGCTGTTTAGGTGGCTTCTCCTTAAACAATATGCCTGAAGTAGTTAATTTTAGATACCAGCTGGGAAGTCGCATATTAAACCAAAATTGTAATGAGCATCTGTAGCCTTACTAGATGGTACCTAACATCCTTCTTCCAGGTATGGAATTGCTGTTCGTTCAGTTTGTTAAAAATTAACTTGCTTAGGAATGGACACAATTGATGTGCACTGCAATGAAAAGTTGAATGAAAGAACATTGTAAACAATTTTTTGGGGGGATACCAAATGGGGGAAGATTTAACTGAATGGATACCTGTCGCTGTTGAGCGGCTAGCTGAGGAATGACCCAAGGTCTCAGACAAGGAAAGAGAGAAGAAGAGAGCTTTATTGTTTTGAATTCCATATATATAGAGTTTACAGAGGTGCCCCAGATTGGTCAGCCCGAGACCTCCCCCTAGGCCCAATTGGCCAAGCCCGAACTGACCTAATCCGGAGAAGTTGTTTGCAAAACATCCAAACTTTATCTTGTTTATGAAATATAGCAAAATGTTCCCACGGGAAAGACCTGTGCTAGCCACAGATACCATATTTTAAAAAATGGTTCTAACTTATCTACCAATTCAGTCATGCACCTGTTTGGTATTCCTGAATGAAAGGAACAATACTTATTGCTTTAATGAGACACAAAAGGAACTCTTTAAAATTATTACTGAAAATACTTTATGTCTATGACATAGTTCTGGCTAAGCTGCAAAGCTCTTAATGACTAACAGATTATGAAGAATAGTGAAGAAACGTTTTTAAACACCTAAAGAATGAGCCTATGGCTGAGACGTACTGGCAAGTTGTAGATATTGCAGATATCAAGAAGAATGTTTAAGGGAAATGCAGATGTGATAAAATAGTTTTTAAGATATATATGTATGCCCTGAGTTTGGGTAAAATGCAGGTAGCTGATGGCAACAGTTCAATTAAGTGTAGCTGTAAACAGAGGACAGCTGTAAAGGGATGAAGAATTTATAGTATAGCTTTGTAGTGTAATTGCAAGTTTTATGCAGAAGAATGCCTCCTGAGGCACTTCGGGAGGATCAAGTAAAATAATTCACAGTGAATTTAGCAGTAGCTGGAAACAAACTAACTTCTTTTTTTGTTCCAGTAGTAGTAGTAGCAGCAGCCTGCTTTCTTTCTCTACCCACCCTTACCCCCCGCAAAGAACGAAGTTTAACTGAAATGCTTAGTTTAAACCCCTGTGAGGGCTCATTGGAATGATTATACAAAAATTGGCCAAACAGCTGGGGTTTTATAACCAAAAGTTAATGCTGGGGGCAAAGTCATAGTTTCAATGTTTTTGGAAGGAGGGGGTATAAACAAAATTTGCTTTTGTTATATGCTTTGCTTAACAGTTTTTGTCACTGAATTAATCTGTTGTTGGGGCTGATAAGGGCAGCAAAACCTCAGTCTAAAACCTAAGGATAGGATTCTCTGGGTGGAGGCTCTGTTTTGTCTGCTTTGGCACAAAGGCTGGCTGTGAGGGTACTGATGCTGAGCGTGGTCTGCAGCCCACTCCTCTGCCTCTGCATCCTTACCTGTTCTGTCCTGGCATTTATTATGGTGAGGGAGGGTAAGACTCCTGCATGTTGTTGCAACAGCTCTCTGTTGCGAAAGGCAGAGGCAAGCTAGAGCAAAGCTTAATTCCTGCAGTATCCTTAGCTGTGTTTCTGTTCTGGTTGAAGGTGGTGAGATTCCTGGGAAGCTGTCAAAGGTTGGTCATTTGGGCAGAGAGAAGTCAGGAGCACAGTCACAGCACTGAGGCTGGGAATGTCACTGTGACTCCTAAACTATGTAAGAAAGAATGGAAGTTGGAGCTGGTACTGTTGCTGCAGCAAAAATGAATTTAACTGGAAAAAGCTAGTTTTGTCAGTACTCTTGGGAAACCTTTAATTTGTGCTGCCGTGTCCCTAAACTTTCAAATTAATCAAATGGCTAATGGTGTTACTCTGTCATGTGACTGGTGTGTCCTAACAGAATAGGCAAAAACTAAACATCAGCTGTGCTTAAAAGTGTCTTTGTGATTTGCGTTTGGGAATGCATTAATAATAAGTGATACCATACATCTCCTCTGATAGCTTTTATTTTCTTTAAAATAAACTTCCTTTTGATTCTTCGGCTTATCAGGATGTTAGAAATAGGATAAAGGGTTGAAGTAACCTTGAAAAGCTTTAATGTTTCAATAATGAGTACAAAACTTAAAGCTAAGGTAATTTGAGAAATGTGGTGCTTGACCTATGATACTGCTCTAGTTTGCTGTTAGAATTGGAGGAACTAGCCAAACCAGTAAAGCCACTGTGTAGAAAACAGTATTCAGGAAAAATACATTCAAGAAATCCTTTATAAATCAAATAAATATGTTAACTACCATGAAAGCCTTCAATTTCTTAAAAAAATGTCAGTGCATAATACTGGAATAAAGATGGTTGTGTCATGGCAATAGAAAACTTTTTACTACTAAAGATTTAATTTGTCAAATTTGCTTCTTTCTAATATTTCTGAAGGCATGAAATATTCACCTTTAAGACTGTTTTCTACTCATTTCATAGTATAAGCATTTGAAGAGATTTTATCGTTAGAATTTACCATTAGTTATGCCTGACATATTACTTGGATGCCAATCTTGCAGTTACCGTGACAATGAGTTCTGAGATGATCAAGTGTATTTCCTATAACTTTTAATGCATGTAGTGTCATAGAAAGATATTTCTCCGTTTCAGGAAAACAGTATGCTTCAAATTGGATCTGGTTATATATTTACATTAGATTCCAAATGCATCCACAGGTTAGAGATATTGCCAAGTCAGTCATTGCAAAGTAAGGTGCTGTGTGTCCCAGCATAAAACAAATTTTCCTTGAAAATTTTATTTCTGTGGAGTAAGTTTCTCATTGTTGTGTGTAGTCAGATGCAAACAGTTGTATTATGTCAGTCTATTAGAATTTTGAAAAGGAGATTAGGAGAATCTCGAGTACAGGTTTAGTCACTTTTTTTTTTCCTACAGCAAGTATTCCTTTAAAGATCTTGAAATTTCCAGAAATGTCCATGATTTTAAATGGGCATTGAAATGGACATGGTTTAATAGCCAGTAGGAAACAAAATTGTTCATAGTTGTTTACTGCTATC
This sequence comes from Entomyzon cyanotis, assembly GCA_024500445.1. Taxonomy (NCBI): domain Eukaryota; kingdom Metazoa; phylum Chordata; class Aves; order Passeriformes; family Meliphagidae; genus Entomyzon; species Entomyzon cyanotis. The sequence continues at coordinate 20,376,787 of JAKEPQ010000871.1, forward strand.
CTGAAGTAGCACTGCTGTTGAAGTGACAGTAAACTTCATTGCCCTGTGACTTCACACCAAAATTTTTATTTGGTGAGAATCCAGGAGTTGCACATTCTTTGTAGATGGGGAAGGATCAGTAGTAATTAATGAGTGGGAGTGCTGAGTACAGTGTATCCACATGGATTCACTGTCATCTCAGGATGATGCTGGGATGTCCCCATGGCTAGTGATGATTCAGGTGACCATGTTAGCCACTGTGATAGCCTGATATTGATAACTAATTTGGAAGAGGACCCACTTCTAGGCTGCCAGAAGATACATTTGCTGTAGTTGCAGATTGTCTGGGACCACACTGTTGCTCAAGGGGTGAAGTGGAATCAGTTAGTTAGCTTTTCTAAGTCTTATTTATATAAATATATTTGTCTTATGCTTAAGTCCATCAAGAATATTTGAAAAACAACATTACATTTCAGACTTAATTTTGAAACGGAAGACTACTGTAGAAGTGACAACTGGCAATTTCTGGGAATTTATAGATAGTCTGTATTAAATACCTGTGTAAGGTGTATATAATGAGGGACATTGCCATCAGTGCTTTCTGATAGGAAAGAACTTGTAGACTAGGGAGGTAGCAGGGGCACAATGTTAAAGAGTTAACAAACCAGCGATCAAAATCCACCCATTTTATGAAGAGAAGCCTGATAGCCCAATTTTGTGGATGAGATTGCTGCAGTGGATTTTTGTGTTGCTTTATTTTGCTTAGTATTTACATCTGTTAATTGACAAGTGACAGAATTACATTTTCAGTGCATGAATCCCAAACGTGAGCATTGCTGAATTAGAGGTTTTAACCATGGCAGACTTGGTGTATTTGCTCATTGAGGCGCTGGTGTGTCTGACCTAATTGGGTCATAAATTCCAGCTTTTGTTCTCAGCCTTTTTCTGAGGGCTGGTCAGACTTTAATACAGATTGCTGCATGAAAAATTGCTTCTCACTGAGTACTTTGGAAAATTTGACAATAGTAACCCTTTGGAGCCTAAAAAGGTTTCCTGAAAGGTATTGGCTTGCGTTAGTTACTTCAGTTTTTTGGGGTAGTTGCAGTGCTGCTCTGTTGCTTTACTGTTTTGACACCTACAAGTTGAATGGTATCGTGATTTGTAGCTTAGTGGGAAAGTAACCAGGAGTTTTGCAATACTAATATTTTTGTGCTTAGAAAGAAATAACTCAAAATGTGTAATTTCATTGAACTGGAAAAAGTCGTATTTCATGATACCAAATACTTAGAGAAGCTAAATTAAATTTCTGTAAATGCGGGAATAGGCATGATGCTCTTCATAGAAGTTTTTATGTGTGTATATACATATATATATACACACACTTTCTTAGACAACTCTGGTATACTGGGGGTTTCTTATGGAACTAAGTTATTAACTTCCATTGTAAAAGTAGTTCCATTCAAAGCAGATTTGCTTCTAGCAGCCAAAAATGCGCTTCAAGACAAGAAATACCTAAGTAGCTGCCTAATATAGTGGCTCTGTTATTTAGATGGAGTGCATTGTGTTACATGATTGAGTGTTCTTATGGAGGACTAATTATACTCTGACTTGTAGGCAAATCTTACTGCAATAAAAATAAATTATCTATGATTTGTCTGGAAATCTTTTCTGTCAGAGTTAAAGAAATACCTGATCTCTATGTTGTGAGAATTGCAATGCTGGTTTGGTCAGGTAAATTGCAAAACACAGCGTAATGCAAATCAGAGCATTCCAAACTGTCAGCATATGCAGTACTTCCACAATTTTTCTCCAGATAAATGTGTGAGGTTCTGGCAGAGTGTACAATGATGTCTGCCATGTCTCCCACGAAGGTTGCCCTGTAGCATCCTACTGCTGCCAAAAGGATGGGTGGGTGATGCTTCTGTACCTTGCCAAGGAACTTAATGGCGGGTTGCTTCAAGCGGTGCTTCTATAGTTGGGTTTCTTTTTAAACTTAGTTGTAGATAATTTCTAGGTTTATCTGCATATCCTGACTGAAAATGTTAACACTGGAAATCTGGGATTTTTTAGCCACTACATTTTTAATTATATCCTGTTTTTAAAATGGAAGAGATGAGAACTGTAAGGCTGGATATTGTGCAAGTGTTCTGCATATGGCACACAAAAAGGCAGGATTCAATGAGTTGCTCTAGTTAAAAAAATTTTTTACATATTCAGTTTTGGCCATTACCAGTTGAAAATTCTTAAAAGACTTTAGCATTTACAATGATCTGAATGATTTTCTGATCAATCTTTATTATAATAGAAATTTAAATGATGTCTCATGTAGGAGGGAATTTCCTGAGGAATCCTCAGCTGAATGGCAGATAAGACTGTAGTATAGAGAATTACAGAATGGCTGGGGTTGGAAGGAGCCTCTGGTGATCACATAGTCCAACCTCCCTGCTAAAGCAGGTTCACCTACAGCATATTGTACAGGATCATGGAGAGGCAGGTTTTGAATGTCTCCAGAGAAAGAGACTCCACAACTTTCCTGAGCAGCGTGCTCCAAGGCTCTGTCACCCTCACAGTAAAGAAGCTTTTCTTCCAACTCAGAACTTCCTGTGATTGAATTTGTGTCCGTTGTCCCTTGTCCTGTCACTGGGTACCACTGAAGTGTTCTTGACACCTGTCCTTACAATATTTGTGCACATTGATAAGATCATGTTGGTTGTCTCTAGGCCAAGCAGTCACAGTTCTGAGAGAGATGCTCCTGTCCCCTAATCACCTTTGTAGCCCTCACTTTGGCTGTCCAGTAGTTCCTTGTCTTTTTTGAGCTGAGAAACTCAGAACTGGACACAAAACTCCAGGTGCAGCCTCATTAAGGATGAGTAGAGGGGCAGGATCACCTCCCTTGACGTGCTGGCAGTGCTCTTTCCATTGCGTCCCAGGATACCATTGGCCTTCTTGGCCACAAGGGCACACTGCTGGTTCATGGATAGCTTGTTGTTCGCCAGGATCCCCAGGACTGCAGAGCTGCTGCAGGTCAACTCCTAACTTGTACTGGTGCATGGAGTTATTCCCTGCTGGTCTTGGTTGAACTTCATTCAACTCTGCCCAGCTCTCTAGCCTGTCCAGGCCTTGCTGAGTGGCCCACACTCATTTATGTGCAAGTGTTTAAAAAATGTGTGTACTCACGCCTAACTCCTCTGTCTTTTTGTAGCTGCTAGTGCATAGTGACAATTCTTGGATTAGCAACGTCTGGATCTTTTAGAGCTCATAGCTGTTACTTACATTACTTGCATGACTTCATTAACCTGACACTGTGAGCAGGGCTAGTTAAATGCATGCAGGTGTGTTGGTCTGACTGCTATTTGGCAGCTCCTGATTGTCCTACAGCCTGCTAGCTCCCAAGCCTTTTTGCATTCCTTCTGCAGCTCCTGCACTTTCAATGACAGCTATGCTTTTGGTCTCTCAGCACAAACAGCTATGCTGCTTGTGTCAGGTGTCCTGTGAGCTACTGTGATGGGGTTAAAATGACATTTTCTTCCATAAGCACCTGATTTGGATGAAATATTATTAGTGCCATTTAATATTAAAATTTAAAGTTTTAATTAACCTACTGTCTGTGTGAGCATGTTTTGAGGTAAATACTAGAACTATTGCTTGAAGGCTTTCTTTTGTTTCTCCTGTGAAACTAGGATGATGAAAGACTGTGAGACTTCTAGTTTTAGCCTATGGATAATCAGAGGAAAGCAACTTGTTTGTTCACAAACTTTCCAGCAGCCCTGTAATGGATCTCTCGTGGCCGATGCATGTGACTATGTTGCTTGTAAATTGACCATGCTTGAGAGCACTGATGATAAAATAAATGAGTGGATTATTTTTCACAATAGGCTGTTATGACTGACAGTGATTAAATTATGAGAGAGTGCAGAACACATTCTTTGAGTGGCTAAAAACAGTTGTCCGTTCAAAGCAGCAGAGAAAGTACATTGGGTTTCTGTGTTCCTATTCTGAAAGATTGAAGTGGTGCATAAAGGAGATGCTGAGCACTATGACAGCAATGTAAGTTGACAAAGTCCTAGTTTCAGTTTTGGTGAGTGTTAGGAGGTTTGAACTGTTAGATATTAAAGACTTGGAATAGGCCTTCTGGGTCATCAAGAATTGAAAATAAACTACACCTCTTTCAAGACCTTTGCAAGTATCATTGCAAGGTTTTTTTAGTTTGTCAGTCCAATTGCCTTTTGGGGAAGGTGGTCCCAAAATCTCATTCATTTATTGTATGAAAAAAACCCAAACCACTTAACTTGTATTTAATATAATTAGTCCAGAAATTTATAAGCATTCATTTTTAGATCAGATTTTCTCAATTAAATTGTTTACAATTTCTTTCCACTGTAATGTTACTATATAGTTCAGACTTCCTTATCCAGTAGTACGGGAACTCGGAAAGCTGTTGTAGCTTTTGTATTACAGCAAACGAATGAGCATAATATATGTGTGTTTACAATGTGCTTTCCTTACTCTTACAGTAAGCCTAATTTTATTAATGAGTAATGTGATACAGAATATTTAGTAAGTTAAACATATTTAGAGACTTCATTAAGAATTGCTATCAATCACCTTAAACTTCTTGAGCTATTTTGATCTGTGCTGCCCAGCATGTTGCCTGCCTTATGTTCCTGAGAGGTGGGGGTTGTGTGGCACTCCAGCAAAGTGCTGCAGCAGAGAGGCTGCCTGCCAGCCTTGTGTAGCGCTGTGTTGGAGTCAGTGTCTTATGGTACTGAGGTGTCACGAATGGAGGAAGGGAGTACAGTAAGGAGAGGAACACTCACCTAACTCTTTTTGTCTGAAATGTCTAATGTTATTGATAGATCTGATGATTTAAAAATCTGTTTTGATATTTGTGTTGGAAAAGATTCAAATTGTATTGCACATTGCCAGTGAAGATGGATTAATCCGGGTGGTCCCCCTGCACTGTGCAGAGCACTGAGCCAGCTAGATTGTTGACATAGATGTTGATATGATACGTTTAGCTGTAACTATTTCATTTGCAAAAAAAAACCACCAAAAAGTCTTAATGGATAATGAGAGGTTAAGAAAGTACAAGCTTAAAATAAAGGGTTGTTAGTGTTCAGTCTTAAATTCATCGAGTAGTTACACAGCTCTGATACAAAGGGAGTCATTTGTTTGAAGTGTTTTGGCAAGGTGGAACTACCATACACGGTTGTGGACAAAGTTGTTCATTCTGTTTTTACGCTATTCAGCTGCAGAGTTTGTATGAAACATTTCCTTGGAGGGGTCATGATCCTGAAGTAGCAAAATACATTGGATATTCATGTGACACGTGCATGAAGGGCCCTAACTGGGAAATCAGAGTTTATGGTTCTTTTGAAACTCCACCCTGTTTATTGAGACACTTTAAAATTGAAGAATTTAGTTCAATAATAGTTCAGTCATTATTTTTTCTTTAACATTTCATTCACCAAGAGTACGTACATGATTTCAAGCATGAAAAGAAATCCCTGTGTTAAAGGAAAATCTATGGTGCTGTTCAAGTTATTAACCTTATCTAAGATATGAATAGAATAATGCATATTAGAACTCTGTTAAAGTCTGGGTTAGAATAGTATGGATATTTGGTAATGTATCCTGTAGGGATCAGAACTCAGTGTATAATTTTTGGCACTGGTGATAGCTAGGTTAAAGCTAGGGAGGGTGTGTTATTTATATAGTAGTCCTATTTCTTGTTCATACTGGAAGTAAATCTGTTGGCTCACTAGGAGCACCTCTGATTCAAGATTTCAGTCAAAATACTTACTTCTGCCTGGGATTAGTCTCGTTCCTTGCTTGCTGATTACATATTTGTAGTTTCACAAAGGTAAGGAATAGAGTTTAATAAGGGAGACTAAATTCAACAGATTTTCTTTCCAATGGCCATGTCTACATTTGTTTGGGAAGTTTTCAGAAAGTATTTATCCTATGGTCAAAAATGGGACCACAGCTGATGTTGATGTAGTTAAGTGAATTGGATGAGGTACCAAAAATGCTGCAACTTGGGGTACCAGCCCCAAAATTTAATGGGTATATCTGAGTTTTACAGTTATTCCTTTTTAACTACTTTTAGTTTCTGAAGTAGTTTGGGTATATACAGACACATACTTGCTGCTTTGAGATACTGGAGAAAAGCAGTGATGAGAACATACATTTTCTAGAGATTTGTGATTTTAAAAAGGGAAATGTTGGGTAAGAAATCCATGTTTTTCAGCAGTACCATTTTTTGTGATATGGTTGGATCAGCAAAAGAGGTATGTCACATACTGATGTTCTTTATTAGTTACCAATCTAAAGACAAATTTATGTGCTGATGGATGTGTTCAGAATAGCACTGTGAATTGTGATATGGCGTCTTCCATCTTAAGCTGTATATAGTTTTGTTTGGGAATTAAATACTGCCTGTTAAGAATTGATGTGACTGTAAATATTTGGACACCAAACTTAAATTCAGAAAAGGGATAGCTCAAACTTCAGTTGGATACATTTGTACTATTAAACTAACCCATTGCAAGCTTCTATCGCGCGTGGCAGAATTTCTGATACATCTTACTCTTCAAAATAGGGTGACAGACTGTTAGTGACATGGCAGAGCTGTAAAGGACCACTGGTATTTTCTGATGGGTATGCAAGAGATTAGGGAGTAGGAGTGGGGAAAAAGCATTGCTGCTTTGTATACTGTAAGTGACCATAGGGGTTCACCATGTGTGTAATTGAGTATCACAACAGCAATGCCAAATGTAAGATTACATTGCTGCTGAAATAAATACATTTTGACAACTATTGAACAAAAGGAAATGGGTTTTTTTGAGAAAAATCTTGGAATTACCTGTGTACAGGCAAATGCACACAGTTTGACAGAGCACTAATTGCTGCCAACCAGTTGAAATCAGAGGATGTATTCTTTAAGATAGTTGTTTGATCAAATCAGTACAACCTGTACAGTTAGAAAACCTGAGAAATAATGCCCTTCTGTAGGCTGTGCTGACCTTTTGACGTAACAAGTTTTTCTCCGCTGTATTGATGGACTTGGTCAATAAATATTGGCAACAGGGCAACTGATTTAAAAGTAGGGTGTGTAACGTATTCGGATAGTTGTTCTAGTTGTTTAAGAAATACAACTTTCCTGTTTCAGGACATAGTTAGGTCTAGTTCTATTTAGAATGTACCTGAAAGTTGGCATCTAACCTTCAGGGCTTTTGTTGCTTTGCCATACAGAGAACTTATGATTACTGGTGTATCCTTTCTGAAAAAACTCTCTCTTTATTCATGAAAAATTAGACTGAATACTTTAGAAGGGCTTCAGTGATGTCTCAAATAAAAACTTGAAATATGTTTAGAAAGCACCTTTAGGGAATATAACAGTCACTTCTTTAAGAACTTGAAGATTTTAACATTTTCAAACTAGTTGTCAGATCTGTTTGAGTGTCTATAATTAAAGCAGCGTAAAAGAGTTTTTAAAACACAGCAATACAAATTTCTTTGCAAAACAACTAATTTTTTTTCTCTAAAAGTCTTTTATAAATGTTACCTTTTTCATGAACTTAGTTTTTAAATGTTAAAGACTTTTCTTGGATCATTCTCAAAGTGCTCAGAGCTAGAAGAAGAAAAACTTGCTTTAAAAGAGCTTCTTAAAATTTGTTTGCATTCCTTTTATTCTTGCTGTGTTTCCTGAAGGGATTAAACACTAAGTAGAAGAAATATTGCACAGCTTCCAAGAAACTTCAGTATTCTTTCTTTTTCTGCAGACCCGTTATGCTAGGAATTAGTGGAAAGACAAATGACATCTTTCCCTCTTACAGTTTTTCTTTTGATAATTGATTTTTGTTCCTGCTGGGTTTATTTTCATTTACTCAAGGATGTATTTATTTTCACAGACTAAAGGATTACTATGGATTAGTTAGAGCCAATTCTCAAAGAAGTGTCATTGTCAAAATTGAGAGAAGAAAAAGACTGTGATGTTTCTACCACCTCCGCATGAGGTCTGCAAGCAGTAAAACCTACTCCAAGTTGAGTAATGAAGAATATATGTTTTTGCTGAAACTTTATATTTATTCTTCGATCTGGAAAATTTACTCCTTAAATAAACACAGTCTTCATTTAGAGAGAAGATGAGGGATATTCTTTGTCTGCTGGGCAGATTGCGGCTCTCCATGTATCTTAACGTGTGCTGAGATTAACATAGCCTGTGCAGCACAGCATGAGCTTAAACCCTGGCTCAGATTGAGCAGTCATAAAATGGATTGGTGACTTAGGCTATTCATCCCAGCCATGACAGTTTAAAGGAGGTCGCTGACAACGTCAACAGAGCATACAGTCCTTTTCTTCTACACAGGCTTTGCCTTGAGGTTTTTGTCAGGCAGAATCAGAACTTTTTAGGCCTCCCACTTTCATCTCCATTAATCAGAGGCTGTTCTGGAAGAGATACATTATGAAAGGAAATCTGGTGTTTGTTTTTGATACCTGTAGTCCCTTCAGTTGGGGAACGCAAAGTTCTCCATAGAGACCTACGTATTCAAGAACATAATCAATCCATGCTTTTCACAACATGGTATTTTGGGAGATTTGAGCAGAAAAATCTGGTGATTTATAACATTCTCAGATTTTATTATCTCTTTTTTTTAAAGAGTGTTTCTGTCACTTCCCCAGTTATTTGGGATATTGAAAACACTTACTGGAATCTATGTGGTGTAGCAAGGAAGAAAAACTGAGTATCTTCAGCCTCCCAGGACATCTTTGTGATATTTTGGCTGTACTGGTTTCCAGTTGCTTTGGGCAGAAAGCAAATCCCAATACTAAGTAGTAGTATAGTTGTGATTAAAAAATTAGCTGCAGAAAAGCATTCTGTGTTTCTGAAGCTGTTTCATTCATATTATGTATTTGCCTGTGGCTTAATTTGTCATTACTTGAATGACTTTTAAGTACTACATTTGAATTTTTTTCGTTTTAATCAGTTGGCAAATAGAGAGGTTCACATAATTTTTGTGAACAGCTTATTTTGCTTGTTCTTCTGTGGATATAATTTGAAAGAAAAATTTCAGCTTTCATATTAAATTGTTTATATTCTTTTTGTTCAGGTGAGGTGCTAAACTATCTGGATGTAAGCCAGGCTCTTGACACAGTTTGGCACCCTGGCTTTCTAGCAATAGTGATGGAATTACGAGTGGAGGACATAGTACTTAATTGATAATCAGGAAGATTCTAAAAAAAGCAAGTAAGATTAAGTGAAGGTACCAGAGGGGAGGGAGAAGAAAAGAGGATGAAAGAGATGCTTATACGTGAAACTAATATGAACTAAGAAGTGTTTCAGTGTTTTGCAAATGGTGAAGCCCACACATGATAGCTGAAAACAGCTATGTTGTTCCTATGTCTTGGGAATTTTAGGGGATCTGTATCCCATTACAGGATTATGGAACCTCATGCTCCAACTGAGTTCTTTCTGCACTGTTTTCGTCTGAATGTCTCTTGATTATATAATTATATGTATATTTTTAAAAGGCTTAATTGTTCGTTTTAGCATTGAGTAACACAAGCTGGTAATACATTTTCAGAATAAGAATTATATAAATAACCTTTGTGACATATTTTTGGATAGTTTAGCATAGCTTCTATTTCATGTGAAGTATTGTACAATATTTTATATATTTCACATAACCATTGTGGGAAAAAATATTATTTTGTCTCTTCAACAATTTGAAACTCTTCCTTGGAAGTCATACCAAATGTACTGTATTACTTATCTGTATATCTTAAAAGGAATGCCTTCAGTGTTAGTCTGTTTCCTATTTCCAGTAAGTTTAATATTTAAAATTTTTATCTCAACTGTTACAGTTGAGACATGTGCAGTCTGAAATTCATTCTCCTTTGTTAAAGATGACAATGAAACATTGTTTTAATTGGCATGAGAAATGCTGCAGTTATTCTTTGCGGAAAGAAGACTGCATATTCATTTTGCTTCAAGTATTGAATTGTTTCTGTGCAAATGTGGTCATGGTAATTAATGAAGTTGCAGGGAATCACGTGATGACAGCAGTACCTTGTAAGACTAATCTGCTAGCACAGAATTCTTCGCCTGACGAGGATTTGGTTCATTTTGTACATAAATGTGGTGAAATCTAATTATCTTGAATTCTAACATGTAGCTAATGTTGTCTGTTTGCTCCAGACTTGAATTGGACTTCAGCATTTCAGTGATGTCATACAGCATGAATTAGCTTGGAATATTCAACGTGAAAATGTTATATCACTTGATGTGCACAAACTTTTAGCTTGTGTAATAGTTTTAGTAGAAATTGAGCTGGGAATACTTCTGTTCTTGTTTATCATTTTAGAAGTAAAAAAGCTAATTTCATAACTCTTTGTATGTTTCATAACTACCATATAAACCAGTTTTGACACTCTGTACATGTAATACAATTCTTGTGCGTGTCTAGAGGACCTCATAATGTAAGGTCAAAAGACTTGTTTCCACTTCTCTTCTGTATGAAGTTGAGAAGATTGCTTTTGTCTAAGGAAAACTAAACCTCCCCTGTGGACCATCACCCTTATATATTTGGAGAGAAGTGACCTCTTGAGTTTCAACTGAAAATAACTGAAAGACTATGATTTTGTCTTCTTACTTGGAACATTTAGAAGTACTTGATGTCAGTGTTTAAGAACAGAGGTCTCGAGAACTATTTTTGTTTTGATTCTACCACTGTCCTAGTAAGCATGCCTTGAGTGTCACTTTCTCCTCATAGTATTCAATTTTGTCTGTCCATAAAGTTATTTTTTGCTAAAATCAGAAATATTTCTGTAGATGAGTCAGTTTTATAACTTCCACGAAATACTTAGCTCATCTTCAGATTGATATATTACACAGGTGTTTGGTTTTAGAGCTCTTCAGCAGAAGGTAAATGGGATATAATTCATTATTTGTTTTAAAACCAGAAAGAAGCTTACTCTGGAGGAACTGGTTAGCCAAAGATGTTGTGAATTGTTGAGATAGTGTGCCTCTAATCTTGGTGTTGAATGGAACTTAAGGACACATAGATAACCCAGAAAAACAAAAGTGGACTCATCAGAATTCTGTCATTTTATTGATTTGGAGATACAGTAACACAGTTTTTCCAAGAAGTACAACTTTTAACTTAGTTCATTAGGCAATCCAAAGCAAGTGTTTGCTGCTTAAAAATAAATACACAAAATAATTACAAGTGCAAAGGAAGGAATACTCTTGTTTAAATCTTACAACAGTGGAGCAAATCTTGAGACTTGTCACAAAATTAATGTACAAAAATGAAGAAGCTACTGGAAGAGTCTTAAAAGTAATGTGTATATAGATGCTGGATCTCCTGCAGCCTAGTGCTTGAAGGACCAATACTTGGAGATCTTGTGGGCTGACCAGTTGCCTCTATGATATAACTTAGCCCATACACCACACTGGTGTCTTCCTACCCTGCCCCCCTCTCTGGACTCACTGCAGCTTTTTGGCTATTAGACAAATCATGACCTTCTTTCCTGTTTTGTCTTCAGCGTCTGTTTCCTGTTTTTTCCTTCCCTCCCCCACCCCATTTTTTTTTTTTTTTTTTACTCCTGACTTTCTTTCCAGTGGTGTCTTTACTTTGTTTCATTGCTAGCTTGCTTTTTCCAAGTTTTGTCTTCACAAAAGGAAGAGCATGAGAAAGAGTTCAGAGCTTTAGCATCAGTCCTTCCCTTTTAGTCAGTTTTTGTACCTGCTTGTTAGTGAATTTATTAAATGTTAATTAGCATGGCATTCATACTGTCTCCCAAAACTCAAGTCTGTCAAATAGATGTATTTCTCCCATTTAAATCCAGAGCCAGATACACACATTTTCTAAGTGCTAGGAGTTTCCACATAGTTTTGTTGAGGTTCTTAGGTTTAGACAGAATTCTGAGACTAGCGTGCCCCAAGACTTCATCCAGACCAGAGCTCCAGTTCTTGATCTCTGACACCTCACTTCAAGAGCTACAAGTACTCTTGATTTCCGAAAGAACATGTAATTTTAAACAGGATTGTGGCTCTTGTCCTTTTTGTTGATGTATGGTCTCTAGTGCTTCCACACAGGAATGTGGTCTTGCAAAAAACCCTATTTGTTGACTAGTATACTATGGTAAAAGAAAAAAAAAATTGAAATTAGTTTTGTCTGTACACTTCTACCAATTTTCACTTTCTCATTGCTTTATATTTCAAAGTACTTAGAATTTTAAAAAGTTAGGATGAGGGAAATCCATGACTGTGAGCTCAAATATGATCTTGGATTTAGCATTAAATGCATAAGGAGCATACCCATAAAAAACAGCAGGGTAAATATGCTTCCAAGCATTTTTTCAGTCAGCGCATAAACTGATGATCCCAAAAGGAAGCACAGAAACCCCTAAGCCAATGCAGACTGGAACTTTCACTCAAAGGAGTCTTTTTGGTGTAGAGCTCATAATACTGTACTGTTTTTCTGTGTAATAAAATTGTAAGATAATACATTGTTGTTGACTTGGATTTGTGTTTGCTTAGGACTGTTTCAAAGCTTTGAAACTTTTCTGTGTGTACAGAATGAGAACTGAAAGTACAGCCTGCAAAGGCAGAATAAAGCCTCTACTTGGCCTGAAAGCTTACTGTGACAACACACCATCCCCATTTGTATGCGGTCATTAAAAGGCTTTCCTGCAATGGGTGAGGCTGCTTTGGTAAACTGCAGTTTGTGATGTATATTCTTATATTTATATGGGAATGTAATTAACTTTGTGGTTTGGCCGGTCAGCATTCTTTTTTCCTTGTCTGCAGGACCGTTCTAAATACTCCTCACCACCTTCTTCTTGGTGTTTACAAATGAATTATTCTTTTAAATCTTTCTTATGTATTGTCATTCCCTAACTCTCCAAAGAAAACTTTGTTTAAATAGTTACTCCCTTGGGACTTTCATGCATATCCTGTTATCTGTTTTATATTACAATCTTTCATGCTGGGAATGTCCTTCCAAAAAGCACAAAACAGCTAAAGCACTTAGATGACTAATAAACATGTTAAGTGCTGAAGTCCAGGCACAAAACCAGCGTTATTAGCATTATCCTTTGCCTTTTCTCTCTGTTTGACTTGTTTCTGACCTCTGAATTCAGAAATGAGCTAGGTTCCTTTCACTTTGTCTCACCCAGAGATGTTGCAGTATGAAGTGTTGTTAGTTGTGAAGCCACTGCCATGAAAAGTAGGAAATTTTTAGAAAATTGCTCATGTTTTCACTCTTCTAATCAAATACCAGCATTCAGAAGAGCCCATGGGAGTGATGAAATTTTGGCTGCCAGTTTTATTTGCTCAGCTAAGAGGCATCTCTACTGCTTTTTGTTGCTTGGGATTGGCAGAGTTAACTCCCACAGGAGCAGTAGATGCATGCTTTTTAGAAGAGCAGTATTATCTCTAGTTTCAGTACTTTTTATATATTCAGTAAACATAAGTATGTAGGAAATCATTTGCAGTGTTGTGCTTTACATATATCATTTGAGGTTCATTATAATTATCTGGAGTAGGTGGGAAACACTGAGCAAATTGGTTCTGCTTTTTCAAGGGAATACTTCTGTTCTGGTAGCACATGAAAGACTCAGTTAGCTTGTGCTAGCTGAAAACAAAAACTGAAATACCAAAACACAACCTCTCAGGTGGCTAACCTCTGAGGTTTGGGGAATGTGGGAGAACAATGAGGGAATATCGAATAGCATTTATTCATTGCAGCAGGAGCTGAGAATTATTGTGGTTTTAACTATTTCATTTTTAATTTGGAATAGTTGTTTTTTGGTTTTTTGGGGGTTTTTTTTAGTAAAATATGTTATACGATTAGTAAACCTGGGTTTTCTTACTTGCATGTGCATTAAGATCTCTGCAGGTCCTTCAACAGATGATTTACAGTCCTTCAACAGATGATTTACATACTGGTAACAACTTACCCAGCAAAGACACAACTGCAACTTTCCTGCACAAGTCCAAAAATACTTAACCATATAGCTTGAGACTTTGCACTTATTTGGAATTTGGACTAAGCTTGTTTAAGATTAATTTCCAGGGATGCCATTTAGTCAAGTGTTTGAAACTGAATTTATTACTTGTGGAAAGTGTGGCAGTATCAATTTCTGTATTTCAGCTTGAATCCTGATTCAGGAAAACAGACATTAAAAAAAGTGTCAGGAGAAGATTCTCCTGTCACCTGGATAAAAGGCTTAATAATTTTCTTGTCACTTTTTCCAACTGTGTTTCCATAAGTAATGGCAAACATCTACCACTTCAAGTGGCTTGCCTAAGTGAACTGTGCCCTCTGTGGTGCTTATATTTGGCAATAGCAAAAATGAAATGCCCTCTAAAGTGGAAATGTATAACTGATGTTGCTGCCAAAAAAAGGCACTTTTGTGGTTATGTTTGGACTCTAAAGCTTTGTCAACATTTGTCTATTGAACTCTAGTCTTGTACATGACAGAGCAAGCTGTCCAAATGAATTTATCAGTTGGTTTTTGGCCATTGTTCCTAAGTTGGATGAGCTGAAATAAAAAGCTAGCAGGCATTTTGAATGTGATCTCAGTCCACATCTCTGTGACATTCAGCCTCGATGTGCTTGCAAAAAAACTTAATGGTTGTATCTGCTTATGAAAATTACTTTTAAATGTGTGTGTTTTGGTCTGTCACTGCTGAAAGCAGAGGCTAGTTGCTTCTCATTTCTTTTTCCTGACACTGAATCCTGGTATTGCAGAGATTTCTCTTTTTGCATGCTGCTGTACACTTCCTGAACATGCAAGAGGGTAATAATTCTCTATATGACTTCCACTGAAGAGGAAATGGATACTTGTCAAAACAATGAGTGCATCTGGAATTCCACCATTCAGGAACTTTATTGCACTGGGGCCTTCCAGTTTCCAGTACAAAAAATTCTTGGGTACTAGTACATTATTTTTCACCAAGTTGGCAAGTGCTTTGATTAACTATGTTATTGTAAGTGCCTTGGAAGCATACTGCATGCAAGAGTGAACTTAATGTTGTCAGTATAAAAAGAACCTGGTTTTAATCTTGCCGATACATGATAAATAGAATCATAGTTGGGAAAATAATTTTTTATTGTGGCATCTAAAAATCAATCACCTCCAAATCAGAACAAGGCAAATAATTTACAGGACACAAATCGGGTTGTCATTTTCCACCCCCAGCTCCCACAGCTTTCTTATAAAGAACTGGAAAAAATTAAATGCTTGCCTGTGCTTCATTGAAATTGTGTGACTGTCATAGAAACAGCCATTTGGCAAGGTGGGATAGAGTGGAAGGATAGGAATGGAGATTGGAGGGACAGAATTGCATAGAACAAATGAATACTCACTTCTGGTTTTAATCTCTAAAATTGAGGTTATCATGAGGGTTTAATGTGTACGGTCAAAACCCACTGTAAACTTGCAAAGTTGATTTTAAAAATAGGGCAGAGATTTTTCTCAAAAACTGTGTTGTACTTAGTTTGTTGGACAGATAACAGGAAAACAGAGCTGTCTCTTGACCCGTGTTCATTTTCTGTCTGCTGGAATGAATTTGGAACTAAATCCCCTTTTTCCACTTGAGCATGTCCTTCTCCAGCAGTGTCAGGGCCTGGGTGGGGTCACTTGTTCAATACAGCTTTTCAAAACGTCTATTGGATTCTTGTCAGATTACAACATTTTTTCAGTGCTGGGGAAGAGCACAAAGCTATCTTGATAAACAGATTATATTTGTGCATATCTACTTTGGCAAAGACAAATTCCTTGATTTAAATTAATTTGCTATTTAAGACTTATTTTTTGCCTTGATATAGATAGCAGTGTATTGGTAGATTAAAAATACAGAAAGAACAGATTGCTGTTATCTCTGGATATGACAGAGATAGCACCAAGAGAGCTGCAGGATGTATCTTGGCTTGAATGTAGTCTCAAATTACAATGTGGGCATCGCAACATGTCTACATGTAGCGCTTGAAAGGTATTTAAGTTCTGATTTTCTGGAAAGCCTTGGGATTGAGCTTTACATGTTCTACAGGTGTTACTACAAAAATGATGTGGTTTTCAATGAATTTCATTTAGTTTGGAGAACAGCGCTTTCCAATATTATTTTCTACGTTTTATTACACATTTTTAGACTGCTGCATAGTGTCAGGACATAAATTTTAACAAAATGGCTTTTAAAGAATTCTCACTGGTTTTCATGTCATGTAGTATTATCTTTCCTTTTTGGAGAATTGTATTCCTGCTGCTGACTTATCTATTAAAACTAAGCCTGTAAAGTTGTATAGGGATTGCAGTAACCAAGTTATTCACCAGACAAAATGGAGATGGCTTGCAGCAGGTGTTTTATGAAAAGTTGGGGCACTTGGGTGCTAAGTAATAGGTATGTATTGTGCTGCTTTAACAGGAAAAAGGATTTTAAGTAGAAATGTTCCAGGATGTAATTTGAGTTTACAAAGAGTTGAGGTGACTTCCCTAGAGTTGCTTTACAGAAATTTGTCAGCATAATAGTTTTATTGTGAAAATATTCTATCTAAACTGCAGATACTCACTTCGTAATTTTAGACAGAAGTAGTTTTTCCTGTCACATTTAATTTGCTGTCTATATCCTAGATTTTTTTTTTCTTCAGAAATACACTAGTACTTGTCTTACATTGTTATTTCAGTACTGCCTTATAAATTCTCACCATGCTATGTAGGGACTTGTCAATGTTTTTGTGGTGAGTCCTCTATCCTGTGTATTGCAAGGAATGGTTACAGAACTACAATAATTTTCTCACAGTATAAAAACTAGTTCTGGAAACTCAATATTTAAATAAGGACAAGAATGTTTTTGGGAGGGAAATAGTGCATGTTTGCAAATTATCAAGTATATGATAGCATGGATATAAACATGAAGGCTAATAAAATACCTGTTATTTTGAATAGTGATTTAATTATCTAGATAAGAGGAAGCTTAGAGTATAGTTTCTGTTAGCTCAGGGGCTGCTAGCTAGTGACATGCCTGTAATTCTCTGGAAAGTAGATTTGATAGACATAGGATCCTTTGGGAGGACACCACTGTGTGCTGTTTCTACTCTTGGAGATAAGCTTAGATGTTACGTGAATATGTCTATGTATTTAGACACACGTTTGTATTGTCATGGAGTCATGATTCACTGTCTGGCTCTGAAGTTATAATTATTAAAATATGTTAAACCACTATAAAAGCATTCCAGTACTTGTCATAATTTTGGAACTACACTTGAAATTGGAGTATTGTTGCTGTTTAAAGTTTGACCTACCTTTGAAATGTGCTACTGGCTTTCAGAACTATTATGGCACCATCTGCTGACCAATGCACAGACTGGCATTGTCAGTTTGCTCACCTGGTTACTTCCTTGAGAAAAAGCTCCCAGTTAAGGAGGAAGCTGAAGCAGAATCATGAGGAGAAAGGGCAATTTTTTTATGGGTTTGCATTTGGCAAATTTTTTTTTCTAGGAGATACTATTATATAAAGGCAGAAGTCTGTATTGATACAGATTTAGTTGTCTACTTGCCTGGATTATAGCTTTAAAAGCTTTAAAAGAGGGAATTTGAGGGGTTTTTTTGGCTATATGTGGCATAGGGCTGTTCTTTGTAGCCTGTTTTTCAATGTGTTACCTTCTACGCCTGCAAAGAGCCATGACAGCATGAGCTCTGGTGGTCTTGTCACAGCCCGGGAAACCAATGGACTCTGACAGGCTTCTGCCCTGTGGCTACTGCAGAGACTCACAGAAAGGCCGAGTCTGCAGTCTGTCTCTTCAGCCTCTGCAGTTAACCTTGATTTTTGTGCACAGTGATCATCAGGGAAGGAGCAAACTGGAACAGTCTTTGTCATATTCACTGTGTAAATACTTAGGTTTGGGCTCAATTGCTAGAATACCATTAGTCATTTAAAAATAGGTGATTGGATTTTGTATGTATTACACATGTACGCATTTCCTCTAGTTTTTGTGTTGAAACCTTTTTATCATACTCAGTAATTTGCTAAACTTGATCTTTGACTTTTATCTCATCTGTTTTGTGTTAGGAATGTGCTTAAAAATGAATGTAATCCAAATTACTAGATTCAGTTTTCAAAGTATATTTGTATGTATAAACACTTCTGTAACTTCTGTAGGAGAACTGGGACATTTTTTTTGGTTGGTATTTGACTGCAGAACAATATTTAATTGGGATCTCTATGATGAAAATGTTGCAATTGATACAAGCCAACTTTAGGGGTGTTTTTGCTTTCTTAAGGATCCCAGAACTGAAAACTTGGTTCTTTAGTTGTCAATTTATTCCTTGGTGTTCAGAGCACTTCATGTCTTTGCAAGTGTAGTAATCCATCTAAATAATGGCTAAAAGAAGAAATTGGCTTTATGTTTTGCTTTGTCTGCTAATAGAATGTGTGCAGGTTATATTGGCACCTTCAGCAAAAAGATGCTACACAGAATCATGATATACCATGAGTTTTCTTGTTTACATACCAATGATAAAATACGAGTTTTAAAATTTAGCAGAAATCTGAAATAAGGTTATTTAATTACTACTTTCAGACAGATTTGAAATATAAATTATTGTGCTTTACAGAAAATAACTGATTTATGGTTTTGAAAAAAATCTAGTTGTAGTACCAAGTTCCTAAGGTAATACTTACTGGTTAAACCAGATTCTTTTGCACTCTAAAATATGAGTAACTGTTCCAGCTAGGATTTTACTTCTTTTTATAGCTTTTATATCAACAAATCTTACATGTTGAAAGCAGCAAGCATGAATGATGTGTCCTAACCGACTGTGAAATGCAGATCAGGCTTCTGCTGAGCTTCAGATCAATAATATGACAAGAAATAAACAACTTTATTTGGGAGCATTTTTGTTTTGTTTTAGGCAGTTGAAATACACATGACCTTGTTTCAGGTTTTCATGTGTATTTTTTCAGAGGTTAGAAATTTTCTTTCATATCTTTTCCGATTTTTTAATGTGTAGCCCATGTGAGATAAATATTTGGAATATTCATGAAGGTAGCAGTTTTAAGAATGAATTATTAATACTATGGTGATCCAGAAAATTACATGACTTGCACAGACACACTTTGGCTTTTAGTGCACTGAGCTGTAATTTATTTCTGTAGAAGTAGGTTGATTTTTTTTCCTTTTGCTTTTATGACATGGTTTCTCTGTGAATCCTAGTAGATTGATGAAGATACAAGTATCAAAGTAATTTTTATTTCTTGAGTTTACTATGAATTTCAGTGACAAAACTGAAAAAAGAAGAAACAAGTTTAGGACTGCCTTTTTCTACTTTTATGTACTCAGAAGATAAGTAAAATGAGATCCAGAAATGTATGGAAAAAGAATTTGGATTTGTTCCTCTGTGCTGATAAATAAAAAATACTGTAACACAAGCAGTGAATTAAAACATGCATCATCATAGAAAACTTCATTTCACTGCAGTTGGTTTTAATGTTGTCTGTGATCTTTGAGCTACACTTTTTTCTTTCCCTCTCTGTTTTCCGTTTCTTTTTTTTTTTTTACTTCATGTTATACTTGATATGTCTTCTGTTTCTAGTTTATCTATGGTGGCAGGAATCCTTTTGGTTAGAAAACTACATTTCAAGAATTTATGCTAGAAACTGGAAGAAAGGTATCAACTAGCTGACCTGTATCAATCTATATATTTGAGAGGAAAGAGTGTAAGGAAAGAATATAGCCTCCTTTTCTGCTTTCAGCTGTGTACTCTGGCCAGCACTAAGTTTGTTCTCAGTGCAATAAAAGAAAGAGGAAGGGATGAATAGAAACGAGTGAGAATATTTGCTATCTTCGGTTGCTTCCTGGTCAGCACCCTTGCGTGGGGAACTTGGTAGAGTTATGAATGGAGCAGATCATCTGCTTCCTGTAAAAGTGGGATCTGTTTTAACAAACTCACCTTCCCTTCAGAAATTGTGAAGTGTTTTACAGTACTTTTTGCCATCCCACCCCCCACCTTGATCCTTGCAGTTTAGGTAGTCATTCAGTCTGCATGAGCCAAGTTTTCTGGAGGATTACAAAAGATACAGCTGTTACCACTTGTGGTTTAATGTCAATTGCAAAATCTACCAAGATTTTTCTTTTCTCTCTTCAGACATTGGTAATCCTTTATTCGAGCATCACCCTAAGGTTCCTGCTCTTTTGTCTACTCTTGCTGCAAAATTCTTATTCTCCTTTCTCAATTCAAAATGAAACACAGATTTAATGTTACCTTGCAATACAAAAAAGGTGAGATAGGGAGAACCCTGTCCTGCTTCAGTTGTTACAGAGCTTATGAAAAATTAGAGGGGAAAAAATATGTACTGTGATTATGCTGTCTAGTAAGAATAAATGAGAGCCTACTTGGGGAAAGGAAAGTGAGAAAATATGCAGTTGAAGTTGGGAACTCTAAATTTTTTATCTAATTTGGTTTATTTCTTCCCAATATAATTTCCGAGACAAATGCTGTTTGCTGTTAGTTTCCATTTTCTTTCTGGCACACTGTTGGCTGTTAGACCCAAAGCTGTATTTGGATCATGTGAGGTCTTCTCTATTGCTGCAGGAGAAAAATGAAAGAGCCACTTTCAGAAAACCTGGTTTCTTGATTGCTTGACTATAGTGAAAGTAACATCAGAGGCTTTATAAATTGAAAGAGTAGACTGATGGCAGAACTCCAGCGTTTTGTCCCTCCATATCTCTGTTTTTTCTGTGAACCACAAAACTGGAGGATCTGACAGAGCATTGAGATAGGGAGTGTGAGATCCAATTTTGTGTTTCTCGAGGGATACCTAATTCTTGCACCAACATGCAACTCTGAAAAAAGAAATGTATCAAGCTAATGTGGTAGAGAAGGTATTTTGGAAAGACTATAATTGACACTCTTGGTCGGTTCCCTTGTTTAGTTATCTCATCTACCTCTTCACAGTTAATTTAGAGATCACTGAGAGTATAAAGAAATACACAGGCTCAGCAGAGAGGTGTGCTTTGTTTTGTAGGGTTTTCCTCTCTATTCCTCTTCTCTCCCTTTCCCCCCTCGCCCCTGGAAAGGCACTGAAGTTACAAGCTTATAGGAAATTGAGCTCATGAAAGAAATCCCTCCTGCTGTGGGCATCGAATGAAGGCATTAAGTGAACATGGACAGCCCTATTCAGACAGGGGCTGTAACAAGTTTCCCTTGCTTCTGCAGTATAAAGCCAAGCTCTCCTTGTAACTGTAACTTTGATTATTAAAACCTGGACACTTAGAGATGCAGAACCTTAATTGTTTCACATTGAGCAAGTTTATACCAGCCACTGCTATCCTAAATTTCATCAGTTAAAATGTGTGACTTGGTATCCTCAGTTTCTTTTATTGTTAGAACAACATCACAGAGATGTGTTTGTGGGGTGACTTACTTTGCTCAGGTCTAAGGAATTTTCCAGAGATGGCTCCTTTTTGACTGTATAATAAAACTGTGATACTAATTTTGAGAGTGGTATATAATGATTTTTTATTAGTTTGTACATGTATTTCATGCATCTTTGCATACTTTGAAAAGTACAGGAAAAAAGTGCAGGAAATACAGTGGTTTCCCTATAACTTCTTTGAAGATTTGTATATAAAGTCTTATAAAATTGTTTCAGCTACTTGCTGAGAAAAAATTGGTTCTTTCTTAGACATGTGTAACAAAAAAAATCACTACCCTCTCTGTTAATTAGGAAACCTCCCTTATGAATTTATTAAGCAGAGTGGATTGATGCTCTCTGATCAGCAGAAGTTTTGATTTTTCTCAGTGAAAGTTGAATTTGGTTTTCTAGATATTGTTCATTTTTTCATTTTTATAATAAAGCTTTACATTATTATGTTAATTAGATATCTACCATTGGGAAAGAACAGCAACATTTCTGTGTAGGATACAAAGGTGACAGAAAAATGTAATTTGGCTACTAGTAGCTTGAAAACTAGAATACTTATACATGGTTTTAAATAGCAAATTCTTTAATCTCAACAGTCAAATGGAAACCTGCCTTTCAGAGGCCTGTTACCTCTGAGATAAATAGTACTTACATAATGTTTAATACTGTATCACAATAAGCTCTATTAGTAGTATTAAAACTTGAAGGGTTTTTTAAAAAGTGATAGAAATGGCTACATAACTGTAATATTTAAGCTTGAAATGTATTCAGAAGTCTCTAGCAGTAAAGGTACTAACTTATAATTTAATTCCCCATTGGGGAATGCTTTGGTTTTAGATAGTGAAATGTTAAGTGATGAACAAAGAAACCACAGACACCAGTAGCTACTTTGGTCTCAAGATGCTTAATGTGAATTTGCCTGTAGATACTTAAAGGCACCTATGTCTATGCTTCTTAGTAAGATAACTGTCAAGATGGTGTTTCCTTTGGCTCAATATTGTTCATTTCTTTGGCCAGAATGACTTCTGTTGTATATTTAGGCATCCATGAGCTTCCTTTTTTTTTTCCGTCCTAGGGAATGGCCTAGTTTAACTATTTCTTAGTGCCTATGGATGTGCTTTGGAAATCTGGAGGCAAAGTGTTGCTGCTGTCTTGTGATGTACACTAGTTCCCAGTTGGATTCAGGTGCAGTTTAAAGTGCTGTGCAAGGCATCAAGCCTGAACTAGATAACCTTTTTGACTCTTTTTTGGGCAGGGATGGGGGCAGGAGTTGTTGAGTTCAGCAAGGGTCCTGAACCCAAGAGTCTCCTGCCTCTAGTGGCATGCAGTGATGATAATCAATTATAATGGAGAGGGTCCTGTGTTATAATGATATAAATGTGATTGTAACTAACCTGCTAAACTTTAGGCCAGACAAACAGACAGTGAGTTTAAAGCTAATTACTTTAAGATGATTGTAAGTAAATACCAGTGGTGAATAATGAAATCTAACAATTATAAACTTGTGTTGGACCCTTGTGTGCTTATTTTTGTTGGTTCACTTCAATAAATTGGAAAAAAAAGTTATACTACACTTCTAAAGCAATGCAGCAAAATACAGGGCCACACAGATAACAATATTTGTTTATTCTAGTTAGTATTTTTTCAATAAATACCAATAATGTTAAGATTAAAGGTTATTATTGCATATCCTGTTGTCACAGTATTAAGATTTGACTTTAACTTCACTGAAGGAAAAGTAAGCAGAAGTGATGAGAGTATAAAAGTTATATATGATTTTATGTTGAATGGTATGAACTCCTTATTAAGACCCCAATCTTAATTAAATTGTATGTTCCCCAGCATTTTTAGTGATTTCAACAGGATCACTGATTTATAATTTCCAAATTTTTTATACTCAGTATTACGCTTACCATCTTTTTGTTCTATTCTTTTGTAATCTTGCTCTTTCACTTCCAATAATTTAAGTTGTTAAGTGTCACCAAATAGTAGGGGGGATGTATCTACCAGTTTTACTGGAGAAGGTGGGTACTCTTCTGAAATTTCAGTTTCTGGGTCAACCAAGGAGCTCAGTAGAAAGAGAACTGAAGTTACTTCTGCAAGAATCTTGGCCAATAACATTAGGAGTAGTTTATAACAAAACAAATGCCTTTCAGTGAGCACACTTAAAATTTTATCAAGAAGAATGAAACTGTAGATCTTTTATCTGCAGAGCACTAAGTTGTAGCTTATTGGTTTTACTTGTGAAGTGAAAATTTGAAACGGAGTATTTCTTTAACCCTAGTAAGTTTAATAATCTACAAGAGTTTCTAAATTACTACAAATTACTTCAAATAAGTAGTCAGTAAAAGTAGTGATGCTACATAACAAAACTATTTTTATTGTTGCATCTTTTAGTGTCAGTTGTGATAATGACAACTGAAGTTGGTTCAGAGACCGAAGTAAAGAAAGATTCTGAGCAGCCGGAACCAGACAAAGCCAAGGACAAGCCTGAAGAAGCATCAGAGTCTCCAGAAAATCAAAAGTCCCAGGAAACGTCCTCCAGAGAAGCTCAAGATTCTTCTGTCCCAGCACCCACTGGCCAAAGTAGTCCAAGTAGCCAGAAGAAGGAAAAATCCTCACCTGAAAGCAAGGGTATTTCTCGTTTCCTTCCCCCTTGGCTTAAGAAACAAAAATCATACACCTTGGCAGAGCCCAAAGATGAGGCCAAGAAAAGGGCCACAGGGGAAGAGCAAGTAGCTGAAGAAAGTGAAAGCCAGACACCAGAGGGAATGGCTCAGCCAAGAGAGAGCTTGGAAGAAGCAGCTGAAAACCGGCAGAATGCTAAAGGAGACAACAAAGAAAAACACTCTGTTAGTAGTGCTGAAATACAGGTACGTGTGGGAAGGCTCATAGATACTTTGGAGTAATTTTAATGAAACCTGATTCATGAATTATTGAATTCATCCAAAGCTTTTTTAGGATCATATTGGGGAAAAAAATGACAGCTATTCTAGTTGCTAGGCTCTAGTCTTGCTTTTTGTGAAGTTGCATGTCAGTTCTTAACATTCAAATTTCATATTCTAGGGTGGTGAAGGCACACAGAGAATGTTTTGTATGTGGAGGGGCTGAGACAGTTGGCACTGGTGAGCCTGGGGAAGAGAAGGATGAAGGGGAGTCTTATCAGTGTGTATTAATATCTGAATGGAGGAAATAAAAAGGAGCCAGACCCTTCTCAGTGGTATGCAGTTAGATGGCAAAAGGCAATGTTCTGTAGTTAAACCCATGAAATTACATTTCAAATCGCGAGAAAATCTTTTTTACTCTGATGGTGATAGAGCCTTTCCTTGGTAAGGAATGTGGCCAGGTGGTGGTTGTGCAGATTATAGGCCTCCTAGGGTGGTAAATGGGTGAGTCAGTCATTGAAACAGGTTGACCAGAGATGTGGTGGAGTCTGTCCCTATGAAGATATGCAATAGCTGGATGTGGTCCTGGGTAAAATACCCTCTGTGTCCCTAGAGGCACTGGACTAGATCTCAAGAGACCCCTTCCAGCCTCAACCAATCTGTGATTTTGTATCACTTGGCTTTCATAAGCACTGGAGTTTAGTTTAGTATAATTCCTGGAGCTTCTTAATAAATTTGTTTCTATTAGGAAGAAAGCCAGTAACACCTATTAAAAAAACCCAAACAAACCTCATTTCAAGGAAAGGGACAAAAAGGCACCTTCTGTGGTTTGAGGGCAAGAATATCTGGTCCCTAAAAGAAGACCTTAATGCTTATGCTGGTTATTGTGCTTCCAGTATGTGCATAACTTCAATGAAAGACTAGTGTCTTATTTATTCGAGCTTATAAAAGGAATGAACAAGTTTAAAATGTCCTCCTTCCTGAGTTTAACTGTATTTTAATATAGCCTCCCAAAGAAGATGGTAAAGAAACAGAAGTAGAGGAAGTTGCAGAGAAAAAAGAAGAAAAACAAGAAGAAAAAGAAAAAAGGGAGACAAAAGAAGTGCAGACAGGTGAAATTAAAACAGATAACGTTCCTCAGAAGTCTCCAAAGAAAATTAAAACTGTGCAGTGTAAGGTGATGCTTCTGGATGGCACGGAATACAGCTGTGACCTAGAGGTAAGGCACCAAGTCTTTATATAAAGGGCTCTCTCCATAGGGAAAAGAAAACTTGCTTTCATTGTACTGAGTGTTTAATGCTATCACTAGGCGTCAGTTAACGTTTCATTTAAAATTCCATCTTTAAAACCTTATCAGTTTAATCTTAAAAATACCCTCTGAGGTACACTGGCTGATCATTTGACAGCTCAAACTTAATTTTTTATTTTTCTAAAACATTAAAGTTTTCCTGAAGGTAGTGTGACATGTGCTAATAGAGTTTTCTTGAGATTATTAATTTTTTTTTAAGTTATCTCAGCTGAAGATAAACTTGAAACTTTTTAAACTTTAAAAGAAGTTCTCTTCAGAAACAAAAAACTCAATTACAGATATAAAACACGTATTCATATTTAAAGTTATGTTCTAGTTTCACATTTTCATAGCTGTGTGCAATGCTTGTTTACAACTGAAAATCACTGGGTTAGATACTGTGTGTGTTTGTTAAATCTGACTTAAGATCACTAACAGAAACAGACATTTTGGGCTAAAAGGAAAATAGCTTCCTGGGTTTTATGGCTTTAATATCCTTTGAATATACATGTGTGTCCAAGTTCTAAGTCAAATAATAGTTTTTTAATATTTTACATATCTATCCTATATCTTACACTAGATCATCTGTTTGCTTGAAATGGGGGGAAAACAGTTGTTCTGAACCCCATTTACGATTGTAGTTGTTACATTTTGCATGATGTAACCAACTGATTTGCAGTGGTGTCCAGGCTGAATATCTGAGTTATTAAGAGCAGTTAAAACCTTGTGCCTTTTCAAAAATTCGACATCTAGATATATCTTACATACTGATCTAAGGATGAAACAGTGGCAATGTTATGGCATTTCCTAGACCCAGCTGATCAATTGAAAATATTTCCATTTTTGTCTAATATGTATTGTTCAATTTTTGATGCGGTACACACATTACACATCATGTGGTAATGCAGGCTTCTGCTTGAAGCCTTTTGTCTGCTCTTGTGCTGTTTTATTTTTCCAGTGTCCAGTGTTTCAGTCAGTCCCTATGCTGTTTGATTGTGGATTTCATTAGGCTTCTTGGTATTTTAGTTGCTTGTGCACAAGTCCTTTTGCATTTTGTGATATAGCACTGGATGGGTACTATTTACCTGTCCTTCCAGATCTTGCAGAACTAAAAGACTAAAAAAAAAGCCTGTTTTTAAGACTTTCAGAAGCTTCATCACAACTTGAATCTTACTTCATGCATTAGTACAGCTGGCTTTTCAAAACCATGCACTAATAACACTCCTATCAGCTAAGAAATTCATGTTTGTTGTTTATCTATGTGAAATACTCCTTGGGAATGTTTTGCTGCAGTTGGATGGAAGTTTTAAAGTTTGTGTTTTGTGGTTGTTAGTAGTACAAGCTTTCTAAGGACTCCATTTTTAGTTTTCTATTCTTGATGTTAAAACCAAGCAATTTCAGTATATGTTTCTTAAAGTATGGTATTCAAGGCCTGCACAGATCTATCCCTGGCCCTGTCAGATGTAGACCACTTCCCCATAAATAAGGCTGACTGTAAAAAGCAGCAGCAAAGCCTTCATTACTGTTAGTTAGGTCTGCTTTTTATTATGCTATGTTTCCAGAAGAAAAAAATTTATTGACATAAGCAAAACAAGAACATGAAAAATATATTACAGAATAATTGCTCTCCACAACCCATTGTATAGGGCTTTGCATACTTATGGTCTAAAGTTGCCGGAATTTTGTCACCAGAAATTCTTGAGAAGTATTTCTATTCATGTCTTAGTATCAATATATATAGAGAAAACAAAAATTGACTACAGGATAGTAACCCTGGAGTAGTTGTTGGTTTGGGAGTTTGGTTTTTTTCCCCCACATAAATCAGGATGTTTAAATCTGAATGGTATCTCTGTTTTAATTACAGACTACATAAGTTTTATATTCCTGGGCTTTTTTCCCATCCTAAAATGAGACTTAAATGAAGTGGTGGCTTACCACAGATCTAAGAATATACCATTTTGTATTTATAACTAAAAAATTATATTCTGCAGTATTTTAAAGTCTGTCATGATTCAGTTAAGTCATTTGGCAAGAATAAGTTTTCTCATTTGCAGTAGGAGTTTGCTGTAAGAACAATAGTAAAATTAATTAAAGAGGGGGGGAAAAAAAGTGGTGAAGAAATAATTTGTGTTATATGTTCATTTTAATTATTTATAGGACATGAGCAGTGCTGACTGCAATTTTATAGATGAATTCATGTTCTTAAATACATGTAGAGTTTTTTATGCTCTGCTACCATATCAAAATACCTGAAGTCTCAGAAAGCTCTATCAACTGATAACTGAAATTTCAGTTGATGCATTCTGCAAAGGATCCCAGTAGATTTCTGATACTCTTTTTCAGTCTTCCTTCAGTATTTAGTGTATGGGTAAATGTTGGTTTATTTCTGCTTTTCCAAAGTTACTGAAATTATACAAGAATTTACTCTTCCAGCTTGAGTATGTTCTGATCAGTAAATGGTTAATGGCAAAAGCTTGAAGGTGAGATTTGGGAGCTAATGAAAAAAGGGAGGGAACATTTGAGATAGAGAGACAAGTCCCATGGGACCTTAGAGAATACACCCACTAATACTGAGTGAGCTGACTGGTGTTGCTTCAAGGCCGAATTTGACCATATTGGAAATGTTCCAGCAGTCAGGGGAACTTCCTGGAATTTTTTTTTTTTTGGCGGGGGGTGGGGAAGCAAATGTCATTCCTGTTTTCAAGAAACGTTTTTTTATGCCATCTTAGGTTCTTAAAATTCATAGTTTTGTGTATGGCCCTTTTAGCAATATGGTAAATTCTCACTTACTTTTGCTTGTAGGAAAAGGTAGTTCCATAAAACCTCACCTGTTTATCGTGGTTGTCCAAGTACCTGTTTTTCTCTAGTTTTAATGGGGGTTTTTTGGGTTTTTTGGGGGTTTTTGGTTTTTTTTTCCAAGTAAGATAAATCCCTAGATAATTGAGAACTCTTAGGCTTGTTCTGCACTTGTGCAATTAGAAGCTTGCACTTTGAGATTTCACACTGTCTGAAAGGACAGATGAGTTCAGGTATAATATCCCTACCAGTTCTTATTAACAGCTTCTAAAATAGCAGCTCTTTTGTTACTGCACATTGAATTCCATTATATATGCCAGTTGTTTAGTCTGACACCTATCTCATTGTTTCCTCCTTATTTTCCCTTATTTTAAAAGGCAGTTTTAGTATAGATTGAGGTGCCAGATGTGGCGTTCTGACAGGTTTTTCTAGTTAATTTTCATTCTTTTTTTCTGTCCATCTTGTTTGTAATTTTTCCTGAGAGAACAGAATATCCACTGACAATAGTCTGTGTGCTTAGGAAGAAATGCTGTTTCAGTAGACCAGAAACTGCTCTCTAAACTGCTGTCCATGTGATAGTTAGTTTTCTATCCTGCTTATATTCTCTTTTGCTTTGTGAGCTTAATTTAGTTTTAGGCATATTTGTGGTTATGTTTCTTCAGCTCCAGTGATTTAAAACACTTCAACATACTTAACTTTTTATAACATGATTTTGAAGTTTGGGTATGAAAAGAAGGAAACATTGTTTCATGTAATATCTTGTACAAAACCCAATTATTTACCCACACACAACCACCCCCTCCCCCACTTTCTGTTCCTCCCAACGCTGAAGCTGATTTTGTTTCTTATTTTGCAAAGTAACATGTTTGGTACAAATTAAATTAGATTAATTTCTTAAAGGTGACTGAAATAGATTTTTTTTCAAGCTTAAAAAAATTGATATTTCAATAAAGTGCTATTGAGCTTTTACAGAATATGTAAAACAATTGCATTGCAAAAGAGGCTACAGTTTGTGCTTAAGGTTGGTGTTTAACAAGACTTCATCTGGAATTTGTTTTTTTAAAAAATGTATTATCACTGAGACTTAGACTAGGCAGCAAAAGCTCTATAGAGGTTGTTCTGGACCAGGCTCTCCACTCCTCACTGAACATTTGTAGAAATTTAATATTTACCAAGTGACTAGTGGATATCCTAACTTGCTGTAAATTGAGTTCAGCTATATTCTGAAATGTTTGAGTTCTGTAGTGTGAAGCTGAGATAGGTAGAGGGATTAATTTAAGGGAATTGGTGAAGTCCTGTAATTGTAATGTGACTGAAGCAAATTTGTGTGTGTTGACATACTTGTTTTCTGTCCTGCCTACCACAGATTGGTTTTTGTCATAATAATCTTTATATTCTGAAGGATCTTCTTGTCCTGTTGTGGCAAGATCCCTTGTAAGCATTATTGTCAACTGAAAAGGACAGGGAGAGAAGTAGACTTTGCGTAAAGAAATCATATATCATGTAACTTTTTTTTTACCCTGGCATCTGCAGAATTTTGTTAGCAAATATGTGTAAGAAACTTTATATATATGTACTATTTAAGAATAAAAAAGTAAACCAGCACAAATTGTAATCCAATTATAAACTTAATTATAAAAAAATTTATAAAAATTTATAGAAATTTTGCATGGATGTACATTTTGTTCTAACTGGAACTAGTTCAGTATGTTATGTTTGGATTAGATGTATGTGCAAACTTAACATCTATTATGTTAAAAAAGGGATTTATTGCAATTTAAAGTCTAAATATGCAATTGACGTAACTTCTGTCTAATGAGGCATTTTCTTGGAATCTATATTGAGTTATGGAAGAAAAAAGTATATGTGGAAGATATATATATACTTCCAAAAGTATACTTTTGGAAGAAAAAGTATATGTGACATGCCGGTTGCATTGAGATACATCAGAGTGAACAAAAACAGGTTTCTGTGACAAAATGTTCTGAAAGTGAATTCCTGTGGTGAGTGCTACAGAATAGAAATGGGTGGGAGATAATCACTTGAGAAAAATACAGCTTTAAGATGTTGAGACAGTATACATATATGTGAAATTGTGGGGGAAAAAGAACAGCTCACTTGTGGTGAATTAGCATGTTTTTAATGGGATATTAAAACATCTTTGGAAATGATGTAGTTTGATGCTGTTCTTCCGTAGTTCAGAATTTGTCATCAAATGTTGCTGTAGGAGTACAGATACATGTGAACCCTTCATGTTTCTTTGCCATTTGGGCTTTGTGTATTGATAATTACTTCAAGTTCTTTTTTGCAGCCACCTAGTGTTGTTTAACAGTGGAGTTATTTCTTCAGGCTTGTTTTTGCATGTCTTTCCCATTGCCCCAGGCATGCCTGACATGGTTGATCTTTGGATTTCAGCATAAAACAAATCTCAGATATTTGTCTTTTTGAGGTTACTTTGTAAATTAATTTATCACCTCTGAGAGGCATCTATTCTTTTTCCTTATAACTCTTTATTTTGCCTTAGTAGATCTTCTGACTGGTATCAACTTGCCAGTTTGAACTTTAAATCAATAATTCTTTATCTATGGAACTGTTTGAACAGATATTTCAGCCTCTTTTGTGATTATTTTCTTTTTACTTCTCATCTGTCTTTGTACTTTCATTACTTTTGTAGACACAAATTTGAAGGACTTGGTTTATAGTCTTTCTGAAGCATAGCTTCTCCAAATATCCTTGTCTGAATGCCAGTGTAGATACAACATCTAAGGTACTCCACTGTTGCCTAGAGAGGTCCCTGACATGACACCGTAATAAAGCTAAACTTTGTGCTGGGTGAAACCTGTTCCCCAGTTCAGTAAACATGTTCCCCAGTTCATTGTAGTTTGAAATTCTCACTGTAGTGTTTCGTGGTTTTGGATCTTTCCCAGAAGTAAACTGCACTCAGTTCACCAATGCAGAGATGCTGATTGTAATCTTGCATGGTTGATAAAATGTGGTCTGTAAATAATTACTCTGTATCTTGGCTACTTGCTCTGGGGAGTTAAAATCTTTGAGTGGGAGTAGTGTCACGAGCATTTATACCAGCCACTCTTCAAACTTCCTTTGTATTGTTATTTTGGAATCTCTAAAGTTTCGTAAGGCAGAAAAATATCCTCCATTAAAATGTTGTATTAAATTCTTTTTAGTCTTTTAGTTCCTTAAGTCCATAGGTTCCATAGTAATAAAATAGATTGATTTTCTGTGCTCTGTTGCTTTAAAGGAATCTTCTGAAATAAATCACAAAATAATATCGTATGCCAGTACTGTGTTAAACAACGTGAGTTACATGTGCGCAATATGTGCATTCGTAGAGCATGAGCAAATAATTTAATTATTTTAAGCTTAAAACTATTCTAACTCTTAAAGATAACATCTAGTTAGCCTCAGACTCTTCAGAGTAATATGTGAATGCCTGGAGAGGTGGAAAGAGGAAGAAGCTATTGTTGAATAGTTCTGGAGAAGCATGACTTAAAACAACTTCACAAGCTGTGAACTGTTGAAAAACTTTCAGTTACCTTTCATTACTTTAAAGAGAGTTAAAGGAATAACAGCCTGTAAGTTTATCACAGAGAGTTGTCAAGGTATTGAGGATGAAAGCTGAGTGGTATTTGCCAAAAACCGTGACTGAACCTTTGTACATGCTTGAAATGACAGAACCATATTAAAGGATGAAATAACCTTGGTTCATTATTCAGTTGTGTAATATGTGAGATGTAAGGCTGTTGAGTTTTAATAGTTTGAATGAGCAGACTGTTGGAACGTTTAACACTTAATTTTTAGGAGCAATTTAAATTTTTTTAACATGGTGCAAATGATGTAATTTTAACCTACACCTTTCCTGATAATTGACATCTGTGGGAAGTATAAGTTACTAATATATTACTATGAACTTTATGTATCTCTTTCTTTCATGAGGGGAGATAAGCTTGCTTTTTTCCTCTGTTCTGTGGTTTTGTAGATAGTTGTGAGGAAATTCTGTCATTGAATTTGGGATCTGCAGTAAAGACTTGCTCAGATGTTCTGTTTTAAATATAAACTGTGTTTTAGTAGAGAATAACACAGTTCAAACAAACAAAAAGAAGTGCTAAGTGCATAATGATTACTAGTTAGAAGCAAATGAAGATCCTATTTGGTTTGTTTACTGCATTCAGTCAGTGGTCTAATTAAATATTTATGACAAAAGGCATTTAAAGGATGCCAGCACTGACCGTATTTTATGCACGTATGAGCAAGTGAAATATATTGTAGCTGACACAGACTCTATGATTACTTACAGTTTGCTAATACAAAGTAAAAATATGTTTGTTCAATGTACAATTAAGATCAGTCTTTAACCCTGAATTAAGAAAACTCTGAATGAAGTTGATATGGAACAGATGTTTAATTGTAGTTGAGTTTTGATTTGCAAATCTTTTTTCTAACTGCTCAGATGTGTAGTCTAGGTTTATTCAAACACTAAGTGGTATGTTTAAAGTATGACATCTTTTATTTAGAAAAAGGAAAATTGGGATGATGTTAAATTTGGCACATTCTTAAAATATTTGTCCAGATTCAACAGACACTACTGAAAGTAATGTTTATATGTGAAGTCATCTCAGTCCCTGGGGATTTTTTGCCTTCCTCTGCAGTGTTGAGCACAGCCCTTGCAATGGCTCCTTTAGGCCATTCTGCCTGGGGTCTTTCCTGCTGCTCTTGCACCTCCAAGGCACCACTCCTGCCCGTGCTCTCTGTCCTTCTTTGCCATTCCAAGTTTGTAGCAGGAGTGAGCTCCTCTATTCCCTTGGTTTAGTTTTCCCTAGAGGCTCCTGCTTGTACAAAGCAGTCTGGTTTGCAGCAGCATCAGGAACTGCCACTTTTCAGCTCTCCCTGCATGCAATATAAGTGCAATCCAGGCATGAGAGCACTTTTCATGCATCACTGACCAAGAAGCACAGCAAAGCAATTTTTTGCAGCCAAAAAATATGCTTGTCATTGATATCTATCACAGTTTTGAAAACAACCCAAGCTGTCGCACATCTCCTTCTCTTTTATGCGTGTATTCTTCAAGTCTCTGGAAACAGGGACTGCCTTGTTCATATTCCTGCTTCTCCTTTTTGTGGCCTTGCCTTTGCTGGACTGCAAGGGATGATTTAGTTTTTTAAGCAAAACTGAAGAATACATTATCTTCGTCCTGGCTACTGAATTGCATTGTGTTGATGCTTGTGAACATTGGCCCTTAAAGAGAATAATAAAAAGAAAATTAAATCAAATTGTTTTTCCACCTGTAACCTTTGTAATATGTGTCTTTGAAAATGTTTTTGGAGCTGAAAAACCCCTGGCATTTCAGGTAAATACCGATCTCATAGTTAGTCAACTCCTGGGTACTGCTCCTGTGCTTGCCTTTAGACCTTTGTGGTTAGCCACTTTGGAGATGGACTCTTGCTGTGATGGAGTACTGTTGTACTCAAATGTAATAAAATGTTTTATTACATTTCTCAAAGGGAAACGACTCAGACAGTTCTAAAAATGAGTAAAGAAGAAAAAAAAATCCCTGACGAAATAATAGGTATTGCACGCCTAAAAATGTTTGCAGTCATTCTGTTTGGGATCGTGTCCTGCATCCAGCTAAAGGTTTGATCTCTGAGTAGATATGTGTAGTTCTGCCGTTCTGTGGAAGCCCAAATAAATTGAATGAACACAGAAAACTTTTAAAAATTGTACTTCACTTGTTTTTGATGACTTTCCCCATCCAATTTTCTTCACATGATTAAATTAGTTTGAGATGATCCACAGCTCTCATGCACATCAAACAGTACATGCCTCCTTCCCACACAGACAGCCAATGCCTAGGTTGGGACATGATTATCCATTCAGTCTTTTGTGCTAGAGCGGGACTGGGAAGAAATGTCAAGATTCCCTCTGCATGTACAGCTAGAGAAAGGAGAAGGCAGAAATAAGAATAGGATAGACTGTTGCAAGGTGGAAGGGACCTCCAATGGTCATTGAGTTCAACTGCCTGATAACCCACCCTTTAAGGGTAAGGAAGCATCCACATCAAAAGGGCTGACCAAAAGATAAAGCATGTCCAAATGATTCTTAATCATTGACAGGCTTGGGGCATCAGCCACCTCTCTAGGAAGGCTATTACACTGGTTGATCACCTTTGCAGTAAAGAAATGCTTCCTAATGTCATACCTAAACCTCCCCTGGTGTAGCTTTGAACTGTTCCCACATGTCCTGTCACTTATCCAAGAAGAAGAGCTTAGCATCTCCCTCTCCATCTTCCTCAGGAAGCTGTAGGGAGCAATGAGGTTGCCCCTCAGCCTCCTTTTCTCTAACCTAGACAAGCCCAAAGTCCTAGGCTACTCGTTATAGGACATTCCTTCTAGCCCTCTCACCAGCTTTGTTGTTGCCCTCTGGAAATATTCAAGGACCTTCACATCCTTCTTGATTTGTGGGGCCTGGAACTGCTCACAGTACTGGAGGTGTGGCCACACCGATGCTGAATAGAGCAGGATAATTACCTCTTTTGTCTGGCTGGTTGAACAGAGAGTTTGATGCACCCCAGGATGGGGTTTCCCTCCTGGCTGCCCAGGCTTCCCCCTGGCTCACACTGAGCTGCTGCCCACCAGCACCCCCAGATCCATTAATGAAGAGCTGGTCTCCAACCATTTCTTTCCCAATTTATACTTGTGCCCAGTATTGCTCTGTCCCAGGCACAGAATCTGGCATTTGTTAAATTTCATGCTACTGATTGCCCAATGCTCCAGTCTATCCACATTTCTCTGTAAGGTCTCTCATCCCCTGAGAGAATCAGCAGCACCTCCCACTTGAGTATCATCAGCAAACTTACTAATGGTGCATTCAACTACTGCATCCCTATCATAGATAAATATATTGAACAGAACTGGTAGCTGTGAGTGTTTATATTGCATCAGTAGTTGGCAACTCTTACATAGCCAAACAGATCCATGATATCCTAATTCCCAGTTGCATAGAAATTTCCATTGTGTATGTTGGCTGCAATTGCTTTGCTCTGGTTTGCTCTTTTTTGGGAGAAAGAGGTAAAGAACAGAAACATGCTACCTCTTGGTTTTATTAAGTAATTGCATTATGAGGTGTCATCTGCAGTATATAAATACAGGCTTGAAATTGGTACTAGAATAACCTTGGTTACGTGTGTTCTTTTTATGTTCTCACTTAAAAGAAAGCATAACTTGGCAGCAATACAGAATACTGCAGATCTGAGTACTCTTAAACTGCTGGCTCTGTGTGCATGTCCTCACTTCTCAGCCTCTTAGCATAGCTAGGTTGAATGTGCTCCCCTTCTTGTTGGGAGCAAGTATGGATTTAGAGTTGTACTGACATTTCTGCATGAGAATTTGGAGCATGAAGATTTTCTTGTTGTCAGTGCTAGTACTTGTTGTGCTATAAACACATATGTGTGTATATACCTATGCATAAATCTACATGTATATATACATATATAAGGATAGCGATTATAATTTTCACATTGGTTGTGACTATCAGTTGACATCTCAAACACCTGCTAGATAATGAAATGGAATAATTTGAAAAAGTATCAAACTGTGCAAACTATGATGCTGCCTCCTTAAGAGTCCCCTGCTCTATTAAAATATTTCTAACTTCTGAACTGACTGGATCTACAACAGTTATCTTCAGTTCATGTTTAGAGACACTGCTAGGAACATGAGTTTTTCTAGAAAAGTTATGTTATCATATCATTTAAGCTGTGTAGTAATGCCTGTCCCCCAATGGTTTACCAAAAAATTGCACTTAAAAAGTATGGTTTTGCAGATTAAATACTCTTTTAGATTTTTAAGACTGTATCATTATGTAAATTAAATAACTACAAGTCTTTCCATTTTACAAGTAGGATCTTGTAACAAAGTCCATTGCTGGTACTGAGAGGCTTCTTATCCTTTTGAATGCGTAACAGAGCTGCTGATGGTATAATGTCTGTTCATTTTGCTGCTTTCTAGAATGTAGACTAACAAATTTGGGCTTTGTGACATGGTGGTGTTTTTCCTTATGTGGAAGAACTATGAACTGACAAAAAGATGCTTAAAGATACAGTGGACACTGCTAGTGTATCCAAGTTCTTTGTTGATTATGACTTCCTAATAAGAAACTGTGCAATATTTTACAGTTACACTTGCAATATATTTCCTGTAGATTTGCCTGCATTATGTTTCTATATGTCAAAGACTTGATATTAACTGTGCATTTCAGTGTATGAACTTTATAAAGAAGCAGCTGATTCTAGATATGGGCTTGATATGATAGCATATATTACTTTTGCACTAATCTGTAGATTTCCTTTATTGAAATATGTATAACTGAAACTTGCATTTGCAAGGTGTGATCACTGACCTGCACATTGACTTTGGAAAAAAAGTGGTAGCTATTTACATGCATCTTAGCAGGCTAAGATTCTTTAAACTCTCTCTTGCTTGTACTTTTCCTACTTGCAATTCACTGCATTTCTATATTGGTAATTTTTCTTACTAAGCTGAAGGTGAAGCTGTCAAGAAAATTAAGTGGTTACTTCAGATGCTTAGGGGAAGTAGTAATCTATCTTTCTTGAGCAGTAAGATTCTTCAGAAGTACCAAACAGACTTTAAATTCCCCGCTCCCCCTTTCAGAAGTCACTCTGACTTCTACATTCCACTGCCTTGCTACTTCTGCAACTAAATGTGGTCATTTTATAATTTTGCTTCTGTGAAAGGTTTCCAATATTTGTGAGTAGAATGTCTGCTGGTCAGTGTGATTTTAAATAAAGCTCTGGATTCTTGAGGAATTAAACAACAATGCTTTCACTCTTTGCTCAGTGCATACCTTCTTTTCTCCCCTCTCCCTCCGCTCTTGGCCTTTACCACCCTGTGCTGCGGAGCTGAGCTGCGGCAGTGCCGGGACAGGAGCCGGGGAGTGCTCCACCACTGTCTGCAGGGACAATGGCCACAGTGTCACTAGGGCCTACACAGGGGCAGCCGATGGCGTTTCTGTGGAATGGCAGTGGTGTGTGGCATCTACTGAAATCTGTAGGATAAGCAAATGCAAGAATTCCTATAAGCTGACAGGCCTCTAAAAAGGCCATGTTGTGACCTAAATGATAAATGCCACACATAGCAGAGCTGTCATGAAGGAGTTGGTTCAAACTGGAGACTGCATGCCAGTCATGTTCAGATTTGAACTGTGGAAAGAACTTCTCGTCTTCCCACCCCTGGGCATGTGTTCCGAGCTGTCTGCTCTAAGTCTTTGTCTCCTGTCAGCTGCCACCTCCAGTACAGCAAATCTTTTTCTTAAAACCTGGCACAGAGAAGTAGAGCCTGGGCCTGCTTTTCATTACTGGCAGTATAGATGTATGGAATGTTTACAGTCCCAGTTTCAGGTACAAGAATCGCAGAATGATAGAATGGTTTGAGTTGGTAGGTACCCCAAAGATTTTCTAGTTTCAAACCCCCTGCTTAGGCCAGGACACCTTCTACCAGACCAGATTGCTCAGAGCCTCAATTAACCTGGCCTTGAACACTTCCAGGGATGGAGCATCCACAACTTCACTGGGCAACCTGTGCCAGTGCCTTGCCACCCTCACAGTAAAGCATTTCTTCCTAATATCTAATCTGCCCCTACTCTAGTTTCCTTATCCTGTCATTACATGCCCTTTGCTTCCCTGCTCTCTTCAAAGTGCTCTTCAGGTATTGGAAGGCTGCTGGTAAGGTCACAAGAAGAACAGAGAAAACTTCAGGACTGACTGCCATTTGCTTAAGCTTTAGTAATACTGAGCTCAGCAAGTGAGTTTAAAAGTGGCCATTTTAAGACACTTTTTAAGAGTGTGTTAAAATGGTGATCAGTCTTCAATTAGTATTATAAAGCAGCAAACTACGCTACTGAAAGTAACCTCAAATAAAAATGTGTTCATCATTCTTTTTCCTTCCACAAATAATATTTTTAGGAAGAATAAACATTTTGAAGATTCCTTATTTTTGAGCATCTAATGAATTTGCTGGGTACGGAGAGGTTTCAGAAATACATGAGTAGAAAGCAGCAATCTTATTTTCTACCCCTCAAAACAAACCACTGCAGTATAGGCAACTAGACATGTTGCATGTGTCCACCTTGTGCTTGCATGCTACTTCTGCTGGTCTGAGCATCAACTTTCAGTGGTCTGTTTGTTCTTTTTCTCTTTTGAAGATAGCACACTTTATTTTTCAGTGCACTCATATCCATGTGATTCATAAGTCATTGAGATGTATACCAAAATGATAAAAATGCTAAAGTTAATAGAAATGAACACTCTAGAAATTATATTAATTTTTAGAAGATTATTTAGAAAAAGTTGGCTCAAATAAAGAAGTCTTCCATTATTTTAAAAATAAGGATCCAGAAACACTAAAACTATTTAGTAACAGTAGTGCAAAGTATTTAGATAATTTTAGGTACTGGATTTCCCTTGTGTATTTATGTTGTTATTTTGGGGTTTTTTGATGTACTGAAAAAAAAATTGAACCGTCTTGATTTTTTTTTGTCAAGGATATGTGTAGCTTTCAAATCTGGTGAACAGTCTTTGTAAGAAAGCTTACAGTTTTATAATCTGCTTCATTGATACTTTAAATTTTCCTGAATAATATCATTGAACAACAGTACCTGTAATTAAGGACCTTACTGATTTACTGATAATAATTTTCTTTTTTTTCTTGTTTTTCCTTTTTTATTTTTCTTTTCCTACCCTCTCACCCCTCAGAAAAGAGCAAAAGGACAAGTGCTGTTTGATAAAGTATGTGAACACCTCAATTTACTGGAAAAGGACTATTTTGGGCTGTTGTTTTATGAGAATTCAGAACAGAAGGTAAGCATGTATGAGGGTTTTGTTTGTTTTTCATCACTGCCACTCACTTCAATAGTTCAGTGAGGTATATACTATCAAATGTTTACCATTACACACCCTTGAGTAAATTTTGCTGCCTTTTCTCATTTATGTGTAAGAATGCTTTGTTCATGAACAAAGGGAATCTAGCCCATAAGTCTGTAATGACTAGG
This sequence comes from Entomyzon cyanotis, assembly GCA_024500445.1. Classification (NCBI taxonomy): domain Eukaryota; kingdom Metazoa; phylum Chordata; class Aves; order Passeriformes; family Meliphagidae; genus Entomyzon; species Entomyzon cyanotis. The sequence continues at coordinate 20,416,247 of JAKEPQ010000871.1, forward strand.
CCTTTAAGTTCCTCTTTTATTCATTTTAAGCTTAAAGAAAATTTTTGGTATTTGGAAAGAGACTGGAGCTGATCCATCACTGGTATTGGATGCTAATTTTACAAATGAATGGTGTTTGAGATGACTACATTTGAAAGGATTTCTTAAACACCGTTTGGTATCTTCAGTCTTCTTTTGCTCTTGCTTCTATGTTGGATGGTTGAGCACATCTAGATTGCTCAGCTGAGAAAAATCTTAAATCAGTCAGTGGCAAGTGCTCCATTAATCACGGGAGTGATCTGCTCAGGGTAAAATAGGGAGCCTTGGGTTTTTGAAAGTTCAGCAGAAAAGTCTGGATTGGTGTAGGGTTATGGAGTATGTCTTCCCCCCTCCACACTTCCCCCTTGCTTTTTTTTAAAATTTTTTTTTTAATGTACCTTTAGTTGGACTAAGACTTTTATTATATTCCTCAGTCATTTGAATGGAGAAACAGACCCCATCTGTTTTTTTATATGTCTTTTTCCTTGAAGATACTAAAGATTTGACTAGGTATGAACCTGGGCCACCTAATCTAATTCAAAACTGGCTCTTAAATCACACTTGGACCAATTATTTCCAGAGGTCTCTTTCAGTGTGAATGAGGTCTTGAATGCCTTATCTGTTGACTGTGAAGGCGGTACTGTAGCAATACTCATGAGTGATGTGTTTACATGAATTAAGCGAGAAATATGTGATACTGGGGTCCTTATTCAAAGTAGAATAGATCACTTCTCACCTGAATTATGGACAGCAGCAGGGTTTTATTTAAAAACTTCTGGAGAAATCTGGTCCCATTTGTTACGAAGACTAAACAACCACAGTTGTTGGATTTTGTCTTCTTCATACAAATACATTCCTACTGTTATTTGGAGAAACTTAAAAAAACCTCTTTTCTATAAAATTTATGTTTCCCACCTCCTACTTTCGCAGAACTTTTGGTGGGTTTAGGGCCCTCTTTTTTGTTCATTTCTGTAGTAAGTTTCGGTTACTTTTTAACTTTGGTAACAGTCCTTTCTGATGTCTTTTATTTATTCTTCTTTTATGACTGTTGCTTTTTTAGATTAAAATACCATAAATCCCTGACCTCCAGGCTGGTCAGTACTGAATGCTGAATGATGTGTTTTTCCCATTCTTGTGCACTCATCACAGCCACCCATTTATGAGCCAGCTGTTGAACCCGACGGCAGCTGTGGTGTGTGGAAACTGAATGCCAGGCACTCTTTTAAATCGGAGCTGCTCCCCAAAGCACCATCGGGGTACCATTGGAGGAGGAGTCCCATTAACTCTTCTCCATGGGTGTTCTGTGCAGCTGGGAGAGATGTTATGTCTTCCAATCAGACTGATTTTTGTTAGCATTAATACACATTTGAAAACTATTTTGGCCAAATTAGTAATTAATGATTTATTTTATTTTTGCGCAAATGTTAAATTTATTAGCCTAAAGTTTAGTTAGGGATTTCATTGCATTGCACCCTCAAAAGTTCATGAATGCTCCATTCACATTGTAGTTGGTTTGCAGAAGTGTTAGAAAGCTTCTGCTCTTATGTTTTGGGCGCCAGCTGGAAATGCTGCTTTTTCTGGATTTGTACAAAATACTTTTGTACTGGTAGAGAACATTTTGTTCTTTGACAATACATTACTTTGTCTCATCTATAACCTTACTATTCACAAATTAAACAAATAGATTTCTGCATACTGGAACAAAGTAGTGTGTACACACTTTGTCTTTTGTTTTGAAAGACAGACCTGTCTATTCTGCATTAAGAGCTCTGATTTAGGGTAAATTCTTCTGTGGTGTTTGTTTTTATCCATAACAAAAGGCACAGATGCAAAAAAACCCCACCCCCATAATTATGCCTATAAATGGAATATAAGCATCTGATTTTATTTGACAGAGCCGTAATGAAAGTTAGTGGCAAAGTCTGGTTCCAATAAGCTAATTTCAGGCTTTAAAAAATCAGAAAATGAGGGATTATTCTTCTCATTTTGCTGTACGTGCTGTATTGTATGTTCTTTTCTCCTGCTTTGTAATGATAAAAGATAAAGCCTTGAAAGTAACATGCACTCAGGAATCCTATTTTTCTGCTGTAGTTATGCCATGCTATATTCTCTATTTATTTACTTCATGCTATCTCTAAAATATAAGGATTCAAGATACTTCCAATTGTTGTAGTTGCAAGAATATGGCTGTGTGTAATTTCAGAGTGGAATTAATGCCAAAACTGAACACCTAGGATGATAACTGTAGCTGAAGTGAGTCTCAGTTAAAATTATTTGAAGACTTATGTTGTCTTCTTTCTATGTCAAGATTCTTCTAACAGAAACCAATTTTTTTTTATTGAGCATTATAAATGGTACCCAGGATTTTGGAGAATTGCTTTATAACTCTTCCCTTGTAAAAATATTATGGAGTTTGCCTTCTCTGGAAAATTATCGTAGCTGTGGAAGATAGAGGTCACAGACTTCTTAAAGCAAGAAATACGAAATTATTGTCTTTTTAAAAAAATTACAATTGTAATAAATTATAAAAAGGGGGTTTTGCTTTTAATTTGTAAATTATTTTAATCTAATATATATGTATTAGGTGAACATATATGAGAAATATATGTAGATATATGTGCAGTTGTGAAGAAATCTACTTGGACCAAGCTCATTTACAACAGGGGACTTGGTATTTTGGGCCATATTCATAGGAGACACAGTCTCTATCAGCAGAGGTGATCTATGTTGAAGATTTGCACTACTGCTAAAGCACAGTTCCATGTTCTCCTAATCCATACAGACCTGTGAAACTAGACTAGCATTTTTGTCTCCTTGAAATAAGGTGGACTTTTGGCGGAAAGGCCTGTAATAGAGACTGAGGGATAGGTATTGGGAAACAATGTTGCATCTGGAATTTGGAACCATGGACTGAAAAAGGTGGGTCACATGATACCCAGTATGCGCTGCTTTGCTATTAGGTGAGAAGCATTGGTAGAGATATGCATTTGGCAACATTCATGCTGGCACTGAGGTGTTCCCTTAGACTTTAAAGCTGCAAATACCTGCCATGGTCTGTGAAAAAGCAAATATTGTCCTTGGCCTCCCAAAGCAGTTTCTAATTCTTCCCTACATTGCGCATATCTTTGAAACGTTGCAAGGCCTGCTGTCAGGCTGGCTGTGTGCACGTGTTTCTACTGTGAATGTGCTTGTGTGTGTGTGTATGTGTCTGGCCACGGGAAGTAAAGGTTCACTCAATTATGGAAGTTCTATGTAACTGCAGTTAAAAGGTTTATGTTCCTGTCTCTCACACAACCTGTTTTCTAACATGTATGGGTAATTGTCTGAGTTACTGATGAATATATGTTACTGATTCCTTAGTTAAATTTTTGGTTATCTGTCACAAAACAGTCTCTTTGCACATACTTGTAGTAACTAGAATGCTATGAGCTATGTAATAGGTTGCACAGATTATATAAAAATATATTTGGTATTGAGGATTTTAAATGCTGGCTGTGATTTGTTTGTTCTTTTTTTTTTTTTTTCAGAACTGGCTAGATTTTTCGAAGGAAATTAAGAGACAAATTCGAAGTAAGTACTTCTGTATTCAGATGTTATGCTCCTTTTATTTCCTCACAGAAATATTCTTCATAAATTTAGTAGCCTGGATGTTGATTGTTTACAGCTTTAAAATAATTTCTGATAGTGATGTATTCAGCATTAAAACAAAAGCAAATCTTCTATTTCCATCCCCTGTCCAAGTAGGGTAGAGAGAGTCACTCAACATTATGCTGTAGAAGTTAATCACTATATTATGTTATATTAGTTATTATTATATCCCTCTTATAATGATTAATCATTATATTATATTAGAAGCTAATCAAATATATTATTGCCCCAAAATTTTCCCTTGTTGTATGTGACTAGTAGTTGATACATTTGCATCCTGAGACAGTAGATGTTTTTCAACTTTGTGCTGATACTTGGGTTATTGGATGGAGAATGTGATCATGCAAAGATGGGCATGATTGTTGCCATAGGATTTTATTACTTCAAAGACTCACCAGAAGAATATGAACCTACAAAAAGAGAATTAATATGTTTTATGGAAGATGTATGTTCTTCAATACTGATCAGTGCATCATTTTCGGAGCAGAGATGAAATAGAGAGCATAATCTTGGAATGTCTCACTACAGTGCTTTTCAGACAGAATCTGCTTGAAATGCCTTTTTACTTCCTGTACTCAATACATGATGAGTATTTTACTCTGCATAAAACTCTGTCAAAGATCTTCACTAGCTGGGTATCTTTTGCAGTAAATGGGGAGAGCATGGAGAGTAAATCTAGGTGATACTCTGCCTGAGTCTACATATCACAAAATTGTGGTCACTAAAACATGCTAGACAGCCCTTGTCCTTACCGAACTTCTTCCCATTGCTTTACTCATTTGTGGTCAAAACAGGGTGGTTGTTGTTGTTTTGTTTTTAATGGAAACCTTTCGGTAGTACCTGATAGGAAATGTAAGTGGGGAGAAGAGGGTGATAATATTTACATGCCTAGACTTACAACACAGCAAGAATTAGGCTATGAAACTGACTGTACTTTTAATTAAGAACAGCAGTGTGTTATTTATAATGATAAACAGATGGTTTCTTTACTGTTGTTAACTTCAATGTTTTTAAGGCAACACACATTTTTTCCAGAAATCACAGTGGTGTTAATTCCGTTTTCTTTAGATCTTTGCCTGTTGATGAAAGTCCTTACTAGGAAGGTGTGGTTTATATTTTCAGTACAGAAATGAAAGTTACAGAAGCATCCTTGGAAGCTGTTTTTTTATCCAACTTGCTCTTGTGTAAGCAGACTAGACCTATGAAAATGGTGAATATACTAATATGCAAGTAGAAGCCATACCTTTAGTTAAGGAAAAGTTAATGGTGTAATGACTTCTGCAGGTCTAAATATGCAGGTAAAGGCTGTTTTATTTGGTTTTAATACATGACAAAAGATGGAGGGTGTTTATACTTTTGTATCAACTTTGTTGATACAAATGTTGCTATCTTTTTGTCTTCTGTAGCAATTTGCATGCTAGCTAGCCTACAAGTTAGTGTCACAAATTTGAAGTGTAAGAACTAACCAGAAATTTTCTTGGATGCACTACACAAAGTCCTTTTTAATGCTCTATCATATGCACTAAAAAAAATTATGTTAAGGTGATGTGATTTTCCATACAGCATGAAGACCTACATTTTATACTGGAGAGCAAGTCCATTTATTGAAAGAGGAATCATGACTACATGTTTTTTTCTTGGTCTACAGTATTTCAGAATTAATAGGCATAATTAAAAAAACCAGTCAAGTAAGAACACCATTTTAAGGATTTTAAAATTACACTTGCTTACACCAATATGCAAGTAACTGGCATACTGTTAGTTGTGTTCCTCCTCATTAGTTTATCAAAATTTCCAGATATTGGAATACACTGCAGGCACATTTAATCCTCCAGTTACATTAGTATCAAGTAATTAGACTTTTTTTCTTTTCAGGCTTAATTCTAAATATATTTGTCTTTGAATCAAGAATGGAAATTCCGAGTACAAAAATACTCATTAAATTTAAGATACTATGGGCCATTCACTTACAAGCTGGACTTGCTGATCTTTGTGGGTCCCTTCCAACTCTAAATATTCTGTGATTCTGTGATTTCTTTTTCTCTTGTATGGCACAAACTGAAGCACTAGTGTGCTGGATAAATGTTTGTGGACAAGTGCATTGATCAGAACATACAAAGGTGACACTTTTGGAAATGTAGTTCAACACATAATATTTACAACAATCTCAGTCTCTCTCTTAAATGTGAGCAATACCATTACTCTGCACACTGGGCATGTATGTACCACCTGTGACTGGGAAAGATGAAATAAGAATACTGTAGTCTTCCCCAAGTGATGTTCTGCTGGCTCTCTTGCTATATCACAGCCCTCAGGCCCTCTGTGATCTATTTGTACAGGTTGGCCTTTGGCTGGGCAATTATGTTGGATCTCAGCAATTACTGTTGTTACTTCAGCTACTGAACGTGATCCAGAAATTACTGTCTCTGTTATCAGGGCTACAAAGGTGACAAAAATCTTGTTTGCTTTCAGCCAGCCTGATCTCTTCAGGAAAATGAATTCTTGACTTTTTTTAACTCATGTACTTGGCTATCCACTGGCATGTGTTAAAACCTCTAATTACTTCTTTCAGGGACAGGTAGGTAATTACATTTCTGTCACTATCTTCTTGAAAATTGCAACATCTCAAGTGGATTCAGGCTTTTGCAAAACTGAGAATCTCAGCTTGAATATTGTGACAGTACAAGCAGTAGCAACTGACCTTGGAATAGTCACATCTCAGACTACACAGAGGGTGTGTTGGGTCACTCTTGTACAAAATTCAATTTGAGAATTTACATGTTTAAACTGAAGGTAATATTATGTAAATTAAATCTTCTTCTAGTCTGCAGCACGATTAGTATTTTTACTGCAAAAAATACTTCCACATCACATACTCTGCGTTCTGTATCTTGAAACAAATGGAGAAAGTTCAGATGTTCTGAGGACAGAATAGGCTGGGGTACTAAGAGAAGTTATAGTTAAAATCAATGAGGCTTTGCATTTTAAATGTACAACTCTGGCTGTCTGATTTTAATAGTAACAAATGTATGGGTATGCTCAGGCATCAAAATATGGTGGTCACTTTATGCAGGTTCACTTTATATCAATCTATTTTATGTATATAGCTGTATATGTGTAAGAGCTGAAGCTAATTTTGATTTAAGCTAATTACACTAGAGGGTAACTTGTTATTGTTGACGAAAACTAAGTACCTGTGCCAAGGGAAGAGTTTTCTTGCAAAAGCTGACATAAAAGAGATCATAAGTAAAAGCCAGAAAAAGCCTTTACTAAAAAAAAAACCCTCACTGATTTTTCCCAGTTTAAATGGGATGAATCATGTTAATTGTATGCTGCTAGCTGGTTGGTTATATTGCATTCTTCTTCTCTAAGAATGTGCCTAAAGTTGCCACAGAAGCATTTTTGATCTAACAAGCTGGCTAGAAAAAATGTTGATATTTCTGTAGTCCATACTATTGAACATCAAAACAGAGAACCTTATCAGGGACAGAATGCTAAATACAATTTTAAATCAGCTTTGGGGTTGATCTTTTTTGTCTTGGCTACCAACTCAATAAAGAGCCAGCAATAATGTTCATTATTATGTGAGGACAACTACAATTGTATGCCTTGGTTGTGCAGCTATAAAAGGTATGCTTTAGTGAGAAATATAAATATAGACTGTGCACATTGTAATACACTTTCTAGCCTATATTTAGGGGATAAATGTGCTTTCAGTAATCAGGTAAAATACGTGTTCACCAACTGTCCAGGAAATATTTAGTACAAAGATAACTTCAATATTTTTTCAATAAATTAGCAATTTAATTAGTATGAATAAACACATCAAATTTTCTACAAAGTCTACACGTGCAGAGGATTTATGCGCATTTTAGCTATTTATAGAGAATATTGTTTTTTCAATTTTTTTTTTCTTCAAACCATGTCTATGTCTCCTGACTGCAGTGCTTTCTGAAAGTTAGCTGTAGAAATGCTGACAAGAAAGAGCAACAATTAAACAGGAATTCATATGTGACTAGTTTAACTGCAATTTTAGACCAGGAAAAACTTGAAAACTGGTTTAGTACCTGTGTGGAAGGACACATCCTTCAATCATTTCTCCACAGCTCTGATAACATGACAACTCTCCTTGAATGCTTTTTGCATGGATATTTTGGCCCTATTGCTCATATTCATCAGTTTGGTTTACTCAATACCAGCATATTTTCGTTAAATTATGCTAATTCCCTGGGAGATGATGGAAGTAGGCTAATCTGTTCTATCTTTAACTGTGTTTGCTATTCTGTATGTATTCATTACTGTTGGACTTTTTTTTTCATGGTATTTTTGTTGTAATTCTGTTTTGCACTGCATTGCAGTAGATGATGCAGTGATAAATGAGACCTTCTCATCTAAGGGTCCTGCCTTATTTTGTTCACAAAATTGTAGTTTTTCTAACAAAAAGATGATGACTGGGAATGTTAAGATATGCTAAAACACTGAGCTCTCAGAAAGAAATAGTGGCAGGTGTAGAATGAGGTTCACACTTAACTGAAGTGCTTCAGTGGATAGTCATGAAAAGCCAAAATAATTTTTGAAACGATCTAAGACATTAGAAATTTTGATCAAACCTCTTTACCTTTAGCAAATATGGAATGTCAGAACAGGGCTTTTTTTTTTTTTTAAGCAATAAACCTTAAATAAGAATGTCAGAACTTTTTTTTAGCATTGTGGTGGAAATGGCATTTCAGTCTTTTTTGTTTCTGTAGAGAGACATCTTTTTCAAAGCATGATTTATCTGTGTAACACAGATTTCTAAAATAATTTACTGTCCACAATTCTAATATTCTGAAAATGTATTTTAATTATTGATGTGGGACTTAGCTTTCAAATCTTAAAAATTTATTTAAAACCAGAGCAATGACCAAAGGCAACACTTTATGCTTTTTCAGATTATTAATCTAGTTTTAAGCGGGGTTTTGCTTAAAAAACTACATGTGTTATTAACAATTCTAACACATAGGAATTTAAATATCACTGCTATTATAGTTGTTAAATGTGGTGTTCCCCAGAAAAACACCCAAACTAAGTCAATTTAGACAGGAGGAGACTGTTAGCCTTGGAGGAGTTGGAAATACACACAAATTCAATGCAAATGCCTTTGAACACACAATATCTTGAAAGTGTTAATATATTATGGTAGTTTTCAAATTAAAAATGTCTTCTGATATGTGTGTGACTTACTGTAAAACATAATTTAAAAATAATTTTTAACATGCTAATCTTTTATTGTATGTCTGTGAGTTTCTACCTGCTAAGGAAAATAATGTCTGCTTCTTACTAATGTACAGTAAAAAATCAGAAAAAAAGTTCCTTCGAGATTTCAGTGATTAAGATTTATTCTACTGTCTAACATTTTTCAGTAAAGTTTTTTCTTTGCTTCAACTTATTTGAGATTAACAATCAGATATTTCCCATGTTTAGGTTTACCTTGGATATTCACCTTTAATGTGAAGTTTTATCCCCCTGATCCATCACAGTTGACTGAAGACATCACTAGGTATGCACAGGTCCTAATTTTAAACTTTAAATTACTATTAGTTTAATTTGAAAGCCACATAGAATTTCTTCAGTTTCTGGATACTGTATGCTATAGATATTCTTACATATATCAACTGCTTTTTGGAACAAGGTTGAAAAGGTAAAATGAAAACTTCTGGATGAAATCTGAGCAAGAAGAATTTAATGATAAGTGGGGACATGATTTGGGCAGGAGCTAAGGTGATCATATGTGAAAGAAGCCAGTGGTTTATTGTCACACTCTGCTGCTTTATTGTAAAACAAATCAGGACATGGGGGTCTTGAGCAAAGCTCAAGGGAGCCAAGATTCTTCAGTAATAATCTAGACTAGATTGATGAAAATGTGGGTTTACACATGTGCTTGAAATAAAGTCATAAAACATAATAAAACCTGAAAATAATTGTCTTCCAAACTTCTTAGATAGAAAATACTTGGAATGCAGTGGATACTAAGCCCCTAAAAAGTAGCATTGTAAGGTTCATCACCGGGAATAGAGTGCAGGGAACTGATTTATTTTCCTCAGGAGTTACAGGAAACCTAAATACATAGTTTTGGTTTGGAGTTAGCTGACTCTGCTGAGGCAGGATATATGTTACTACTACATGTTGCATTGGATCAGTCTTCTGCACAAAATGAGATAGCTATACAAGTGTGCAGTTAATATATTGCTACACAGTCACTTGTAGCATTATAAATGACATTTAGTGCAGAGTGTATTTACAAGAAACTATGTGTATGTTCTTTGAAAATTTTCAGCAAGTTGGTTGGTTTTTCAATTGCATGTTCAACTCATGAAAGCATTTTTTGGCTATATCTTAAATCTAAATTCCCTTAAGTTTCACTAGGAAGACACTTTTTTCATTAACATTTTAAAAAGTCTCTGCTCAGGTAGGATGTCTGCTGTTTGTTAACTTGTTAAATTTGGTAGAAGATTGTATACAGTACCTGAAATATTAAATTCTAATACATACATGGTTTAAGAAAGGTTATCATGGTTTCAGTACTAAACTGGATTTCTTTTGTGTATTACATGAGGTGATTAGCTTGTGAACTGCAAGGGATATAAAAGTTAGTTTTAAAGCCAAAGGGAAATGTCAAAGAAATACTTAGCTTAGATTTTTAACCATAGATACCTACAGGCTAAGAGTTGAAGGAGCTCCTAAGTCAGCTTTTGTTTAAAACTAGGTAGCTTTTTATTCCTTTGTACTGGAAATCAGAATTTTTCCTTCTTTTCACATTTTTTATTAAAATAATGTTGACTCTTAAAAATCAAGTGAAATTTGCTATGTGGTAATAAATGCTCAAATAATATAAGGTGTGACATTATTAATGCATTCACTCACTTCAAAACATGCTTACATGATTACATGCATCTCAATGAATCCTGTCATATTTCTCATCGTCTGCCATTGGTAACACTCCCTTTGTTCTTCTTTCTCTTTGGTTGGTTTTTTTCCCCTTTCCTTTGTCTTGCAGGTATTTCTTGTGCCTACAGCTTCGTCAGGATATTGCATCTGGCCGACTGCCGTGTTCTTTTGTGACTCACGCCCTCCTTGGTTCATATACCCTGCAGGCTGAGCTGGGCGATCATGACCCAGAGGAGCACCGCAGTGATTATATCAGTGAATTCCAATTTGCACCCAATCAGAATCAAGAAATGGAAGAGAAAGTGGCTGAGCTACACAAAACACACAAGTATGCAAGATACTGTGAGATTAAATGAAGTCATCATGCTTTGTCACATTTTTGTTAATTCTCTTAAGAGTATGTGTAAAACTGCTGAGGTAAACTTATTGCTACTTTGGAAATCGTTTGTTATGTATCTAAAAGCTCGTACTTTGGTGTGTTTAAAAAGTTGAGTTTGAAATTAGTACTTTCACTAAGGTCTTGATAGAGAACTTTTGGAAAAGTATTTTTATATGACCATATGAATTAGTTTAAGTAACATACAGGCAGAATATTTTGAAAGAGTAAAGGTGGAAATCTGTACTCAGATAATATGCTCTGAAAGAATACTTTTCCTGTAGAGCAAAAATGCTATTGAAAAACCTTATAAACTAAGGTTTTTGTATTAGTCTGAATTCCAGGATTCCACTCAGTTTTGACTCGCAGTATTTTGCCAATAAACTCAAAGCTTATTCAATGGTTTTAGGGGCTTGACTCCAGCACAGGCGGATTCCCAGTTCCTAGAAAATGCTAAGAGACTCTCCATGTATGGAGTGGATTTACATCACGCCAAGGTATTGGGGATTGGGTTTGTGTGCTTTTGTTTTAGGATAGAAATGCTAAGTATTAAAGAAAATAGGATATATAGATTATTAGAAAAAATACTCATATGCTTACTTTTTGGCTATAAGCCTTTATCTCTTGATTGCAATAATTACTAAGTTTAAAACTCCTGAGAATTTATTTTATATAGTAGTTTATTTATTATATAGACATGTCCAGCTTGGAACTAATACTTTACTCATAAGAGCAGATAAATACATTTAAAATGTTATATTTTTTGTGCCAAAGAGATGGAGGGCCAATAAAGTAAAGACAAAAAAACCCATAATTGTTTTGATAGTACCATAAGAGTTAAAAAAATATGGGCAGAGGTCCTGGGGAGGGTTTTGGTGCTTCTTCCACTTCCCAGCGTAGGTCAAATGAAGTTTTCATTTCAAGTAGGATTTTTTTTTAATTTCTTTTTTTTTTTTAGTTAAAACCCCAAACGACAAACTAGTAACCTCCTCCCACTCCCTCACATAAATGCAGAATCCAGCATAGGAAATGTAAAGTATTGTAAGCATATTAGTCTTGCATTTTAAAAAGAAAACCAAGACATTTAAGTACAGGAGAAATGTTGTTTAATTTTGTTCTGTTAGTTACACCAGTGTAGCAACTTCTTAATGACATGTTGGCATTTGATGTAGTTGATCTGTTGTTGGGAGGACATGAGATTCTGCTGTATTTTGTGGTATATCAGTAAGTGATTAGTTTTGTAGCTTGTAAAACTTGCATCGAATGCTGTCAGAGAAAGAGAATGCTTAGAAACCTATCTGTTAGGTCCTCTATCTTTGCTGGAATAGTATGTGACTGTAAAAGATCACCTTGATCACGAGCTTATTCAGACTTTCACTGGCTGCTTTAAGTTGGAAAGGCCTGGTTTTCATTTTTCTTCTTTTAATATTGGTTGAAATTATTGGTAGCACACACTGGCCATACCTTTCCTGCTTTTAAGTTGTTAACTTAGTCCCTATTACCAGAATATTGAAGAATTTCCCAGAACTGTGGCATACGAATGCCAAAACCATTATTTAGAGTCCAAAGGCTTTCCTATAAAATGAATATACTTGGCTATTTCTGATTTAAGAATCTCACTGTCAGTCACATTTGAATATGAAACATGTCCCAATTACATTATTCCCTCAAGGTATGTCAGCAATAATAACTTGTTTGAATTGTTATTAAAGTGATTTTTATGAAATTGTCTCATACCTGGTAGGATTCTGAAGGTGTGGATATCATGCTGGGTGTATGTGCTAATGGTCTGCTGATTTACAAAGACAGACTCCGGATCAACCGCTTCGCTTGGCCAAAAATTCTGAAGATTTCCTACAAGCGAAGTAATTTCTACATCAAAGTCAGGCCAGCAGAAGTAAGTAGAACCTTTCTGTCTTGTTTCTTTTTGTGAGATCATTTCTGTCCAGCAACAAGAAAACATCCTCATTTTTTCCACAGTTGTCCTCATAAGCTTATGATGGATTCAAGCAGAACTTATGAGTGCTTTTTCCTCTTCAGAGTCTAATGATTATATTAAACACTTGTCTTGATTAGTAGAGGCAAACCAAGAAGAAAATCTATTTTCTTTTTCTTAATAGAAGCTGTCTTGTTATTTTATGGTTTTTTTTACACCAAAAGCTAGTTACATTGGCCATATTCTGACTGCAAACTTGCAGTCCAGAGAGAGAGCCAGCTTCTCTTCCTGTTTGGGTATACTTGTTCACTAAATGCCAGCACAAGCTTCTGGCTGTAACCAAAGGCTTGAGTTGTCCTGTAGGATGTTAAAACTCTGTTAGCTGCTGTGGAAGTAGTGTATTCAACTTCAGTTACTGCTAAAAGTTTCTGGGAGTTGCTGAAGGGTGTGCATTTGTGTGTGTTTGTGTGTGTTTACATTTTGAACACTTCGTAACTGGAAATTTAGCAAAAACCCCAAAATGTCAAATACTGTAATGCTTTTTTAGATTATACTGTAAAATGTTTTAAGGTGGCTTTTACTGTGTGCATAAATAAAATGAGACATCCAAACACCAATTTTAGAATACTAACATTGTAGTTATGTAAGTTTTTGAATGCAGATGTATATTCTTGCATTCACTGATGCTGTGCGTATAAGCTTAACACTGCAATATGGATTTCAGACTTCTATTAAATCCAAGCGAAGTGTGAAGCGCAACCTGCAGTACAATTGCTTCATGCAATTTATCCACCATGACATAGCCCACCAAGTATAATTCTTTTAAAAAATCTTATGAAGTCTTATGGCAGGAGTATTATAGCTTGATACAGTAATGAACTATCTGAACTCTACCTATTAATTAATAGCCAACTTAAGGAAATGGGTTAATTTATTTGTGGATTCTTTCCAGCTGGAACAGTTTGAGAGCACTATTGGGTTCAAACTGCCAAACCATCGGGCTGCTAAAAGGTTATGGAAGGTTTGTGTGGAGCACCATACTTTCTTCAGGTAAATGATAATTCTCTCCTTCCCCCACTTTGCAAGGTATGCTCATATCTTTCTGTTAAAGGATAGGAGGGAAGTAAAGATGATTTGCCCCTTCTTTGCCTTGTGCAGTAACACCTCTTAGACGGAAAATATCCTGATAGTGATTGACCCCAAATTACCAGTTCTTAAAGTCTCAAGTACAATTAACTCCTTTATCAAAACTTTCAGAGTGCTAAGAGGATGGAACTAAACAAGTGGTCATGCAGCACTGGAGGTATGCAAGAACTGTCTGGTCTCAATCCTGTGCCATGCGCTCTAGGACAAACCTGCTTGAGCTGGGAGGTTGGACCAGATGACCAACTGTGGTCCCTTCCAACCTGAGCCATCCTGTAATTTGTGATAAGATTTCCTGAGAGCCTGACTTTTCAGAATGACCTTCTAGAAAGCCACTATACATCTTCACAAGAAGCTTTTAGGGCTTGACAGTAATATTCATTCAATTAACTTGAACATTGTGCTGAGTGTAAATACTTCTAGGTGAGTTTTTCCCTATTTATAAACTGGGCTGAGTTCACAGTCATTCCTCAAAGAACAGAGAATCACTTTTAACATGGACTATTTGTTTATGTAATAATCCATAACCTCTGAGTTTTTTTTCTCCAGCAGCTGAGGGACATAGAATTCTGAATTGGTCATTGAAACTATGATCTATTTGTAAATGGGCACCTTAACAATAGGCCACAGAGCTTTTCCTCTGTCTACTCCCTCCACTGAAAAGGATTTTGAAAAAATTGTTGTTTGATTTTTATAATAGCACGCATTCCATGGGGGAGTGCATGTACCCCATGCAGCCTAAGAGTCACAGATTTAGGTTGAATCTCCTATGAACTGAATAGGCACTGAATCTGAGTTTCTTGCTTCAAAGCATAGTAACTAAGGTGTGTAAATGGTAAGGTTTCTCCTTCATGAGCATGTTAGTTTGTTTTTTTTTAAATTGTGTTTTAAGGTAGATGCAATCCTGATCCTGAATACACTTGATAGACAGAGAACTTAGAGAACTTGGGGACCAGGAGACCTAAGCAGATGATTACTGAAACTGTCTCATTGGATGGTTTTTAGTATTCAGACTTTCATTAAATGTAGCAAGTTCTTGAATGCAAATGTAAAATGTAGAATTTATGCTGATTGGCAAATCTCAGATAAATCAGTCTCCAAATGCTTAATTTAGAAGCACTTATTTTTAAAATCCTGAATAAAGACCTTTTTTTTTAATTGATAGAATTCATTTATTAGCACAGTCCAGCATTCTCTTCTTGAAAATTTGAAGTCTGTTTTGGCTGGTGGTGTCTATCACCACAAATAGTATGCGGTTCTGTCCACAGTGAAAAGTTTATTAATACTCTTCAAATAACTCATGCAGTCATTTGCTTTGTTGGTAAGCTGTATTTCCTAGTTTTATAGTAATAAAATAGACCTGAATAAGGAAAAAGCAAATCTTATGGAAGTCAAAAATCCTAAACTGACAACTACCATTTGCAAGTCTGAAAGCTTTCAGGAGCATTAATAGGTAGGAGATAATCTTACTACAGAAATTTTGACATAATAAAAATAATTGGATTTTATTCCAATCTGAAGTGGCTTTTCCTAACCAGGAATACATTATAACAAGAATTATGTAACAAATACTTGAACCATTCTGTAAATCCATATACTCCACTGATGTCATCAGACAAAATCCTCAGAACCACTCATCCTGGTTTAAAAACAGTAAAATAAAGCCAGCTCTGTTTTCCTTCAAAGATAAAAAGCAGAAAGCAATTGCTACAGTCCAAGAGACTGTAGCTCATTCAGAGCATGTGTAAACCTTGGTTTTGATGCCACAGTAAATTGTATACAGTTTAGATGTATATTTTTAGCTTCCAAATCTCTTAGCATGTCCTGTATAACATGGTGTCTTATGCAATGTTTCAGTTTGTCTCAAATAATCACTTTAAGATCCATTTTCTTATAATGTATAGGAAATTCAGCCAGTATATTAAGTTATTTATAAAAATTGTAATGAGCTATATTGAATATGACAACCAAAGGGCATTCTATTCACTTGTTATCAGCTCAGACTTGGAGGATTCCAGTACCATTTTCAAAGAGCAGCAATCTATATTAAAAATACAGTCAGTCTATATATCTACATGAAAATTTTTTAGTAAGCTTAGTTGGCAACTCTGGATCTTACCCAATGTCTGCAGAAACCTGCTTATATTTCCACTTCATGACGTTTTATTTGAAATTTTCATGATCGCTTCAGCGTATTCCCAGAATGTCTTAAAAGAGATAAAAGCATAGTTTTCAGTTATTTTATGTAATTAAGCCTGTAATACAAAAATCCATTCTAATGATCTTAATCAGGAAGTAATTAGTTCTCTTGTTTTTTCCACATTAAAAGATTAAAAGTTTATCTCAGCAGGGTGGAAGATAAAAATGGCAGTTAATGCTGCAGCCTTGCCAAGACTGGAAAATCAAAAACAGGAGGACCCTTGGAAAAACCCTCTTAGCCTTCTTCCTCTTAGTACATAATGCACTCTTTCTTGGAAATAATGGGGAGAAAGACTGTTTTATAGAAGCAATGAAAGTGAAGCTCCAGATACTTGCAATTTTATTACGTAAGTGGCCTTAGTGCAGAAGGGTGTATTTGTCTGTCTTGAATTGTTTTCTTTATCAATGTTGGAACAGATTAAGATTCAGGTGCATGTATATGCATCTCAGGCATGGGGGATTGCATCCCTCTGGCTGGTGCCGTGATAAAGCCATAAACATCCCCTCTTAGGGAAAATGGTAGTTTTCTACCTAGCCTGCATTGTGTTTGCATGCAAGGTTTTGGTTGCAGGGAGGCTACAGGGGTGGCTTCTCTGAGAAAGGCCAGAAGCTTCCCTTATGTCTGATGGGGCCAATGCCAGATGGATCCAAGATGGTCCCACTGCTGGTCAAGGCTGAGCCCATCAGCAACAGTGGTAGCACATCTGGGATGATGTATTTAAGAAGAGCAAATAATTGCTGTGCAATAGCAGTGGCAGTCTGGGAAAGGAGTGAGAATATGTGAGAGAAGTGATGCCACTGATACCCAGGTCAATGAAGAAGGAGGAGGAGGTGCTCCAGGTGCCAGAGCAGAGATTCCCCTGCAGCCCTTGGTGCAGACCATGGTGAGGCAGATATGCCCCTGCAGCACATGAGGTCCACAGTGGAGCAGAGGTCCACCTGCAGCCCCTGGAGGACTCCATGCTGGAGCAGGGACGTGCCTGAAGGACGCTGAGAAGATTTGCTGGCAGGACTCTTTACTCCATGGGGGGACCCCTGCTGAAGCAGCCTGTTCCTGAAGAACTGCAGCCTGTTCCTGAAGAACTGCACCCTGTGGAAGGGACTTATGCTGGAGTTGTTTGAGATGAAGGACTCACATTGGGAATTTCGTGGAGGACTGACTCGCTGGTGGAGGGACCTCATGCTGGAGGAAGGGTCTACGGAGTCCTGCCTCATAAGGGGAAGGGAGTGTCAGAGACACCAATGTGTCTGATGTGTGTGATGAACTGAACACAGCCTCCATTCTCTGTCCCCCTGCACTGGTGGTGGTGAGGAGGTACAGCAAATCAGGAGTAAAGTTAAGCCTGGGAAAAATGGGAGAGATGGGGGAATGTGGTTTTAAGATTTAGATTTACTTCTCATTATCCTTCTCTGACTTGACTGATAAGAAACTAAATTAATTTGTCCCCAAGTCTAGTCTGTTTTGCTCATGAGGGCAATTGATGAATTATATCTCTCTGTCCTTATCTCAACCCCTAAGCTGCTCCTTGCATCTTTTTCTCTTCTTTTGTCCAGCTGAGAAAAGGGAGTGTCTTTTGTGGGACCCTGGCATCCAGCCAGTCAGCTCACCACACTAGCTCACTGTTCTGTTTGCTATGTATCTGAAAGTTCTTCAGTTTTGCTGAAATACCTTTAGAATGTCAGAACCCAGTACTGGATATTGTCTTAACATACGTTGGGTCGGATTCTGCTGACACAGATATTTTTGTGCAAATGCTTCAAAAGAGAACAAAGCACAGTTTGAACTCTCACTTGCCCATCTGTGCCACCCTCAGCACAAAGGACACAGAATTGCTGGTTCTGCTTGAAAGAAATTGATGTTCAGTGAGATGCTTACTCTTTGCAGATCCTCAAATCAAGACACTTTGTCTGCAATAGTCTGATAGTTTTATACGGAGAGTAGGCCGTGATGGGTGGGCATGTATTTGCAGCATTACACTGATCCAGGAAACAACATCAAAGGCCATTCCAGAGAAGCGGGGACTGGGAAGAGCTCTTGCAGTGATCAGCCTTTGCCTTATCAGTAAGGATGGCAGTGGAACAAACACTACCCGTGGTGTTGCAGTTGACAGATTTCAAAAATAAAGTACAAGCAATAAGGGTTAGATTAATGTAAACTTGGAAGTCCTCATACTGAAGGAAATTCAGGGATGTAGAGAGGTCCTGTTTTCAAACTCATGTGATGTCAAAACCAGTTGGTACAGAATCACAGAATCAACCAGGTTGGAAAAGACCTTGAAGATCAAGTCTAACCTATGACCTAACACCACCTTATCAACTGAACCACAGCACTAATGCCACGTCCAGACTCTTTTTGAACACGTCCAGGGATGGTGACTCCATCACCTTCACCAGGCAGCCCATTCCAATGCCCAGCCACTCTTTCTGTGAAGAAAACAGAATCCCTGACAACAAATTCTGCTACACTGGTACTGGACCTTCTGACAGTGACTCCGACACTTACGGTACAAACATACATACCCAGCATTACCAATACGTGTAACTGACTTTCTTCTTCATCCTTTTCACAATATTCTTCCCCCCACTCCTTATATCTAGCAAACATCAATCTGTATAAATTTATAAATGACATTGTAAAGAAACTAGAGTCTGAATGTGGACTGTTAAACTCGTTGCTCTTGGGTAACAACTCTCCAGCCATCTCAATCTTTTTTCACTTAATACTCCCTTCTATACAGCTTTGAGACACCATTCTCTAACTGAGGAACAGCAGCTACTGAGCTATTGGTACCTCAGAATATAGAAAAGGCAGTGGAAGTGGTATTTATAGTTTTTACTATAAGTAACATTCTGAAGAGAGATCTGAGAGGTATTCTACATGGACCTATAATGGCTTCAGCTTTCTACAAATAATCAAAATTTAACCAAGATAGCACCAAAAGATAGGAATCCCAGATGCTTAGTTCATACCATGGAAAACTGTGATGGTTATCAGCATCACTTCAACTCCAACTGCAAACAGTAAATAACATGCATTGTTTTAGAAGGTCTTCGCAGCGCTTACAGTAAAATCCTTCCTTGGAGAGCACAAATTATGCACTCTGAACTGAAGCTGAAGTACAATAAGGAGCTTCAAATTACCCCATTAAATACTTAAAATAAAGCCTCTTAAACTGACTTTCCTCATATTTACCTTTTAGACTTGTATCACCAGAGCAGCCTCCAAAAGCAAAGTTTCTGACCTTGGGCTCCAAGTTCCGCTACAGCGGCCGTACGCAGGCACAGACACGGCAGGCCAGCAACCTCATCGACAGACCAGCTCCCTACTTTGAACGCACTTCCAGCAAACGTGTTTCCAGAAGCCTTGATGGTGGTATGAAATCCAACTTATTTTTGTAGTGTTGTGATTACATTATGTGTTGGCACTCTGATCTGAACAGCATTCAGAAATGTTAACATTACGGATGGCCAAAAGGTCATTTGACAAATGTATGAATTTCAGTTTCTAAAGCCACTTTAGGTACTTGTCAGTGTTAAGTGACCTAAGCAGTAAGTTTAGTCACTGCCTAAATGGTATGGCACTGCTGTGAATATATGGAGAATTCTATATTGGGTGTGTAGCATCTGTGCACACTAGTCATACGTTTTTTAAGGGATAGGCACACACACTGACTCTTAATAGATTTGGTCAGTGGCATCTTTTGGGATCTGGGTTGGCCTGAGTGTCTCTAAACAGAAAAGGCTGAACAAGTTGTTTCCTATAGTTTTCTACCATTTTTTACAGTATATTGCTATCCTAGTATATTTATTCAGTACTTCAGTGTTTACTTAAAAATTTTTGTGTTGACTTTGAATAGCTAAATTTTTTTTGTCATTATTGATGCTTGTTCTTTTTGAGCAGAAATACCTTCTAGTTTCCTTTATTGGAAACAGGCATTCTTTCCAAAGGCAGATATTGCAGCACTATGTGTGAGAAATGTAAAAGCATGTCTTACTCAAAATTACTTCTGCAATAATATATAATAGAAAAACACTTCAGCAAAATAACATGAAGCTTGACTTAGATTCAGGCATGCACAACTTCACTGGAATATAAGTGATCCAAGATGGAGATGTGAGTTTAGCTACAATTGAGCTGTCAACTTTATCCAATTTTCTAAAAAAAATCTTTTACTTAGAAGAGTTTTACTTTTGCAAATATTCATTCTTCTATACTATGACAAATGAACAAACTGTGACACTTGCTTGGGAAGCCTACCAAGTCTTACCTTCTGAGAACTAAAGTAAAAATACGAGGCAAAAGTGCTTGCACTGGTATAGTGTGTGATGACTTCTGGCAACCAAAAAACCCATCACCACATCAGTGTCACTGAGTCTGGTTTTGTTCCTCTTCTTTTGGTTAGAGACAATTTGAATTCCTCACAACTCTCAAAGGTTGTATAATCAAGCCTCTGTGGCGTACCTTGTGCATCATCTGTAGAACACAGGCATGCATGCATGTGTGTTCAGGCCCTAAATTTCACTCTTAAAAAAGCATAAGGGTCAAAATTTTGGGCATGATGAAACATCGTTTTGAAAGCAGCTTGACACAAAAGGATCTGGGGACTCCTGTGGAACAGGTTGAACACAAGTCAACATTAAAGTGCCCTTAGAGCAAAGAAGTCTGACTATCCTGGGCTGATACAGGATTAGCAAGACCATAGCTGGCACATCAGAAACAATTATTGTTCCTCACTATTCAGTACTTTCTGAAGACCATGCCTGAAATACTGGGTTCATCTTTGGGCTCCACAGTATTAGATGGGCAGTGATATATTACAATGAGCCAGCCCAGTAAGGACCACCAATCTGGCCAGCGGGCTAGGGGCCTGTAATATATGAGACTGAGGGAACTGTGGTCCTTCAGCTTTAAAAGGAGAAGGCTGTAATGAGGTATTGCTGTCTACAGTTACTGACAGGGAACCTATAGAAAAAATAGAGCCATGTGTTTCTCAGAGGTGCCTGTTGATAAGGCAGTGGGGTGTGCCTTCAAGTTGAGACCCAGCAAATTTCAGTTACAAGTAACAAATTTTTCCTTGTTTAAACAGACCTTAAGGTGCTTAAAACACAACTGCTCAATCCCTTGAGCAACCTGGTCTAATTTGACCTTCTTGGAGCAAGGGTTTGGACTAGCTGACTTCTGGATGCTCCTTCCAACCAAAGTTACTCTGTGACTTGTCAAAACGTTCTTGTGGAACCTGATGGATGTATACCCAAGAAGGTCCCAAGAAGGGAACAGAAAATTAAGTTGCAGAACTTATAGAGGCCCCCAAAAACCTTACATCCCAAATGCCAGATTTCCCATTAGCTGTCTTGACTTCTTAGCATCTTAAGGGAGTCTCTGGTGTGAAGCTTAGACTTTTCAAAAGAGGATAGGTACTCCAAGAAAGACCTCTTCCTCTCAACTCTCTGCATCTTGGCTTTGTAAAGCAAAGGCATACAGAAGGTATTACAGAGTATTAATAAATGAATTAAGTTTGTGTCAAAGTTGTATTTATTAAAACTCCTTCATTTCATGAATTGTATTTCATTAACTACTATTTTGATAAGCCAATCATCACAATTTTAAAAAAGAGCCATCCTGCTCATTAATCCTGTTACACTGAATCAAGTAAGAGGAAAAGCATTTAAGGCCTTTCACTCTCTTATGCTTTGACTGTATTCAAGTATACATACTTAGTATTTCCCCCTTCCATTTTCTGCAAGCATATAGGGAGGAAAGTTCTTACTTTCACTGAGCTGTTTGTGCAGTTTTGCTAAGGTTCCAGTGAAAAATACTGTGACAATTATATGCATAGCTATTTCTAGACTGCATTAAAGTAGTCCTCTCAAATACTGAATATCCACAAAATACTCTTCCATATTTCTTTTTTTTTTAGTGGTGATTTACACAGCCAAAAGAACAATACCTTCAATTTATCTTCCAAGAAGTTGATAAATACTTGTCTGATACTGTGAGGGTTTTTTCCATACATAATAAGGGCAAGTCTTATGACAAGGGTGCATTGCTGTTCCTATCAGTGCAATGGGAGCTACAGACTTTTTGTAAATCCAAGAAGCTGAAAAATAGTGTTATGACTCAGTAACTAGCCTGTATTGATCATTGCTGATATCATCATAAAATGCTTTTCAGAAGATTTCAAACCAAAATGTTTCAGCTTACCCAAATTAAACAAAATTATTTTGTTCTCTAATAGCTCCTATGGGTATTTCTGACCAAAGTCTTCTAAGAGAGTTCTCTGCTACTGGAGGGAAGGCTGCTGGAGATAAAATCATTGATCTTGAAGCTCCTGGTCAGGCCAAGTTAAAAGAAGGTGGCAGAGAAGAAGATGAAAGCCCACTCAAAACTCCACAATTAGAATTGACTCAGGATGGAAAGGTATGTCTGACTTTCATACCTAAATTATTTGTTCATGTGGTGTGTGTCCACATGTGGTTATTTAGTGCCTATCAGATCTGAGTACCATACAAAACATTATATGAAAATATTAAAGGAAAATTGTAAAGTGTTTTCTGTGTGTTTAACTTCTTGTAAGTGTATGTAAGCAAAAGAGAATACAAACTTCTAAATGGTACTGACCTAGAGTTTCCTTTATTGCTATAAATCTAATTTAAATTCTCAGTAAGCTTGCATGAGTTCTTGAAAAAATGTTTCAATGGGTAATTCATGTTTTATTCACTTCCTTAGTTTGTTCAGACTTGAATAAAAATGTTAATATACCATGAATGTGTACATTCTTCAAAGTTGGGTATATTATCATTGAGTTTAGTTACCATAGGTGATGATTTTGTTTTAGTAGCCATTGCGGAATTATTTCATCCTTTAAAAATTTGTGTGTTTACTAAGGTATAGATTTCTGTGAAAAGTTAAGTGTTGTGATCTGTTCCTGTTGCAACCATTTGCTTGTCTTGTTTGCTTGAGCTGCTGGGGGAATAGGTAAAAAAAAGTAATTTATGTTTTGTATAATTTGATGTAAAAATTTCCTCCCAGAGTGCCAGCTAAAATCTGCTGCTCTTTCTCTCAGAGATCATTTCTATTTCAGCACTTCTTCAGAACTTAGTTTAATATTTAATTAGTAATTTTACCCTCAAACATTTCTGCAAGTTAGCTAGCCATTTTAGTCTTTGTGAGACTGCTGAGTTTCTCTGTGCAGTTCATGTGTTCCCACTGATTTCACGTGTAGGAAGAGAACAAATACCACAGTTGCTTTTTTTTTTTTGTTTCCTGGCAAGTTGAAATAATTTTGATTTGGATGAGAAAAAAGGCACACACAGTTTCCTTATTGGAGAAAAATGGTAAAATAAATTACTATGTTTTACCAAGCCTTTGGGCTCAGTAAAACAGTGATAGTCCCTTGTTTTCCAAGTGGTGTAATCTTTCAATATTTTAACCAAAACAGTGGTGGAGGGGGAGGCAGTATTTTGGGAAGTTGTTCCAGGAAGCTGTTCAGTAAGGTTTTGTTACACATGCCTATTCTGTGAACAGCTTTTTTTCCCCTAGTGCAGATGCTTCATTTCCTTTCTGTCTCTCTTTAAGTCTTAGAGAAAACAGTTATAAACCCAAGAATCAAAGTGCCAGCTTGTCTTTCGTGTACTGCACTGTCCTCTGACCTTTCTGCCAAAGCTTTGAATGTCTGTCTGCTTCCATCTGTTTTAAGTGACTATTACAGTTCAAAAGTGCACAGTTCTTTACAGCCTGAGAACAAAACATTCGTAATGGGTTCCTTTCATAATCCACAGAAGTAAACAAGTTGGCTGCTTGTAAAACACAACGGGATTTTTATTTTTATTTCTATTGCATTAGTAAAGCTAGCCCTTCTTCTAAGTAAAAGTTTTCACTAACTAATAATTTCTCTTTTTTCCCTCTTCATGTGCCTTCAAACTTGCATTTTTGTTGTGCTTTCATTTTCCACTGTGCACAGAATTTTTTTCTTCAGCTCACTCACATACACCCATCATCACTGCCCATCCATTCTGTGTCATCCCATCTCACAAACTTGTCACCTGTCCCTGAGATGGACATGCTTTCAGATATTTCAGAGGAAGATACCTTTGAAGAGCCCCTCATTACCATTCCAGACATTTCAGAGTGCAATTCCATGGAACAAACATCAGATCATAATAAAACCAGAACAGCTTCACCAAGTAATACCTTTGAATCTATGAGACCCCTAGCTAGTCGAGGCTCCCCTGCTATTGAGGGGAGAATCCATACAAATGACTACAAAAGCACTGAGTTGTGCGTCTCATTCAGCTTCTTCAGATGCCTTTCTTTTAGTTTCCGTTCACTGCTTGATGAGGATGGCTATATTACTTTTCCTAGCCTTCCTGATGTTTGCATTTCTTTCCTCCCACCTGGCCTTCAGCACTATGTTCCTATTACTTCTCCTTCCTTCATCCCCTCTTTTCTCCTTATCTTCTTCCTGCTTCTGTCTGCTTTCCAGTCTATTCCTTTTTCACTCACATTTTCCCTTCCTCTTGCTCTGTCCCTCTGCTACCTGGAGCCTAAGGTGACTTCCTTTAGTAGCTCTAATGGCAATGACCTGAATGACAAAGCAGAGGAAGAGGAGGTGTGTAATTTTGCTGCTTAAATGTTGACACTTGCACATTGCATTTATGCTTGTTCTCACAAGGCTTGCTCAGTTTTGCACACTTCCTAGTTTAGAGGTGTATCTGTGTACATGCCTGTAAATATATCTATAAATACAAAAATGCACGTGTATATCCGTATCTTTTTAGCATTTCTCATTTGTGAAAAATTGCCATTGTGGGATCTTTAGTCAATAGTTAGCTTATGGTTTTTCTGCCTAATTTCCTAGAGCATGCATAATTTCATTGAATTCCACAGATACTGAGCTGCAGGTGGACTTTCATTGTAATTCAAAATGTTAATGAGCACATAAATCTGAATACTGAAAGTGCTCTGTGTAACAATAGATATATTATTTGATACTATTTGCAAGTTCTATTTGCACTGTCAACTGGTTTTAAGATGCGTGTCTCCTGCATGCATTGACTGGAATGCACATCTCTGAAGTTCTGTTTAGATCTCAAAAATGAAATTCCCAAAAGCTGAATTCAGGAAACTGTGAATACATTAAAATCAGTGTTTTGTTATTCCAGATTTCAGATGTTTCAGCTCTACAAGGGTGTGTGCAAAGTTGAGTCTGTCCAAGGCACTTTTTCTTTTTTTACATGCTTTGGTTAATTTCTAGTAGCAGTTGAGACTGATTTCATTCATTAGCTGGAATTGCAGGTTGTGTCAGACTGCATCACTGAAGTCTGAGCATTTATTGGAATACACTGCTAAAATTGCTGTACAGAAGCCTCAGTCACTCTAGTATGTTGCTCTGATCATCTGGAGTGGCTGACAAAATGCCTCCTTTCCTTATATCTGCTGCACATGTTACAGCAATACCACTAGAAAAAGGTCTTTTATTTTGATCCTCAAAGAAAATATTAAATAAATTATTGTAGAATCAAAAAGGAGGAGGATCTGTTTAATGTTACATCTAACAAAATTTGCTAAACCGATGTACGCATTAAAGACATGCTAAATATGACATGTCATTATAATACCAGTCTAAGTGTAAAATAATGAAAAACATGACTTGAAAGATTTTTTCAGTTTTTCCATAGCCCAATTCAATCCATAATTTTTAACACAGTTAGAGAAAATAGAACCCCAGATAAGTCAGAAATTAATAAAAATGCGGTATGTACCACATCATATGTGCATTCACACAGAATCCAAAATGCAACAGTATAAGCAGTAAATCTCTCTTCAAATTTATGAACTTGAACAGTATTGACTTCTAAATGCATCTTTTCCTAAGATTACCAGCTGATATTTGTACTTGTGGAAAGACAACTGGGAAGTGGTTCACTTTTTAAGGAATGCTGTTCCTTAAGGCATTTAGAATACTTGGAGATAAGATAGGAAGATTAGCTATCACTTCCAACAGAATGCATTGCAGTTTAAGAATGAATATATTCCCATAAAAAGGGGTGTTGTGTGTGTGCAAATAACTCATCCCAAGACAACAACATTTCTAAAATTTAAGTTAGTTTGTAAATACAGTGTATAAGTGTTTGACTTGAACCCTAGTCTCTTTTCCCAAAAGAACTCCTGGATTAGATTCCATTTTCTATCAACTGTTGCAGAATTTAAGTCGCTTACCATAGAAATTATGTGTATCATTTTTCTTCGTTACTCATTCCTAAATTTTCACCTGGGAAACAATAAAAAGTACAGCAAGAAAGGGACACAGTGTGAAACTTCCATTTTTCATGCCACTTATGCCAAAAATTACTTCAGCCATTCTACAACAATGTAGGTGCAAGAAGACCCAAGTCGCTTAATTTCGACATCTGGGGCCGAAAGAGTAAAGGTCTGTAAAATCCAGCACGCTTTGCCGCATTTACAAAGTGATGAAGCCTCTGTGTTAGTCTGTAAGCGAACGTTAATGCTTCCTTTTCTTGATAATTTGTCCTGCGCTCACATAGGTGGACGAAGAGGAAGAAGCACAGCAGAAGGTGCTTGGTTGTTCTTTTACAATTGAACCTGGCTGTGTCTGTCTGCCTTGTTAGCACCCTGAATTTTCTTTTGGTTTTGTCTGAATAGTGCCTTTTCACCTTACCATTTTATTTCCTTTATTTAATTGTCTGATTGTAAGGGTCCTTTTTTGTTTACTTGCTGGTCCATTTTATGTTCTGTTTTTGTTTTTGTTTTTGTTTTTTTTTTGTTTATGTGGCTCAATTTCACAGATCAGTTCCTTGAGAGTAGACGGGGAAAATATTTATGTCAGACATAGCAATTTAATGTTGGAGGTTTGTATATAATACAACAAATACTCTCCGTTCTCACGGGCTGCCAGGCTGCATGGGATGGGAGGTCACTTGCAGGCTGTTACTGTCACAGTGCATGAAGTGCATGGGGAAAACCAGCTTGGAAATGTTGCATGTTATCATTCTAGTTTGTGAGTTTAAACAAAAAACAAACAAATGTAAAAAACCCACAACCAACCCTCAGCTTGAACGTCGAATGTAAATATGTGTATTTTTGCTAAATGTTTTCAAGGTGGCAACTGGGAATAATAGCCCTATTTAGATAAGGAAACACTTGAGTGCAATTCATAATACTAAATGGATTTTTGTACATTGCACCTCAATGTTTGCATCTTCTATTGAGCAGACTTTCTAGCTTTTGCCAGTTTAATCAACCTTCATCAAATACATTAGTTGAATAAATGGAGTTAGTAAGGGGCAAGCAGTAGAAGTATAGAAAACTAATTCTGGTTCTGATACTGGTTTTAGGAGCATTTAGAAATGATGCAAGGATTAGATTTTCAAAGGGAATGTTTGGATATCTTCTGAAATATTTGCTTTATTTTTTCCTTTTCAAATGGAAGTAAATTTCACATCTTGAAGGTTGGTTTTCATTGAAGATGAGCACCAGCAAAGAGCTTTGAACAGTATGTTCATGTGTAGTGCTTTGTCACTGAAGTAGAGATTTTTATTATAAGAATTTTCATATAGATTGCTAATCTCGATTGTTTTATCAGAGACTGTACTTATAATCAGTGTCATTTAATTTGTGGTTTATAACTTAAGCTAGTAACTGAAGATGTTTTAGAAAACCCTACTGCTGTCTTTATTTTATTCATCCAGATGGGGCTATAAATAATTCCCTTTGTCACAAAAACTGGGGTTTTTTAAATTTTTTTTTTCAGTAATAAGGAGATGCGTGGATCACAGTAACCCGACTAATGTTTTATGGCTTTCTGCAGCTTTTGATCACTATTGAAACTTTGCTTGTGTATAACTTACTAAAGCACTGAAAGTGTGCATTGCATAACTGTGCTTTGATCAAGCCCAAGAAATGTGCCTTGTGTCAAGCCAAGACAGGTCTTAAAATAATGACATGATTGTTACAAGCTTCAGTTGTATAATAGAATGCCTTTGGCATAAGATTTTACTTCACTCAGGAAATACAAACTTTAGGGGGACATATTTAATGTCTCATTTGTTAGTCCAGGATGAAAAGTGGTCCTGTGACAATACAAGCCTACTGAGTTGCCAGAAGGGGAGAGGCTCAAATGTTCAAACTGCATGCAGGCTTATCCACAAGGTTAGGAAATAGATGTGCAGCACCAAACCCTTACTGTGGCTGAATGTGCAAGTGAAAAGAAATTAGAAACTAATAAGTTTGGGGTTTGGATTTTTCATTACTTAATGTGACATTTCTTTGCATTGTGATCACTGACAATAAAAATCCTAACCTAAATGGTAAATTTCAGAGCACGCTGCTAAAAAGTATGCAAAATCTTTGTAAAAAATCCAGATTCTTTACCTGTATTATTATTTCTGATTACATTCTTTCGACAAATCTTCCTTAATAATTGTGTCTGCATTGATAATATTTCATGTAAATCTTCAGTCTTTTAGTTCTGTACTAAAAATGGATCTGAGGCCTAAACTTGAATATAACTACAGAATACTACTGAAAAAATATTTTTGTTTAGAGTGAGCATAAGCAACATGGGTTTTTCTTAAGACCTGGAATGCTGGAAGGAGGACAAATTGTGAAAGCAGGGTGAAATCTACTTTTCCCACCAAAGCCCAGATATTGTATTTAGGAGACAATGAATTCCCAAGAAAGCTAAGCATATATACTTTTGCCTCGTTACTAGACTAGTTACATTTTGACATAACTACTAAACCTTGCCTCTGCCCTGTAGCTGGTATGCAGTGAAAGAATACCTTGTAGTTACTTGATCCAAGGTGCTGCAGTTTGGCCTCAAAGGGTCATCAAAAAATCTAATTTGGTATTCATGCTGTGGTGTCCCCTTTGGCAGTGGTCTGTGGAGGTGCAATTTAGGGAGATAATTTTTTTGGTACTGGCATGCACAAAAACCATTCCTAATTGTGTCTGTCTGCTGTCAGGTTCTTAAATGTAGAATTGGCAGGTAACAGTTTTTAAGTCTTTAAATCTGATACTTCCAGTAAATTTAAGCCCCCATGAGAGACCGAATGAGTCGTCCCTCTGAAGCCATGCTGGTGTTAGCTGCGTGCATATTCGGCCATGTAGTATTGTGTTCACTTCATGAGCTTGGAACATCAAGAAAGATGCATTTTTATGTTCCTTGGGTTAAACTATTCTTTCTTACAGCTACCTTCAGTTATGTTAGCTGTGCTTTTGTGAAACGTTTGCTTCTGTGCTTACAAATTTTAAGTGAAAGCAAACAGCTCCTGGAAATTATATTAGTGTTTCAAAGGGCTAGTAGTTTCATGTTTTGGATGAAAGTAACCCTCTGCTAAATAACGACGTACGGCATTCTTTTCCTTTGCTTTAAAATAAGGAAATAACAGTATATGCATAGACCTTCATTACAAAAACACACCCAAAAAAGCTTGGTCCCTTATAGCCTTAAACTTTTTTATTTTGAGGCACTCCAAAGAAGGTTACCTTTTCAGACACAAGGCACTTTCCTTGGTTTGGTTGCTTCTGTTTCTTTTTTTTTTTTTTCCAGTTAAGTTTGCTTTTGTTGTCGTGTTTTGTCCTACTTTGTTTTATGTTGCGGGTTGCTAGGACCTGGATAAGACCCAGGACGACTTACTGAAACACCAGGCTAGCATTAGTGAGCTCAAGCGCAATTTCATGGAATCCACACCTGAACCACGCCCAAATGAGTGGGAAAAGCGGCGTATCACACCTCTGTCCCTACAGACACAAGGGGTATGTCACTGCACACACCTGTCCGCATGCCTTTCCATGCAGCCCTGCATGTAATACAGCAAATGCAGTTTGTCCTTTAGGTTAACACTTGATTTGTCTGATGTAATATTTGTTTATACTAAGTATACATTAACTTTTTTACCACTTACTGTTGGACCTGACTTTGAATAGTGTGTGGAATTTTATTTTTCTATGTGAACAATTGAATTAGAAGAAAACTGAAGTGATGGCAGTATTTTCCTGTACGTTAATGACATCTTAAATTTCACTCTGATTTACACAGATTGATGGAGATAACTTTTCAGTGACAGTAGAACTTTTCCTTTCTTTTCCCTATCTTTATTTTTTCATAGACAGCTTGTGCATAAATACACACACAGTCTGTGTTTTGTTTCAGAAGGACTTCGTGATCAGTTAATTTGCAGTGGTGACTTCAGGACACATTTAATGTAGTTGTTAAAATGTACCTATCTTAGTCTGTAAAATGAATTTATCTACTTTTTCTCTATACTGCTCCTTTCTGACTGAAAGAGAAACTCACTGAACCATCAAACAGCAGTATGGAAAACAGTTTTCTACAGATACCATCTTGAATGCCTGTAGCAAGAAAGCTACCCAAATTTCTCATGCTGTTGTGAAACTTTTAGTTTTATTGGGTTATTAGCTGCCTCTTTCATACAGTAGAGGAGTAAATCAATCTTTTAAAGCAATCAATTTGTTGTGTTGTTGTCCTTGTCTATCACCATGGTTCCCACCCTTCCTTCCTTAAATGTATTGTTGCCCTATCCCCTTAAATTCTTCAGCATTCTTTTCAGTCCACAGAAAGGTGAGCTTTCAGTTAAGCAGGCCTGGTGCTACAAAATTATTTTTGATAATAGCACATTATTTCAGTAAGATATGTAAGCGATCTGAACTGTGAGTATGTGCATACAGAAAACATAGCAACTGACTATGCATCACTTCTTTATTTTGTTAATTTATGGTTACTGCCAAGAAATTCCTCAAATTTCTGAGTAGTACCTTAATATTTCTAAGCATAGTGGTGTGGTAGAAATGTTGGTCATATTTTAAATATTCATGACACAGTGATTCATTTAATAGCTATGAATATATTTTTGGTTGAAACAGACATTTATCTAAAAGTGTAACTTATTTTTATTATGTGGTTGTGTGTATTTTCTGTGTTGCTTTCTTTGTATTGAAGTTGAGGCCCCTGCAAGTTGTTTTATATCTGGTGGTTTGGGGATTTTTTTTTCTCATTCTTTTTTTAGTATGTTCTGTGACTTCCAGATGATTTGGTTTTATGTTTATGTATAGTGTATGTCTGTCTCATTGCTTGTTGATTTACACTGGTTTTATAAAATGAAAACCAAATAGAAAAAAGGAGACCACATTTTCCAAGTGAAAACACTGCCTGGGAAGGAGAAACAATGGATTGCAATGCCATGGATTGCTGGAGCAAAACCAGAGGAAACCGATAAGGTGGCTGCCCTGAAACCTGCTGCTTTTTTGCTGTATCTGCTGTGGGCTAGCTTGGTTGCTTGGGCACTTCCTTCTTTTTTTTTTTTTTTCCTTGATGGAAATGACTTTTTTAAGCCAATACTGAAAGGAGAATGTGGAGTTGTAAAGCAGGATCTCTGTGTGTATATGTGTATAGATACACACATATATGAATGCCAGCAACATTTTGCTTTAACATCAAACTAAGCATGAAGTTCTGAATGGCCGCTATTTGAAAAGAAAACCAGTTTTTCACTGAAAAAATACCGTATTTGATGTGACTAGGATGACAGCAAAGCATTTATTTTCATTCTCTATGGAAATAATTGCTTGCAGTTATTTGACACTTCACACAAGAACTTTGTGCTTTGTATGTTTGTTCATTATGTAATCATTATTTAAATCATCAATGCTGTGCAGCTTTGTTTCAAAGGCAACCTATTCCAAGTACCTCTGCACTTTTATACGTCGCTTTTCATTCAGGAAAAGAGGGAAGCTTTGTCCCTGACAAACTGGTTTAACATCTGTGCAATAAAAAGCACTCTGTAACCACTGGGACTAGGAACAGTGTGATAGTGATGCTGAGTTGCAATTGTGATGTTGCTCTTTTACATCACTTTTAGTCTATTAGGTTAATGTGAAGCTGGCAGTCCTATTTCAGTAACACATATAAGTATGATGTTTGGGAAACTGTATTTCCATCCTGAATTATTTGTTGATGGATGCCTGTTGATCCCTGCCTGTCCTTTAGGATAGCTGGATAGTAGATGAGAATAAAGCAGGGATACTACTGCTAATATTCTTTCTTTTCTTCTTTCTTTTGCTTCAGCGAAAATGCTTGCAAATAAGTAATTTTCTGTGTATTAGAAATGTTATTTTAGGTACATCTCATTTGTGCCACTATACTTCTAGATCACCATACTCTTGCAAGTGCACAGCATCTGTGACTTAATTAAACAAAAATTGTGACACATTGATATATATGTCAAAAATACCTTAAATATTTCTATTTTATGGATACCCACAATATTTTTTTCTTTAATCCCTCTCCCACAGCTTGTAAACAGTATTTCATGTTATACTGTATGACCATGTACCAGAAGGAATTTGCCAGGAATTTAAACACAGGCAGATAAAAAATTTATGAATTCTGTCTTTACATTTAAACCTTTTTTACTAAATGCTCCAGGGAAAAGGGGTTGCATAATCAAATTGTGTGACTGGGGTTTTCCTTTTAAAAGACTGGAAGACCCAAAAATTTGAAGGTGGGAAGATGCTAAAAGATGGGTGGTATGTGCCTGTCTTTAATTGTATATGTAAGGGGAAGCACAGGGATAGAGATGCACACAGTCTGACCACATATCCCATAAAAACTGAGTACAGTGAAAGGAGGATCATGAACATTTTTGTCTTTTGATATAATGTGAAAAGATGAACGTTTCTTGGGTGTAGTAAACTAGGGAAAGAAAGTAGGGGTAAGGAGCACATTGCCCAGATGGATATTCAGTGTTGCATGAATGTAGATTTAATAGTGTGCATTCCTATTAGCTTTTCTTAGCCACCGTTGAATTTTATTGTAGGGAAAAAAAAACCCCAAGTTAGGGGTTCTTTTTGTTTTTCCTTCTCTGTTCTTCTGCATGCCATATGCATTGTAGCGTATGTACATGGTGTAACCTCTGTCAGTTCATATTCTACATCACTGCTCATACGGTGAGTCCCCACGGCTGCAGTTGTGTGCATGGCACCTTGGCTTTCCTCTGGCGTCTGCTTCTGGCATGATTCTCTGTAGTGCCTTGCAGGAGGGCTGAAATGTATCTCATGGAATGTTGTCAACATCTGTGTTATGTCCATGTTATGTATTTGTACGTTGTTGGCTTTTTATTTTAACCGCTTTTACTTCTAACTTCTTACCAGAGCTTGTGGAAGGAAATCTGGAATAAAGAATTGTAGCCTTTTCAGAGGCTTGTACCCACATGACCTTTCAAAGTTTGTTTAAACATACAGATTTATAGCCCTACAGAAAATAGACCAGACTATGAACATAACTTATGTTTTAAAGCAATGTGTAACCTTTTATATAGGTTTGAGAAAAACAAATTTTCCCACTAAAATGGGAAAGGCTTTTTGAAAACAGAGTTTTAATCGACATTAATTTGCTTAGGATATTTAAGTATTTTAAAACATATATATATAACGTTTCTTATAAAGAAGTAAGAAATATTTCAACATTTCAGTGCTGTGGGTATGTATTCTAAGCAAATATGACTAGACAGCCCTGGAGCTCTGATCCAACTGGGCATTCGAAAGTGTCAAAAATGGACTTTTAAAACGAAAAACTAGTAAATACGGAGTTACCAACTAAGTAAACGGTGCTGTTTAGGCATCCTTAATGGATGTGTAAATGTGGATGTGTTCAGCTGCACGGTGTGCTGTGCATGGCGGAGGCACAGCCCCAGCGCTCGGCTGTGCTGTGTCTTCTGTCCGTGTCTCCCCGCTCCTGCCCTTGCCTTTGTCACGTCTCTCTCTCTCGCCAAACCATTCCCTTGTAGGTGGCTGCCGCTCCGTCCGCCGCTGTCTAATTGTTCCCTTTCCCTTCTCTGACCCGTCTAGAGCCTGGAAGAGGAGATAACCTCCATTTTGTTTAGTAAGGAGCGCTTCGGCGCCGGCACCGTGGGGCCCTTCGCCGCCGCCAGCCCGGGGCCAGCAGAGGGCGCTGCGGGGGAGCAGACGGCGCGGGCCCAGGTGCTGCTCGGGCTGGGCGCGGGGCCGGGGCAGGGCGGGCCGGGCTGCGGGCGGCTGTCCCAGACTCCGGCCCGCCGCCGCTTAGCTAGCGCTCCCTGCGTGCTGCGCTGGGCAAACGGCAGCGACAGCTAGGATTAAGTCACAGATGGTGTGTTGCTTTTTGTGTTCGTTCGAGCTCTTAATTTTGCTGCAAACTGTTTGCTAAAAATACATTCTGTTAAAACTGACCCCTGATGCATCATTTACTGCCGGCTCTTGGATAGCCGCCGTTACTTTGTTATTGAACAAATACTAATATAACTATTTTAATATCATCCTTTTGGCTCCAAACTAAATTCTAATAGCATCTTCTTGACAGTCATGTATTACTACCCTAAACAGTCTTCCTCTTATTATCTGTTCAGTTTCGTAAAGTTACAGACCAAAAGACAACTAACAAAGCCCTACAATAAAGCCTTTTTTACTTTTCTTTTAATTATGGCAAACTGGTAGTAGAACATTTTTTTTTTCGGTTTATTTGTAATATTATTTATTCTTAATTCCTGATTTAACTGAGAGAAGTAACCACCTTGGTAGTATCACTGGCTAGTGCATTTATGCTTTTATTTTCAGGCTTTCATGATTAAATTCTTATGCCAATAATAATTTCCATAACTCTTGCCTACTTTTGATAACTTTTTCAATGGAGGGTAAGGAAACTAGCATCTTGCAGTGACTATGTAGCATCTGTCTAGTATCATGTGTATACATTCTTAAAAGCTTGCTTGCAGGATATTGCACTGTTGAAAAGGGTTATGCATTGATTTTTGTCCCTGATTGCTTTTTATTTCACAGAGACATGATTCCAGAGCAGAAGGGCCTTGTACTGGAGTCAGCGAGGCTGATAAGGTTCTACAGATTTTTTTTCCATGGCTAAATTTGGCTCTAACTCTTTCAATCCATCTTCATTCTTTCCTTCACTCTTTTTTCAGTTAACCATCACAGCTATCTTTTGTCTTCCATATGACATGAACCAGCCATCAGCTAATTTTATTTCATCATTTTAATTTATTCATATACTCTACTTTTGTTTTTCCTCATCATGTTTTTTGTGCAGAGTTCACATGAGACTCTGGACATAGTGGAGGAGAAGAAGCAGGCAGAGTTTGGGATAGAAGAAACACTAGTCGTAGACGAAACCAACAAAGGGAAAATGCAAGTTGCCACTGATGCTGGGGAGACATGTAAGGTGGAGCACCTGTCAAAAAAGGACTCTTCATCATTGCCATCAGATAGTAGCAGCAGCAGCAGTAGTAGTGAGAGTGAGGATGAAGAGGTGGGAGAATACCAGCCACATCATAGGTCAATTGAGGAAGTCATCAGGGAAGAACAGGAAGAAGAGGAAGACATGAAAAGGAAAGAGCATGAAGAAAAAACGCAGCATGTGGAAACCACAACAGAAGGCAGTAAACTAAATGTACCAGTTGAGCACACACAAGTTACAGCTGAAGATTTGGTCCAGGAAAATACAGTTACTGTAGCTACAGAGGAGAAGAATTTGTCAGAGCAAATTAAGCAAGATTTAGGTGAAGAAAAAGAGGAGGAGCAGCTCAAACTCAATGGAGATGTGTCTCATGTTGACACTGATGTTGCACCACAATTAATTTGTTGTTCTGAGGTAAATGGTAGAACAGTATGACAACTAGATTAAGCAGAGATATTTCTTGGGGTGAAAATATACCTGCCTTTCTTCTTCTCCTATTCCTCCACATCTTCTGGCATCCAACAAGATTCAGATCATTTGGAAGGGGAAACCACTGATGAGCAGTGAAATTCTGTCTCCTTCAGTTATGGTTTCTGACTTTTTGCTAGAACTGAGTGAAAATCACCAGTAAAGGCAAACCTTCCGAAGACTGAGATCTCTTTTTTTTTTTTTTAATCTCCTCTTTATTTTATATGCACATACATAATGTGTATTTATTATTTACGTGTTTCAAATGTTTTAAGTCTTGTCTTGTCTATTTGTCAACTGTTTTTGACAAGTCCGTGACATGTAATTGTGATTGGAAAACTATTGCAAATTGAAATTAGAAAGCACCCGTCACAAATTTTTGTTCCTTTTCCCCCCATAATTATTCACTGCTTTTCTTGCCTTTTTTTTCCCTCCTTCAATAAAACCTTGCAGATTTGTGGGCTAGAATATGTATGGCTAGAAGTTGCACAGGTGAGAGCACTGCACTGTGAAGGGGAGAGGCTCACATCACAATGTTTCTGTGAAGTCTTCTAGTTCAGTAGATACTGAGGAAGTATGCATGGGTTCCTGTCACAACCAGTTGTTTCAATCCAAACAAGGTTAAAGAGTTCATTACTGGGCAAATGATAAAGAAGCAGAAGGGGGAAAAAATGAAATGCAGGAATGTATGTCTTTGTAAATTTGTCATGATCTTCTGCCTAGTTTTTCAATAATTCAGTGGGTTTTTTGTATTCTCTACCTGCTTGTTCTTGTAATGGTGGCAATTTTTTTTTCCTCTACTTCTATATCCAAACAACTCATATTCTTTCTTTTGTTGTCTCTTGCATACACAGCTGCTCTGATTAATGACGTGAAAGAATTAGTTTATTAGACTTAAAATTGGCAAGCACCCACACTTCCTAAAAACATAGATAACTTGGAGGAAGGGGAGAAGGGCTGCTGTGTGTGCAAGCATGGAAAGGTTTTGGGTTTTTTTCCTAGGATTTATCCCATGTGTATCCAAAATCAATATAAGATAGCAGCTGATGCATC
Source organism: Entomyzon cyanotis (assembly GCA_024500445.1). NCBI lineage: Eukaryota > Metazoa > Chordata > Aves > Passeriformes > Meliphagidae > Entomyzon > Entomyzon cyanotis. The sequence continues at coordinate 20,453,277 of JAKEPQ010000871.1, forward strand.
TAGAAAAAGATCAAAAGGCTTTAGTTCTTAAATATAATTAAAATCTGCTCCAATATAATAAGTAATGAATTCATTAGCTTACAGACCCCAGGTTAATTGCTTTGTTTGTGATATTGCAGAGAACACCACTAGCTAACTCTAAATTGTTGAAGTGGCTTTTTATGATTGCTGTTCAAAATAAGTCATTGACTTAGAGAAGTATTGCATTAAATTTAGACTGCTTAAAATCCAGTTTTCGAAAGATTTTCTTTTCCAGAAGTAGTACATATTAAAAAGTTGAACTTTTACAGAATTTCTAGTCCTGATTTGCAGACTGAGGCATGATAGGTATTTCCCCAGATTAGTTCTAATATGAAGTTCATCTATCTGAGCTATCAATTTCTTTACTAAAAGATTTACTCAAAGATTTTTACTCAAAGATTTTAACTTTTTTTTGTAGTGGTGCTTTTACACATTTTCAATATATGTGTTGCAGCTTTGTTTTAGAAATTGCTCTTTGATATGCACTGTTGGCTGAAACACTGATCTTTGACAAGGTTATTAGGAGATTAAATTTTCCTTCAATGTTATTTATATACTAGAGGGCTGATGTATTAATCTTCATTTCATTTTGCTTATTTATTGCATGCTTTTTATATGGGAAGTCAGTCAAATACTTATCTTACTGTTATGTTTTTCCTGAGCTTTTGGTTGTGTTTACTTGGTCCACTTTACAAACCTTCTTTTGTCTTTTGAATTGATTGCTTATTTCTTGCATCACAGCCTCCAGTAGTGAAAACAGAGATGGTAACCATTTCAGATGCTACACAGAGAACTGAAATCTCCACTAAAGAAATTCCAATTGTTCAAACAGAAACTAAAACTATCACATATGAATCTTCACAGGTATGGTGACTGGTTTGCTATATTGTTTGCAATCTTATTTTTATTCCAGTTACATGGATCAAAATAGATAATGTCCAAATATGCTTTTCAAAAACATATAGTTTTTTCTAGCTGATAAGAATATACTTTGGCTATGAATTAGGTATGTGAAATGTGACAAAACCATATAACTTCAAAAGTGCTAATTTTCTATATAAAGATTTAGTTGTCGTCTACTAAAGTATAACACACTTTAATCCAGTTTTGGAAACTTGATTAAAATACCTCATTGCTCCTGAAAGGAACATGTAACTGTGATCATGAATTTTTCACAGGCATGAGCCATAATAATAACCTTACATGACTCTGTAAACTTGGATGGCTTCTATTTAGATTTCAGTTCTAGCTGAATTAAAGAATGTGTTTAATGAGAAAACTGGCCTTTTCTCTTGTGGGAACAAAGTTTTTTAAAAGCCAAAGTACAAAAATACAATTTCTTTTTTCTTATAGCTTGATGGCAATGCTGGTGGTGATACCGGCGTGCTGGTGAGTGCACAGACAATTACGTCAGAGTCCATTTCTACTACCACAACTACACACATCACAAAGGTAAAATATATCTAATGTCTTTCTTAACTAAAAAAGACACCAGACCCTCAAAACACAATTTTGCATTAAGTTTCTTGTATATCTGCTAATTCATTGAGAAAAAGTAACTTGAAATGGAAGGGATTAGTTCCAGGTGTGTGTGAGAGTTAATCTTTCTGTACACAGATTTTGTAGACAGAAGCCCTAGTGAATAAGCAGGAATATCTGGGAACAGGATAGGGAAAGGGTGAAAAATATGATTAGTGGGTTTTTAGTAGTTCATATAGGTCTTATTTTCAGCATTTGACAAATAAGTATGTAACTAAATTTTTACTGATTCAGTCCTGTCATCACTCACTGATATGCTACAGAATCTTTACTAATGTAACTAATTTGTCTGAAGTCCACAGGAGCCCTGCTAATGGCACCTTGATGAACTGAAACAATGTTTGCCCAAATTTTGTGTTAGGTTTAGGGTATATTTACAAACAGATGATTCTGCTAGATTACTTTGGAAGCATATTTGGATGCTGAACTATTTGCTCTGCATTCCATGCTTGAAAAGGAAAGGAAAACTCAGTGTTAACCAGACATCACATCTGTTTCACGTAAAATACAAAATGTGAAATGTTTCTTGCCAGAGTGACTTAGAACTACGAAAGTGTGATGATGATTATTGTTTTTGCTAATTTATGTAAATACTTGTCAAATTTTAGGCATGCCTAAACAGCACAGTTTTGAACTCCTCTTTGAACTCTTAGCATCTTTTTCCAAGAAAATTACAGCAGCTTTGTTTAGGGTAAAGCAAAATGGAAGAGGGAAACACAAATTGTGAACTCAGGATTCCCCCCAAGATGCAGAAGTTTTGCATGACAGAATAGAACAATAATTAACTTCTTACTGGATATAATTTCTAAAGATTGAAATGTTCTGAAGATTGAAAGTTGTATGCGCAAAATGACAGTAGAAGGATAATTTTGGAAAGTGAGTCACATGAAATAAAATAAGCTCAGAATTGAAAATGCATATGTTTGGTTATACAGACCAGTCAACAGATCCTTTTCAGACTCCTGCTCCCTTTTGGAATCATTAAGCCACACCATTTTAGGAAAAAATCTTTATTCAGTGAATTGACCCACAGTTTTGGTGGGAAGTGTACATTTGCTTGTCAAGTTCAGATGTCAAATAATCTTGCTTCTTGGAAGGAACAGTTAAAGAAAATGGTTTCAGTCTTGTCTTCTACTGAAAAATTACTGGGATTACCACGAGGTAGTAGATTCTTACCTTTTTTGAATTGATGATAAACAGGGACAAGATTGTTTGAATTTTCTAACTTAACTTACTATTTTATATCCCAAACTTTTCATTACTGATAAAGGGACCTGCCAAAATAGTTTCAGCATTCTAGTGGTATTCTTAACAGAGTCATCTTAACCGTTCTCTAGTATGGTCAGCGTATCTTAAGCAGTAGTTTATTCTTTGCTCATGCACAGGCTGATTTAAAAGGCAAAGAATGTTATTTCTGTGAGAATTTTTTTGTAAGTTAAAGTGTTTTAATCTTTAGAATAAGAAATTAAGAAAAAAAAGCCAAAAGTGTTCAGCAGTGTAAAATATGTTGAAAATATCTGATGAAGGTCTTTGAATGGCAGAATTACCAGAAAAAAATTGTCAGAAAACCAGATATGGTTTTCAGTTATCTTTGCATTTAATGGCATAGAATTATGACTGAGGAGAGGCCCGTGATAGATGGGTTGAAATCAAAGAAAAGGCTCCTGAAATTTCCATGTTGCCAAATTTATGTGGTGGAAGAAGCTGAAATTTGTTTGCTGAACATGGGCTCCATGTAACAGAAGTAATTCTCTATTGCTTGATTTTTATCAAGTCTAGCGATTGCTAGAAGGGGACCAACTGCGTAGCTGGAAAAGGAAAGGATGATTCAGCACTGAACACATTTACTACTAATTGCAATTCAGACACAGAAATCTGTTCGCTTCAGTGCAACAGAAAGGAGTGCTTTGTGGAAATATGGAATAATTACGGGGATGTTTTCTTGGGTTTTTTTGTTTTTGCCATCTGTAGATGGTAAAAGGTGGAGTATCAGAAACAAGAATTGAGAAGCGCATTGTCATTACTGGAGATGCAGATATTGACCATGATGAGGTGAGTATGCAAACTTAACACTTAAAATGTGTGAGATCTAGATCATGTATCAGAAATCTGAAGTAAGAGAAAGGAAGAAAAATTGAATAAAAGGATATAGAAAGACCCTGAGACTGTTAATTGTGGCATAGTTATTAAGAAGTCGTGTTTTGCAAGTAAGAAGCCTTTTGAATATATGTGAAAGAAAAACAGCATTTGTAAATTTGCATCATAGGTCATGTGAATGGATTTTTACTATTTTTAAAGGGATTACTCTTTTTGGAAGAGACCCATTTTATTTAGTGCAGCTTTTGCATTGGGAGGAAAAGCATTACTGAAATAGTCTTATTTTGATACGCTAATCCGGGTAGATGGGAGTCTCTACTGCATTGTATCAGCAACATCTGAATGCAGCATTCATTTCAGCTGAAAGCTTTGAAATACATTAAAATATAAACTGCTTGATTTAAAAATTAAGTTTTGGGCAGTATTTGTAGAATTATGTGTAACAAAAGTAATTGTTCATCTGCTGAAATTGTATGTACCTTTCATCTCCATCAGTACTAAAGCAGTATTTTACAATGTCTTAGAAACGACAGTTAAAATTGCTTGTATGTGCCCAATTATTAAGGCTGAATTTGAGCAATGCACAGGAAAATAATTGAGAAAACTTAATTATCTGGCCTTTGTAGTGATAATTACACAGGGTTGGGTTTTTTTTCATCTAAGAAGCTATAGTAACAAAGGCAATCAACAGTCATTGGATAATACAAATGGAAAAGCCTACCTTGCAGTGAATCCATTTCTAACTTCATAAAGGCTTCACAAATCAGCATAACAGGGATTAATTTAACTTATGAATTGTAATATATTGAGAGTTCTTGAGGAATTTACTTTCACGTTTTTATTTGCATCCAGAAAGTGTGTTTTGACAAGTTGAATCTCTTCTTGAAACTCATAAGACAGTTCTGTTTAGCATCAGGCATGGACGGCTCTTGTTTGCCTTGCCACATGTTCAGTGTACTTCAGATGTCTAGAAAGGTCACAAAATAGCTTTAGTATACCAGACAATTCTCAAAGGCCTTCTTTAATTTAAGTGAATAATGAAGTGAAAAATTAAATTATAAAAAGGGAAGTTCAAAATATAGTTTTAATCACTAAAGTTTAAAAGTGCAGTGAGCAGCTTTAAGAGATCTAAAAAAATATCTACCACTTTTTCTCAAGTGAATGTGGAGCTTCTTAAATGCCCAAAGAACATGCTGGATGTTTTTTATTTTGTCTTTTAGCTCCCTATATCACTAGAACAGTTTTCAATAGAAAAATAATATTTCAATTTGGAGTTTCAGAATACAAATGTTTGTATTACTTGTTGTAATTTAACAGTTAGAGACTTAGGGCTTTTTCATTGTTTTTGGTTTGATTGTAAAAAAGCAGCAAACATCTGTATTGTACCAATGCACATCATGTGTCCTGTACATATTCCCTTAATAGGATTTCAAATTCATTATCACATAACAGGGTGCCTAATGTTGGTGTTTTCAATGTCTCTTCAGAGTTAGTTATTTCTTCTCTCACTTAATACCTGTAGCTAGCTCAGGAAATAATCACTTTTCTTAATTAAAAGAAACCTTTTTTTGCATTAGATTTTTCTTGCTCCTTCTAGTATTTTTTGGGATTTTTGAGTTGTATTTGGTGCTAAGGTGAACAGATGAACTGTTGTCTCTGAACGCCTTCCCATGTCTTCTGTTTTTTCTTGTGTTAGGTTCCAGCAGTAATACAGCTCACTGAAATAAGATGTGTAGATCAGGGCAAGAAAGAGAAGGTCCCAGGTGCTAGTTCACCTGTGATGATTCAAAGGGCGCTCTTATGTGGTTGACTGTGATGTAGAATAAAATACTACATTTCAGTTGGAAGAGACCTACGATAGTCATCTAATCCACCTGTGTATATTGGTACAGCTCTTAAGATGATAAAATTTCTCAGAATGGGGAGGAGGGATTATAAGAAACTGAATAATACTTACATTTACACTTCCCTGAATTAAGCTAGAGAAATTTCTCTAAAACTAGTGCAAGGGGAAAAATGAGATTCTTGTTTTGAGAAAGGAATTTCTGTTATGATCCTATTCCAGAGTTCCAGTACCATACTTAGCATACATTCCAAAGTATTTGGAATTTGGAACAGTATTTCTGTTTCGTTGAGGAAACTGAAGGGCACTACTATTTTTCTGTACTGTCTTATATTCTTGTTAAGGCATTATTTGTGAGATCTTTTGCAGAAGTTCAAAAACATCTGCGATATAAGAATACTTTTTTCTCCTGAGATGAGCTAGAAAGTTATCTTACAACTTTATGGTTATTCGTTACCTCCTGGAAATCTTGGTAAATTTTTAGCCTGGTGGGTTTTTTTCTTTTCCTTTTGTTTGGGTTTTGTGTTTTGGGAGTTGGTTTGGTTTGGGCTTTGCTTGTTTTTTTTTACCCTTGATCCTTCTCAAGTTCAGAAATTTACTGTTCTGAAAGATTATAATCAAAGCTACTCTCCCATTCTCTGGCTCCCCCATGTATGTCTTTTTGGTGTTGTTAAGTTCATTATTTCAAATGCATTTGCAGGCCCTGGCACAGGCAATCAAAGAAGCCAAAGAACAGCACCCTGACATGTCTGTGACAAGAGTGGTGGTGCACAAAGAAACTGAACTTGCTGAGGAAGATGAAGACTAAAATCAAAAACGCCCTCAAGCAAATACTTCAGGTAAGCTTATGTATATAATTAACATAGGAAAATGTAGCATCATTTTTCTGTTGCATTCATGTCTTCCAGCTGAGGAATATGGGGCACCTTTAAAACAGGCATTCACAAAAGGGTGAGTTGAAACAGGTGCTAATAGAAGACTGTTAGTGTAAGAATTTTGATCTTAGGTCTAAGCTGACATTTATTCTTGCAAATGTTCCTATATATGTCCTCCAGTTTTGTCACAATACTCTCATGGCATTTTCTGTGATGTTTGGTCAAGTTGTTACAGTTAATATTGACATGAGTTTGAGCTATTTCTGCAAAATATGAAGGATGTGTCACACTTTTCTGTTTACCTGCACATTTATAGTTCTTGCCTAACATTGTGCTTGTTTAGTGGGAAGACTGTGTGGTTTCCAGTAGTGAAAGGACACATTTGGACATTTGAGTTTTTTCAGCTAATTCTTAATCCTAAACACACTGAAATTTTTGTCCTTTTAACATTTTCCTGGGTAAGAAGGTAAATGCATTGGAAGCTCAAGTTTTAAAACCTTTTCTCAGTTGAAAAAGCTATTTGAAGTAATGTTAGTTTATTAGGCCCACCTTTCTAGGTAGAAAAAGAAAATGAAGAATGAAAAAATTCACAATACAGCTCTGCTTCATGTGTTCCGTAGAAAGATCAGGATGAGCACTGAATAATCTGTTCTTGCACTCGTTAGAGGCTAATGGCTCAAAGCTCAGTAACCATTTGGGGGTGTAAAGCTTCAGATTTCCTTTGCTTGCCATGGTGTTAGTATGAGACTCAAGCTTCAGGTTTTTTCAAACTTGATGATTTTGTTGATGGTAGGTTCAGATTCAAGAAAAAGGTTTTGTGTGAAAGGGTTAAATACCAATGGGAGAGATTTATAAAGAAATGGAGTTTAAAAACCAGTGGTTTAAGCCTTCATTAGGAGACCTCTGATTTTTCACTCATCAGTCTCTGTATTTAGCTAGAAGAGCAGCGATGTTATTGGCACATCTCAAGAAAGAAAATTGTTTTAGTACAACTTAGAGCTTTTATTATGCCATTTGATTAATGTTATTGTAGGGGGAGACAAGGTAAAATAAATGTATTTTATATGTTTTAAAGAAATTAGAGTGGTCATGATACTTATTTCCCTGGTTCAGTATTTTATACAGTGGTGGTTGTTGCCCATGGACAAGAGACTTCTATGTCCTGTGCTGGCAGGCATCCCCTTAGTATTGAATTAAATTGTTTACCTGAGGAAACTACCTTTTTTAAATTTCAACCTGCAGCTTTAGCAGACTTGAGCACAGTCATGAAGTGCCAGGAATATATGAAAAATTACGCACTTGACTTGATTCCAAATTTGGTGTAAGCTACTAGAGGGGAGGATGTTTTTCACATAATCCTGATAATTTGTCATGTTAAAAAGATCGATTTTATTCCTGTGCCTGAATTTCCTAAGAGCTGGAGATTTCACTGTCAAGTATCACTTCTGGGATCCAGAAGAGAAAAGATTCAGATATTGGTTGAGAGGATATAAAGTGTGTCTATTGAATGCTGTTCCGTGAAGGGTGACCATTATTGAGGAATTAGACTCTTCCTGAGCTAGTCTGATCACAGATGCATATTTTCAGCTGAAAGACATAGACTAAAGCCTTAGTTTATTTAATCAGCCTACAAGTGTCTCTTTTCTTAACATCTGGGTAGTAGTGGGGGTACCTGTGTGTGGCTGAGGGAGGGGAGAGCTAATATACATTGCTAGCTGGTGACACGGTCAGTTAAGAGACTGCCTGTGGTGGGGTATTGGGGTGAGAACTTTTCTCATCTGCTGGCAGAATTGTTGGATTTCATCAATGAACATGTAACTCTTCCGAGAGTTTGTCCTGAACTCCTACTATGTGCACTGCTGCATAGAGCAGCAATGTCAAATGCTGGGGAGAATATGAGGATAAGAGTAGGATGCGTGCCCTCTGCCTGAAGACAGGAAGTTTATCCACCTTCTCTGTCAAAGTGGTTCTATTTGCATTTCCTGACGTCATACAGATTGTGCTAGAACTACAATGTTTATTTGGATTGTGTGTCTTTAGACAGTATCTTCTGGCCAGTTTCTCTCTGAGCTTCTCACCATGTAAATTTACGTTTGAGCTGCCTCCAGGAAATTTCTTCAGATTTGGTCAGGTTATTGTGTGTTTGAAAAAGAAATGAGTAATTTTTGTTCATAAATGTACAAATCAGGAGAAAACATGGATCACGTTAAGAAGTGCTAGGTCAACACTCACTTGGATATGAATGTTGCATTAATAGCATTAATACTTTTAAAAATTATTTTCCCATTAGATAATGGTAGAAACTCTAACACTGGAGCTAGGGGTTGATTGTGAGGCGTGGGGGAAAAACACAGATCTCTGTTTTTTCATGGTACCTTTATTTCAGCATTCAGTTGGATTTGTTTCGTAGCTTTGTTGCTTAGTGACACTGAAAATGAGTATAACATGTGTGCTCCAGATTTGCTTTGAAAGCACAGGAGAGAACAGGAAACTGTACTGAACTGTGAGATAGGGGGTTGTCAATGAGTCCCTACATCACATGAATGTTCTAGAAGGCTTGGAAAAATACACATTACTTTAGTGAGAGCTGTTTGCAGTAAGGAGAATGCCTGCGCTCTGGGTGATTTCACTGGTCCCTGGGTACACAGCAACATTAAACATGCACACTCAAACCACTCCTCGCATATTTTCAGCACTTCCATTGCAGGATCTAAGGTAAAAAGATACACTGAGACAGCAGAACAGATGGTTTGGATTTGCAAGGTTTTGCTATTATATGTGCTACCATCATATTTTACATTTATTATTAATCAGTGTAAATTTAAAGGTCTTGGGAGCAGGGATTGCCTCTTCTCTTCTATGTGTGTAGAATGTGCCAGCTTCTTCATACTTAATCCAGAATCAGTGTTCAACAGAACCTATCCCATAGGAGTAGTTACATCTTTCTAGAAGAGGCTGTGTTATGGGAGGAAAAAGTTATCTTGGTGCATTTGCACTTCATTTCTACATTAATGTTCAGCTGCAAAGTTGATTCCATTCATTCATCAAATATTTAACTGCTTTGTAAAAATTTTATTTGGGGGAAAAAAGCATTCAAAGAATTCCCTCCATTGGCTGAGGGGTGTGTGTTTTTGAATTTTGGAAACATATACATTGTGGAATGGTTGTTTGCAAAGTACCAGAGTGTGTCAGATGTTCTTGTCTGTGTTTGCCAATTGCTTTACAGGCTCATGGTCTGTAATGCTTGTGTGAGAGCAAAAGAGGACATTTCTCCATGCTGCTTTTGTGTCAGACCTGGAGACTTGTTTGACTGATGATGCCTTTCAGTTAAACTTCAGGGAAAAAATTTAGTGGTCTAAACAAAAGGAAGCCACCTGAAGTGCCTTGAGTATCTGTCAAGAGCCCTTTGCTCTCCTGTGCTTAGGCAATGGACTAATGCAATGAATTTTGTGTTGTTAATTCTGAGGTGATGAAAGCTCTGATGACTATAGCAGTATTCTTTGTGTAGACTTGTTTCCTCTAATTAAAAAAATACTGCATTCTGATTCTGAGGGATTGCTGGATTGAACAAGAACCTTCCTTTTTTGTTTATGCTTTGTGTTGTGGTTTAAAATTTTCAGTAAACTGTGCAAGCGGCCCTAATTAGAATTACATGAGAATTTTGGGACAGGAAAAATGCCCTAAAGCAAGATGAGTACTTGGAGAAAGTGTAGTACTGTTTGCCTAATGTTTGAAGGGGATTTTAGTCAATACAACATTGTTTTTATGAAATAACCTTCCCTTCCTGTGAAAAAAAACCCTAAGAACCCTGCATAGAGAAAGTTCATTTCTGACTCTGATGTGACATTCGTGTGGTATATGTTACAAATGCTTATGTAACCGTCCACCTCATTTTTTCTTCCAGAAATAAAAATGATACTGACCACGAAGAACTGTAACCATTCCAAGTTGTCACTACTCCACTGAATCCACCAGGCCTAGCAATGATGACCAGATGTTCACGACTTAAATGCCAATACCAAACTCCATTTTAACGTCTTTGGTCTATATTCCCTTACAATCTTTCTTGTTTATTTTTATAACCACTTCTTAACAATCTTAGAGGATTTTTTTAAAATGAAGTTTTAGAGGGTATGATCTTCTTTTGCACAAATACTTGTATTTTTTGAAACCAATTATTAATTATATGAAAGTGAACAAAAGAAGTCTGGAAAGCATTGTTCACTGGAGCAGGTGGTAATTGTGCAGGAAGGAGGATCTTTACTAATTTAGATATAGGTTTTTTCAAATATTTCAAGTGAAATCTCTTACTGGAGTAATTTACAGATTTTTTTTTCAGATTATTCTGGTAAATATATGATATCACATAACGAAGTTTTTTATAAAAATAAAACATTTGCTAAAATTTGAAAAAATATATTTCTTTGAATAAATTTTATACTGTATCTCTGTAACTCTTTCTGTTCTAAGGTTCTCCTCTCTGTGGAGCAGAGATGGTGTGGCAGTCTGTAGAGGAGAAGGAGTTGCAGACACATTTCTTCTGACTGAGCACTGTGTTCTTTTTGCACTTTGGTGCCAATGCTCAACTTTTTGCAGACTTTTTGCTGTCTGCAGCATTCCAGATAAGGGAAGAAGGAAGAACAAAATATCTTTCTCTTTTTCCAACAAGAGATGATCTAGGCAGCTTAAAACCGTAGTGCTTTTTTTCTTACTGTGTCCCAATTTCAACACTTCCATTATTTGAATACATGTGTAGAATGCTTGCTTGCTATTAAACCTCACTGTGTCTCCATGTTAGAACTGACATTTCTGTTACAGAGAAGGTATATGTTTCATATGCTTCCTCTAATGGTTAATGCAGGTTTTTGGGATACTGAATAAAAGGTGTAAGATGGACTCCATTCATAAAATAATAAGAGAGTACCATCAGTTGATACTGCCATGGCAAAAACCTGTTAATTATACTGGGGTTTATTTTTAATTTGTTCTTGCAGGGGGGTTGTTTGTTTGGGGTTTTTTTTGCTGTTGACTCTGTGTATAGTTAAAATGCCAAATTAGATTTATAGTAGCTTGAAGTTGTATTAAGTGATATTTTGCTTTCTGTAATTCTATTATAAAATAAAGTTGTTTATTCTCTGTATGACTTTTGGCACTCAGACATAAGCTTGGAGGATATTTAAAGTGAGCAGATTACTTCTGAGAACCACAATTCTAGAGGTCACAGAACCTTAAAAACAGGGATTAGTGCAAGAGGTCTGCAGGGCTGCCGGAAGGGTGGCATGATTGCCTGGTACTTCAGTAGCAGGGTTTTTTAAACATCTTCCAATAAACATCCTGATTTCTGTAGTTTGGAGAAAAATTTTTCAGTTGTGAAAACACAGGAGATTTGAACATCACAGTGGAAGTTAAAATGCCCCTCCATCTGCAAGTGGTTCTACTGAGTTTGTTGAGTTAGGATCTACTGTGGTTTTCAGATAACAAAACAAATCATAAAACTTCTCACTACGTTCTTCTTCACTTCTGAGCAATGTGTTTTTGGTGCTATTCTCAGTTTAGATGGCTGCCATCTGTCAGCATGCTTGTGTAACAGAAGTTCGTGTTAGCTTTGGCTCTGCACAGTTTGAATAACATAAGACAACAGTAACAGAGATGTTAATTTCTGTACATATATAGTCATTCTCAGTTGCATCAACTTTACCTGGAAAATTAGCAGATAACAACAGTTTTTCCTGCTTTCCTTCTAAACCAGAGATACTCTGCCTTTCAGAAAGGGGAAGAGAACCCCATCCAGCCTGATAACAAAACACTGCCACAACACTGCTTGAGTAGGGAGGTTGTGAAAGAAATGGCAAGTTTGGGATATTGTAAGCGTAGGTCAAAATGGACACATATGCATTTAGAAGGATGTCTCAGTGAATTTTTCCTACAAAAGCGTAAGAAAAAGCTATATAAAAATCTTTAAGGTATTTTTGATATGGTGTAGTATGAGTTGCATGTCTCATTTGATGGGAGAAAAGCATATTACCTGAACTCATTGATTTGATTGGTCTGATTAGTTAGACACTTGATCAATATGGGTTTAATTGCAATTGTATTTAGTCCTTAAAACTGCAAATATAATATTCTTGAAACAATATTTTCACTGAGCTATTTCTTCAAATACTAATAAAACCTTTTGTCAGCAAAAAAATAATAGTATTTTCCGGTCAGCATAGTTTGTGCATAGCTGTCACTTGCACTGATTAAACATGTACTAATTAAACAGCCATTGTCATGCAGAAAAACATAAGCTCTAAGTGTGGTCAGTCCTGAAAATAGTCAAGTTTTGCAGTAATTATTCCAATGTTCTGAAATATAGTGCAATTCTGATGAATTTTCATTGTTACTTTTTTATAAATGATATATCTACAGCAAAAACTACAACATACAAAAACAGAAATTGTTCTCAAGGCACTTCACAAGCCAGCTTTATAATACATGGGCAATTTCAAATACAATTACAGACCCATTTTCCAGTAATTAATTCAGCTTAAATACTTAGAAATGTGAGTCATGTGGGTCTTACACAAAAACACTTAATACATCTTCCTTTTTAGTAATGATAACCTAAGGGTTCATAATAAATGTTGGACTTGTTCTACAGATTGTTTCCTGGATAAAGGTTTCGTAAAGTGCAAGCATGTAACTCTAATGAAAAACTTTGAACAAAAGATTTATTGTTCAAAGCAGTGAGCAGCTATGGTGCAAAGTGTTTCTTGAAGTATTCTTCTTTGACGATTAAGCTGAATAGCAACTTTAAGTTTGGCCACAGAAGACATCAAGGAGATGGAATAAAATAAATACTGAATTGACTACTAACTCAACTCTCCCAGATCTCTGTCTCTGAGATTACTGGTGTTTGCCTTGGGGTGTGTGTAAGTATAATTACTATACTAGAAAGTAGTACTTTCCCAAATATTCCAGCTTTGAGCGATTTTCAAAGACCTAAGGGTCTATCACTCTTTTGTATTTATCTGCCTCTAGATGTTTGGCTAATTGCTTTTAAAAAAAAAAAAATCCTCTGGCAGGCATTTTAACCATTCTATGTGTCTTAAGGAAAAAGAGAACCAAAACCACCCTTTGTGTCTTTTGAAACTGCCCCTGCTCTAGCTTCCTTGGACAGCATCACTGCAGATACTGGAATAGACAACTAACCGTCTCTTCAGTTGTTCCCCAGCCAAAAGTGATTTCACAATCCTTTATCATTTTGCTATCTTTCTCTGTACCTTTCCACCTTAAAGTGTTGAGACTTTAAATTTTGTTCTGGGAAGCAAAGGGGAAGCAGTCACAGGCAGGAAGGTTTTAAATGAGCTTACTGGTTGTAGATTGAGCAGAGTCATGTCTTCACATTATTGCTAGAGACAGGAAGAGAGAGGACCCTCAGAGCAGTAATTGAAAATAAGTTATTTCCTTGTACTCACTCTCTTCATATATATTTAGATAATGCTTGTGTAATTTATCTAGACAAATATTTAGTTCTATGGTATTACTTAAAAACATATTTTTCCTTTTTGAAGGAATTACATTTTGAAGGATATGTTTATATGATTCATGCCAGCAGCATGAAAACATCTTTCTTGACACTGTTCAGTAATGGAACTGAAAACAGCAAGGCCTGAGAATTTTCATTTCATGTTACTAAGTTGTGAATGTCAGATCCTCCTACATGTTAGCAGTTACAGCTCAATAAGTGTATGTATATAGTAGTATTTTCAATATCCATACCACCATTTTACAGTGAAGTGCTGTTTAAGAGTGTTACCACTTCTTGACATTTCAAATCTCCCCATTCTCAGGTACACTGGAATTAACAAAATCCGTTTTCATTCTGTATTTTTACGTGTGGTCCTGGCCAGTCTTTTCTTGGGCCCTGAGAGATAAGTGTTTGGGCTTGTGTATGTTACAATTTGTTTAGCATCTGATCAATATCCCAGATCACTGCTCTAAGAAGGCAGCATCCTTCTTAAATGTAGAAAGTAAATTCTTTGCAACAGTGGTCTCAGCTTTCCTGCAAAAGATTGTGTTTGCAATTGCAAACAATAGTCTCATCACCTGTGCCTTTTCTGTGTTATTTGCATAGGTGTAAACCAGTGTGATAAATTCTGTCTTTTTAAAATTGGGTAGTATTAAAATGGGAGAGGACTGTAAAGGTACTTGCTAGTTAAATTCTGTTTTCTCCACAGGCTTTGATAAACTGCAGTGTTTTTTTAAACCTGTGATCATGGCCTCATTAGTATTTCTATAAAATTATTCCAAGGAATTCTTAAAAGCCTGTGAGAATTGAACCTGTGCAAACCACACACAATCTCAGAACAGGGTGTTATCCACTCTGTTCTTGTAGGATGGTTAATGACAAACAGCTTTAATGGGAGGTAATTGCAGACAGAAATCACTAGCAGACAGGGACAGTAAACACGGAGGACAGTAATGATAGTCACTTTTCATTCCTCACCAGTTTGGGCTTAAACTTGAGAGTCAGGATCAGAGAAACTAAAAGACAACAGAACTTGCAAACAGTTTGAGTTGCATTTTTGTTGGCCATCTGCCGCAACCAATCTGAGATGCACTAAAAATTGTGCATCTACAGCTAGGGGAGCGCGGGGGGAAGATTTTTTTTTTAAATGTGTGTCAGTTGATACACAAAAAAGATAGGTCCATGCTTATGCAGTTTTTTATTTGAAAAATTAATCCATTTGTCCTTAAAGGAGAATAACAGCTGTTTTACAGAATACTGACTGAATTATTTCATGGTTTCAAAATTTGGCATTGTCTGTCAGCAGAGAGAAGTCCTTTTGTTTCCCATTACTGTTACAATTTGCTTCCAAATTCTATGAAAAGGATACTTTAAAAAACCCACAATCTTTCCCAAAGTGTGCAAGCTAATAAAAAAATGTCAGTTCCCCTTCAAAACCCTTTTCAATTTCCCAGATGTTGGTGCTTGATATGAACTTTTTATTCATGCATCTCAATTTAATAAGGCTGCCTGCCTTGTATGTGCCGGCTCAGCTCTCTCAGGAGCTCGTTAGGGAGCTTTCTCCTTGGTAGGCCAGGGAAGGGCTGGTGAGGAAGGCACTGTCCCTCCCCCCAAATCCTGTGTCACGCAAGGGAACCATTGCAGGAGGTCTTTGGTCTCTGCTGAGCTGCACAAAGTGCCGCTTAGAGCTTACAAGAACTCCTTGGATGGCGGCAGCTGTTCCATTAGGGTGGCACAGCACTAAACCTTCTCTCCAGTTTTGTTTTCCTCTGTGGTATTTATTTACAGCTGGTTGTTGCTAAACCTGCAGCACTAAGTACTGGGTTTAAGCTTGCTTCCTGAGATGTGAGCTCCCTTAAATGTCCTTGAGTTCTTGTATTTGTTTTCCCTTTGTCTGAATCTCCTGGGTTTCTTCCACTGGCCATGGTGATTCAGGAAGGCATTCCTGGGGTCTTGTGCCATGTCCATTTCCTCATCAACTGAAAAATAATCCAAACAGCACAAAAATTCCTTAAGAATATACTCCTTTCTTATGGTGAGTTTTTATAAAAGAGCTGGCATATATTAATAAGAACTAATCTTGTTAAGGTGAAGGTGTCTGAGTAGCACCTGGTAATCCTAATAACTGGTATTAAAACTAAAAACTAATAATTGGTATTAGTTTTCCATGCTCCTAAAAAAAAGTCTGAGTGTGAGACTGCAGCTGTTGCTATGCTCAGTGAAGCACTAACACAAACTATTGACATCAGCAGAAATGCTCTATTTTCATTTGCCTCCACAGCTTTCAATCAGAGTAAAACCCTTAAACAACAACAAAGTGTGTAGTTAGCTTATACAGGCAATTCATGTTCTACTTTGCTGTGGCTGTTCTGTGAGAACATCAACCTGGCATTATCCTCCTGATGCTGCCTGTGGTACAGACAGACCAGAAAAATGCTTGCTGCCCACATAACTGGACATCTTCAGAACACAGTGCTGCATGGAGTTTGGAGATTTTTTGAAGAAGACTGGAAAAATAGAGAAAAAAGAATAGAAAAAAGCCCCTTGTCATTGGTAATTGTTCAGGAGAAATATGTGCTGTTTTGTTAGATGATTTAGTTTTATTTATAAGGTATTTATGCTAATCTTCTTTCTTGCTGCACAGAGAAAAATGCTTACTTAATGAAGCAAGATAGCCTTGATTTTAGTAATGACAAGTTCTCTCCTCTTTTCTTTTGTTTTTCTTCTTTGGTTTTTTTTTCTCCAAAAAAGAGATCTAAGGAAATAGGTAGCTGAAACCTGCTGAATTTCTGATGTTCTGTAGGGGAGCTGGCATTTGAAGGAGTCTGTTCTCAGGCTTCTCTGTGGCTGTTTCATTCACCTGATGGTCTTAAGCTGAAGCTGGCTCTGCTTGCCTGTATGAGGAGAGCTGCTCAGGATGTTTTGTGTAAGTTGGCTGGAGACCAAAACAGTAGGTTGGACTCTGACAGTCTCAGCTCAAGAAAAAGAAGATCTTGGAGTCAGAGCTGGGAATGCAATGCCCATAGTATTGAATAGACAGTAATTCATCTTGCATCCTCTTGAGAATCCCAACCAGAGCACCTGTGATCTACAAACTGAGTTTCTCCTTTCCTGAGGCATTGAAAAGCCAGATGATTCCCTTCAAGCATCCTTCTTGGTTGTGAAAGAGAGAAGCATGGCAGCAATATTCCTTTGGCAAATTAGTCTGCCAACTACTTCATTCACCTCCCTTACACCCTTGATTGCTAATCTCAGAAAATTAAGGAAACTGCTTCTTGCTTAAACTCATTACAAATAGAAAGCTAAAATTTTTGTGCTTTAAGAGAAGCAGAATTTAACATCTGGTGCTGTAGATTATTTACAGACCTGCAGAAAGTGTAGCTGAGGAGGATATGAGTGCTGTGAAAAAAGGCAGGACAGTCTGTTTCAGCAGCTGATCATGCATCACGAATGCAAATGTCTGTGGGTTTGTTTCAGATGGGTTCATCTGGCCTTGTCTGAACCTCAAAAAAATACCTGAACTGATAGGATCAGTAGCCCCCCTGCTTTTCCTGGCTTGCTTCATCCTAGCTGGAATAGAAAAGCAGGAGCATCACCAGGTAACAGTGAGTTCAGTAGCAGCTCAGTATTATTTCATAATAACTGATGTGTGACTTAAACATCTGAGCACAGAGCTGATAATTTACTGAAAGGGAAAATACCTGCTTTTATCCAAAGTCAAATGCGATAATTTCACTAGCTTCCATTTCAACCATGTTAAAGAAAGTGCTCTAAGTACTTAGACTTCCTATTCCTTTATTCCCTCATAGTTACTGAATTGCACAATGTTTTTTCATTGCCCAGGAGTTTTTTGGTTGTTGTTTTATTAGTATGTGAAAAACTATGAGCACCTTGTTCTAAGGATAATCTGTAACCCAAGGCAGGGCTGGGTTAGGCATGTGGAGCAGGCTTCCCTTGCAGATTAATTCAGTATCTGAAAGCGCATCTTGAGCAGGAAGTCTTCAAATTTTAGCAGCCTGAAGGTAACTTGCAAACAAACACACTTTCTTTATTAAAGCCTGGGATCTAAATGCCTGGAGATGTTACACAGATCAGGAAGTTAATTTTATATTTCTGGCTACATATGACCTTTCTTATGTTAAGTGGCCCAATTTTCAGGATAGAGCAAAATGTGAGTGCACAAAGTATAGTGTTTGGCCTGGCATCTAAGTGAGATTTCTTTCTTAGCCTTGCACTGGTGGGTAAATCCTTCTCCTGTTGGGCTGATGCACACTGGACGAGCTCAGTGAGAAACCTCAGCTGATCTGCAGAGCCCTGTGGACAGGACTGACCTGTCTGCCCCAGCCAGGTCCCTGCTAGAGCTGAAACTTAGAGTGGGGGAGTTGTGAAACATTGTACCAGGCAGGATCCTCACCCAGCTATATCAAGAAGCATCTGAAACTTACAGAGAACCTCCAGGCTGTCCTCTTAGCTCTCCTGCCACTCCATATGGAGAAGAGGTTCAAAAGACAGATAATTAGAGGAACAAGCTTAGCCCAGTGTCTGTGAGAGTGTTTTCAAAGGGCTGAAGGAACGATTGGTTGAGTCCCCTGATCTGAACATGCCCCAGTGCTGCCTTGGCAGCTGGAACCCTAAAACAAGAGCATG
The DNA here is from genome assembly GCA_024500445.1 of Entomyzon cyanotis. Taxonomy (NCBI): domain Eukaryota; kingdom Metazoa; phylum Chordata; class Aves; order Passeriformes; family Meliphagidae; genus Entomyzon; species Entomyzon cyanotis. The sequence continues at coordinate 20,471,812 of JAKEPQ010000871.1, forward strand.
TGTGAATCTGCTGCTGCAGCTGGGACTCAGATGTGGAAGGCATGAAGATCATCCCATCAAGACTGGACAGTCTGTGATACAGGATTTTCCTTTCTAAAAGAAATTCCCTGGCTGCTACAAATGTAGCCCAGTTGGTTTCTGTGAGCAGCCTCTATTCTCAGTATGCGTTACAATCACTGTGCATTTGCTTTGGGGTGGGTGTTTGTTTTGGTTTTGCTCAGAAAATAGATTTTTGAAGTGAGTATAAGCTGGTTTTAAAATAGAAAAGGCAACGTGGAAAATGTGCATTTAGGTCCAAAGTAAAAGCAAATACATTCTTTTGAAAGAACACCGATGTACTCGAAACCCAGTTACTTAGGGGGCGTAACTGCTGCTACTTGTCTCACTGAAGACTTGCACAGTGTAAGCACAGAAGAAAATGATCTGGTTTTTTTTTTTATTCTGGTTGCACCTCCTATAATGTAAAACAGTAAAATCTTCTATGGTATGATATATAAAACTACAATTTTAAGTGAGGGGTCAGTCCAAGTTCTAATCAAATACCTGTAGTGTTTTTCAAATAGAAAATGGTCTAAAATACAGTAAAACTTCATAAAATTATTTCTGATCATAGTTCTGTTCGGTTTAGTTAATGGTACAAGCTTAAGTTTTCTATTGAATGAGACGATTTGTCTGCTTACCCAGTCTTTGTCCCAGAGTCCTGACTCACCTTCTCTTAGTTTGATCCTGAAGTAGGCAATTAGCAGCAGCAGGAGTAAAGTCACAGGCATAAAGATCCCAGCAAAGAGAACATAACCAGGCAGCTCCCTCACAAACACCGACAATACATAACCCACGCTCATTTTCCTCTCTGGCAGCAGTGCCAAGCCAGATCTCTAAGGTCTCCAAGTCTAGACCTTATTTATCCTTCTTTCATCCTTTTTTCCCTGATGGGCATTCTGCCCTTTGCTCAGGCCATTATCTTTTTTGGACTTTGGTTTGTTTGTGTAGGTCTGTGAACCCAGTAGTACTGGAGTTCACTCGCCAAGTTACTCAACAACAAAGTTTAAAAATGTGTATTGAAGTAATGTAGGGCTTTGAAACCTTTGGATATGTTGGGCTGGGCAGGGCTCGGTATGTGAGGCTGCTGCTGCCTTTTGAGCAGTGTGGCTTCTGTCATCTGCTAACCCTGTAGGGGCCATTCTGAATAATAAGCACCCCCTTTCTAGATATCTTATTAATTTTACAGTAGATCTCAAATGCTCACTCAGGGTGAGGACCCTGCTGTACATAACATACCACACAGGCATATGTGTGGTCTCTGAGGAGTTTTCAGACCAAACCATTGAGGCAAGGAGCAAGTGACTGAGGTAATGCTGTACCAACAGCATTCTTTCCACGCAGCAGCTGCAGAACAGTGAAACTCAGGGAGGTTTCTTTCTTAATAAAGTTGAAAATGTATGGTTTTGGGGGGGCACAGAGGATTCAAGAACCTTTTAAATGTTCAGGTAGCTGTGTTTGAGCAGTTCAGTGTGTTCAGTTTTTCCCATCTGGTCACCAGCCTATGGCAGAACTGTACCTAGGATAGACTGATCACCTTAATAATTTTTTTAAGGATGATTAGTCATTTTGTAGTCCTCTGCACCTTCAGGTTTACAAGCCTATTGAGAGCAGTTCTGTCCAAGCACCCAGAAAGACTGTACAAGATTTGCTTGACTTACTGGGTAGGTAGGTAGGCTGGAGCCAAGGGGAAATGTAGTAGATTTTTAGACTCTCAGGGGAAAGAGGTAATTCTGTGTTCACCTTGTTTTCTTCACCAACTGTTTTCAAAAGGCAAACAACCTTACCCAAAAACTATTTGAAGTTTGTAAATTTTTTGAACTGTAAGATATTAGAGGTACTCCCTTTTTGATTATTTATGGAGAATACAATGTTTACAGGCAAATTGCTTGTTTTGTTAATCATCTGCTGTTGTAATTAATAAAAGAGCAAATGGGGTGTGTCTTATTTCTTGCTTATACTTGTTCAGCTTCAGATTCTAACCATTATATCTTATTTTGCCTTTTCCCACAAGATGTTTGACCTCATTCGTAAAGTGCTTTATGATCTACTGATGAAAAGGATGGATTAAAAGCCAGATGGTGAGGATATTAATATTATTATAGGCCCATCTGTTGCCAGATGATTCCTTTGTTGAATAGATACCTGTCAGCTGTGATCAATAAATTCCTTAGACTTTTTTCTTTGTGCATGGAAAGTTAATTCAGGTTGGGTTTTTTTAAAATATTGTGATTGTTATTGTTCCGGTTTGCAAAACAGTTGCAGTATTTGATGAATACTCCTCTGGCACATTTTTTTAATTCCTTCCTAACCGGTGTTCTTAAATAAAAATACCTTGAGTAATCAGAGAACTCAGTCTTTGAGGGTGAAGTCTGTGACTGAATTCTGAGCACCGTGACATTACAAAATGAGCCAGGAGATATTTCTCTTTGATACACTTGATATGGATCGTAATGACATTTATAGGAGCTAAATACCTGCATACAAGGGCAAAACACTCACTTGATTTTAAATTGGTTTACTTTGTGTGCCTGTGATGCAATTTCTTTCTGTCAAATGCAAGTCAGGGGAGGTGAAGTAAGTAGCTGACTTGCTTGTCACAGCTGCCTCTGGTGGATCAGGCAGCTGATGGATTGGAAGTGGTTAATTTCTGCCCAGGAAGGATAAGAAAATTCTCACCCCTCGACATTTGTACAACCTCCTTGTGAAATGGCAGGTGCCAGCTCTGGTCTCAGCATTTACGTGAGAAATAAAACTTGGGTTGTGGCTGCTACATGTGGCAGATGTGTAATGCAAGTTTCCATATTGAAGCAGAATAAACATGGTGGAAACAGGGTTAAACACACTTTTACCATTAAGGCAGTTCATTTCCTACCTGGGCTGGCCGGGATGGTTTGTGCAAAGCCAAGAGGAGCTCTGCTGCTGGACAGGCAGTGGCATTTGGTAGTGTGGGGCTTCTGCTCCCCAGCAAGCCCCGGTCTGCAGAGGCAATGCCTCACGTGTCATCTGCCACAGCCAGGGGAAAACTGAGAAATGTGGGCCAGGTGTGGATTAGTAACACAAGAACATATGGTTTCCTGGCTGATCTGTGGAGCTTGGGTGTGTTTGGGAAAATAGATAGATTCGCAGCTTTGCGAACTTGTCACTGACTTCTCACCCACTAGACAAATGGAAAAGATTGCTTGTTACCCCTATGGCACTGCAGGGTGGGTGTGCCCAAAGTTTGCTTTGCTTTCTGGTTAACAGGGATTTCAGCCATTTCAAAGTTTTGCTTTTGGCTTGAATCAGAAACTTAATTTCCTGTGAGAGGGAATTTAAGGAACATTAATTTTACAGCCAATAAAACTCTTATTTCAGCTAAATCATTTTGATTATTTGCATGAAATATGAACACAAATGAATTAATTCAAACTTCAAATGACTTTTTATTTCCCAAAATTGCCAACTCACACCAGATATTATGAACATCACACCTACCTTGTTGGAAGGAATTACTTTTACTGCTCATCTTTGTGTGTGTATGTGTTAAGGACACATATTTTCACACACATTCTTGTTGAATATTTTCGTTCAATCACAGTTTCCAAAGGAAAGCATTCCCTTAAAATTTCTAGATGGTTTTACTAGGAAATATAAAAAGGCAAAGAATTGGTACTGAGGGGAAAGAGTAAGATGTGCCTGTAAAGACTGAACCACAATAAATTTTAAAAAATCCCAGATTATTGTAGGTGCTTGAGAGCCTTTTGGGCAGAAGCCGACGCTCGTGTTCCATACAGGCAAATTGCCAATGTGCAAGGCAGCTGACCTGGCAGAGCTGAGGCTGCACTTTCTTAGGGAAGACACTGTAAAAGGTGCTGTGACACTGAAGCTTTTAGAAAAAAAAAATAAAATCAGTATTTTTGTCATTATGGTGGAAAGAGGAAGCAGGAGTTTGGTCCTGGCTCAGTAAGGACAGAGCCTTCCATCACACACCCGTGGGTCAAAACTCCTGTTCCTCGCTGAGCCAGGTCTGGAAATGGCCCCACAGGGCTCGATATTGCCACAGGTGTCCCTAGCCCAGGACACATGTTGGTAAGCTGGGCAAGGCTGTTGGTAAGTTGGTAAGCTTCCACTGCTCAGAAAACACATTTTGGATGAAAAAGAGCTTTAGTTCTCTGGTCTATCAAGGCACAAGGTGTCCTGAAATGTATATTAATTTTATTGAATTTAAATGCTAAATGAGTATTTAAATGTCATCTTTATCATGGATGTTCTGCTAGAACACTGTGTTGGTTTTGTTTAGCCCAGAGCATCAGCAAGCATCTGAGCTTAAATATCTTTAGCATCTGAGAGAAATTTAAACCCTTAAAAAGCTCTTGTGGTAGGCCTGAAGAAGTGTCTGAAGGGCTGGGAGAAGGTTGGCGTAGCCCTGTGTTCATGAGTTAGTTTTGTTTAGCCCAGGTTTGCTAGTGAGTGGGGAGGGGTACAAAGATGGCTCCTGTGTGTCCTGTGTGAAGGTTCTGGAAGTGTTCGCCATGTCCAGCAGAGCCAATCTCTGATGGCTCTGAAGATGATGGACAAAGCTGCTGGCCAAGTCTGGGCCAATTAGAGATGTTAGTTACACCTTTGTGAAAATATGTTTAAGAAGTAATCAAAACAATGTGAGCACGCACTTCTTTTTAGCTAGAGGAGGAGTTAAGAATATGTGAAGGGAAAAGAGCATGGAGACACCAAGGTCAGTGGAGAAGATGGGGGAGGAGGTGCTCCAGGCACCGGAGCTGAAAACCCTCTGCTAGCCGTGGTGAAGACCATGGAGAGAGCAGGAGGTCCCCCTGCAGCCCATGGAGTCCACAGGAGTGAAGAAATTCACTCACAGCCCATGCCAGAGGAGCAGGTGGATGCCTGGAGAAAGCTGTGATCCAGCTTTCATCAAGATTCAGCTTTAACATCAAAAGAGTTAAAGCTGCAAAGGCCTTGCAAGGGAGAGAAAGGCCTTGCTCCCAGGATGGAAGCAGCCTGGCCTTGGCTCAGGACAGTCTGCACAGCACCTTATGGACAAAGAGACTCATGTTGCAGCAGAATTCGGGCAAGATGTTGCTCGTGAGATTGGACCTACACCAAAGAAGTTCCCAGAGGACTGTCTCTCGTGGGAGGGACCCCTGGCTAAGTAGAGAACCCCTCTCCCTGATAGACTGACCAGAGAACAAACCACTTACCCTGCCCCCTGCCCGTGCTGTTGGTTGCAAGGATGGAAGTGGGTGAGCAGAAAAAGTGTCTTAAGAGGGAGGGGTTGAGTGAAGAAACGGTGTATTAAAAGCTATTTTTACTTCTCATTTGCCCTCTGGCTCTGTTAGGTTAATAAATCACTTTGCAACGGTAAGTTTTCATCCCGTTTTTCCCTTTTTTCTCAGTGCATCCTCCCACTGGTCCTTTATCTCAACTCTTGGGCTCTGTGTATGTGTGTGTTGAACAGGTTTTTTTCCTCTCCTCTTGCACAGCTGTGGCAAGGGAGACCAGAGAGAGAGCAGATGTCGTAGGTGCCTGGCATTTGGCCAGGGTAAAACCACAACATACACCAAAATAATTTATTCTCCTTTCCAGCATAAATTCAATAAAGGTTATTAGATTGGGTAGTTTGATATTTTTATTATTACAGGCAATTTCATTTCCTTCCATGTCCTTTGCAGAATCCAATAAATTGACTGAGGCTTGTTTTTTCAAAAAGCACTTAGCCTTTGTTTGAAAACAACAGGAGATGGAGAATTATCTGTCCCTTTCCATGCCTTGTTCATGATGTAAAGCACTCCATGTCTGGTTTAGAGCTCGTTGTGGTTCTGCTTTCAGCCACTTGTTCTGCCTGTGCCTTCCTCAGAGCATCAGGGAGTTTTGGGAGACCTGTTACTTTTTACTCTGTGAAAGTACTTATGCCTTGCAGCGTCATGTCTCAGTCTCTTTCCTGTTAAGCTACCCAGGCTGATCTTTTAATTCCTTACAGCAGGAATTACTGGGGTTTTGCCCATCCTTGAAACTTCCTTGCAGGTTTTCTGTGCCTTGTCTAATCCTGACAGTTGCAATCTCATAACAGTGCTGCCTGTGACACTCCTAGAGGTAAATTCATGTCTCTATTCCCACTTGCTAATCAGTTTTTCACTCATCAGCAGGGCTTGTGGGGCCCTGAATGCTAGAGCATTTGGAGGCACTTAGATTACACACCTGCTCTAGGTCTCAGTCCTATTCAGGATTGTGGTTGCCCAGGGCAAGGTTTAGAGATGACCTTTTAAACTTGTTTCTAGATGGAAAATTTTTGTTTGGAAACGTTGCAACGGCTTGTCTTATGATAAACCCAGCTTCTCACAAATGATCGAGATCACACAGCCTAACTGGTTATTACTTCCCCTTGCTGCTTAACATCATGCCATTGATTATCTGCACCTTTTAGAAGTGCTGATTTTATATCAATTTCTACCTGAGGGGTTTTTTTCCCTCTCCTACTTTGCTGGTTTTCTACTTTGTTGCTTTTTTAGTACAAACGTTTGTATCTTCATGGGGCAAATTACTTCAAATTATCAATCCAGCTGAAAAGCTGTATAAACTGTTTCTGGGCTTTGAGGGAAAGTATTAATGAGATTATTGTGAAACTGGATCTGTTTTCTGGTTGAGTTTGGAAATGGCTTTGCTGCCAAATACCTAACCAACCCCTTACTAGAGGCACTGCAGCAGCCACCCTGTGTATATGACTTTTAATATCCCTGCAGCAATTCCTAATTCATTACTTGTGTGCTCTATTGATATAGAAAATTGATTACTTTTTAATGAGCACATCTTGTGCTATTAATTCAAGTGCCTTAGGACTTCTAGGTGTATTGAAGCTGTAGCTGACTTTATCAAACAGACTTATAATCTCATTAAAAAAAGTAATATCTATTTTGCATAAACCGTGCTAAGTAGCTTATTTATATTCTGATTTTCTATCTCTTTGAACAATCTTTGCATTCTTCCTGGCTTCCATTTAGTTTTCTTACCTATAACTAGGCCAGATAATTTCAGCATTGGCATTAAAATAATTTGTTTCTAGGCTTCTCAATATTATGCTTAAGTTTTACAAAAAATTAGCTGAAGTGGAAAAAACACCAAAAGCTTCTTGGGTGACTTCTAGGCCTCTTTCAGGCTTCTTGATTTTCCAAGTTCAGTACAGGTTATTTAAATTTCAGCCTTGTAGTTAATCACCTGCACAGGTGAATATTCATCTACCTGTGCACAACCATCTGGCAGCAGTACAAGTGGATGAGCCTTCTCTTTGAGTAAAAACCAAAACATTGATTGAGAGTAATGCATTCTCTTCATTATTACTTAAACCACCTTGATATGAACTTGAACATCTTGATATATGCTGCGAACATCTCTCTTGCTTCCAGTATAATCTTGAAAGAATAGAAAAATCTGATTTTTCCTAATCCTCTGTATTTTCCATAGAGCATTTTCCACAGAGTCCATTTTTTATGTTCATGGCTAGTCATGCTTGTCCTTGACTTGAAATATGACTTGACAGAGAGCCAGTAAATGTTTCTTTTGCAATTATTATTTGTGTTTCTGTAAAATACAGATTTTAAAGTGTGCTAGATGTTTTATTAAGTTAATAAACATTTACTCTTTCTATCAAGCAATTTTGCTAAAAATTTTGGAAATGGGTCAATTTCTAATACCCATTTTTGTGTGAGCATACAGTTTCTTGTTTGAGTTGCCCACTGTTCACCCATATCCAACGAGTCTGGTCCCCAATGACTTTCTGTAACCTGCTGCTCCTCACCAGTTCCAGCACAGGGATTATTTCACTGTACATGGCATAACCTAGTCCTGCAGCATCCCTCCTGACAGCTAAATCCCTGAATCCCTTTCTGTTAGAAGATCATGGATCTTTAGAAGCCATGTGATGAATGCTCTCTGCATGAGAGTTCAAGCAACAGTGTATTAAATAGAAGGGTATCTTTATCTTTTTAATTAAACACTGCAAAACAAACCAAATCTCTTCCCGTCCCATCTCTTGGGCATCTCTTGAGCTGCCTGTCAGTGTGCTTTTCTCCTTTATTAGTAAAGATAAAATCAATGTAACCTTTAGACAGTGTAGATAAGTGAGTGAGTGGTGAAAATGGTGCTGCCCTGATATGCTGGAAAGACAGAGCATGGAAAGACCTGGGAATGGTTGTACAGTGGTAACACAGGGCTGGTTTTTTGTCTTATCCATAACCCATGGCCCCAGCTGTGATGGCAGTTTGCTGTATCACTCTTTGCTCACTGCCAGCTCACTTTTTCACACAGCAACAAAGCAAGGAGATGTGCTTCTAGAAACTAGGATGGGTTCAGCTTTCATTTCGTGTCCTGATTTGTAACTGATCCTGAAACCACTATGTAAAGGTCCAGAGAAGTGATCAGAGCAATTGTAAAAGCTAGGCTGACTTTCTTTTTTTAGCTGGCTTTATTTCAAATGTGTTATGCCATTTGTTGCCTCTTGATTAGCTAATACTTCTTGATATTACTTTGCCACCTGACTGCTGCCCTACTGTTGTTACCTTACAATACCTCAGGGAGTTTTGAGTCACCATATAGCTGTAGAGCAGTGCACTGTTTCTCTTCCCACTTCTCCACAGTAAAAGGTGATGGAGAGCAGGCAACAGCAGCAAGATTTACAGCTGTGCCCTGCCAGCTCTAGAGGCTGAACTGGAAATGCCCCAGATTCTGCTTCTTGGGCAGCCTGACCCCAGCCCCAGCTGATTTTTGGGGTTGTCCTGTGTAGGGCCAGGAGCTGGACATAGTGACCTTTTCAGGGTCAGGATATTCTATGATTCCTTTATCCAGTGTGGGGCTGAGGCATCTGCAGTGTGGGTGGTGAGGGAAGCTCACACCAGTGCCACCGGCTGGTTTAAAATCCTGTGAACAAGATATGGGGTGGTGCTAAAAACTGCATTTTATTCAAGGCCTTAACATGCACAAATGTTTATCTGTGTTGAATTTGAAGCATGGCTTTGCAAAGTAAAAAAAGTGGAATCTTCCAGATTACAGTGATTTCTAGGACATATTAGCTTATTTGTGCCCATTTGTGTTCCCAAAGTGACTTGAGGCACAGCACCTCAGCTGCCTTGCAGGATGTCTGAGGATTTTGCAGTATCTCTGTATGTCCTTATTAGAGATACTTAAGGAACAGCCCAGGTTTCATAGAGTTGATAGAGCTGTAGAGAGCTCAAGATCCACATTAAAAGGGTCTCTGCCACTGTTGCCAGTAACTCAAGTAGTTTCAAATTATTCATTAAAGGCTTGGCAGACATTTTTGTGGGTTTTCCCTGCGAGATTCCCTCATAGGAAACGGAACTGTGACTGCCTCCTGTTGCACAGGCTCCTTCTCTGGAGAAAGAAGGTTCCTCCATAGAGGGATCCAAGCTGCTGGGTGAATTGGGGTGATCAGAAACTCACTGGGCTAAGGCCTAATGCAGCCCTGGATGGAAATAATTGACAGTGAAATGAGCAGTACAGCAAGCTCATCAGTAACGCTGGAGAAATGAGAGTGTGTGCAAAGCTGCCTCCTCTGTCACAGTGTCTGTGAGGAAATGAAATCTCTGTGTGAGACAAAATTTCAGCTGCTGCCAGCAAAAGCTATGGTTAGTTTAATGCATTTTGTCAGCTATCTAGTACTCAATTAATGTGACATGAAATAAAATGGCATGAGCACATATCATTCTCTGTTATGTATTTCTGGTGAGTGCTAATTAATTTGTCATTCCACTTTCCACACTGTACATTTACACAGTAATGAGTTGTAGCCATCTGCTGGCACGAAATGATTTTTTTTCTCTTCTCCCCAGAAAGGAGATAGACAGACCGCCTTTCATGTTTTTCCTTATACTCTAACATATCCAGAAAACCTTATGCTTAACACTGACATTGGCAACAACAAATGCTAATTTACACATGCAACTGTTAAGACCAAGGAAAGAGTTTTTAACCCTACATTGTTTGATGTTACTGTGATAATAGTTACTGTGATAAAGTACTGTGAACATTCTGTCTTGGGAAGGTTCATGTAGTGTTTTAAAAGAGCAACAACTACATTTTTTCCCTGAATGAGGAATGCATTCTAAGGTCTTTTACTCATAAGAATGGCAAGGTAAAGACAGTCCATCCTCATCAGAAAACTGCCCCATAGGCAGCGACTTCTCTAGCATGAATGTTAAACCATGCAGAGCCATGGAAGTAGAATAGAGGAGCTTCAAACTGGTAAAATAGAAAGAAGGGGAAAGGTCTGAGGCAGATATTTCCTGTTTGAAAAAGGTATAGCTGCTCTGAGGATCTACTGCCCAACTTGCTGACTTTTCACATTGTATTGAGAAATCTGATAGACCCTGCAAGACTTGACTGATACAATGGCAAATATGTAAGGAGGGACAAGACTCAAGCTGATTTATACTGGTACCTCAAGGCATTGATTGCATAATGGATCCTGAAGGATGAGAGTGAGGGGAAATGAAATCTCTTTTGCTTAAAATAGCAATTTTACTAACTTGGCTTTTACACTGAAGTTCCCAAGGTATCTTATAAAACTCACTGCATTTTTTACATTATCAAGACCTGAGATAGCAAGGCAGTTTTAAACAGTTAACCATGACTGTTGGTACATCAACTATTTCATCCTAAATTTTTCTTAGAACTCCTCAGGGAATAATAGGGATACATTAGTGTTCATTTTCACAGTTCAGTATCTTCTTCTTCAGCCACTTCAAATTTCAGATATTTGCTCCCCCTTATTCTCCACCCAGGAATTCCAGTATGGGAGTGTCCCCAGTTTCTTCCAAAGTGAATATTTACAAAAGGAATTTTGTAATAGGAATAGCTTTCCTGTAGTGGCTTAGCCAGAGTTGCCCTTGTAGAGATGTCTGATCCTTATTCAAAAGATACATTAAGTGCTTTGACTCCTTGAAATAACAGAAGTCACAAATATCAAGGAAATCAAATAAAACACATAGGCAGGAAGAGCTGCAGATATGTTTAAGGCATTAAACACACTGAGGACTCTACCTCACAGTGTGCTATCAAGCAAACTTTAGTTTGCATGGACTGAAAAGTGTATGAACACAGAGTAGCACTCTGGCAGCTCAGTGGGTATGTGCCCCCGAGCAGATTTTTACCTGCCCTGTCAACGTGTGGTGGCTAATCGCTCTACTGGTGAGCATGTGCTTGCCTGGGCAGTAATCAGGGAGCAACAGTGAACTCAGAGCCTGCTCTGTCTGGTGACATATTTTTGTGTTATATCTGTGTGCATGCACAGATCTGAAGGCTATGATTTATCAGTCTTGAATATCCGGGCAGTTTTATTGTTTACAAAAACAGAACCAACATGGCATCTGCAGAGCTGCAATCATCAGTAATTATTTTTCAGCATGCTTCTTCTCTGGTAGGTTGAAAGACTGGAAGGAAATTAGTGAAAATACACTTTTTTAAAAGTTTTTTGATTCATTTTCTTTCCCAATCACCCCCACACTGTTTCTTCCATTCATGCTGTTTTTATCTTGGTGGCATTATCTGTTTTCACTTATAGTTAGCTGTGTGACAGCGACCTGCTGATTTTTCAATGGCTTCCAACAGCACTCATTATCTAGCACTCTTCTTCAATCAGTGGATTGCAGAAGTACAGTGCACTCAGGGATACTCAGATAATGGGTTACAATCAAACAACGTTACAGAGGTATGTTCTCCTGTCTTTCTGTAGTGCTTATTTGTGCATTTGGCAGAGTCCTGATGCCTACATTTGAAGTTCTAATAGGACTTTCTATCTAAGGGTCCCCAAGTGCTGTGCAAAGCTCTGATAGATTCACTCCCTTAAATGTGCTGGGACTTCAGCACCTCCTGGGAATGCTGGAACTGGCGATTCTAATTTTACAGCAACAAAAGTAAGATTTTACCCCATCTTAACAAATTTTTAATAAGAAAGCAATGGCTTTATCTTCTAAGCATTTCCTAAGGTCCCCTTGATGGGGAACAGACAGGGCAGCTGTGGTTGGCAGCTTTCCCTGGTGCTGGATAGAGGCAGAGAATAATCTCATTTAATCAGTGGCAGAGTAATTCAGTGTATCTTTATTTGGTGATACCCAAAGAACTAAGAAACATCTCCCGTATCACAAATCAGTAGGGAAAAGGTGGGATGGCACACTGACAGAAAAGAGCTGGGACTTTCTCTGGGCTCTGAACATGAGGGAAGGTAATGGCTGTAGGTTAATGGAGCCTGTCAGTCTAAAGGCAATAGGCAAACCAGGGAGTTGAATCAGAAATTTTGGTGGCTATAGCCTGAGAGAAACTGTGTTAATGGCACTGTTGGCTACTGAGAAGTTGGAAAAGCAAAGCAAAGTCCACCTATTTTTTGATTACAAAAATGAGTAATGTTTCTCAAAAAGAAATAAACATTTCTATCCCCACTTCACTTCTCTAAATAATGATGCAGCTTGGAAGTGTTCACTACCAGCTGAAGTGGAATGAGACAGAAAGAATGACTCCTACAACCTACTTGGTGAAAGAGGGTGACGAGCACATATGTTGCTCCCATTAAGTTAATTCTGCTTGCTGCAAGAAAGGAAAGGGAGTTTAAACCCTAGTAGCCAAAATTACAAGGAAAAAAAGCAGAAAAGTGAAAGCAAATCACTCAGTTTACTGCTCTAGCTATTATTTGGAGTTACTGGGAGAAGTAGTACCAATAAGGTGGATGGACTACTTTGTTCCAGATATTAGCAATATTCCAGTAAAACTTCAGGAAATTTATGTAAATGCCAAGTCTTCTGTCACTGTTGATTTTGTTTAACAAAACCAAGCTAGCACCATCAGGCTAAAAAAGACTTAATTGAAGTAATTTGCTGTACCTTTATAGAAATTCACAGAGTATTGAAAAGCTTTCAGGCTACAAGAGTTTCTTAAAGAAAAAAATTACTCAGAAAAGTTAGGTATATTTTGAAAACACTCTTAAAAGGTAATACTGTGACCTTCTTGCTGGTTTGTTGTCTCAGCGAATATGAAATACTCTTTTCTCTTTATAAATTCACTGTTGGTGCTGAAATAAAGATCAAGGACCCTGATTGCATTAACAATGCAGGTAACTGCTGACGGGAGGCTGAGATGGACATTCAGTTTCTCTGGTAACCATTTGGAGATCTGCTCTTTTTACTTGCTGAATTATTTTGCTCTGCTTCAGAGTATTTCTTCTTTTAACTCCTTCACAAACACCCCAGATGGTCTTTGTCATTCACTGTCCCTCTGCTTTGATGATCACATAGACACAATCTCTGGGCAGCTGTTAATTCTCACTGTAGGTATTTTCCAGCATTTGAGAGCAATACAAGAAATCAAACAAACAGCATTGGAAAAGTTTTCAGGAAGCTGTCTAGACAATACTCCTCTGAGGCAGGGTCAGGAGCATTTGTGTTCCTTGAACATGTCAAAATAACCTATCCTTAACACCCTCTGAGACCGAGGTTCCAGTAACCTCCTGAGGTACTGCTTCCCTGGGGTGCCATGCAATGAGTGGTGTGCTGAGACATCCCTGCTGTCCAGCCTGTGTCTATAACTGCAAATTAAGTGAATTATTGTTTTATCTTTCAACTGTAGTCTATTGCTATCCTTTTTTTGACATACTCCATAACTTTGTCCTCTGGTTTATATGTCTTTTCATTCCAATTTTGGAAAAAGCCATTTCCACCCCTGTATTTGTAATTGCTGTTATTTCCCTACCTTATTTTTGAAAGCTTTGTAATTGTGTCTGTTCTTCTCTGAATTATGCCCAACATTTTTGAGAAAAACCCACTTAAAGGTCTCAAGTATTCTCCAGACTATAATGCTTTTCTCTGTCTAGCAATGGTTTTTTTCACATGTAGGGCTTACCCAGGCCAGAACTGTTCATTTGGACGTGCCTTCCACGTCTGGCAAGCGTGGGCCAACAAAAAGATGGGCATGGTAGTAGGAAATCAGCTAAAGATGAGAACCTGTAGGTTGATCCTACAGGATCAAGATGGACCTTGGAAGAGGGAAGTGACCTGGATACTAAGGCAGTGCTTGAGGGCCTTAAACCGTCTGGAAAGAGAGTAATGGGACAAGGAAACAGAGTGGCTCTGTCTTCAGAAAAGGAGATCTTGAGGGCTCAAAAAGGGAAAATTACTTGGTAACTGGGACCATCCCATACAGTATGTAAAGACCACATCTTTAAGGAGAGATCAAGCAGGAGAAAGCCTAAGGAAGTGTTGGGAATCTTACAGAAAGCTGGACTGGTATAAATTCCTGGGAGGAATCTTGCTGGATTAGCAGGTCTAGTAGATCTTCTAATCTTGGAAAAGGTACTCCTCTAGAAGAGTTCCTATGGAGAGGAGCAACTGGAGAATTGTTGTCTGGGGGAAAACTCATAGAGTTGTACCTACAGAATGGGCTGGAGAAGAAGTAACAGGTAGGAAAGAATGAAAGAAGTGCTGAGAACACTGTCACTACCCTCCCCAACTGATGGAAAGAAAGGTGGTTCTGGGTGACTTTCAGTATATCCTTTTTTTGCAACTGTGTCTCTTCACTTTCAGGTTTTAAGCCACAAAACCCCCCAGTGCTGGAACACATCTTGGCTATTCCCCATGGTGTATGTGTGTCATTCAGTTTTACTTCTGACATGGTCCTTTGTACTTTGTATTTTATAATTTTCAGAATATCACTCCAATTGTTCACATTCATTTTAAATCCTAATCTCATTTTAGCATGACCTACATGCTAACTCATCACCCAAGTCATTGATCAAGATAAGGAATAGATTTGTCTTGGGACAGACTGTGTGACCTGACTTGAATGACTCTCTCATTTAAAGCAGATAGTCCAACATACAAATGTGCATTTACCTTGCAGGCTTTGTTTCAAGATCTTTTCTGAGAACAGAAATGGGACTGTATCAAAGGAGTGCTAACATCAAGACATACTGCATCAGTAGTTTCTTTCCCTATGTGAGACTAGTCATCTTTTCAGAGGAAAAGATGAAAAGGTTTCTTACAGCTTGTTCCTGACAAATACAGTGTTGTTGAGGAAGGACTTGCTATTGGGGTTGGAAACTCTGCCATGGCATCAGTCAAAATTGTAGAGCATCAGCTTCCCTGATAAAAAGACAGTGGGGTTTTTTCCCATGCTCGTATTTTTAGAAAGAAACCATTTTGACATCCTCTTTCTATTTAATTTCTTGTCAAACATGTATGCTAGCTGAACTACAACCATTTAGTGAATAAGTTAGCTAGCCCATTGACATTAATGGGGGATTTTCTATTGCCATAGCTGGCCAGAGGCCTGACTGGCTACAGTTAAAAGCAGTTTCCATGCCAGCACAAGGAATAATTGCACTCAGCAAGTATTACATCCTGGCAGTTGCAGCTGAACGCTGAAGCTCAACTCTATTTTAGCCTACACTGGTTCAGTTAATAGTTATTTTATCTTGCAGTAACTAAGGTGGTTTTAAAGCTATTTCATCCTTGATATTAAACAACATAAGTAATACAAATGAGCCATTTTTTTTTAATGTCAGAGATATTCTAGCAATAAAAACAAGTAAGCAAGGGATTAAAGTATCTTTACGTGGCTTTCCTGTTCTCCATTAGCCCATGCAATAGCATTGGCTGTCCAGTTTGTATGGCAAGATGTAACATTAAAGCTCAAGCAGTTTTTAAATAATTTCCCTCTGTTTCCTTTCTCATGTATTCTCCATTCACCTTTTCATTGTTGTTGTTGTTTGCAGTTTGGTTTGGTTTGGTTTGTTTCTTGTCCCTTCTGCTGTCTTCTCATCCTCCTGTTTTTCTGTTAAATGGTTTGGCTTTGGTCCATTCCCAGTTTGGCACAGCGGCAGGAAGGAGGCACCAGGAGCTGGAGAAATGGCTCACCAGGCAGTAAGGTGGCTACACCCAGCGGAGTGTGGAACAGCCCAAATGCTCTTGTGCATGTTGGGGTGTGGGCTGCTCTCAAGAAGCTGGTGATTGCTTGGTGCAACTTCTACTGTCCCCTCTGGTGCAGGAGCTGGCTTTTGGCTTTCCAGGGGCTTTTGGCTTTCCAGGGACTTTCTCATCACTCATGGATGCAGGTGCCATCTGGTCAGGGGTCTGTGTCCCAACGGGGAGTGAATGGACTGGACGTATCTGATATAGGTCATCAGAGCTGAAAGTTAATTGTACTTCTATTCAACGTCACTCTGAGGTAGAATATAAAGTCTGGAGTGTGTTTATATGCTTTGGAGGGCAGCAGTGTCCATCTTCAAGATAGGTCTAAGGGATAAAGTTTGGATAGCTTGTGAACCTTTCTATGCAGGACTGAAAGTTCCAAAGCAAGTTTAAATTCCTGCCAAATAGCACACTGCTGCTTGGAATGGCTCTTTTATTGCTAGGTTTCTCCTTTCCCAAAGGGCTGTGTTACTGCTATGTTGCCCAGCGTAATATTTACCTTTTTTCTGTAATCACATCTGTTAGGAGGGACATTGTCCTGCCAACAATACATTTGATGGCATATGATGCTCTTAAATTAAGTGTAAGGATCTGAAAAAGCATAGAGTGTGCTCTAGTTTCTAGGCCTTCGGCTATCCCACATGGCTACAACATTTATTCATCCCTTCATCAGAAAACTGGAAGGTTTTTTTAGTAATACACTAGGAATAAAAAAAGCAAAACATGGAACCTGAAAGTAAAATAATGGAATTATGTGGTGTAGCTTGCAAAGTTCAGTAAATTTGAAACTTGGAATGGAAATGTGCGTTGTCTTGCAAATAAAAAAAATATTGATTAGGTTTTTCCATGTAGACAGATGGTCACATTCTCCTAAAAACCAAGTATGAGAAGTTGTAAGCTGAAACATGGCTGTGGTATTCAACATCAACTGTGAGCAGTAATGTAGTAATATTTTATTGTTTAATTTCCTTTATTGAGTTTTCTTCTATGCATGGAGTGATTCCCTTCTCAGTTCTTAGTTTCATAGTGATCCCCTTTTCAAGTCTTATTTTCATCTCTTCTTGAAATATCTGCTGTGCGAAATTGAGTGTTTTAGTTTTGCTCCCTGGCATTGTGAAGAAAAGTGTTTTTTACCAAAAAATAGTGAAGCTTTACTTTTTAAAAACTTCATAGGTGGGTCATACTGCTTTTTTACTCCAACACCAATTATACATGCAATGTTAGTTGAAAACATTTTGCTGCATTGTATTAATCCATTGTCCATCGTAAACTACACATACATAGTTCTGGAAGCTTTAAATAGAGCTAAATAGAAAGGTGGCCGTGGGGACTGCATAACCCAAGTACACAGCAAGAGAAAAAACCCAAACAATAGACCACAGTAGTGTATGTAATAATCAACAAACCTAGCACAGTGACTATGGCTTGTGGTAGTTGTCATAGCAGGGAAAGTTTTAAGAAGTAATCTGAATACAGGCATTGAGGCAATTTTAATTTGCTACCTTCTGGTCACCTCCCATACATAAAAGTGTAGTAATTTGAATCTCAGTGGCTGTGTGATGCAAGCTAGCAGTGTGAGCCTATCGGTCTCTTGGTGCTGTTCAGAAAAACAGGTCAGTCAGGTGGGTCAGAA
This sequence comes from Entomyzon cyanotis, assembly GCA_024500445.1. NCBI lineage: Eukaryota > Metazoa > Chordata > Aves > Passeriformes > Meliphagidae > Entomyzon > Entomyzon cyanotis. The sequence goes on from JAKEPQ010000871.1 coordinate 20,489,440, forward strand.
CAGGGGAAGTCTCGGAAGAGAAAAGAAGTAGACAAGACTGGATGCTCTGTAGCACACAGAAGTAGCAGCATGGATAAATTGCAAGATGAGATTCCAAACTGACGGTCTAGAAAAGCAGATTTTGCAGGTGTGCAGGTTTTGCATGGACATGAGCAGATGGAGGAGAGGGCATGGTGGCACCTCTGCACCAGGGAGGAGGAAGCTGCAGAAAGAGGGGAATGGAAATTAAAGCCTCTCACTCCAGTGAGTCAAAACATGCTTACAAATGCCTTGTTAGATTTTCATGGCTTAAGGTGCAGACTTCAGCTGTCTCAGTAATCTTTCATTGATTAAACCACTGTCACCAGAGAGATAATTAAGGCCAAGATGAGCTCACAGTGTTGGCTTCACACTTTCCTGTTAAATCATAAACAAGTTGAGATTTCATAGTGGGATATTTTGGACTTTACTCTTAATCCTAAGGGATTCACAAAGAACATATCTCTTGAAAAATGTAAATTATGCACAATATCTACATTGTTCTGCAAAGCGAATTGCAAAGTTTATGCTAGCTTTCTGTGGCACAGATTTTGTTTTCCCTAGAAGATACAAATTTTCCTGAATGAAGTTCAGTGACAAGGTGGGTTTTGGGCTCCCCTGATAAAAGTTGGCCAACTGCTGTGCTGTAGGGCAGCATGTATGGTAGGAGGGAACAGAGCCCTTCTTCTCTGTGTGCTCATTGAAGCTGCACAATCTGTGAAAACAAAATGCTTTGTGAATGAAACCCCAAGAATTAAAGAAAATTTGGTACTAAGTACAGTTTCTGATTAAATTCTTGTTTTCATGTTTTTATTTGGGTAATTTTGTCAGCTCCCCCATGATGTGCATATTGTTTTCAACCACCAACAGAGCTTTTCTTTGCCATGCAAGAAAGCTGGCTGTAAATTATTGAGTCTGACAATGTGCTTTTATTCTTTATCCAGGTGTCATCAACCTACTTTATTATCTCTAAGTCAAAAATGCACTACAGTTAATACAGAATTTCGTATTCATGCACGCAGTTGGCAAAAATAGCTGTGGGTTTGTTTTATTTTTTTATTATTATTATTATTATGCTTTTTTAAGGTCTTGGCTTTAAAACAAACACCTGTCTGAAAATCTGCATTGACCTAGTATTTCCAGCTATGCAGTTTTGAATGGACACATATCCTGTCTCAGATTATTGACCTGGATAAAGTATAAAACAGATGTTAGAAGCTGAAAGTTAAGACTTTACTTCATGGTATCCCTACACCAAAATCTTGAATATATGTGTTGGGACAACAACTACTCCCATCACTGTCACATCAGTCTTAAAGGACTTCATATCAGTCTGTCCTCTAATGAATATTGGAACATGTGTCAAATCAAGGGGAAGTATGAAAGCTTGATGTTTGGCTCAGTTTAGTTTTAACCACTAGTTATTTTGCATTGGCTTCCAAAGCACTTAAAATGTTTGGAACAGGAACAAAAAAAAAAAAAAAAAATCAGTAAAATTTGGTAGGAATTCAAGGAGAGAGGGAAACTCAGCACATGCCTCTTCTAATTGACACAGTCACGGCTCAGGCATTCAAACCTGTTTTTGGCCTTTTCTAATTTCTGGCACCCAAAACTTTGAGACATGAGATTGCATATGTGAAATTATCAGATGAAATGAAAAGGCCCTACACAATCTAGTACCACTTTCCTGAGTATATTTGATGTTTTCGTTTGAAAAACATCAGTGATTAAAACGCTCAAGAATTTATTTCTAATTAAATATATAATTCTAAAGTCTCTACTGAATGGCTTTATGAAGTATGGTTTGTCACTTAAAAAAAAAAGCATTTTGTAAACAAACTTGGGAAGGAAATTAAGGAATTTCCCTAGGAAGGGAAGGGTTTTGCAATTTCCCTCACTATTAACTAACTGTGTTTTTAATATTACAGCAATGTCTTGGGGGTCCAACAGAGTTGGGGAATTCTCCATATTAAGCAATTAACAGCTGTCTCTATTCTGGCTGCATTAAGGACAGACTGCAGAGACGAATATTTGAAGGAAGGGAAAGGCTATCTCCTTTTAACTGCAGTGAACTGGAGGAGGGAGGCTCAACGATTGGCCAAAGGTCAGATGGGTGGACTTTAGTTAGAGTCAGAAATAGAAACTGAAGACTCGATGGATGAACCATCGAGTCCCAGGGCCAGCCCTGCTCTCTTATAACCCTGATTGCAGCTAAGACGCTTGCTTGAAACATGAAAAACCTCAGAAAGTTTGGTTCAGATAAGTATTCATTCCTCTGAGAGCTTATCTCCGCCTAACTCAAACTCTCTGACTCCTCTGAGCCTGCAAAGTGGATGTCTTGCAAGAACTTTTTAAAAAATATGTTTCTGTAATTTAAAATCCAGTTGGTAGCAAATGCTAAGGGAGTGAAAGTTAAAGATAATGGGAAGTGGATAAACTAAATTTCAAATCCCAGCATGATTTGTTCTGGCATATTTTGGTGAAAGTTACTCTGGTTTCTGGGGTTTTTTTATGTCACCCCTTGCACTGGAAAGAAATTGAGCATTTTCCCTGCCCCAGAACCTCTTTGGTGAGCTGTTGCCATCCTTGGCTTCTAAAGTACTGACTGCTATTGTCCCAGACGTTATGATGGAATGCAAGAGGAAAGGTTCTTTCACAAAATAAATTCTCAGTATCAGGCCAGAATGAACTAGGGATCGGATCCTACTGCAGGATGCAGCATCCCAGAGACCATGATTTGCTGAACCTGTTCTGTGCTGTTCCAGGACAAAGCAAAAGCTCATGTCCTGCCCTTTGGTGGGTTTAAACTCAGCTTTCCTACGTTTTCTCAAAACACCCTCAACCCCTCTTGTTAGGCATCAGAAATGCCATAAAAAGTTCTGGAACATAGTTGTAAGGCAGACTGCTGTTCTGGAGGGACAAGACAAAAAGCCACTTATGAGAGAGATGCGCAGATGACTTGGTGTGTTTGAGTGCAGCATCTGCTGAGGGAGGCCGCCAACATGAGCTGTTCATTTGCCACTGTTGCTGTTCATTTTCAGCTGAACTGCTCCTGGCAGGACTTCCCTAAGGGACGTAGCATGACTGCACTGCATTTCTTCTCTCCCAGCCAAACTGCAGGCAGAATCGGATGTCCAGAGTTACCCTCACCTGAGTTACCCTCACCTTCTGGTGACTATTTAAAGAGAAATACAACCCTCTTTGGCAGTGATGTAACTGCTGCAGAACCTTTCTCCCCTCTGTCATCTTTCCATTTTTTACATTTAAGAAAAAATAGTATTTTTGGTCTTTAAATAATAATCTTTCTTCTCAGACAGGTGTGAGCCATTACACTATTAGCATATCTCCTTCTTCTGATGTATCTCCTGAAGAGCAAGCAAGGTTACTCACAGTCAATTAAGTAGTCAAGGACTAGAGTTGGTCTTAAAAAAGAGATTTATTTTGCTTAATAAGTTGCTGTTAGACAGATGCTTCCTGAATCAATGAGTAATTCCTTTGATTTTTTCATGACTGCAGTGAAAGCTGAAGCTCATCAGCCCTTAATAAATTGTAGACCCACAGAGATCTGCTCTACTAAAAAGTCTGCAACTGGAGCGTGATCTTCCTGTGAGGATTTCTGCCCACAGCTATGTGTTATCCTAAGCCAAGAGGGAAGCTCCTTCCTCTGGCCTCTGATCTAACACTCGTCAGATGACATAGGAAATTTTCTTTGAAATCACATGTCTTGGAAAGAACTATGAATCACATGTCTTACATGAACTATGAAACTATTTTTATTGCTGTTGAGGAGTTTATTACATCTTTATCAGCAGCAGTGATTGCTTATTAAATGTTGCTTCAGCTTCTATTTAATTTTTTTGGGGGATTTACATCTGCAATAGAAAGGTAGACTGACAAGAAGGCAGCATAATTATGTGAAAGGCAATTCCAACTGAACAAGCCATTGAAATGCTATCATGGAACAAGGTTCCTTAACAAGTTACAACCTAGGACTGTAGCACAAAGTTTCACATTTATGTCATAGCAGTGAAGCATATTTGTGTTGTTCTCTGAATGTGTTTCAGGTATCTATCAAAAGTCAAAGTGGTGTTGAATGTTCTTAACCTCCTAAACATATTGAGAAATACAGTGCTGAAGTAATGAGAGTTGGGTTTTTTGGGGGTTTTTTTGGGGTTTTTTTGTGCAGGAAATATGATTACCAGCTCTTCATTCCACCTTACTCACTATTGCCCAAGACCTTGCTTGCTTTGTGTACCACTCTTTGTGCCCATGCCCACCCAGTCTGCATCTTAATATGACAGTGTACAGGGAAAATGTGGCACAGGGGCTGGGAAATCAGCCCTTGAGAGCAGCTGGAGGAGAATGAGAATGAAGCCTGAGAATGAAGCCTGAGAATGAAGTGTCTGGGAGTGGGATGCAAAGAGAGCTCTGGTGCTCCACTGCCCATGCTTGACCCTGCTCTGAATCCATGGCTCTTATGGCAAAGTTTCCCTCTCACCCTGCCCTAACTTCCTACTTGTTCATCTCACAGGGAGATCCCTGAGACAATGCTTTCCCTGGCTGTTTCCAGGCTCAAGCTGAAAATTGAAAGCAAAAGTCAACATATCCAACAGAGCTCCGTGCAAGGGAACTCTTGCCACTTCAATGGCAGCAGCAGTCCTGGGGATTCCCATGAGTCCTCTTCCTTGGCGTTCTTCCTCTTGGTATCTTAATTGCCTGGGGAAAAGCTGGTCTTAATTTACCCATTTGTTTCACTTTAGTTCACCCAGCAGCTCTCAGCTGTGCTATATGGGTGGGGATTGGAGATCTTGACGTTTTTACTGCCCCAAAAAATGGGAGAGCTCATCTCTGCACTCTCTGTGGGCTCTTGGTGAACCAGAGATGCTGCATGGCACAGTGTGTCTGTGGGGCAATATGTGAGCAATAACTCTCTGCTCTCTTTCAGAAACCCTTGCTCAGAAGGATCAGACCCCAAGAGGAGTCTGAGTGACCTTACAAATCCCTCAGGATTAGTGAAGGGATGAGTCTCATGCTGTGATCTGAAAACTGAGGGAGGGGAATTTATTCTGCTGCTGTCACTGCTAGGTGCCAAAAATAGCAATGGATGCTTGAACTGATGAGAATAAGGCCCCACATTCTCAGTGAGTTTTTCCACTGAGAATGTAGGGCCTTGTCCCTAAAAAGCTGCTATGTATTTCCAGTGTGGTTCTGCTCTGACTTGCCAAGTTCTGCCGTGTGTAAGAGTACATGATATGTCTTCCAGGCCTGCTGTTGGGCATGGTGACTTCAAGGGAATATGGGATTTATCATCCTTAAAGAGTACAGAAAATAAGAAGGGGATTAAACACTGTTATAATTTCCTTGCAATGATCATATTGCAAATTTTCTTTTAGTGCTTCTGGGCAAACAGGTCCAGAATGTCTAAAGCAATTTAGAAAGCTGTAATAATTGCTCTTACACTTTAAATAAATTCTCAGAGCAGCATTAGCACATTGGCATCTTAGTTTCGAGGTGACGTGGGAAATTTACCATGAGATACGTAATCAAGTGAAGTCCTGGAGTAAAGCAAACCCTGTTCTTGGATCCAGAGAATGATAGTGCCAATATCTGAAAGAGAGCTTTTCCACAGAGGGCCTCTCTGGCTGGAGTCTTTTTTACAAAAACTGTTGTGAAGCAGACATGTCTCTGCAGTCCTATGTGTTGATTCAACAAGAAGGACCAAACGCACGTTTGAATGTACATTACCGAGTGATCACCCCAAAATCTGGGGCAAAGCTCAGTCCCATGACGGGGCAGAGAATCTCCTGTTGCCATTAAAGGGTCTAAGGGCTCTGCCCCCTAGGCCAACCCAGACCCCTTTGCTTTATCTTTAGTGGAACAACACCAGGCAGAATCACAGCACAACTCTGTATCTCAAACCACTTTTCTTCTTCCCAAGGCTTATTGTCAAGATATCAAAGTGCAACCACAGCAACTCAACAAACCTAAGATGTCAACCTCCTAAACAAGTGTTAAAAATAAATTATTAAATTAGCATAAATCTCAGAGCTAAAAAAAGCTGCTCTTGGATTAAATATACACAGCTGCTTATTCTGTTTGTAATCCAGTTTTCCCTGTGGTATCTGGCAGTCAGAGCATAAAAAGGCTTTCATGAAATTAAATTGTTTCTAGAACTCTCATATACAAAAGCATCTGGATACTTGGAACTTAAAAAAAAGGGAAAATGAACACAGCTCAGACACTGCAGCTCTTATTAAAAGATGAATGCTTTCCAGGGATGTATTTCTGGTTAATATAATCTTGAAAAATCTTCAGAAGACAATAGATGTAGAGAACGAAGACAGCTTATGTGGCACAACATCTCCTTGTAATCTGCCCTTGCTTGAAGCAAGAGCAATATTCTAAGTTACTGATTCCAACTAGTATTCTTGGAAGTCAGAGTTCAATTTACATTTATGACTGCCTGAAGCAATTTTGAGGAATCCAAATAAAAGTATAACTAGCCTTCAAAGCTGTCTCAGAAATGACACAGAAAATGTTAAGCATACTTGTGGCTTGCACTTGTGTCATTTGTTATTATCAAACTTACATTGCCTCTGGTTTTGAAATCTCAGGGGAACATTTACTCTGCAAAGTGTGCCTTAAAATGTAAATGCGTTTTCTGAAATGCATTTTGTTGTTGTTTCTGAAATACTTCTGAACTTTTTTTTTTATTTCTCCTTAGCAAAACCAAAAAACCTACAGAAAACAAACACAATCATTGTCCTTACAGTGACAGTTTAAGACAGAAACCAGCCAATCAAGAAACCTCTTTATGACTTTGAAGTTGAAGTAATTCTCATAGTAGCTTTTGAAAAATGACAAATTTTGGAGTCCTTTAAGAGATATGGATGGGTTTGAAATACGCTCTAAAGTCATGGCAGCTCCCAGACTGAAATAGGGCAGCTGACAGGGGCTGGGTGTGTGGGCCAGATCAGCAACAACACAGCAGCACTGCCCCTCCTTTTTGGGAGCCCATGGAGCACCAGTGGGCTTGGAACTCTAAAGGCAGGAGCCCTGCCTTGTCTTTGCCATGCTACTGGAACTCTAAAGGCACAGTTTTTGCCATGATACCATGGTACCATCCTGTGAAGTGCTTGGAGAATCCACCCAGGGAGACAGGAGACAGAGAGGGACTGAGACTGGGAGCTTTGCCTTGCTGAAGTACTGAAGGGAAAATACCTGCTGAGTGTTAAGAAGACAGCAATACACTTTGTTGATGTAGTTTACTCGAAGGCATCGAATTCTTCCGAAGCCTAGGAGGGGTTGGCCAGTGCTTTGCATTGGGACTGCCACAGCCTCCCTGTGATGTGAAAGTCCTAAAAGACCAAAAAGTTTTCCAGCTTTAACAAGCCAGGCTCTATTAGGAAACAAGCCACATTTAGAGAAAATCATGCAGCTCGGGAAGAGATAACAGAAATACAAGGTTTATAGACCACTCGGTCCCTGCCCTCTGCAGGACTGATGCTTTCTTCTTTCATTTCAGCCAGCTCATGGGTTGTATCAAGTTCTGTGCAGTCTTCTGTGGTCCCTAGGAAAGTTGTTTCTGTCACCTGTAAGGTGACTCCTCATCTCTGGCCCTCTCAGCAGCATCACTGCTAAACCTGTGTGTCTCACTGCTCCCTTTTCTATGACTGTCAGGTCTCCACCTGTGCACTTCAGTTGCCTCCTGGAGGATCACCAACCCCCTTCCCATAGCCGATTTCACACCACAACATTCCTTTCCCAAAGGGAAAAGCTGGGATCACATAGCCAACATCCACATCATCCGCCACCAGTGCTTCACCTGGGTTTTGCCAGTGCCCTGTGTGAATGAGCAGCTGCTTATGGTGCCTCAGGCAAAGGGGACCTGATAGTCAGTGTCCCAGTCTTATCCCAGAGATTGTGACAATTGTGTCCTGGATCAGCTATTAACATGTGCCCTCATGTATTCTCATTTCAAGTCAGGAATGAAAAAAGATAGAGAGAGCATCTGGTGTCTGACCTTCCCCCAGTCTCCAGCAGTTTCAGTGTGTATTTGATTTATTTGTAAAAAACCGTTGACACAGAGGAGTTAAAGGGGATGAAATTTGGACTTTCCTTATTTCTTTAAGGTCCAAAGATAAGAAAAACCCTAATTAACAATATCTCCTGTTTGAGATTTTTTTAGCCTGGAAAAATGCTCTTGTATGAATCAAGAAAGGCATTGAATTCTCTGTAGTCTCATGAGATATTAGTTTGCAATTTATAGTCTATGGTACAGCTCTCTGTATATTATAGAAGCACAGTTAAGAAATTTGTGTCCTCAATCATTTATTCAAGTTTCCTCACTTGAGCTGAATCAGCTCTTTTTGAGACTGAACTGGAAAGTGGATTGCTGAGATCATCTGAGTTTAAAAAAACCACACAAAACCAACAAACCAACAAATAAGTCAAAATGAAGTTTTATTTTTATAAAACATAGTTTTATGTTTTTCTGTATGGTGGAGATGGAAGAAATAGTGTTTGGCTTTGACAGCAAGGACCGGGCAGGAGGCAGGAGGTTCCACAGGCAAAGCAAAGGTACATAAAACTACCTGAATTTAGACCTTCCCTTAGCCTCTAAAGAGAGACACTTGGGTGGAGGGGCACAAAGGCATGCAACTCAACATGGTACCACAGTGCTGAGTCCCCCATTTTAAACTCGTCTAAGCTCAACCTCTTGTCCACAAGGGGTATCAAACTCAGATGTTTCAAAAATACTTTAATCACTAAACATATCTAGTTATACTCATCCATGGTATTCCCAAGTGACTGGGCTAGGAGAGCATTTGCTTTCCATGTTAACCTCTCAGAGATGTTTGAAAGTTTACAATGGCATTTGGAAAAACAGAAGTCAAGGGAATAAACTTTTCCTGCCAGTTGCATAATTTATAAGCTACTGAAATGGAAGATTTCTGGACAGCTCATTATCAGCATTGAAATTCTGATAGACTAAGTGGGGGGATCCAGCAGTTTGAAAGCCAACTCATACTTTCTTTTGAATGACAACAGCCCCTCTGAAACTGAAATTTGTGGAAGTGCTTTCCTTCCATTCCTGCTTGCCTCTCCATCAGCCTCCCCAGGCCACCACCAAGGATTAAAAGTGATCCCATTGTCATGCTGCCAAAATAAATGAATGTGAGCTACTATTTTCCATAATAACTATTTGACATTAAAGCAGTTGGTAATTAAAGTAATCCTCACTCCCTGGTGACACGTGCAGTGTGACAAAACAGAGGTAATGTGGCAGCAGCAGAACCTGTCTCCTTTATTTACTCGCTGCTTCAGTGCCTTGTCCTGTCAAGAGACTGATCATCTTTTGAATTACCAAAGAGCAACTGAGTTAAATTAAAATGAGTATTTGTGGTGAAAATGTTAACTTGAAAGCATCTGCTGTGATAGCCCATAAAATAAAATCAATATACTTTCACATTCATCATGTCCCTCCTGGGTCTGTGGTTGATTTTGCTGTGGTTTTCCAGTAAGCAAAGGCTGCAGCTCAGCTCTGGATTGAGACTGGGAAGCTCTAACCTGGACAGCTCAGAGATCTGATATGTTGCATGGCACAGAGCAGGTTGCTTTGAGATTCCCTCCACTCAATGTTACATCAGCAGCTTTGGAAATGGTACTTTTCAACAGAGAAAGCAGTTAAAAATTGAACAAAATGTCAGTTTAAATTATCTGGGCCAGGGTGGGTAGGTCTGAGCAGAGCTGTGCCTTCTTTAGGATAGTCTACTGGAGAACCATAGTGCTACAGCTCTCTGGAGCCAGGAAGATCTCCCTCCTGTTGGACCAGCTCTGCTTGATGTGTGCCAGATTGTGGAGCTTGTCTGTACTCAGCCTTCCAGGCCTTGGAAAACCAGCACCCATCTGTCTTTTTGCATTCATTTTACAAAACAAGAATGACATCTGTGTCCTTTATGCTTTTTTACTGTTCCAGTAGCATAAATGTACACTGCAGTTAAGAAATGCAATGTGAAATGCTCTGTATTCTGAAGAAATGCTAAGTGAATAGGGACAAAAGAGCAGTCTGAGACAAAAGATAAAAAAGAAGCTTTATTAATGAGTTTAATCTTGGGGCAAAATATCTGCTTAAAAAGACTTTAGAAGATGGAAATTGAGCACATTTAGCATGGTCAGCATTGTCCTTTCTGCAGAGTGCTGGATGAAGAAGTGAGTCCAAGAAAGTACAAAGTTAAAGGACTCAGAAAGGAGCTATGGTGATAATAGAAGTGAGGATGGGATTACTCTGATTCTTTACAATGAATGCAAGGAAATCTTCGATGTTCAGAAAAAATACCCAAGCAGCCATCAAATGAAGGAGCAGGAAACAAAATTCATTTTAACTTCAGCATACTTTGGATGGACGATTACACTGAGCAGAAACAATCATTTGCATCTCGTTGGTGTTGCACAAGATGGTGTGCCAGACAGGGCAAAAGCCTGTAAATGTAAACCTTCATCTCACCGTCTGCTCTGTCACAGCACTTTGGTGTGATTTGGGGAAGACTCTCATTTTCTCTACATGCTTCTGCCTTCCCCCTGTCTCCTGTGATGAAGGTAATAAATTCCTGACAGTAGGAAGGGGAGATGTGAGTACATGCTTCAAAGCTTCTGAAGAACTCAGACACAGTAATGTATTCTCTGCTGTTAAAATTCCTGTACTCATTTCTAAATGAGCTGATTTGAGTTAAGGCATCACTCATTAAGCTGAGTGGAAAACAGTTGCTCACTGTAGATATGCAGCTCCATAAAGAAAAGAAGCTTTATTTCAAAGGGTAAGCTATGACCGGCTGATAAGTATACCTGGGGAAAGAACAGCTACTATTGTTAAAGATTCTGTTCTGTTGCTATGGAAACCTCTAGGGCATGAAGAGTCTTATATGTGAATGGTATAGATGAAGAAATGCAGAAAAACATTTTATTATACAAGACCAAGAATGCATGGTCTTTTTGCACTTCTGGAAAACAGGAAATACATTTTCAGTGAAGAGTGAAGTTATTTTAAATATTTTGTTGCTGGAACATTTGATCTCAAGTGCTTTTTCCTCTGAGTTTTGAGAAAGGATAATGCCACCTCCACCTGATTGCAAGCAGTATCCCTTAATTCTCTCTCAGAGACCCTTGAAAGACCTTTAAAATACAAAATATTCAGTCCCTCTGCTCAGTGTTTCTAAATTATTTAAATAACCCGAGGAAAAATGCAATTTAAGCCACCTCTGTGTGGGCAGGTGTCTGGACAGGAGCTCAGCCAGAGAAAAACACATACAAGAGAGTTTGTATCTTCCAAGCTATTTTTAAAACTGCCTAAAATGGTCCCAGTGCAACTTCAGGTTTTGGGTCCATATACCAGTGAACATGGTGGCTAGAGTAGGAAGGCAACTCAAGCAAGCACAACCACCCAAAAAAGTTTTAATTCCTCCAATTATTACCCTAGTTAAAACCCTGCATGAAGGATGAGGCGATCTGACCTGACTCCCCAGCTTCAGCTCTGATCCATACATGAAACCAACTCCAGGTTGTAAATGCTCCAGACCAAACCCTCCTAAGCTAAAATCCTCAAGGAGATATTTGTGGTAGTTAAATGTCCAGGCTGTAATTCAGCTAGGAATCATGCACCTTCCTAAGAAGACACCCTGACTCTTTTCCTTTACACAGATTTGCATTATGGTTTGAGTTAGATTTGCAGTGATTTGTAGCCTTCTTCCCTAAGTGACGTGCAGCACAGCTCAGACCAGGCAGCTCAGACTGTGCTTCAGTCCATCTTTCCAGATGCCAGTGTGTCTGAGCCACTGCAGCAGCCAAGTGCTTTCTCAGAGTCATAAATGTCTGAGTTAAAATTGCCTCCTCAATATCAGCTGAGCTGTAATATCAAACTGTGTATGCTTCAGCCATGAAATGGGTTAGCTGAAATCACCTAAGGCAGTGGCTTTACTGTCAGGAGGTGAATTACACCCACAGTGTGTGGGTTTTGAATAACCCTTAAGTTTTAAAGCAAGTATTGCACAAACCAAGTGATGCCCAACAGTAATCTCCCAAGAAAAATATCCAGATTGTTAATGCATTATTTCTATCTTTAAGCCACACCTCCCTTGGTACACTTCAGTCTGTGTTTACCTAGAGACCAAAGCAAAAATGTTGAGATGACAATCTACCAAATTTTCCTGGTTTTTAGCATGACCTCTGCTCTTAAGAAGTCCAGATGTAGTTGGTCTGTACTAAACTTCTGAACAATACCAGATTACTGGATACCAAGATGTCAAGAGATGGTAGTTGTGGTTCTGGTGTGGTGTTTGACTTAGTGGTTTGGTTTTTTTTCAGTAAGCTTTCAAAGTGGCCAGGTTCATCTCTGAAATTCAGAGGCATCTCAGAATCAAGAGTGGCACCACATAATGAAAAATTGATAAAGCAGGGAAGTGTGTTTAGCTCTAGCTATCTATCTTTTGGCCTGGTTGTTGCAGGGACAACTGCTGTTCATACAGGGAGTGGTGTTTCAGGAACTACTAATGCTCAATGTGTGCTTGAGACCTTTTAAGACATAACCCTGGTGATAATCCGATTATCTGCATGCTTAGCAGTGAGATCAAACAAATGTTCTTGGCTGAATTCCCATTTTTACTGAGATAGAGCAAATTACTCAAAACATAAATTGCAGCCATGAATGCAGTTCTTCCCTCTCTGCTCCCAAACATCCAATCAGTTTTTTCTCACATATTTTTTTGCTTTTTCAGAGTGCTGGAAATTCTTCCAACCCCCAAGTTAGTCTATTTCAAGTCATGGTAGCTTGTGAGCCTTTCCATGTCCTTGGTTTTCTGGACTTCTTTTCTTGCTCCAATAAATTTTATTCTGGCTTTGCCATTTTCAAGATGTTTTATATTATTTTTGTGGATAAACAGAAGAGGATTTAACACATGTTTTTTGTGTTACTCTGGCACTCAACAGCCCATAGTCCATTTCCTTTACACATGCAGAAGTAGATTTTGACATAATTAGCTGAGTAAGCATACGGCAGAAAGCATAACTGATATGAATGTTTGTAAAAAGGAGGTCAATGCTTGATTTAAATCAGAACACACACAATTTGCTCTGAAACTATTAAAATTACTTTTTTTGTAGATTTTCACCTAACTGACTTTGGCTTCTATGTTTATAAGTCTCATAATGCTTCTCGCAGGTGTCTTCATTTTTTTCCAGGTTTTGGTACGTTTATAAGATGGAAAGAAAGTTGGAGAATGTTTCTTGCTTGTGTAAAGCCAATATTTTCCTGTCTTATTCACATGTGGTGAAGCATGGAAGTACATGGCCAGCTTTTAATATTTTGAATGCTCAGGGTAAAATAGTTTTCTCAGCTGAGGTCTGAACAACCACACTTCTAATAGCCTAGTAGATGCCTGTTACAATCATTAGAGTGCTTCATACTGTGTGTCTCATCCTTGAGGAATACCTATGAACATGTCTCACTGACTAGATCCTAATTAACAGGACCATAATTAGCCTTCTTGGAAATGGTTATAATTGCTGTTCCTGAAGGGATTGGACCCTCAGCTGAACTCTGAGATATTCAACCAAGGGTTTTGACATGAAGCAAATGCTTCACACTGGGAAGAACTACTTTAGCTGAAGAAATCCATGTTTTTAAACAGACAAATCATTGTCATATTTGCAAAGATAGTCTACTCTCATAGTTTAGACATCATAGCTGAAGCTTGTGAGAGAAAAATTTGGATTTTTTTTTAAATCCCATTATTTCAGCCAACAAAAGATTAGAAAAGTTGCTAGTGAGAGAAGAAGATCAGAAATGGAGGTGTTGGGTGCTTAAATACTATTTGAGGACAAACTGCTGCAGGTTCAGCTTGACCACATTTTCTCTTAGGCCACCTGAGAGAGAAGCTAGTTGATGCTGTGGAACAGGGTGAGAGATTGGCACAGGGAGAAATAAATGACAGAGATGCTCATGGTAGACGGCTGCAAAGAATGTAGCCTAATAGAATATTCTGTATAAAACTGGTTTTGTTTCGCACAAAACCCAGCTGATGGTGCACAGTGCTTTACAGGCAGGAAGAAGAACAAGCTACACCTCTCTGATCTTGCAAAAGACAAAGCTCACTACAGATTTGTGTTTCTCTGAGAAAGAAGGCAATCCATGCTTGTTATCAAATTGCCTGTAGCTTTTTACAGTGTTGTCAGTATGGAAAAAAATCACTGTCATTAGCAGACACTAAAATCACTCTTAATATTATTATCCAGAGATTCAGGTAAAGGTACATGATGTTCAAAGACATTTTGGCTTTTTTGTAAATGTCACTTTTCTTACAGTTATTGCAAACAGAGATTGTAGTGATGCAAGTTTATCTGTATTTAAATCCCCTTGAGCTAATAGCTCGATTGAAGGCTGAACTGTGATCCCTTTGTGTATGAAGGAAAGACACTCATTTATTTATATTAACGTCAAGCCTGTCTACTGCACTTTTTTCTTCATCTTAATTGACTGTGTCTGCAGCAGCAGAGAGGGCATGTGCTTTAATAAGAAGGACTAATTGGAAGAAGCTGTTAACAGAGATTTAGTTGGATATCTTGCACTTCTGTAGAAAATCTTCCTCAGGATAAGCTCACAGCATTTATGAGGACATATGACAGATACATGAGGAAGAGGGTAGGAAAATACCTGTTTGGGAAATGTGTGAGTCTGCTATGTAATTGCAATGGACCTTTTAATCTAGAATGGATAAAATACTAAATAGATGAGTTCCCTGTAGGCTATTGAGGCTTTCACAGCTTCTTTTTCATCTTATTTCAGATCCTCTTTAGCCCCTCTGCACTCTAGACGGGGGGTTGCTTGGTTTCTTGTGTCCCCACTGAAGGAAGAGAGGTGTAACAGGCAAGAGAAGACACATTCTCCATCTATATGTCTCACTGCTATGGCTGCAGAGTTGGGAAGGCTTGTTTCTACCATCAATTTACTGAAAGCATATCTAATGTTAGATATTATGACTCTGTAAACACAGGGTTAGTAGGCAAGTCTTGATGAAACCCCCAGAGAAGATAATGAACTGCTCCTAATGTTAATATGCTCTTACTTAAACTCAAACTTTTTTTCTTCCAAAACATATATTCAGCACGTTTTTTTTAATAACCATGTGGTTTAATCTTTTAGTAGCAGGTATCTAAACACTCTTCAAGCCTAACCTTATAAAACTGTTGGCATTGATGCAGATGTCCAGTTTGAGAGGTGTCAGCTGTCACTGGTCTCCAATGGGATCAGTTATTTTCAGGCTGTATCTAGCACAGGAATCTGTTCCTGCTGGTGCCTGTGCAGTGTCAGCTAGGCAGTGCAGCTGTGGTATCCACTGGGAATAAATTTGCATAGTGTTTCAGGAATGGGAGAAGAAAAATGGGTTAGAGATGCAGAGGGAGCCAGAAGAAGTGCTTGCTGCTGACCTTTGAAGAGGATGGGGTGACTGAGCCCTCTTACTGGATGCATTAGACGCAGGCATCCCACTCAGAGCCTGAGATGTTGAGTAGCATCAGGAGCTACAGGTGAGTACTTGAGCTGCTCCTGGCACAGTGACCTGTCCTTACGTGGTGCTTATGTGCTGGTTTATAGGGGGATACATTTTATTGTCATGTTTGTAAACAGGACAATAGTTAACCTCTTTTTAGCTTTCATTTTGCAGCTAACTGCTCTTTATAACAAGTGAGCTGCCCCAAGCTCTCTGAACAAACAGGCAGACTGAGTGTACAGTTTTCCAACGCTTTTACATAAATAACAGCTTTTGAGAGAAAACTGTGTTAGGTTCTTCTGAAATGAGCAAAAGCTTATTTCCACTGAGAACAGACTACCTGTTTGTCCCCACATTTCCAGCCCTCACTGCAACTACAGATCACCTAGCTGCATTGCTCTTTCTTTCTCAAAACAGATTCTGAGCAGGGAAGCCCTCCTGTTCCCAAAGGCTACTTAGCCACTTCTGATGAGACAAACTTCACGGTAATATTTATACGTTTATACTAGGAGATTCCTTCCCTGATACTAACAACATTTTCTGTTAGTTTGATGGATGTAATGCATTTGCACTGAAACACTATTATTTTCTTTTTAATTGCAAACAGCTATTTTATACTCTGTGTAATTCCATCTGGGGAACGTTCCAAATATAAATTCATGTTCGAGAAGTGTATCCATGTTTATTTCTCCATAGATCTAGAGGAAAACATAAGGAAAATCAGTCCAGAAAATCAGTCCAGGGATTATTTTACCTAGCACTGAGATCTGTACCACTTTCCCTTTATTGACAGGTAAATTTTAAAAAAAGCCTGAAAAAGTTTTGAAAATACTTGTTTCAGATAGTTCAACCATACTGCTGCTTGCTATGGTGACCTCCTAGGACTTGGTAAAGTTCATATGCTCAGAGAAAGTATTCAGTGTTCTATGAAACTGCAGCCACAGTTTACTAAGGTTTAAGGCTTTTTGACTTTGTTTTGATTTGTAAATTTTCATGATTATATTGTACTGGGAAGAAGTGAATATTTTTGCTCCCATTGAGTTATAACAGAATGTAGCATCAGCCTGTTGGAAACTTCACCGTCCACCCACTGATTCTCTGAGTTAATTACTGGTATTGTTGATTCCAGCTCCACAAGTCACACCTGTTGAGCAAAATATGCAAGCAAATGGTCTTAAATATATGCTTAAATAATCTTTTTCCTCTGCATTTTTAACATTACACTGAATGGAGCCTTACAGATTTACATACATTTAAAATTTTGCTCTGTTGTGAACTTGTACCCTACTTGAACCATTTAACATTTGAAACAGAAAACACTCATTGTAATTTTAATTTCCAAAATATTGGTGTCCTCGCTTGTTGGGGGGGTTTATTTTGCTCTCCTACTGGCAAGGGAGATGTCTGCCTGGTTTCTTCATTGGTCAGAAGCGACTCTCGAGAATGGTTCTATTAGATTCTGCCACTTGGTGGCACTAGGAAATAACACAACTGCCCTTAAAAGCGGCGCTGTAAGACATGGCCAAGTGCCGGGTGATAACCGGGCCCAGTGGCCCTCACAAAGGAAGACATCAGGAAAGGATTTCTGCCAGCAGAAATCCCACAGCAGTTTTGCTTGTTGTAGGTGTTGGTTTTCAGCACAGAGTGTGGCCGCTGGGATGCTGCTTCGGCACAGCTGTTGGCTCTGCTGGCAGATGTTCTGTACACATCTTACATTTGTTACTTAAGAATCGTCTCTACCCATCTAGGAGGGTTTTTGCTGGAAGTTGAGGAGAAAACAGTTGCAAAGCCTTCATTTCCAGTGCCTTAGTTCATGCAGTGTCATAGTTTCTCTTGGACAAGCAAGTTTGCATGAATCTCCCTGGGGAGCCCCCCCAATGTAAATATTATTGCCTGTTTGGTTAGAAGAGACACAGCAAAGCCATGTAAGGAATAAACTCACTCCAGAGTGTGTATACATGTGGGGATGTGTGTGTGTAAGCATGTATGGTTTGACTGACCTACTACCACTGCTAGTACAGAAAATTAAAGAACTGGACCCAGAATTTATTCAGGTTCTTTCTCATCTTGGTTGATAATAGCCATTAAAGGTCAAGTGACCTAGAAATTGATTTCATTTGTGGTTGCATTCCATCTCCCTCGTGCAGCTCTTCTTTCAGATAAGAACTAAAAATTTGTTTTTCTCTTCCCTCCTGTGTAAAGTTTTTCTTGCTGGGGTTATTTATTCAGAACTTTTTACAAGGGCATGCAGGGATAGGAACAGGGGGAATGGCCTTAAACTGAAAGAGATTAGGTTTAGATTATGTATTAGGAAGAAATGCTTCACTGTGATGGTGGTGAGGCACTAGAACAGGTTGCCCACAGAAGTGGTGGATGCCCCATCCCTGAAAGTGTTCCAGGCCAAGCTGGATGGGGCTTTGAGCAGCCTGACCAAGTGGAAGGTGTCCTGTCTATGGTGAGGGGGTTGGAATTAGGATGATCTTTAAGTTACCTTCCAACACAAACAATTCTGTCGTTCTGTGGTTCTATGAACTGAGAGCTGTTTTTCTGTCTGACCTTTTCTTGTCATTGCTCCTTGTATGTGTGAGTCTGTGCTGGTTTTGACTGGAATAGAGTCCATTTTTTTCATAGTAGCTGGTATGGGGCTGTGGTTTGGATTGTGCTGAAAACAATACTGACAGCACAGGGATGTTCTATTTCTGAGCAGTGCTTGCACAGAGCAAACGCTTCTCACCTCACACCTCCAGTCAGCAGTTGTGAGGGAACACCTCCATGACAGGCTGACCCAAATTGACCACAGGGATATTCCATACTATATGGTGTCATGGTCAGTGTATAGAGCTGGGGGAAGAAGAAGGAAGGGAGGACATTCAGAGTGATGGTGTTTGTGTTTCCAAGTCATTCTTCTGTGTGATGGAGCCCTGCTTTTCTGGAGATGGCTGAACACCTGCCTGCTCTTGGGAAGTGGTGAATGAATTACTTGTTTTTCTTTGCTTGCTTTGCATGGCTATTGCTTTACCAATTAAACTGCCTTTATCTCAGCCTAGGAGTTTTCTCATTTTTACTCTTCTGATTCTCTCCCCCAAACCACCAGCGGGAAGTGAGTGAGCAAGTGTGTGGTGCTTAGTTGTTGACTGAGGTTAAACCACAATGGACCACCATTAAAGCTCCTATTAAAGAAAATCAAATTGTAATAATTGTTCCCAGCCTTCTCAACTGGGAGAAGTTTTCAGAGTGAAAAGACCCTTGGGACAAAAAGGGAACAGCCATCTGAAAAGCAATGTTGTTATTTTATTTCCCTGTAATTCTAGAATTACAGCTATGTCTACACTATTAAATAGTAAGGTCAAATAGGATTACTTTTATAGAGCAAAGGAGCTGGTACTGAGGACTTGCTGTGCACTCCACATAGCTTTTTGGGACTGCCCAAAAAGCCTTGGGACTGCCCTGTGGAAGGGCCACACCTCTCAGGTGGAGACATCCACTTCCTGCTCTTCTGTGCAGCTCAGCAATGTGAACTGGAGGCTGGCACATGAAAATCCCTGGGACATTCACCACAGATGTGGCCTCCCAAGCAGAACAAAACTGCTTCTGCTTTCTGAGACAAGAGCCAAACTCCCAGGCTGTAGGCGATGCAATGGAATCGTAAATTGTTGCTATCACAATATGTTAGTGAGGATAATGAAGTAGGCTGGCATGAGAGTATATTACTGAAAAAAATTATTCTTCATCAGTGATTTAAACCTGGATAACTGGAAGTTATTACCAGCATCTAAGTGACTGTCTTGCTGTGTTAACATAGCCAGTCCAGGAGAATAGTGCCCATGTAATGCATAGCAAGGCTGCTGCCAGTGACCCAGCCCATGCTAGGAAGAAAATCATTGTTTCAAATGTCCTGGGAAATTATTTGGAAATTGGAAGAGCCAAAGATGAGACCGCAGACTTGACAGACTCAAGGAACGGCAGGGACAGATTCCACAGTGATGGGTGAAAAGAGCTAAGGAGAGGCTGAAAAGCTGGATGGGAAGTTAAACCAGACAAATCTGGGGTTTTTTGCCATCCTGAGCTTGAAAGCTGAGGGAAATTCTACCCTGATAGATAAATGCACAGTCAGGAAAAGCTGTGTCTGCACAGAACCGCTGAAGCTCAAAGCAGAGGTGATCCAAAAGTAATTGAAACTCTCTGAGTAGAGGCCCAAATGCGTCTCTGCAGGCACAGCTGTTATGCTGTTATCATTGGGTGTGCACTGCACCTGGCAAGCTGAAACCTTGCCCTCAGCAGCTTATAACTTTTACCATAAAGATATTTAGGGCTAAATAAAAACAATCAGATCAGATCCGTGTTATTCTTCTAAGAAGCAATAACTGAGTGAAAAATATCCTTGCAAGAGCTCCTCGGGCTAAGTGAGATTTAGTGTAGTTAATCACTTTATTAATTTAATCATCTGTGGCTTTTGCATAGCCCACCATAACTGACAATACCAATACAAACATCATGTCAGAAAGACAGTGATATCTTTGAAATATAGACATGGAGTTATGACTCCCGGGTGCATTTCTGATGTGTCAGTATCTGGCTCCTAAATATTATCAGAACCTCAATTTTTGAGTTTTACCAAAATGGGCTATATCTCAGTCAGCAGCAAACATCAGCTAAGAAAAAATTACCTTTGAAAAAAGGCCTTTCAGAGGTTAAGTTTACAGGGTACTGCTGACACTATGAAAAGTAACCAGCATATTGTAAGAATCACACTTTAAAAACAAAAGCCAGACAAAAATATCCATTTGGATTATTCTCGCAGCAAAATCAAAATTGCTGAAAGGTATTCCTACATGACACTCACGCAGTAGCAGCTTTACTTGCTCCTAAACAAAAGCTAAGGCAATCACTTTGCCAAGCATCATGTCAATGGGGCAAACTGTCTTTAACAGTCAAAAGCAGTGAAACAGCAGGAGGCCTCTCATTAAAATGACACATTCCTCTTTTAAGCGGGCAGCCATTCAATGCAATAGTTATTTGGCAGTATCTTTAAAAAATAATATTAATAAACTTTCTAACATTTGATGTTTACTGAGCATGAAATTTCATCTGACATACTTGGGCTGTGACTTTCTCTAGTGACTTGCTTCTTGTTTACATTTGATTTACATCTCATTTACATGGGAAATCAAATGTGTGAACTGCCTTTGTGTAAACTTCAAAACAGGCAGTTTTATGTGTTGGAAGGGTTCATGTAACAGTGTGATCATACAAAAATAGCAAGTAGACCACCAGAAAAAGATGCTTGTGGTACAAACTTCCTTCCTCCCTGTTGTTAATGATGGTGGAAATTGCCTCCTAAAAACCAAATTACTAAAAGATAGACTGCAAGGTTACATTCACTCTGCTCTAACTCAGGTCCATTATTAACCTCAACAAATATCAGCACCAAGGTATCATCAGCAGAAACTAAGGGTGGTCACCCTTGCTCCATCACAGTTGTTTGAACAAGAGGTGGGAACAGGCACAGCCCATCTTTATAATAGCCACCAGAAACGATGGAGCAGTCTCCAGACAGCATTGTTATAGGAAACACATTAAGATAAGATACATTTTTTCCAGCTAATTGACAACCATGTAAAGGTTAATGTTAAAATCAACTCTCAGCAAATGCTATAGGTAATTGCTGTGAACTTGAAAACGTTAATTATACCTGACATCATTCTCTACAGAGCATCCAATTAACAGATGAAAGATTAAGATCTTAACATCCTCATCCTGCTCAAACCTAAAACTGTATCACCATGCCACTGGTTCCAAGGTACCAGAAGCTTCAATATCAAAGGAATGGAAGGTGACGAGTATGACAAAACTTTAAACTATTCCACTATTCCAAACAGCCACTATTCCAAAGCGGAGATCATTAAGTCTGACTTCCATACTAGCAAGTCTCGATAAAACCATGATAATACAAAGTTTTTTGCAGGGGCAGAGAAGGATAATATAATAACTTTATGAGTTCACTGTGGAAATATGTTGCAACCTGTGGTCCAAATGTTCTTGAAGAGGCAGCAAATAGAGACAAAATGACACTTTTTTACTATGGAAATATTAGAGTAATCCCAACTGAAATCAATTGAAACTGCCTCAGAAAATTTATGCAATACAGAATGACTGGATTTAAAAAAAAAAAAAAAGCTACTTGAAACAGAAAGTGATACAGATGGAGGGGGAAATGATACATTTGTGATGACAGACTTCATTAGCTATTATCAGTCAGGAAAGAGATCTTGTCATCATTGTAGAAGCTTCTGAAAGCATCAGATCATCACTTAGCAGTAGCCAAAAGGACGAACACAGCCCAATTAATTGTAAGGAGGAGGGGCAGTAATAGAAAATACCTCAATGCCAGTACAGAAATCTCAAGTGTTTCTCACATCTTCAGTGTTGTATACATTTCTTGTTGCTTCCATTTCTGAGCAGATGGAGAAAAAGCATAGAGAGGAGTATAATGCTGATTAGAGGGAAGGAATTTCTTCTGTGGATGCCAAGATTTAACCTCTTCCTCTTAGAAAGATTTTCTCTGAGAGACTCAGAGACTTATTAAATGAGATTAGTATGAAGAATGTGATCAAGAAACTATACACCTTTCATCACAGTGCAAAGTTAGAGAGATGCTAAATGAAATAATTTGGAAGCAAATTTGAAAAACAGAGAAGGAAAAATTTCCATACCTTGTTAACAAATTGCTGAACTAATTCATTGGTACAGGAGGTTTTGGAGACCAAGAGATTAAATGGGCTCAGAAAAATGATTAGTCAAAGTGACAGAAGGAAGTTTGTCAAAGGCAGTAAAACTCAATAATAACCATTAAACTGCTCCAGCTCCAGAAGCCTCTGAGCAGGGGCTAGCAAGGGGCTAGGAGTGGCTATGTTACTATGTAGTCAGCCCATTCTTATCATCTTTCTAATCACATATTGCTTCCTTCAGCATCCTCCCTTTGGCAATAGCCTGTAGACAGACCCTTAACTGAAACAATATGAGCACTCACAGAGTCCTCAATCCATATTTTAGCCAAGAACATGCCAATTTTTTTCAGAACTGAGAGCAGCCGAGAGTCCTGGGGTCATTTCCACTCACTGCAGGGTGAGTAGCTGATATCAAAATTTGTGCTGGTGTTTCTCAGTGAGTTTGGGATTTTGTCATTTTGGTGGGGTGTTTCCAGGTTTGAGGCCTGGATTCTCGTTTTTCTTCTTTTATCTGATCTCAAAGGTCTCTTCCAACCCTACTGGTTCCATGATTCAGTGATCTCCTCAGTCTCTGCAGATGAAGAAACAAGAAAAAAAAATTCAAAATCACAATACTGACTTTCTGTCAACCCCACTTTAGATAAAAACAGGCTCATTTTTACATCTCCCCATCTCCTGTTCTCCCTCATCTTTGCTTTGTTTACCATCTCCTGTGGTACCTAAAGAGTGTATTTTCCACACAATAATTTGTGTGTAGGTCCTTCCCTGTAGTATGTGTTGACAGAAGGAGACCAAAAAGAAAAATCCTGTGTCCGATCAAAGTATGAGGCCCTTTTGCAAAACAGACAAAAGAATTCAAAACTAGCGTCTTGTACCAAAATTCACATCAGTGGGTTTAAATTAAAAATTAAAATCATGACATAAAATAACCTCTAGCATTTTCTTTGTTCACTTTTTTAATGGACTTGGTGCAAATAATAGGAATTTGTCCTTACAGACTACTTTCACTGTCCAGGAATGTGAGAGAGACTATTTGTGTTTCTACAATATACTCTGGCAATTGAATCCTGTATTCTTATGCAAGCTAGTTTCCTAATGGAGCTGATAGGAATTTTGCCAAGCTACTGCCTTGAATTGAAATGGTGTGTGTGGGAGGACTGTGGAGTGACACCCTGAGGATATTTAGGCATGGCAGATACTTATTATACAGTCAGAAATATTTCATAATGAAATGATATTAATTACAGATTATAGTATTTCCTTCTATACCATTTAAAAAATAAAACCCAAAGAAATCTATCTGTTAAAGTTGTTTTTCCATTCTTTGTCCTTCAAATGGGTCTGTGAAGTATTTGTTTCATAATTTGAAAATGTCTTAAGCTGGCTGTTTCCCCCCTTTTTATCTCCTGTTGGACACATCTATTTAATGCAAATTCTGTGAATGAGAGAAACATCAGGCTTACCAACTTAAAAGAAATCCATGCTCAGCTAATCAGCATATCACTCTGAAAACCCATGAGAAGGGAGACATTTTTGCCTCACATTAATTCTGAAATGTGCTTGAAAGCTGTTTTTCTCTGAATCTTATTGTTGGAGACAGTTATCTTGCTAGAAGGTGACATTGTCTGTGACACGGGCAGAGAGGGAGCCTGACTGTAAAGCAAAGCTGCCACTCTGTTTTGTAACAACTTAGCTGCAATGGGAAAACATGACTTTGTGTGATTTAAAAGTTTCTGTGTAAAACACTGTGGGGTTTCTTCCACTGGGCTTCACCAGTGGCTCGACTGACTCTATGGATACAGGACAAGTGCCCTCATCATCAGTCCCTCAGGTGCCTCCACTGGCTGAGATGGTAAAGTTAGATAATGCAAGGGAAAAGAACCAGGATGGACTCGTTCGCTAATCCTTCCCTGTAGTACATATTTTTAGCTCTTGGCTTTATAGGAGCTATAGGACAGGAAATTTAAGGACAATTTGCTGTTGGACACCCAGCAAACGTGCTGTAGGATCCTATAACAGTGTGCAAGGCTACCTTGAGAAAAAGAATTGAAATATAAAATACACAGAACTCCATTAATTCAAGTAGGATGGTGTTTAGTCTCATGAGAGCATTGTGGGTGACAGAGGTTTACGTTATTTAACAACGAGAAGCTGAATAAGTACCTCTTGTCTGAAGCTGAAGTTGTATTGGCGTTGCAGTGCCTCTCAGGCAGAGAGCCTTAGATAAACACTGATTATGAGGTTTGGGAAAATGGTGGCCAAGTGAAATGTCATGAGATTTGATGCCAAGGTGGCCAGAGTAGATGACACAATGGTTTCCTCTGGTTTCTTAGGTTCTGTGAAAATCTGCTTCTAATCTGCTGTTGCTTTGGCCACTTGTAGCAGCGTGTCAGCATCTGGTTGCTGAAGATTAGTATGCCTAGTTGACAAATATGGTTTGTTTCTGTTAACTTGCAAAGATAACTAGATAACTGAGATAACCAGCTGATTCTTTCTGAAGGACTAAATCCAAAAATGCCAATAAGGTCTATGAGATTTTGATTTAAATTATTAATTATATGACTCGTAGAAATTGAGTTATATAACTCTAAGATATAAACTTTGATAATTTTGAAACAGGTTTATCCATGTAGGCAGACAGTTTTGTTAGCAGGGGATACAATGAAAGAGACAAATTATTGTACAGGTTTTCCTTCTTATCAGAATTTCTTTTATTTTGCCTGTTTAAAGCCTAGCTTAGATGTACTGTTCCTTCATATGAATCATTGCTAAATTTTGGGTAATCTGAAAGATCATGCTGTTTATATTTGATACAATGAAGCTGTAGGGCTCCACTGGCAACGAAAATACCAGAACTAGGATTCTGGCAATTCATCTCCTCACAGGACTTCAAACAGGCTGGGAGGATTAGACTAAGTGAGATCTTTGGTACTAAATGACCCAGTTTGCCCACAACAATGCACTGAGTTTCATTTGAAAGGAGGGATTCAATTTCAGGGCATTTCTGTTGACCTCTAAAGCTCCTTAGAGCTTGATTTATATTTTTCTTTTGACCAATAGCTGTAATTTGTTGGCCTGAAGAGATACAGGAGGTAATACTTGTTTTGAATGGGAGATCTCACTATAGAAACAAAAACAACTACACAATCTGCTTTGTGTTTCAGCTGAAGTAGCCACATCTGAAGTAGCCACAGCCAGTAGATGATGTTTGAAACATTCTGGATCTTCCTTTGGTCTTAATTATTTTAATAATTAGCTTCCAGGAAAAGTGAAGATTTGAGTTAAAGATCCTCATCATTATATAATTTGAAAATATCTTTATTGCATTCTGTTTAGAAAACACCACCCACATAAATTAGTGATGATGTTACCTTTCTTTTTCTCAGAAGCATGTCAGGACATTATTTTAGTATAAAACAGATGTTTAAGTTGAAGGGGTTTAATCTTGCCTTAATTCTCTAAGGGATGAAAATGATCATTGCATCTTTCTAAAAAGGAACTCTTCACATAAAGAGCTACAAGGGAAATTTACAGAATTTATTAAGTAGAAATGCCATCACTGAATCAGCTTCAATATATTTATTAACAACTACAACTGAGGAATAAACTTTTTACTTCTGTTACACACTATGAAATTTCTTTAGAGAGAAGAGATGCCTAAAAGCAGCTTGGAAGGTGAAACTAAAATCGACTGCCAAGTAGAGCACTACCTTCCCTTTCTGCAATTGGCAATATAAATACTTTCAGCTGATTCTGCTCTAGAAGGTATTTATGAGAATTTGACTTGTATATCTTAGAGGGAAAATTGACATTTTTTAAGGAATTTAGGTCTTCATGTCCTGATGGGTGAGTAGTACAAGAAAAATGATAAGATATTTCCTTAGCTCCTTTGGCATTTCCTTAAATTGCATGTAAAAGTGGAATGATAATAGAAGTTGTATAATTAAAATTGATTTTATAGGCGACAAGACAAAAAAAATTGCAAACAGTGAGAAAAACACAGAATTTTCTTCTCTGTATTAGCATGAAAACAAGAGTTTCTGGCAGAACTGTCCATTCCATACAAAAACTTCCACTCATATTCACATGATTGCAAAATCTCCATCTCTCTTGCTCCAGTACAATAGACCTCAGGCAGTATGTACCAGAAAGGAAAGAAACAGTTAGAATGGCCTTGTAGACCTTGACATAACTTCACAGGGAATCAAAAGGATTCTGAACTGAAAACCTTGGTAATCAGGATCAACTGTTCAATGACAACATTGGGTTGGTGCCTGGCAGCAGCCTGGAACATTACTCAGGTATTAGGAAATACTGGGAAAGAAGCAGAGAACAAAGAAGGATTCTGCCATTGCACAAATCAATGGTTCTCTCACATAATGGGCAAAGTTTTCAGCTCTGGTCACCTCACCCCAGAAAAATACAGAAGAATGAGGGGAGTTTTGAAGGATGGCCACAGGCACAGTCAGAGGAAATAAACATTTTTCACATGAGCAATGTTTGAGTTGTCTGGGAAGAAAAGGATTACAAATTTGAGGATGAAATGACAGAGGTAAAGTTATGAGTGCCATGGATAAGAAAGATAAGGGCAATTGTTCCCTGTCTTTTCCAGTAGAATTGGGGAACATAACACACATCCAGGCAGAAGCAGATTCAAACCCAAAATATACAAACTTATTCATTCAACTGATTGCAGCTCTGCTAATGAACGTGTGGGCAAGAAATGTACAAGCCTCCTCAGGGAGACTGGTTTGCTGGTGACTGAAGAGACAAAGTACAAAAGGCTCAGGGAAACCTTGGAAATGAGAGGCTGAGGGATGATTCACCAGCAGTAAAAATAATCCCCAGTGACGAGGAATGATCATCCATCCGCTGTGACTATGACTGAAGTTGCATAATATACCTAAAGACAAATAAGTAAACAAATAATTGAAATTTTCTATTATTTAATAATTTTACATTCTAGAGAAAAGGAGCCTATTAGAGCCTCAGAAACTGATGTGTCTACTACATATATGGACTTCTCAAAATCTAATTAATGTAATCTACTACCCATAATGAGCTAGAAGAGGAATGCCTTATTTGTTTTTACTTTGTCTTCGTCTGCTCGTAAGAATACTTTTTCTTGGAAGGTTGCTCTCACAATAATGTTTGCTCTCCTTGTGTGGGGCAACTGGATGTGCTGAGAGAAAATCTATGGAAATCACCAATCTTGCCAATTATGAAAAAGATTATTGAACTGAAATTAAAACTCTTTGGGAAGTGGGAAAAAAAAGAAGAAAAATTGTAATGAGTCAGTACTCTGCACCAGAAAGAGCTGTGTCATGTGTTATACTAATTGAATACCGATACAAGTTTCCTGACTGAAAACTTTCCAATGTATAAGTTTTGTCCAGCCTTATGGATATAAGGTAGACTGTATGAAAGACTAGAAACAGATTTTGTGATTTCTCCTGAATGATTAGTACATTCTTTAGATTGATCACATTTCTTTTTTATTATAGAAAGCATTATCTCTCTCATTCATCCCTGAAGTATCCTTTCTTAGGTAAAATAAATAAAATTTTTAAAAAAAATTAACATACCACATTTCAATTAGATATTAATCTAGCCTGAGATTTTTCCTTCTCATTTACAATCTCTCTTTCAATATCTGCTAGGAAAAACCATCTTGGATCCCATTTTCATAAATAAATTTCATACTTAATTGCCCTAATTACTTTGGCTTACTAAGAAAACTGATTTAGGTTTGCAGCTATTGACTGTGTAACTACTGATATGTACCCAATTACACCACTTCTGAACTGCATTTTCTCTCTGTGGCTAGACCTAATAATAACTCAGGAAGATCACAAGCAAATTCTGTTCTTAAAATAAACTCAGTTTGCATGATAATCTTTTGGGTATATGTTTTATGGAAATTACTCAGTTATTTTTTCTTTTTCATTTCACAATGGTGACATTCATGTACCACATTTATCCAAGAATCAGACCAAACTGGTTTTGTTGGTTTAAAAAAAACAACTATCTTAGGACAGGTGTTTCATATAATACTTGTGCATATTCTTACACTTAGGGTAAAAGGCCATGAGAGGAAGCAACTGACACGTAGAAGGGGAAAACTGAGGATAATTGGGACTTAAATGAGCAAAGGAGCCTCCCCTACTTCCAGCTGTCCTATGGGTGATGGGTGTGGTCTCCTTTACCACCTACCAGCTCCCCCTCAAGTAGGCATTGCTTATGAGATGCTTGGCTGTATTAATTTCAGAAGAATGCCTGATGAACAACGGCCAAACCTTGTTTCCATTTAGGAAAGACCAAAATTATGACATTGCTTGGATAAATGTGCTGCTTGTGTTTCATGAGTTATCTCTGCAGTGTGGTGCAATGCTCAATGGTCTCTTCATAAAGCTCTCTCCTCTTTCCTGTCATTTTGCTCCTGCCCCTTGGATGCTTTGGATCTGTAATTTAACTGTCACGAAATAAAAGACTCAGTCAATAGACTTTTGTTACAGCAAGTTTTATCATCAAATCACTGTGAGATAATATATCTCCAGTAGGAGAACAATTTGGTCCGCAAGCACTTCCACTAAGAAGTCATCTTTTCTCATGAAGAACAGATCAAAAAGAAACAGATGCAGGGATCTGGACACTGAAAAGAAAAATCTTATCAGAATGTATAAGTGATGATATTCACTTCATTGCCGAAAGCTGCACACAAAAACCTAAGGTACGACTGCTTGGCTCAGCATCAGCATTAGCTGGATGTGGGCAATGTGTTTGCCCCTGTGGCAGTACAAACCTTGCTCTGAATGTGCCTTTCTGACACGGACTGTGGAGCTGCTCCAGCTGCTCCTGGTAGTCACAGGAAAGGAGGAGGGAGGACTGTCCCCTCTGCAACCCTCCAGCTCCCTCTTGCCAGCTGCAGCCAGCTGTTGAGCTCTAGCAGCCAAAATACGGTGCTTTGAGCTTGTTAGTGAAATCTGCTTCTTGAACAGCTGAGGTTCATCTTGTTTGCAGCACTGCAACAAAACAGGCCATGCTGACCCTTCTTCTAGCATCTTAAATCTCTTGCATCTGGGAAATGAGGACAGAGGTTGTGTTTTGGAAGACATCTCTACAAAAAGGAATTTCTTTGCAAGTTATAATTTCTCTTCCTTTAATAGTCTTTATTTGAATTCGACCGGTAGGCACTTCTGAGAAATAACCTGAAAATTAACATTATAGGCATTCTACACCTGTTATTATTGTTTGTATTTTAAAACTAAAATGTCAAGATGTTTTGCAAAAATCTATCTGATTATTTTATTTGCAAAATTAGTAAAACCCTGACAAGACACTGGTGGTCTGGGTTTCAGGAAATTACCTAAGAAAGTCTTCATGTGAGACAGACATGCATCAATGTGGGTCCCTCACATGCCTCCAAAGTCCATTGAAATCAAACAATCTCTTTTCCCTAGTATTTTATTTGGCCTTGCTTCCCTTTGCATTCACAACATGTTTTTCCTCTTCTGCTTACATCTTGAAAAACATCAGATAAAGAGTTCCCTGTTTCATGTCATTGCATTTTTTAATCAGCTCTTTCATTATGAGCTGCCCAAAACTATGTCTGCTTTTATAAAATGGCAGGTAGATTGAAGAATGACAAGTTGACAGGTGGACAGAAGATTGACACATGTGATGAAAGATTTGGATAGTCAAATCTCAGTCTGAAGGAAACGCAGCTGTACTGGGAAAGGCTCACCTTTGAATATAGATAGGAAAACTGAGAAGGAATAGATTTCAATCACATATAGTAATTATACAGAAAATGGAGCCCAGTTTGTTTGCTAGATGGTAAAGGTAAATGAATAAACTTCATAAAATGATCCAAAAAACACTGAGTTATTAGGTTTTTTTTGTAAATGAAAAGGGATATGTCAGTCAAGATGCAGAAGTCCAGAGAGAGATATGTCATATTGTTAACAGAAGCAATGAGAGTTATAAAAATGAGACAGGAATAATCAAACTGACAAACTGCAAATGCAAACTTTACAGCTGTGAAAACTCCTGTCCATCCATATTCTTTCTCTTTTAAGCCTCACCATTGCAAATTTAAACTGATCTTTCAAGAAGGTACCTGAGATAAAACTGGTGAGGGGCATGGAACAAAGCCCATGTGCTGGTGGCTTGCAGGATTTCTATCTGTACAACATCCACACAATGAATTATGTGTAATAGATCTCTCCCAGAAACCCAAAAAGAACAGTAAAAGTGAATGCACTATCTTGTAGCAATTATGTATGCTGTCCAAATATGAAAGAAAAACCCTTAATTGACAGATTCATGATCAAAGAGTGATAGCTGCCTCACAGCTACCCAAAACGCTATTCCACAGTCTGATCTAAAGCCGTCTGGAAGTAGTGAGTCTTTTCATTCATTTGAACAAACCTTCCATCAAGCCCTGTATCTCAAGAGAAGTATACACACTAACAATGCTAAAGCCCCAGGAGGGCATCTAGGTGTTCATTACATGAAAAAAGGATGGGCAAACACTTCTGCACTTTACATTTCCAAATTGAAAATTGATAGGAAAACCAGTGGTGATCTTGGATATTTAGTGGAAAGCAAAAACAGGGTCTGACTAACACATTCTTATGTAACCATTACAGGCCATGGGAATATTCAAAGATTTGCCATATATTCACTGCAGCAATCTGTTGTCAAGAGCTTTATGCAGTGAGAAATGAGGTTTTCATGAAACTCAAATTTATAGGTAGAAAAATAAAAGCTCAGTTGCTTGTCACCTCAGATCCAACTTTACTGCACAGCACATTTTCAGTGACAGCTTGTAACACGGATCAGATAATATGCTGAATGTCATGGAAATGATTCAAAATGTCAAAACAAAGCATAATTATTAAAACAAATCGGAGGGAAGAGGAAAGCGTAATAGAGCACAAAATGAGCATACCTATGAGAAGTTATTTTGGTCTGCAATTTTTTTGAGAGCAACATCAAAGTGATAGCACTTTAAATGTATGTTTCTTTTATCGCTCTGGCTTCTGGTTTTAACTTTGCAACGCCTATGAGCATACTAATACTTAAAAATATTATGGAAGAAGCAGTTTCAGGTGTTTCCTCACTATATTTGAGCTCCTTTTCTGTTGTTGAGCATATTTTTCTGTAGAGGACTGGCCTTCATGATTTATGTGGGCACATTGCCAATGGTTTCAATTTAGCTGATAACACATGCAGCTAGCCCAGAAGGAGAGATGCATAGCTAAAATGCTGTGCACAGTGCTAGACTAAGTGGGGTTTATGGGCCATCTAGCCAAGATTTTTTTTAGCGGATAACACAAGTAAATGTTTGTCTCAGAGGCACCTAAAAATGAAAGTATGTCCCCCATATAATATACTTGATATAAAGGAAATGCCTTCTCATCTTTAATAATACTGCGAGAACTGCTGAGGCAAAGTAGAAGAGTTTTAGGTCAGCAAAAAATTCATTGCTGTTTTCATGGCTGTACAATAATGCTAGACAATAATTTGCAACATTTATTCTCCTTATCTGGTACTGGAATATGAGTGACAAAATCATTATTTCCTTCAAATATATCCAGAGCTATGTGCATGCAGGCTACTGTGCCACGTGACATACCGAAGAACACTCACCTGTGACAGGCATGGTGTCACTGGTCACCAAGGATAGAGGACACTGTTGTTGTCATCCTTGCCTGGTGCTACTAGAGTGTAGCTCTACTCAAGAACTCCAGTGTTAGAAAATTTACTTTGAAGCAATCTCAATATTTACACTGCCCTAGATGGCCACAGGCTTTGTCCTTTGGTGAAGTTTTAACCAGGGTTGTGGGCATCAAACTCAGATCAGCACATTTAGCCGCATAAGTATCATGTCAGGAGTTGAAGCCCATGATCCTGTGACAAGACACTTTCCATAACATCTAATGGTGTTTCCTTAACCCACTACAATCATTGTTGCATCTCAGTCCTTTTTTATAGTAGAATCACACAACACAGAGTATTACTTTCCATCTGAATATTTGGTTTACTGACTGCACTGTCCTCAGTGGTTTTATTCCAGCTTTATCAGGATTCTTACTGTGCCTGCTCTAGTTTTCTTTCTTATGTCTCTGATAAGACTGCACAGCTGGGTCACCAGCTTGGCAAGTCTCCATGGGAGCAATGGACAGGGATCAGAGCTGTGGGGAGACCAGCAGCCGCCCTGAGCTGCACTTCAGTATGGCTCCTCTGGCTGAGCACCTGGTATTGCTGTAGGTCTCCTACGTGCAAACGAAAAAAGCTTTTTCAGTCTAAACACATACAAAGAATCTGTGGTTGTAGCCATTTAGGTAACCCATTTAATCAGGCAAAAATGTGTGGTAATACATGAGGTGTGCTTGCCTGCACAAAGGTCTATATTCTGCAGCTCAGAACAGCCAGCATGGAAAAGTAGCAACCAGCAGAGCATTCCCCAGTGTGGAGGCTGGAGAACTGGCAGAGTGGGAAAATATTAAATGGGGCCAAGGAGTGACAGCTGCTGAGTTAAGATAATTTTTATCAGTTGATGTAAGGGCACTGTTTTTTGTATTAGTGAGTTCATCCTGATTTATAGCCATTCTGTCTGGTCTGCATCTGCAATTCTTGTATATTTTACATATTTGACTGGAAGAATTAACTGACCTCATTCAGGTAGGTGATCTGTTTCTCATATATATGCCAAGAGACAAAGATGTCAGACATTTATTTAAGCCTGCAAATATTACAAAATAAAATGAAAAGTATGCTTGAGCAGTCTGCAGCAGAATGGTAATGCTCTCCGAGAGCCTTATGCTCACTGTTCCCCAGGAAATAAATAGTGTCTGCTATTCTAATATTGATTTTCCATTCTTCATCATGCTTAGTCAAGCCTCTCCAAAATAGACACCAACTATTCTAACAAAGACTGAGCCAAGGAATGGGAGAATGGTAATACATACACTCAGCCTACTCCCTTGACTATCCCAAGCAATCCATTTTAGTAATTCTCTTGGCTTCTAGTGACTTCTATCACAGCTGGTGTTGCGGACTCAAGCTAAGCTCTTTAGAGATATGACATCATTTAAACTCAGCATTTATTACAAAAAACCATTTTCTCCAGTTATTATTTCACTCATCTTTTTGTTAATTGATACATAACTTCCAACAAAGGAAAATAAGAAAAAGCTCCAAGGTGAAATCAGGTGAAATGACTGTTGGGATTCCACCATGTGTCAAGGGCACTGCTCCTGGGCTCCTTGTTGGTGCTTCCTTACTGCAGACTCACCTCATCCCACCAGTAAGCACACATATGTGTCAGAGGGAGGTGGGGAATCCTCTCCTCCTTGTTCCCTTTGGCACGTGGTACATGTCACAGAGCTCTGGCAGAGCAGGACACCTACAGGAGAACACTGAACTGTCTTTGTAGCCAACCCCAGTGTTGGTAAAAGCATGAAAATTATATTGTAGACACATATTACAGTGGTGAAGTTTTTCTGCTTTTTCTTTTTAAAGCTGGTTTAAAAAATCAAAGCAGCTTGCTTTCCACAGTGAGGAAATCAATGTGTTTAACAGGATGCTTCTGGCTCCTAGATAACCTACAGAGACAGAACGGTTTGCAGGAATGGGAATGGCAAAAAAAGGTGAAAGTATTTTAGAACAAAATTCTGTCAGGACCTACACTTTATAACCTCCAAAACAATACAGTGGTTGTAATGAAGATGCCATCATTTATTAGGTTTGGGGTTTTTTTCCTGCAAGGTGATTCTCTGTAACTAAGAAAGTTAACAGTGTACATAAAGATAATGGTGGCTATTAAAAAGCCCTTAATGGTAACTATTTTAAATTAAGAAGAGTGCCAACACTTACCCGGTAATAAGTGCAGCTGCATTACTGGAATTTTTATTCCTCATTTTTCTGAGGGCTTACAAAAAGGTGTGACTGTGCTGTCACTGGGAAAAAAACCAAGCTACCAGATGATAATTATTGCTAAAACATGGTGGTAAAAATATAGCAGCCACAGGGGACCTGGCTCTCACTGGTAAACCTTGGTGCCCAGGGATGTGTTGGGCTGAGCAGAATGACAAGAAGGATGCTCTTTCCCTCTTAGTACTTTTCTCCTTTCTCTAACTGGGGTTGCTTCAGTAACTATTTCCCATGCCTAATAACCCTTTTTCCAAAGACATTTTAATTTAAGAAAAAGACTCTTTCATCCAAGTTTTAAAAATACATAAAGTTCTTCATATCTGGTTTTACATCTCCTCTGCCTACTCTCTTCATACTGCCCCTGGCACTGATGCTGCCTTCTGTCTGAGCTGTGTATGGGTACTGCTGTAACTCCCTTTCCTCTGCCAAGGCTTCTCTGCCACTTTCATT
Organism: Entomyzon cyanotis; assembly: GCA_024500445.1. NCBI lineage: Eukaryota > Metazoa > Chordata > Aves > Passeriformes > Meliphagidae > Entomyzon > Entomyzon cyanotis. The sequence continues at coordinate 20,524,115 of JAKEPQ010000871.1, forward strand.
TTCAAATTGCAATTTACTTCATCACTGATAAGCACTAAAATCCAAAGTTAATCCCAAAGGTGGATTCTCTTAAATGTCTTAAAGTGGTTCATTTTGAGTAGAGACGCTGCTGACACTTTATCTTAGAATATGTGGTACTCACGATCTGATTTTTGAGATGGTTAGTCTCCCACTGAGAATAAGAGCCTTGTGATCATCCTTGAGAAAAACAGGAGGTAGAAGATGCACATAAGGCTTGCAAAGATGACTGTGCATGCCCTACTGCCAATAGGTTTTTTACTCCCATTTAAAAGAAATTAACTTTAGTCTTTAATTAGATGGATACATTCAATGTTTTCACGTGTTTTTCCTAGGATCTCATCTTCTTGTGTTGAAGCTCATGGGTGAATGCATACTTATTAAACAGGAATAAATCTTAAAATAAATAAATTTTAGGAGAAACTTAGTATTGGGAATTAAGAGGTTTGCAATTCTGTGACATACTCCCTGAGAAGCTGTTAAATGTTTTTAGCCTCAACTATATTGCATCGGCTAGTAATAATTTAAAAATACAAATTTTATATATAAACATGTAGGTGCTATTTTTATAATATTTTTACACCCTTAATTCTTAAGTTATTTTCTGAAGAATTTTGTATTCCATTAGTAGTTAGGAAAACTTTTGAAAACCACTAGCACAAAAGATAATTCCACCTGTTTTATGAACCTTCCATCTCTCTTATGGTCCCTCTTTCTTTCTTTTGGACATATATTTCTTTTTCTATGCTTCTTTCATTAGTTCTCTCATTTTATCTGTCAGAAAACCCAAGAATTAGTGTTGCCTTCTAAATTCTATTTGAAATTATCTGGTAGGCACATTATAAGGCAGCATGGTTCACCTTTTCTTTGCTTTCCACTCTTTTGCCCACCTTAGCTGAAAAATTGCTCAATGAAATGAAGTTTATGAGATTTCAAATCTCTGAAGTAATGCCTGAGGAAAGAAAAAAAAAAGTAGAAATTTTCTAGAGAATTATTTTAGTCTCTTGTGAAACACCTCAAGAAAAGAAGAATTCTCTGCATGAATTCTCCAAGTAAAATACCAATTGCACTGAAAGCTGTCCAGGTGAGTTTGCAGCCTGGAATTTATGACTATTGAGTGAAAGAAGAAAACAGCTGCACTTGCTGCAATACTTTTCTGAAGTCTCTGTTGGCCTGGGATCATGCTGCAGAGCTCCATAGGGAATATACACAGGGAAATTATTTCATCCCTCTTTTTCAGGCCCAAGGAGATTTCCACAGAGGTGTTTTGATGAGATATCTTTCAAGCAGAATCTGCTCCCACAGGAGCAATTCACCTGTGTCTGCAGGTGGACTTGTACAGTTTGGAGCAGGACTCACAGCAGGAAGATTCCCATGCCAGCCATGAAGGCACGAGGCTGCTGGCTGAGTAGATGGAAGAAAAGGCCTCCATCTAAACCCCAGAGCCTACAGGGATTGTGTGTGCATCCCCAGATGAAGGGGCAGAAACCCCCCTTCCATTTCAATGAGGCATCTGTCAGTGCATGCTTGGAGGGAGCACTAGAGAGCAGTTTGGCTCCCAGAATAGAAGCAACTTCCTGCAGTGGCAACAAGCATCATGCCAGGCGTGCATTTTTGTCAACCCATTCGTATTCTGATAGCAAGAATGAAGAGGTGAGCTGCAGATTTGGGAATGTGCCTCTTTGTACATGAATGCTGTAGTCACCTGAGAGGCATTCCCTGTGCACTGGAAGTGTGTAGTGCCTCACAGCAGTATTTACTGCAGTTTCTTTAGACATGTTAGTGTGTAGAACTTTAGCAAAATAAAAACAAATCTCACACCAGTGAGTGTCCTTCATCTTTGACCACAGTGAAATCATAGATTCACAGAATTGTTTAGGTTGGAAATTACCTTCAAGATCATTGAGTCCAGCTGTTAGCACTGCTGAGTCCACCACTGAACTCTGTCTCTCAGCACTTCAGCTACAGAGCAGTGTCCAAATTAAGTTCTAGTTGGGCTTAGGCCCTTCTAATTTTCTTTGTGAATAACCTCATGACATCTTTGCACTTCTCCTGAATTGCCTGCCCTCTCTTTCAAAGGTCATAAAGTCTCTTTTTTTCTCCCAACTTACAGACAGAGTTCTCTGTCCTGACCTTAACACTGAACTCAGGTGCCTTAATTTACTATAATAATATATACTTTGCACTGTTGTCATTTTAGCCAAATGTTTATTGTTCTAAAACCTGCCAAATTGTGCCAAATCTCCTAAGAAGGAAATTGTTTCAACAGAATCAGGAAAGGCTTTATATGTCAAAAATGAGTGCTAAAATATAAAAAGGCAGGGAAAATATTAAATCATCCGTTGTTTAGCAAATTCTTTTTTGGGCCAAATCCAAAACTTTATTGGGCAGCCTAGACTGAAGCTTAGTGTTCACACCTGCAGAAGTATTGTTTGTGGTGGTAACAACATGTGAATTGATATTCTGGTTAAGTGGAATCTGTGCTATATCTTAATTATACCTTCATCATTATCATGTTGCTGCCCTTAGATGGAAACCAATTCCCAGGAGCTGCCCTAGTCGAGGATGTGAGCTTCAGTTAAATGAGCAATCTTTCCTGTTCAATATGGCTGGAACATGAGCCTTGGTATTATTAATTCCTATATCCTAACAGAAACAAGCAGCTAGGTTTAAATTGAGCAACTATTTTAGATGCAGGAACTGACAAAGCATTTTAAATGGACCCTAGCTTCTTCCATTTATTAAAACCTACATCATGTCTGTGGTGATGATCTAAAATACTCAGAAATGGAAGTATTCTTCCTTGAGCTAGCACTAGTCTCATCTATTCTATCACCTTAGTTTTTCATAAAACAACAGAATAAAATTAAAGAACAAAATCCTTTGTACTATTCATATAAATTAATTGCATTCAGGAATGCTGTGTACCACCAGAAGCCAATGAACTGGTTTCATTAATGATCAGGCTTAGACACAGCTTTCTGCCTTCTGTGATTTGCAGCAGCTTCACTAAAGAACAATTACACTTACCAAACAGAGCAGACAGAGAGACAGAATAGCATCAAACATGGAAAATCCCTGTTCTTTGAAATCAGGACTCATTCTTCAATTTTAGGGACTGGTTTTGATAGAACTGCTACAAGTGGGATGTAGGCAGAGGCTGGAGACCAACGTGCAGGCACACAGTGCTCATAACTCATGCTTCATTCCCTAAGCCCTGCAAGTGCTCAGAGGTTCAGAGTGCTGCACAGAAGTGTCTCTGGGGACAGAAAGTCCTACATTTTTAGCCAACAAGAAGGATACCTACATCAAATGCCTAATTTATTGAAGGCTTGTGGCCAGCAGAAAGCAGAGGGCAACCCTACACGGCTGCTTCTGGCCTGGAATGCATGCAGGAGCGCAGGGCACCAGGATCTACAGCCTGATTTGCACACAGAGCAAACTGGGGAGAGGGGGAAGCACCAGTGCTGCCAGCTCAGCCTCCCTGCCCTGCTGGAGAGCAAATACCAATCCTGTCGGTGGCCCTTTTGATACAACTTGCTTCTGTTGATAGCAAACCTAATATACAAACCTTGCAAAATGGAATGGAAAGTGTTTAAGCATCATATTTCACTTTTTTCCTAGCACATAAGATCTTTAGGCAGTGCACCTTAATAGATCATTGAAGAGTATCATGAAAATTACACTGCATTAAAAGATTTATGCCAATGAGTATTTCTGGATCGTCTGATGAGGCTTACTATATTTTTGGCAAAAATCTGAGATGGAAATGATTTTTAAGCTTAGTTATCAACCAAAAGAGACAATGCTTTTCAAATCTTGATTTTGCTTTTTTTCAATATGAAACCCAGTCAGTTACCAATAAATATTCCTTATTTTGCATCTTAATGATGTTTTTTTAAATTAAATACTCCATTAAGCTGAATACTGAACAAATTTTGTGGGTCAGGTGATGAACCATTTGCAGATGATTACTTGCTCAAGGCTTGTTTTTAATCCCACTGAAGTTAAAAAAATGCTTTTCAATTACTTCAGTGGGTTGGGACTGAGCAGCGAGATAGATTGAGTGGAGCAGATGAGAGAACTCCATGTAAGGAACTAGCATCTTGCACAAGAAGGGATTTGAATGTGTCATCCAACAAATAGATAGAGCCATAATAGTTATTAATGTTGTAAATGTAATGGATTTAAAAATCAGCTGACACTAATCTGACAAGCTATTTTTAAACAAAAGAAATGGCAGTATGTTTAGCTCTAGAGAATAGCAGTTTATCAGTGTTGCACTTGAGGTCACAGGACTGCTTTTGTGTAATCAGAAGTACACAAAGGGCTCATATTTTAAATGTATATATGCACACATGCATACATTATAATATTTATATACAAAAGTTCCAGCTACCACCCTTCAATTACCACAAACAGCAATAGAAATTTGTTATGCTTACGGCTTCTCATACTCCTAGGTCAGATGCTGTCATGTGGGTAATTTCATCTCTGCCTTTTAGTGTAAAGTGCCTTTTATTTATACAGGAATATGGAATCAGTTGAGGTCTGCGAATTAAAATATTACTCACTTGGGGGAAAATGACCTTCTTATAAAGACTGATGGAACAACCACCAGAAACTTGGGGAAATTTCGTTTACTGTTTTCTAAATGATAACATCTTGAACCAATTTTGATCTTTCTGCATTCCTCCTCTACCTCTGACTCACTTGTAGCAGACCAAAGAAAACAAACACAAATGGAGATAGATGTTTAATTGTTTGATGTTGTCATTATTCTCTTGTAATTCCCTGTTTTTTCAACTTGTACACATTTATGATATGACTCTCTGCTGAGTAATGTAAATAACTACCTTTTTATGATTATTTAAAATCATAAGCAGGGGATCTTGCCCTTTTCCCCCCCCCCTTAATGTTATTCTGGAAGCACTTTAAAGCCCTAGTAAAGATCATTATCTTTTTGTACTAAAATCTGTCCTTGCAACATGTAAACAGTTTATATTGCAGATACTTCCCATTTGAAATACTCACTGTGAAGGTTGCAAGCATGTGGTCATCAAAATAGGAGGTAAGAAGAATAACCTGCAATCAAGTGTTCACTGGTTATTTGTAAATAGCTTCTTAAAGGCTAAAAGGCATGTATCTCTGAGAGCTTCAACAGAAAATTATGTTCTTCTAACTCCATAAATTATTCCTGGTAAGGTAAATATAGACTCTTGTCCAGAGAACAAGTCTGAAGTCATCTTCACAAAACCTGCTGTTCAGTAACAACAAGACTGAAGTGTAGTAAAATGCTTAGAAAACAGCCTGCCTTACAGAAAAATCAGTAAAGATGTTGGGCAGGTTCATGAGCTGTAAGAAACATTTACCAACAGTAGAAAACCTGCAAAGTGTTCTTAAGTCTTTGGTTTTGGTTAACTTGAGTGGTCAGCTAAGCACCACAGAGCCCCCAGCTCACTCTCCTTCTTCCTCAGTGAAAGAGGGGAAGAGAAAAAGAAGAAGAAAAGCAAGAAATCTTGGTGGGTCAAGATAAAACAAACAAACAAGCAAACAGAAGTTTAACAAGGGAAGAATAAGTGGAAGAAGAGAGGAAAGCAACCAAAAGAAGCAATGCAGAGGGAATCAATCGCCATCTCTTGTGGGCAGACTGATGCTCAGCCAGTTCCCAAGTAAAAGATGAGTAACACTGTTAAAGACTCTTATTTTTCTTCTATTATTACTGTGCATGACATTATATGGTGTGGAATATTCTTTGGTTAGTTCAGCTCTGTTTGCTGGGGTCACATCCTGCCCCACTGCACACCCCTAATCCATTCACTGGGGGGCAGAGTGAGAGAGGACCTTGATGTTGCGCGAACACTGTTCAGCAAAATCTGTAACATTAATGTGTTAGCAGTACCATCTCGGTCAAAAAATCCAAAGGGCAGTGCCATATGAGCTACTACAAAGAAAATTAATTATATCCTAACCAGGCCCAGCAAAATCCTTTTAATTTTCACCCCCTAATCCAGTCTTAGCATATGTTGTGCGTTGCTCCAAAAGGAATATAAAATATTCTTGCTTTTATGAATTTTGCCTGAAACTTCCAGATACCCACACAGCATCACACAGAAGACAAGAATATTGCTTTTCTCATGGCACCTCTTCTCTTTCTGGGGAAAGGTTATTCTTCCCTTTATTGAAGTGCCTTTTTTTAAGGGGGGCGCTGTAGTTATTTCTCACGTTGAAACAGCCAGCAGATGAATTGTACTGCCTCTCTGAGACTGGTGTTTCACATTTTAATATCTTTCTCCAGGGATGTGAAGGACATCAGGAGAACGGGGAACTCTTGTATCCTTCCAGAAATCAGAACAACTGTCATCTCCTGGTAGGCAGTGCCTGACCTCCCTGCCAGCTGAACTGGAGGGCAGACCTCCCCTTGACATGCATGAGCAGGATGGGACTCTCAAGAGCCAGCACAGCCTTAGAGTTGTCATCCCACAGGACACAAAATTTTCCAAAGGTCACTGGAGGTTTCTGAGGCATGCATTTTGCACAAAGCCATGTCACATCAGATCCCTGTTGCTAGGGAAGTTATACCACACTGCGCATGGAGCCTACAACTGCTGGAAATTTCTTTCAGCTCGATGTGATTCACAGGCATGAGGACTAATAAGAACATACTGTATTATTAAAAATATCAGCTTGACACGGCTCAGCAGGTGCCTGTAGCAAGTGTACCTCGGAAACAGGGGAAAAGCCTGACACCATTAACTCTCTGCATCTGAGCCTTCTTTCTTATCTGTGGAGAGAGGCAGGGAAATTACATGAGGTTGAGATTTTAATGAGAAGAAGTAAGGACTAATGAAATGCTAATGAGATCAATATAATCCAGTGTGTCACTGCAGACTCTCAGTCCTCCCAAGCCTGGTAAACAAAATAGCAACTATTAATTTGCTTGAAGTGAATTCAAGAATTTAACAGTGGAGTTTAGAAAGCATTGAAAATACCCCCTGCATTCAGCAGTCACACTGAATCTTTGGGGTTTTGAGGTATTTCCTGAAGGTGGAAGTAGAGACTCAATTTTCCACCTGCCATGAACTTGCTAAGATGGTTTCAGACTCAGCCAGTTTCCACACAGGGATAAGCACGGGACCAGGTGGTTTCCTCATGGTTTCTACTCAGGTAACAGCTTTGTTAGGAAGGAGATCTGACAGAAAACTGGGAATGGATCATATGTTTTCATGCAAAGCACCAGTTTTGGAAAAGGAGGTTGCTTTAAGTGCTGGTACTGGGGGATGCTGGCTGGCTGCAAAACAAGGGCTTTTGCTTTGTGTCCGTCCAGCTCATCCCCCTGCTTAAGGCCCAGCAATCCCCAGCCTACATGGAATTTTCAGACAAGAGTCTTTTCCTTCTAGAGTGACATAGCTTTGGGCCCCAACAGCCTGTGTCATAAGACTGGAGAGCTAAGAAAGGCAGAAGTGGGTTGAAACTATTTTTAAAGCTCCGTGATCCAAAGACGATCTTTGTCTTATACAAGAGAGAACAAGTTTCAAGCTGTTCTGTTTTGCTTTGGGGCTCTTTTGCAGCCTTCAGTAGCCCACACTGCTCTGCAGGGATTAGTGGGACATGGGACCATGGCTGCCACTCATCCCCTTTTAGCGAAAGGACTTGACTCCACTGAATAATAATTTAACTCAGATCTCTCCAAGTACAAAAACATCCGAAGGCACTACAGGATACGTCCAAAATTACTCCTCAAGTTGTATCAGCTGATTTCTTTATTCACAGCTCCTAAAAAACCCCACTTCTATATGAACTGGACTTCAAGTCAGGTTTCAATATTACTGTCCATCACAGCTACATTTGAAGTTTGGGGCCTTATTATAAAGGACTTGTAACTAGTTCTTACCTGGGTGATAATTCTTGCCCTAGCAGCTACCAAGACTACCCTAACTGACTAACTTTCATTTGGATCCTCCATTTATAGCATCAAATTATGAATTCCAAATACTTGTTCCAGACAAATTGCTTCTTTTCCACAGGGAGAAGAAAAATGCAAAGAGAGAAAATAAAAGCAATCACTCAGCGCATCTTCAAAAATATTTCGCCTTGACTCCATCTTGTTCTAGATTTTAATTTTGGTTCTTCCAAGAGAGAAGTCTCTTGCCCTTTCAACACATCTTTTCAATTACACATATATCACAATAATTTAGCATATATTTCTCTAATCTTTGATTAATGCCTTACCTTTCACTTAAATATCTATTAACATGAAACCATCACAGTAATTTTGCTTGAATTCTCACATCACTGAAGTACTGTTAATGAAAACAAGATTAGCATTTGAAGCTTTCAAGAGATGATTGCTGTAGTGTTTGGATTCTCTCCTGACAAGATAGACTCTCTAATTCTTTCAAGTGAGAGAAAAAGTATAATTACCTTGCAAGCAGACTGCTACACTTTCTGAAGTACGGAATCTTACATGAAGTTAAATGCACAATTCACAAGACAGGGATTCAGCATTTGGGTGAAGAGTGTACTCAGGTCATTGTTGGACATGCTGACCAGCCCTGTCTGATGTGCTCACCAGCACTACTTTATTATTTTTTCTTTTTTTTCCCCAGCAGATAAGTATGTTTCCATCAAGCCCTTGTCTCGTCTCCGTGTTTTAAAGAGTCTGGGACAGGAATTACCTTTTGTGGAAACACAAGTAACAACACATCTTACCTTCTAAAATTCCTCTTTTGAAACAATTTTCACCTTGAGTTACGAAGTACCGCATGCAGATTACATTCATTCTAAAATGTTCTTTTCAAAAAATTTGTCCTCTATATGGCTTCATAGATTTAGTTACCTGCTGTATTAAAAATAAGTTTCAAGTGACAGAATTTTGTGACTGATGGTGCATTTGTGTTTATAGCAAACACTTTCAAGATCCACTGGAAACCTTAAAGATAGCCCTGAGATTGGCAGAAAATTACATTCCCAAAGTCCCTCTACCTTTGTTGTCACTTTTGTAAAATGAGAACAGTACTGGCTTGACAGAACTTCCATGAAAGACTTGAGTTCATCAGTATTTGTAAAACTAGTCAGGACTCCAAAGTGAAGTAGACTTAAAATACTGTTACCTTAAGAAAAGTTGATTTTTCTTGTGTCTTTCCAACATTGTCTAAGAACTAGAACAATGCAGTTTTAATCCTGAAAGACAATTTGTGCAGAGTATTTTTTCATGACCGTGAGCTGCATTAGCACCTCTATCCCTTCCCTCATGAGTCGTGTGGTCTACCTTGACACATAGCTAAGGGTTGACATCAGCTGCCCTAGATGTGCAAAAACAGAGATGAGGAATTCACAGGGAGCCATGTGCTGCTGCTTCTGGCAGTGCAGTATCTGCATGAAGGAGCTCAGATGCTTTTGCTTTGGATACAAATTGGGTCAGCTGCTGATGTTGTCCCCTGGTACCACTGCGAGGCTTTGCTGCTGCTGCTGCTCCCTCCTGCTGTGTAGATTCATCTCTTTCAGACATCAGTGGGGGAGGACTGCTGTCTCCAGCAGAGAAAAGGTCGTCCTTATCCAACTCTTGCCCTCACTCTAGTTGCCACTGACCCTGATTTTTGGCTAAGTGTTAATGAGGACTGACCTGTGCTTTCTGTAGGGCAGGGTCTGATATTCATAGAGTGTGTGTGCTATCCCTGTGCTTAGCCTAGTTCAGTCGATTATGTCATGTATTTACATGGCTTCGCCACTTCTCCTTCCACTGTTTAATTAAATGAAAATGACTTGGGGTTCAGTTTGTCCTCTGTACAATCTGACTTGTATCAGGCAGTTAAAGAGCACTACTCTTGTTTGCTGAAGCTGTCTTTGTCCAGTGTTAATTAGGATGTCCACTTCCCAGGACCACCATTGTAGTCCTTGGCCTGAATACTCTTGTGCATGTTTCTTACCAAAATAATGTGAATAGTTCTACTGAAGCAAAAGGTTAAGTTACACAAGATTATAATACAGTATTTGGGCTCTTTATAGATTATTAGAATGGTGTCTCAGAGGATTAGGACATCACTTAACTCCTCAGTTTGCTCATCTATACCTCATATCTCATTTTACTAGTTTGTTAATCAGTGTCCATCTTACGTTATCAACTTCTCAGTACTATCTTGGCAGTATTATAAGAAGCTCTATGCAATGCAAATAAAATGTATAGGTCTTTAAATAGCATCACCTGTATCTTGGATGTTTAGTGGAAAGTTAGATACTATAATAAGAAAAGCACCAGTTTAAATTTGCCAATGATTCCACCAGTTTTAAAACTGAAATAGTGTCCTTTCCTCCAAGATTACACCTGGCATGTGCAGAGTGGGGTATTAAGGCAACTTCCCAAAATGATTGGTTAAAGAAAGTATAAAGGCAGAGAATGAAAGAAAGCAGTTTGAGAAGAAATTGGCAAAGACAAAATGAAGAAAAAAAGGCAATTTAGAAAGCAAACTTCAGTCTAGTTCAACTTTAGTTAAAGGGGAAATAGGGGAAATATACAATACAATACTCATACAGACTTTTGTTAGATCAAAGGCCTACATTTAAGGCCTTATTTGTTTAAGGCATTGTTTATTTTCTAAGGTACTCTGCAGCAGATGAAAAGAGAGAGCTACCATTCCAGTGCAGATCATACATCTATGAAATGTATAAAATATCAATGTATAAAATCTCACCCTTTTCATATCTTTTTCTCTGTCCCCTTCCATCAATGGATCAAAAAGTATGTTCCAGGTTTTGTTACTCTTACAGGCTTCTTCTTGTAAGGATTTCTCAGATTATTCTTATGACAAATATTCATATAGGGCACACCAGGGCTGAACTGGGGAAGAACCAGATGTGAAAGGCACTACTGGGGATTCGTTACTTTTTCAGAAGGGTGGTGGATATAGCGGGTATTTATGACAAAGATTAACATCCAGGTATACTCTTTACAAAATATTTTCCCCAAGAAGGTTTTTTTTCAGTTTCCAGTCCATTAACATTCCAAAATGTGAATGTTTTCACAAAACCTCTGGTATCTTCTTATTTGATCATTTTTGCATCAGACTTCACTCAGAAAAATGTTACAGTCAGTAAGAAAATGGATTCACAGATCACCTTGCCTGGCTTGGACAACATGGAAGGAGAAACCAACCACTGGAGATGAAACTCAGAGCTCACACCCCAAGAGGTACAGCAGCCTTTAAACTACCTTCACAGCCTTCCAGTCAGGGGATGCTCCATGAGTATCTGGCATCATCTACATAAAGCCTAAGGAATCAAGTGCGGCCTAAGATTCACTGGTTGTCTAAAGAAGTCCTCAGCACAGGTGCTTCATCCTTGCCAAACTCCTGGCTCCCAGGCTACAGTAGAAGAGTCTTGCATTTCCCTTACCTTGTGCTGGAAGATTTGTTTCCCAGCAGAGTCTCTCCACAACTGCTGGGGCCCCACAGGTGTTTCTCTTTGGATTAAAGACACTGAATCTAACCTGGAAGAACATTCAAGTGCCTGAATGTTTACCAAGAGGTGTGCCTCTAGCTGGAGGTGAGACCGGCAAGTGCCAGCTCATGCCAGCACCACTTTTACCTATGATGCAAAATTATGGAAGGGTACTGATTTGCTGAAAATTCATGGAAACTTGGTCTTCCAATCAGTTGCAGTAGTAAATAAGACAGGACTTGGCACTATTCTGCAATTGCAGGACTCTTCAAGCCTCAGCTACTCCTCCCATGAGAGCCCAAAGCACAGCAGATGCCTCCCTTTGAGCAGAGCTGAGCAGTGAGGGTGGCAGGATGGAAGAAGAAACAGTCCTGTGTGATTTGGCAGTGACATAAATGGCTAGCACTAGCTCATGTTGCACATTTAAATTGCTTTCTCCCCTGACATTCTTTCTACTTTTAAATGTTTTAATTTCCTATCATCTTTACACAGCCACATGTGGGCAAGTAAACAGATTGTTCTGAATCAAACAGCTGTGCTGACTTACTGCACTATTTAAAACAGAGCTTGAACATGTTCTTGAATAAACACAGGGACTGGATGTACCAGCAGATAGAAACAATCTCCCTTCAAACTGAAACATCCACAAGAGGCCTGGCCAGCAAGCAGGGTGGTTTGTGAAGGTTTGCCTCATCCTGGGTCAGGAGTGCCTCAGCTGCACATGGCAAGGGGCCTGGGAGCAGCCAGACCCCTTCCCAGCAGGAGGATGCCCAGCGCCCTCCTTGCAGCACTGCTGACCATCTCCCACCAGCCACAGGCAGAATCAGGTGCTGCAGCAGGTCATGGCTCTCCAGGCAGATGGTTTCCAGAGGCTGGATCCTCCATTTTTGTCCCCTTTCCCCACTCTTGTTCTGCCCTGTTTCCTTGGCAAGGAAATGAACATTTTCTTGTCTGGAACCTGTGCTATCAGCCAGAGCATAAGCAACCCATAACAGAAGATAAAATGAACACTTTACAGACTGGAGTTCCCAAGTTCTTCCAATAATTTATACACCACAACTGAAGCCAGAGCAAATTAAAGGATTTGGGGAAATGTCCTAAACCACAGAGCAGGTAAAACTGGTTCTGAACTTAGGGTCTCCTGGTGGTCAAGGTCACCTGACTGTTTACATAGCAATTCTGTCTTTTCCTGATTTAAGCTACGGCCTCAAACATATTGTATTTCTATTAATTTTTCTTTCTGCTTGTAAGGCATTTCATGGACCCTGTGTTTATTAAATGAAAAGCATGAGAAAGGTGGAAAGCCTTTATCTACCCCATTGTGAACTGGTGTGGAAAAAATACACTTAAGAAATAAGTCTGTAGAGGAAACCAAAGGAGGTTACGGTCAAGATCAAGTAATATTTTTTCTTAGTTTGATTTTTTTTGTAATTTTTGAGCTTACTTTCCTTTGCAATTTTTACATCTGAGCTTGAACCTTCTAAAATTTCCCTGAATTTCCATATCATACTTCACTGAATATTTCTGCAAGGTGCCAAGCAACAATATTACAATTGTATTTCTAATTATCTAATGTTACATGAGAAGTCTCCTGCCTGTACTTACCTCTGCACTGTGTCCTGACTGCTCCTGACATGAAACAATATTAAGAGAAAAGCCCAGTTAGCTTTCCTGATAAGTAAACTGCACTTAAAAATCAATTTTCAGGTTCCCCTGTATCTATTCATAGGCTAACAAGTCAGGGATTTTAAAAACAAACTGGTCTGCAATAAAAATATACATATGTATGTGTAGCTGTTTCTGCAAGGAACTGCCCAGGAATGATCTGTTCAGAAAATTGTGTACTACTGAGATAAAGCATTGAGGATAAATACTTATGGTGACCTAACCCAACAAGGTTAGGTAGGAAGAAAACTTTAAAAAAAAAAAAAAAAAAAAAAGCAAGCAAGAAAAAAGGAAACAGGTGGCTTGTTCCAGGCTTGCCAAGAACATTTTGCAGCCTTGAGAACATCCACTCCCTTGCTTGACTGAATGTTGTTTGTCTCATCCACAGAGTGATTTCTTCTCTTTCCTACAACTTCCTTCTGCTGCCAGCAAATAACCTGCTCTCTTCTCATTTTATCTCTTCCCTGGGGATAGGCCTTACCATTTGATTCTCCACGTTTCCTCTTGTCAATTCTTCCTGATTTGCTGATGCCAAGTGCTGATAGATGATTCTCCTTTCACCTTCTCCATCCTCCTCATTCTTCAACCAAATAAGTCAACACTTTTCACTTTGGGGTTGAAAATGCTGCTATTTCTGTGTGATTTATTTATAGTGCTGGTGAACACATGTGCTCAGGGCAATCATGAGCAGAGGTATGGTCTTCCTCAGCTCACCTGTCATCCTCCTTCATCACTGAAAACCAGTCCAGCATTTACAGAAAAAAATATACTTTCTTTTTACTTTAGTATGAGAACAAATGAGGTCCTGAGTCTTCAGCTACTCCTGTGACTTTAATAAAAGCAGGATACTGGTCCTCACTCCTTATCCATGCTTTAGAAATCCAAATAATTCTAAATAGGAATATTATAGTGAATTACAGCATTGACAGATATATTTACACTTTTTCTTGCTCAGTACAGAACCACATATTCCCTGAAATTCTTATGTTCTCCAAGAATTACATCCATAAAATCTCTACCATACTTCATCAATACATAAATAGTGCTTTCATATATCTTTGTATGTCTTGAACATAAACAAACATGCATGCCCCAGACAACATTGTACAGTGGGGTCAGTGCATCCAGGATACAGTAAACCCCAAGACATTTGTGCTATTCATTTCTGCATGTGCAGTCTCTGTCCATTTGGGATTTCCAGATGTCTGGAGTCTGGCCAAAGCTACTCCTCCACCAAGGCTTCTGGACATCTGGAAATTCCAGACACATGGCCAAAGCCCATTTTTTATATGGACAGTATTTCTGGGGTGAAAAGGAGAACTTATGCAGAAACCCAGATGTATTTGTGTAACTTACTGAGAAACCCTAGACAAGGTGATCATGCTCAATGTAATGAAAAAGAGCATTAAAGAAAGTCAGCTATCTCCTACTGGAAGATAACAGGAGATGAGTGCCAAATTCCTCTTTGAACCTCTCAAATCCTGCTTCATATCTCATTTTGCCTTGGGTTTGTTACATCTCCTTTAATTCCATCTATACAGGCACTCTCAGTAACTTCTTTGCTCTCCTATTCACTGCGAAAACATTTCTGAGTACCACATTATACAGTGCTCTTTCAGGCTCCCATCTTTACTTCTCTCAGCATGTTCAGCACTAGTCCAGGTCTGTCGGCTTTTTCTTCTACATGGCTCCATAACTAGTTCTTCTCAAGGCACTTGTGGGCTATTTTTCCTGGCACACCACTCTCTGAGTCAAATGTGCTCATACCTTTCTAGCACTGCCATATAAATACTTGATACGAGTTGCGTGTTGCTTTATGAAACTTCAATCCATTAGGCAGTTGTTTCAAAACAAGACTAGGCCTACATAACTCCTGGAGTTATTTTCTAGAAATAATAAGCACATTGTGAACAGAGTTTAGTTCATTTTAAAAACAGTGTGGTCAAAGGGAACATTCGTGCTCAGAATATTTGTAATGACTGAATATGCATGAACGCTTTGGTATTTCTGTGGGGTGAATCTAAGTCCTGATTAATAGATGTAACTTTCATGGTCAGAATGATAAATTAGAGAGTATTATTGCAGAGAAAACAATTAGGAAAAAAAAAAAAAAAAGAAGGACCTATGGGGAGAACATTTACATCCTAGAATCATCAATAGAATAACAGAATGCTGGGTGTGATTTTTTGGTCAAGTGGCTAGCAGTTAATTTGGTATACTTGACCTGTAAATTAAAAATTAATCAGGGATATAAAACCACACAAATAATTAGGAAGAAAATATGTAGCTAGGTAAAATGTAAGTGATATCAGGTTTGGGAAAGTGAGAATTATTTCAGATTACAATCTTGTTAAGACTCACACCTGGAATTAATGCCAGGAGTTAGTTACATTTCCTGCACTGAGGCAGGCAATCTTCTCAAATAGTGAATTTTGTTGCTAGTAGGTTGGTAATCTGTGGTGAAATTTTCTTTATTTGTGAATAGTAGTTATTAACACTTCCCTAATTCTTGTCAGGAGTTTTCCTCTCCTAGAGTGTTCCATCTTTTAATATCCATATTATTTCTGGTAGGACCCCATTGTTTTTTTCCAGGCTGCTTTCAGTAATCCAACAATTTCAAGGCCTAAGAATTGAGTCACAACAGCTATAGACAATTCAAGTAAACCCATTGCATGTTCATGTTGGCAAAGGGGACTGTCTGACAACAAATAAGTTCTATAATCGAAACATATTTTAGGGAATCTTAAAGGTGTCTTAATTTTACAAAACCAGATAAAAATCCTTTTGATGCATTACTTGAAGCTACATCAGATCCTGGAAAACTTAGTGAACTCCTAGATTTTTTTTTTTTTCTCAATGACCAATGTGTGTTTTCAAGCCTTTATATACTTGATAAGTATGTTAAGGAAGTAGCTTGAAACTTGAGTTTTACCCCATGAAATAAAAATTAAATTACAACAAAATTAGATCATGCCAAAACACAACCAGAATATGTTCTGTGTATGGTTTAGGGTTCACTTATTAATTTTTAGATAAAAGTGAATGTATCTATATAAATGCATTTAAAATAATATTAAAGCATTTTAACTAAAAGCAAAGGAGTATACATAAAATGGTCTGTCCCCTGATTCTGTGTTGTTGGATTTGGGGCTTTTGGCTTGTAAGTTTGTTTTTTTTTTTTGCACAGATTCGTTCTTAAAGGCCGTTTTTGCATTTACTCCCTCTGATAACTGTAATACTGGCCTTAAAATGTGTGCTTGATATCTTCAGCAGAAGGTAGCATTGAAATGCAAAATATTTGTGTTAATAAGTAGGCACCATTCATTACTGGTATAATCATTATACTCTAAGCAAATGGGCATTGAGGTTCAAGTTTTTATAATATGAAGACAGAAAGGAAAGGGATTTTGAAGAAAGTTAATCTTTTTATAAGATCAGCTAGAAAACAGCTGATGAGTTCATGAAAATAATGGATTTCAAATTACTTTTCGAAAGGATTTCAGATGGTTTGAAATGTTTAAAAGGGGGGAGTAATCTACAATATCCAAGAATTCTTGTAATCTGTACTTTAATGTGTAATATCTGCTCTAACCCAAACATTACCCTGCCAGAATCTGACTAGTCATTGTATAAAAATTAGTATCTTGAAAACACTAAGTGCTATGAGAAATCAAGTAATATTACATTTTGAGGGATAAAATCTTCAGAACGACAAAAATTTCTCTCCAGATCTTTACTAAATGACACACTTGACCATGTTAGGAAAGGAAAGACAATAATTGTGCCTGCATAATGCTAGTAAAGTAATATGAGCTCCTTTATGGAAGCTCTCATTTTTTAGGAATCACAAGCCTCCTTCTCAAGCTATAGCTAAAATCCCATGTCCTGCTAATCTGTATTTGCTTGAGAAAGCAAATGGGACTGTTAGAATGAGTAAGACATCACTGGGCCCAGTATTTTTTGACTGATTATAAGATTTTAAAACTCAGTTTGAATGGTGTTTCACTGTAACACACAGGTTGCAGAAGTGAAATGCATCTTCTATCCATTTCTCAATGAAAAATTGTTCCACGTGAAAAGCAATTTTATTTCTATTTAGAGCGAAAAGTAGAGATCAGATGGAAAACAACTTAATTGCTTGTTTGAGAAAGCCCAGTTGCCACATTTGGTTGTTAGTTGTAGGGCAAAGATGAACTTTTAATTGCAATTCTTGACGTGTAAACTTGTAATTTTATTTTCTGCAGAAGCGCACAGAACCTATATAACAAAGGAGAAGTCTAACCTGTTTTCTTACAGATGCTGAAATTTACTTCTAAAAACCTTTTCCTGAAGGCCATATCTTGTCTTCAACCAGGTTCAGCCAGTTTGAAATGTTTCCTCCCAAACTGCCTCTCTTTGCAGTTCTGTCACATTTGTCTCTGAAAAACGTCATGGGGTTGACAATGGAAGACCATATTTCTTCTTGTTTGTTCTGCTGAGTGATTTTGGTCATGCCATTTGGAAGCAAAATGCTTCTTCTTTCCTTATAATTCTTTTATCTTGTATAATTTCTCGACTTTTATCTTTGGGTACATCTACACAAAACAGTGCAGTGCCTGGGGAGTGTATCCAAGCTACCTTGGGCACCAAGAGCAGTGCACATTAGCACAGCATCCTGTCTAGGTTAATTAACCTGGCCAAGAGGACTTGTAAGTGGAGCATCACAGTCAAGTCCACTGCCACAATTAGTTCCTGGCAAGGGCTGATGAGGACTGAAAATAGTTGTCTGAGAGGGATACTGGAAGAACAAGTGTGTTCACAACACTCAGCTGAGATTATGAAAATCAAATCGCAGAATCACAGAAAATGCTGAGTTGGAAGGGACAAACAAGGATTATTGAGTCCAGCTCCTGGCCCTGCACAGCACCATCACCAAGAATCACCTCATATGCTTGAGAATATTGTCCAAATTCTTCTTGAACTGTGCCAGGCTTGGTGCTGTGACCATTTCCCTGGGGGGTCTGTTCCTGTGCCTGACCACCTGACCACATAAACCTCCTCTGACACAACTTCAGGTCATTCTCTCAAATTTTATAATCTGTGAAAAATACCAGCATCAGAGACTGTTCACATTTGGTCAGAGATCGTCTCTAAAGGATGCTTTTGTGTATAACAAATGCAAGTCTTTAGTTGTTAATGGTGACTGCAGTGATGGTGTTGCTTTTGAAATCAAAAGGTCCCAGGATGTCACTTCTGTGGGGCTACTCTTTTGGCTAATCTATCTCTTGCTGCTCCAAGGAGAGAAGGAAACAAACAAGTCTTTAATGGTATCTTGTAGATCTCGCAGCACCTTCAGTGAGTACCCAATTTTCTATTTTCAATTTTGTACAGCACAAGAAATTTCTCTTCCCTTGTTTCCTTGAAAAGGTTGTTGGCCACTTGTAGTGATGAGCAGTACACTTAAGTCTGCAAATATTTGACTGCATTACATTTCTTTGTTAAAGCCACCTCTAGTGTGGCTGCATGATGAGAAGCTATCTGTCCTCAGGAAGAAAGCAGTGTTCATGATATGTCTGTTTTTCAGAATTCACCTTGCTAAGACACACATTAGTGCTAAAGTGCTTGGATTGTTAAAAGTGAAAGCAGACAGGTACAACAAGAAGGTAGGAAAGTGCTTGCTGAACTTTATGTTAATATTTCCTTTCTTGACACTTAGAGCAGTGCGATTATTCTATTGCTTTGAGAATGACAGGGAGTTTGACTCAGACACTTAAAGTCAAATATTCTCTTTGACTTGTCTAAAATTTGTTTAGGTGGAAATATAGCTTTTTTAATGCCTGATTTCAATTTCTTATGCATAAAAACATTGTAAACAGTCCAACTTCAATCTGGAAGAAATTCAAAGTATAAAAACTCACCCCAAAAAGACAAGAACTTTGTTCAATCTTTTAAAAATATTCTTAGTCTCTGTAATGGCCGATAGGATGACACATGCAGCTGAAATTAGCCTGTAGACTCAGATTCATAATGTGCCCATACTGTTATGAATGTATACAAATAAAACTAATTCAATGGCTTTGGAACAAGAAATGGAATAATAAAAACTAAAATATTCAGGTTATGTGAAAATCCTGTATGCAAGATCAACTCCTGAAACATTTTTGGTCTAATGGATAAAGTTATGGAAGTACATCTTTGCTGATAACACGTTGAAAACAGAAATCTTCCTTCACAAATATCTGTATGTATTGCTCCAACTCAAGACTTCAAACAAGTGCAAAAGTAATTACTTTATATTAAAAACCCAATTATTTCTCATTAGGATGTTTGAATACTCAAGAGTTGTAAAGATGCTTTTGCAGCAAAGATAGGACACTAAATAAAGTGTGGTGGTGTTTACTGCCAGTATGTCTATTAAACAAACTTCCATTTGCAGTAGGGCCACTGTAAGTTTCAGCTAAAATAGAATGTAATTAATGGAAGTTTGTTAATTAGGGCTTTATTTGTCTTACAGCATTTATTCTTAAACAAATTACAATATCTGTACCTTTCAGTGGCATTGGCTGGATTGGAATTGTTATGCAGGGGGCATGGGTTAGCTGCAATTTTGTTTACATCAAAATTATATCTAGTGAGAACTTGGTTTGAAGCTGACCAGGACCTTAGAAATAGTGTTATAAGCAACCTATGGATCTCTGTTCCAATGACCTGGTCAGGTCAAATCTAGAACAGACAGGCAGGACCATGCAAGGTGAGCTGTTTACTTTGTCATATTACAGGCAACTGCAGCTCCTGATTTGTTTACTTGTTGGGGATCAGACCTGGTGTGCCCTGGGAAGCTCTCAGAGCATTAATACTGGGCTTCAAAATCATGTAATAGATACTGTTTAGGAAAAATTACCTGTTAAATATTTCCTGTAGCTCCCAGAAGTGTTTTCGAAATTGGCTTGCAGTTATAGTGTAGCTATGAAATACTGTCCAGAAGGTGAGTCAGCAGCATATGCATTTACAGATAATTTTTGAATGAACACAGCTATATGGCTTAGTGATTCATTGCCACAGTAGTTCAAACATTTATGTTGCCTAATCAGATGAACTCAAGATGAAGGCAAATGCCTCGCATTATAAATGGATTTGTTATCAGAAATATTTAGCAGGATCATAAAAAAGGCTCTAGAAATTTTCTTCCAGCTGTTTAAATATTTATCTAGCATTTCTTTTTAACTCTGGTGCAAATCTTTGTCATCCATATATTTATTCAGTCTTTTGTAGATTTGACACAGAACAAAATATCCTGAATAAATAAAGGATAAGAACAAGCAAGATACCTGACAATGCTGGTGGGTTGGCAGCAGCTCCACTAACCACTGCTGGTCTTGAGCATCATGAGATTGCTGTAGCTAAGCAAGACAGCAGTTTTATCTATGTGAATTACGCAACTCATGGAAACTCTGGGCTCTGAAAGCAGATGTCTCTGCTAAATGCTTTAAACCCAGTAGTCATCTGTCCTGGATGGAGTCTTATGGTTTAGTCAAAGTAAAGGTGGACATCACATTCCAGACATCTGGGAAAGTGGGTAGAGGGTCAGAAATGTCCTCATGGAGGCTTCAGCAGAGCCAAAGTTTGTTTGTGCAGGGGAAGCTTTGTGTTCAATAGTGGTATAACCACTGGGTGACACGGGCTAATAGTGAGGCAGTAGATGTGATGTGTAAAATGTAAGTAAGTGTTCTACAAAACTAAGGAGAGGAAATGTAGCAAGACTGCACTACAACGAGTTAGGGGGAAGGAGGATGAAGAAGACTGTAGTAGTTATAGTGAAAAGGAGGGAGGGAGGGAGGGAGGAAAGAGAACAAAGAAGTGTAAATGATGAGAAAGAAGAAAACACCAAAACTAGGGAGACAGACATTTTCATTTAATTTGATGTAATATAGACTAAGACAATTCTTTTTATTTTCTATTTATTTACCGACACTCTGGATCCATCACCTGAATCAATATAATTCATAGCTCTAATTTTCAAAAGGATCTTTGACATATAATTCACTCAGGATCACTCTGAATCTGATCAATTGAGAAAAAAACTATACTAGCTCTCATGGACTTTTGGGAATAGTTTTCATAGACCATGTGTTGGCTGTGTGGCTAAGCTGGATTTATGCAAGGGAAGAGACTGAAAAAGGCAGCAAAAGATTGAAGAAAAACAAGAGAGCAGATAGATTAGTCCTGGGGAGGCTGCACAAGCAAAACCAGTTGGTGTGCTTCTTGTTAATCCAAGATGATTCCTGAAAGGTATCAGGATTAGAAGATTAACAAAGCTGCTAGCCAGCCTGCTGTTACAGCTCCGCTCAGGAGTGAAATCCCTCATCAAATCATAACATTTAGAAAAGCTCCTAGAATTTATCTTCTGTCTGTAACATTTGGACACTGATTAAACAGGATCATCAGACAGGATCATCAGTATCCTGTTATACAGAGCAGTATTTTAAAAAATTAAATTACTTCTATTCACAATAGATGAACTTGTGATGCTGGCTGCCCAAATAAGCACTATTGAAGAGCCTAGGACAGACACATGGTCTCCAGCATCTACATCTGAAATACTGTATTACCAATGAGAATGGAAATAGCTTTGTAATGTATTCCTAGTAAGTGTCAAAAAGGTAATATGCACCTGGAATGTGGCTAGCACAGGTCCTTCCCGTGGGAACATTTTGCTATGTTTCATAAACAAGATAAAGTTTGGATGTTTTGCAAACAACTTCTCCGGATTGGGTCAGTTCGGGCTTGGCCAATTGGGCCTAGGGGGAGGTCTCGGGCTGACCAATCTGGGGCACCTCTGTAAACTCTATATATATGGAATTCAAAACAATAAAGCACTCTTCTCTCTTTCCTTGTCTGAGACCTTGGGTCATTCCTCAGCTAGCCGCTCAACAGCAACACTGGAAATATATTTTCTTTTACTAATTATGTATAAAACACAACGGTCATTGCACAGGTGCACAAGAGATGATTGTTAAGATTGTTTTTAATAACATGTATGTCAGGGGTTTTGGGGGAAGTAGATCCCTTCTGTCTGTGTTTCAGACCAGAATCCACAGTGCACATCCAACTGTCATAGAATTATTTCTCTTCACCCCTGCCATCTGTTTGATGTTCTGCAATGATCATTCTATGTGTGTGCACACAGGTGTGGAAGGACCTTCTGGTCACACCCTTAGCTTACTGGATTCAGTCAGAAGCTTTCAATGCACATTTGTAAGAGGAAGCTGAAGGTGGAGGAAAGTTCACTAGCTCTGGGAGCCATTTGGAATCTGCTTTGTTTGACAGGTCTCTTATACCACTTTTTAAAAATGTGTTGTCTTTTTTCTTTTTTTTTCTCCTTTTTATTCAATTTTTCATGGACTGATGGAAGAAGAAAAGGTCTTACTATGAATAAATGAAGACTGTCTTCAGTTGCTACACGGTGCAAATTTTGCATTTTTAAAGTTTTGTGTGAGCTTCCAGGAACTCCAGCCTACAATCAAACTTGCTCTGCATGTGACTTCTTCCCAGGCTTGGATGATATGGACACAGACTTCCCATGTTTCTGATGTGAGTGCCCAGGGGTAGTGTGAATTGTCTTGGTTTAGAGTTTCCTTCTGGGAGTTTCCTTCTGGGATGGCTTAAGCAGTTGCCTTAGGATTTCATGCACACAGTTCTGTGACTGGAATTTAACAGCCAACTGGTTGCACATTTAAATGCGCAGCGTAATTAATTCAGCCTACAGTTTGTAATTTACATTTCTGTACAATCAGGTGCAGAGGACTACAGTACCATTCTCAGTGGAGTAAAGTATACTAGATTAAGTTTGTATGGAAACGTATTGCTAAGTATGAAAACCATGGAATTTTTCCTGTGCCAAGAGACACAATGTCACCTCTTCTGCCCCCCTGTGCTCTTGGGAATTTATCTGCTGATGTGGCACAGGTTGAACCAAGACTATTTCTATTATACATGCTAGTAACTGGAACTGATGGGAAAACAAGAGGACTTTTTGTGTTACACTTTAACTTCGTTTTGAAGAAAACCCAAGCTGAAAATTATCCAAAGGCTAACACTTCTCAGCATAAGCTTTCATGCCAATGTTTTGTTTTCTAACTAAATTCCAAAGTCTTCTAGGGAAGCACAAACTGTTGGCTCATTTTCAGTGAGGTGTGATTTGTCCCTGCATTTGAGACCAGTGCACATGAAATAGTTAATGAAATTTGTTACATCATGTCTTTAAAATCTGGTGTCAAGGAATTGAGCAAAATAGTAAATTTGAGCATATGATCCTCTGCATTTGCACATATGTAAGTGGTCTTACTTAAGGTTTTGTTCACCTGTATGAATAAAATTATGTTTAGGCCACACCCCATTGAATGATTCGATTTTTATGGCACATTGATGATTTTAGTTAGATATAATTAACATTTTAATAAAAAAAACTTGAGAGAAAATCCAAAGCCTGAGCTGAAACTCATCCTTTTTTGTGCTTATTCTGGCAGATGTGGAGAAGTCATTTAAAAAAAATTATCTGAACGTGAACAATAATTGGCCAAAACTTTTGTACAACATAAATCTCAGTGAAAGCAATAATTTCTGCATGCCTGTATATTTCTGATGTTTCCTAGAACATATGCCTTATGTGGATATACTATTTTTGTCTTAAGCACTTCATGGGTATTGATCTTTAATAATTAAAGTTCACCCAATGATTTACACATGGAACACAGCAAAGGATTCAATCAGGGAATTGTCCTTGGAATAGAACAGGTGAAGTTTAAATAGTCCTTGGAATAGAACAAGTGAAGTTTAAAAATTATAGTTTTAATATTTGGTATTCCTTCATGCAGAAATTATTCCAGTACTTCCACTTCCTCCCCCTCTGTTCTTGGCTTATTTCTGTACCATACTGTGAGTGTTAAGTTATTATTGCAATACAAAGCCCCTTCTCAGCACTGCCAAGGGAATTTTCCAGCTAAATGCCACATAACCAGCATATGCAAAATGTAATGAACCCATCTGTGGGTGTAAGTCTGTTCAGTATATCCTAATATTGTCACCCAGACTGTGCTTGGGCATGTATCGCTTGTATGAGAGTTAGCAAGTAGTTCCAAATATTTGCTGAAGAGACATTAAATGACTTTCTCATAGCAAATTCTAGCAAACTGTTACTGGTTTGCAGTGTATTCAAGTTTACCTGTCATTGATTCTTTTCAGAAAGAGGAAAATACTCTGTATTCTGTTAGAGTGTAATTGGATAAGCCCTAATTTATGACTTAGGAAAAGAAAGATTAGCCCACATTATAATGCACAAGACTAGATTCCACTCAATTATGCTGATATAGATCCACTGTAATTCCATTAGTCAATGAATTTTTTCCAAATTAATGCCAAAGTGACTAAAATTTTGAAATGCTTCCCATAATTTCTGTTGTCATTTTGAATGAAAATGCAGAGTCTCTTGGTCTTTTTCTTTCTGCTCAGACAGTTTGTAAAGAGGGACTGAGAGAATGGTTGGCAAAGATGAATGGTACATTTCTACAGGCAAAATTTTTAGATCCCTATACGTGAATGTGGAAATATTGCATTTCCACATTTTTTGACAGGGAAGAGCCAAAAGTCATGCACCAATCCTCTTGCTCTGGAAGACAGACCTGAACAGAGCACTGCAGGCAGCCTTGCCAGGCTGGGGGTGTTCCCAGTGGGCGCAGAGCAGCCTGTCAGCTCTTCAGCTGTTTCCCATTTGTAAATACATATGCTTGGCCCTTTCCAGGTGCAATTATGCAGTATCATCACTACTGTTTCTTACATGGACCTAAAGCTGACCTGGTACAAAAGGCTGCTGATTCCTGGCCTTTTTCCAGACACTCCCTCATTAATTAGATGTTTGCCACATTTTTCTGAAGAAGTTATCCTTCAGTTGCTCTTTTTTTTTTTTTCCTAAATCAAGTATAAGCAATAAAAAATAGGTGAGGTTTTGATTGTGTTTCAGTTATGATGAATAATTCCTTCAGTATGACAAGAGATATAGTCCTGAAAAACTTAAAAGTACTGTTATACACAAAAATGCTATATTGCCTTTATTATGAAGAGTTAAATGACATTCTACTGCCCAAGGAGAAGAATTTGAAAAATGGGGAAATATCTTCTAAGAATACTTTAAATTTAATTATCTTTTAAATATGTATTTTATCAAAGTTTATCTGTTTGGAAGGACTTTTTCAATATCAAGCATGCTTCTGCAATCCATAGCAAAGAGTGTATGTGCACATTTTAGAACTCTCAAGAGCCTTTGCTATGTAGTCAGTATAGCTGGAGCAAAATTAATGTCATGCTTGAAGCTACATGTTTCAGTCTTTCTCAGTTATACATTTTTTGGGGAAAAAATGAGCCTTTTAGAGAGGCTTTTACAGCATATCTAAATTACATCAAATGAATGCTCAGACTGGCTCCTTTCTTCATGGCAATCATGCATTACTTTATCAGGCAGTCATATGAATTTTAACTTCTATTGTTCACTTGTTCACAATTGTCTGAGGTGAGCTCATTTGGAGCTGAGTTTAGAAGTACAATCAGATCAAATTGCTTTGAAAAATCTGCTCAAAACTTTCTGAAATTATTATTGCTGTGGAAACTTGAGGGCAGTCAGTTCGCTTCCTCTCCCATTCTCTGTGTGTCATGAAGGAGAGAAACCTCATTGCCTTACAACCAAAACCATTGGGTCAGAAGCTGTCACTGTGAGATATCAAGCATAGATGTAACACACTTCAAATGGTGGGACTGTGTGTCAGTTCTTGAAACGGATGGACTTGCACATTTTTAATGAAAATGGATGAATTTTATCAGCTACCTCCATCTCCTTATGCTATTTGCATGAATGCTCACACAACCTTCCTCCTTCATGGAAAGAAGGTCCATTTAGAAGTAAAGGTAAAGCCAGTAGGAATAGGTAGGTGCTGCAGGGTGCTCATTTATACAGGTTTCCTAGACTGATCTTTAAAACACGTTTCATCTTCACCTTGAGAGATCTGACATTTGTTAAGACTTCTTCCCATCTTACTGACTTAAATTGAAAATCATTTCAATTTTGAGTGCACTGATACTGATGAAAAGACTCT
Organism: Entomyzon cyanotis; assembly: GCA_024500445.1. NCBI lineage: Eukaryota > Metazoa > Chordata > Aves > Passeriformes > Meliphagidae > Entomyzon > Entomyzon cyanotis. Next base: position 20,550,355 of record JAKEPQ010000871.1, read on the forward strand.
GAAACATAAAGTTCAAACTAAGACAAGGAATGGCATTAGAAATTTACTCTCTATATAAAAATTATACCACTTCAGTTCTATCCATTTGGATCAGACTTAATTTCTGCAACTTTGGGGGTTTTTAGTAAATTCTACTTGTTTTGGTTTTGGAATGGTAAAATGATGTGTTGTTGAGCTTCAAAGATATGCAGCTGTGCCTGTACACAGACCAGACTTTGTAGATAAGAAAATGTTGCCTAAGCAGTGATTTGGAAGATATTTATAATATGCAGAATCAGTTACTGGCATCAGAATTCACTCCCTTTAACTCAGCATGTTTCCTCTGTTATTGTGATTCTTCCTAGGAATCCTGGCTAGCTTTACTCCAGATTGTAAACTAGCTCGGTAATGGGTCAGTGGTCATTCTGCTCACTGACATGGAGCACAGCTGTATTTTGCCAAAGCAGCTGTTGTCACAGATTCAGAATGGCATTGATCTGACATCTGCACCTTAGGAGTTCATGTTTCTGTTCATTTTCTGAAATTAACATTGCAGGGATGCAAATGGAGAGTCCCACGTTCAGACTACTTTCCAAGCAGAAAGCTGATAGATAGCTTAGGGAGTTTTAAGACTTATGGCCTTTTCTAAACATACAATTAGTGTTTCATTGCTGCATATTTAGAATCTCTTTGGAATTTGGAATGTCTCTTATTTGAGCTTTTTTGAGATTTTTTCTTCCAGATGAAAGAAAGGATTGCAAACAGTAAAAATGTGGAAGAAGGGATTTTGGCTTTTATTTGTGAAACATTCAAGTTTTAATTTCTTTTCATTTTAGTTTTCTATCTGAATTATAGTTTGCAAACAGTAAAACAATCAATATTACAGTATGTGCTTGAGCATGAAAGCTGCCTATTTAGGAAATAAAATGGTCCTAACTTGTTACTGACACTAAATCAAAGTAATTGACAGCTTATCTATGAGAGCATCAGAAAGAAAAGCTTCATTGTTTTCAGTCATTAGATAGCAGGGTTTTACATTAATTGTAGCCATTATGACCAAGTGAAATAGAGCAACACAGCAGCATTTTCTGTCTTCATCCTGTGAAACCAGGGCAAAGTTACAGCCACATATGTCTGTGGTAACAGAAGGAAAGCATGTTTCATACCAAAGTATAATGCTTTCACTACAAGACAATTGCAATTATAGAGAAGTTACTCTGACAATCTGGTTGTGCCAGCAATTTTCTACAGTATTAGAGAAGGAATTAGCTGAGAAAAGACAGAAATGCATCCTCGCTCCTTCTCTGTCTTTTCTTGAACTCCTATTAAAATTTTACTATGAAGCAAAGCAGACTGGTGGATTTATAAAACCCACCAGGGATTTTATTTTCCATACCAAACTGTACCACTCTTAATCTCTTCACAGTCTCTGGGACACTGCTGATTGATAAACCTTCACTGATATCAGTCAGTGATGTTTAATGGGGCATGTAGCTGACCAAGTGATCTGTGAATCTCTCCCTCAGTGGTTTCCAGCTGGGAAGAAATTCTTGTCAACCTCAAGCTAGTGTCTCAATTTGCAAATTAATTTCATTTGGACTGCTGTCACACCACATTAGCTCTCTGAACATTTCTGATGGTAGCAAAATACAGATTTGTGGTGTAAAAATTACACGGGAAGATATGGATCTTCTGGTATTCAATGACTCAAGTATAACCATTGAAAAAAAAAAAAATCCCCCAAATTGCCTAATTGGTAGCTTTAGACTCCTAACTCAGGATCTTAAAGCACAGGTCTTTCTGCAAGAAACAGTGGGTGATCTGATTGCCAGCAGTTGCTCTGGTCTGAATCCAGCCGTTGTGGTGAGAAAAGTGGAAGAGCCACTTATCCCTAGTTCACTTAGCATTGCTCCTCTATGGAAAATTACTGCCCATCAGGCTTGGTGGCTGAATTGATTATTTTCTTCTTGCTGTGTGAGCTGCTTCCTGTGTAAACTGCACCTTAATTTGCTTCAATCAAAACAAATTTGCCTAAACAGTTTAATATAATAAGCTTTGCTAACTTGGTTCTTCTTTGTGCAGTTATCACATGAAACTCAGGTCAGGAGATCACAATTCCTGTGGTCAGAATCAGCCAGGTGTGGCAAAAAGGGATGATAGAAAAACTCCCCCTTGGCTGTGATAGAGTATTCAGCTGTCTGCACCAGCAACTGATTATTGTTGGGAGAGAGAATTTTGTGTTCATCCTGCTGGTATACTCCAAAAAAAAGAAACAAACCAAAAACTTTATAAAATGTCACTGAAATCAGCAGACACTACATGTACAACACCTTGGGTGAGGAAGAAGATGCTGTTTTCAGATGAAGATATACCCTTTTTTCACACTTCAACAAGACACTATTACTTATGAGCAGGAGTTTTGCTCAGCTTTTCCATGGAACAGTGTTTAGTTGAATCTCACTCTGTGGTATAAGACTGGAATGAAAATACCACCACTTTCCAAACACAGTGTTTTACCACTTCTTTTTTCCTGTGAAGCTGCCTCCCCCTGTTCTGGCACTTTTCTACTAGTGAAATCATTTTTGTTCTATTTCAAAATTGCTGATGCAATAGGGCAATTGGAAAAACACAGGGCAAGTGATATTTCTCTCACTGAGACCTTTCTTGAAATGTCTGTTGGTTTCTTCTATCACCTCATGGTGCTAAGGAGGATCTGTTTGGAGGTGGAGCCCATGCCAGTGTCATTTAATAGTCTGCAAACATTTTTTTTACCAACTGTCTTGAAAAGACAGAGTAATTTTCCCAGTTTCTTGACCTACCTTATGATGCCAGGTCCCTTGTGTCAGACTTATAGTCATGGTTTACTGTCTTCATTTTACTTCATTCCTTTTCAAGTATCTTCTTCAAGAGTCTTCACACTGCAAGTACTAAAATTCAAGATATACTACCCAAACAAGATCTTTGCTCTGCAACAAATACTGTTGTGGACTTCAAAGCTTCAGCTTATAATAAAGTCAATTTTTCAGACATCTATTTTTGTCTCCAAAGTCATCAGATGGAATAATTTTTGAGGATTTACATGAGACTCCCAAGTGCTTGTTCCTCTCTTCAGCTCCACCTGTAGCTTTGCTTATTTCACTGTGTTACTCCAGGTTTACATATCGGGCTCAAGTGAATTCAATGTCCTTCATTGTATAAAGCCAAACATGCTAAAAAAAAAAAGACGGTAGGTATTATAGTGTGGACAGTCAAGGTTACTAAATGCTCTTTACTTCAAAATGTATGCTCTACATTCTAGGGGAAATGTCCAGTGTGACTAGCACAGGTCTTTCTCGTGAGAACATTTTGCTGTATTTCATAAACAAAGATAAAGTTTGGATGTTTTGCAAACAACGTCTCTGGATTAGGTCAGTTCGGGCTTGGCTGTTGTTGATCAGGTTGTAGTTCCTGATCTGGTGAAGAGGTAGTTACATTAAGTGTCCTTCATAGGGCAAGACTGACAGCTCAGACTAGTTTTGGACAGTGTATAAATGCCATAGAAAGAAATGTATGCTGGTAATAAATGTATTCTATTATGCTGTGACACTGAACTGTCAGCAAAGCCAGTTGGAAGACCTGTGCTGGGGGCTCAGCCCAGCCCTGTGCTGCCCAAACCCACTGGATCCTGATTTCAGCCCTCTTGTTTTTGTAGGTAGTGCTGCTGCGCAGAGTACAGGGCTCTTCTCCTGCATCCACAGTGTCAGGAGTCCAGAGAACATTATTCAGTCTGAAAATCCCCTGCCTTTGAGGGGAACAGGAGGGAAGAGTTTCCTAGCAAAAAATCCACAGAATTGGATCCCAGCTCCACAGCAAGAATGTAGCAGTGGGAGAGCAGTGGGGATTGAGAAGCCAAAAACACTCTCTAAACCATGACTCACATAAACCTACAAGTACTTCAATACCTGGTGATGTTATGACATGATAGATTTGTTTTCAATTTCAGTACTGTCATATCCAATTAGGTTTGATCCAAATTAAATCCAGTTATGCAGAAGGAGGATTTAAATTTATTTTCTTTAGTGTAGATAAAAGCTATTACCTACAGACTACAGAAAAGAGGAAGAATGGCACTGAATTCATCATCTGGTGCTTTCTCATTTAATGCCACAGGTAGGTCCCTAGCAGTGAATCTTGAGGGGAATGGAAATCTCCCACTCTTGGAAAAACAGTGCTGAGTCTGTTCTCTTCTTGCCAATACTTTTCCTTGGTTAGCTAATGACATTCTCTGCTCTGTTTGTGATGGGCCAGGCACTAAATGGCAGGGCATTTATAAAGCAGATACTACAAATTACATCCTAAGTCCTCCTAGGAAACTAATTCCCATGTCCAGGTTCTCATCTTGGAAGATGAGATAACTACTCCCTCCCACCTTGCATGGATATTTAAGAAATACATTCAGGTCTAAGAGGCACTCAGATGCCATAGTGAGGGGAAATGCAGCCTATAAGGGATAATTCCACCTTCAGATGAGGCTATGGAGTGCAGTAAATGACATTTGGTGAGCTGCATGCTGAAAATCAAGAAGAAAGCAAATATTAAATAGCTGTTGGCTGCATGAAAAATTTTGAGCTGAATGAGAGGAAGGTTAAAAAAAAGGACATCATAAAAGTGTGTCATAGTTTGTAGGCATACAGCGAAATAATTAAGGTTGTACAGGCTTTCCCTAAATGCCAAATGCTGGCTTTTTTAAATTCTAAATTTTATTCTGCTACATACAGTGTTTTTCTTTGAAAATTAAATCAGGCGTTTCCTGTGAGAGCTTTTCCTCTCCATGTCCTAGGAAAACTTTCTTATGTAAAATTAAACCTGAAGGATGTCCTTTTGAAGAGATGGGTAGATTCATTTCCTTCTCTTTTTCTCTTTGTGTGTCACCTTTCTCCAGGGCAGACCTGCATGGACAGAACTGGAGTTCTGTACTTCCCACTATGCTCACCTGGATCACCAGGCTATTCCATCCCTGACCCCAGATATCTGCCCATCATTTGTCTGCTGTTTACCCAGCAGTCTGGGCACACCCAGATATTCCTGTGGGGTGGCTTCTCCATTGTCCCCCCGCAGGGTGGGCAGAGCCCAGCTGTGTTGGGTGGGTGCTTGGTGCTTCCCCTGCACGTCTGTGAGCAGCAGCTGGCTGACGCAGATTGGAGCAGCTTTTGCTGGGTGGAGGTGTTGCTCACTTACCCACCGACTCTGAGCAGGCAGAAAAGTGTTAAACACACACATCTGCTCATCTGCATTCTGCCTACCTTCCTTAGAGCTTGGATGGATGTCCAGCTGTCTCAAGCAGACACAGCTAAGTCTCACTTCACTCTCCATTCCTGCTGAAGGCTCTACATATATACTAGGAAATTATACATATATGTATGCACAAACTTATCTCTTCCCAGATTACTGCTGCTTGATCACTTTCTTTTTCTCTTTTGACAACATATTATATTGTTTTTTCAAGATGACGTTTGTCTGAACGGAAATTTGACCTCAGCTTGCATACCTCACGGCAAGCAAGTAGGTGTTTTCTGTTTTCAACTCTCTTCTTGCTTGCTGAAGGACCCTCACTTCTGTTGCTCATCCCTCTGACCCATAATTGGCAGCCTCAGAGCAGAAACCAGCAAGTGCAGCGAGCTGCCATGCAAAACTCACCAAATCTCTTCAGTCTGGGCAGACTTTAAAATGCAGAGCAAGTAGAACTTCTTTCAAATTTTGAAGAGCTTAGTGTAGTTCTCTTTGAGGTCGTCATGCTGAAGTAGGAGGACTTAAGAGATGACTCCTGCTGCAACAGGCACCTTTAGGAACAGTGCTGACTAACTGTCCTGGCAAACTGAGTGAAAAGAGAAGCTATTTGAGAGCAAAAGAAGAAGAGACAAAAAATTTTATATGTCCTTCCTGTGTGCACATTGACCTTGTATTTCCCACTTAAGAGCAGAAGATTAGAAACATAAACTTAACTTGTCTTTTTATGAATTTAATTTTCAAGTGTGACAACAAACAGAAAACAAGTGATCATCTGGCTTCTGTAGCAGATACTTCAAAGCAGCTCTCTTTTTTGCTTTTCCTTGAAACACACTGAAATAAAGCTTCCAGAAGCAACATCAAGATATGAAGTTTGTGCACCATAATCAGTGTGCTGACAGAGTGACGTGAACTCCTCCTGTCCTAGTGGAATTATTAAAAATGTATCACCTTAGATGGACAAGAAAAGGGACATCAAAGGAGAATTGGAGTTTGTGAAGTGTCCCACACTTGCTCTAAGGTTTTTTTTTATATTGCTAAGTCCAGACCTGTGTTTAATATCAAGCCTTTCAAACCATTTATATCTGGATTATGCACAAATCCTGAAACACTAGCCAGAATATGATGGCTGTGTAGCTCCTGTATATGGCAAAAGTCACTCATCTTCCTTGTGTGGAAAAGTCCATAATTAGTAAAAATGTATAATTTACCAAGCACACTGTTTCCTTTGGCCCTAGGTGTAACTGGAAAACATGGGCAGCTCAGTTGATGATTTGCAGAAGATATGAAGAATTTATTTATAATTGAAAGAAAAGTGATAATAAAAAATGTTCAGCTCCAGCCCCCTCTCACTAACCCAGCCGTATATTTTTTATGTAGGACAACAGGATGCTATAACATGATTAGCTGTATTTTTAGCACCTAACATACTGTGTTCAGAGCATGGAGATAGAGAACTCTTTTTCATACCTTTCCCAATGTGCCATTTACTCTGTCAGTCCTGAAAGCTGAAAAGGCCAAGAGCAGCAATGACTTTAACAACATCAGTGTGTAGAAATCAGTGAGCACTGACAAAAATAGACTTGAACGTTATCACATCTGAAAGTATCTCATGGCATTAAAAAGTTGAATTAACCACAGGACATATGAGTCAATAGATAGCCAGGTGCATAACTTTAGTTTTAAATCTTCAGTAACTTTCTGAAAAAATGCCTTGTTGTTTTGTTACTATTAGATTCTTCCAATTTCAGAAGTTCCCTCTTGCTCTCTTTATTGAGGTGTGTAGTCTTTGAAGTCTTCAACAGGAGGAAAATATTTTTGGTTGTGAGACAAAGACAAAATTATATCTCTGTTCTTCTACCAGGATAATGGGAAGTAGCATCCTTCAAAGCCAACTCAGTTTAAAGGAGGATATGACTTTGGGTTTGATTTTAGTGTAAAACATACTCCAGAAGAACCTATAGGTAGGGGGTAATGATTATCCTCACACTTTTGTCATGAATTAGCAGAGAGTTAATAAAGCTTTAAAGAGGCATATCTAATGAGCTTTAACAACAGGTGGTAAAACTCACTTACCCAGTTTACCCAATACTAGCTGTAAATGAGGGTCCCTCAGGAGAACCAGCCACAGAATGCCTCTCTTCTTTTAATAATACCAACCTCTGTTTCTATGGAAACAGCACATCGTGTTTGCTGCTAGCAAAGCATGCGTTTAGCCACTTTTAAAATAAACTGTTTTCTCTTTGCATTGTTTTTATGTCTGAAAAAAGCACCCAGCTTCCAACACCCCAAATTATTAATGTCTCTCCTTCCCCTCTAATTAAAAAAAAGAAAACAACTTTGGATGTATAGCCTGTAGCTGCTAATTATTTTGACAAGTAGTGGCCTTTTTCTAGCTCACCATTTCTATGAAGAATGGATATCTCACTGCTTTATGGCAGGGCATTGGAAATTTTGGAATTGTGGCTAAAAACAAATGTTATCTTCCTAAAGATGGTAACTGGTTGGCTCCATTAAGCACATACTCCCTGGCATGCTTCTCCATATGTTAGAGTTTGGTGATTTGCAGCAATGCACTTTGGAAGTGCTTGCTCTTCGTATCTCTAGATATTTAAGGATGCTAAAAGGGCATCTGTCAAATACCCAGTGTGCCTCACACAAGTGTCTGTCATGACCTTTTCTTGTATTGGGCCAGCAGTTTTTCAGCTTGAGTCACTGCAGAAATTAATGGGGCTTTCCTCCCCAGTCGTAGATATGAAACAGCACTGGGTAATTAGATTGCAAATAAAACAAGATGTTAAAAGCTGCAACTTATCTGCTTCATTGATGGGTGCTTAGGTCATACTGAAACAATTTTATAAGCTGATGAGTTTACTGTGGAAGCTGGTTTTATAGCTTTCCATATCTTGAGCAATGAAAATAGACTGGTCCATTTCAAGCTGTGATGGAATGAAGATTTACAGAGCTTGGAGAGTCTAAAGGATGGCATTTATAGGGTTGTCAGAGTAACAGGCCTTGGGAATCTGCACTGTTTATGTTTAAAGGGAGAAGTCAGCTGGAGGCAGACATCTGAGACATGTTGGATTGATTTGCAGCTTAAAAGCAGATTGTGTTTGGGGAGAGAAGAATGGATCTCTGGCTTGCATCTGTCTTTCAGATTATATAACGAAAAGATGTTTTCTTTAAAAATGGTATGAACACAGCCCTGCTTCAGCAGTAGCAGCAGTTTGAAACACCTAGTGAAGCACTGCCCCACCTTTGCAGTAGGTCATTAAGAGAGATGGTTGGTGTCATGAAAGAAATGAAAGGAATCCAGTCTAATCAAGTTTAAAATTTAAAAATAAAAGAGATATTTGAGGTTTAAAGAAAGTTATATTTTATACACCACCAGGCATATTTTATACACCACTTCATATGATTTCTGAATACCACTTGAAAAATGGAAGAGATTTGTTCCTACATTTTTCACTCAGCAAGGTACCCTTGTTGACTGGGGCTTTCTTCAATGCTCATGAGCCAAGCATAAAAGGGTAATTTGCGTATTAAATGTCAAAAACAGCATTGTAGTGAATACAGGTTGGGATGAGAGAAAAAAACTTCAGATGCTACAGAGCATTGCCAAGACCAAATTAAGAATCTATAAATTAACTGTCTTGATTCACAACACAAACATGGCTGATAGAAAACTAAATGTCTCTGTCTTTCCTTTGTGGAAAATAGAAGTTTTACTGTGCTGGGAAGCTTTTTATACTTCTGTTTCTCCAGTACTTCTCAGCTATTCTTTGTAATTCTTTACTGCAATGGAATTCCTTGCCTGTTAGTTAAATAATACAGCTCTTTAACCAATTTGTGAAGATCTGCAATTTCCTGTCTACCCCTATTTTATTAAATTGTACTTTGTCTCTTATTACTGTAGCATTTCCAATTGCCTGTTGATCAATACAGTGCACTGTCGTTTAAAGAGAATATTTCCACTGGAGTTGAAAAGGTTTTGTACAAGACACACAGTAATTTTCTTTTGAGGTGAATCATCTTTTCCTCTGCTGTGTTCTGCCTTATTTCTCTGGGTCTTCAGTTTATAAAGAACTTTCTTAATATCAGCATTTAAAGATATGTGAGACCTGTCTCTATTACAGCTGAAACTGATTAAATGGTTAGAGATGCAACAAACTTTTTTAGTCAATCCCTTATAGCTATTTTAACCCTCAATTCCGTATAATCCAAGATACTTCTAGAATAAATTTTTGTCTATTATAGCTTTTTAGTCTATAATAATAAGGTCTTTAGGGCTCTGCATTTTCAGTTTCTGTTTGAATTAAGTATTTTCTGTAATCATTTAGTCATTTGTATGTAATTCTGAACTGGGGACTACAGACCATCAAATACCTCTTTTGATTTGCCCTGATCTCTTCTTATAATTTATTTCCCAGCTTTTTTTGTCATAGAATGCTGAGAAAGTTGTGTGACTTTTCTGACACAGCTACAGCTGTCTAAATGTTGTTTCCAAATTTTAATGAACTGATGGTTTCTCTGCTGGTACCCAGGGTGTCAAAGAGCACTCTCCCTCTTGCTCTTCCCTCTCAGCATATGTTTTAAAAGTCAGGACTGGATGCTGAATGGGAAAATGCAATTAAAAATGCTTTTCTTTTGTCAACAAGAGTTTGAGTAAAATTCTTGGCTCCAGTTGTTGAAAAATGTAAACTTCTGAATGAACTTTTTTTAGACAAAAGAGGAAATATGGTTTTAGGAATGTCATGGAGAATTATTGTAGACTGTAGTTGTTATTTCTTCCAGTTTGTTGATCCTTAACAAATTTTGAAAGGCTGTTATGTGGATTTTGATATACAGTTGAAACTCCTTGAAGTTTCACAAAGTCATTGCTATTAATGCTAAGAAATACTATGATTATGTTGATTTTCTGTTTAGGTAAACCAGAAAGATGCATCTCTTAAATATAAATTTATGCTGAAACCATCAGGTCTGTCCATTTGACTTCCTCAATCTTTCTTCCATGATTAAAATCAGTATTACTTATTCACTGCTGAGCAGTGCAAGTATTTCTTTTCATATTTAAGATCCTCTTTATTTTCTTAAATGTCTACAATTTGTATGATATGATACAATGGTGTTTGGTTATACTCAGACTTGCTTTTTTATTCATTTAGTTTTGCACCAGTAATTGTAATAATAGATGTTTGTCCCATCCATAGCCTGTGGCACAGCTGAGAACCTGTAATGTGAGTTTAGGAACTGGAATCCTCAGTGATCAAATGTGATTACAATACATAGTTCAGCAAGACAAAGGATGTTTCTGTGTCCATGTTGACCAAAGAAAATAGGGAAAAAGGGTCTTTTCATTACTTGCAGCATTAAAATGTGATGAATGATGCACCCCAAAATATAAAGGGCAATTTTATATCCCATGCACACTGGGGATTATGTCTATGGGTGTGTATCTACTAAACCTTCTTATCAGAGGCTCTGACACTTTGAGTTTCCATCCTCTGCATCCCAGTTTTCAAGGCAGATAGAATGGAAACATAACTGTAGGTATTTGTGCAGGGAGGTGTAGAATTTTTTTACATTGAAATTCAACTGCTGACATTTTCCTGTGAATCAGTCTGAAATCTAAATTCACAAGCAAGATATTGTAGATGATCTGCTCTTACTGCTTATTCAAACATTCACTCATTATATTTGTCCTCTGATTTGTAGCTTACCTCTTTCAAATCTCTGGTTTCATCCTGACAAGATTTTAAAATGTATTTTCTTCTTCTACTGACCTGTGCAAATACTCATAAAAGTACAATGACTCCAGAATGCCAATTCTGTCTGAACTGCCTCTTAAGGAGAGACTGAAACAAACAATTCTAGTTTTCTTTTAAGCTGTTTCACTGATGTTAGCAACCAGATCTCTGTTGTGTCCCTAATTATTATTCTCTACCAGTGTTCATCAGCGTAATTGCATCAATCTTCCTTTCTCAGCCTATGCAAAAAGAATATTGGAAAATAAGAAATTTTTATCATCGCTTCCACATCCTAGGCTTGCCAGAGACTAGACTTTGCAGCAAGGGATTGAGACTATGCTTGTTAAGTGATTGCTAGGATAAATTGGCAGAATCTCTGTTTTTAAAGACAGGATACTCATATTCTAGTACCAGAGACTGGTAATACCCGGGGATAAGTGAGAACCAAGGTATGCTCCTCGATGAACAGAAAATACTGCTTTGCAGAGTTGGCTCTACTGCTCCTTTTGCCATCCCAAAAGAACTGCAGAAAATGCTCCTTTTACAGGGAGGATTTCATCCTTGCAGCTTTCTCTAAATGCATAATTTCAAAACTGTGGATTTATTCCAGAGTACATTTCCTGTGGGAATACAAAGCTGGAACAGACCTGATTCATTGAGGTCATCCTCTGCTTTGTCTGCCGTCTCAGGCAGTCACATCACACACTCTTTTAACAACTGTTTTAGTGCCACTTTAAAGCTAGATACACTTAGATATTTTGTGCATTAAGAGAATCTCCCAAAATGGCTCTTGCCATAAAACCTCAGAATTTCTTAGTCTAACAAAGTAGAAGTATTTGTAACTGGATAATTGCTTTCATTACCCTGTAGGCTGCAGACTTTAGGAGTTCCCTGAGACTTAAAATTTTTCAGTCTTTTTTCCACCTCAGGCTGGGACATTCCCATTCTTCTTATTCATCCAGCCTTTCTCCTGGTGTCCCAGTTTTCATATTGGTTCTTTCCTCTGTCCCATAATCTCTTTCTCTGTTCTCAGATGTTCTTATGTGAGATTAGTTAAATATTTTCTGTAAATATTTTTCCTTTTTGATGTGACTGAACTTTCAGATAGGCAATGGCTAAATCTCTCACTACAAACATTTGCTTTCAAACACTCAACACTCCAGACTCTTTCATAAACTTGGATTCACCACCACTGGCTTTGCCTCCATTCCACTCTCATGATTGCTCCCAGGACTTGTAGCTCAGTAGGACAGGGCAAGAGTGTTTGAGCACATCAGGGCATAAGGTGTGAAAATGTTTAGTATGAGGTGGAATAAAAATGCCCTAGATAAACACACAGAAATCATCAGCAACAAGAACAATAGAGAGTGGGCCAAAAGATTGGGCCAGATTTTTCTCTTTGTGTCCTTGTGACTCAGTTTTTACATTGGTTTGCTCCAGGGAAGTGAATAAGGAGGGCCTGGCAAGTGGTCCCACAAGAATTTGCTCAGTACAACCCACAGCTGCTTTCAAAACCAGAAATATTCTGACTGAGGTGATGGCAGCTGGTGAGGAAGTAGCTGGGAAAAGGTAGAAGACGTAAATCCAAAGCGCATCAAATGGTGCACAAATCCAACACAAGTTCTGAAATGCTCCTGCTGTTGGTCCCACAGTGCCTGCAGAGCCTCACACAGCCTGCAGACCTCCAGCACAGAGTCACTTCTTCACCACCTTCTCTTATAATAGCATCTTTCTCTTAACCACAGCAGCAGCAACTGGGTTTGGCATACACTTGGAGCTGTGTGAGACAATTGTGTAACTAAAGAAATTGAAAGTATATTTTTCTTTCAAATAAGCTGTGAAAAGACAGAGCTGTGTAGGAGATGAATGAATACTAGGGAGGCTTTGCCTTTTTGCATACTTAATAGCATAGCAATCTGTGGGGGTCATGTTTTTCATCAGCTGAAGGAAATTGTATACATCTAATGCACACCATCTAGCTGAAGGCATAGTTACAATAGATGATCCTTTGGAAGGCATCTATGTATTCTTTAAATGTTCAATTATTTTGAATGTTTATGGTAATTGCACGTCTCAGGCTCAGTTCTGTGAGATGAAATATGCTGCAGTGCATGATTCAGTTTCTTAGAGTACATTGCTGTAATATTTGAACACAGGGAAATGAGTTGCTGATTACTTTTCAGCCATTATGATTGATTTTTTGGTTTTCTATGTTTAATCATATTCCATTTATTTAAATACTCAAAATTACCTTGTGATTTAAAACATGCAGCCTATTATGCTGGTTAGTGTTTAATACAGTGAACAAATCACTGTTTTTACATGTTACAGTTTTTGTGATGCTTTACATCATGGGTAATACAAATAACATAATTTTCCCTCAGTACTTTTCATTTTGAAGAGCTGTAAAACCTTATCAGAAGAACAATAATAATTTTATATCACCTTCATTCTACAATAGTAAAACAATGTGAAATCTCTTGCATCATTCCAAGTTATTTTTCCAGTATATGCATGCCAATGAATATTTTATTCTTCCAACATTAATTTTTTCTGCCTTTAATTACTGTAGGAATGACACTATAAATAGAAAACATATCCCACCCACATAATTGTTTCTCTATTATTATTAGATATCTACTATCTAATGTCAGTTAAACTACAGAAATCTTCTGTTAGTGTCCTAAATTCTTCTAAACAAGTGTTCTGTTGAGGACTACCAATACAGACTTAAGTTTGAAGGATTCTTCCAGTATTGAGCCTTCCATACAAATGTAGTTATAGTAGTTCCAACTGGGACAGATTGAGTTTGGATTTTTTTATCATGTGTTTCATAAAATGAGGAAGAAAGCAATAACTCTGTGTGTGCCTTATTATGTTGTGCCCTGTTAATTTTTTTTAATTTTTTTTAATTTTTTTTTTTTTGCAGCTGAGAACTATAAAATCATGGAGTCATAGAATGGTTTGGGTAGGAAAGGACCTTAAAGATAATCTAGTTCTAATCCCTCTGCCACATGCAGGGATGCCATTGACTAGATTGTGTTATTCAAGGCTCCATCCCACCTGGCTTTGAACACTTCAAGGGATGGGGCATCCACAATTTCTCTGGGTCACATGTGCCAGCTCCTCACCATCCTCACAGTAAAGAATTTGTTCCTAATATCTGGGAAGAGCAGATGACCTGAAGTTCTCAAGCTGTGAGCCACCACTACTGGCACACTCTGCTGCCAACTGTCATTGAACAGTTCTGTTCAAGAGGCAGCTCTGTTGCAATATAATACACAGATTCCTGCAGCCACTGGAAAGATCAGGTGACCACAAAAACCTCTGCTTGGTACATAGCATGTATACATTTTCTTTGTGTTTTGAAGAGGAAGGATGGTGACTTGGTGAGTGCCGCCCACACAAAGACTTTGGGGAAAGACCCTGGTTTTAAATCATTGGAAATGGAACAAGCAAGTAGCACCACCAGTTAGCCTGGATTCTTAGGGAGGGCCCACATTTTGCTCAGTGGCAGTATGGATGATATCTTCAGGAACAGCAACAGGGATTTGTCTGCTTGCAGCCCATGGGAATAGTCAGGCTTACCTGAACTGAGGGAGTGAACAGCAATTTCATTAAATGATTGTTAGCAATGTGCTTCTGCTGTATATCTTGTATATCTTGTCCATTGATTCTAAAAGTGATTCACTTCAGAAAATGAGTGGAATTACAGCATTAAACTATTTGACTGCTCCACGCTGTAATTACATGACACCAAGGCATGTTGAGCACTGCATGTAATGACTACCACATTATTGCTGTAATTCTCTTTTGAAGCCTGGTGCTGTGACATCCTACTGCATCAATGTCTGTTTCTTCTGCAGGAAAGAGAGCCCTCAGCAAGTGACCTGTGATTTTTATCATGAGACAAGCTAACCTCACCAATAAGCAATCTGTGTCTCAAGTTACTTACCAACAGGACACACTGCACTGTACCTGCTCCACAGGTGAGCAGTACAAGTGGCTGTTCAGATGGTAAACTCTTCCACCCCCAAATACTCCCAGTCTTGGAGTGTGGCAATGGGACTGAAATCAGCAAAACATAATCTGAGCCCTGCCTGATCCATGTGAAACCTGGACATCCTTGCAGCCAGGTGACTTTCCTGTGGGGATACAAAGGACGTACTTGCAGCACTGCTAGCATCTCATCATTCAAAGAACTGGGCAATCCATGGAAAAGGCAGTCCATGCAATAACTCAGTCTCAAATTAAATGCCTGCCAATGAATATAAATGACAACCTACACAGGAAATCTGTCCAGCTCTTCACACTCCTTTCTCTCTTTATCATCTGCTGTTTTTCAGAAGGCCAACCTGTCTCTGTGACAAAAACTGCTCTGGATCACCATGCTTCATTAATATTACTGTTCTCAACAAAGTTACACCATTTCCTTATGATGAGTTTCTAAACAGATCCACCAGGAAGTTCCTCACCTAAAATGACCTGGGAGGCTTGTAGCTCCTGCCTGTAGGGATCCCAGCTGTCTGATGAGCCCCTCAGAGGGAGCACTCCTCCAGGAGTCATCAATATTTGCCAACAAAACACTACTGGGGAAATATGAAACCACATAACACAAATTTCTGATAGAGAACATATGGTAAAGTACGATCAACACAGTGAACCTGGAAGAATGTGGTCTTCCCCACTGCAATAGTTAACAGAGGTAGCAGAGAGCTGTGCTGCAGACAGAGGTGAGCTTACCCTGTTATGAGGAAATGAGACAGAGAACATTTGACTTGTCTTGTCAGTATCTGATGAGAATGAGACTGTGAAGACTAAGATGCTTATGTCAATGTAAGAAGCTGTTTCCTGGTATTATGGCAGAAAAATGTAGTTGTAACAGCCTGACAAAATATGAAACAAACAGATGCAAATGTTTCAAAGCAAAATAGAAGTGTAAAAGTTGATACTTCAAAAAAAAAAAAAAAATCAAAAATTAAACTTTACTTCATGATGCAGAATTTATTATTGTAGGTCCAGAAGTAAATATATGGCTCCATGATTTTGTGCATAAGTAGAATAGAAAGGTGTATTTTATGTATTCTTTTGAACTAGAAAGTTTCTGGGAATAGGTTTTTCAAAATAATGCTGTGTTGCTTTTTCGTACCTCTTCTGCAGAATATCTGTAGTTGTGGATTAATTGCTAGCTACATATTGGGGAGCAGGCAGAACCCCATAAGCATGAAATCCATTTCTATGTCCAATCATAAATCTCAAAAGCACTATCTTTATCAGCAAGAAAAATAAGTGAGGACTCATTTTGACTTTGTGTATTTGTACATCATCTTGTTTCCTTCTTGCTGGTTTTTTTCTCCTCTACATATATCCTCATCAGAGGGTTAGAGCAATGTCTCTACCTATTTTTATTCTCTAAATGCCACCAAATGTTTAGAGGAAGGATGAAAGCTTTGTGCTTAGTGCAGACTAAGATAGGTTTGTTAGCTAGTCAGCTAGTGACAGGTATTGACATGATTCCCAGTAAAACGCTGAGATGCAGGCACAGAAGATCAGGTGGGGAGTCTCTGGGGATTTCGTGGAGAAGAGCATAGCTTCACACATGCTGTGTAGCTTGTGCCCCACATACACTCCCAGTGAGATACAGGAAAGGCTGCTGAGGGAAAATGGCAGTCGGGAGCAAGGTGCTACAGCTGCCAGAGGAATTCCTGCTGTCTGGAGCTGAATGTCTGAAGGAGGTAGTAGGAAAGGTGGCCAGTGGGCCAGATGATTCATCTGCTCAAGGGCTGGACTGAATCACAGACTGTGGGCTGAGCGTTCCTCATCTTGGAGTGCTGGTTCGATTTCACCACAGGCCGCTGAAGGCTGGATCAGTTTCAGCTTAAAAGAAAGAGGCCAAAATGGATATTTATGAAGTCAAAAGCATTGGTGGTTTTGCATGAGTCACCTGCTTGGAGATGGCAAGGGTGATTTTGGTAATGCTTCCTCACTAATGTAGAGAGGCTTCGAGCCAAGCTGGGCACATCCCTGAGGTCTGTTTATGTCTGCATTGTCAGTGCCTTTCTATACCTGCTCTGAACTCACATTTGCCATGTGTGTCTCCAGATTTTTACCTGAAATTGTTTATCACTCAATATATCTGGCCTTTTGGTGTTAATTTAATAGAACACTATTCAATTAACATTTTTAATAGAGAATAAACTTTTCAATTGTTAACTGAGCAAAGTACAAACCACATTTTATATTAGAGTGACAGATGACAGAAGTGAACAGGCCAGGAGTGAGCACTGCAGTGGGCAACTCTCTACACTGTACTTGTAGATTTGTTTTCTTCCTGTCTTTCTGTTGACCTTATGCTTTTCTAAATTCAATGCCCACTGATCTTTGTTAATGTACAAATCATGATATCATAGGATAATTTACATTGGAAATTATCATTGCAGGTATATCATATTGCATTCTCCTTGAACTAAAAAATATAGTGACATTCTCAAATGTCAGGAGTATAATTAGAGTGTTTGTTTTCCCTTCCTCTATGCACAGGGAAAGGTTTCATCAGAACAAACTGTTTCTTAGTGATTGCAATTGAGGTCAGTAAATCACATCACATGCTTACTAGGACCATCCCATTAATTCCTAGCACAACAAGGCCAAACATTAGTATCAGTTGCACTATATTTACTTGACTGCATTTGGAACAAGAATCCAGCTTTTGTGCCACTTTACAAGACTGGCTAAATAAAACAAAGTTCTATACAGTAACACAAAGAAGAAATACCTGGTCTTGCTAAAGCAGTGCTTTGCCCTCCTACATAACGCTGTGAAATCTGCAACAGAAGTTATGTAAATACTTTGATTCACAGTATTTGTACTTCAGAGTTTGAAATCATAGTTTTAGTTCAAGGCTTCACCAAAGCCATGGTGTTTTCCTGAAGATGTTGCCCTCATAACTCTCTAGCCCTCAAAACACCCACACCACCAACAGCTGTAGCAGAGACAGAAGGAGACTTTCCTCAAAGAGATGTCCCAGTGACCCCCTGGTTGGTGTGTTTGCCTGCTGCTTTATCCAGAGAAGGTCCATATGAATGCTTCACCAAGACCTGAGGGTGTGCACGTGATCAAGGATTTTGAGAACACGGGGACTGTCACGATATGGTTCAGGATATGGGGCAGAATGTTGAGCAGCCCCAAAATTATGATGATTATGATGACATGTGGGAGTCACCAGAGGTGCAGTGAGCCCTGACACTTAACTTTCTCATAAACAAGTGAGATACCTGAAGAACTGTATCTATTTGACTGCTTGCATAAAATCTTATCAGAGAAAATTTTCCTCAGATTTATCTAAAAGGTCTGTGGGAGAAAGTGGATGTAGTGTGACATTGGAAAATATGGTTTCAGCCCAATACCCAACCCACTTTGCATGTGGCTACTGCTCAAATAAGAAGAAAATGAGTGTCATGAGCCAGCTGGACACATCTTTTGCCCGTCTGTTCCATATTTATTTATTTTTTCAACATTTGATTTACTGTTTAATGTTTCTATTTCTCTTATTTGGTACTCAGTGGAGAACTACAAAAAGTCATCAATGACTCCTGTTCCAGTCTTCCTGGAATTCCCACAGTCAAATATGGCTGAAAAACCAAGTGCAAGCTCTGTCACCAAGCAGACTCACATTTTATTTATGTTCTTATAACACCTTCAATAACTGTATATTTCCCAGCTATCTTTAGGCACTCATTACAACAGTAGCAGAATATTAGGATGTCTAATTTTACTCGGGAACATTCTCTTTTCCTTTCAAAGAATAAATAATTTTCTAAGAGATGAAAAAATAGTCATACTTGTAAACCTAGCATGGGAGCAATCCTAAATCCTCAAACCCTTTCTTCATTTCCTGCTTCAAAAGACAAGAAACAAAGTGTGTTTATTCTTGGAGAATTTAAAGATCTGGAGGGAAATGAATCCTAGTGCTGAATGTGTCTCATAGGATGTACCTTTCAGTTCCGATTTAAGTCAGTCATTGCATCTCTGGGAATTTTCAAGGCAGCTAACCTGCTTTGGAAAACAATTTCACTGATACAGTTTCAATAAATTAGTTTAGTTTTGTTCTTAAAAGACTGTTTCTTCATACTTGTTAGTATTTGTATTGTAGCTCTGTTGCTGGAGGGATACAAGAAAAGATAACTGGGAAGGGAAAAGAATTACCAAGTAGCCATAACCTTAGTAAGCATTTAATGAATCAGGAGTACCCCTTACAACCACCACTCCTGGCAGCACAGAGAGTTAGAGCTAGATCAACTTGTTCTTACTTGGAACAGCTAAATCCTAAGCACTCCCAAACATTTCAGACCAAGCAGCCCTAGGAAGTCTACATGGAGGAACTGGAATTTGAAGGGGCTGCGGGCCATGATATGTGGTTTGTTATCAGTTTTACTGCAGCTCAGCAGCAGCACTGTCACAAGCTCTATCACTTTTGCTGGGTCAGGAATATGATCTGAAGTTACCAGTTTTACCAGCACTGCAGGGAACTACAAATTCTCCTGGAAGGAACAAGCACTTGAAATGTAATCCTGCACATCTGAGTTTGGCCATGTCTCCCAAGCAAACATTTCATTACTTCATTTCAGATACTATTTTTTTGAAGACCACAGCTACTCAGCTCTTACCTGCTGCCTCAATTTCTCATCTAATATGGGTAAGAAACTGCCTATGCACAAAGCAGTAGGAAACAACCCACTTCTCACCTGCAGTCTTACTGTCACACTCATGACACCAGCTCTGGTTTTGCAATTTCACTTGGGACGGTAACATTTCTTGGGAAACGGCAACAATCATCCCAACAGGACAAGAATAACAATGGAGTTTACACCAACCATGAGCACAGAGCAGGACGTAGCCAGAAAAGCGGGTGTTCCTGCTATCACTATATACTGCCTGACTAGCATGAATTCATAACTACCAGTAGTGTAGGTTTCCTTTTAGTCATTTGGTTATTTTGTTATTTAAAACATAGTTAGTGAAATCATAATATGCAGTTAATTTTGCTACGAAGAACATAGGGCTACAGAACAATCCAAGTTTCCTGTTTTTCATATTGTGCAAAACTAAGTATATATTGTACTGTATTCCTGCTGTTTGCCTGATTTCCAAAATTTAGATTCATGATTATGTTCAGTACCAGGGCTAAGTCACATGGTTGTAAACAGTGGTCACAGTATAATGAATTTTGGATTGAGCACCTCTCACTTAAAAACATTTGTTCCCCTGTGTTTCCCAAAAGTTTGTATGGTGTCTATTTAATTAAATCTCTTCTGTTTAGTACTTTCTATTTTTTTGGACTTCAATATCTTTCTTTCAGAAAAAGAAGACAGAGAGTGGAACTGTCTAGGAAAAAAAGTCAAGATAGTCTTTTTAGTAACAAACTCAGTGCTCATGAGGTGCACAGGAGCAGCAGGATATGTAAAGCCAGGAGAGAGGGCAGCCTGGACAACTCCAGCAGGACTGAGCTGCCCTGCTGGGTATGCCAGTAGGAGCTGAAAATGCTCATGTCACTGAAGATAACTGGCCAGGAGGAACAGAGCTAAGCCAATTCCTAACCACTGAATTGCTGCAGAGCCTGATGATAAAGAGATTACAGCTGGAGGAGCTGAGCAGGACAGAAATTAATATAGGGCATGAGTATAGTCCTGAAGATCTTGAGAATACTCTGAAAAGGTTTAGATATTTTTGGCAAGTGCTTATGGCAGCATCAGGCCCACTCTCATTTATGTCAGCTGCCTGGCAATTGCACACAACATGTGGGAGACATCAGGTTGGGCTCTCTAGGACCCTACTGGTGCAGCCAGAGAGGTGAGCTCCACTGATGCAGCTTTCTGCAAGAGGAGGGGAAGTTTTCAAAGTTCTAGTTTTTCTCCATCTGATTTCATGACACAAAGTTACAAGTTATAGTCAAGGATCTGTTGGGAATAGATGAATTATTTTTGAAGTAAACATTGTAAGCGTTGCTATTGGTACTGTGCCAACATTATCTTTATTTGTATATCTCTATGGCCCAGGAGTTAATAACATTATATTTAATCAGCAGAAAGCACTTTTGCAATTAACTTCATTTGGAACAGTGTCTGGCTTTATAACATTGATTTTACACTTCATTGGGTTGATTGTTACATTGCTATAAAAGGACCACAGCACTTTATGTACAATTGTTGTTAAAGACAAAGCAGAGTTAAAAGACTTATCCCCTGTTGTAGCGGCTAGAGGTAACTAAGAGGAACTACAAATAGCCGCAAGAATGAAAATCATAGAATCACAGAATAGTTTGGGTTAGAAGGGACCTTTAAAGCTACCTAGACCAACCAGGGACCAAGATGTCCCTGCTCACTGCAGTGAGTAGGAGCATCTTCAACTAGATCAGATTGCTCAGGGCCCCATAGAAGCTGAACTTGAACACTTCCAGGAATGGGGCATCCACAGCTTCTCCAGTCAATGCCTGTTCCAATGCCTCATTATAAAAGCTGTCTTCCTTATATCTAGTCAGAAATCACCTTCTTCTTCTTAAATCACTTCCTCTATATCCACCCCAACTTTCCTGCTGATCTTTGTGACCCTTGTCATGAACACAAGCACAATTGATATGATTTGATGCAGAGGGTTGGTGTTTTCTTGACTCTGTATTTGGATAGAGCACCAGTGCCAAAGGATGAAAGAGAAAAAACAAAACACCTGGGAAAACTGGCAAGAATAAATAGTTCTTTTGTACAAAGCCAGTGCCTTTGCTTCCCTCCCCAAATCTCCCTCACAGACCAACCCAAGAAAGGCTAATGTATAGTATCAGTGAATCAGTGTTGCTTGCCCTGAGCACAGTGCTAGAGTTTAATGTATCTGATGATAGCTAAATCTCCTGCACCCACTTTAGCCAGCTCCTGTAGGAGGTATGAATGTAGGTTCAGGGAGAAAAAGCATCAGATTTTATTCCATGCATCGTTCTTTATATTGTTGAGGGGGAAATGTTCTGTGTTTTGTTTTAGCACATTTGTTAAAGTACACAAACACACCCATGGAAGAATGGAAACAGTGGTTAGAGAGGGTAAAATGACAGAATCACTATAACAAAAAATGCCTAATTTATTAATACCTTTAAAATACCCTAACTAAAGCTCTACTTGTATGACCAGGCATTGTTACCAATTTAGTAATTTCCGTCCCAGGCTGTGTTTACTCATGTATAGGAGCATTTTTGGGATCAGATTCTTTTGGCAGCAATCTATGCTATGTGAGTACACAAATAAATAAGAGCCAGGCTGTCTCTGCAGTCAAAAATCAGTGTAATAGGATATGGGGAAAAATTGTGAGCTTGGAGACACTATTGTTGAAGAGAGACAAGCCTCTGTCTTCTCCAGAAGGTGAGGATGCCACATCCTTGAGATGAGAACAGCAGGTTGTGTGGTGGCTGAGAACTCCAGGACTTAATCTCATGTCTCTCCTGCTTCCTTTTCTGTCTGCCAAGAGCTATTAGCCACACACGCACAAACAAACCAGGAATAGTTGCACATGCTTTTGAAAACTTTGCGCTTGAATTGCTGCTTAAAAAAGCATATTTATATAGTCAACAAAGCCAACAATATCCCCCAGCCAGTCAGTTGCACTCTATTTCTTGTAAAACACAGCCTAAACTCTCCCCAGTCAGCCCTCCCTCCCCACAGTGGAGAGTTGCTGGTGGCAGCTCCTTGTCCTTGCAGTCTGCTTTGGGCTCTATTCAGGCAATATTGGAAATGCCATGCTCCATCTTGTCACTGGGTTGATCTCTCAACACGAGTAATGGCATTCCTCTGTTATGTAGCATGAAGCCATGCTCAGTGCTGGAGGATGGGGGGAAAACAAAGTTTCAGGTACAATAATTTCCCGTATAAATCCACTTGCACACCCAGTGCAGGTAGAGCTCACTGTGGCTGTATCCTGCAGAGTGCTTTGTGCTGAAGAGCATTCTTGTGGGGTCTCCTATGCTTCTGAAACATCTGCTGCACTTTGATATTTAAAATCCTTTGCTGGGAAGTAATTTAAAAGTAAAGAATTCATAGACAGGAAAACACTGAGCAGTTTTCAGGACGCAAGAGAATCACAGCAGGAATTGACTAAAAGTTTGATTAGGATCATTAGTCTATAGATGTTGAAACTCACTAATTAATACTGAGGGGTGATATAGATTATTTAATTAGCAGTCTCCAATGAACAGCAGCTGTTGAATTTTGTACTGGAATTGTTCCCAACAAAAGAACATTGCCTTTCTTTCTTACCTCTTAGGAACAGAGTTAAGAAAAACTAGAGTTTAGTGCAAGGTTGCAGAATAGCAATTCCAGGGAAACAAGTCCTCTAATTATGGAAAGCACTACAGTGCAAACTATCTCAATTGCCATGACAATGTGTCTAACACTGCCATGGAGAAACCCAGCACAAGATGTTGAGTGGGTGTTTCATGCTCCTTGTTTATTAAAACCTTGGACTCTGCTCAAACTTCCACAAGGTGTCCCAATTAATGCCAGTTGTGGTGATGGTTTTGACCATATGGATGCTTTTCCTCCAGGAAATGAAGTGGGGCCCCATTGCAGCTTTGAAAAAAGAACTTATAAAAAATGTATAATGAGGAAAACAATGATAAATAACAATGCCTAAATATATTCTGGTCCTCAGGATAGCAGTAAAAATTACTTTTCAGAAAATATAGGCAAGCAGAGATAGGGAATAGTTAATATCAGTGGCAGGCTGCAAATGTGAGATAATTTTCCTCAAAGCCACTCCTATCACAAAATATTACTTAAATTACTTGTCTGTGTTCTAAAAATCATTTGGACCCACCATAACTGACTCTTAAAGCATATCAGTATCTGTTATTATTAAAATAAATCAATCCTCCAAAGACATTGTTGAAAGAACTTTTTGCATTTCAAAGAGGCTTTGAGCAGTGTTACTTTGGTTACTTCTGAAATTAAGACATGTAAGTGATGAGCATTTTCATGGAGACAGAATAACTTGGGGTCAATGCAATTTGGTCTCCATCAGGATTCATTATACACGTTGGGAAGTGTAAAAAAAGGAAGACTGCGAACCTTCAGAGGATGTATAAAGGGTTGGAAGCTTTTGACATGGCATCATTAGCAAATTCTTATTCATACAAATTGAATAGAAGGAAAACACAGAAACAGACTGGAAGAAAACTCCTGCATACATGCATACTGATGTGAGTTGCAGAAAGCAGGAGTGGCAGGAGTGGAGACACAGCTCAGAGAAAGTCTGAGTGGTTCATAAGCAACCCCCAGGGTGAGAGTGAGACCAGACCAGAATAGTGAAAAGTAAGTTTACTCCTGCTACCCAATTGTGGTGGGTTTGATGCTTCTTCCTTGAAGTTTCAGACCTCTAAGCATGGACTGGGAGGTGGTATTCCTGGCGGACAAGGAGGGATTTTTTTCTTTTTAGGGCAAAATCTTTAGTGAAATATTATTAATCAACATCTGGCCAGATGTTCTGAGAAAGGCAACAGGAAGGCTCAGCTATGTAAGTACAAATTGCTTGAAATATGATTCTCAAAACAAACTTATTCATCCCTGGATCTCCCTTGCCCTCTTAATCCAGGAGTCTCATAGCAAAATTATTCTTGTAAACCACAAATTTCATCCAAGAAGTAGCTACTCTGATTAAGAGTAGTCATCACTTGGATCTATAGGCCAAAGGCAAAGGGCCTCCATATTTCCTACTTCAGTTTGAAAACAGGATGTCCTGTTTATTGAAGCAGTTGGAACATCAGTAATGGCAGGAGGAAGGTGTGACCTATGTCAACACAAAGGGAGAAATGCTAAAGTTCTCCTCTTGTTCTCTTGTCTTGCTCTCTTTTGAAACAGGAATTGCTCTGGAAACAGGGTAGTTTAATGAAATTGGACCTTCTCATGTTCACATCACATACTCCCTCTGCATTTGAACTAAATTTGACTCAGGTAATTTTTCAGATTGTCTATGCAACTAGTCAAAAACAGCTGAAAGGGAAAAATGAGCAGACATTTGTTCTGCAATAGCTGGTACTATGGAAGGATGATTCAAAGCCCCAATAATACTTTTTTTTTTTTTTTTTAAGTATTGATTGATACCAGACATTTTCAGCTTTTGAAACATTTTCATTCAGTATTTTTCTGTTGGTTTCATGGTTTGTTTGATTTTTTCCTCACAGGTTGTTCTGAAAAAAGTTGTGTGATTTGCGCTGCTTTAGAAAATCTAAAATCTATCAGATAAAAAGAAAATTGACATTTCCACAAATCCATTAAATGAACTGGTCGGGTGGATTTATGCTCTGTTAGCAGAGAAATTGGAAGTTCTATTTCATTCATTGCATACAAACTTCTGCTCTACTAGGATGGCTGGTTCTTCACACAGAAACAGCTTTACAGTTCAGTCTGTACCTGAGTAAAACATAAATTTGTTTTTTGGGGGAGAAAAATACATGTTCAGTCCTTTTCCTACATTATACCAACTTCTTTGGATCAAACTACCAAGCAGATTTTTGTCATTTTGTTTTTCTTCCAGGTACAGCCATCACATTGGGAAAATTCTGTCACATATCAGCACTCCTGGACTTCTGCCTACACTAGATGTTCACAAAGAGGCATGCTCCAGCTACTACTCCTAACCAGAAAGAGATCTCTTCCCATCTCATCACATAGAGACCTCATCTGGTTATTTATGCTTTTGTCCCCACCACATCCCTTCATTGAACTAAGGCCTAAAAATCTCTGTCTTCAGAGAAATGTGAGAAGCCAGGGCTGCTACTTTCTCTCATATGTGGATTTTGATGGGATGGAGTCAAGTTCAGGATGTTAGGAAAAAGCTGGGAACATGCAATAGTGCTAAGTTTAGGCCTAGTATCCTTCTACTAATCAGTAAACAGAAGCTTTCTGAGGTACCCTGAGTTGCCCTTCTGTAGATTGTACTGTTTCCTTTGCCCATGTGGGTATGTAGGTAGCTAAACTGGGTTTTGCATGTGATTGAACAAATACATGGGAGTGAAATCATTGATTCTACTAGACTCAAAGACATCATCTCTGACTGAGCTGCAAAGTATCAAACACTGGGAGAGGGTTTCAGGAAAGTAACTTTGGTCTGTTTTTTCACTGTTCTTGAGGCATTTCTGTTGGTTAATTCTGAGTACTCTACATTTACTTGTATTCATGGTGTGCAGCAGCCTGAATGCAGAGAAGCTGAAAATCTTCACCTGCCCAAGAAGATAAATTATAGACTGCAGTTTGGTTATAGTGTGCAGTCTGGTTCTCCCAACACACCAGAATTTTCCACAGTGGTAAACCTTGCCTACAGAGCTTCTGAAGATCTGACTCACAGATACCTCTCCCTCCTTAATTGTTAAGCAATCTGAGCACCAAACCTATGGTTTGAATTCTGTCTAGGTGCTGATGTACTTTAGTGTTCACAGTGTTGAGACTGAAGATACAGTTTTGTCTTTATCTCAGAATGGCAGAGATCAGATCCCTGAAAAAGGGACATTGTAGGTACCTTGATCAACAAAATCTGAAATAAGCAGCCTGCAAGAAAAGAGACTAGAGGTCTAAGACTAAAAAGGATTCACACTCTGAAGCAGACCAGAACACATGGCCTTTTACTATGTTTAGGACAAAGGATGTGCTGAGCATGTGTTTCAGATACTTAATACACAGTAACAAACTATTTTAAGGAAAAATATTGCAGCTATTTTCTATACTTAGAACCTAGTCAGAGAGCACTGAAGATAAAGAAAAAATGTTCATGAACTTTGGAGGCCTTTGGATCATGCTCTTTCAGGACAGCAAACATCAAAACCAACAGGTCATGTTGTGCTTGATCTGTGCCCAGTGCCAAGGACTGCTTCCTTTCTAAGACTTTTTGGTTTTTTAACTTTGAAAACACCATTAAATTCAAATTTATTTTTTCTCCATTGTGACATAAATGCATACCTCTGCATGAGAAAGCATATCCCATAGCAAGACACATTTATAGGAAAGTCAGCTAGACATATTGTGCTGCATCAACAATGATTCCAGTGAAAACAAAATAAAAATCAAGTTCACTTCTATGTTTTGCCTGTGTCCAACTATTGCCTGAGTTGGACAGAATGACAGTTTGTAGCACTTATTAAATCCACACTTTACTTTATGTCAAAGAGAATCACCTTCTGCAACAAGAATGTTTCAGGGAAATCTTGACAGTTTTATTTAGGAAAAAAAAATGAAACCTCTTGCATCCATCCTCACCCTGAAAACACATATCTGTAGCTTGTTATGATGATAGTGCCTAAAATAGAAAATTAAATATTAACTCAGAATAAATTGGGCCTGAAATGACACAGCTATGCTTGCAGCAAGCAGCTTAGATCTCAGTCTTGCTCCATACGGTTTCAGGTTTTGCTAGGTGACTGTATAGGCACTTTTTATGCTTTACATGCGCTGCATCTATTGTCTCTGGGAGTCAAAAATAATGTTTCAAGTCACTTCGTTACCTGTGGGAGACTTTTTCTTGAGAAGTTAGCCATGTACTTATGATCAGTTTGTAACAGTGAGGGAAAACGTAGATATAATATAGTTGGCAAATCGGGAAAGAAAAAGCCTTGGACAAAACAGATCTGTCTACTCAGTGTAAATTAAGAAACATCGTTAATTTAGTATATGGCATAACACAGTATGCATCACTTCTATCTTGGTGATGGTGAAACATTTTTACTAATTAGAAAAATCACACTTTCTAATTACAACTAATGTAAATAAAATGTACACATATCACTTTGTAAAAGCAAAACATCCTGGGTAAAATTCTGAAGAATTCTGAACAGAAATTGTTCTAAGTGTGATTCTGTTTATGAAGCCTTGGTTCACCAACTTAACTACATGCAGAGCACATTTGACGGGGAATTGAATAGTTTCTTCCATGAACATGACATTAAATCTGAAAGATATCACCTGGTTTAAAAAAAAAATCCAAGTAGGACACAATTATATCGCAAGATCTTGCTGTTCATCAGGCAGGAAAGGAAACAAGTCACTAAAGTCATCCCATGAGAAACAGGACATGGTTTGACACAAGTAATGCAACAGATCATTTGAATTGCAAAGATTTAATGTTTTAGTCCCTCAATTAAAAGCATGCTGATACTGATAGCAGTAGAGTTTCTTTTTAAGGATGGTGTAATTTTTTCTGTTATTAACAGAATTAATATTAATATTAATATTAATAGAGTGTTTGTAAGTTCTTATTCAGGACCAGCGCTTTGTTACATCAGATGGTACAAACACACACCCAGTAGTAGTGGTCCCTCAGTTCAAATCAGACTTTTTCTACCCTTTATTTATATTATTTTTCTTGTAAGGCATCCTGCTCTTCAAGACAGAAATAATTTGATTTTTAGGAGATCAGGGTTGAATGCTTATCTGAAGATGTGTCTGTAAAAGTTTTTCACATATTAATGCTGGTTAATATCGATTTAAGACCAGATCTACCACACCATAAAATCCACTAATGACAATCTTTATTTTAGACTGGATTAATGCCAGAAATTGCTTAAGACTAGCTTTTACATAACATTTTTGCTAACTATACTTCTTAGTTGTTTCATTAAGTAAGTTATTAACCAAACTCCATAATTAGTTTTCATCATTCTTTTCCTGATCTCAGTCTGTCTATAAGAATAAACCATTTGAATATTAGAAAAATATTACTACAGTTTTGGTTAGTAAGTTTGTATAAAAGCAAGACCAAAGCATAATTGTTGCTGGGAAAGTAAATGCTGTGTCTCATTCCTAGTATAAACAGAGAAAATGAGCTAAGTTTTATATTCTTTTGAACTAAAAAGAAAAATGTATACTTCTTTCCATTCTTTTCCAAGAAATGTGAATATTTTCATTCCCCCACAGAGGCAAGTGCATGCATGGAGAAGCTGGTACTTGCAGCTGGAATACCTATGTGCCTAAAGATGTCACTGCCTGACCAACAGGCTCTTTTCTCAGATAGCCATAAGAAGATGGAGCAGATTCGATCCTTACACCTGCTGCTGGCTAGCTCCCAGCATAATTAAAAAGCTCAGATTAAAGCCTTTTACTTTTAAAATTAAATGGCTGCAGGATCAATAATTATGAAAATGGGACAAATCTGGCATGGTGTATGGAAAATGCAAATAATTCAGAAAGTGGCCTTCAGGTAGGTGAATTATTTTGGAATGCCTGTTGTAATAACCACTATAGCTGGGAGGAGGCTGCAAGCACTCAGGTCTGCCAGAACTGTTTTCTGAGTTTCATGGAACCAGTAAGGAGAACAGGAACAGAAGAAGGAACCAAGAGAGGAGGTAGAGCTGGAAATGATGCAGGAAGGCTGTATATATCTGCCACCTTCTCAGATGCCCTTCAGACAGCAGTCCACAGGAGGCAGCTGCCTTCTATGCCTTGCAAACCATTTAGAAACAGCTTTCACTGGAACCCTGCTTCTCTTTCCTTTGTGCACTTTAACTACACTCAGCTGAAAAAGTAAATGGCTTCAAATAATGGCCTGAAGTTGGCTAAAGTTCTAGAAAAAATGCTGGCAAAATATTACTGTGATAATCAGTGCTGAACAAATGTTTAAACACAGAAGCACAAAATCAGGAAATGCTCTGTTTGTAGTCAACATTACAAAATCCACTTAGTATGGTTGTTGTGGTAAGGCAGACTTTGGTGTCTAAGAAGACAGTAATGAAAGCTAAAATTTTACATACTAACTAATTAGCCAACATGGGAGTAATAAATTTCAGAGTTTCATAGACTTTCATAATGAGCTAAGGCTTAGACACGCTTTGTTCTATTGTATGATCAATAGAAGCACAAGCACTGTTTCAGAAATCACACAGTGTTTAGTTACTCTGAATTCTCTTTGTCAAAATTTCAAAAGGAGCTAATTCTGCAGTAATGAGCGAAAAACCTGAAAGGTTTCTTGTAAATTAGGTTTGGTTTAATCTGGAGGAGTTCAAAGAAAGCAGCTATGACTATTGAGGATGCAGTGTAGTTAATGGTGGTTTAAGAATTTCAATGACAAAAATAGTTGCTTACTTCCAGGTCCAGATTTTGGGAAACATTGCAGCAGCAACTTCCTACAACCATAAGAGAAAATCTCAAGGATGGGCTCTGCCTCCCTAGGCCAAGTTAAGTAAAAAGCTAACACATATCAGTTAATTCTGAGCACAGGCTGTGCTTCTGCAGTGTTCAGGAGCCCTCGCGAAGGGAAGAAGATTATACCATTGGGTCAAATGCTTTGAAAACGCATAAAAATTATTGTCCTTAACTGTGACAACTAGGATTCAAGTATGGGGGAATATACAGATCATATGAGAAAATATTATTTACCATAGAAGAGAATGGTTTCAGTACACCAATAATCGAAACACTGGTGATACCATCAGAGTTGTGAATGAAAACTGCAGTGTCCCACTCTGTTCAAGCAGATTTTTATAATATTTACTGAAAGGATCAAGGCATGGAAGCCAAAAGGAGACATATGAGGACCAGGACAGCAGTGCATAGGACAGCCAAGGAGTTGATACATAAAATGGAGAAGAGCAGAAGTATCTGAAGGGAGAAACAGACTTAAGGGTCAGTTTTAGCTAGGTTTGACTTGTGAGTAAAAAGTGTTCAAAGAAAACCATTTAAAGGGGAGCTGAAAATAACTTGTTCATGTGAAGAAGAGCTGAGAAAAGGAAAGCAGCCCAGAAATCTCCATCCCTGTGTATGTCAGAAGGTGAGAGGACAGAGTTTTGGGAAGTCAGCAAAAGGATTAGACAAGGGGAAGGACAGGTACTCTGTCAACTTTCTCTTTGAGGAAAGCTACAAAATCCCATGCAGTCAGAGAGATGGAAATAGAAAAGAAGGATGTAAAAGAAGTGAAACAAACATAGGAAAAAACCAGCAGTTTTCTACTAAGATGGCTGAGACTGAGGCTGCCCACAGCTGCCCTCATCCTGCCCCCTCTCCCTGACTGGGAGCCAAGCAGGGCACAGTCAGGGACAAATCCACCACTTCCTGCCCACCTGACCTGGTCACTAGACAGCCTTGGTTTTGCTAATCTTGCCAGAGGTGAGAGGGACTGAAGGACTTCCTGAAGTTCATTCTCCGTCAAACTTCTCTGAAGTCTGCACTCTCTCCAGTGAGGAATGCAGTGACTCTGAGTCTTTCACACACTGCCTGACATAACGTGTTCACCCCTGTGATCCTCCTGATGCCAATGAGGCCAAAGAGCCCTGCGGCCAAAAAAGGAAGGAGTTACTATCTCCATGATTTCAGTAGTGTGTCTCAATTTCATCAGCTTCTGGGTTTCATGGTCTAGGTGCTTTAAAATATATCTGTTTAAAGCCCCAGATATGCCCTGCAGTGGCAGCCTAAACTAGTTAAGTGCATCAAATAAAATCCCACTCCCTGAAGACATTCAGCCAAAGGTCTTATGTCATGAGTTATGAAAAATACAGCTGATTGACAATTATAAAATAATTAAAATTGGTCTTAAAAGCTATATTTGAAGATTTAAAATGTGCCCTTTTATCAGAATCAGAATATATGTTGATTTAAAAGAGTAGGAAAAGAGTATTAAAGTGTGTTCTGGAAGTCTGTTACAGAGTTTGGAGGCAGAATAGACTAACTCATGGGCACTGTATTGTATTACTACTTCCAAGATTATTATCCTAGCAAAAAGTACATTTCTCCCAGGAAAGAGTAAGACAAAATCCAGCACCTTTCCTTATCAAAACTGTAGGGGCCTCCATTACTCCTTGAGTAACCACTCCTTAGTCAAAGACCTGCAAATAAAAACAACAGTTACAATGGGGTGAGTGGAGATGAATTTTCACTTTACTCATTGCAGTTCTGAGGTGGGACTGCATGGAGAACATGAACCCAGACCTAGATTACCACTTTGTTTTACACTATTGATAAGCCCTTGGGTAAAGATGTGTCAAGTAACTTTTGCCTAGAAAATAATTTAAATGCAAAGTCAATCCAATTCTGATCAGGTATTTTTCTTAAACAGTTCTTAAAGGATACAATTCTTTAAGTGTGTCCTGTGAAGTACTGAGCACTCTTAGTTTTCACGGTCATCAATTATTTCTTGCAGTAAAGAAATTCAGGACACTTTCCTCTCTAAGGACTATTGAGGTCAATGAGCAGCAGGAGATGGGTGAAGAGAGAGACAAATACACACAGAAGTGCCACTGCTGATCTGGGGAGCCTAACTACTAAAGTAGTCATTGTTAACAAACCTGCTGTATTATCCATTTCTTATAACATCAGTGTCAAAGCTTTGTGAAAATATATGGATTTCACTTGACACTGCTAACCCTATGACTGCTGTGTAAAATATTTAACCATCTATTAGAGCCTCCAAGGCTTCCACAGTCAGCTGAGGACTTCAGTGCTTTCCATTCATAGTGTATGAATAATGCATATAGCTTTAACCTCTCCGAAATATTTATTTATAGCCCCATCCTATAAAGGGGCTTGTTATCAGCACCAAAATTTCCATGAGGTTTTATGTGTGATGGAAGTAGCAATGCAGTGTGAAGCACACACCTCCCTGCTAAATTGATAACCACTCAAACTTGTTCAAGTGAGGTCTGTACATAAAGAAGAAAAAGAATCTTCCAGCCAGTTTAGAGAATGCCTAGCTTAACAGCTGTGCAATTACAAGAAATGGCCATTTTTCTTCATCTTTTCACTTCTAAAAGTGCTTTCACTGAAAAATTAATTTGTTAGTCCATACAATGATTATTGCAAATCTAGTGCTCAGAATGTGTTGTTGGGTTTTAAGCAGCAAAAGGTACCATCATGTGTCTTCAGAAGAAGGAATAAGGGATCACAACCCTGACCTGAAGCTAGATTGTATGTACATAGAAATGGATCAGTAAGATACCCAGTGTATTTTTATTTTCTGTCCTAAACTAGAGGTCAAATGTGAGCAAATCAGGGTGCCAGAGAGAGGAGTACTGGGTTCTGCTTTCTGCTGTGGCACTGACTCACAGTGGAATACCATCAGATATGCCTGACACCATATCCAGCCATTTCTTCTGCAAAACAGGTCTTTAGGCCCTCAAACATATCCTTTTATTCTACACCTGGGCAGGTATTATAGGCATGATAATATTTTCTTATTTGACTGTGGCTTCATGAAGATTTGTTGAAGTTCAATGCTGGCATGGATGAAATTTACCCTAGGAAAATAAAATAGTATTTAAATTTCAGCCAGTTGAATGCACACATTTAGACATGCTCAACTAATTACTTCAAGTCCTTGTCAGCTCTATCTATGAATAAAAAATATTCTGTAAGACAGTGTCAGACCACAAAAGAATGAAAGGTACTGCAAGAAAAAAAATTTCATCAAGAAAAGAAAATATGAACAAATTCTTTCTGCATCCAAGTGATCTGTTGGTAAAACATTATCGTGTAGAAACCATGGTTTGAGCACTGGCATCTGCCTCAGTACCACTTACCTTTATTAAAGTCAATGAGGCTTCTCATGGGTGGAGCACAGAACCTATTTAGATCCCATTGAAAGCAGCTGAGGACTGCTCTTTGGAGCATTCAAAGCATCTGCTGATGGCATTCTTGGAACAGAGAAGATTAATTCAATGTTCAGTTTATAAATCATACTTACATGAAAAAAAGTTTATCAGCTTTAGAATACATTCTCATATTGACATATGGTTGTATTTCTTTGAGCAGTTTTCCCTCTATTTTTCAAAATAATGCACAGAATCCAAAAAATTACTTCCTGTTATATATTTGTCACTGATATGAGTCTAGGATGGAATTAGGAAACACAGAACATTGCACAAAGCCTTGATTTATCTTTAATATGTTATGTATCCATTAGTTATATAATTTGAATTACTATCAATATAGTATTATACCATTACTCGACAAGGGAGCTGTCAGGAACATATGAGCAGATTGCTGAATTTTTCTATGGCATTTCCAGTATTTAGCATAATTATTCACAGAAATACTACAGAAGACAAGCAAATAGATTCATGTCACTTGAGGCAAGGAGAAAATAGAGAAAATGCTTCTCTAGTAATACATTCAAGGACAGATATATGAACACAAGCCTTTGAAGAATTGACTCTACCTATATGCACTAACTTCCCCAAAATTGGTCTCTGTGGGAGATCAATGGCAGAGGTTCATGATAGGAATTCTGTTGATATAACGTTTAGAGAACTCCAGTTTTGATCTGGTTTAATCTCCATTGAATAAACTATAAAATTGTTTGTGTTTCAACATTTTGCATGCAAATTATGACCAAAATTTTGCTATTTCTTGCTTTGCCAAAGTGAGTCATGTCACCATTAGACGCTTAGAAAAGCCAATGTTTGCTGTACAGGCACCATTGAGAAGAGCATTATTTGTAGCAAGCTTAGAAATGTTTATTTGTGTGCTTAATTTTCTGCCACAAATAGCACCACTGAGGCCAATGAAACTATTCTCATCTGCAAAATTAAACATGCACAAAAATGTAAGCGGTAAGAGTGATCCAGGCTGCAGTTAGATTCAGACAAGAACTGGAGGGGGCTTGGGATGAGTTTAGGACACAGGTGTCTAAAGGTATTATGCTCTCTAGTCAGAAATAGTTTTGGAATTGCATTTCTGAATTTTGGCTCAGAAATGTATTTGCAACACTGAGCACTTCCTTTGTGCTGTCTCTACATCCTCAAGGAAAGCATTTAGCAAGGCTGTTATGGAGATAAATAACATGATTTTTAAAAACACAGAGGGGAATATGAAGGGAGTGTTCTTTCTATCATACAAAAGGGAAGAATAATTTCTAAAGCATTTTCAGTGCTGGAGATAGACTTGGCCTGATTTGGATGGGGAGGAGAAGATGCTTTGGCTTTCATAAATCTAGAATATCTGTGACTTGCCCTAGTGAAAGCTGAAGGAAGAGCAGGCTCTTGTGTAGAAGACCTCTGACTCCAAACCTACAACAAACCACTGTAGTGCATTCATGCCTCAGTGTGGGATCCTACCTCTTACATAGCTAAGAAAATGTGAGGCACATGAAGACTAAATTGCAAGCTTTAATTATGCTTAGAGTCCTTAAATTAACAAAACTTAAATGTAACTCTAGATATGGAACACACAGCTGGTTCATCATTCCAGCTCACATTGGAGCAAATCCACTAAAATAAATCCGTAAGACCAGTGCATATAAAAAGGCAATCAAAAGTGATCTTCCCCCCTCCTTCTCCCATGCCCACCTGCAAAATTAGATCAAGAGTTGTATTAGTGGAAAATATCTAGGTAGATGCAACTGCTATTATTCATAATAATATGTAGGAATTCACCAAAAAATTCATGATAGATACTTTATTCTCTTGAAAAAAATCTGTTCTTCATTCTTGCATAAAATATTTTGGTAGTTGAAAGTCTTGGCAAAAGCAAGGGTACCTGAATAAAACTGAATTTAAGAACTTGGAAAACTTTTTAGTACAGGAAGAAACCAGTCTTATTCTCCTCCCAGGAATTTAGCGTTTTCATATAGAATTAAATTTTAAAATTGATGGGCAGAAAAAAGAGATGAATCAGGGACCTACAGCCCTTCCTAAGATAAGTATTTACTTATTCATCAGTGAGCTTTCCAGTTTAATGGAGAAAATCACCATCGGCTGAAAACCTTTGAGCAGTGTCCCTTGGATAAAGTGGCAGGGAGGAAAGTGGCATGAAAATGCATCAAGATGACCACAAAGAAGTGAGCAGCAGCATTTTTTTCACCTGCAAGTGAGGGCAGGTTGTGACCCCTGGTTGTGACCTCTCATGAGAAGAAAGGAGCTAATAACGAACATTATGGTAATTCTTCATGGGAAAGAATGAACATTTTCAATGCAAAGCATCACAAGACAGAAAATGATCCAGAAAGAATTCAAATTTCCAAAAACTTGGAGGAGCACTGGTTTTGGATATCTATTTTCTATGTAGATTTCTAGCCATTCTTTTCCTCTTAATTAAATACAAATACAAAGCACACTTGCTTCAGTTTAACCTTGTTGCTTTTTATTCCATCCATGCATCCAGTCTTTTCTGATGAGGATTCTCACTGCTGGGTTCATTTTAATTGCTCTTCATGTTTCACAACCACAGACATGCAGCATACACTTGCTCCTGTTTTCTTGTAGAACTGTCTATTAATTTTAGTGAGCATAAATTTTCTTGGATGGGTTGTATGAGCATGTAATGAAACCATTTCAGTACATACAAGACATCTATTACTTTTCTCCCACCCACAAAGCATATTTTCTTGTCCTAGCAGTCCGATGTGATGTGTTCTTGGAAAATCTTCTTTTTGTCATTATCTGCTAATTCTCACACATGCTTTGCTTATTTATTCCAGAATTTTCAAGATACAGATATTTCATTGACCAGAGCAAAGACTCTGGCTCTTCTTTTTCCTCTTTTTATAGAGATTAGAATGCCTAGATTTCTCCCTCCTTTCACAAACCTACCCAAGATCCACAGTCCTTCATATCATCACACTCTGTCCTGAAATAGCCTTCACTGGCTCTCAGGCTCATATAACTCATCTGAGAACTGCTAAACAATTTTAAAACATCTTAGAGAAACTAACTCAAGGACAAGAACTTTTTTTCCAAATACTAGCCTGGCTTTGTACTCTTTAACTATCACACAATTTAGAGAAGTTGACTGTTTATAGTTAGTCTTTCAAAAAGATATCAATCACCTCAGACTTCTTTCCTTTACCCATTAATATAATTTGTCCATTGTTGAATAGCTAGAAAATGTGTTTTGTCTTTCTGTTAAGACTTCAGATACTTTTAAAGTAATTATTTTTAGCTTTCCTTTCATATAATTTATTTTTTCCTTTATCTGCAACAACTACTTGCCTTTTAAATTCAACTTTCAAATCTGATGTTGCTTCTGATTCATCTGCACTTTCTCTTTTTCCCTGTGAGGCCATTGCAGAGTTGTTGGTACAGTTAGATTAGTTTTCTATTAGTTTTCCATTGCTACTCTCACTGGGACAGTTAACATTTGCAGTTCTGGTGTTACTACTTCCTGGAACAATCAGCTTCCTGGAATCTGGTCGATCCAGCAGCTTCACTCATGAAGAATACAAGCTGAAAGCCATCACAGTTATTTTGATATTTTAATACTTTTCCATCCTCATCTCACTTGACATATATATGACCACATCCAGAAGTGGAGGAAAACCAAGGCTATTTTACTTCTGATTCATGAATGGGTGTGGCAGGACACTCACCCCTCCCCCTTCTCTCTCTCCCTGATCAGTCCCAAGAAATAGATGGCTCAGATTAGTTGATAGCCTAATCTAGAGCTATCTGGTGCTGGCGACTGAAAGTCTGAAAAGACACTCCCCTGTGGAATGTAGAGAGAATGTGAGAAATTTTTAGTGACCACAATACACACTTTTATCCTATGAAAAGCTCACGAATCTCAGAAAAGGTAGAAGCTTTCTACATGGACATTGGAGCGTGAAGTAAAAGTCTTCTCCCCAGGGTTTAGACGCAGCCCTGTGGTTACTTCCCTGGGATTGGGTGAGGAATTCTAATATATTCCAGCTCCAAAACTGGATTTGGTAAGATCATTTGTTTCCTAAATTGTATTATTCCGGCTAACTTATAGGTACCTTTCTTAACTTGCATTTCAGCTAGCACAAGCAAGCATTTCTTAACTTGCATTAAGCAAGCATTTCTTAACTTGCATTTTTTTAAACTATTTTTATAGTTCAAGCAAACTTTTACCCCATAATTGCATTTTTAGCTATTATAGTGTTGCAATCATGCATTCATTGTGTGTCTATGTATGTCAATCTGTTCTATGTTTGTATGTTTGTTATGTTCTGTGTCTAATAAATGGTATTTTTAGACTAATCGGGCAAATATCAAAGAATCTTGCGAACGGGACTAACTCTTGGGGAACTAGCTATCTTAAAGTCTATCAAACTGCAAAAACTCATAAAGCTCCTGTCTCCCATGCAAGACAATGAGGAGAAATATTTTAATTCTTTCCAATATGCTAAAAACAGATAAGCATGGAAGCATTTTCAACATTAAAAGAATGAATAAATCACATTGTAAGTATTTGCCTAAAACTATTGAAGTTTCAGGACTGAAAATTCATAGTATTTCAACTAAATTGAGTATTTCTGTCATCAATTATGTTTTATGTAAATATGAGGTAAGAGCTCATTTTGGTAAATGTGCCAGCTCTCACAAATCACTCTTAATTTTTAAACTTTTCATGTATCAGAAATGTGCATGAAAAATTGATCTTCAAGAACACATGGAAGAAAAACTGAATTTTATCCTAGTTCAATGATTATGGTAGAAGTTCTTCTTACAGATCTAGCACTTTTAGGAGATTTGTCTTTTAGAAAAACATGTTGACATACAAGATTTGATATTTACTTTTTATTCATTGAGAGACAGAGACTGAATGACACCACAAGTGTTAGATGTGGTGACTGAAGCACAAAGAGTATTTTATTCATAGAATACCTAGATTCTCTGATGACAATGCTAAAAAGGTCTATTTTTTTTGACAATTTTTTTTCACAGACTCTTGTGAAATTAACATTTTATTTTTGCCTACACTGTAAAACTTCTGAATAGTATTCTATTCACAAAGCTCCATGGTTTTTAATGGATTGTAAAAATTCTCCTAGCACCAGCTGATGTATTCCACTTAAGTATGAAAACTTTTGATAGTTTGTATTTCTCAGAGTACAGCAGATATGAGCAATACATGATTTTACAAGATTACAAACAAACAAATGAAAACAAACAAAAAAAAAGTTTTAAAATATTCCAAATAGTCTTCAGTATATCTGTTTATGTTCCAGTGTGACATACATGACTCTGGAATGTGTGCTATATGGTTTTCTGTTTTCTCTTAACAGCAAAGAAACAAAATAAAATAGTATCCTTCTTAGACTTCCATTAAGGGGTAGGAGGAAGAATTTCAGAAATATAGAGTTATTTTTCTTCAGAGATGCTCAGCTATATTACACCAGGTCATAATTAAATCAGCAGAGAGTGATATCTCTGGAACACCCATTTTAAGTCAGACTGGTATTAATCATCTCCAAGGTGATCCCAGTTTCTATGGGAACTATGATATTTGTTTGTGTTCCTAGCACTGGCTGGTCGCCCAACTTTGGCAGCCTTCTTATAGTAATCCAGCAGATTAGAATGTTAAGTCTCCGTCATGAATTTTTCATTAGTGCTGTCAGCATGACACTGTCCTTTATAGAAATAATTACTAATTAATAAATCCTGCTCTGTGTTCAGATGGGAAAGGTTGCCGATGTTAAACCTGCCCTTTTGTAACCAAGCTGTTTAAACCCTTTTTGATTTTGTCAAGCAAAGAAAGCATTGTTTTTTCACTCACTAGGGTCTTTCAAAAATGTGCAAACTCCTTGCCATTTGGGTTTTTTTTCCTATGACTTTTAGAAATATTTTCCTGCTTCAGTTGGTATCTTTCCTATGTGTAGATGCCATGCTTTAATTCCCTTTTCATTTTGAGAGGAGGGAAGTGAACAGAACTTATAAAGTCAGTTCCACTTGATTCATGCAGAAAATCTGATCTCCCTTCACTATGAAGCAATAGAAACTCTCAAAGACACCTTCACTGTCATGGCAAAGTACAGAGGTATCCCAGCACCTGGTGTCCTTATACTTTTTTTCCTTACAAAGACATGCTTATCATGAAGAAGACACCGCTTCTCTTTTTACTGTTATTTCTCTTTTTTTTCCTTTAAAGGGCCTGTTTTAGCATGCATACCTAAAGCTTGCTCAAGCCTTTCTTTTGATCTAAGACAAGAACAGAAGCTCAGGGGGCTTACTATGAAGACTTCTTGCAGAAATGGGTCCTTAGTGATGATATTGGAGAGTAGTTCTGACCTCTAACAAGATGGCAAAAGGAATAAGAGAGCAACATACAGATGCTGGGGAGGACAAGCTACAAGGCAGAGTCTGGGATGTTCTAGAAGAGAGCACTTCTAGGCTAAGTGGAAATTTTTATCTGAACTCTGTTGCTGATGTTTTGTTTTAGCCAAACAAGTTCCTCAGCAGCACTGACTTGTGCTAAGGAATTTGTGTCTCCACTTTAAATAGTGCTGGTCTTCCAAAATGTAGTCTGAACACAAGATGTGAGAATTCTTAGCAAGAACCATTCAAGTGTTTTGAGCCAACTGAAAGAAAATTTTGAAGTTTGAAAGTTTGAAAAGCTGTATTAGCCCACAGGAATCCAAGAAATATGGTTTTAGAAAGTGTGGATTAATTCCATTGTGCAGGAAATTCTTCAAAGTATGAGCATTACACTATGAATACAGGAATGTAGAAAGTTTGTCACAACATAATGAAAATGGATTTACTCTGTAAGAATGAAGACAATTTCATTCAAAAGCAAGACACAAAAAAACCTAATTCCTATTTCACTATTTCTGTGAAAACTTGAGAATACTTTTATAACTATTCTGTAGAAATAATATAATAGAAATTAAAAACTAGAATATTTTCATGCACAATGAACTTTTCAGGTTCTTAAAAAAGGATAAATTTTACAAAGCATCAGATATTAAACATATAGAACAAAAAGTCTCTCCATTCTGACACACCTTTCTGTATATTTTAATGCTAAAATATGTAAAGTGGCATTGTCATAACTGAGGGCTATAAGACTGCTTAAAGAATTACCAGCAAAGTTATCAGTGATACAGGTTTAATATATAAACAACAGCACAACACAACTTGTTGGCAAGGTTCACTCTAATACTTACTAGATGATTAAGGCACACCGAGGAAAAGTAACAAACAAAAATCCACACTCAATCAATCCAAACTGAAATAAACCCAAAACTGCCTATGTGGAGTAAGGAGAGGATGGGAAGGGAGGGCAGGAGGGAGGAGAGGAGAAATGCAAAAATAGAAAGGGCAAGGACAAAAATCAATACGGCCCAAGGGCCAGCAGCACTTAACTTAAACTTAACAGCATTTAACTTAACCTGTAACTTAAGTTTAAAAAATTAGCAAAGGATTCATATAGGATTTACAATACCACAACAGTAACTTATTTACAGGCCTAATTTACTTAAAAATTTAAGGAACTTACAAACCCAGAAGCACAGCATTTCTCCCATATTTGCTCTATCATATGCATGCACACAGACAAGAGCAGTCTGCACAAGGTACCTGTGAAAAATTCCCCTTGAAGGTAGTGAAATACTCACTTCAGATGCCTTTGCATCTTCTCAATGGGTGAAGGGTCAAGCCTTAAGGAGTGGGGGTATCAGCCCAGGATCCAATGTCATTGTTCATCAATCCTCAAG
The DNA here is from genome assembly GCA_024500445.1 of Entomyzon cyanotis. Lineage (NCBI taxonomy): Eukaryota > Metazoa > Chordata > Aves > Passeriformes > Meliphagidae > Entomyzon > Entomyzon cyanotis. The sequence continues at coordinate 20,591,745 of JAKEPQ010000871.1, forward strand.
TACAGAAAACTTCAGAGTTCACCAGCTCAGAGAGAGGTTGCTGCTCACAGCCTGCTGTGGGCCAGGAGGGCTCCAAGGGTCTCATTTTGGACCACTGTTTATAAGGCCTCAAGAAAGGGAGTTAAGTCATTACAGTGTTTCAAGCTGGCCGTACTTTGGGTATCAGACTTCCCTTGAAAGTCTGAGAACGAAAATATTCTCCCATTTCTGCTGTTATTGAGGCAAAAAGAAAGTTTCCAAGGCTGTTAAAGAAAAAAAATCAAACAACTAACCAGGAGCTTGTTAGACAGCACAAGTTCCAGACATTCAGTAAGAATCCCTGCAAATGTTTACATCAACTTCGTTGCATCACAGGAAAAAACCCATAATAGTTTACAATTTCAGAGACACAAGGGAAGTAGCTGATTAAAATATTGGTCACAAAGTTTTTGCATCGTTTGTAAAACCCAATAAATGAACACAGATTTCTGAGAATATTATTCCTTTGCGTATCACAGACAACTGACACAGATCATCATCAAAACCTCGGATTTATCAGCAAGGTTTCTTATCTAATCCAATAGCTAATCTAATGTTATGATGTACTGCACCTTCCTTAAATATAATAAGTTAGAATTTTTGACATTCTTAATTTGGAAAGGAAAGGCATCCTCATAGTCACAATTCACAGAACTTTGTGCTAGCAACAGCTCAGCCCTTAATTGCAGGTACCAAAGAAATGCCAAAGCTTTATATCAAAGTCATCTCAACATCAGTACTTCAGTCCAGTCATAGCTACTCTAAACTTAGATACAGAATGTGAGTCAGACATGTAGATATGACCAAGCTAGAATTAATTATGATCTGTTGTGGTTTAACCCCAGACAGCAACTAAGTACCACTCAGCTGCTCTCTGTGTGATCCTTAGTAACACTGAGCATGCTATAAATCAAAGCCAATGTTAAAAAGAAAAACAAACTTGTTTTCCAGTTTCTCTCAGTGCATGTCACACTATACAAATTATGAATTTGGGTTATTCTCTGCTCAGCCTACCATATTTTATGCATGTGTTCTGTAAAATACAGTTTCAAAACTCATTTAAGAGGATATCCTTCCTCATGAAAAATGAAAAAGCCTATTACATGAATAATGATGAGACTGAAATTAACTCTTGTTCCTTAGAGGAGTACCAGCTCTGTCTAGTTTAGAGGGACTTAGGGAAAAAAGGCGACCCAGGTGTCACAACTGTTTTAAAATTCATGTTGTCCGTGGGCTGTGACCACTCTCTGCTCATCACTCATACAAAGTACCCTCATGAAAAACAACCTTTTCCTGGCACCTCTTCAGGGAAAGAAGCAGCTGTGAAGGGGATGATACCTAAGCTGCTTAATCCTTTCATAATGAATTTACTTTGTGCAGAATGTATCAGATGAAAAGGTCTTCAGAATTCTCTACCAGCCTCACAGGTATGGCCAAACTCCTGCACAAGGACCTGGCAGTGTGCCTTTCTTCTCAGAACAAGCACCTTTAAAGACAACAGGGCAGTTCAGACACTCCATGAGGCCACAGTTTTTTTCTTCTGCCATCAACAGAGGTTGTCAAACTGCCTTTGTGCAGCTCACAAAGTGGACACAGCAGTTTCCAGTTTCACATCCACAGCAAAACTAGGACTGTGTGAGAGCTATGAACTTTAGTATAGACATATGAAATCTGGTCTCATGCCTAATGTAGCAATACAAGGCAAATATTTGTAAAAACTAGGTTTTGGATGCATAAATGCATAAATGTTTGAGAGTGACTCTTCTTCATAAATGCCAGTATCTCCACATACAGAAAACCTCATGTGTATAAATCAGATTATTCAGTATTTGTTTTTCATTGCTCTTCTGCTTGAAAAGCTTCTGTCACCTAGGCAGTTAACAAAGGAAATCTTATGAAATGTAGGGTTTCTAAAGGCATCTCAGCAGTTAATGGTTCAACTGACATGGGAATCTGCAAACTCTCATGAACTCTATTAGGAATGCCAGCTCAGAAAAGCATTCAAATGTCAAAACTATTGCACAATAACCAGTGATGCAAAGGAAAGTCAGGTTTCAAACTCCGCTTTGGGGCTAAACACATAGGTACAAACAATTTAATTGGGATTAGCCTACTTTTAGATTAATAATGGCTAACCAGGTGAATATCTGCCTACCACAAGCTTGAGTATTTCTTTGGGTATTTCTTTTCCAAATCAATATTTTAGAGTTAAATCATACATTATGAAACAGCTAATATACCTCATTGCTGTAAAGAGATTTTAAAGATAAAAACTGAAAAATAGGGAAAAGAAGGTGGAATTTTATTTTAAAACTAGCAGGAAGCCTGTAAGAAGTGTTTGTTTGAGTACAGGACTTTTGGCAGGAGGAGAAGGAGGAGTTAAGGTTTAGTTATGATTTATTTCTGTTCATGACAGAAAACTAATTTAAGATTTACTTTTTTTATTGTACTTTTATCACCCAGGAACTGAAAAGATAGATGGATATGTCATTTCACTTCTTTAAGGGGTACTGTGCCAAAAAAATACAAGATGGAAAATTAAACTCACCATAAGCAGCCATACTGGCAATAAAAATAAAAACATTAAATGCTCTGCATATGCAGTCAGACAGCTCAGATATCAGTCTTCTGTTTTCTTTCCTCCACAGGGATCATTTATTTTTCTCAGCAAAGACCAGCATTACATTACAATGAATGTCAATTTGATAAAGCAGAAGAATTAAACCTAAGACAGCCTGGTGAATTCAGCTGCCTGCTTCACCTGAGGCAAGGTGCTCACCCTGGGATGTGCCTAACAGGGCCCCAGCTCTTCATGCAACCTCCTAGACAGCCATGTTTACATTAATTAATTAATATACACATTACACTCTCTGTAACGATATGAAGCTGCAAGAGATTTGCAATCTGTGAAGTTCCTCTGGAGGTGAACAGGTCATGTTTTAACAGCAGCAAGTTTAAAGATTTACTTGAACTAAGGCAAAATATGAAGTTGTATCTATGTTCTACATCCTTGCCTTTTGCAAGAAGAGGGCTGACCAAATTTCTTGTGGAAAACCTTGTGCAAGGCTTACCTTCCAGAACTGATTTTTAGAACAGTAGTATGCTGCTGTTGGAGGAAAGAACTCCAAGAATTGGTCAAACAAAATTGTCAAAATGAATTGCATTACGGAATTTAGTGTACAGTTTTAAGGCAAATGTTGACCTTACAGATATTGGCGTATAGCTTAAGGTTGTACCCTAATAATCAAACACACATAGCGAATTGATTTTGCACTTCTTTTTCAGTAAAGGTGTAAATAGATGTAGCAATGGAAGACGCAGGTCACAGCTGAAGAAAGTGCTTCCACTGTCACCATAGCGGTGAAGGTCACTCTAAGTTCTAGTAAAACAATGCAGTGCTATGACCTATATGAAGTATATCACTGCTCTTATAGATAGATAAAGCCAATGTGCTAGGTGGGCAGAACTCTTGCCCCAGTGCTATTCTCAATGGTTAGATTATCACATTTGCCCTGGCTTGTAATTAGTTTTAAATTCCTGCACTGCCTAATTAAGGTGAGTAATTTCCCAAGGTTCCCTTCCTTATCAGCAGAGAGAAATATGCTCCCCGAGAAGGTTAGACGTGTTTTAGGTGTGCTGGTTCCCTTACTATAGAGATTCCTTTTTTCATTGAATTATTACATGTAAAGAAGCATTGGGAAACTTAAATCTCACTTTCAAGTTTGTTTCAAGCATAGCTAATAGATGTCTGTATGTTTATGTGGAAGGGAAAGGAAAAGGTTTCACACTCCATTGCACAACTAAATCCAAGCAGTTTTGTACGAACATGTGCTAACCAGCTTCTGCAACCGTCAGTAGGAGCTATTGATTCAAGAGGAAATGACAAATTTGTGAATGTTTGCCAAGAAAAGTAACCCCCAAATATGTCTTTTCTTAACCCCTTTGGATCATTTGCAAAAAGATGGACAGAAATATAGGTCATTTGGGATCCAAGTATTACTTTCATCATTATAGTATGACTTATTCTCATATTTCAGCATTCTTATGACAGAGCTATGTTCAGTTATGATAGAATAAAAAAACATCAGGCTGAATGCTGCTAATAAGGGAATGTTGTCAGTGTTAACAAAACAGTAATGGCACAGATCATTGAGAGAAATAAATAATACAATGGTTTGCTTTTTCTTTTAATTGCTTTTCCTTTTACTGAAAGATTGAGGGTCTGCTTTCCATTCAAATCTTTTCACAAATAATTACTGGGTGCGCATTTCTGTCAGAAGTTAATATTTTCCTATAGCCCCCAAACCAAAGTAGGCAACAGAACATTAGGTCTGGCATCTCTAATTAGAACTCTAATTATATAAAACCTTTTTGCCCAAAACAGCAAGAAACAGTTCCTACTGCTTAATGGCAGTGGCATTCCCACCAATCAACATTCTGGTACAGTGTTCATTTATGTGAAAAGCCAATTGCAGCACACTACCCACCACCTTCTGTTACCCACATGTAACCTGAGTGGCAAAAATCCATCCAGCACTTTATGATCCTTCCAGCTTTCTTTAAAATTCTGCCTCAGCATGGTGCTTTTCATTTTTTAACAAGTATGTTATCAACAATAAACTAATATTGGAAGCAATAGGGAACCTCAGCTGCAAGCCAGCAAATTTCAGTGTTCTTTGTACTACCAAATAGACTCATAGAATCGTTTAGGTTGGAAAAGGCCTTTAAGGTCATCAAGCCAAACCATTAAACCAGCACTGACAATGCCATCCCTAAACCATGTCCCCAAGTGCCCCATCTTTTAAATTCCTTCAAGACTGGGGACTCCATCAGTTCCCTGGGAAGCCTGTTCCAATTCTTGACAAGCTCTCAGTGAAGAAATTTTTCTTAGTATTCAGTCTAAACTTTCTCTGGCACAGCTTGAAACCATTTCCTCTTGTCCTAGAATTATGGAACAATAGAATATGCTGAGTTGGAAGGGACCCACCAGGATCATAAAGCCCAACTCCTGGACCTGCATAGGACACCCCAAGAGTCGCACCATGTTCCTGAGAGCATTGTCCAAATGCTTCTTGAACTCTGCCAGGCTTGGTGTTGTCACCACTTCCCTGTGGAGTCTGTTCCAGTGCTTGACCACCCTCTGGGTGAAAAATCTTTTCCTGATATCCAACGCAAACCTCCCCTGGCTCAGCTTCATGCTGTTTCCTTGAGTCCTGTTGCTGGTCACCAGAGAGAAGAGATCAGTTCTTCCTCTGTTACACCTTTAGTGTGTTCATTTTCCTTGCCTCTTTATACTTTTTATTTCCCTAGTAAACTCAGTTAAAAAGTTGCCTTTACCTCACTCTTTCAGTTGGTATTATTTCATTACTATTTGTGGATCTTATAGCCTGAGATGCCACTGGCAGCTGATATTACTCACAGTTAAATAATACATAGTTTTACTCACCAGTGTAAAATATTTCACCCAGAAGAAAGAGAGAGGAATGGAACAAAATTAAACAAATACCCAAAACACAAACCCAGGATGCCCTAAAAAGGAATAGCTTGTGCTGTATGGGCCGGAGGCAGAGTAGGGGAGGTGTCTTATGATGCTTTCTTCTGCACATTGAATTTTGCCTCCTCTAACCACCAGAAGAAACAACATAGCTCTACATAGCTTTACATGGAAGAAAGACATTGGCAAACAGCATCAGAAACAGTGTTTTCTCCACTTTTTATGTTTCTTTAATCAGACATAAAATAATTTTTTAATTCATATGTATAAAAGACAAAAAGAGAAAACAAACTTTTCTTAGCAGAAGGCAGCTTTCTGCCTTTGGGAAATTTCACAGAGCTGGCCAGGAAAGAAACATATCTTCCCAGCACAGTAGGTTCTGTAGCAACCAGCAAAGATGTGTGACAATTTTCTGTTCTTCACACACAATGGTTGAATGTATGTGAATTGCACCAAGTTCACGCTACCTCTTAAGTGAGCATAAAGACGTAAGACCACAGTCTTGCCTAGGTGGCTGCACCCGCCTGTAATTTTGGTAAGGAATAGACCTAACAAATTCTTGCAGAATTTGAGAGCAGAAGTATCATTAATTCTGCTTTACTACTCACAAGTACCCTAAAGAGTCAATCTTCCCACCTGCTCTTGCAGAGCGTATGTTCAAATTCCACAGCACAGCTTAAAAAGTAAAATTTGACCAAGACCTACTTTTTTTTAAGGTATTTAGGTGACTGTCTCTCCTTGCTGCCTTAAAAAAACTAGAGTGAACCATGTAAATTTGGCTTCACCCATATACAGGCAATTTTGCTTATATGACATCAGATCTGTAAGCACATTTCCAGTGGTATGTCTGTAAATTCCAGCTGTGTTCCCAGAGGTTCAGTAATGTAGAAAAGCTTCTGATAAATAGTGCTGATAAAATGGAAAATATGCCATTGCAGTTTTGCTGTAGCACTTGCACATCAAACATCCTTCCAAAGGCTAAGAAGAGATCTCTGGCCTCTGCTGTGAATAACAAAACTATAGCCCCAAGTCTTTGTCTTATCAGCATAAATCTTAGTGCCTGAGTCACTTAAAATCTCATGTTCAAAGAGATTGCAGAAGGGGTACAAAATATTCTTTTGTGTGAGAAAACACAGAGCAAGACAGGAATAACAGATTTTTTTCTTGTTGCTTGAGATCAGCACATAGAGTGCTATGGATGCTGCCTAGTCAGAGTTAGAAAAATTGGCAAACAGGGCCATCAATTAGAGAGCAGATCAGCATGTACATCCAGTTGAGCTATAAGGAGACTGGTTGAGAAGAAAATACAAACACTGAAGGACAGCAGTGAGAGAGAGTCTTTGACAAAGGAATCCAGTGGCTCCATTCCCAAAAGACAGAAAGGCAGTTCACCATGGGCACAGCTGATCAATACACTATCAAGCCAGCTATTTGTATTGTTCCTTACTCAGATCACTAATATGGGCTTTTAAACAGACTTCTGCCTTGACTGACAGGCTGAAGCTGGCTTCTCCCCTGAGGTTTTCAGGATCTTACCAGAATTCCTCACTTGCCTTAGTCATGAGAACAAGATGTCAAAGGTATGCACATGCTCAGCAGAAAACAACTGTCCTTTTTAATTGGTGGAAGCATTCTTCCTCTTGATCTTTTAATCTTCCATTCACTTATAAATAATAATTAGGCTTCACTCTCTTTCTTATGTCTTCTCTTCTGCAACCTGCAGGAGAATCAGCCTCAAGTGGGTGACTGCAGGGATCACCACTCTGAGGTGGGGTGTTATCTCTGGGTCCTGCAAGAGTCTGTGAGCTCCTCAGGGGTGGGACACACAGGAAAGCAGCCTCCATTCTGTGCCTCACTTTGGGCTGTGTTTGCTGTTACACCCCCAAATGATGAAAGTGTACTCCTTCTGTAAATGATGCTTTCTTGCATTCTGTATTTGCAGGGGAAATCAAAATACAAACATACTTATCCTGTATCTTCTTATGTAAGAACCATCCTTTCCAGTGATGGTTGCCCCAATATCCAGCATGTACATTACCCTCTCTGCTCCAGGGTCTCTCAACTATTTATATAATCTATGTGATGTCTCTGTGCAGTGTTGTTTTCTCTGCCCATGGGGGGTTTAAAGGCTCTGCTGCAGCCTGCAAGGGGGGACAGCAATCTCTGTGGGTAAAAACGTATATTTAGCCATCAAACAGCAGTTGCCTAGGAGCCTTCCTATCTGTCAAGTGCAAAGGACAGCCAGATTTCAGGGCAGTGCAGACAAAAATGCCAGTGAGTGCATCTATTTAGGAGTTCTTAGTTCATTTGCTTCAGCCTCCAGCCACCAGCACCAGACAATGCAGACATTTGTCTTGAGCTAGGAGGGAAACAGAACAGAGACTCTTGTTTCCTCAGATGGGGCCCTTTGCAGGCTGGCATGCTTGTATATAGATGGTGTGTGCATCAAGGATGCATTATGGCAGCCTCCAAGGGTCACACGTCGGGTCCCAGGCAGAATATACCCCATAAAATGTCACAGGCATGTGAGTCGATAGGGTCCCTGCACTTTCCTGCATACCTGGCAGCGTTAAATCAAGTGCCGAGACACCTTGTTTGAAAGCCTGGTGAGGCAAGGTCTGTAGCTATTTAAATGTTTCTGCTGATCATTGGAATTATGCAGACAAACCTACACCTGTGGGAAAAATGCTTTTCCCTTTTCCTATCTCACAAGTCAAATGTCCCCTTTAGACTTTGCTTTGTTGCAAAAAGTGGTTCAATAAATAACAGATCAAGAAGACAAAGAAAGAGAATGATAAAACCTTACACATCTAGGAACTTTCTTCTTTCACCCTCTTCTGTTCATCCGCTCCATGTTTTGATCTGACATCCACTGAATTAAATGCTTAGTACAGGTCTCCCTTCCTGCCAAATGCTGTCATCAGTCACTTCTGAGGAAGCAAGCATATCATTCTGAAATCCAGTCCTGAAATAAACGTCACTTTTCTCCCATCTCTACACAAAAGCACAGAAGCTACATTTTGAAATCAAATTTCTCTTCTTTTCTGCTCTGTCTTCCATGTTCTCTTGTAAGAACACTGAAGAAAAAAACCCCCACAAACGGGGGGAAATTTATTATAGTAGCAATCTACCCACATACACTTACAATGCTATTGTTAATTCAGGTAGTATAAACTCATTCACCCAGATAGACATTACAAATCCCACTTGCCAGCTCCATATGCAGCCACAAGACAGATTCAGACTCACTGCTGGGATACCTATAAGCTGTTCCACATCAGATGAATATGTATGTTTTTTCTGGGTGCACATATCTCTACAAGAAGTCCCCTGTTTCCACAATGAGCTAACCACACACAAGCTCTTATAGTTAGCCCTAATTGTCTCCAGGCCCAGGTCATCAAAATGAAGTTCAAAAAGATCAAGAGTCTCCCTTTAAAAAATGTCTGATATTTTACAAATAACTTCTTAAATTTAAAAATTTATGCCTTTTTTCCCCCACCATTTTCACTCTTGTGAGCATGCAGAACATGCTCAAGCAACACTCACAGGAGTTTTGGTAGGACAGAGGGTAAAGAACAAAGGCATTGTCTAGGGTTTGTTTTCCCCTCCAGTGAGAACATATATTCCCACTAAGAGTAAGCATATTAGTCTCCAAATAGTGAAAGATTTACAATCAAACCATGACAATTGTCAATATGGATACAGCAGACAGTTCTTTGGCACCTACTTCTTTCCAGGACTCTTTCCAACAGTCCTCAACCCCCCACTTCCCAAAATACACAATTTCCAACTCTCTACTGGGTCACTGTCTTTGACAGGGCCCCTTAAGCTCTGTTCTGGGCCAGCTTGTACCCCTCTTGTGGAGAGTCACTCCTCTGACAGCTTTCTTGCTTGCTCAGCAATCTGTCCAGGTTTTTGTCACCAGACTCCTACCTGGTTCATAATCTAGGGCAGCAGAGACCTCAGGCACTTCTGCTATCTCTAGACTTGAAATCCTCTCCTGATGATGATATTTTTCAGGCTAAGCTTCTGCAATAGTCTGTCGTATATTTGCTGATTATATGGTGGGTGGGAGAAATGTAGTTCTTTACAGAGCAGTGACCCCTGATGTTTGTCACCAACCTTTTGGTTACAAGGACCAGGAGGACGACTGTCTTACCTTCCTTTTTGTCTCAGTTGCCTGTTTTCCCTCTAGAGGGATGCTGCTTTACTTTAAGCAAAATAAATGGACATTATCTGCAGTTGGTCAGTCTGTTCATTTTTCCATATACATCTGCTCCTTTCTGGCAATTTTCCCTCCATTTTCCCTGGCAGTATCCCCGCACAACAAGCTTCTCACTCCTTGGTTGGCTGCTGCAGAACTTCATGTCCAGTTCCATTTGTTACCTGCTGTGGCATTTATAGAAAAATGTGTTTTGAACCTGCCTGAATTAAGAGGATATGAGAAACCAGAGGAGCACAGCTCCTGTGCACCAGCAAAAGGGAAAGAAAAGCAAAGTATCCTTTTATTTAATAGCTTTGCATGGAACCAAAACCAGAAATTCCCCTCCCCTCTTTTCTCTTTCAAAATAAGCATTTCACAGAAACTTCTACTCTTCAGTTACTCTATTTTCACAATTTATTACTTATTTCTCTTTCTTTCATTCTTATACAATATTTTACTATTGTTTTATTTTCATGAAAGGCGTGAAGGAAAATAAACATATTGCATATGGGGGAAGCAAGGATGATTCCACCAAATAGAAAACCCACTACTGAAGGGACCAGCTTCCTTCTGCATCCCAATACCAGAATATCCAGAGCTTGGGTCACACTCCAAACAATCCCATAATTTTTTTTTTTCTTTTCTTTTTTTCTGTTTGATATATTTTATATTTATAATCAAGCTTTGATGATGAAATTGAAGTCAGATTCCAGACCCTGCCCTGCACTGCCAAGGCTTTCCATGGAGGAGAGAAAGCTGCTCTGCAGCCACCTTCCTCATAACTATTACTGAGTTTTGAGCTGGGTTTTTCTCTCAGGAAATCAGACTGTGCCAGGCAGGTGTCTGTAAGGGACCTAAACACTAAACAAATCACTTTCCATCCAACATGCAACATTTAAACCAAGGAAAACAGGAGAAAATTAATTGAAGGGACTTTTTAATATGAAAAGTGAGCTGTTGCTTACACACAAGATGTTTTGGGGATTTTTTGACATTCCTTTAGAAGTACTGCCAATAGCATCAGCTCTTAAGCTTATGAGTGCTCATAGTAATAGAGTTCTGTGAACCCTACAAAAACAATTCAGTTTAACTTTCTGAAGGTGCTATTTCTTCCTATGCTCATTCCTCTAAGTGCAAAATGAACTTATATTTGGGATTCTACCAAGATATCTTTAACAGGAATTAGTATGTTTTCAAGGATGGTCTTTCATGGCACCTTTACAAGGGTATCTGTAGCCTGAGGCTTGTGATATCACTATTATAAGGTGCAGGCTGTGAAGGATAAACAGAGATTCTGTAACAGAGGTAGAAGGACATGGAAAATAAATTAACTCAGCCACTCTTGCAATGGAAAGGCTTTACTGTGAGAAGAAGTGTGCCAGACACACTGTTCTGACTGAGTTTTATGCCATGAACCTGATGTTGCTGCATTCCCTTAAGCACCTGTTAAATCCTTCCTTCCCCACAAGCAACTAAAGATGCTGCTGTTCCTACTAAAAACATCCATAGCTTGAAAAGGATGGACAAAGTCAGAAGGAAAATACAGTTAATTTAAGCATAAAAATTGGAATGGCAAGTGTCTGAAACAGGAAGGATTTAGACAATCTGCTGGGCAAATGTTTCCCTCTCATTTTCTTATATGTTAAAGCCAACTTTCACTGTGACAGGAAACACAGAAAGGTGACAGGGCTAAGAGAAGACGAAATATAAACCTCAATTCCTACCAATAGAGCATTGAAATTTTGTCACCTTAACTAATTAAACTCTGCTATATCCAACCACATATATGCTGTGGATGTTCATATACTTTTCAATATGTTATTTATGTTCCTTGGAGAAAGCAAATGTTGTTTTCCTTTGAGATAACATTGCAGCAGTTATATATGTCCTTTGTCAGTATTACTTGAGTAGGAGAAAAACAGATGGTTGCTTCACACTGAAAAAGGCATGTACTACATTCTGAGCTTTAGGATGGTGCCCACAGGCTTGAGTAACAAAAGAATCCTGAAATAACTTATTGTAAATTGAACTATGCTGATTCAGACAGAGGGAAAAGATTAAATAGAATCTTACTGATAACTTCAGGGTCTGCATTCTGCTAGTCCTGTTGGCATTGCCTTTTTTGATACTGTTCAGCTTCTCACATGTTAGTAGGAAGATGTCCAGAAACTGACATTCTCTGCAATTCTACTGGAAACTAAATGTCATTTTAAGATAGATGAATCAGTTGTAGTATCAGCTACTGGATTTGCAGGAGATAACAGATGACTACATGAAGAGCTCTACCCAATACTGATGTAAACCTTATTGTACACAGATACTGAAGTTTCTTTCACCTTTGTAAAGTTCCCAATGTACCCAATGTTCCTATGATAATAAAACATTATTACCCCTTACAACTTGGCAGCATATATGAAATAAGTAAAGAGTCTTTGTCTGTTTTACACTCTTTCTTATTACACTCACATTACCACTAACTTTAGTTATTAAGGCTTTTCCCACTATGAGGGAGGTATTAAAAGAAATAGGACACTTCAGCTGGATTTGCATTCTGGGGATACTTTCTTTTAAACAGAGCAGATGCACAATGATGAACAGATATAGAGAAACCAACACATTCATGAAGAGATAGTACTATTTTAACTCCTCTGGCCAGCTCAAAATATTTAAAAAGAAATATGTTTCAAGCAGTTGTATGAACTGAGGAGGGGGCCAGGACACATTTCTGCAACAGCTTCTGTTCTATAAATAGAAAAAGGAGAAAAATCCTTGTCCATATAATTTATCCATTCCCTAAAACGGCATGCATCTAATTCTGTCAGATGGTGATATTTATGTCTTTCCATTCTACCCAACTTATTCAGAATTCATTCGAGTGTGGTTTTTGACAAGAGGTGTAAGTCTTTCAAAACCATTTTCATTCAATTTCTACAAGTTCCTTGGGAGAGCTTCATTACAGAGAAGCCAGTTTTAAAAGTTATTTAATTTTTATTCCTCTGTGGCATCATTTGCTTCTACAACCTTGAAAATGTAAGACAAAAGACTGCATTATATGAAGGGGAAAAATGAGAAAAGGCAATGACAACATGACCGTGTTTGTCCTTCAAATGTCTGCAGCTTTAAAGTGACTTATAACTTACATTTTTAGCCTAGCAGACACTGTTAGGATTCAGAAAGAAAGCAATCTGTAGGCAATAAAAGTAAAGCACTTCACTAAACCACAGTCTGGTCTCCTTAGGAGGACATTCAGGTAAACACTTTTGCAGGTTATGGCTGGGCTTTCTGAACACCTAGAAATGTTCCATCATCCTTGTCATAGTACTCAGCCTGGGTGATCTTAAGTAGCTACAGAGAATGTCAGCTTCAGCAAATTGAATTTTCCTTTTCAAGAAAGCCAGTACTCTCTTCACATCTCACTGTGCTCTGGTTTTAAATAACACAAATCCTTTCTGTCTCCCATTGCATGTGTTTCTTTATTCTGAATTTATATTTTATTAAATACAAAAGCTTTTCTTAGATAACATAATGAAATCTAAACTGAATGCAAGGCACATTTTCTTTTCTGCAGGTACTAACTGGAAAATTAAGGTCAGCTGGACTGCGGTTCATGATCTCTGTATATATTTGCCAGGAGTACTTGTGTGTTGCTTATCCTGGCACTTAAGTGAAAGTAATTTTACGTGCTGATATCAAAAGCAAATGTGAATCATATCCTTGCAAATAAGGTTATCTATGGCTAATTAATTATTTGTTCAGTTCTGTGAAAACCAGTTTTCTTTTCCCCAAACCAAATTTATAATCATGATCTAGGCTAGTGCATCACACAGATCTGGCCTGTCTCAGGTGAAGTTTATACCCTATCCCTACCAGGTACTTTTCATCTGCATTTGAAAAAGCAAGGACTATGTCTGAGGCTTACTTGCTTATCTTATAACTAAATTCCAGTTTTTATGTTGTAAAGCATTGTTCTCTTACAATGCATTTAAATGCCTTTCAAGCTGCCAACACCTAAATATGCTTTCCAAGACTGGTGTCAACACATCTGAAAATATACATTGTTTCTTTACTGTGATGTGCATTCCTGATGTCAAGGAAGGGAAGAAGGGAAACTAGTGTGATTGTGTGGAATTTACTGCTTATGTTGATAAATATTCACTCTGTAAGGAGTCTCAGCCACTGATCTTCTCAGAGACCTGACTCAAAGAAGCCGCAAAAGTGTGTTGGGAAGTCCAGTGACCCTTTTCCCTTTCCAGCAAGTACACAGGTTTGAGTTCCAGGAAGGAACTTCAAAAGGAAAGAGTAATTCCTTCTTTCATGGAGAATTTGGAAACATGTATCTTAATAATGTTTTATACCACATATTAAGGAGGTAATGTCTTCATAAGGGTTTTTTTGCATTTTGTTAATAATGCGATGGTTTGTTCCTTCCCTGCTTATGCCATAACCACCAGTGGGGGTGTGATGTCTTCATCCAGCTTACTCTGGACTTCGGGGTTGGACGGCAATACAGCAGACAGGGGCTGCCTTGAATAGTGACCCAGACACCTTGCTGGTATGCAAATATGACTGGAAGTCAATAATCTGAATCCATAAATGGACATCCCAGGGCCTGCTGGGCTCTCCTGCATGGCTGCATGCCAAGATCTCCCTGTGAGACCAATACCTCTGCAGGTTACTTCTTGAGGTTGAGAGATTCCTTGCCACAACAGATTCATGGTAAGAGATGGCAATCTTCCTTGAAATATTAGCTAAGTGATATAAAGAACTGGTTGTGTACATATAATCCTTTAGGCATAAACTGTTGGCCAATTCTGGATCCAGCAGTACCTCAACTCCCCTCTGAGAAGTTCAGAACACAAAGGGGCCCTTCTTGAACCTCATGGCTCATCAGGAGGCTCTCCCTGACAGTTTTGCCTGACCTTGTCCTCTGTGTGGTAAATAATCAAATGTGCCTCACCATCAAATTTTGTTAAACCATGGTCCCATTTACTATCAAACAGTGACCACTGGCTTATATCAATTAACATACTGATATTGCCACTTACCTGCTCCCTCTACTTACATATTCCCCCTTATGAGGAAAGCACGTTACTACATCTGCAGTAGTGTGTGATAACAGCAGAAATATCCAAGTCTGCTGCCAGCAACAGATGTCCCTCTGATTCAGTGCACTAACCTTTTAATTTTTCTGGGGTTCTGCAACAATAATAAAATCAGAGATGTCACCTTGTTTTTGAAAGTCAGAATTTAATAACGTAGTAGCCTGAATTCATCAAGACTCTGTTTGGTAATACTTTAGGCTGCACAATCCCAGACTCGGACTAGGGATGCTAGCCTCCTTTTATGGTTCTTTAATCTCATTAATAAATTTCACACTTCCATGAGTTCTTGCTTTAATGATTTGTATTGTGCTCACTTCCACTGCAGCAGGAATTAATAAAGGCAGGCCATCATTTTGGACACATGTATCTTCCTCTCCCCACTCCCTTTGCACCATGCTGTTTATCTGTGCTGAGCAACAAAAGCAGAATATTTGGGAGTAGATCAGCTTTCAGATCTAATAACAAATGGTGTGTGTATATACATATATGACTATGTCTGTAAATTCAGATGCATATATGATCTAGCACATTATTCAAATCAAATAATTTAATTGACAAAAATAAACCTTTCAATATGTTCTGGAAGTCAGTAAGATATAGAAGGGCTCAGGGATACACTTTTTTCCATCTGCCTTAGGTCTGGAAAGCTGCTTATAACACAAACTAATTAGGATCTGCAAACCTCTGAGGAGAAAGTAACTCACTATTATAAAAACACAGTCATTAAAAAGCACCCAAGCCTACCTTTAGCAATAGAACAGAAGCTGAATGAACGACTTACCAATAATACATACCAAGAAAACTTTCTCCTCTCTTCTCTTTTCAGGAATAGATTTTGATTTCTGCAAATGGTGTGCTCATTCACAGACAATCACTAAGAAACTGGATGCTTGAAGGATGACAAGTGTAAATAAAGACAGGAAATCACAGACAGGTACTTCATAGATTCACAAGGGCTTCACTTACCAGAACGGATATTAGAAGCCACAGCCTGTTATGTTTCTCTAAAAACCATTACACTATTAGTGCTGTCCAAAACCACAATTCATCTGAGTTGCTGTGATATTGGGAAGAGAGGGTAAGCTGCACAATCAGTTGGGGCCCATCTGGCAGTCTGGCTCTCCCTCTGCCCATACACAGGAAAGCCTTGAAGCAGATCAGTGCTCTGATCCAAGACCTGTTTGCTGATGCTGCTTTGCTACACCAAGTTGTTGCTGCTGCAGCTGGTTCTGTTGATGGTTTTTTTCCAGGTCTTGATCCGATTGACCACAGCTGCTTAGGGAGTAGGATCATGGAGGAAAGGGTTGGAAGAAAGAAGGGAATGGGAATCTGTCCCTTATGTTGGCAGGGAAGATTTAGTCATCTCACACCAATTATGAAACCAGAGACTAAAGCAAAGGGGTAAAGGGGTATAGGTGTAAATATGTTGTTAATGACTTCCAGAAATGCCCTAACCTGTCCTACCTGCAAAAGGAAAGTGCAGAGTAAAATGAGGTATGAAGATAAAGCATGAAAACCTTGCAAAACTGTCAGTCTAGGTAACAGCGAGATAGGTAACAATGCCAAAAGAATAAAAGCATTCATTCAAAAATTCAGTGGACAAGAAACAGGCGTATTTTCTTCTTTAGTAGGATGACCAGGACTGTTTTCTGTGACAATAAATGAGAGCACTCCGTTTCAGTGTTAGTTATAAGGCACATGGATTTAGAGACTTTAGTTTAATGAGAATCTAATGTCCGTTTTATTAATTCCTAACCCCTCCTAATCTATTGTATTCACCTGACTCCTCTACGCAAGAATCAAAGGGTACTGTCATTTAATTAAGTTATAAATCTAATTCTCTTCCTAGTCCCCATAAAGAGATAACAAACAACACTTGTTTGCTGGAGATAATACAATATGCTCACATCATATATCAGAGTGCTTCCCTTCTGTTAAAATGGTAATGAATTCTTTACAGGTGCCAGATGAGTTTAACTGTATTGTACCCTCTCTGTGATAGCAGGTGATCATATTTGTGATTCACATATTTTTATTTGGATCAATCAAGACTGTGGAAAATCTAGTGACTACAGTAAGACAGTACTGACAACAACTATTGGAGCAATGTTCCTTTAAGGTAGAATAAAACATGACTAAATTCATAATTATTTCTGAAAAATGCTGAAAAAAGCACCCTGGAAAGTTAGATGAAATGCTTCTGTACAGTGATTATATCAAAATTGCATTTATGAAGGCGTCTCAGTGAAAATACATTTTTAACACTTCAAAAATGAACTTTTGTGACTATACTAAGGAAACTATAGAGGTTATTACTCAAAATATTATATTCCATTAAATCCCCATAATAACGTTTTACTCTCATCTTGGATAACAGTTTTGGCTCACTGTTTTCAGAATTATATTGGACAAATATTTTAAACCTCCAGACAATCAAGATAAGCAGATAGAAGCACAGGAATATTTTTTCCTATGATGACTGAATTAAAAAGCAGATAATTGCTAACCAAGTTAATATTGCCCTTACCTTGAATTTTTACCTTCACTTTGCATAAAACTTAATTTCCCAGAAAAAAAGACTGGGAGCATATGGTGGCTGTGAAAACTGACCAGAGATATCCCCAGGTACAAGAGCCAAAAGTCTCTACCATAAACAATCACTGTAGCAAACACCAACTGGCTCTTGTTAAGCACTGCCTGTGCTGTAGAGAAGATGCTCCTAGAAACTCAAGTGCTCATGAACTGATCAATTTACTTCAAACAAAAAGGGTAAATTAAAGTGGAACTTCAAGTAAAGTGTTCTTCTCTTTTGAACGAATTTTAACAGTTTCAGAAGAAAAGTAGTTATTGAAGTCAGCCAGGCTGGTGATTTGGCTCTTAGGTAAGGCAGACCTTTTTTTAAACCAACAGCACTCAAACAGACACCTAGACTATACAAATCTTCTGGAAATAATTCCAGACCCAGCAGGATTAATGTCACCAAAATTAAATTAAAAGAAAGAAAAAATAAACAACCTAACATCACAAGTGAGGAAACACAGTGGGGAAATGTATGAACAGAGCAGTGAGCGTGGGAACACAGTGCAAAGCCTGAAGTGCCATGTTCAGCCACCCTTTAACTAATTTTAAAATTAAACAACCCCTGCCTCAAAACCACTAAAAGTGAGAGGTTTGTTCCAGATTAAGCCTATATGCTAAGTAAATGCTCTGCCTCATTTTTTCAGCTAGGTTACTTGTATGAGAAACAGCAGAGATAAGGTCACCAGTAGGGAAAAAATCTGGAAAAGGGAGATAGAAAAGTGTGGAAAATGGAAGGAAGAAACTGAAAATGGAAGCTATGAAAATCCTCACCTATGAAAAAGATAAATTCAAGCCCTGAATGCTCTCGCAGTGTGAGGGGACATAATCTCCAATTCAGTAGACAGAAAAAATTGGCACATGAAACACATTGTAGCAAGGGATTTCAATAAATCAACTGAGCTGACCAGAGGGAAGGCAATGTATGCCAAAAGTAGTAGTTTTTTTAATTAATGTATTTATGGAATTGTAGAAAGAAGAAATTACCTGTCCACTTGCAAACCTGTCAATAAGATACAGCTCTTATGGAAGGCTTCAGAAAAATAAAAAAATCAAGGCACCAAAGACAAGAAGGAAAATAGGAAACAGGGTAAGTTGCAGAGTAGATGTGCCACACTAAACCTATACCTCTTCTTGAAATAAAAATTTTCTGGACAAAACATGCAGTAGATCTCATCTGCTCAGACTTAAGTAAAGTATTTCATACAGTAGCACAAGCAAAACTATTACCTAAGATGGAGAACAGAATTCGGAGCAAAAATGTGCTGAGTATTAACCATCAAATAAGGAGGTGGCAAACTGGGCTAGTATGGGATGTATAAGGCTTCAGGGAGATAATCAATGAGGTTTTTAAAGGATGACATTAAACTAATCTTACCAGATGGCATTTATTATCAGATCTATGAAAAACATGCATTTGTGCTGAAGCAATTCTCAGAAGTCACTGAGGGTGCGGCTGAACAGAATTTTTTCCAGGTTGGAAGTGTTCCTTTGAAACAAATCTCCAAGTTGGCCTCGTTTACTCTTCAATTCCACCCAAAGAGCAATCCCACAGCACACACTGGACTCCCTTCAGAGGCAAAAAAATGAGCAGATGTCCCCCAGAATAACATATTCCAGTCACCAAAGGGTGTTCAGTCCAACCAGCCCAGGTGTGAGCTAGTCAAGTAAACGCTCTAAAATGCAACCAGGATGGACAATGAGTCCTTGACAACAAACACAGATCTACTGTTGGGCTGCACTGAGTAGATAAGCATCATCAATAGAAAAGAGATCAGAAGGAAACTGAATTGTTTAACGGGCTGGAATGAAATTGAATAAAATAAAAGTGGAAAAACCATCTAATTAAGAGGTCAAAACCAGATACAGTGTTGCCTACAAAGTAGGAACCTATTCTGAGAACAAAAAGATACAAGTACTAAACCAGTTCTACAGTGAATCACAGAATAGCCCTGAGCAAATCAAGTGATGAATTTCTTTAAAAATATGAAAAACAATCCCCAAGAAATATGTATGTATTTATACTAGATATCAGGTTATTCCTGGAACAATTTTTTTAATACAGGAGCAGTTGGCTGTTGCAATGAAATTACAGTGCTGATAAGAATTATCAACTGATAAGGGAAATATATTTACTGGCAACTCACTATTAATCTATAGTAGTTTGCAAAAATTATATTAGTGAACCAAAAGGCTTAGTGGGATTCAGAAATGGATTAGATGTTTCTGTGGATGCTATCCTGAAAAATTGCAGTAGCTGGAATTAAAACAGGTAAGTGGAAACAATGGCTTTATGTTTCTTCCTATGGACAATTCACAGTGATTGTAAACCACACTCCTCTAAAGCATTATCTACCTAAATTAGAACAACACAATGGATTAGACATATAGTTTTTTGTTTAATATAGTGGGATGTATTAGTTCAATCTCAATACACTTTGTTGTTTGTTTTTTTTTTAATTTGGTTTGGAGGAGAAACTTGAAGATCATCTAGTTCCAAACCCTCTGCTATGGGCAGGGACAACTTCAGCTACACCAGGTTGCTCAGAGCCGCATCCACCTGGCCTTGAACACCTCCAGGGATAAAGCATCCACAGCTTCTCTTGGCAACCCATTCCAGTCCCTCACCATCCTCACAGTAAGCATTTTTTCCCTAGTACCTAATTTAAACCTACTGTCAATTTGAACCCATGTCCCCTTGTTCTGGCACTACATGCTCCTGTAAATAGTCTTGCCCCATCTTTCTTGTAGGCTCCCTTCAGGTACTGGAAGGCCACAGTTAGGTCATCCAGGCTGAACAGTCTCTATTCTCTGAGCCTTTCCTTATAGGAGAGGTGATCCATCCCTCTAATCAACTTGGCAGCCTCCTCTAGACTCACTCCAAGAGGTTGATGTCCTTCCTGTGCTGGGACCCCAGAGCTGATGCAGCACTGCAGGTGGGGTCTCACCAGAGCAGAGGGGCACAGTCCCCTCCCTTCACCTACTGGCTTGTGCTATTGTAAAATAAATGGATTCTAACTATCCCATTTCCATTCCTAATGAGATTTAGGGTTGTAATTCTGTCAACTGTTATTCAGACATGTAATACTGTTCAGAACTTGGCTTTACTGAATGTGTAAAATACTTCAGTGAGGTTAATTGCAAATATGGATTCCTAAAAGACATACCAACACGGCCATACATAGAGTATGGATGGAAGAATTAATAAATGTCACCTGAAAGTTAAACAGAACAGCTGTGATAACTGCAATTAATTTGCTCCTGAGTTTAATTTGAAAAGATTTAGACAAAGGGCATGAACTTGCCCTTGAGTAGCTAAATCATACTAATTGAAGCACTCCTACATTATAATAGGCTATTTATTCCACTTGTGCTCTCATATACACATGCAAAGTCTTGCTAAAAGATTTCTACTTGGTCATCCCAATACCATATTTGGTAGGAAAATTAATTAAAAAAAAAAAAAGAAAGAGTGCTGGGAAGATGAAGGCAGAAGTTCCTGGAAAGGGTTAGAAAAAAGCTCATATAAAGAAATAATTTAAGGTTATAAGACTAAAGCAAACTAGGAACTCTACAAGCAGCAATAAATTCTTTTCAGAGAAAACTGCTGCTGTAGGGTAATCCTATTTCCCAAATTTCATTTAGCAGAAACTAAAGGACCAGCAATGCTGCACTTTAAGGATAAATAAAATCCACTTAAGGTCTGAGAAAGGCACTATGATATGGTTGCAAAAAAAATTATTTAGCTAATGTAAGAGGCAGGATAGTTATTGTAGATGTCTACCTCCAAAACTGGCAACCTCAAGAATTCTGCTGAGTTAATAATATAAAATTCCCTTTTCTTTCGAAACCATTTTGGGGGTGCCAGCTCACCTTCTCATCCTTTACACAGCTCCAGCCTTAGGACAGCCATCAGGATGAGAAATGCCACACCAAAATCCTTCTGCTGCTGAGAAAACTCATGCCTTCCCATCCATTAAGCCATGTGCAATTGAGCAGCTGGAAGCATTTGCCAGTCCCTCCTGCTGAACTCTGCACTGCTCTGCAAGGAAGGGTTTGGTTCATTGCCTCCCAGGGAGAGTAAACTGGCATCACCAAGGAGTAGTTTAAGTATCAACCTGTCAAGAATCCAATCCCTGTTTCAAGTATTTTATCCAGCAACCATTTCATGTAAAATACAGAAGCAATTCTAGAAGAGAGAATTTAACCCAACATTTATGTTCTAAGTCTGCAGAGTCTTGTTCTTTATTTCCTGATGAAACTTGCCCAAAAAATGTGCTTTGCTCAGGAGGGACAGACCTAACCATCAGTCTGATCCATAGGTAACGATTAAGAAACTTACCTAAGGAGTAGAAAGTACATTTTTTAATAGTCTTAGGAAGAGGAAGGAGACAACTCATTGTTTACACGATCTAAATTATTTCTTTTTGGAGTTATTACATACAAAGAATGCAGAACCACAACATTTCATCTGAATAAATGCAAGGTTTAGCTTCTTGTTCTAGGAAAAGGCTTGTGGTGTAGCTCCACAATTGTTTCCTCTGATGACAAAATTATCCTGACTTCAGCTTCTTTTTCACCTGCAGTGTACCTGAGAAATTCATTGTGCGGCTGCACATCAATAACAGAAATCAAATTAAAAAACAGTCTGTGAACTGTATCAGAAACAGATTGAATATATTTATAGCCTAAAGATACAATTCAAGACGTGCTCTTGTCTTTATCAGTTCCTGACTTGCCAACATCACATTTTGGCCACTGTAAGGTTCCTTTCCACTCCTGTGTATTGCGAAGGGTCCAGACATCTTTGCCCTACTGCAGTTTCTGACTTCTTGTCATGTTTAGGCCTCTTGAACATTAACAAGTTTTCCCAGCCTGAACTTGAGTTGGAACTGCCTAAGGAACATGAAACCAT
Source organism: Entomyzon cyanotis (assembly GCA_024500445.1). Lineage (NCBI taxonomy): Eukaryota > Metazoa > Chordata > Aves > Passeriformes > Meliphagidae > Entomyzon > Entomyzon cyanotis. Next base: position 20,614,058 of record JAKEPQ010000871.1, read on the forward strand.
GCCATGTCTCACATTAACCTCATGAGGCCACATATGGAGTGCTGGGTCCAGTTCTGGACTCCTCATAACAAGAAAGACATGGACATACTGGAGTCAGTCATGTGAGAAGGGCCACAGAGGTGATGAAAGGACCTGTGAGGAATGGCTAAGCCAGCTGGGACTGTTTAGCCTACAGAGGGCTCAGGAGGATCTTATCATTGTGTATAAATACCTAAAGGAGGTACAAAAAAGAAGCCAGGCTCTGGAAAGAGTCTGGTGCCCAGTGACAGGACAAGGGACAATGGGCACAAAGTGAAACACAGGAGGGTGCTCTGACCATTAGATAACCTCTTTTACTGTGAGGGTGACCAAGAACTGGCACAGGTCACAAAAGGAGGTTGTGAAGTCTCCCTCCTTGGGGTTATGCAAAAACCATCTCGACACAGTTCTGGGCAACCAGCTCTGGGCAGTCCCGCTTGAACAGAAACGGGGGTGGACAAGATGACCTCTGCAGATCCCTTTCAACCTCAACAGTCCAGTGATTATCTGAATGAAACACTTCATTTTATGTTAATAGGGGAATATTTTTGTAGTAGGTCTGTGAACCACAAAGTGTCTTTATATGGTGCTATTTAAATAGCTTTACCTTGGTAAATTTTTCCCAAGTGAGAACATTTTTCAGTACCCATTATCTGTGTTAAAATTAAAAGCTCATCCCCTGCTATACTTACAAAGGAAACCAGCATTCTCACATATGATAGTATGTGAAAAAGTCTTTTAAGCTGTGATTTAATGTAGCTATTAAAGAAATAAAAAGCTTACATCACTCATGTCTTTAATAGTATTTTCCATTTTTATAATGATACTTACTGCCAAACTAAAAAGAGCAGGATGTTCTTTTTATACAAAAATTCCTTGTATCAAAATCACTTTGAATACATTTCACATTACATGTGTAAAAAAGCATCAAGCCTTTCCACGTGTAGACATGTCACTGAAATCAACTAGTCATGAAGAAATATCTAGTGGCAGGGTAATAATTTAAGCACAATGTTGTATACAATGTTATGATACATAATTGTATGTTGATATGCAAGACTTGAGATCATAGAGGAAAAAAACAGGTCTTACAATGGTATGTGTAGAGGGACATTTTATTGCAAAAAATAGCAAATGTCTTAAGAACACAAACCAGAGAGTTATTAAAAGCTTCATAGCAAAATATTTAGCCAACTCTGTTACAATATATAGGCTTGAGGTTCTAACAGTTAGCACTACGCCTCAACTCACTGAGCAAATAATGCTCCTGGATACATAAACACTGTGCAGTTGAAATACGGAGCTGAATATTAAAAAAGGAAAAAAAAGAGAGTATTTTATCCTTGGTCTTTCATAATTGAAATAATTGAGGAATAATAACATTTTCACAAGCTTGATCCTTTTTGGGAAAAGCCATTAAAAATAATTCCTGAGTATTTAGGGTAAGTGAATATATCAAATCCGACCAATTAAGACCAACATCCTGTTGGGTGAGCAGTGCAGCTTGAAGTGACATTCTCTAGTGTGGCTGTCGTGGCAGGATCATGGCCTAAACAGCTTAATGAAATACATGAAAAACTTCTGATGTTTTCCTTTTCTTTAGCTATAGCCTACAACTGTCAACTGTGAAGCTTGCTTTGCTGAGAAAAACATTGTTTTAAATGTCAATTCACTTTGCAAAATCTTGTAATGCAAATTGAGAGAGCTAAGCCTTTGGTGAACCATCACACCAATAACTATGTGAAATATCTAAATCAAAATTTAAGCAAGGGGCTTTCTTACCATGTTAGTATACATATTGAATTATATGCTTTGTATCACTATTTTGAACACAGAGACCTAGTTATTTAGCATATTGCTATTGCAGTGAGAAGCAATATATTCATTTTCCATTATTGTCTTCAGATGCATGACATAATATCATCTCATTATATACCATGTTTCTAAAATCCTGTTGGCATTCATCATGTTCCTATGATTTTAATTGAATCTGATTTGATTTTAAAACTGCTGCCAATCAAAGTTGTTTAGAGAATTAATCCCAGAAAAAACTTCAGATTTCTTACTTTATATATACTTTTCCAGAATTACAGGGTTAAATTACAGTGGATGTAGAAAGATTATTGTACAAAGCATAGTTAATAATTCACAACACTGGTATTCAGCTTGATCAATTACAATGAATTCACAAAAATGGATTTAATTATATCCACTCTTTTCTATCCACCCACCCCAGTATGTAAACAAGTTTCTCACAATGACAATGGCAAGACTGCAGTTACTGAGATGTACTGCATGTGAAAGTTAACAACCCATAATAAGGGTCTGGATCTGACAATTCCAGAATGTACTCCTGCTCATTTCCCATTCTAAACCACAAGACCACTTCTTTCAGTCTCCTGCAGTCTTTAAATCAAGAGAACTTACAGGTAAATTCAGCTTTTTTCCTAATGCAGTCTCCTGGAGTCAAATTGATGAAAAGTAACATGCTTATATAGAACAAAAGAAAAAATTACTTGGGAATAATTGGAATCCGTTGTAACAAAACTGTCTGAGCAATGATAATGTACAGTATTGCAGCTGTATGTTACTAAGACAAGAAACTCCTCGTATTACAAAGATGAAGATCTCTGTTTGCACAAGCCAATTTTAATGGGCTATTAAGCATTTGGTTAAGAACAGGCTTGTACAGTCTCACTTAAAAGGAAACACTTGTCAAAATGCTTTTTTAAAAAATACCATATGACATCTTCTAAATTGCAATTCAAATATTAAAATCTTGTTTCAGAAGTTCCTCGCTTCAGGTTGTTACTCAAGAACTCATCATGTTCAAAACTCAAATTATTATGAGATCTTGATATCATAAGAAGCTTTTCCTTATTAGTGAAGTCTTTCTTGACTGCTGTTTGTGGCACAAGTAACCTATCCATTGGGTCCTCTTTGTTTTCTAGCTTCATGTATCCTTTACTGTTGCTCCGATCCAGCCTGGGCCAGCTGGGGTGTTTCCTTTGTTCAGCTTGGACAGTGAGCGTAGATGGACCCCTGTCCAAGTCCAGGGACTTAGAATGTGAGGACAGAAGATGCAAAGACGTGTTGGAACCAAACTGCTTCCTGGCAGCACCAGGAGATAAAAGCTTTCCTGTGCTTGGTCCGAGAGTCATAGAGGCTTTGAATGGATCAGATGGAGTGTCCACAAAAGAATTGTGTCGTGGCAGCATGGCAGCAGCTGGTCTGTAGGATTCATTGGTATCCGCTAGTGGAATGGCCAGAGAATCCATTGACAGATTTCTAGACTGACTCCGACTGACCTCTGAGTCCTCAGTTATGTTGTCTATACTGGGTTCATCGATCACACAGTTATTCAGTTTAATTACTGGCAGTGTGAAAGCACTAATGGAAGAAGATACAATGGATTTTGTTTCACACCTTATACAGTTAGTGTTTTTGTCATCTGAAGCCTTGCTGGAGAGAGGGTAAAGTCCAAAGACTGAACCAGATTGCTCAGCCAGTAGAGGTGGCAGGAGACTACTAGTGGTCCTATCTTCATTTAGGGTAATCTCATCTTCTTCAGCAGAACTATCCATTCTAAGATTACTCTTGAAGCCAGAGAAAGGCGCAACTGTGTTGGCAGCCAGCCGTGATGCACAGGAGCTCCCACTGTGATGGAGTTCTCCTTCCCCCAACAAGCCAGTGAAGGCACCACTCAGCTGCTTTTGTTCCCTGATCCTCAGGGTGTGGATGTCTATTACAGTGGAGTATATGTCTCTCATGTGTATTATTTTTGTTTCTTTGTCACGGTTTTCATGCAGAATGGCATTTGCACAAATAAAAATGAAGATTCCAATGCCCATAGTAAAAGGGCCCAGCATTTTCATCTTATCCGAGTGCACGTGCTGCTCAAAGAAGCGAAGTAAAACACTTCCTTGGCTTCTCAGGATCCGGGTTTCATTTACAGATAGATTGTCTTCAGATCCTAAAAGCTGTTCCTTCTGGGGCCAGTATCCAAGGATGGCCATTGCAATTCCAAAGAATGCGATAAGCACTCCCAAAACAAGGAAGAATCCCGATGGAGAATAGAGACGGATTTTGCCCCTGACAATTACTACATCTGTCCTGGGCCGGCGTCGAACTGTTTTTTTCTCCTCAGAAGCTGGTGCTCCAGCAAGATTTACATGCTGCTGAGATCTGGCAGAGTCTTGCCTTTTTAAGGCAGCCAGTCCTGTTATGACTCCTCCGGTTGCTATCATAGTTCTATATGGTGCCCTGGAGAAAAAAAGAAAAAAAAGCAGAAATGTTGAGGTAAGCAAAGGTTGTCTCTACAAATATAAATAGCATTTTGTTAATATGCAGATATTTCTTGATAATTAAAACACTCCTGACTATAAAAAAGGTTCTACTATAGCTTAATCCAGTTGTGACATAGTAGCAGTTTTGAGATTCACATGCTATCCTAAATAAATTTTTCAAGAAGCCCTTTTCCCCTGTAAATATAGACAATCAAGCTTCCATCAGTGATAGAGACAGTAAAGCTGGTGGTCTTAGTGGTAATATACCAGGACTAAAGATAAAGTATTCAGAAGTCTTAATAGATAATTTATCTCTGGACTGGTTTGCAGCAAAGTCAATAATGTATTATTACCTTGTTGATAATTTTAGCACTTTAGCTACTAGTTCTTTTTAAAACTTCTGACACACGATGGCTGTGAATACAGTTTATTCTGCATTTTCCCTTTAAGAGATATTTCCTGATAGATTTCAACATATATTCATGCATATTTATTGCAGCATTTAAATAAGCTTCTATTAAGTCTATTCAGATTTCCTGAGTGTCAACTAGAGAATTATTTTTGCCTTTCTTAATAAAGCTGATCCTCACATATCTAGATATTTTTCCCACCTTCATTGTTCCTCTTGGACTACAGGTCAAAAATCTCTGTTTCGTTTTACCAGAATTTTCATAAATTTTCATAAATTTCAAATTAATAATTTCAAATTGTCTTAGTTTTATGATAAAATTTTCTTTCATTTTAGACTTACTTCATGCTTGGTTGCTTATTACACGAGAAAGTTGAACCAGCAAGGGTTTAAGAGAGAAACTCATGTTTGACAGTTTTTTATGAGCAAAAGTAACAAATGAAACAACATAATTCAGGATAATTCTATTTTACAAGGTATCTTTGACTCAAAAATAGTTTCTGAGCTTAATTAATTAGTATTAGAATGAATGAGAGATAATATTAGAGAGGAAAAATTAAGATACTATAAGCTAGGTATGAAAAAATTATGTCCTCTTTGGTAGTGTTATTATGCTCAGAGATAAACAAAGGTCGACAGCATGTTTCAGAGGAAAAGGCTCTGTGTCAAAGCTGGGGATGGTGTAAGAGGCAGAACCAAAATGGGACTGGTGAATAAAGTGAGGCACTGGAAAAAGGAGGTAAAGCAAATCAATGACTGCTTGCAATTTACAGACAGGGATTTTCATCAGATCTCTTAAACTTGTTACTTTGTTTTAAATTTTAGCAGTGCACCCATGGAAAAAAAATGTTAGATCTCTTGTGTTATGAGAAACAGACGGACTCTCTGAGAAACCTTTACTTTGCAAAGGAAAGACTTGAATAGGTCGAGGCTGCTAAATATACTGCATGTTCTGAATTTTTGCAAGAGAAATTCATAGCATTATTCCAAAAATCCCAGAAATTTCAGTTGTACTCTTGGGTTTCATATTCATAATCTCTCTGGGAATTCTCAGGCTTTGTAATTAATTTCCCTTTTTGATGCTACCTAGACAATTTCCATACTTCAGTGCAAATTTTTGTCTTGAATGCTTAATAAAAGTTTTTCTGAGATAACAATTTTAAAATACTCCAAAGAAAGTTATTTGATAGTCTTTCAGACTTTCTCGTGCTTACATGTTTGTGGGTTTTTGCCAAAACAAAAGTTTATTATTTTATAAAACAATATTTTTAATGTCTGGACAGAAATAAACAAGACTTAGTCATTATAAAAGCTATTGTATTTTGTCATGACTAAATTAAATGTAATTAGCTTTCTCTATTAAATAAATTAAGATAATTATGGTGCATCTTTACAGAAATGAGAAATCATTTATCTATAATCTAGTTTGTTCCATTAATCTTTTCCAGTTCCCAGACCTTTGCGGGGGACAAGGATTTTCCATATTCATATGATGTTTTACAGGTACACATGAACCCACTCTGTTCATTCTCAGGGCTGCCGAGGAACTGCACAGGTACAGCAGTTTAGTGCTAAATTCACACTGTGCCTGTTGGCAGGATTTGTTATTTTGTGTACTGTTCTGTGCTTATCACAGCTACCTGAGTTGCACCAAAGGGTGAACAGAATAAGCTTACATCTGCTTACTAAATATTTTAAACATACCTCTAGCAAGAACTCCCCTTTAACTCTGAAAAGTAGAGAGAATAGAAACATGCTTAAAAATTACAACTTGGGGTGTCTTTCTGTAGAAAGTTCTCATTAGCAAATTTTGCAAAAACTGGGAAACCATATCCCAATTTCATTATTATCTGTTACTTGAAGGACAGAAATAGAGATTTCTGAAAGTGAGAGAGAAAACAAGATCTCTCAAGCCACACAGCTGGGTGCCAAACCATTCTATGATTCTATGATTTCAGGGGAACGCGTTGCTCCTCTGTTCATTTTACCTGCGTCAGAAATTGGGCACAGGGGAGAAAAAGTCTGGCTGCCAAAAGATACAAGCATATTTTGTACATAAACAGTCTCCTTCTTATTTCTTGAGTTCATGTCAATATTATTATACTTTCTTTCATGGAAAAAACCCCAATCAGGTTTGTAAATATGAATTTGTAATAAGGCAATTTTGATCTCTTCTGCATCGAATAAAATCAATAGTGATAACGTATATTGTGGTATGAGATGGTTTTGCTTCAGGCTGACAGCTTTACTGAAACCAATTACAATGAAGTGCATATTAAGATTAAAACCATATTTGAGAAAATATTGTATTTATAATAGACATTGTAGGTACATATGCTTTATTCTGCAAATCTGTTTTGTTTTGTCATGTAACAGACATAATATGAGTGCTGCTCATTAAATGCTGCTTCTCTTATTTAATTTAATACAGTGATTATTTTTAGTTTTACACTGAAATCTGAATTCAAAGTTCTAAATAAGCAAAGACTTATAAGACTTTTACTCAGAGGTAAAGATTATGCTAAGAGCTCAAACAGTATCTTTTTGATGTGAATGATAGGTGTTGGCTCTTCAAGGAAACAAGTAATGGTAAAATTGATGTGGAATACAGAACAAAAAGAAAGGGACAGGCCTGTAATTCATTTTATAAACCATAACCATCTCGCTGATAAAAAAGCATCAGAGCTGCCAAGCTCCTTTTGAAGAACAAGTGTTGAGCAGCTCTCTAACTTTGTCACTGCTCAGTTTGTTTCATCTTCAGTGAGAACATCAGGTCCAAAGTCCTGGACAGCTTGGGGGTTTAGTCCTGAAAGAAGCAGCAGCCCACATTTACCTCTACATTTAGCTTCACTTTGTTTTATGCTGTTGTTACAGAGCAGCTCTGACACTAGCCCTGCCAGCCACTCCAAGATCATCCAAGAAAAACCCATCTTGGCAGAGATCCTGTGAGGCAGCTCCTCATCACTCTCACTCTCTCAGCATTACTTGCACAGAGAATGATTCAGGCTCTTGACAATTCACTTGTAACCACTTCAGTGACCAATAGTAATATGCACTTGGCCTTTCATCCAGGACACATCCAGGCCTTTCATGCAGAGGACAGGCTAAACACAGTCCTCTGCATCTGGAAATGGCTCAAAAAAAAGAAACCCTGCAGCAGATGGAGCAACAGGTTGCTATGTGCCCCTTTAGTATGAAGAGAGGATGGACAGCAGAAACTACTGGTAATGAGCCATGCAGCAAGGACAGAGAAATGAAGACAAAGGAAAAGACCTGGTGGGGATGCCAGGTTATCCCCAAAGGTGCTCTGTCATTGCCCTCCTGAACTGGATGGGGGAGAGAAAATGTAACAAAAGGACCGTGGGTCCATCCATGGCCATCATGGGCAAAACAGACTCAACTTGGGGAAATTAGTTTGCTTTATTACCAATCAAATCTGTGTAGGACAATCAAAAACAAAACAAAATCTTAAAAACACTTCCCCCCATACACTTCTCCCTTATTCCTGGGCTCAGCTTCTCTCCTTGTATACTCCACATCCTCCTCACAGCAATGCAGGGGGCAGGGGATGGGGGTTGCAGTCACTTCAACACACATTATCTCTGCTGCTGCTGTTTCCTCCTCAGGCAGAGGACTCCTCACACTCCTGCTCTATTCCAGCATATGGTCCTCCCAAAGGATGCATTCCTTCAGGTACAGACTGCTCCAGCATGGGACCACCAAGGGGTCACAAGTATTGTCAGCAAAACTCCAGCCTCTAACATGAGTCCTCTCTCCATGGGTCCACAGGTCCTGCCAGGAGCCTGCTCCAGCACACGCTTCCCACAGGGTCACAGCCTCCTTTGGGCATCCACCTGGTTCAGCATGGGGTCCTCCAGGGGCTGCAGGTGGATCTCTGCTCCCCCATGGACCTCCATGGGCTGCAGGGGAACATCCTACCTAACCATGGTCTTCATGGGATGCAGGAGAATGTCTGCTCTGGAACGTTAAGCACCTCCTCCCCTTCCTTCTTCACTGACCTTGGGGTCTACAGGATTGCTCCTCTCACATATTCTCAGTCCTCTGGTTGCAGTTGCCTTTTTTTTCCTTCCTAAAACTCTTATCCCAGAGATGCAGCCACCATTGCTGATGGGCTCAGCATTGGCCAGTGGTGTGTCCATCCTAGAGCTGACTGGCATGTCTACTGGACAAAAGGGAAGCTTCCAGAGGCTTCCCACAGAAACCACCCCTTTAGCCCCCCACCACCAACATTTGCCACACAAACCCAAAACAATAACATCTGCAAAAGGATGTATAGGTAAGGAACCATGAGAGGGGCTGCAGCCCATCTAAGCAGAGAATAGCAGAGCCAGAGAAATAAATTCATGCTGTAAGTTTGCAGACATGACACAAAATGGGCAATGATATAAGAAGTGTCACACTGGGATGTGGAGTGACATTGGCTTTTTCCTCTTATTACACTGGCTATACAGGCCAAGGCAGCCAGAGATGCTGGAAGGGATTCTCCTTTATCACCTTTCCATATGGGAAAAGGTTGTTCAGATGCTCCAGGAAAAGCTGACATAAAGGAAATTTAAGAAAGAGGGTAAGAAAAGCTGTCACAAAACAGTATGCTGTGAGTAACCACGAGACTTGCATTTGCCAAGCAAAATATGAGATACATTCCTAAAAAGGCCAGAAGGTCAAACAGCTCAAATCAACAAAGAAATAGTAGATTCACCCTGCAACACAAAGGTAAGGCCTAGGTAAGTTATAATAGACATACTGTAGTTTAGCACAGGTGGATGAGAATCCTTCTCTTCTACCAGTCCCTTGAGCTATCACTGATGATCAGACAGAAATAGGGTGTATTTATGCTGTTACCATTGCTCATATCCCACTTGACTTGACAGATGTGTGACAGACATACAGACAGACCTGCCAGCCAACAGAAAGGAAGGGAGGCAGGTGACCTGGGGACCTGCTAGAGGAGCTGCAGAGCACAGAGCAACTGGAAGGAATGGATTTCCTAGCATGTCCTAGTAGCTCCAACTCACTTCTCCTCATTCTACTACTACTTATTTCTCTCTTTGACCTAAGAGGCCACCACCTTAATACCTATCTTTCCTGCCTAAGAACTAGTTTCACCACAACTGTACTGCTGCCAAGTAACTTTTTTTCAGAGATGGTCTAACTATTAAAAATCTAATTAATCTCTCAGCAACTGTTATCAACTCTTAACTTGCAGTAAGCTTTAAAGCTCGAGGCTTCTACTTTAAATGCCTGAAATCTATTGCCTTATCTAATTTGTTCAACTATTTTGGTACTATGTAAGTTATTACTTCTACCTACAACTTAGACTTTTGAATATATGCATAATAATTTCAATTATACAGAGATCTTACACTTAATTTTAAATTCTTCCCAGCAAAGATAGGAAGCAAACTAAAGATTACCAGTATCTTTTATCCTTAATAATGTTTTACTCCAGATACATTTCAGTGTCCCTTACCACTTAAAATCTTTGCATGACAATCTTGCTTGCATAAATATTTCCTTTTTTCTCATTTATTCTTTGAAAAATGATTGAAACTTAATTATAAGCAATTACCAGAACTTTACATGCTATATCCCTGTAGTTTATGTAAAACTTTCTAAAAATTTCAGTTCTTAGCTTTAGCAAAGAATTAAATGTTACTGCAGTAAGAAGTAGTGTGTGACAGAATCTGATTTCTACTACTGTAGCATTTCCTATCTGATTATTTCAGCTTATTAGGAAATATAATTCCCAACAGTATTTTGTTATCACTTAAGTGACTAAATTCTCAATTTTAACAAGAACACATTTTAATATCAGGAAAATTTTCTTTCACCTTTGACAAACCTAGAGTCCCAAAAATGAAGGAGGTGACAGACTTTTTACTCATAAAATATTTCTCAATATCAAGAATGCAAATGACAAAATGATAAGAGAAATTATGACATAACTGAGTAAACAAATCAATATTAAGCTGTATTTAACACATCTGTACTTTTTCTTGATGGATACATATCAATATGCTATCTGTGCATAGAGATTGTCATCTGATAAAACCTGTTCTATTCCAAGGGTCAAAACATCCAACTTTATAGGACCAAAAGGATTAATCATTCTGGTAGAGATAATACAGTAATAGCCAAACAGAGAGTAGTTCCACAAGAAGCAGAGAAAACCACCTCAAATTACATTTTTATTTAGCAGAGTTTAACAAGCAGCCCCTTCCAAGTGCCCAGCACACCAACAGGACCACCTTATGATCCATCTCCTTCTTCCTATCCATTCATCAAAACATGACCTGGCTCAACAGATTAAAAAATAAAGCAAGCAAGCAAGCAAGCAAGATCTCTTGCATTCATCATTATGGTGTATTTCAAGTGCACTTTAATTGACAACAGGTGAGAACAAAGCACGTAGAATGTGGTACTAAAAATCTTCATAGCTTCAGATGGTATTTCATGTCATGCTAGCAAAAGCCAAGGATGTGACATTTAAACCATTAAAGCTTTGAAATTTCCATCTGAATCCAACCCGTTTGGGTTGAAATTCCCTTTAATGGTGCCTCTTCTAGGCTGTAAAGGGATAAGCTTAGGGACTAATGAAGCCCTTTTAACCTCCTAGTTGCCAATCAGCTTGAGGAAGCAGCCAAATCGTGCAAGCAGGTTCACAGCACAAAAAGGGAAAGGCAAGCTGCCCACAGGTCAGGCAAAGCAGAGCACCAGGGTGTTTGAGCTGCAGCAGTAGGCAGAAAGTCCACTGCAGACATTAAAAGGAGGTTCCCTAGATGTTGGCAGACCATACACCTGTATCACACACTCTGTATTTGCTTTACAATAGTACAATGTTAAATAGTAAAATCTTTGTAATCATAACTGAAAAATAAAAGCTCGCTATTAAGACATATCTGTTGGGAAATTTGAAGTCTGACAGTGATCCAGTTATTAAAAAAAATTTAGATCTGGCAGTGGTTTTCCAATCTGCACTAGACTGGTTGAAGCAAGACCACAGAGGCCCAGCAGCTACCTCTGCAGAATCTGTGAAGGACAGCTAGGCATGGCATATCAGAACATTCTCATTGTTGTACTGTACAAATTTAGGAACTCTAACAAACTCAGAAGAGAAAATTAATTTTTTTTTAAAAGTCCATGCTTTAATAAGAGTTATGAGATCTCATTTTTATACATAGCTTTATAACCATACTGTATCATTTTGAAACATATGCAAAGAGGTACCTTTGCATTGTACAAAGGGGCACAGGCCTTTTTCATCACAGTGACTTTGATGCAAATTTCAGCTGTGGCAGGTATTTGAAGGAGACACGTTGAATTCACCATGGGTATATCAAATCTCTACTTGGACTCAAATTCCTTCTATTTCATTAGCAAACCTGGACCATGGCACTCCCAATCATGATAATTTTGACAGTCCACTGCCTTGTGCTAAAGAACAGCAAGGAAAGTCCAAGTATGCCTGTGAATAACCTAACTTCCTAACCTAGCTTTCCTCAAGCTGTTACACTAAGTGTCTGCATAATGACTCAATGGAAAGGTTATAAAATTACACCAAATCACAGCAATTACAATAAAAAATCCTTGAGCCTCCACTATTGTTTGGAGGGGGGGAAATAAAATGCCAATCAATACTAAAAATACTCATACCAAACCACCAAACTAGTCTTAGAAAGGTATACTTTATTACTATTACACAATTCCCTCAACTGGACAAGGAACAGACCTTACTTACAGATGATCAATTCCCAAACCTTCATGGTGATTCAGTTTGTGTTTGCAGTAATGCAAGTCTCTCTTTCCTTTTCTCTGCTCCAGGGGGAGAAAGCTCCTTCCCATATCCAGTTTGCACCTCTAGCATGTGTCTGCTGTCTCATATCCTAACACGACCTGGCAGAGTGAAGAGCCTGGCTCTGGCTTCTCCATCACCCCTCTGTAGGTTCTGTGGGGTTGTTGTTTTGCACTCCCAGAGCCACCTCTTCTCCAGGGCTGGATCAGCTCCCTCTCAGCTCAGCCTCTTCTCAGGAGAAAGTTCAGCTCCTGGCCTCCCTGGGGCCCCCATGCTGAACTTGCTCCAGTCTGCTAACATATTTCTTCACACTTTATGAGTGTGAAACTCCTTTTTTTTGAAACCACCTGGGCTTTAATTTGGCTCTAAACTAACTTGAAATAATAAACCAATAACTAGGGAATTTAACTATTGCAAATTGCAAACTTGGAAATACTGATAAATATAATTGTAGGGTAAGTGAGGATGCCTGTTACCCAAGCTTTGGCGAATGCTGGGACTCCATACTTTAAATCACAGGGAAAAAATCCCTTTTGAATGACTTCATCATTTACAGTATCTGCCATATACATTAATTATTTCAGCTATTATGCCAAGGTCAAATATAAGGTGAGCACCCAGCAATACTGCATAAAGATGAATGCCTGAGCTGCTTATCCTCTTTGCTATTATTTCTCCTTCATCCTGATCCTTTCAGTGGGTCATATATTGTAATTCTGTGCAAAATCAGCAACATTCAATATTGGCAGCACTACACAGAGCTCGTTAGCTACTCACAAAAGCACAGAGCACACATCAAAGAAGGAAAGAAGGAACCTGAGTTTCTATATTTTGTTTTCAAGACGGTGATTTATGACTTGGCCTAGATTTGGTCTGCTAGCTTTTGCCTGGCCCAGTTGAACTCACTTTTAAATTTGTTCCATCCTCAAATATGTCTACTGGCACACTGCAGTGAATTGGATGTGAGTTCATACAGAAGTTCATGGATTTTACCAATGTAAAACTCACGCAATATGAAGTTGGTGCCAGGTCTCCTATGCCTAGAACAGCCTTCCAGTCATTATACAGTGAACCAAACATGTTCTCAGGTCACAAAACACCTGTCTCACACAGCATAAACTCACCTGCCCCACCACTGCCATGTCTGATGTCCTAAATTCTCAGCTGTCTGGCGCTCTCTTTAGCTGTACCATCTTAGTTAAAGTCCTAGATGATGGACTAAAGAAATACAAGATCTCAGGCACTGGATGTACTTATTTGGGGAATGCTTACATAACCTCTGTATCCAGTGTATTAAATTATCCGTAAATTTAGAACTGTAACTCAGTTTCGGAAGTGTGCACCTATAACTTCTTTACTTACGCAAAAAAATTTCCACTTCCTATGCACAGATACATCACATCTTGTTCCAAAATCCATTACAGAACTACAGCAAAAAGCAAGAGGGAGCTAAAAAAAGACTGGGGAAACAAAAATGGCAAGTAGCTATATAAGATTTGAAGAAAAGTTGTTTAAAAGGAGATTCGTTAATAAAGTTTTTAAATTTTCTTCCCAGAAGAAAAAAAATCCCCAGAATATGCGCACAGGAAAATAAAAGCTAGGTAATGAGGCTTTACTGTTATGTTAATTTGCTTTCATTATCCAGTTTGTCAAAGCTTTTCTACTAAAAAACAGCTAGGGTTTTTTTAGCCTAAACTGAGCAAAGTGACAACTGCCCTTAATGACTGAAGTGACAAAATCTGTTTCCATGCTATTTTAGCACTTTAGTTTGGGTAAACCCTTTTTCTAGTGAAAATCAGTACTACAAATGAAAGCAGATATTGGCTATTTAGAAAAATATTCATCATTATTTCAGATACTTTAGTCCATTCAGATTATTAGTGTTCATATTCAGTATATAGAAATGATTCTGGGTTATATATGTCTACAGGTGAGAGAAGTAGACTATTTTAAATATTTTATGCCATGCAATCTGTTGCTTTCAGCATCAACAGAAAGCAATGCATTTTATTGAAAATAATCACTTTATAAGCATAATCTAATTTAAAATGTGTAAAAGATGCATGTGGATATTTATGCATTCATTTTAGTTTGGGGTTTTTTTTTCGCTTGTATCTTTTAGATATTACCAAGAATAAAAAGGAGATTCTTTTATAAGTAAGAAAGTGAAAATTTTGAGGTAATACTATAGCACATCAACCCTACAACTGAAACCCCAAATGCACACAACTAATCTAAATTCTGAAGCAAGCTCACGAAATGAAGATCAGAGTATTGACCAGTTATCAACTACACGTCATGAAATAAATTTTAAAAAGGTCTCTAGATGCTTCTGAAAGACTGAATGTGTAAAAGCAGAGTAAAATATATGTTCTCTGTCATCTACTGCAAAGGAAAGGCATGACTAAACACTCCAGGGTTCAGCATGCCAGACAAACTCAGTTTCCTAATAAAAAACCAAACATGAAACAAGGTGGAAATGTTAGGAAATACCATGATTTTCAAGCACTAGGATTGCTGGTTCTTCAGTTCTTACACACAAAACTTTGAATAACAGTGAGAGACACTTGGTGTGGAGGTAAAAGCACAGCAATGCCGGGTTGCTCTGGCTACCATTTACACTCACATATTATCTGCTTAACTAGCAATATATTACTCCATTTAATCCGAGGAAAAATCTCCAGCCTGGGCACACACCTAATGGAGGAAGCACCCAGCTCTCAAGACCAAAGACCAAACAAATGTCCTTATCTGCACTACATACTCAGTTAATCGAGTTAATTAGCAGGTTCTAACAGCTGTAATTTCCCACTGCATACAAGTCCAACGACTGTAAGATCAAATAGTACCAGGAACAAAATGAAGTAGGTATTTCACAGAAGGCTTAAGTAATACACATATTACATACGAAATCAAGTCTATTTGCTCCACAACTAAGATGTCTGAGCACTGCTTTCCCCCTGACCTAGAAAATACTTCCTGTTCTATCAAATATGCAAACTCGAAGGAGCAGGAGTTAGCATGCCATGTTTACTGTCAAGAGACCTAGGACCAATTTTTTTAAACTCAAATAATGCAATAATCTACCTCTGAAAAGTACTTTGGTATCTACACTGTGTAGCTGTATTTGAAAATCTCAGTTTTCAAATGAGAGAGGTAAAAAAATTATGTTAAGTGTCCAAGATAACAGAACTTAAAGACCTAGGGCCAAAAAGTAACTGTGAAAGCCACAAATTTGGCTCTGCTACTTGTCCATTAAGCCTGGCAGCAGAGTTTTAAATTAGTGGCCAAGATACTTGTCTGGCAATTGAGGTGCCCTGAGCGCCAGGACCCTCTAGCAGCAGGAGACTTTTTTTCCTTGTCATTAGTAAAGTGTGTGCAAGGGACCTTTAGAAGGAGAACAGGAATTTGGCTCCCTGAGCACCCCAGCCACAAGGTATGAGTCTTTATATGGCCAAGAGAAACGTTTGCCATGGCACAACTGTGCCCCTAAGCTTAGCTATCATTACACTCCTCTGCTCTGTCACTGCTTTCTGAAATCTCTTGTGAAAACATGGGGCAGCGTTAGGATGTCTTTTACACTGAAGGCCTTCATGCAAGTTGATCTACTCTGCCAAGTAGCAACATAAATCAGCTGCTTCTAAGGTCTGTGTTGCTATAGCTAGCAAGGCCACAGTACCTGAGCTGTCACATTTAAAGACAGTTCCAGCTTTTTAACACTAATTTTTGGTGATTCAGAGGTACAGGTGGACTCTCAGTTACAACACCATTATATTCATTCACAGGGGCAGAAAAATCAGTGTATGAGGTTTAGGTAACTCTATGTTAGCAAGCCAATTAGCCCATCATTATATCACAGCTATAATTAGGACATTAATAATGGAATGAAAATTTTCTTGGGTCTCAAGAATCCCACAAAAATAAGCAAACTGCTTAGTAAGATGCTATTTCCAGTATGTCAACAATAGTTTCAAATGCTAGATACAAAAAAGGGATAGTCAAGCACTATTTCACAGAAAATGGAAAGCATAGTTCAAAAATACTTTTGGTATCCACATAGTCAAACTTTTTTGCCCATTTATGGATGATGCAGAAATAAAATATTATTAAATTAACAGTAAACCTCAATTATGTCTTCAACTGCAGACTAGAATGATCGAGCCAGACACCCACATGGGGGCATCAGCAGAATCTGTAAGCATCCACACTGTTACTCAGCCTGTTGATGGGTAAACACAACTTACCAAGTACATGTAAGAGCAGCAGTTTGAAGACACAGATTAATATTTTACCTGTGTAAAAAACAGAAATGTCAATAGGAAGGCATTCCTGCTATGGAAATTATCCATCACAAACAATTTCTTCTGCACTTTTAATCAGCTCCATTATCACTTGCATTATAATAACCACTGTCTTTGCAGTACCCAAAACTAAGGGTACTACAAAGAGGAGGAACCCACTGGGAGCAAAGTAACCTATGAGTAGTGAGATGCTAAGAGAAAGACATGCTGAAATACTGTGGGCCAAATTTACGGAACTCTATCTTAAGCTTTGGTGGCAGAATTCCCTTACACAGGATACATGACTTGCATAGTAAATCCCCTTTTGCTTTTACCATCAACAGTCTGCAAACATGATTGGGAGTTAAAGCCAAACAATTCCTTGGTAGCACATAAAGAAAGGCCAGCTAAATAGTGCAGAATAACTGCTTCCTCCTCACTTCTACTTGCTTCCAGAATGTCCAGGTGTTGCTCACACAGGGGACTTCACACACAGTACAAATCTTGTGACCCTTAATGGTCTGCCTCCCTCCCCTCAGACACCTACACTTCCTACTGCTGCCCTACATTTCAAATATACACAATTTGACCACGGGACCAAGTCCTG
This sequence comes from Entomyzon cyanotis, assembly GCA_024500445.1. Lineage (NCBI taxonomy): Eukaryota > Metazoa > Chordata > Aves > Passeriformes > Meliphagidae > Entomyzon > Entomyzon cyanotis. The sequence goes on from JAKEPQ010000871.1 coordinate 20,631,471, forward strand.
TGAAATATGGCTGAGTTGTTCTTATTTCATTTTACATCTAGGAATCAACATATGCCTGTCCTGCTATTTTGCAGAAAACCATCTCCCTCCAGTTGTTCCACTTACACTGAGTTCCTAATAGAGAGCTTGTGGAACAGTAGGTTGCCAGGCCTTAGGAAAATTAGAATATTTCTAGCAATGAGGAATGATAAATAGTAGTGCTAGCTAAAGCATAGTGCCCTAGTTAAAGACCTATTAATGGATGCATTGCTGATAGCACACTGGCTTATCTGATATGTTGTGCATTTTCAGTGCCCTCCATTTGTAAAGTCTACATATCTGTGTTTTAATATATTTGACCTACCCTGTAATTGCCCATGTAATTTAAAACATGTCAGTTGACTTGTGTGATCATGACAGATGTCAACACTGACTGATACCAGGTAACATTTTAATTTAGGAGGAGATGCAAACTATTATTAGCACGTATTGTAGGTTGCAATTTCTTCACAAAGACTTGCAGTAATTTTTTCGTTCCCCAAGGTCCTCATTTACATTATCGTTACGTCACCTCATGCCATTAATATTTTACTTACTTTGCTTTAGCCTGGATATAAGTCATTGTTAATTAAAGAGATAAATATCAGTTTACTTTCATGAATATTCTCCTGACTTACACAACGCCAGCATAATGCTCAGAATCAAGCACTTACAAATTAGGCACATTTAAACTAAAATGAATGCATAACCACAATTATTTGAGGCACCTTGTTAAAAACTGTCGATCTTGATGCAAATATTGACAGCATAAACAACTAAGAGACGATTCCAACAAGAAGTTAGAAGTCCAAAAGACAGAAAATACAGTCAGTTTTTTCCAGTTAATGTAAAATTTATATTTCTGGCTTCAGAATGTTCTCAGATAATCACAGAGCATTTGTAGCTATCAGTCAGTCTGGTATGTCTAAATATTTAGTCCAATTTCTGAATGCATTGCTGAGGGAAAAAGAAAGTAAGGATCAGTAAATCTCAGCAGACTACTGAATGACAACAGATGCAGTATGGGTTATGCTTTTTTCTTTTAAGAAACTACTGCAAAACTACCAGCTCTGTGTAAGAAAACAGGGTTGAAGAAATGGGGAAAGGGAGATTAAGCTGAAAATGTATTTACAGGAAGCTGTCAGCAGTTCACCATAAAGTTTTCAGTTCAGAGTGTCACGGAAAGAGTGAAATACAATGTCACCAATTAATTACTTTTTCAGTAGAAGGCTAGTAATGTGTTGCCAGATTACTTCAAACAGATGTATTTAGACAGTTAAATCAACAAGCAAAAACAACACTAAAATTATCTATGCATATTTGAAGGCATTCACTGAAATTCACAGAAAATATACAGAACACTTTCTAACAAATATGTATTTATGATTTCTCTTTTCTCACAGTTGTGTTCAAAGGTCACAATTCAACATGTGTTCCTCCTAGAGGAAATACAGCAGCAATGCTAACGTAGGTATGGAGTAAGAGGCAGCATTAAAATACAACAGACATTATGGAACTGTTGGGACAGTCCAGATTAGTCCAACCAGAGCATGCCTGAAGTGCAACCAGTCTCTAGTTTTGTGAGATACTGGTCTCACAAAGTTTTGTGAGATATTGTCATAATGTGCTGATTCTGAGGACAGGTACTCATCTTTTTCACTTCCTTATGAAAGCCTCAAGGGCTTTGATTCTGCAGGAAAGGCACCTCCTAGAAAACCATGGATACAGTAAATGGGTTAGACAGCTGGGTTAGTCTGTATATATATACATTTATACAACAGTTCAAGTTCATTATGTGACTAAAATGTGAATAATTACTACTTGTTCACAGCAATGAAAGAAGTACAGTAATGCCACAGTAAGCCAGACAGCTGATAAAGTAAAAGGACAACTGGTATTTTTTATTTTTTTTTAACTGTGTCCAAGAATTAGCAGAGCAAATATCAAAAGAAAAAGTTCTGTACAACTGAGCTCATGAACTGAGCTTGACATTTGAAATAGTGGCTGATAGAGCTGCAAACATTGAGGACCACACAAAGTGAATAAAGAGGTAGAGGAACATGCAGAAAGATGAACCAGATCATGCAACTATGCGCAAACAGTCTGGAATGTCAGATAGAATGTAATTTAACCAAGGCAAATGCCAAAAAAATTAAGATAACAAATGCAAACATACTAGGAAGCAAGGAAAAATCAAACCAACAAAGATACCTATGCAAGCAATGAAAAAACATGACAGATGATAATAAAATCAAAAGGGAAAGTAAAAAAAGCATCTGGTTCGAACTGTTTGATTTGTAGGAAATACGTAAGGTCTGTGGGAGTTAACTAGCTAATACACTTGCAGCTTCTGGCAGATTTGGCAGCTGATCACATCCTCCAGGTTCAACTGGAGGACAAGATTTTACAGAACAAGATTCTCCTTTTCCTTTCACATCACACTGCTGCTCTTCCTCTATAAGAAGGACCAACCATCACCTGCCCAGAGGCCAAAATGATCACTTCACAGGTGCTTCATTTAGACTTCTACTTCCTCTTTAGTTTTCCTTACCCTAGGGCATCACTAAGCAGCAAGAAGCAAGAAGCCTTGCTGCAGTCTGAGAGGTCAAGGACTGCTCTGTGCTCGTTCTGTATAGCCAACTAGCACAGCCACCATCAGAGTGGGCCATAAACCCCCAGCCTCGGACACTCACACCAGCTGGCTCCCTGCAAATGTGCCTGCATTGTCCTGAAACACATGCATACAGTTTCTCAGGCTGCCTTGACATCCCAGGGTGTGGTTCTAAGGGAGGCACATCCCAACTGAGAGCATTCCGGATTCCTGCCAACTCTGATGCTTCTGCCTTTCAAATAGCTGTGAATTTGAGAAAAGGTTCAACACAAGCCTTTGGCAATTTTTCACAGCTGAGTTGCTGAGTGGGTGAAAGAATGGGTCAGAAGAGAGGGCATTCACAACATCTCTGCTGTAGCCACTGAAAGCTAAATTCAGATGATGCCTACTACATAATTAGAAATATAATTTTTGTACTGTCAGAAAACAGGATAGATAATCTGGTATTTTTGTTGTTGTTATTAATACTGGCAAATGTCTCTTTGTTGCAATGTTTTATTCAGGATCTTTGAAGGATCCTGCTGCAAACTGCAATCATGAACTTCAATCAGCACTTCAGATTGGCTAAAAGTTGTGTTTAGATTTTTCAAAGGGACAGTCCATCTCCAGTTGAAGATATAGTTCCAACATACAGTTCCAAGTCACCTTTTCCAAGCTACAAAGAGATGCTTGTATAGCAGACCTCTATTACATGCTTACTGATAACATGTAGCAGCCTCGTGCCACTCAGAAGGAGCCTTCCCCATCCTAGGAATAGTCAGTGACAAGACTGACCCTGATGGTTTCCCAAGGGCTATTACTACATGCCTTTGCCATAACAGGAGCACAACATTCAGCTCATCCCTTCCAGACATGCTGAAAAAAGGGAATACTAGGAACTGCTTTATTTAGGCTAACTTAAATCTCCAAATACAAACCCAATGGCTGTTTACTCTCCTAATCTTTCAGTTCTTAATCGACATGTAGATACAGAAATCTAGCCTGAAAAATCCCCATCTGAGCAGCAAAAAAATTTACCCATTTTGCAGGAAGTTTGTGTGTGCATGTTATATGGAGCCAGGACCTTAGAAGACAAACCCAGATGTGTCAGCTTGCTTTGGGACTAGTGAGACAGACCCCTAAACTAGCCTGAAAGAAATTACTGCTTCACCAGGTCACAGGTCTTCCCAAAGAAGACTCCCACGCATGAAGAACCTTTCTTGATAAAATATTCTCACTTATATTGAAATCATTATAGAAATGTGAGTGAAGAGCACTTTTGTTATTATCAAAGATTCACAGAACAGTTTGGGTTGAAGGGACCTTAAAGACCTTCTAGTTTCAATCCCCCTGCTGTGGACAGGGACACCTTCCAGTACATCAGGGTGCTCAAAGCCCCATCTAACCTGGCCTTGAACACTTCCAGAGATGGTGAATCCAGAACTTCTCTGAACAACCAGTTCCAATGCCTCACCACTCTCATAGGGAACAATTTCTCCCTTGTATCTAATCTAAACCTACCCTCTTTCAGTTCAAAGCAATTTCCTCTCCCCTATCACTATATGTCCCTGTAAAAAAGTCCCTCTCCTGCTTTCCTGTAGCCCCCTCTAGGTACTGGAAGATGCTATAAGATCTCCCCAGAACCTTCTCTTCTCCAGGCTGAACAGCCCCGACTCTCTTAGCCTGCATTCATTGGAGAGGTCCTACAACCCTCTGACCATCTTTGCAGCCTCCTCTGGACTCACCCCAACAGGTCATTAATCATTAACAGATGTTAATGACATCATCATCCCCTGGTGCCATAAATACCCCATGTGATCCTGCTCACAGAGGATCAGTATCTGTAAGAAGATTCTAATTTTCTTTCCGTCTGAGGTATGATATAGATCACACAACTCCTAAAGCAAGACCATGGTGCTGCTTTCAGAGCTGCTGGGACATCCATGTCACCCTAAAAGTCCCAAGTCCTGCAAGGTCTGAGAGTTGGCCAGAAGTTGAGATACCAATGCACTATCTTTTTCTAGCTTGAAATTGTGCAATTCATGCATGATACAGCACCATACTCCTATTCTATTCTATTCTATTCTATTCTATTCTATTCTATTCTATTCTATTCTATTCTATTCTATTCTATCCTATCCTATCCTATCCTATCCTACTGTTGTTACACTCGTAAATAAGCATAGTGACACCTGTCCTTGGTAAGTGTCAAACAGCTCTAATTGCAACACATCACCATGTACCACTTGTTCTGAAAAAACATTACTGAAGAACATTGATGAAGTGTAGTACAGCCCACAGAATATTTGTATGAAACCTTCAATTTTCCAGCACTTCCTGATTATCTTCTGATTTGAGCTGCGTGACCCAGCTGAGCATTAACATTGATTTTTTGATTTAATTACAGACACTCCTGCTTGGAGAGCTGTGACATGCTGAAATTCAAATGAATTGGGCTTGCCCTGGCCTCCTCCTAATACGTGCTGTGCTGATTAATCCAATCCTGTTCTGATTTTCTGCAGTGCAGGATACATTTATCCATTCCCATTCCTTCACAATGAGTGCTGCTCACAATTTGCATCCCTGATTTACCACTGATTAACCATATGCCCCACATCAGCTTCGTGTACTTCACTGGAACTGTTATCACAGAAACCTATTGCTTTAAAAAGAACAGGGACAGTAAGAACAAGACAAAGGGAAGGCAGACAGGAACTCAACCTGTTTTTTGAGGAAGGATTTACAGATTTAAATTTGTATAGGCTGCAGTAGGCATATAGTCTTCACAACATCGTCATTCTTATCCTTTTCTTTGACAGCACATGTGGTTGTATTACAGCTCAGTTGTTAAGAACCTTTATTTCACGGATAAAGTAAGTAGATTACATCCATCCAGTGCCAACTCTACTGGCTCTTGAAAGGGGTAAGAAAGAGATGCTATTCTGAGCTAAAAAGTACTGACTTGTGCTTCTCACTTGTAAAATCATAACCAGACCCCACCACACCAAAACCCACTCTTAGTCAATATCGCAATAAAGCCATGTTCCAGAAATATAGCTATAAAAGTGACATCATCAGGAGATTATCACCAGTAGAATTTAAAATACTTTTGAAAGTGGAACATCCATTTCCTCTCTATGGAAAAGTTAATGCATAAAAAAGCTAAGGGTAAATTTTTGAAAAGTGATTCAGAACCTTTTTCAGAAGTTACCTGGGAATCTTCATTCAAAATGGAAACTGAGTTCCCAAATTATTTACGAGTATTTGACACTTTAACCCTTAGGGTCTGAACCAACAATTACAGAAAGGTACATCTTTAAACATTTGAGTATTAGAACTTCCCAGATTCCATATGTTAGCTGGGCCATGGCTCTTTTTCTCTGACCCTACAACACCTCTTCGAATTCCTGATTACCAATCACCAAGTAATTAAGTTATAACTGTTTCCCTAGGCAGCTGCTCCTTCCTCATTTGTGCCTTATTCTCCCCATATGCCAACCTTATAAAGAATTGCGTTTTTAGATTTTCAGACAAGCTTTCAGCTGATGAATTCACATATTTGCTGTCTGTAGATCTATAGGGCTTTACTGCCTAACAGTCTTTGTTAATGCAAAAAGGAGGAAAAACATTTCAAAGAAGAATACACAGGTCACTTCCCTAATGTGTTTATAGGGATCGCCCTGTTATTATTTTGGGACAAAATCTTTCAATTTTTCACATTTTATTTCAGCAGTCCAGTCTGCTTGGGGTCATGACAAGTACATAAAAAGCAAATTTAAGATATGGCAAATGATGCATAAATTCAGTAGTTCCTCCTTTAAATTACAGTAGGCTTTATATAGGAAGGAGGTGTGTTTGTGTGTATAAAACACAAGCTTGTCAATTCAGAAGGTGTTAGCAAAGTTACTGTCAAAGATTTACCAGTCTTCTACCGAAAGGATGTAATTATAAAGTCTTTCAATTCTGCTCTTTGAAAACATGCTTTCTTTGTAGTTCACAGGCCACCTGTGAACTTCTGAAGAGCTCTCCTGTAGAAAATCACAGTGGAGGGGGGAAAAATAATATATCATAAATCTACATAGAAAACAAAATTTATTATAACATATCATTTTATCACATATAGGCAGCAGCAATAGTTAATTCAAAAGCTCTCTCTTGTCAGCTGTGTATTTAATTTGTGGACTTTGCATCAAATGGTCATCAAATGATCACACAAGTGCTACATTACTGAATATACCACATGTTCAAAACTGATTTGCTTACACAAACAGAAAATAAACATATTAATAGTGTAAACAAATTATATAAGACTTTTTTCCTTAAACAGTCTGCCTTGCTGAAACATTGAAGCTGGCCCTTAGACACAGTCTTCTTCATAGGAATCACTTCACATTTTACATTTAATATTCAACTGCCCAGAAAACATTTTGATCTTTCTCTATACAAAATTAAAAAGAAACCTATGCTTTTATTGTGTCAACATCCAGAATAACTTTTACAAATAGAGAATCACAGCACATCCTGAGTTGAAAGAGACCAAAGAATCATTGAGTCCAACTCCTGGCACAGGATTCCCCATGAGTCACACCATGTTTCTGAGAGTGCTTGTCCAAACTCTTCTTGAACTCTCTCAGGCTTGGTGCTGTGACCACTTCTCTGGGGAGCCTGTTCCAGTGCCCAAACACCCTCTGGGTGAAGAATCTTTCCTAACACCCAACCAACCTAAACCTCCTCTGGCACAACTTCAGGCCATTTCCTTGAGTCCTGTCACTGGTCATGAGAGTGAAGAGATCGGTGCCTGTCCCTCTGCTTCCCTTCAAATGAGGATTTTGAAGCCTACAGTGAGGTCTCACCTCAGTCTCCACCAGTGACCTCAGCCACTCCTCACAAGGCTTCCCAATTAAGTTAAAATGTTTCTTTGATTATTTTTAAAATACTCTCTCTTTCATGCTGTTCTTAAAGCCAATCTAAAATCTAGGGAGTAATCCAGTTCTTATGAAATTCTCTTACTGCCACTCCTGTTTCTCGGAGCCTTCCACTCCCAGCTGCTGTCAAGCAGCATGAATGGAGTCCTGAAGAGCACAAGTCAGTCTTATATGGAGCAGTTTAGGGAGCTGGGGATTTTAACCTGGAGAAAAAGAGGCTCAGGGCTGACCTCATCACTCTCCACAACTACCTGAAAGGAAGCTGTGCCATGGTGGGGGTTAGTCTCTTCTCCCAGATAACAAGAGAGAGATAACACAGAATGACAGGAAAAGGCCTCAAGTTCTGCCAGGGAAGGTTGACATTGGATATTAGGAAAAATTTCTTCACCAAGAGGGTTGTCAGGCACTGGAACAAGACTACTCAGGGAAGTGGCTGAGTCACCAACCCTGGAGGTATTTAAAAGATGTGAAGACGTGGCTCTTCAGGACATGGTTTACTGGTTGACTTGGCAGAATGAGGTTAATAGTTGGACTCTTGGTTGGATGATCTTAAAGATCTTTTCCAACCTAAACAATTCTATGATTCTATGTCAGCAGAGTATCTGAAGATGTATATGTCAGACTGTAACCTCTGTGGGGCAGACACGCTGACTGTGATCCGTTGCTCTTTTCCAAGCTGTGCAGGAGTTCACAGCTCCTGCACGGCAGCTTGTGTACATCACTACCACTCACCTACTTTGCAGTCTCTCAGTTCAACAGCAAAAAACTAAATCAATTGAATTCTGAATAATTTTTAGTTAACAGGTGATTTTTAAGTGTTTTCTGTTACTGGATACATTTCAGAAATTAAAGCAAATGCTCAGTGAATGCTTTGGCACTAATTAATAAAATGCCTTGAAAATATGTAAAGCAAATCTTTCGTTTCAGTTCTAGTCATTGGACAAAAGTGGTTTTATTGGAATGATCTTGAGGGACAGTTGCAAAACTGTGAGATCAGATTGTATACTGTACTCCTCAGGGGAACATTATTAAAACAAAAGAAAAACTTGCAGCCAGTGAGATTTAGATGGACTGTTTGTACTAAGCATAAACACAGATGTCTTCCTGAGTCACTGCCTGAATCCAGGCACCCCAGATTAACAAAAATTAAATTCTCCTATCATCATAGGCAAAACACAGATAAAGAACCTACTGCGTACCCTTGTAAGCCAAATATCATATACTTAAGAGAATATCTATTGCATAACAGCAGTGAATTTAATTAGTTTGTTTCAATAGTGAATTTAATTACATTGTTTATCTGTGAACATTTATGCAAAGATATGTATCTTCACATTTGCATCTTGACATGACTAATGAAAGTACACTGTTTTGTCTGCAACTAATTCGTTTTCACTTAATACAGCAATGACTGATTAATTTCATTTTCTGGTGTGGAGGCCATCCTGGAACACAGTCAATGTTCCTTCAGAACCTCTGAACTTAATTATCTCCAAATAGAAGGCGGAGAAATGGATACAATTTTTCTCTCTCTTTTTCTCTTTTCTTTATCTGTGAAAGTACCTGCTGTGTATCAGAAGATTTTTCAAAGATTTATGGCTAAGAAATTGCTACTCTTATTGGTGCCCATTTCTCAAAAAAAACTTTGCATTTGTAAGGCAAGTAAAATCTGTTCTGGAAATTTCTGTTGGGATTACATTTAGTGTTAATTTAGTTAAACTAGATTAGAAAAAAAATCACCTACATTTATCCTTCTGGTCCTACTGTTTTTAATTGCATATAAAACTATGATTGGCTTCTATGGAAGTTTTAGATTTGCAAGGAATACAAAATCATACTAAAGGATATGGGCCATTTACCTAAGAGTTTGACTCGATGATCCTCACGGGTCCCTTCCAACTCAGAATACTCTGTGAATCTGTGATATTACGTTGCTCCTAATAGGTTGCATGAAATAGTATTATGAATACGAAATATCTACACTGGTGATGAGATCTCTTGAATTTTGAGCACACAAATTTACAGATGTGTCCTCCCAGTATGGAGCAAAAGTAGGTCTTTTTATTCAATTTCTAATTGCTTCAGCTTTCCAAGACTTCTCACAAAATTGCCAAATTGGTTTTCCATTCCACATTTATAGAATGTAATCTCAAATTCTGATACATTACTGAAAAATAGTAAGTCAGGTATGATCTGAGGGTACGATCAGGGTGAGTCACAAAAATCAAGATGGTTGTGACACCACTACATGAAATCCTAATTACTGACATGGATTGCAAGATTTGCACTGACTTATACAAGGACAGACCTTCACTTGTGAATTAAAAGATTACTGTGTGGATATTCTGAAGCACTCCTTTTACACACAGTACCATAATTTGGAAGCTACACAAATATGACGAACATCACATAGAAAATGAATAAATGTAATATGCAAGGAGAAAATTTTTCTAACAGTGCTAGCTTTCCAAAATAAAATATTATTATTTCTAGAGGATATCTGGCAACCTATGCACCAGCTCAGCATTCTGAATTTTTAGTTGCCCATACGCTGGGCAATTGTAGGCCTAGTACCCCAGCAGTGATTGCAAAAACGGATCAATATGGTGAATAGTTTAGATGTGAACATACATAACTTTTAGTTTTCTTACAAAAATCTCAAGCAAGCAAAACTAGTTCTGGGTCAAGCAACGGTTTGGGTTTTTTTCTGTATGTCATTACCAGTTTAAAATGACACAGATTTCAGATTTTGACTAAATATATCCGTTTGTGAGGGGTGAAAAAAGTTTCACTTTCCAAACACAGAAAAAATATTTTGGTTGTTTCAACTTTTGTTTTCAATTTTTACTTCCTTAGCCAAACCTGTCTGCTGGATGTAGTATGGATGTCTGTACAGGGATCATGGTTTTTTTAATCTGTGCTGCACCTTCTGCAAACAGATTTAATTAGCAAAACTGCTGTTCTGATATGCATGTGGTATATCCTCAATTTTAGCTCCATCCTATTTCGAATTTCTGACAATGACTAAATAAAAACATAATGAAAAGAAACTTTACAGCAACTCTTCCTTCACATTATTGTCAACAGTGAGTCGGAATGAAATGTTTCACATGTAAAAGTGATTTCTTTAACCAAAATATTTCAGGTACAGAATGAGTCACATTATAAATCACAGAACTTCTGTAAAAAGAAAGAAACATTTCACATAGAACTGAAATTCATCTGATTTTAAAAAAATCTGGTTTTATAAAATGTGATTATGATCTCCACAATGTATGCTGCTTGTAAGAATCTTCTAAACAATACTCACACCATTTTTAGACTCATACATTACCAGCTGTCACAGACTGCAACCAGGCTTGCCCCCTGAGGTTTTCCAAATTCTTGTCTTTGCTACAGAGCATCCTACAAGCTTGCCAAGAGCTAAAAAGCTGCTGCTTAAATAGAGTAGATTTATTAGAAAAGCTGAAGATGTTTATTGCAATGACCAGTTATTTTCCCTTAATGTATCCCATTGTTCTCTCACTGAAATGTACTCTTGGCTGCCAAAACTTTTACATATTCCTGCCTGCTGGGTTTTATGAAGAACGGACTTTTAAACAGTAGCTCCAAAGCTATTTTAAATCAGGAAGCTCCACCAAATGGATATTCTCTAAGGGTGATGGAGATTCTAAACTTTATTTTCACTACAGTTGTTGTCAGACAACATAGTACTTATCCTGGATAGAAGCTCAGTCAGGAAAACTTCCTTGCAGGATATTAATCACATTTTTAGTATCCTGTTGCACCTTCCTCTCTGCCAGGCAAAAGACCACACATATCCTTCCAATTGCTGCCTGGGGACTTCTGAGCAGCATTCATTTTACTTTCATTGAAGTGACCCCGTTGTCCCCTTTTTAGGGCTCCCAGCTTGGTATCACACATGGGAAGATAAGCAGAGAAACAGAACAGATGGTGGCAACAGATGCCATTGCTCATCATAGGTGAAAGGCCATGGCTAAATTCACGATCTCACAACTCCCATGTTTCCCTCAGTCCCCCTGCCTCACATATTGTCACAAATACACCATCAGGAGAGGAAGTGGTTCCTATGCGTCCTCAGGCCAACACATGAATCTTCCAAATCACAGCAAGGCCAACACCGTGATGAATCCTTGAATCCATGTTTAGAATTTAAACACAGCTAATTAAAATAATTCCAAACTTTCAAGTATTTTCTACTCCTTGTTTTACTTGTTTCAGGACCAGAGAAACTAGGAAAAGAACACATTATATCTTTTCTTAACTTTGTGTATTTGCCAGTATTTTTGTACAGCAGGTTTCTCTTTTTAATGTGGTCATTTAGACTTTAATTTGTAAGAGGTTTATTATATAGCAATATAGAAAACAGAAATGAATGTGTTAACATATTCAGGAGCACTCAGGAGTCTAGCATTTGAAACTCACATTAGCCACTGATTTCTAATCAACATTGTTTCCTTTAATACTCTTTAATACACAAATACATATTTAAGATAAAAGCACTTTAGAATGATTTGCACTGTCCTAACAGCCAGCTGTAAAACTGGCAATAAAAAATAAAATGAGTATGTCTCCTGGGAAAAGACTTCAAGATTACTGCATGATGCCACCAGCCAAAAGGCAAATACCAAATTCCAGTTTCCAGTCAAAATGACTAGCTAAGACTAAAAGCAAAGAAGAGGACAAGGCTTAGCAGCTGTAGTTCAACCAGTAAAATATTCATATCCTAAATCAGGGATTTTAAAACTTCTAAAAATTTGCAATGCAACCTCCAGTAGTATTTATACGAACTTTTTTCCTCAGTCATCTTCCATAAGTGTCTTAGAAGTTGTTCACAGACCCACCCCCTTTAACTTTCCATGAATTCCAAAGATCACATGCTGAAAGCCACAATCAGAAATTCAGCAGCCAAATGAACCATCTTTTAAAGCTGAAAATAATTAGTTTTAGAACAAATTTCTGAGGAAAAACTGAAAGGGGGGAGGTGAGAAACAGACAAACAAAAAAAAAAAACCCCACATACATGAAATTTCTTTGCTGTATGTCAGAAAAATTTCATAGAGTTGTCCAGACATTGCCGCAAGCTTCTCAAGTTTTCAAGGCCAAATCCAATTGTCCTCATCCCAGTAAGGTCAGACCTCCAAACCTCTTGCAGCGTTAATGAAATGCTCCTGGAAGTCAATGGCAAGTCTCATGTCAGCTCCAGAAGGCAGAACTGCGAGTGATTAAATCTCTCACCATCACCATTATTATGCCTCCATCAAGTAACTCCTTAAATCTCCATGTCCAGCTGTTATTTTAACAGCCAGATGTCTTAAACAGGCACACTTGAGCTATGAAGCAGATCTTCCACAGATGGGTCCAGGTCCTCCATGCTGACTCTGACTGAATCCTGTGCTCCCTACACTCCCTGCTAGGAAACCTTTGGCAGTTCCCAAGATAGCTGATTTCCTTCAGCCAGAAGCTGTTTCATACACATGTAACTATGGGAAGTGCTATGACAAATTAAGTAAAATCTCTGCAGTGTAACAATAAGTATACCTGCTCAGAAAAAAATAAAGTAAGAAATTAGAAGAAATCAGAAGAAACAAAAAGCTTAGTATGAAGCTTTTACTCATAGGAAGAAAGCATCTATACAATAACCTTGGATTAGCCCTAAAACTGAGAAATAAACAAGATGTCTGTCTCTGAAAACATTTGTTTTCCTGGTGTTCACTGAATTTTTGAAATATACTGTTACTTTTGCACAAATGTTCGTATTTTTCACTTATTCAATTCATCTGTGTTGGTGATAAAACCATCATAACTTATCATTTTCTACAGTCTCAGAATTCAACATTCCACTCCACAAATGCCAAATTGGAAAACACTTAGGCAACAAAGTAAAAAGTTGCTGAATGCTGTTTATCAAAATAGTAGCATCTGAAAATGAATTCAAATACAGAACATCTGCTGCCGTGCTGTCATAAAAATTCACAGCTGCACTACAGACCTGTGGTCTACATTCTCTCAGAATATCTGCTGAGATGGGGAAAAAGAATCCCAGCCCAACAAAGGAAGACATGCCAAAAAACTTCCCCCTATAATAAAGAAATTAAAACAGACATGGCATCAACCTCGAGCTGACATGCAGCCATGTTCTTGAACGTAGGACAGAGATTTGCTGCCTGTAGTTCCAGCCATTCTTGCCATAATCAGTATTTTGCTGGCTGGACTAGATGCTGTTGCTGTGACTCATCTGGGATATCACCATGCTGCAGGAGAAATCCTGCTGTGAACTGCAGTCTGTTCAACGTAGGAGTACTACAGTAGCTCACAGAAATTGTTCTGGGGCACTTACAGATGCCAAGATGCATTACTACTTCTATTACAAACAGTTCAAGTGGAACAGACTGGAGCTACTCATTTGAGTAAGATTTTATTTATTGTTGATACACATGAAATAGTTGGGTCTTCGCATCTCTTCAGAAAAATGCAATTTCTAACACATAGTATACTGCAAATTATAAAATCCTTGCAGAGGCTTCAGAAAAAGTCATCTACTACTGTAAGCCCCACTAACTCTCTCTGCACTTGGGTCTGTGTGCCTCTAGCTCTTCTGCATCCTATCTGCACTACATGCTTTCTTCATACACTTTCCTCAACCTTTCTCACTTTTTTCCTATTTAGGAAACAATTCAGGATTTCAGTTTTACTGGAAGGATTGTAAGATCTGAGATAGAGATCTGTTATGACAAAAATTCTAGGAGCTGGCACCAACCAGCTCCTCAATCTAGTGCAATGTTTCCCACGCTGATCTCTGTACAATAGGCAGCTGAAAATCCAGGAAACAGAAAAAATACATTAAAAAACACCCCAAAAATTAGAAAGGTACAACTTTAATGCAGATTAAGAAATATACAGATAAGTTATGTTTACAAATCTATTAAAACAGTGACAGGAGTTCTTATCATTAAGATGTTCCAGATCCAGCTTAGCAGGGTTGACCGCTGCTACCAAGGGAAGTGCTCTTTGCCCTTCTGCAGCCAACTCCAAAACTTCTCAGTTCAATCCTGCAGTGCCCTTGTGGAACAGCAGAATCAGATGTGCCAGGGCCAAAGTTACCACAAGTTGCAATGGAACATGCAAACACTTTGTTAATCTTCATTAGTGATTTATGCTTATAAGCCTAAAATATCACCTGTAGCAACTGAGGAGCTGTTCAGCAACAGAGGGAAGCCTTTGGCAAGCACAGAGGTGAACAGCTGCAGGACTAACATCTTAGTCCACCACTGCAAAACCTGCCACTGAGCTGGGGTCAGAGACCAGCAACACTGTCTAAATAGCGAGATGCCTGCCCAGCCTTTGGGTACGAAGAGAGCAGATTACAGACCTTAAGCTGTCACCCTCACCAACACCACCTGTTTGTGCAGGGCATGTGGAAAGTATCAGCTTCATTAACTTTATCCAATCAAGGACCTCTTCAATACAAAAGCAGATAGTAAGCTAAGAGGGAAAGTGATAAAAAAAAAGCACAGGGACACAAACTGATAAGATAAGGGGTAAACAGAGACAATGCCAAAACATCTAGATACTAACTGATAGGTCATTAAGAAACTGAGGGGTGTGCATGAGGTGCACCTGCATATTTACTCACAATTCTCAAGCTGAAGGAACCAGTGAGTGGCTCTGGGACCCCACAGGTGTATCAGGTGAGCAGAGCTCATGTTGGTATTTGAGGAGATCCACAAGAGTGGAGTGCCTGTGGAATGAGTGTGTGAGTGCTGTCTGTGTGCAACGAGCACCTAGATGGACCAGCTGGTGAGTAGAGAACGATGGGGTGGGTAAGGGGATCCAGGCAGGAGCATTGGATGGACAGAGGGGCCACATCAGTGCTTGGGGGATCCACAAAAGTGCATGTACCTTCACTACTCAATGTCAATCCTTCTGGGGTGAAGAGGAGGAAGAGAACGTGGCTGTAACATCACTCCTGAAAGCGTTGTGTGTGGATGCTGTTGAAGAAAGTAGCTTTCCTCTGGCAACCCAAGTAGCCAGCCATGCACACATCTTGTGTGTATGTTTCTGGGGTACCTGTTTAGCCTTTCTACTGGTTGAACCTGTAAATGGGAAAGCAGCAGTCGTATCCATCATTGGGAAGGAGACCTCTAGGTTTTCGGGCACCTCAGGCTGGGCTCCAGCAGCCAGGAAAAGCTGTCAGACTCTGGAGCTGCTGGATGCAATGGCTGCTTGTGACATCCCCCAAATGTTTGCTTAAAGCTGATGTACAGATGGCCTGCGATACTACAGTCAAATGAACATTTCTTAAGTAACAGCCCTTTTTTACAGGACCTGTACTACCAGCTTCCCCTTAAGAAAAAAATTCAATTCCCACTGATAGTCTTACCTCACTGCTCCTGGAAGACTGCTGAGGATTTTGGAATAAATTACAAAAGCAATCCATCTTATCCCTCCCAGCAGAAAGAGAGTGGTAAGTAAAAGTATGTCATAAAAATGAAGATAAGCCCATACTTTGTTGAGTCACTTAGTTATAGGAGTGTTATACGAACCAATCTTTAGTTGAGAAAAAAGGCTGGAAAGGAAGAGGTATGGAAGCCATCAAATTCTAGGGTTAACTTCCTTCTCCAGGTTTTCTGCCTATGCTTCACCTCCATTTCCCCATGTTCCACGTAATTTTCAAGTAATTTGTCTTATCAATTAGACATCTGAATACCTACGGTGCTTTGAAAGCATATAACAAGACAAAAGGTTAAATCTTAAGTTCAAGCAACAGGAAGTTGCCATAAGTTTAAATGGGACCAGAATGTTATATGGAATTCAGAATTACTTTTTTTCTCAATAATTTTGATGTGTGCCTTGCTGCTTTTCAAAAGAATTGCTGTTATGGTTTATTATTTATATGCTTAGGAGTCTTTGGAGGTGTTCTCAAATCTTAAGAGATCAGATCTTGTTTTTCGTTCTTAAAACATTCATGCTTCAGCATAAATTGGCTTATTAAACAATATGATGATCATTGTTGTGGAACTTGAAAACCCTGATCTTTTTATAACCTTAAAAAGTAAAATACTCATTTTAATGTACCCACAGGAATTATGGGACTTAAATTGTTATTTTTATAGTGACAAAAGTCTGCTTGATGTTTATAAATTTAGTATAAACTTCTACAGAGAGCCTGATTTGTACATATCTGCTTATCTGCACTTTCTTCTTAATTTTAGAATCACCAAAATTTTATAGCAAATTCATCAGAGTTATTGCACCTTGTACACAAAATAACATTATAATCTTACAAGTTGAATGTAGAATTTGTTCAGAAACAAAAGCCTTTAATGCACCTAAATCCTGGAATTCCTTCGATTAAAATCAGTGTGATTTTCATGTGACAAACTAAAACTGGCAAAAATTCGCAGAGCTCAGGCCAGAGTACCATAGCTTTTCATTTTGCTGCTTGGCAGTTAGGGAAAAATTGTCATTCCACAGAAACTGGCAGATCTAATCGTAAGTGTAATTTCATATAGTTTTTGCTTACCAAAGAAACACATAAGCTGTATGTTTTTTCTAAGCTTGTATTTTAGTTTATTTTACTAGGATTGACACTTTGACTAGCCAGAAGAATTAATAGATGTGGCCAAAAAGTTGAAAAATTATTTTTAAAGTAATCCTGCTGTGTAAAATTTCTTCCATTTTTAGTGTATGACAATAGTTCAGCTTTTAAGTTACTAGCAGCAGTAACACACAGAGTAAAAACAGCACCTATGAGCTCCTTTCAGCATCACAGACTAAAAATAAAACACAGTAGTCCACATCTAAAAAAGAATCCTAGAATACCCTAAGCTGGAAGAGACCCGCAAGGATCGTAGAGTTCAACTCCTGGCCCTGCACAGCACCATCCCCAGGAGTCACACCATGTGCCTGAGAGCACTGTCCAAACACTTCCGGAACTCTTTCAGGCTGCTGCTGTGACCACTTCCCTGAGGAGCCTTTTCCAGTGCCCAGCCACCCTCTGGGTGAAAAATCTTTTTCTAATATCCAAACTAAACCTCCCCCAACACAGCTTCATGCCATTTCCTCAGGTCCTGTCACTGGGCACCAGAGAGAAGAGATCAGTACTTCCCCTGTTACCCCTCTAGTGTGCTAATTTTCCTTGCCTCTTTATACTTATTTTCCTAGTAAGTTCAATGAAAAATTGCCTTTGCCTCACCCAAAGAACAAGCCTCTTCTTTCCTGCAGGCACATCTGTGTATATGCTTCCAGCAAATGTAATATTACTTTCACTCCCCTGAACTTCCCCCAGATTTTAATTTTCTATTATGGTGCATCAATTATCCTGAGGAGTTCTTCATATTAAAATTAATTGAAAGGTACATTCAGCAGTGTATTTTCATGCTCAGCAAGCCGACTACAGTTAAGTATGGTATGACCACAGAGAAAAATATTTTCTCTGAATATCTTTTTTATCCAGGCCTGTCATATGCTTCTGTACTCTAAAAGCCTTATTTTGGCTTGCTCCCAGTGTTGTCTTGAAACAAAGCCTGGCCTCTCTGTGGCAGATGAATTGTCAGTGTGTTACCATACGTGCTCACATCTGAGAAATAGATGTGAGAAATAGGGTTGGTTACTTCCTCACTTCTGCAGAGGAACCAGGAAAACTCATGTTTTACCAAAGTCACTCTAAGGTGATGACTACCACAATGATATTCTGCCATTTATAAATAATGCCTACCATTGCCTCATCTTCCTTCAAAAACTGTTTCAGAGTGACAGTCAAGGCTTTATCCAAAGCAACCTTAAGAAAGCAAGCACTGAAGTCCACTATGTGTGTTCAGTATAAAGAAGACCACATGAAAAAAATATATAACCAAGTAAAACAAGACTACATTACAGGGAGAATGAGGATTGTATGAAAATACTAACTCACTTCGGATTCTTACTGATTTCCTTAGATCTCTATACTTCTTTTCATCTTTCATTTCGTAACTCATTCATTTGTCCCAAGACCTTAAGAGTTTCACTCAGCACAGCACTGGACAGATTTTTGGTAAAGATAAATCATAATAATTAGTACCCCTAAATCATTAGAAGTTGAACTGAATTTATGTATGGTGTAAGTGCACAGTGTATAGGTTTTACAGAAGTAGAAAGAAATTAAATGTATTTTTTGTTCAGTATACATGTACTAATGGATAGTGTACATGTACATTAGTACAATTGTACTAATATTCAGTGAATGTGGAGCTTTCAGCAAATAAAAAGTGACTAAATTATTACTTTCAGATAAAACAAGGGGCTTTACAGATAAATCCAGCATGTATTATTAAATATTTGCTTTTACAACATTAACAGCACTCTTACAACAATCATTGGATACTCCTTGCTGTCCAGCCTTTGAACAGACACTCAGGATCTTTCGTGCAGTCCATAAAGAGTCTTTTCCACTTTTCTGATTAGGCAGAATTGCAGCCACTGGGCACACTAGCACCATGCAACCAACTGCAGTAAACTGAATCCTGAGCTACAGATAACAAAATCTAAAACAAAGCACTGTGCAATGGCTCTTGCTTGGGCCTTGAAAGCAGAGATGCACATCCTGATGCCTTGGATGCAACATCACTTCTCTATTTCTTTTGGCAGAGCTGCTGTTTTCCCCAGATGGCCTGGTGCTGGTCAAGCAGGTAACAAAATCTCTGACACTGCAATGTGCAGATGCAATCAACTTTGTGTTGAGCAGCTCGTTATTAGCTGAAGGGCTCTCATGAAAACTAATAGCCCTGCCCTTCAGGCACTGGTACCAAGGATTGCTGTTTGTCTCAGCAAGCTGCATCCTAAAGAAACTACAAAAGAAAATGAGTCCCTCATATATTGAGAGCCAGTGCTTCTTTTTCTCCACAATCATCCAAATGGAGTTATCTTTTAGCATGACTGTGTGTGACTGACAGAGCCCAATTCCTTATGAACATATATGATTAACTGGAATATGAGATGCACAGTTCTAATGGAACATCTTTACGAAAGGTCCACTGTAGACCACTGACTGTTTTGTAGTGATTTGACATCAAATAATCCCCATTAGATTTTGGGCAAGTGTATTAGTCAAAGTATCTCTGACTGCAAAGCCTTGTAATTCACTAACAGAAAAATGATGGACTAGAGTATACAATTGTCAAAATATTTAAATCATGTGCTATAATATAAATTCTTAGATTTTCAGGAAACCTACAGAAAAGTAGACCATGAATGCATATTATTTATTATGAAAAATTTGTATGTCTGTATATTATGGCTGCCTGATGTCCTCTCTGTAAAATCTCCAGCCTTCTCTTCTATCAGCATCTCAATTTAAAATGTAATCATTGTTAACAACCACTACAGTCAGATATACTCCAGATGAAGAGCTTTTCCAGTTAAAGTCAAACTGAGCATAATGAAACCTCCCATCGCTCACTGAAAAAAAATGCATCCAGAGTATGACTCACCTTTCTTCCCTAAGCATTACAATGAAGAAACAGTTATGAAAATCTGTTATTCTTTGATAATTCTTGATTCTTCCCGACTGATATTTTTCAAGATTATCCACCAAAGATACTGAGCTTCCTCAGTATTTTATTTGTACCTCACTCTGCACTGACACCTTCAGTTTGCAAGAAAGATGAAATTTAGAAATGGATAGCTGTAGATCTAAATTATTCCCAAATATTTTATTTTAAAAGATAATCTGAGCCTGCAATTTATAAAAACTGCATACAAGAATGAAACACAATTGCAATTCCAGCTGATTCTTCTGTATCATTGCAAGGAAATAATTTCCTTTTCCAAAGTCCATTTAAAATGCCAAGTCAACCAGTTACCTGTTTGGGGGTTTTTTTTGTAAATTCTTATTTGTAATTTTGCCAGAATTTAATAGCTTGGGCCTTTTATGATACTGCATCTGATGTTTTTTGTGAAAACTTCACTGAAAACTGGTTGCTTCACTGCTAAACAGGATTGGGGAAAAATATATAGCAACAGTGACATTTGTATTTTTAACTGCTTATTTGAAAATCTGACATTTCTTACATACTTGTAAATTCAATGCTGATTGATGGTTTAACTGGGACATGAGTTCTGTGATCCATTCAGTCTCTACAATAACATGAAAGAACAGGATACACACACACACAAAGAATAATGATCTATTCTGAGCAAAATTGTAAAATAGCATTTAAAGAATAATATATCACAAAACCTTTCTTTATGTGATACAGATTTTGCAGACGAACACCCCAGTTCTCCATTATTAACCAAGACACCATATTTAATGGGGATAACCCTGAATGTTTCACATAATATTCTGTCAATCATTCTCATCATATAAATGATTTTTCTTGTAAAAAAAGAGTAAGTCAGAAAGAACTGCACAATCATATTAAGTTATGAATCTGGGCAATAACAAAATTTACTTATATTAAGTTATGAACATCAAACTTTGAGCCCAGTTCTAGACTCTTCAAATACTAAAGATTTGTTGAAGTCCAGCAGTTTTGTGTAGCAAATGAGAATTTTAGAACAAACAAGGTATTTATGTTATTTAATTATGCATATGAAATTCTGGTTCCACTGAAATTAACAGACGAACTCTCAATGATTCTTTGAGACCACCACATCATGGGACGCTTTGTGACAGCAAAGAAGTGAGAAATCTTACCCACATTTTAGTCTAACCTTGCAAACACACAAGCAACACAGTAATCATCTACAGTATTCTCAGTAGGTGCTAGTGCAAAATTTTTCAACTTGTTAATTATCCCATAAGCACAAACTTATTTCTTCATAAACAGGGTATTTGGTAATTTTTACCTTATTTGTTAAAATAGCCAAAGCATTATTTTGCTCATGAAAATAAGGACTCCTGCTTATACTGTTTATTTGAGATCGCATTTGCATGAGATGGTAGAGGGATAATATCAGTTTAAAAATCATATTTCATTCATGGCTAGCCAGACCACGTTGTCATGTACTTTATTTCTGTTTGGGTAAAACTGGCATGTCTAACCTTCCTTCTCTCAGGTCTACCAACGGGACAGTCCAATACCTCACCAAGAACAAAACACAAATGTCATAACGCCCTTTCAAAAATATGATTTATCCTTGCTAATTGTCCTGCATGTGGCATCCTCCCCTCCATGGCAAACTTCCCATCTAGCCCCACAGTAGACAGGGTGTCTTCCCCGTCTTCACAGTCACACTTGTCCCCAGAATCTCATGGAAATACAGGACCTTGTCACCCAAAAGCTCTGTCACTAAATACCATGATGATAAAATATACCCTTAAATATTTAACCACAGCTTTATTTCATTCAAAGCTAGCCTGGCAATTAGTCATGCAATGGCTCCAGCAGTAGCAACCAACTGTTTTTCTGACCAGTACAGTTTTCTAAACAACACAAGCAGTTAATTATTGCCTCTTACTGACAGATGTCTCCAGTAGTCAGAAGTCAAGCCAGGACACAGAATTAATACAAAGATCACACATGATGCTCCATCTGTCAAAAATCTATTGGAAAGGTAACCCTGATGAACTTGCAATATTAGGCAACACTGGTCAGAAAAAAATTACATTCTGCTAACAAGATGTTTTAAGACAAAAAATTGAATGTCAGCCTTTCAGCTATTGTTCCTTCAGTTCCCAGAAGCAAGGCTCAGGCTTTCCTGATGGACTGCTGAGCCCATGCACAACCAGGAATTCAGGCAGGGAATTTCACAGGGCAAAAGTCACAACCATCACAGATGTGTTAGACAGACAGTGAACCTCATGTCCACAGTCAGTAAAGATGTCTACACATCCGCTTCACATCTAGAATGGCTCAAACTCTACCTATCTATCTGTCTGTCTGTCTATCTATCTATCTATCTATCATCTCTGTCCAACTACCTGACACCCAAGTGTGCAGACTCATTCTTACATGCATACAAATCAAAATCATACATTCTTAAAGCACAGAATTATGGATTAATGTAGGCTGACAAAAACCTCCACCACTAACTCCAAAGTTAGATCACATATGCAATTCACATTGATTTTCCTATAAACTGCAAAAGAAGACAAAAGAAAGACTGTTATTTCAACTGAGAAACAGTTCAGAAAATGCTGAAATGATTTACCAGTGTGTGTCACATAAGACACATGATTCAAGTCTTTGTCCAAACAATGAAGAATATTACCAAATTGCTTGGGTTGCACATTAAACCTGGCTTCTTGCAACTCATGGCATGACAGCTGGCCCTGAACTTACAAGGTTTGTGTCAATTATCCCATCCTGCATGGAAATATCTGAAGCACACATCCAATAGACATCCCATGTCCAGTGCCTTATTAGGTCAGGCATCACCAAAGGTATTGAATTTTGTTTGACAGGCTTATCAACACCAACCCTACTTCTGCCAATCACTAATAATGCATTAAAGGCATGATGTGTCTGCAGAATTTCACTTCTACTTAGACATATTTGTTTCACTCACTACGTTGAGCATGTGCACTATTAACTTTATCTAAGGAGGTCCATGCTGGAGAACCACAGTTCTGCAAGATGTGTTTATCCATACAGTTGGAGAGAGTTGCCTAAAATAAACAGCTGGGCCATTATGTTTGTCTACATAACAAGCTTACATTATACAGTTCAAAATAATAGCTTTGATGGAATTTAAATCCCTCTAGAGAAAAGCACTATTTAGCCACAAACTTACAACTAACTGTTCAGCCAAAAAAAAAGAAAAAAAGTATATGCATGGATATTTTAGGCCAGAAAATATAATTTTTGTCTGCATGCATAAGCAAGGAAATTCAGTTCTGATTTCTGTATCAAGCCTATAACTCCTCCATGAATTACTTATTTCAGAAAGATAGTCTTGATTTTAGTAAAGACAAATCGGCTCTTAGAAGATAGTTTACTTAATTCTTCTCACTGTTAGAAATGTTTCCAATTTCAATTGTTATTTTATTTGCACTTTCAATATTTTGATTTCCAATACATTTTGTTGCATGATGTCTTCTAGGATTAATGACTCTGCTCAGGTACCAACATTCACAGAGCTCTTTTCTCTCATGCTGTATAATACTGATTTGATTTTGGATAGCACCCTTCATTCAAATGTCTCAAAAAATTCTCATTTTTTGAGTGTATAATTCCTATAGAAACATCGCCATTTTGCAGCCAGGCAAACTGAAGGAAAAGACACTAAAGATCATATTCTCCAAAAGGATGAAAATAACATGGCAACACAGTATCTATGCATTTCTGGGAAGGCAGGGTCAGACAAGCTCTCCAAAGTCACAACTCTGGAAAAGCCAGGAACAAATCCCGCATTGTCAAAATTCTTACGCCTGTGCTTCCACAACAGGATCATTACAATTTGAACATATGATTTCTAGATACTGTTGTATAAAGTTCAGGTGTACAACTCTGCATTTGAAACAGCTCAGAAATACACTACAGATTTAATACTGATGTTTCAATTACAGCAACAGTAAAAACTGTTCAGCTTTTACGCCACTTAAGCAAGTGGCTGCTCTTATCCCTTTTCATACAATGAGACACTTCAAGCCTAATGAATCACAAACACCAATATTCACAGCAAGCCCAAATATGCCTTGGCAGCTGCTGAAACTCTGACCTATGGCAGAGAAAATGAAGACCTCAGCCCGGCAGTTCAGTCCCCAGTGACTTTGTGTCAATGGAAGCGTGCACACTCAATTGCTTCTTTTCACATCTGAACCTGGGAGGAAGGTTTTTTTCTGGATCAGTGAATACTGCTGAGTAGATGAAAGGACTTAATAGGTTTTCTCCAAAATGCAGCCAGAGTGTATTCTGAGAGGAGCTTTATTAGGCAGAGACCTCTTACTCTGACATCCTTATGTCATATGAAGCAGCAGGTGAGATCCCAGAAAATCAGTGTTTCCAACCCCAACAAATGTGGTTGTAAAACCCCAAGGAAGAAAGTAAATTCTTGACACATCTACATAACCTTTTCTACAACTCCAATCTTAACTGCTCAAGCACACTGGGATGTAAAGATTACTGAAATTTTACTACTATTTTTGAAATTAGGTGTATGGGCTTTCATGAATGGTTTTTGGGGGTTTTTTGGGTTTTGGGGCTTTTTTTCTTTTTTGGGGGGGGGGGGTTTTTTGTTTGTTTTTTTCTTTTTTTTTTTTCCAGAATGAACATGTGACTTCCTGAAACTTATTGGCCACAGAAAGTATTCCATACCTCTGTAAGGCGTTTCTAAAAGTCCTCTTAAAAGTGATTCTCCTGGACTAGGAGAGATATCGTCCTCACTGTGTTTCCATTAAGAGTTTGAATATCACTAACAAGAAAACTAACATCTTCTCAATATCTTGATTAACTTAAGTAACCTATCATATGCTTTCATAATATTCTATTATAATAAAAGAAATCAGATGGAAAAAAGTTCATTTTACTTCAGGCATGTTACTCATATCATTGAGAAATTTAGAACACAAACATTTTAAAATCCAGCTGACAAAAGCATATGTTCAGGGACATTAAGACAACAAGAACAAAAAAATACCACCTTAACATGGCTTAGATAAACTAGAGTGTCTTCCTTGCAGAAAGCACATTCTGGAAGGGTTTGGGGATTTTCCAGGATGGCAGCTTATTAGCAGAAACTGACTGTCATGGCTTTGAACTAAAACACTTCTAGCTGCTGAGAGCTGTTTCGGCTCGCTTGTGTAATAAAGGCATAATTCACAGAAAACATTTTTGACATTTTTGGGCCATGTAAGAACCAGCACTAGGCCCATGACTACCTAACATACTGACTGAAATCCTTACCTTGCTAAAATACGTAAGAATTTTGTCTTTGACTTCACATAGTCAGGATCTCAAGACAGAGCAACAGTAACCAAACAAGAATAGTTCAATCTTTTCACAGTGCTCTTGAGCTCACAGCAGGAAAAGACAATTTTTGGCTGGCATCATCCAATACTCAATCTGTAAGATCTGACCCTCCACCAGTTTTGTGACATATATTAAAACTTCCATTAAAAGCGAGGATTTATGCTGATGCAAAATGTAATAATAGCAGAGAATCCAAATTCTTATGCCTTTGCTGACTTGTTTAATTTATACAACTCTAAAAATTAGCTTCAAAGGAATCATTCAGTGGTCCAGTATGCAGTTGCTAGCTGTGTGCACCCTAGATATAAGCAAATCTAAATTACCATTTGATTCCTGAAGCATCTGCTGCTCTGATGTAGGAAAAAGCAAAACAGACATGAAGCAAAGGAGGAGAGGATGGATCTCCTACACTACAAACAAAGAGAGGAGAGAGCACTGCATGGACACAAAAAAACCAGAAGGATTTAAAGGACTATTTCACAGAGGAACCTAGTAAGCCAGCAATTATCACACCTTACATAAAACGACATGTCCATGAGATTCTTACATGTTTTACTACACTCTGGTCTACATCCATAAAATACAGGAATGTCTTGGGTTCACATCATGAAGTAGGGGCTGCAGCATTAAGGTGCTTCTGCAGCTATTCCTTGAAGCAAACAACAAAGCAGAGCTTAAAAACCTCCATATGAAGCAAATCCACCGCTTGATTTTACTTTTTTAATAAAAAGAGGAGCAACAGTCTCACAAACTCTCCACTCTTGTCCCAAGATTTTTATATATATACACACATATATATACACACTCATATATGGAAAAGGCAGGTTGGCTTGAGAAAAACAGAAATTACTGTCATATCAGCCAGAAGAGCCACCTTAGATTCAGACAAATGTTCAAATAATGCAATACTAGCTTGTCTACACAGACATGCTTTTTCCATGCTCCTTCTTCAAGAGCTATCCAGACAGAATGCGGAGAGTTGCTGTGCTATAAATATGAAGTCTGTCTCTGTAAAAACAAACAAAAGCCATACCAAGAATGAGCAATAAAAAAGTTTTACAATAAAGTATCCTGAAAACTAAAACACAAGCCAAATATAAAATTATTTACAGAAGCCATTCATCAACTTTAATTTTATCATTCTCCCAAAGCTGTAACATGAAGTTGTATAATCTTTTGGGTTTTGATGAAATCCAGGATTGTTTCTTTGTTTTTCAGATCTCTGCTGCAGCTCATATTTTCTGTTTTTACAGTTTGATCATGATGACTGATAATCCTTCTGAAAAATCTGTTTAAAGCAAGTTATGCTCAGCAACAGTCATCCTCTAGCTTTTGCACACAATGAGCTTGTTTAATCACAGCCACGTGGTTTTACATGTGATGTACATGAAAGTGATCCTCAATGTTTTTTCAACCATTTCTATTGTTTTGACCAAATCTCAAATTCTACTTTTTAAGGAAAACCTCACTACATCTAAACCAGCAAGAAATGTATAAAGTAGGATCTATAGACATTTTCTGTCTCATCCTTTCATTTATGTTTCTGTTTGAGAAGACAATTTCCTACCAAGATGGGATTTTAGGCACAGGAACAGTTAAAAACTGCCCACGACCTTAACTTCAAGGTCTATGTGATTACATGCTCAAAATCTCAGCTTTTGAAGAAACAAACTGCCTCAAGATCTGGATAAAAAATCTTGAGAACCTGAAAACTTCATGCTTAATCTTAGCAACCTCTGTCAATATCTGTTCCTGTAGACCTTCTGTCTACCTTCCATATTGTGAAACAGCATATGTGGGCTGGAGAGTGGCTGGAACATCCCCCCAGGATACACTACCCACAGCACATCACTCAGTACATCACAGTCTAAAAGGCAGAAATATGGTGAAAAGGGAGATGAGAAGCAGTATGAACATGCATATGACCATGCTAAGGACAATCTTTCAGAGCAATGCAGCTGTTGAACAGAAGCTTTTGAATTGAGTGTTTGCAAAGAGTTCTAAAGCTACAAACCTCTGGAGAACAGCAGGCACAACGGATCAGACCCCTTTTCTAGGGCCCTTTAACTTCTCTATGACCTCTGCTGTCACTGCTAAAGACCTGAATGTTATTCCTACCATGTTTTTTCTCTTCCAAATTGCTAACCTTGGCAAATGTCAATGCCTGGCCTTGACATCAATCCTTGTGGATTTACTGAAAGACAAGAAGGAAAACAGTGTTATGATATTAATACTACACATACTTCTAGCCACACCACATAAAACCCACTTCTTCCAGTTAGTCAGATAAGAGCTTCCCTACTACTTGACTAAGATATTATTTGCAAAAATTATAGTCTTGCCGCTGCAGAATAATTGATGTTTGTGGTTGTTGCTGTTCTACTGACCTGTCTACCTATCTATCTACATTCTGACTTCATAGTATTATATTCACAGTCCTGCAATTGTCAAGGAGTGAGAATTTACCTACAGTTTTTACCTACAATTTTTTACAAAAGTATAATAACTTGTGTCAGTTTGTGTGAGTTTTCTGCTACAGCACAGAGCTACTGAATGGCTGTAACTGAATCAAATGTGGGTGATTAAGCACAACGAGACTATTAATATAAGCAATCAAATGATAATATACAATAAACATTACCCAGACCTCCAAGTTTCAGGCCCAACCTGAGAAGCCACAAGCTTCTGAATCCTAGAAGAGTTTCAGCCACATACTTTTGAAAATATGGGTATTCCAAGCACAGTCTCACTGCTGGAAGGGCAACATTCACAACTAATTTCAGAGCACACGACTCATCAGAAAAATCTTCCAACCCAAATTTCCATAACATCAGCACCCTCTCCAAAGGCCTTCTTGATTCCAGACTGGTTTAACTAGACTCTCTCACTTTCCCCATCAGAATTCATGGTCTGCTGCAGCAGACCTTCTGTATTTTCCTTTTTCTTTTTCCTCCCACTTCCCCAGTAAACACTCCTACAACTGTGAGAATAGTTTGATTAGGAAAGAAGGCTCTGAATTGAATTCTGAAGCCCATCTCCTCAGTCACAAGGTTTAACAAAGGTATATTTAACCTGAGGGTGATGCCGGTATTGGCTTCTTAAGGAGTTTTAAGCAACGTGTTAGGCCTATTTCCAAAGCACTCAATATTCTCAGCTGAAAATTACCTCCTAAGTGTAAACCTGAAAACCAAGATTGACAAATCTTACTCAGAATTAAATTTTGTCTAGTAACAATCAGAATATTCTATAAAAAGAGATAAAGAGTTTTCCCTGCGTCTAGGTCTAAACTCTGGAAGGAAGGACTGCAGAAACTAAGGATCACACGGACCATTTTCTGCTCTACATTCTCCCTTTGGAGTTTGCCCTCCCTAACACAGGGTAAATACTTGGTAACATGCACACTGGCAAAAATGGTTGTAAAAGCAACGTTTAAGTACTCTCAAAATTCTTTGGAGAAAGTAGGAAAAACCACCACCATCACATGTCATGAAGTCATAGAATCATTTAGATTGGAAAAGACCACAGACATCATGAGTCCATCCATTACCTTAGCACCCATGTCCGAGTTCACCACTAAGCCATGTCTCTACATGCCACATCTACATGCTTTTTAAGTACCTCCAGGGATGGTGACTCACTTCCCTTGGCAGCCTGCTACAACACTTGACAACCCTTTCAGCGGAGAATTTTTTCCTAACCCATAATCACACACTTGCATGCCATAAAAGCTGCACAAAAACACATTAACAGAAAGCTGTACTACTGCATCTGGGCTCAGCCTCTCACAGTCTAATTCTGATTCTGTGATAATCTTTCTTACCTCTTTTACCAGAATTATATCATGTATGTAATGCCATCTAGTCATAATCTCTGAATTTCACAGGGAAAAAAATCAACCAACCAAACACCAATCTAACTAAATTTAAAAGTTCGCAAGATTAAGAACGTAAACAAGAAAGAACTACAGTCTCAACTATAACCTCTCTTCATTACTGTTTCAACTGTACCGCCAGTAAGACAATAAAAAAATTACAAACTGGCATGCTGCAAAACACAACATTGCTTGTCCTTAACCAGTAAACACTTCTGTGTGTAATTTAATTAGCTTGCATACTGGTTGCAAGCTTAGAATGGACTTGTGTCTTTCCAATATAATATAGTCTATTGAACTACATTCCAGCAATGTATGCAGCTATTCCACTGTGGGCACCAGTGAATGAGGCCATGCCCTAGGAGAATAATATTGAATTAGCAAAATAATGGCAATAAATTCAGAATAGGCATCTGCAAAGTAATTTGAGAAGAAATGTCTTCCTGGCAAAGAGCAAAGCAAATACTCTGTAGGGG
The DNA here is from genome assembly GCA_024500445.1 of Entomyzon cyanotis. Lineage (NCBI taxonomy): Eukaryota > Metazoa > Chordata > Aves > Passeriformes > Meliphagidae > Entomyzon > Entomyzon cyanotis. The sequence goes on from JAKEPQ010000871.1 coordinate 20,661,266, forward strand.
TCATAGGAAGGGTTTGGGGAAAGCACTTTGGCACTGAGTTAATGCAAAATGATTCTACTGCTCTAAAGCCTATAAACTGTATTAATAGGCAAGACAGTACTGCCCAAGAAGAGTGTGTTAGGCCTCTGGATGTTTATTATTAATATCTGCTAGCCATTTTTGTACAGGCTATTATTACCAAGCAAATAATTGTGACATTAAGGAACTGCCAGCTAGAGGTTTACTTTTTGTGCACGTTTTGTGCTTGTTTGGTAAATCTCTTGTAATCCCTTTGAGTATGAGTATCAGTCAGGCTGGAAGGAACCACAGACCATCATCTGGTCCAACCTCCTTTCTCAAGCAGGGTTATGCTAGAGAACATGGCATAGGATTGTGTCCAGACAGTTCTTCAATAACTCCAGTGGGGGAGACTCCACACTCTCTCTGGTCAACCTGTTCCAGTGCACAGTCGCTGCACAGGAAAGAAGTTCTGTCTCATGTTCAGGTGGAACTTCCTGTGCATCAGTTCCTGCCCATTGTCTCTTGTCCAAGTGGTTTGCACCACCAAGCAGGGCACAGCTCCATACTCTTGGCACCCCCCTTTAGATACTCATACACATGGTTGAAGTCCCCTCCCAGTCACCTCTTCTCAAGGCTGAACAGGCCCATCTCTCTCAGCCTTTCCTCCTAAGAGAGATGCTCCAGTCCCCCAGTCATCCTCATAGCCCTCCACTGGACCTGCTTCAGGGGCTCCATGTCTCTCTTCCACTGAGGAGCCCAGAGCTGGACACAGCACTCCAGGTGTGCCTCACCAGGGCTGAGTAGCAAGCAGGATCACCTCCCTTGTCCTGCTGGCAATGCTCTTTCTAATGCACCCCAGGATTCTGTTGGCCTTCTTTGCCACGTGGTGGCCACTTTCTTAGTGTCCCAGTATGTTCCACCAATTACACAAATTTTGTGTATCCAAACAAAATGTTCCAAATTCCATTTTCCATGTTACTGAGGTTACTACTGTGATAGCAAACTGACATCAGATTTCTTCTAACATAATTAGACAGTGTCTTCCAAATATAGTTCTTAACACACTACTTCTATTTAAAATCTGTGTATATTAGGATCATTGCAGCAAAATTGTTTTTCTGTCTCAGCCAAAACATTCTAACAAGTCATGGATGGTCACCTAACAAGTCACCAACTGGTGACACAGGCACAGGTAGTGGGACCCACCATGTCTCTTTGACACTACCACAAGAATGCCAGGGACATTTGTGGTTGAGGTCAGCTAGCACCCTCTCAGGCACTTAGATGGTTCAGTCCAGAAGCTCTTTCCAAGCAGTTACTTCGGATATGATCGTCTGAAAGACAGTTTAACACCCACACAGAGCCAGACTACTCTGGCTGACCTCATGGCCAGAAAACAGGTCTTGACTTCATTAGTTTCTAAACACAGATACAGCAAAAACATATCAGAAAGAAAAATCTGTGTAAGTATGGTAGCTAAGTATTCACAATAAATACCAGTTAATTATCCACTATTTGAAGGATATCCTTGTTGTGCTTATTGTGCTCACTGGTCTTCTGTGAGACAATGAGAAATTATAAGGATCAACACAGTGATAACTTTTGGGTTCAGAGTATTAGACTGCTTGCAAATGAAAACAACAATTCACCTAACTTTCAAGTACTTCAAAATGCAGTTTCTATCTTTGTAAGCAAACCATCCTTCATGGCTCCCTTTGCTTTCATATGTCTGCTAGAAATTATTTACTTACAGTGTATCTTCTGGAAGAAGTGTTTAACATCATTTTTGCAGAACATTTTACTTCAACACACAACAAAGACAGTTCGTTTAAAATGCATCTCAGGGAGACAGGAATTAATCTCTTCATTTTCCAGTCTGGTTTTTCATGTGATGCTTCAAAAAAGAAACACTAGCGCATATTTTATTCTTACTATTATCTTCATTATTCGAGTTTCTTTTCATTAATAACACTGCATGTACATCATTTTTCTTTGGAAATGCAACTTACTATATCTCATCCTTTTTCTGCCTTCACATTTTTTCTGTCTTCAATATTTCTGTTTTTTTCTTTTGCTCTTTTTTCCACTTTCCCTTCTCCCTCCCCTGTTTTTTTTCTTCCTGTTTTTTTGGGTTCGGGTTTTTTTTTTTTTTTTGTCTGTTTTCTGTCTTTTTTAACTGCTCCTTCTGACAAAAATAATAGTCACACCTCTGGTGAAACAAGCCAACTGTTAAATACACAATAATTTATAGCAAGAAGCATACTTCTGCCAATTCTCAGACACTGTATCAGGTTTATTCAGTTGACCCCACCATGACACCCATGTCTCTAGAAAGCACAGTTTCAGGGTGCATCCCTTTTTCCAAGCAGCAGGCTGCCTCACACCTTATGCACCAAGTTTGTCTAGCACAAGATCATGCAAAAGACAGAAGCTATAGCAGCTGTTAAGTACACCCTGTGTGCTCCCAGGAACAGTCCTTGGAAAAGCTTTTTTTGCTGCAGCAAAATGCTGCCCCAACACACAAGGCTGCTTTCATCCCTCTTTATGAATGAATACATCAATTGGACATCTCACATGTACATCACATATGTGATGAGCCTTTGTTATTTTGATTATCCAAAGGAGAGAGGAAACTCCAGAATCTTGAACAACAATTTTACACTAGATGCATGGCCAAGTAATAGCACTTTTTTTCATTAAATAAATAGCAAAATAGAAGTGATAAAATTATCTAGATACAAACTCATCCTTCAACAATGTGCAACTGATTACAGACAAGCAGAGCAAATTATTCAGATATGTTCAGATGGTGGAAGTGAAAAAAAACCCTCTGTTTTTTTCACTATGACACCAAATTCAACATAAGTGACATTATAACAGGCTTCTAATTAATGTGCTTTGATGGAGGTTTAAATTGACAGAAATTAAAATTACTTTTGAAAAAAAATAGTGTGACTACTATGGAAAACTCTAAAACACTTGGTTTGATATCATATCCACTCTCTCAGCTAATGCTACAGACTTACAGGTATCAAAGCACAAATCTCTACTACTTAAAGAATTAAGTGAAACTGACCAATTGCCAGAACTGTAGGCTATTAGCACCCAACTGTATCAATGCTTCATTGAAAATGTTTTTCCCATTTCACAGCCAGCATGAGCTAAAGTATATAGTTTCAACTGACTCAAATTTTAGCACCTTTTATTAATGGGTTTTAAAACCATAATGCTGGGATGCTCAGTCCAACTGTACCTGTGAAACAGCAACTAAAAAAAACAAGTTCATATAAAAGGGCATTTTTCCTCTTCCCTTCTACTTCTTTGTCTTTAAACTAGTTCCTATGAAAAGTAATCTATGCTAATTTTACATCTCTTGTGATTTTAAAAATCTGATTATTGTGTGTATCTAAAGTATTCTTCTTTGCAGTGATAAAATCCTGTTTTTTCTGACTCAGTAAGAGTTTTATCATTCAGCTTAGTGGGGAAAAATTAAAAGACAATGTAGAGAAATATCTCCTTTGTTTCCTCTTATTTAATTGGAGGAAAATGGTCACACTTCCAACAAAATGAACAACTGACTAAAATTCCAGTAGTATATAAATGATAACACGATGTTAATGTAGACAGACACAAAAGAGTAAAGTGAAAACCATTTACAATTCACATAAGACTTTTCAGAATCTTTATACACAAAAAAAGTAGTTTATTGCTTTATTTTCCACAAATCTGTTTTTCCTGAAAATCTCTGCTATATCATAGCATCTCATTTGCAGCCCCTTAGATGCCTAGTTTTGGTTAGGTGGCCTTGCCACCACCCTGTCACACTTTTTTAGGTACTAAAACACGCAGAAAAAAGAACAATAACTTTCCCCAACTAGAAACACATATGGACAGAGGAAATGACTGAAGATAAACATCCTTCTTTCCCAGGTCTTCTGGACATAGAATCCTTTAAAAACCATCAGGTGCTCTTGTTAATATTTGTCATCAAAAGACTAAAGAAAACTGAGTGACACAAACATGTTCTGCTACTGCTGCAGATAAAAGGCTTCACATAGCTCTGTACTACAGGTTATCTATCCATCCCACTTGGCTAGCTGTGCAAAAAAGGCAAAACTTGATTTTTAAGAGAAAGCATCTATGAATCATGTAGTTTAAAATCACTGATCCTATAAGAAAGCTCAGGAAGGAAAATGTAATTTCATTTATACTAAGAGGCCAATAAAATGTCAGTATTCCAGTACTAAGTTCTGTCATCAGGTCACTTGGGCTGCCTCTGGCAAGCTTCATCTATTTGAAGAGCAGTTACATGTAAGTACATACACCTGGTACTGAACTGTCTGATGTGGAAATGGTTAATGATGGAACAGTAACAACATCTTGCTTTAGAGTCAGGCTGAAGCCTCAGCATGAATGTTCAGAACAGTGCTAATTTTCACACACTCCACAAATGGTGGATGGATGCTGAGGAGCTAGTAAAACTAGTGGGCAGAATAACAACAGCTGTGTAAAACATCTGCTCAGTAGGTTAATTCACTGATGTTGTCACCATTTCACTCCTCCATTCAACCAACTGTCCACTTAACCCACACAGTGTCTGGGTAAGCAAGCTCTTATGTTTTACCCAATAAAGAAGAAAACCAGAAACTTTTCCCTACAGTATTTTTATTGTACAACTAAAGTACTAACTAAAACTAGAGCACTAACTCAAGTGCTGCCTGCAATTTCCAGTTCCTTCTAGTGGGCTTGGAGAGTGTACACAACTGTGTCTTAAAATATGTATCAAACTTCTCTAAGATTTTTAATTCCTCAACTATTTATTAGTACCTTTGAGTTACTCAAAGGCAGTTAGCAGCACAAGAAGCAATACAAAGATTCTGCTGATAAATGGGCATTGAGAATGGACCTCCCTAAATCCTGACAGTAAGGGATTTATTCCCACATCCATCATAACGTAGCATCAGAATTTTTAACAGGGTTTCAGATAGTAGATTGAAGTCTTCTTAAAGACGTAAAGCTTTTACATAGACCTCCAGTATAAACATTATCTAATAGAGTATTTTACCTGTTTTTTAGCTGCCTTTCCAGAAGTATTCTCCTTAGACTCTGTTTACCAGCCCCATACAGAAGTCTGAAGCACCTTAAGATATTTAAAGTGGCACAACATGCCTATGTTTTCATGTTTCCCATGTCTTCCTACATTACTCTCCTATCTTGCACACTAGAAGATGATTTGCAACTGCCCCTTTGTTCCGGTATCATGAGATCAAACATTAGATTAAAAGCAGATTAAAACTGATCTGTTTATAAAGCACAATGGCATCAAATCAAATCATCACTAGCTAGGACAAAAAGTTCCCCTTCTACTACATTCTCTAGCACTATGACAGACAAGACTGTCAGGACTCTATTGTTAATTTTTAAAAAAAGGAAACTTTTCATGACAACAGGTTTCATATATTTTATATCATAACTTTGTCTGGTTTCAGTAATTTTAGTGGGAGTTTTCACTGATTCTCAGCATTTCAGATTTCTGGCTCCTAAAATATACTGAACAAAACACAAGAAGTAGCAGTCTCCTCCTGCTGTTCCATTGAGGTACTTTATGCCTTAACCAATTTTCACTTTGCATTTTCCCCTTTTGCCCCTGGGAGGCGAGAGCCAACAGAGAAGATACAGCCCATGAGATGTGGCTGAGGTAAGCACCTGCACTTGGCACAGGTATTTTGTGTTACAGGCCCAGCATTCAAGGAACTGGAGGCAGAACACACAGAGAGGGCTTGGTCCAGGGAAGGTCCAGTAGTGCAGTTAAGACAGTGAAGAGTTTCACTGAAGTTACCAGGACCTATTGCCCTGTGCAATGAACATAGACCTCGGGTGATCATTAGGGCTGGAAGTTGGAATTACGTACCTGCTTGAGAGCATACATTTCAGTCCTTTGTCAGAGCAGGGCTTGCTCAGTCCATACTTCACAGGATTAGATTCAAACAGCCCACTTTTTATAATCTGATTACAGGGCTTCCATAAAAATGAATTCCAGCAAGGTTATATTGGGCAAAACCATTTTCGTACGTAGAATAAAATAATTCTAACCGCTTGCACCAGTAGCCCAACTTTCATTTGGCTCGTTGATGCAATCCAAGGAGCAACAAATAAAATGTTTCTATGCCAACAAAATATAAATTATACATGGTTTTGTTTTCCAAATTACTGGTTCAGTACTTCATATCTTTTTCTATGAGGGTGTTTTTTGGTTCTCAGAACAAAAAAATCTAATTACAACTCATGTTTTGAATTACTAAAAATTATCTTACAATTACCTTCTAACAAGTATTTAGCTAGAAGTACATTTCCTGACAACACAAGCACACTAAATCATTCCAAACTTGAATGACCCTTTAGAGTCATCATTAAGGAACTTAAGTTACATTCAATGGAAAGAGAATTTTCTGATTTAAATGTTGGGGGGGGGGTTTTCACACTTTCTAACAAGCAGCACCAAAACTACTAAAGAAAAAAGAAGTGCACTGTTTCTTCCTACCTGGACACTTAATTTCCATAACACGGATTGTACGCATCACCCACTTAGAGAAAAATAACAAATAGTTGCTAGTGCATTGACCTAGCAGCAAGGTAAGCCAGAGAAGAGAAAACCTTTGCTGAGAGAATTTTATTGAACAATACAGTCCTCACGTCCTAAAAGCACTATGAAGTGCAAGTCCACTACATTGCTACAGGTTATTTTGCAGTTCATGTTACACAGAACGCTACAATAAAGAATACTTTTGTCTGGACACTTTTGTCTTTGAGCAATAAAATCCGTTACATTTTTCATAATCACTGCATACAATAGACTATTAAGTGTCAAGTAGATACGGCGACTGCAATTCCAGATCTGCACAACAGCTGCACGCGTATTGAATTCAAGCGCAAACACTGACAATATTTATGTTAGTAGGATATCAGGAGTATCTGCCATGCACCCGAGCTGCTCGCAGTACTTTTGTTTCAAAGTCTGCCTCACTAGTAGGCTTATGTCTACCCGGTAAGCGTTTTATTTAGCACTGAGTTATGTTCGCACGCAAGGGAATAGGGCAACCCCCTTGTCATCCCCATCTGTCTCTCATCCTTCCTGATAACCAACACACCACCATTTTCCCCGCAAACAAAGGTTAAGGAAAGCCCAACTCCTGCGCCAATGAAGGGGAAGGGGCACTCTCCGGGTCGGGAGCGGCACGGGGGACGCAGCCCAGGGTCAGCCCCCAGCAGGGCAGGGCCGAGCCGGGATCCCGACTGGCGGGGCAGGCGACGGCAGCACCGAAGTATCTCGGACCCGAGCGCAGACAAAAGAGGGTGTGTAGCAGCTGCGCGGAGCGCGGCAGCCGCCCGCACGCCAGCCCGCTCCGCTCTGGAGGCAGAAAGTCCATTTCTGACAGGGAAATACCCAGCCAGCCGTGCCCGCTCCTCCCTGCCCCTAGCCGCCGAGGGCAGGGGTACGTCTCCCGGTGCCCCCAGCCACCGCCGGCAGGAACGGGCACGGCGCAGCCCCGCAGCTCCTGAGGAGGGGTGACGGCTGCGGGCGGGTTGAAGTTCGGGGGCGAAGGGTAGACCCGGACCACACGCAACCCCCTCGCCTCGCCGCTTACCTGTGGGGAGGTGCGCGGTGCCCGCAGCCCTCCCGGCGCAGCGAGCTGCGGAGCTGCGCCGTGCCCGTCAGACACGGGGCTTCTCCGGTGAGGCGGCGGCTGGCTCAGGGAGTGACAGGGCGGTGGCTCCCCTCGCCCTTCCCCGGCACCGTGCTCGGCGAGAGGCGGGCGGGGGCAGGCATGGCGAGCAGGCAGGAGCGGGGCCGGGGCGGTCACTGCCGGCCGGAGGAGGACGCCCGGCGCCCGGGGGCTGCGCGCCCCCCGCCGCCGCCAGCGCACGGCCAGCCGGGGGCGGCCTCCCCCTGCTCGCCCCACGGCGACGGGCGGGTGCCATAGCAGCGATCCGCGGGAGCTGCCGGGGGGGAACGGCGGCCAAGCAGCCGCCCAGGGGGGCGTGGGCGGGCGGCGGCTCCGCGGCGCAAAACTTTCCCGGCTCCTCGGCGGGGTACCCGGGCGGCGCTCGCACTCGGCGGCGCCGCGGGGGAGGTGGAAGGGGACGAACCCCGCGGGCTCTCGCAGCCGGCCAGACCGCCCCGCTCAGCGCCGCCGGGGCTCGGCCCCCGCCGCCCGCACGCGGCAAAGTTTCACTCGGAAGCTTCGCGGCTGCGGCCCCATCTCCATGGAAACGACCCCTCGCTCCCCTCCGCTCCCCACGGGACGGGGCGGAGGCGGGCAGCAGCCCCCTCGCCAGCCGCGGCGGTGCGGGGCAGCTGGGACGAGCCCGGCGGGCGCTAGGCAAGTCTGGCCACAGGCAGCGCCCAGGATGGGACGGGGCTGGCGAAAGGGGCAGGCTGAGCCGCGGGACCGGGACGCGGCTCTTTCTCTACCTCCCGCCCCCGGGGAAGTTTGCCGGGTCCACTGGGCAGAGCGGCAGGACTGCCGGCAGGAGCAGCCGGCCGGAGCGCCTCCTCCGCGGGACTTTCCCCGCGCTGCTCTGCCGGTAGCCCCTCCGGAGCCGCGGATTTGTAGCGCGGCCGGTTCCGCCCCGCCGGGCGCAGGGGCCGCGGCCGCGAGGGAGGAGTCACCGGCGGGGCGGTGGCGCGGGAGGAGAGCGGGGGCGCCGGTCACGGTGTCGCGCCTGTGGTCTCCCGGCGGGAATCAGCCTTTCCCGGCGGGATTCCGTCTTTCCTGACGGTGCAGAGGAGAGCGGGGGCCCTCGGGCTGTGGGGTCGGGTGCCCGCCCTCCTTGCCCCGTGTGCGAGCCGGACGGGAGCCGTGGGGGCGCCGAGTGATTCACCGCAATGTGGGGCTCTTTACCTCGGATGCAATTACATTTTATGATTCAGCTTTTCCTTTTTACGCTTATTTTGGGGTGTTTCTTTTGAGGCCGCCCGCCCACCCCTCCTGTCCAGCCAGGAACGGCAGAGTTGATCTACCTGGTGCTCGCACCTTCCACTCTGGCGAGGTAATCCAGCAGATGGCTTTGGGAGAGGCGATGACTCCAGCCTGCATGGGAGCTCTCCACATTTATCAGTTAAACATGTTTTTTAGGGGAAAATAAAAACAACCCTGCGCTTGGATTGCATTGGTAGCAGGTTTTATTTAATTTTTTAGAGTTGATTGGACTTCAATGTTGCCGTTTCCTTTTATTCAGCTTACCATAATTCTTCCTAATGCATCTCCCAAAAAAAGAAAAATACTGAACTTGGTATAGGAATATCTAAACTTTTTTCAGGAAGTGCTTTCCTCAAGATAGTGACTTAGGAGCTACCATCCATCCTGCAACAGTACTTCAAATACTAAGTGTGTACAATTTCTTTGTGGTTGTACAGTGTGTTGTCAGTTCTCAGTGCATACTTTGTAATGATTATACTCCCGATGGGTGCAGTGGCTTCTGCATTAAATACATCCTCCATTATCACCTTATTGTAGCAAGGAGACACACATGCCAGCAATTCCAGACTAGCAAAGAGAAGAGTAATATTCCTCAGAAATCTGAAACATTGCATTTCCAGCTGTTTGGCATGTTTTGATTTAAGGAGTGAAGAATCACTCTGAAGTGTCAGATTTGTGTCTCTTCATTCAGCTGTTGCTGGATCTGTAACTTGGCTTGTTTGTGATGTAACAGGTATTTCATGTCAACTAGTGAGAGGACAGGTCTGCAGGCAGTTGTGTATTTCAGAGATGTCAAATTTTGAGACACCCAGCTGTGTGTCACAGAGGCAATGGATGAAAGGATGATACATGCCCACCAAATTGCAAGTAGATATAATATCTCTACAAGTAAAAAATCAGAAATTGGCTTTAGAATTTATGGAAAATGTTGGTGTGGAAGAGATAGGGAAACTTCACCCTCCTGTGCTGTCAGTAGATGATGAAATGTTGACCAGGGGTGTGACATGAGCCACTGCTGGTTTCACCACTGCCTTTGTACTGTTTCTGGAAAGGCTGGGTCTTTTAAGTCTAAAAGGCAAAAAAAAAAAATTCAGTTCTTTCTAGTGACCTTTGTTTTCCCTCCAGCAGTGGACTAGGTAGAGTATGACTGAACCTTTTTTCTTGTCATGTTTTAACCCCAGCTGGCAACTAAACACCACAGAGCCACTCGCTCACTCTTCCCTGGTGGAATGGCAGAGCAAACCAGAAGAGTGAAAGTGAGAAAACTCATGGGCTGAGATAAAAACATTTAATAGGTAAAGCAAAAGCCACATATCCAAGCAAAGCAAAACAAGAAATTAATTTACCACTTCCCATGGGCAGGCACATGTTCAGCCATCTCCAGGAGATCAGCGTTCCATTGTGCATAACAGTGACTTGGGAAGACAAACATCATGACTCCGGACATGCCCCTCTTCTGCCTTCCTCCTGCTCTATATGCTGAGCATTATACCATACACTAGAGAATATCCATGTGGTAGTTGGGGTCAGCTATCCCAGCTATCCAGTCCCCTCCCAGCTCCTTGTGCACTCCCAGCCTCCTCACTGGTGGATTGGAGTGAAATGCAGAAAAGACCTTGGCTCTTGTGCAAGCGCTGCTCAGCAGTAACTAATGCATCCCTGTTTTACCAACAGCACAAAGCCCAGCAGCTAGCCTCACTCCAGCTGCTATGAAGAAACCATCCTCAAAAATCCTCAGATGATTTGTGGTCTCAAACAGTGCCTCTCCTGGAAAAAAACCCTAGGCAAGTGGCAGAACCAGTGTGGTTTTTTGGACAGAGTGAATGGGTTGGAGGATGATTTCAGTATTGCTCCTACAGGAGAAGCACCTCTAGGGTAGACTTCCCCTTGCGTTTGGTATATGTGCATAACCCACATTGACAGCAAACCACAGGGTTGTTGGTTTTATACATGATCCATAAGTTATATGTAAAAAAATATGATAATTTAAGTTACTGTGGGCAACACATTCTGTGGGAGATTGCTGTGGATTATAATACAAGGGCTGTCCATCCTAGTGACTTTTGGGAGATGTGTCTTGCAAGCAGATGACATTCACTTTTGCTACTTACCTGTGTTGCCTGGAGCCTTCTAAAATTCTGGCAGGGCATTCTTAAAGATGGGTAGTGCCTGCTCCTTTTCCTAAATACAACAGCTTTATACTGATCTTAAAACCATTTATTTAAGGAATTTGCTCCTGATCTGCAGTAGAAAAGAAAGAACAGAATTAGGCCCCAAGGCTCTTCAGATCTCAGTCATCTGCACATCTCTGGAGAGTCAAAAAATGTCAAGATCAATATTTCAGGCATTAAATGTCAACACTGATATTGCTAATGTTCAGAAAAACAAAATTTTAGTACATTCATTATGAAAGTGGTTTCTTCTGAGATTATAGCAAGAATCAGTAATTTTAGCTTCATGAGTGAGATTCTCCCTTTGAAAGGCATAGAATACTTCTATTTGAAATTTGGGATGTCAACAGTATTATACTAATTTCCTTTCCAACCTACACCTTTCAGTTCATGCTATGAAAAGCCATTCATTTACTGTAATAAGCAAGGCAGTAGGTGGATTAAACTGTGTGTCTTCCATAAATTTAATCCAATTAAAGAGAAAGCTGGCATTCTTTTAGTTTTGGACAGGATATTTTTCTAAGATCCAGATTCATTTCTACTTTGAATTTGGCTAAAAATTGTGATGCTTGACTGTCCTGTGTAATAATGAGTTAAATGTGAAAAATCCTGAATTTGGAACATGAATGAAACTGAAGATCAAAAGGATCTCCACTAGATGTGAAGAACCGTAATCAGATCCAGACCATTACAGTGAGAATAAAGGACACCATAAATTTTTATTTTTGCTAGGACTTACTGTGAATTGTACTGTGATACTATTATCATACATACATTATTTTCCATTTTGCATTAAATTTTTAAAAATTAGTCTAAATCTGCTATCCCTTTAATTCTGATTAAGACATAAATATTCAAACCATCATTTGTTCATACTGATTTGTTCATGTTCAATTTTTTTAGAGTGTAATTGGTGAGAATATGGTCTCTATAAGCAGTGAATGAATGTCAATAATTTCTTGGTGATAATAAATTATTTGTTAGTCAATAAATAATAAACACATAACTGCAAAAACAACTCTGTCTTTGTGACTGATTTCTGCCTCGAAAAGAACAAAATTTAAGTTCTTTGACTGGTACATGAGAAAATGCTTAAGTAATCAAGGACTGAAATACTGTCTAAGTATTATATAACAAGCCTGTTGCATGTACTCAGGACATACAGCTAGTAACCAAAATTATGTATCTGTAATACAATATGTAGTCATAAATGATCTGAATAATCCCACTGTCTCTGTTCAAACAAAAACCACCTTCCCTCACTATGAGAGGTCTAGAAGAGGTGTCTTTACCTCTTTTTCTTGGGCCATGCTATACTGACAGGTTAGCTCCTTGCCCCTTAGGCCAGTATATATTAACAAATGAAAAGATGTTTAACAGGTAATTAATTTTTTTTCCTATGGTGCCACTAGTCCTATCAGGAGCTCACCATCAATACCAGCAGAGCTACTTCACTGGTGTCCTTATAATACCAGTGTGAAAATCGTTTCTGTATTGCCTAGAAAAATCTTGAAAACTAGTTGGCTGCTGCAAAGCCAATACCACTGATCCTCAAGCTGACCAGCTCGGTTCCTGGTACCTGTCTGTTACATACCATCTTCACTCAGCTGGAAGCTTGTCATGGCAGATAGCATCTCCTCGGTTTGCAGCTGGGAGCCACCGAGGGAAATCAGTGAGATCTTGTTTAGCAGAAGTATGGTGCAGATATTTGGTAACAGCAAAGAAAGCCAAGGAACACAGAAAGCCAAGAAAATGTCAGAATCATACAGAAGAATCTTGGCATGTGTCACTATATATGTTAACAATAGTTACACAGCATGGAATACTGTGTAATATGCCATTTATTGGCTTGAGCTTTACCTCAACCAGTTTCTCAAACTAGTGGGAATATAGACAGAAATGTCTGCTTCCAAATGATTTGTGAGCTGTCAACAGCACTTAAAATGCTGATTTAACTGAATCCTTTCATACTTTCCTACAGTCTAACTTTTTAAAAAAGCATAGAAACTCAGCACTCCAAATATGATGAAAACATATATATAAATAAAAAAAAACCCTTTGGAAATTGTGTTGGTAGTTTAAGTAAGAAGTCAAGTTTTTCTTTCTGCTAGAATTGAGAGTGTATATGGCTTTTTGTATATAATAAAGAATTTGCTATTGCTAAAGAATATCTATTCTCATTAACAGCTGAAGTATGAAACAAGTGTTTGAGTTGAGAGGGTTTTAATTTGTCTCGAAGTAGTTTAAGAAATCAGGTTTTCTCAAACGTGTTCCACTACCATAATAAAAATTTATTTTGCCTTTATTTGAAATGTTCATCTGAAGAATGTGTTATGATATATTATTAATAACTGGATATGTTAGAATATATCATCTTGGTGTCTAAAAAAACCACAGAAATAGAACCATTATTTATTATGCACATGTAGGTGAAAAGACGCTGAGCAATACACTGAAGAAAGGAATTTAAATACCTATGAAGTGGAAATCTAATGCATAGGATAGTGAGGGAAAAAATTTTTTCTGAAAGGTGTTTCTTTCTTTTCAGTTTATTATTAAAGTCAGTGCAGTTTAAGAACTTTGGCCTATGTCTGGGAGATTTTCTCTAGCTGGCATCTTTAAATAACAGCACCGTCTTGAAAGAAAGTTGGAAAGTAGCATACAGATTTTATGTCCATTGTAGCAGAAGCACTCAATAAATAAAGTACCAATGGAATAATTTTTTTTTAAAGAACAAATATACAGAAAATATAATATTTTCTCAGATTACTGAATTGTTTGAAGCAGACACTTCTTCTCTACGTGTAAGGTTTCCTGATACTGAATCAAGAAACACAGCTCTTCTGTTCAGGCTGTTTCAAGTCATGGCAAGAAGGTGGGATGCTAGGACTGAAGGTAGAGTATTTCCTTGTTTGTGTAAGGATTTGTCTCTGCATATTAAATGCCAGAAGGAGTGCCAGCAAAAGACATAGTGGGTTACAGAATTGCCATCTTTTCATCATTTATTTCTGGAAAGAAATAGCAACATGCTGTGAGACTTAACTTACTAGTTTGATAAGAAACTTTCCATGCAAGTGCTGTCATGAGCATGAGTCATACTATCTCCAGATAAAATTCCACTGGGGAGTTAGAGGAAATTAGGAGCAAGTGAAGCAGGGCCATCTTTGAGAATACTATTGTTGCTTTTCTGAATGAAAATCTAAAGAATGGAGAAAGTATAACTGCTTCACAATTTTGAATGATGTCACTGAAATGTTTTGTATGTCATATATTAATTATCTGTGATCATTTCAGTTGTGGTGACAGTGAGTTCAGTCTTCGTGCCATTCCATGACATCTCAATTTTTTCTCACTATTGTTGTGGGGAAGAGAACTATGAAGCACTAGGAGAAGTGAAAAGATTACTTTCATTTGAAAACATATATCCCTAACAGAATGCATAATTAAGGGAAATACCAGTTATTCCTCTGTCACATACTTCCATAGAGGAAAAAACATATCTATGTAATAAATTCAATCTTTTTATGTAAAATGTGTAAATAATTACCTACAACTGCTACCAATGAAGTTCCTAAATATTATTCTTTCTCGACAAAATAGAAGCTGGTACTGAGCAATAGCTTGCTTTGTTAAGAAAGCATGAGGTTGTTAAAAGCTTTCTGTTGTGAGAGTCTTCTCCTGTGATACGATTATGCAAGTCTCCCAAAAAAATTAGTCCCATTGAGAGTCTAGACAGAAGTTGGCTTTTATTTAAAATGTTTGAGAAAGTGCACAAAACCTTAAGCATCAGATCTTCATGGACACATACTGTAAAATATCCATCATCATTTCCAAGCTTCATGAAAAGGAGACTGTAGTTTGTTGTCCTCTTTTTATGCTTGTTTCTGAAAGACAAAAGCTGAATAATTCTGTAATAAAGACTACCAAATATGGCAGTTAAAGCAGACTAATTAATGGCACCAGGAAATTAGCATTTACAATGAGAATAATTATGAAAATTGTGTTTGTGCCCAATCCAAGATTTTGGTTCCAACAAAATACAAATCTGTATTCTATGTTCCCTGGCAGTTCAAGGACTTTACCCTGTGTAAAAGTTTATTCCCTGTAAATTTTTTCTCACCAGTCCTCTCAGCATCTGTTTTTAGCCACCCTTCTTTTAATTCTAATGAAGATTTAAGGAGGGACTGATGGCTTACTGCTCAAATCCTGCGGTAGATTTTTGGAGAAGGATTGCTCTGGTTTTGGTTTTTACATTTCAGTGGTGTTGGAAGCTAGAGTATGGACTCAGACAGCAATGTTCTCTGACTAAAACTGAGGGAATAGGGTAAAACTAAGAGTAAATACAGTAGAACTAAGGGAAATAACCAACTTTTGTTGACATCACTCCCTTTAAATTCAGTACCCAAATTATTTCTCTTAATGAAGTGTGTCTTGAGCCTCCTCAAGATGCAGAGTATTCTGAAACCATAAAATAAACAGTTCAAGACATACTTAACTTTAAACATGAATAAACAACTGAAAATCCCATGGGTTTAGACAGTGTTCTGAGTGTCCTCCTAAACTGATGTTTAGTCAGTGATGACTTTGGGGTCTTTGTGCTATAAAAATAATAAGATTGGAGTATGAATTCTTACTAGAGTTTTTCTAAAATATGAGTATTAGATAAAACTTACTATTTTGTGATTTTCAGAATACTGTTCATCCCAGCACTAAGATCTTCAGATACTCTGCTTGTCCTCCTCAGGAGGTGTTCTGAAACAGTGGAGAAATATTCTAAGTCCTAAAGGAAAGAAGACAGGGTGACTTCATGCTTTTTTGATTTGGGTCTGCATGAGAGCTATTTCTGTAGTCATATGCCCCATCAAGATATGCATGATAATATAATTTTCATTTCTTTCCTATCTCCTTAGAAAATATCTTGGTTGTTTTTTCTGGCATGGAACTTGTACTTATAAATAGTGGATTTTTAATACATACAAAAAATATTATAATTAGTGCTTGAAAATATGCACATTTCCCTCCTTCCTCAGAAATACTGCATTGCTTTGGGATTTAAGTTTTCCCACAAGAATCAAGCAAGACATACTGAAAGGTACATTACTTTTAGAGGATTGTATGCTAAAGCAATCAAACTGAAAGATATGTCCCAGCTACAAAAACAACTGGAAAAAAATCAATGCAATTTTTAGCTCAGTTTAACAGGGCATTCTGCTGTTTATCATTTATGTAGACGTGAGTTAGAAGTCTGTAAACAACACTTTCATTTATGAACAAGTAAGCAGAATACAGCAGATTCTCAGCATAGTTTTTATCAGGGTATTGCCATAGAAGAGACTGTGGAGGTACCTACTATGCTAAAATTTAAAAAGGAAAATTGTAGGATAGGGAAAACGTCTGTACAGAGATACTGTTGAAGGCTTTTATTTGTGTTTTTAATGTTCTCTGTTCTGCTTTAAGGACTCTAAATGCCTGTAAGGGATGATTTAGATATGAACATGTAATCTGTTGCCTATTTCCAGTAAATTATTGACATAAAATGCTTAAGAGAGCAAGAAAAATAACAGTGGAGCCATTCATTAATGTGTTAAATTTTGATTATTAATAATTCTATCACAATCATATCAATCTACCATTCTGCCTGTGTTATCACAATATTGTCTCAAATCTCATTTATGAATGGGTTATAACTGAATAGTTATTTATGAAAATTAGATCTGCTTAAATGGTAATTAACATAGAAGCTTGATAAAGGGAAGCCTGTTAATCATTATTTCCTTACATCTCCCAGGATTTATTATATCAAAATCCTAAGTAAAGCACTAGTCTCTTCAGAGCAATAGTGGTACCTTCACAGAAGTGCAAAAGATGGAAAGGGATCATGTCAAAGCATATGAACCTGATAACAGAAGTACTTTCTTTTAAAGGTATTTTTAAGCTGTTTTCCAAATGTATTTAAATTAAAGGAGGTACTCTGGAACAAAACGCTCTACTTGACTACCTGAGCATATTGCTAATTGTTTCAGCACATCTGCGGATGAGCACATAGCAGGCTGGCTGAAGCCTCTGTTAATGAAGTTTTCCAAAATATCAATTCATTCTTTGTGTTGAAATGAAGCACATGGAACTTTGTCAGAGTCTAGTTTATTTATTTTACCGTCTCTTCTGAAGATATCTTTTTTCTTCACAGCTTGACCAAAGCTGGGTAACATCTTCCTCAGGAGAGCAGTTCTGTTACAGTTATTTATGCACAAGCAAAGAGTTTGTTATGTGTCCATCTGCTCTCAAATTGTCATTGATTTAATGTGAATTTAGTGCCCTGGATGGCAGAGGAAGGTACTGCTTTGTTTCCATTTTATCTGTTAATGAAAGCCATCATGTAGATGACAGGGTAACTATGTTAACCTTGGTCTTCCAATTATACTCCAGTGTGAATATTTACCTTTTTTTAAAGTAAAATTCCCTCTATAGTTTCCAATTGTCACAGCACTCCTGTACTACCAGAGCTATTATATATTATATATAATATATAATTATTACATATATATATAATATATATATAATAATATAATATATATTGTTATAAATAAAATAATATAATATAATATAATATAATATAATATAATATAATATAATATAATATAATATAATATAATATAATATATCTGGTAGCACTCCTGTTCTACCAGAGCTCCACACTACTGACTGAAACATAAGAGCTTCCATTTTTCATTTAGTCATCAGCTGTGTTTCAACTCTACTCTTTATTTACCATGGGACCTGAAGCATCTTAATATTCCCATAGAGGGAATCTTAAATCCATATCTTTGGGGGAAAAAATACTTCTGATTTGCAGTACATTTTAAAATATATTTTATTTGAACTTTGCTGCTAACCAGTTTAATTCAACTAAAATCCTGTGATTTGTCTGTGATGTTGATGCCTTTCAAAGCCCTTGACAAGCTGACATTAATGACAGGCATGCTGACCAGGCAGGTTTCATGTTGTTTCCTACGACAGTGTTTTTCCCTCTGGAGTCAGGGACTGCCATGGATGGAAGAACATGACAGAGTGGGATTTCATGAGCATGCTTTCATGTTTATTGCCAGAGCCTTTGTTTCCCTACCTTAGCATATGCAGACTCATGACAGAGGAAGTGCTCAAGAATGCTGCCTCAGGACCATGTGGAGTAATGAACTTTCATTACCAAAGTGTAGAAGTATGTTAATCCAAGTGTAAGTTCTTCACACATAATATTAATTATAGGGGTTTGGGTTGAAAATTAGCTATCTGGAATAAAAATAATGAAAACACAATGCTCAAAAATGCAGGTATGTGTCGCTGTTGAGCCGCTAGCTGGGGAATGACCCAGGTTCTCAGACAAGGAAAGAGAGAAGAGAGCTTTATTGTTTTGATTTCCATATATATAGAGTTTACAGAGGTGCCCCAGATTGGTCAGCCCGAGACCTCCCCCTAGGCCCAATTGGCCAAGCCCGAACTGACCTAATCCGGAGACGTTGTTTGCAAAACATCCAAACTTTATCTTTGTTTATGAAATGTAGCAAAATGTTCCCACAGGAAGGACCTGTGCTCGCCACAGGTATGAAACATAAAAACATTACAATTTCAATGGCACCAGGTGCAGCGGAGTGATATTTGCCCTCAGTTGTACAGAGAACCCATCTGTTGCATGACAAACAACAACAAAGCTTGTTAGAAGTTGGACAGCATAGGAAATATCCGAATTTTATGAAGTGTTTTGAAAGTGTATTGGAGTAAAAAATTACTATGTAAATATAGGAACTCATTTATTTAAGGACAATGAGCATCCCATGACATTCTCAGTGCAAATTTTAGATAAGAAATGGCTGTGCAGTACAGAAAAGAGATTAATGGGAGCACAAGCGCCACAGAAGAGTAACTCAGCAGTCTGTACAGCCTAATGTCACAGGCAACAGAAGTTTGATGCCATTCCAGTTTGACCCTGCTCTTATAGCACATGTTTCTGACAAAAATATTTAGAGAAAATGACAAAACTATTTCTTACAGATGGCCTTTTCAGGCCATGATGAGTCAAAAGGGGATGTTACAAATATTGACAAAATACCTACCCTTAGTCTTGTGGTGATGTCTATGAAGTCTACAGATATGTGACTTCTGGAAATCGGAAAGCCTTGCAGTGAAAAGCATTCTGAAAGACTTTTAAAACACTGGGCTCATTTCAAATGGCATAGAAAAGCAAGGGAAGGTAGAGCATAAATTTAAACTTCATTTGCTATTTCTCATAGTCTCCACACAGATCATTCATTTGGATATAGGTCCTCTGTAGCATTCAGCTCAGTCCTCTTCTAAAGGCAGGATATTCTGACTTCACTGGAGTGTGTCAACATGTAGAGTTACTGCAAAATATATTTTGATTGCAGTGTCCCTAACTGATTGTATCACTTATTGGCAGTGGGCCATATATTGATCTCAGTGGTGCTCAGTGACAGGACAGCAGGCAATGGGCACAAAGTGAAACACAGGAGAGTCCCTCTGAACATCAGGAAACACTGTTTTACCATGTGAGTACTGGTACAGGTTGCCCAGGGAGTCTCCATCCTTGGAGAAGCTCAAAAGCTATTGCCTTGGGCAAATGGCTTGAGGTAGCCCTACTTGAGCAAGGAGCAAATGATCTCTGGAGGTCACTTCAAACCTCAGCTATTCTGTGACTCTCTAGCTATGACTTTTACAAAACTTAAGTCTACTTGTTTCAGGAGGATTTATCAGACGAGGGAGGATAGAACTGAATTTTGTCCAAGTTACATAATAAGTCTGATGCTTTTCTTGTCTTAGATATTAGCTAACACCTTTCATCTCAAGTTAGCAAGCCAGGGTTTATCCTTTGCAATAGCTACCAAAAAACAGTGAAGGTAAATTGAACTTAATCTTGATCTGTTCTCAAACAGTCTGGCCCACACATGTTTTTATATTAATTGAAGTTAATTGCAACTACTCAGCGTGGATCCAGCACGCTCCCTAAGTGAACTTTATTAATATATAATGCATTTACAACAATGCAGCTGCAGGCACCTTACTCATACACCCATTTGCCTCTCCACTGGGTTCTCAACTTAAATATCATATTCCTCTTGAATTATCTCTGCCCTTATTGTTTGCTCAGGTTCCTTCAAAACCCATGAACCACTTTCACTGTGTGGCAGACAGGTTTATTGAAGCACTGTTCAGCACCTTCCACACCACTGACAATTTTGCAGAAATTTCTACAGGAAAATTCTACATTCCTTTAAATATACCTTTCAAAGATTTAAATACAGCATGCAATCCCAATTGCTTTGCATATAACAATAGAGAACCTTACACATGATCAAGTACCTTTATTTATGCAGACAATTCCCTTGACTTCAGAAATATTACTGGAATTGGGATATATTGCCAGGATCACAATGCTGTGTTTGACGTACATGTCAAATATGAACATGTGTTTATACTGTTAAATGCCTCATTGATTTTCTACCATGTTCATTGTTTTCTAAAGATACACCTGATAATTTCCTCATGTGAATGTATGAATTCATTGCTCATGAAGGTTTTTCCTAATCCTCAGGACTTTTAAATTACAGGTTGATTCAAATCAAGCCTGCGATACCTTACCTGTAACTGAATATCTTATAAAATCAAATCTCATGTCTCTTGGTCAGTGGATTGTTTTTCATTGGTCTCTAAATCATGGAAGTAATTTAAACAAGTATTTGTCTGTCATTCACATTTTGAGTCTGACTGCTTTCCAATGAAACTCAAAGTTTCATATATTTAACAATAAGCCAGAATAATGCATTTTCCAGCCTTCAGTACTTGGGAGCAGATTGTTCCCAATTTCCAGTTTGTTTGTATTTTAAAGCTCAGTGATTGTATATAGAATTATTTGAAAAACCTTCAGCTTATAGGCCAAAAAGAGAAGGCAAAGAAGGCTGGCTGTTGTCCAGTGGTAATCAGTGATGTGTATTTCAAATAATAGGGCGATAAATGGGTAAAGGCAACAGGAAAGTTAAGAGAATAAAAATAATTTTATCATTTACAAGCAGTTGTTTACTGAAAGAAAAAGATCTGCTTTTCTTCAAATTGATGACATTTTTCAGAGCTACAGATTCAGAACCTGAAAGCAGATGTGAATGTATTTAATGTCACATAATCCAAATTGTTTATACAACTTTAGAGCTGTTCCTTTTGCAAGCCTTTTGCAAGGCAGGGTTCCATCTACTTTTTCAACAGCTGAGAGAGAAATCATGTTTCCTTGCCTCTCGCTTCTCCAAAGGCAAAGGTTTATCCAATGGCTTGTGAGATGCAGAAGGCAAGGCAGTGTCTGAGTCCTGATGACTGAGAAGAAACTCAAAGAAACTGGAGAAACCTGATGTTAATGCAGCAGCAGCAGCAAGATTTTCATGCTCTTCAATGAGCTTATCATCTCATGATATTTGAAATTTTGACAGCTGATCCTCTAGCCCATACACAGGAAAAAAAGGTTGAAGATAGTATCAAGTTTCGTTGAGAAAATGGATTTGAACAAATAAACAGAGGTTTGTATTTTACACACCAACATGTACATTTTCTAAAAATAAATACACATATTTGTATGTTATATTTTATCTTTGTTCTGCTGGTCTTCAGAAATAATGATTCTAGTTAGTTGGCTGTGTTATGCTTAATTTGAATTCAAGTTGCCAGAGTTTTGCTAAATACACTTTTTTTTTCTGTTATTCCTATTCTCTGAAATGTATACAAGCGCTACAAAAATGCAAACTCTGCTCCATTTCATCATAAGCAGCAACATCTACAACATAGTATATGTAATTTCAGAGATAAACGTCATCTGCTTGCCAGTCTAAAAGCATGCTTCAGTCCAGATTGACCACAACTGTAAATTCATCAGGGGATGGTGCTGGCATACTAAACCACAAGTGTACGGTTCAAGCAGTTTGTGAATGACAGCCAATCCTTGTGATTAAATACCAGAATTGGGATTTAGTTCAGGACTGTGTCACTATCTGTCATCCACCAGCCTTCTCCCTAGGAGAAAGCAGATTGTGAAAGGCACAAGAAACAGCCCCAAACTGCACTGCAAAGCAACTTTGGAGAAGCTGGTAAAAACAGATGCTCGACTTAGCAGGGCAGGGATTAGTCCTAAAGGCCGTGATATAAAGTAAGTGATCTCACAGTCATTAATGAGGGGAAATTAGACAAAGAAAAGGTTGCCTGACTAAGTGCTGCATGGCTGGTTTGCCCATGAGCTCATAGTGGCACTGCAGTCACACGTTTAGTGTAAGTGGCTGAGAGCAGCATTGCAGAACAGAAATTACTGGATAATTAGGCTGATCTGTATCAGAAAAGAGCTTCCTTGCAGAATATTTTAGTAAAACATCATTATCCATTCTGATTTTATGAATGTTGATTGTAAGGTGTGTACAGAGGTGAGAAGGGTCAATCGGTTCATCTGAATCTTTGAAGCTGAGGAGACTGTATTATTTCAGTCCAATTAAAAATGTATTTTCCTATCCATTTCCCTGATGAGAAGGTTTCAAGCTATTTTTTTCCTCTAAAGAGAAGGAAAAAGAGCTATCATATATAATATAACCAGGAAATCACAAAGAATCTTGCAGCATGGTAGGATCCATTTTCAGTCTCATGCAAAACCAGGTGACTTAGGCTACAAGTCCACAGCATCAGTATTGCTTGGAAAATGGTCAGGCACAGCGGCAAGCTTAGTTCTCTGCTCACTTTGGTCTTCCCTGTGACACCACACTGTTTGCCCTATACCTGTTGGTTCTGGAGAACACAGGCAGTGCTTATACTATGGTTATACTTCTGCAGTTTTTACTAAGTTTCTCCCTTGCTTAGGACAAACTTAAATGACTCCTAATACCTTTTAACAGCTGCATATTACCTTTTTTTTTTCTTTTAAGCATTCTGAAGCTGCAAGTCATAGTTAATCTGCTATAGACCTGACTAAAAGCTATGGCTGAACCTGTTTTTAGGAATTTCTTTTTTTCCTGTTTTATTCTAGATTTTTACCACACCATAATTCATGTATGTCATTTATCACCAATACAGAGCATAGCCTTAAATGTTCTGAAAGAATGACTTATTATAATAAGTTTATGTTATTAATATTGGCTTCCTAATAGGCTATTTTTCTATCTCTTTTTATATCCAGCTTGGACAAAAAACAACTAAAACATACATGAAATATGAGGTAGATTTTTCAGAAAATTGCTAGCTGTGCTGCCACCTAGTGAATCTGTACCATCTCTGGTAATACTTTGGCTCATAAAGAGATTTAACTCCTTTTTCTTGAAGGCATAATAATCTTTTTTTAAATAATAGTTTCAACAAAACAACAGGCTAGAAATTCATAAAATGCATTACAATTTTGTTTTAAATTTGGTTTGAAATAGCCAGATACAACTATTGTAAAATGCTAGCAATTTGATCTTGAGCACTGTAGTTAATAATTAAATATCTTTTACTTGTAGCATTGTCCTACAGAAATGAAAAAATCGTAATCCTGAAGTCTAAGGCCACTGTACATGCCAGCATCTGTTTCCAGTCTTTGGGTTCTCTCTAATGGTTAAAACATCACCATTTTACCAACTATCCTGGGTTTGTTGCTTCTCAACTAAAATCAATGCACTTGCTATTTTCTTTAAGCAAACTGGGTTCTGCTGTAGCTGCAAGACTTAATCCATATTGTTTGCCAAACAGTTTTATCTAGAAATCACCTGCCCAAATGAGCATATCAGTCCCAGTTTGCAAGCGCTCTTAAGGAAGAAAGACTGGTTGGATTTCATCTAAGAAAATGACAAATTCAGTGGGCTTGATTTTCTTTTTTGGTTTTTTTTTGTCTGCTGCATGCACCTTAGTGAAGGAAAATGCTGAATAAAATTATTATTTCTGAGAAAAAACAATAGATGAACCACAATTAAATCAATTCTTGCTAACAGTAGTTAACATTCCATAAGAACAACTATGACATAACCCTTTCCATCTAACATTTAGAATCTTTTCCATATCAGTGAATGTTTATATAACACCTGTGCAATCTTAATGCTCTGTTCAAATCCTAGAAAAATGTCCTGAAAATCCTCATCCTCTACACTTAATATCTCTATAATATATAAAAATAATACTTGAAAAATAAAGACGATTGATCATAGCACTGTATAATATATATTTCTTTCAGGGCCAATTTTGTTGTTTGCAGCCTGCAGTTAGGGTTGCCTCTTGTTTGTTCTTTGTCTCCATAAAATTGTGTTCCACTTGTTAAAAGAGAAGTCTGCTCTGTCTGCTGAGGCTGGAGCTGATGTGTCCTGAAAGAGTCTCACATCAGGCTGCTCTGCAGTCTGGTAGTCCCACCACCCTCAGATTAAATATGGTTTGAATCCAGGCAATCTCTTTCCTAGATGAGTCATTGTGCACTGTCAGTCTGTAGTTTCCCTTCAATAAAGAACAATCAGAATAAATAAGGAATAGGCTGAGCAGATTTAGAATGCTGGGATTTTTAACATTTTAGAATGCTAGGAGGTCAATCCAAATTTGGATATCATCAATTCTTTTCATAATCCTCTACTGTACAGAGGATATAAATATATATAATGCCTCTGTATCTCCCCAGACCAAGTTTCATTAAAGTGTGCATCAGTACAGACACATCTGTGGCTCACAATAAAAGAGTTTCATATTGGAGATAAATTTATCATCTGTAAGTATTTTAAGGCTGATTTTAAGCATGTCTACAGTAAGTTAGCACTCAGGAGCCAGTGAGTGTAAGCCATCATGAGATTTAACAGTCTGAGTCCTGAGTAGGATTGGAGTTTATGTGAAATTTAGATTGAGAGAAACAGAAACAATACTTTTCAGTCATTGTGTTTCATTTCCTTAGTAAGTTATCATCATACTAATGTATGTACTTCTACATAACCAGAGAAGTTTGTTTTGTCTTAGGGCTGCATTATATACAGGTAGCCCTACTGGACTCTGAGTGCTTAAAGGTTTCTCAAGGGCCAGATTTT
Organism: Entomyzon cyanotis; assembly: GCA_024500445.1. Lineage (NCBI taxonomy): Eukaryota > Metazoa > Chordata > Aves > Passeriformes > Meliphagidae > Entomyzon > Entomyzon cyanotis. The sequence goes on from JAKEPQ010000871.1 coordinate 20,686,481, forward strand.
TAGGGAAGCAGATTGTTTTGAGTGCTGAAGTTTCTGGAATATTTGGCTGGCAGCGGTCATAGCAGGAATTAAGCTAAATGGTCAGCCTTGCTTTGAGTTGATCATAGCAGTCATGCAGCCCAGTGAAAAGTGTCATCAGCTGCAAAAGCACATGTTCATGGTCACCAAATCCAGCAGCCCAACAGCAGCAAGGCTGCTACAGCTCCAAGTCCCCAGGGCTGACCATAGCATGTCCCCAGTAGGCACAGGAGTACACGTGACCCCTTAGGTGAACACATATGTGCAGGGCACAGATACACACACACTCTGCCAGCCACACAGAGCAACACAGAAACTACAGCACTCACACCCTGTTCCCCTCTCTGGCTCGTCTCTGTGTAGTTCTGCCAATGGGAAATGCAAATGTGTGTATGTAGTGGGAATCCCTCTGCTTGCCGGACTTAGTTTGGCACAGTCCTCCCAGCATGCAGCCTTGGATCCTCAGTCTCCCCAGCTACTGGCTCCTGGGGCCCCCTTAAACAAACACCCCTCAGCCAGCAGCACACACAGACCATCTCATACACACCTTGTGGATCCCTCCAACAATGGAGCTTAGCTGGTTAGTCATGCACCCAGCTCTGCTCTCCCTGTTTGTCTCATGGACACCAACACCCACATCCTCTCCTTGGCTCCCAAGGCACTTGCTCTGCTCCCATGCAGATACACAGCCCTGTGACCCACTGTCCTGCTCCAGCTGCTGCCACTTGGACCCATTCACCCACTCACACACACACAGAGTCAAAAATAACCCAAATTGAAACAGATTGAGAAGGCAGTTCAGACTGATGAGGCACAGGACATGGGCAGAAAACATACCTCTGTCTCACTAAGCCTGAAGAGCATTTGATTTTCCAGATCAGATCTAAAATGAAGATCTTGAGCACTTGCAGTCTTTAAAATACTTTGCAGTTCAGGTTTTGTCAGAGTTGCTACTAATCATTGTGTCCTAGAATTTATCCTAACAAAAGTATCAACTACCAGAATTATTTTTCATCTTATCCTCATTTAAAAGTGTCTGTGGTATTAAGAAATGTTGAAGAAAGCTCTTGTGAGCAAAGGCTGCTCTTTTCTATTCAAGGTAACTAAAAGTAGAAACAGGAGAATGACAAATTCTTATGTAGTTTGTCAAACAATTGGGAACTTTCGATATATAATGCTCTGCTAGTTTTAGCTCTTCTAGACCTGCCACTTTCCAATAGGTAATTATCTGCTTTTATTTCTGGTAAATCAGTGCAGAATGCAGGATGTAATCCTAAATGCAAGATTATGTGACATCCAGTGAACCAAGGACATGGTACACAATAATTTCATGCAGTATGACATTTATTTCTCACTTTTGAGAGAGAGTTTATAATTACTTTTTTTTTCTTTGAAAAGCTACTAATTAGCAGCAGTAGGCAAGCAAGATATGTAACATTGACCAATATCTCAATCGACTGCTATTTACTTCATAGTGCATTCACAGTAATGTTATCAACAGTAATGTCTTACACAGATGTTATCCCTGAGTTGCAGTTCTGCAGGTGCTTAACTCCTGAGGATAGTGTGCACTTGGCCACATTATTATTGTTTCCTTGGAATACAATGTTATATATATTAATTTTGGTCTAACAGGATCAGGCCACACTGCTGCACAAAGCTGGTGTCATTTTCAGCCTTCCAAAAATAGGATCAAGAGTACTTCCAGAATCGACAACAACATTTGGGCAGCATTTGGCAGCCCAACAGCAGGAGCAGGTGATTTTTATCTCAGTGGGATGTCTGAATCTTGCCTGGGTGGGATGTTTGGATTGATGCTGGTAAAGTTTCAGTGAGGATTGGATGAAGATTCTTGTGCAGTACAGTGGTATGCTTGTCACCCTGAAGCTGCCAGTCCTACAATTACCAAGCGGTTGAATTCAGGTGATATTTCTGCAGATTTCTCTAAAGAAATGGAAAGATAGGATGGTCAATCATGTGAGACCACAGAACCAGTCAGACCTTGCAGAGTCAGTTCTGCACTGAAAATACACAGAAGAGGCTGAAGCACAGGTCAACTGAGGCGGAAAGAAGGCTACTACTTTGCTAGTGCAAGCATGTAATCTGAACCCAAGCCAAACTACTATTACTGCTAGCTCTGCCAGGGTCCCTAAAAACTGCCTGGTAATATAGTCTGATGCTATTTTTCAGAGAGGAAAGATGGAGAAGGTCTTTGGGCCATACTGCTCAGGGAGGTATTTCAAATTTTATCTTGATTACACTTGAGAGATGGAAAGACATGTCAGAAATCAGTGTTGGTGCAGCTGCTCAGAATGTGGCATCGTCTAAGTGAAAATTCCAGGTAGGAGGATCTGTGGTTACATCTGCATGAGTAAGAGATGTTCAGTGCCACAGCAGATGAAGACACATAAGGCAGGGGAGCAGTTTCAGAGGAAAACCATGGGAGAGAATTACAGGCTTTCCAGAACATTCTCAGATTATTCACACTTTCCACAACATTACATTTTTTCATTCCCTAACTGTGAACTTTTCTGTCCAGTCTCCTTGAACTTTGCAGACTGCCAGCAACATGGTCCTGTTGCCCTTCTCTTCAGCCTTGAGAATTCTCAGCCACATCTGTGCTATGCAGTCTTTTAGTAGCTTACTAAATATTCTTCTTTTTTGCACTCTGCTCCTGTCATTTACTAGATGCTGAATGCCCAATAAGAGTCATTTATCATCATAAAAGATAGGCAACAAGGTGGGAGAGAGAAGCATTTGGCAGCCACAGTTTTGTACCTTTTGTGAGAAGAGACTTCGCTGATGAGCAAATGCCTATTTCAAAAGTTCTAAATGGTGCACAACAAGATATACACTGACATCATTCACCAAAATGCTCCCACTTGACATTCTTCATGTTTGAAAGGCCAGAACTACCTATTCTGAAATGAAAAACATAGTGACTCTGATGCTGAAACTAAAACATAGTGCTTGCCTGTGCAAAAGTTGCATTTTGTACCCCCTGCAGATGTGCACAAAACCTGCATCAACATGAGCAGAGTCAAAACAGGTTTTGAAATTCGAATGTGAGGTGACCCAAGCCTGTCACCTTTTCAGTGCCTTGTTATTTGTGTATGCTTAGGCATTTGATAAGCAGAACACCAGCTGGAATGGCTGGGTTTTATGCCAGAGACACACACACACACACAGACACATACAGAAAGCAATCCAGTTGTCCTGCTGAAACGCAAAGCTTTTGTGCTGTGAAACCCAAAGGGCTCCTCACCACACTACTCCACAGAGCTTTACAAGATACTCTATAAATTCTGTGCACTTTTAAAAGAGCATGGACCAAGTTTTCATATTTTTTTAAAATATAATAATGATCATAATTTAAAGTCTGCACTCTATACAAGGCAGACAGGAAAAAGAGGCCACTGTTGTGAATCCACAGTAACCATACATCCGGCTCCCCATAAGCAAGACTTAGTGTAGAACAAGAAGGAAATGGATTCTGTCTAGTGGCTTGGTTAGGCACAGGAAATCTTTATGCACAGGCATGAATGACCCTTCCATGACATAAGCAATATGCTAGCTAAGAGTGAAAAAGACTCAATGTCTATCAAGAAAGTTAAACAAAATATTTACACCAAAACCCAAATCTGACCAGATTCCCATTCCAAAGCAGGAGTATTATCCAGAAATCTGAAAGATGGAGGAGTCTTGTCTGTGCTCTTCTCAGAGAGCTTTGTGTGACAAGGAGACATTGGATTTTAGGTGACTGTTCCAGGCTCCATTCTGATCCTGGCATTATCGCCATGCTGCAGTATCTCTGTAGCCTTTTCCAAACCACAGGCAGGAGTGTCACACAGATAAAGCCTTTTCCAGCCCCACATAATAATAAACAAAGAGCTAGAGTGCTACTTTTTCTCTTTTCATTCTTGGGAGACTGCGTTAAATTCTTTCCAGTGATCCCACTTTGCAGGGAAGACGTGATTTTCCAAAGCGAACACTGTAGTGAGTGTTTTGTAAAGACCATTGTTATGAAGTCTGTTCAAGATAAAATATCCTCCCTTCCCAAAAGACAAGGACAAATGTGGCTTATTGCTGTATGTAAAACACATTTTGAGGGTGAGCAACCTGGCCTAGTAATAGGCGTCCCTGCAAATGGCAGGGAGTTGAAACTAGATGATCTTGAACGTCTCTTTCAACCCAAATCATTCTATGATTTTATGATTCTATTAAATTTATATACTTTCAACTGCAGAGAAAACTTTTCATCAGAAGATGGTATCTAGTCAGGCCCAGAACTGTAGAGGCCATGTGAATGAACTACCCAGACAGTCATGCCAGTGCCAGTCTGCCAAAATGCAGGCAATGCAAATGAACATGAGTGTGTATGAACTTAGTGTGCTGCGGAGTTTGTATTCCTTCAGAGGAAGCTCACAAAGCTCTGTACTTTCTGACCAGGTGATCAGCAGTGGGTCATACACATGAGCAGAACCAGTGCTCAGTGCAAGCAAGGAGACTTCCAGATCTGTTTAAACTGATCTAATTCCAGACTATCGTGTCCTCCCTTCCCTGCATCAGTGCTACCAGCTCCTCCTGTCATATCCAGTGGTAAACTCGATTGCACACTATGAGATCAAAGAAAGACATCACTAACTTCTGCTCTGCCAATTTAACTTTGTGGATTAAAACACATTTAAACCATGAAAACTGATTCAAAAAAAGAAAAACAAACAAACAAATACTTAGACTCTAATGATCTTTCCTCATCTATTTTTCCAAAACAGATATTAAAGCTAATATGTTAAATAGCAGAAATTGCTTCCATGATGCAAGACTAGAGGATAATTTCACTGCTTAATATTTTGTAATCATGTTTGAGAATTTGAGCTAGAGTTTTGTAATAAATGCAGATGGCAAAACCTGATCATAAGGCTTAGAAGACTAGTGATATATTTAGAAACATGTTGTGGTAAAGTGACTGTAAAAGTGACATAGTTATGGTTGCCATCAGAGAAATAAAATGTTTTATAAAGACAAAGGAAAGAAGGTAGGTGCTTTTCATTTACCTACCTTTGATAGTCTTTGTATCAGCTGGGTTTGGATTAAAAGAGTACACTACATGCAAACTGAAACATTGAGGCTTAAAACAACTTATCATCTGACCATTTTTGCTTTAAATTCAGTAATTAATTCTAAATTAATATTTTTTTTAAAAGCAGTTTAGGCAGTTTATAACTTTTAATGCATTTTATTAGCGAGACAGAAAAGGGTGGCCTTAAATACCAAGATTACCACCCTGCCAAATTTCAGATCATCTTATTTTAATGTCTTCTATGCAAGCACTAAAACAAGCCCTCTAGGGTAATTAATTTGGCCCTAAGCTTTCAGTGTCCAAAAAGTGTTTGTACAACACTGGTTTAAGATTTAGGTTCCCCAGTTTGGAGTCAGTATTTGGACTTGATGATCCTCGTGTGTCCCTTCCAACTGAGGGACTGTGACTCTGTGATCTATGTCAATTTTCTGAAATAGACTTAGAGATTTTACAAATTCAGGGGCTTTTCTTCTTTTTAACTTGAAATAGACATAATCCCTCTGCTGATTTTAACATACGGAATATTTGGGGGTAGGCATTATATGTGTACATTTTTTCCAGATATAGAATTATTGGAAAAGTTTTGTGAAAAGCCAATTAAATATTATATCCTTGGACTAAAGGTGGATCACATTTTCTGATAAAACTAGTAACTTGAGTCTGCAAAACCCCAGGAGCATTAGGAAGTCTGTGCTAATAATAAATTGTTTTGACTGCAGTTGATATCTCAGTATGCATATAAATAAATTAATTAAAAAGTAAGCCCACTGAGATTATAGCAAAACCAATTAATGCATCACTTTGCATGTGATTAGGAAAATGCCAGTCAATGAAAGAATAACTGTCAAGCATCCTACATCAGAGATTCAGCAGTTAACACATGGCTTAGTTAGCATTTACTTCTACCAGTCTACTGGACTGGTCTCCATGATCCCCATATATGTTAAGAATAAATGTAACTAGAATGATAGTGTTAGCTATCACTGCTGATAAAACCATAGCACTTACCTCCATTCTTTCAAGCAACAGCTAGTGTTCATTTTATTGGAGAAGCAGAACTTAAAAGAAAGATCTGTTTTGGGAATATTTAAAGCATCTGTACTTTAGAAGTTAGATCTCTCTTTCTTTACTTTACCAGTACAGTAATTATCAGGGTATCAGATACTGTTTATGCCACTGAAATACTAGATTTATTCTGATGCAGATTATTTTAGTGTGGGTTGAATTTTTCAATAAAAATAAGGGAGAAAATCTGTCCCTACTGAAATGCTGTTACCAACTGTCAAGATTTCTCACCAAGGTAAATCAATTCAGCACCTCTTGAAGGTGTTACAATTTAACTAACAATCACAGGGATTTGCTGAGCACAGCAATGTGGACATATTTATCTGTGCCCTGGGGACTACACAGCTTCACTTCAGTGTTGCCACACTAGAGTCCAAAGTCTCAGGTGCAATCCAAAGTAGCTTCCAATTGTTGTACTTCTTGAAGTACAAACCATCAACTGCATGCAGTACAGGGGCTGACATGATGCTGCCAGGCCTTTGCTCCCTTCCCTCACACAGCTTTCTCTGAAACTAGCACAGCAGAGCATGGCTTCATCGCTTGCTTCAACATGAGCTGAATAGGAAATATTTTTGCTAATTGACTGTGTCAGTGACATGGGAAACGTCAGCAGAACAATTACACACTGTGTTTTGAACAGTCTTTATAAAGTAAGGCCTGGTTTTCTGCAGGAGAGGATCCAACAGATAAGTACGAGAACATAGGGGTTTTTGGTTTATTTTTTTGCTTGGAAGTCCATGAAACCCAACAGCTTATAATTGTTGACTCTTTCAAAAGACATAAAGGCACCCTTCAACTGTACAATATCAGAACTAGAGGAAGATAGCTAGGAAGAATTCATTGTCAATCAAACCTTCAGTAAAACCCCTGTTTTGTTACCACTTGCTTATGACGACTAAGGCTGTTAACTCTAACAGTGTTCTATGATGCTTTTTTACTGTGCTAAAATTCTATAAAGTTTAGTCACTCTTTGATTTAATCAAAACCAGCAATACAATTCTTTTACTTTATCCTTTCAAATAGGGAATAATAGCCAGTAATTTCAAAAAACTCCTACTGTAAATAAGATGCTATAACAATATTGCACACACACACAGAGGCAGCTGGAGGGTTATTCAGGGGTCTATTTTCTGAAATGTGTTATTTGTACAGCAAACAGGTGTTTGTGAATCAGTTCTTAAACTAACCCACTTTAACAGCTCAGTATTTTAAAGTAATGAAGAAGTAGCTGTGGTTTCTTTCCTAATTCACTATCCCAGCAGGGACATGCATTATAGAAATATTGGTGAAAAGCTGTTAACCTCTTTGGAGCAGTTTGGTGTAATTCTTTAATGTCAAGAGATCCTAAAAGTAAAAACTCGAAATACAGCTGATTATTTCCTCTCAGTAAAACTGGATTTCTAAACAGCCTTGTAACAAAAAATTGACAATATAGTTGATAATATTTATCTCTACAATGACTTCTTAAAATGATAGAATACGTGTGATAGAAGTATTGTTGTGTGGTAGCATTTGAAACATCTTTTAGTAGTCACCATCCTACCCTTTGATTGCCTTGATTAAATTTTTAATTATGCAAGTAATAACAGGCCACATTGATTATTTTTAGCCCTTTAAGATACAGCTGAGTTTTAGATACTTCGTAGACTTTAAGACCGTAAAGATACATTCAGCCATCTAATCTTAATATCTGCGTATCCCTGGCAATTGAAATCACAAACAACCTTTAGTTGATATAGGATGAGGCAACATGAAGGACAAAGCAATCCTGAGGTGGTCAGATTTTTCAGTAGTAAAAAAACCCCTAAACTTGTCCTGTGCTGTGCTCTAGACACAGCCTTGCATGGTACTGGACTGGCATGAGCTCTGTCAGGACATCTGAGCTCCAGCACTGCAGCAGCCCAGCCCTGGCATGGTTGAGGAGGACTAGAGATTCTGAGGATGTTGTTAAAAATTCCAAACTCCCAAATATGCATGGGCAAGAAGATATGAAAAAAGAAACATCTGGCTGCACTTGTAAGGAAGACAAGATTTGCAAGTGTAATGTGAGAAATTCCAAATGCCAGAGACTTAAATAATTCAGGTTGCCTAGTAATGCTGATTTTCCCCTTCACCCCTTACCTGTTGCTAAAGACTGTCTCATCCACATCAAAATGGTAATCAAACCTGCCTGCTCACCAGAGTCCAACAACTTAAGACAAATGCTGTAGGAGGATTTCAGCCCTGGCTTTATATTAAAGTAACCATGAATACATTCTCTTCCATTGACTGTTTGAGACCAGGGAGTGACAGGCTGCCAAGCAGCAGTAAGGTGTGGCTGAAGCACTGACTGCCTAAGTGACTGTGCCAGCCATTTCCACTGCAAACATGTAAAGGGAGCCCCATGGAGCTCATACCAACCCTATAGACTGAATTTGTTCTGCACTGAATTTGGATCTGATGACACTCAGTTTCCAGAAGACTGAGCGTGAGTGAACAGCAGCAGCAGCAGCAGCAGCAGCAGCAATATCACCCTCAGAAGAGCAGAGAAACTTCAGCATCAGCCATTGTCCAGGACTCTGGGATCAGAAGGACATGGATGAAACAAAATATCTGGAGGATCCCAAAGGCAAGTCTAATGTGCAGAAAATCCTACTTTCCCTCATTCGGCACTTATCAGACATTCCTATCGATATGATTTGTAGGAACTGCTGCAAATACAGTGATCAGTGCATCTCTAACAATGACAAAGACTCACTCACTCGGCATCTGAAGTTTCAGTCAGGCTCATTGTGAAGAACAGCCCTGGTGATTGAAGGTATCCTGCCTGCAGTGGCAGTGATTTCCTACTGTGTAGCTGAACTGGTGTACAGCAGTACACAAACAATTGAGGTTTGACAGCTTTCCAGCTGAGACACAGTAAGGACCTGGAGATCATGCTTCTCACCAGGGCAGCTCTTTCCAAAATGACTGTTTGTCTACATCCTTATTTAAGCTGGTCACTAGTTCAATAGATATTTTAAGCTAATTTTTTACCACGTGAGTAAAAATGCTAAGTCACATGCAGAGATAAAATCCTAAAGCAGCTCCATAGGTACTTTGATGCTTTGCAATTGTGCCTTCTGTAAGGCCAAAGCCTGTAACCCTGTGTGTTTCTAGCTGAACCTGTTTTTATTATAATCCTTTAGACCTGCTTGTGTTATTTACTGCATTGGCAATATTTAGTTACTGTAGCAGCAATAAATCTTGTCATAATCATCCACATAATCAGTGTCCCACTTCTCATGCCTGACTGAGTCTTGTCTCTACTACTCTGCCACACCCTGCCTGATGAACCATGTATACCAAAGTATGTTTTCTCATGTTCAGCCAGTGCATAACTAAATACAAATAGCTTACAATGTACATAGCTCTTTGGGGTATGCATTTGGTTAAAATTATTGGCATTTTAACAGAGAAATTATAACACTCTACTTTAGACACCTGCAGAAGAATTTCTCACCTCTTTTGATGTTGTATGGCTTCAGTCTGACTGCTGGCAATGTAAACAAGACCTACAGTCAGAAAAGATTTATTTATAAAACGCGTAGGTTTAGGAGCCACAGAATGAGTGAAACAAAGCTAAATTAATGAACCCTTACATTTTCCCACATATATTGTAACTGCTTAGACTGAATCACAAAGATGCTTTCTTTTAGCTATTGTGGAAAAGAAGTTTAACTTCATTAATGGACTATATGAGCATAGCACAGCCATGATGTGGCTGCTTTGATGCACAGTATCTACCCATCTTCAGCCTGTAGAAAGGTGTTTAGTTGCCCTTGAGATCTTCCCTTTGGCCCCTGTGCTGGAGAAGATGTTTAAGCTGAAATCAGTCCTTATCTTACATATCACTACTGACACGTCCTCCCCTCCAAACAAAAATCCCACTCCATTTTATAATGGTTGGCAGTCTGAAGGTTTAAGGCATAGCCCCATATCTCTTATCTGCCTAATCTGAAGCAGGGATTTGAGAGCAGTTTTTTGTGTTCTGTGTGCTAACCAAGAGGCTCTGAGGCTACCCACAGTAAAACTTGGATGTTCCTCTTCACATAAGTAATTCAGAAGTCCTGAAAAGCACAGATTACAACAACCAACCAGAATGTAGGCCCACTAATTGATACACTGTCTCACAATACAATCTCAGTAGATCCTTAGACCAGAAATCTTACACGCTTGTCACTAGAGAACAAATGCTTATGCATGTAGAGGTCCTTTGGGATGGAGTTTTCTTCATGGCATCATAAATTTTCATAGCTGGAGAAGAGGCAAAAAGCAGGAGGAAGTAGTCCTCTGAAGTGGGCTTGTGAATCCTTTTATTTATGCCGTAATTATACTATCCCCAAGAAAACAGGAATTTACAGATATTCAAACTTTCCAGTTTCCTATCTCCATTGTGTAGGTAGAGATTATTATCTTTCCATTCATGGTTTCAACTAACATTCTGTATCAGATGTGGAGTGGTTACATGATTTCTTCATCTGGATATGATGAGGAGACAGCTGCACATAGGCAGTGGGCAGAAATTACTGATTTAGTGTGGTAATGTAAAAAATGGGCTGTGCATGCCCTAAAAATCAATGAACTAAAAAATGCATTTACCCTGTGGGGACATCTATTTTGAATTAATACTGTATTACTTAGTTCATCCTAAAGAACAGCTTGTACATAAAGAGATTGAACCAAAGGATGCCAAATTAGTTAAACTGTTGCTTCTAGTGTATAAAATAGGTCTATGAGACAGCCTGTTTTGGTTTTACCATCTAGCTCAATTACACCCACCTCACCTGGCTTCATATGCCAACATAATTCCTTAACACAAAAATCTGTGACTGACTGGAGCTGTCATTACTTAATGAGTAATACAAACCAAAAGATGTGCATTGTGAAATGTGCTAAAACTTAATTATTCATCATCATATTCCTATTTGTGTGATGTATAAACTGGAGGAGTACTGTCAGTGGTTAGTAACACATGATTCAGCAGTTCTCAATCTGCTAAAATAGCAATCCAGAAGCTTTTGGTGACAGTAGGCAGTGCTTAGCAGTGGTTCTCCACTCTACAACTCATTGATTCCTAAAATAGTTCAGTATCTCACTCATGGGAAAAACATGTAAATGCCATGTATTGACATGGTTCCACATGGGAGCCCAAACTTTTGTCATAGGTCAGCTAAACAGACTCGGTTAAGGATATACATAATTTTCTAGATGTTGCCTAAGCCAAAAAAAACCCCTTGGGAGCAGCAAAAAGCAGCTTTGTTAAACATTAGCACCTTTGAGGATCTGCCAACTGAACCACTTATAAAATGTCACCAAGCATTTTCCATCAGACTAGACTTGGTAAGTTGCTATTCTCAGTTAGCATTAACCATTTTTTTTAAGGTCACTACAACTGACTGCTGGTTTGGCTCTCTGAACTGGTCAAGAGCAGAGCAAGCAAATAATAGAACCTTGTCTCCAGACTTCTCAGCAATTAGTGGATCAGCCTCAGTTTTTTGCGTATTCCACATCTTACTAGTCTTATTTACCAGAAAAGCTTGAAGAGTAACCTTTCAAGAAGCAAAGCCAGTATAATCCAATCAAAATTATTTGAGGGAAAGGAGATAGGTACATCTCCCAGGTTTTTTTGTTGGTGGAATAGTCACTACCCACAGTTTGGGTTTCTGGCCTAACTTTACAAACCAATGCTCCATTAAGATAGAAATCTTCACTGTTACCATGCACGGAAACAAGGATCAGTGTACACCTTGATGAGTTTAGAGATATGATTCCACCATCTATTTTCACACAATTGGCCAGGGAGTTGGTTAAAGGTACTGATCCATCCAAAACCCACTATATGAAAACTTGATGTTTTCCGCTTAGCCTGCACTGCTGATTGCACTATCCCATGGATGGCTGCAAAGAAGAGGGCTGGATTATGACTGCCAGTTCAGGCTAGTGTGGAATTGCAGTGCAGAGCTACAGTGCTGAGTTCTTTGCATTGCCCAGTGACAGGAGCTGGAGTCCTCTGCTAAGCCAGCAGTGACATGATCAACAGTACTCATGGTCCTGGTGAGAATTTGTACTTTGGGGGAGAAAAGAAAATCAGCATATCACTTACAAGATGAAATTATTTTTTTCTTTAGTTTTCTGAAGCAGTGTCTTTGTCATTTTCAACATCTTCAGTCTGATTACTTTCTTTCTGGTACATGAAATCTCATTCCTGTGATTCATTAATATTTAACCTTTACTTGATTCTTTTCCGTTGTTGCTATCCAGTAACATTGTATTTTGATTTGATACAATTTTTTAAAGGATAATATTAAAAGGTTTGATTTTATAGGCCGTTCATTTCCAGAAGGCTTTCTGAAAAAAGAAAGAAGGCATTTGCAGCTAAGACTATTATTTCATGGCTTGTGAACTGTTGCCAGTGATAGCAAGAATAGAGTCTCATTTGCATTACTATTAAAACACAGTGAAATTAATTTTCTTTTCTTCCTTTCAAATTGCTAAATGACTTGCACATCTGTAATAGAGAGAACTTGGTACTGGTGTTGAATCTTGCTATTGAAGGAAGGCAACTCATTTTTCCAGTAGTACTGTAGATAGCACAGATGAAAATAAAGTTTGTATAGTAAACACTTGAGTATTAAAAATTGTATATTTAATCAGAAGCACATGTATTAAGGAAAGAGTTGATTTTTTTATAATATTCTTCAGAGTTAATTCACACAGCAGAGGGATTTGTCTGCTTGATAAGCTCAATAGATGGGCATGCTCAGAACCCTTGAACCTTCTCTTAACTCTGATCAAAATCTAGGTTTGTCTGGCTTGTTTCCCTTTATCTACAGCTGACTAATGGATGTGCATGTTTTCTTCCTAGATCTTCATATATAGCCTTTCTCCTAGTTGAGACAGGTTTTCTCTCGCATCTGCTGTACATTTGCATGTCTCCTTGTCTTGCAGCTGCGTGTGTCTTACTCTACAGTAGCATAGAAATGAGAACTGATAATTGACTTTAAGATTTGTTCCTTCATTCGTATTGTAAGTTTTTCCCCCTTTCTTTCAGGCATCTCTGCACAATGGTTCATGCTAACATGCACCTGATAAATGACAGCAATAAGTTGTTGGCATTTTTTTTAAGGGATGGGGAAGGTTACAGAAGTTCTGCCTCAGAGTCTTTCTCTATATGTTATGGAAAAGGTTTGTGGACAACTGATGTTCTTTTTGTCACTCAGCACTGGATCTGAGATTACATATTCTGTCTTCAATAATAATTCAATAATAATTGCTTGAATATATTTTTAACTGTTTTTAAAAGATGTTGGTAGTACGTGAAAGGAAAATAATAAAGTCTCTGTAATGCATTTGAAGATGAAGCCAAATTAAGAGAGTATAAAACTGTACAAGGGCTACTTTGCTTATATCTTTGGTATGCACCACCTCCTACTCATCACACTTGAAACTTTGAGACCTGGCCCTGTACAAAATGTGCCCCACAGCTGCGATGTAGAGATGTGCACACATCACATGCCTTACACATTCCTTTAGTACTAAAACGTACTAAAATTAACCATAACTCTGACCTCAGTGAAATCTACATAGCAGCCTGTCAAAGGTTGTGCTATTTGTAGTCTGTGGTGCCATAGGTTCTCTCATAAGTCAGTATGCGAGGTAACTATAATAACTCACTCTTCATGTCTAAAGTCTCTTGATATATAGGCTTATTCATTTGGAAGTGTCATTTCAAGACTGTGGCAGCTCATTATATTTTCTTGTAGAACAAGCTGTGGAGTAAATTGGTGCATGTGTAGTAGGAATCTGCCAGCACAGGTGTGCTGGTCAGGAGCTCTGTCTCTTCCTATTATATAACCAACTACATCAGCTGAAATCTGTACCACAGATATGTCTTTAGCCTGTTCTGATTAAAACCCAAGACTTTTCTCCTTCAGTCTTGAAGAATTTTATAGCAAATAGAAGTGCTGTCCTGTTGCATCCTAGGGAAATGTAATTTTCATTGATTTCATGACTTAATTTCATTAACCAAGGTTAGTTAAGTCCTAACTATAGTTATTCATGCTAGGTGTATGAAGAAATGGGTCCCAGCGATTTGCTATATTTATTAACAAACAGACATCACTCACACTTAGAACTTCTCTGAATTTGATTTAAAGTTATGCTGTAAATTGCTGTCTTTAAAATGTTACTATTATTGGTTTTCCGTTGTTCTGACTTATAAGACTTGATTTAAGAATATAAATATTCATGTTTCAGCACAGTGAACACAGGCAACCCTTCACTGGATAATCTTTTGATGCTCCTGTAATAAATAGGATCATTGATAAACACACATATATTTGCATCTATGCTCAGTCCTTCTTGTTGTCTCCATAATGGTGCTGGAAGATTGGTGTGCTCTTTTTCTGGTTGCTTTATCTGTAGCATATGCAAGTAAATGTAATCACTTTTGAGAAGCATTTCAAACTATTTATATTTCATGACCCTTAATGCATATTATCTGATCTTTTTTAGAACAACCTCTCAGCTATCATCACTTCCTTCTATAAAATGTGCAGCCTGCATTTCCATGTGCAAGTGGCCATTTTGCTGTAGAATTAGCCACAGTGGGCTAAATGTGCATATTGTTGTGCATGGCTAGAGTTTGCTTGACACTTTTTAAAGTGTTGGTATCTGCCTGTCTGCTTTAGAAGAACAGTTCTAGAGTGTTAGTCTTCTTATGGGATGAAGAAGTGACCTTTCCAACATTTAAATGTATCGCTCTCCTTTTACACTCCTTGGTTGATAAGGGAAGTATCTTTCTGCTTTGCACCCGGTTTTATCTTTCAAGTTTTTGGAGACTTTTTTTTTCCTGCCCTACTCTTTGCAAGGAAGTAAGAAGTGTGACAGAAAGGTGTGATTTTTAATTTACACCAGAGTTCTCGACAAATAATGACTTTTCACACCCTGTTCTTGTTGCTTAGCCTGGGGGAGGAGTTGTATGGCTACTGTTGTCATATCAAATTAAATCCCGTCATGTAATTCAGAAAGGCATTCCTCTTAAACTTAACCCTTTTAAGTTGCTGAAGATGACTGGCATAAGATGGCAGGCTGAAGTGTGTGTCTTTTGGAGGGTCTCTGCTGTTGAAAGATGAAACTTGAAATGTTTTTATTCAAGGAGTTTTTTTCTTTTTCTTTTCTTTTGAGCACAGATTCTGGTGAGGATTATGTAGGTGAATCCTCATGATAGCTTGGAGTTTGCTGCAGGCTCAGGGTATAGAAGGGCATGTTTGGCTAACAATGCCAGGCACTTGTATACTTGTCTGAAAAACTGACTGCAATAATGTTGTTTGCTGAGGATTGCAAGCATGGTTATGGAGCACTTGGTGCTCCTTTAGGTAGTAGAGCTAAAACACATTAATAGGAAAATTCTCCTTGGAGAGTTTTCTGCTGCAGAGAAGTTTGCAGTGTGGAACAAGCTGTGTGTTTACAAGGAATCTTCCTCTGGGAGGGTCTGAGTTGGTTTTGGGATGTGCTGTACCCCTCTCATCCACCCAAGTGAGTCCTTCGGGAAGGGAGCACAGATATTTGCAGGATTCATCCAGAGGGTCAATGCACATGTCCCAGCTGCCCCAGAGACTCTGCCTCCCCAGGGCACCCACTGCATCCTCCCAGGTACCACAGGAGGCTGGAGAAAGGAACCAGCAAATAACAGGAGGAGCAGTCTCTTCCCTTCTGTCTTTATTGTCCCTAGCTGTTGGTAATGCAGGGTTCAACATTTGCTGGGCACCTGCCCTGCGAGGTGGTGCAGAGAGGGTTAAGGTGCTTGACTGACTGTGAGCATGGAAGTGACAGACTCTCATCTGACGGTGGGGTGGTTTGTTTTTTTTTCCTTCTGTAAAATGTCAGCCATTTCCTGATGAGCCTGATGGTGGTGGTGAATTTCACACCTTTTTTCTTCTCTGTGTGGAAACCTGGGTGTTAATGGTACGGGAGCAGGTCGTGTTTTATAAGGAATGAGGCTGCCTCAGAACAGAGGGAAACCAGGGACGGGAGAAGAGCTGAGGAAAGGGATCCAAGGAAACCACCACATACAACAGGCATTACCTGGATTATTTTTCACAAATTTTATTCAGAGCATGTAGATATATATTATTTCCTAAGTGCATTTTTTTCCTATGAAATGTTGGAGTTCAGCTTGGAGTTCAGCTTAAAAATAATCCCCTCTTCTCATTTCACAGGGAAATTTAACATTGCAACAACTGAAGATGGAAAATTGGTCGGTTGAGCAAGTCTGCAATTGGTTGAAACAGAGAAATTTAGGAGAACTAGTTCCTAAGTTCCGTGGTAAGCATTTTTGTTGTTTGGGGCGTGGGAGTGTTTGTTTAGTATTTCTTGCTATGCATTTAATTGGCACTGCCTACCTTGTTTTGATTTGGGGCATGTGTGTATATGTTAACTTCATACTTTTATAGAAATTTATTAGGGTGAGAACTGACATAGATCTGATAAATCTGCATAAGTCTACAGATTTATTACTAAGTCTCTGAAAAATCTTGGAGGATGAGATTAAGCCTGTATATAAATAGAGACACCTCAAATCAGAGCTGGCAGTTTAAAAGACTTGACAGGGCCTATTTTATGTTGCATAAATCTTTTGAAGTAGTGCAAATGTAGTGTGTAAATGTTTTATGACTGAGTATATAAATACTACAGAAGAGTGCACGAGAAACTGTTATGTGAACAGCTTATTTCTTGTGCACTCTGTTAAAAAGCTTGATTTCCTTCATTAGCAAGTAACAGTCTCCTGTGGTTCAAGCAAGGCCTGAATTAAAGCGTTAAAATAGTCACCTCTCTGCTTCTGTACGTTTTGGACTTGGCTTTTTGTCAGGGGAAGATATCTGGCCAGTGATTAGGGAAGTGGCACAGCTTCCTGGCACTGCTTGGGGAAGGATGTGGCAGCTGTAGATGACTGTCAGCTGTACAAAGCATCCTTACCTTTGACCTGTCCTCCACTGTCATGTTTTTAGGTGCAGAGAATGTAACTGGAACTATAAAGCTATTTTACAGTAATTCTTTTATCGCCTTCAATCTGCAGAAGAAGAAGTAAGTGGAGCAGCTCTTCTGGCTCTGAATGATCGTATGGTGCAGCAGCTGGTGAAGAAGATTGGGCACCAGGCAGTGCTGATGGACCTGATTAAAAAATACCAGCAACAAAAGAGTGGGCTGGAATCCCTCACATACTGCTGTGAAACACCTTTTCAAAAATTTCCAGAAGTAATCAGTGGGTGAGTTTGTTCATGGCACAGCAAATATCAGTCTGGGTATAGCTGTGTTCTTTTCATGGCATTTTAAAACTGGCATTTACAAGCTCTTCAGCTGTACCTGGTTTTATATTTTGAGTATCTGCAACAACATGTGAAATATAAAATTATATTATAACCTTGTGGTTTTAAACAGGGAATCAACATTCCTGAAGCACACCATTATTTAATTTAAACTTTTTTTCATATCCAATTCCAGGACTTAGTTTTCATTTGGATGAAGCACTGTCAAACTTCCATTATAGCAAAGATTTTCTCTGTTTACAATATTTAGCTTTTGAAGAACTTACTTTTAAATGCCTACAAGTCTTGGAGTAAAACAATGATTTAGCCAGAGACAGCACATGTGTCACAGGGGTATTGAAAGTCGGTTTATCAAAGGAAATTTAGGATTTGGTCCAGATGTAAGCATCTAATAATCCCACAGTGGGATTATTGACATTTATTGTAAAACTAGGTAGATTTTTAGAAATCAGACTCCAGGGAGATTGTCCTCAATGATTGTGTTCTGGCTCTTGGTTAAGCAGGTTTTCTTCATTTGGGGTTTCCTAGGTGTGGGAGGAGGGGGCAGAGTTTGTGGGATGTTTTCGTTGGGGGTATTTGGGTGAAGGGTTTGTTTGGTTTGATTCTCCCATCCTTTCCCTCCATGCTGATCACTTGTAAGTCTTTCAGGGTTGGTTTTTTTTCTGACTGTCTTGGCTGAGTAGAGAAATCCTGACCTTTGAGTGGTCCCTTCTAAATGCGTGAATCCTGACAGTAGAGAGTGGCTTGCCATGGATGCAAAATGCTTTTTTCCAAAGGAAAGGACTCTAGCATTAAAGCTGCATTAGTCACAGTAGAATTAATCCCACTAGGATCAGAACTGCAGAGCATTTGCCTTCATTCAAAAGGAGTCCAGGTTGTGTACTCTGAGGTAGTTAACAATGCAAATAAAAGCATGATAAACAGCAACAACTGAGTTATTGCCAGACAACTTCAGCTCATGAGCAGAACTACATTGCTCATGTAGGTACATCCTCTTGTCCTTGTGAAGTGTTTGTGAAACTCCTTAGGTAAATGCTCCTTCACCTTTGGAGGGAAGGGGGTTGCAGGAAGATCGTGTCACTGTGTGTATGATCTGTCACAGGCCTGAACTATGCAATCACAGCCAGTCTCAGTCCTCTGCACCAAGGGTCTGCCTATTTGATTTATAGGAATCTCCTTCTTTAGGGGTAGAGTAGGTGTCTGCTGTGAAGACTGTTGTGTGTGAGTCCTGTATTTCATCCAAAGTGTGGTGGATACCCCATGATTTCAGCAGGGTGGTTCAGAAGAAAACATGTC
Organism: Entomyzon cyanotis; assembly: GCA_024500445.1. Classification (NCBI taxonomy): domain Eukaryota; kingdom Metazoa; phylum Chordata; class Aves; order Passeriformes; family Meliphagidae; genus Entomyzon; species Entomyzon cyanotis. The sequence goes on from JAKEPQ010000871.1 coordinate 20,705,291, forward strand.
CTGATGCTTAGGGCAGTTAGAATGTTGCTTTGGATATTTACCTTTCATCCTTGACAAAGTCAAGGATGTTTGGATAGACTGTGTCTCAGATGTGACTGTTTCCCATGTGCTTCTCAGCTCTTGCAGGTCGAGACATGGTGTCTCACAAGGGGCAGTCAGTTGCAGTAGCATGAGGGCAACAGCTTTGCTGTGAAGTTTTCCAGGCTCAGGAAAAGATTTAAATGCTTAAAATATCAAATGTTAGTAAATATAATTTACATTAAAATCTTTCCTTACCTAGTTTCCTTCCTGGAAAATAAGGTGCTGGTATCCTTCTATTTAGAGAGAAGTTAGTCAATAAGCTGCTGTTTCTGAAATATTTTCTGTGTCACCAAGAATGACAGAATAAAATCCAAGCATGTTTAAGATGCGTTCAGTCATGTATTTTAGGATGAGTAAAAAGTGAATATATTATGTGAAGTTTGGGGTATAAAATTATGAAAAAGTTCCTATAGTGAAAAAAGTATTTTGTTACAAAACTAAAAGTTCTATCCTCATATGCAGAAAGCTGTGACTCTCTTTTCTTAACACTGCCTTAGATGTCTTAGTGATGTAGTTCAAAATTATTTTTGTCTGTTCAGTACATCTTGAAGAGAATCCTGTGAGAATAATTTCTTTTGATCTAGTTCAAGGACTCAGGACTAAAGTGTATGAGACACTGTTTTGAACAAATGTAAAATTCATAGTTCCAGTAGTTCTCAATATATGTGAACTCACATTTCCTCCATCACTCAGTGGTGCTAGGCTGAATTGCAGTGATCAGAGTGACCATGCTAAGATTTGCTATGGTGAAAACTGAGTTTGCATGTTCCGAGCCCTTATCATACAATGCGTGAGCCCAGGTGAAAACCAGCCATTTTTCCTGTTTTGCAGAATTATTTCTCAGTCAAATCAGTTCCCAGAACTAGCTAACCCTGCCAGGACCAGTGGCAGGGTGGAGAAGGCATTGCTCAGGGCAGGGAAGAAAGCATCCTCATCACAGTCTTTCTGGGTTAGCTGAAGTCACTCTGGAGCTTCCAAGAGCTGCCAGCAGTATTTCCCTATTTATTTCTCTAATGAATGCTATCCCCAGTGCTTTTAGGTGCACTCCTGCCTGCCACCTCTTTATCCTGGTGTCCTTAGCACATCCTCTGACTGTGGGTGAATTGTGCTGAGCTCTCCTCCCTGCTAGAAATGGAAGCAAAGTCCTTGGCTGGACATGGAGTTTTGAGCGCAATAGGTGAACACTTTCTGTGTGGAAATAATAGATTTGTGAAAGGACACCAAATGTGGCTTACATCTCCAGTAGTTTGGATTAGGACAAGGAAACAGCATCTTGTGTCTGTCAGTGGTTCAGTGGAAGTGTTCTCAGTCATGCAGTAGAAACTGTGCTTATGTCTGTGTGAGAAGCTCACAATAGACATTACCAGCTAAATATTAAAATGCCTTCCAATTTCATGACTGATTGTTTCTAAGAGCTACACAGAGAACATACCTTTGTTTCTTTGCTTTAACTGCATGGCTGAAATATACTGATTCATGGAAAGGGACAGCTCCCTATATAAATTTGGCAAACTTTAATGTCACTTCCAATAACAACTTTTCATGTGTTGAGTGCAGCTGAGGCTGGAACAGTTCCTAGAGCATCTTTAGAGTTCAGATGTTCGGAAGAGATGAAGTTTAGAAAAAAGTAGTTTATGACTGCCATGAATTCTTGTCAGCATAATGGTATGTCTTAGTTCTGCCTTTCCCCCAGCATGGGGTAAAACTGCTGATGGTTTCTACCAACACATCTGCCAAAAGAAGAAATAATAGGAATATGACAAGGAAGAGAAGTGGACACAAAGGTTAAATGGAAAGCAGTGGTTTGAACTGGCACATAGCATAAGTGTGTATCTAGAGGTTCTGTTGCTAGTGATGAGCTAGAGTTGGAGCCAATAGCCAGGAAGAGTGCACTGTAAGACCACGTGGCACTCAGAGATCTAGAGTGGCTGGAGTAATGCCAAGCTGACTTGAAGCTTTGGACTTAATCTCCAGAAAAAATAATTTTTCAAGGTTCTAGTTATATAGAAACTGTCTTGAAATTCTGTGTAATTATCTCTTTTAGCTCTCCCCTTGCATGTTGTAATGGTTAGTTTTTCCCAGAGATTAGGAGATGCCAGGTTATGAAGATGGAAGTTGTCCTGCGACTCTGAGAAGGCTGATTTTCTTGGGGTTTGTAACTGTGTAGTAGTTAGAATACAAGCAGGCAGTACTATTTGTATTTTTCCTTTTAATTTGTCAGAGTTTGATAATTGAACTGAGAGATTGATTACGAGGCACGAGCATGTAAAATCATGACATATTCATTATGTTAATCTTTCTCCTTTTTTATTTCTGCCACTGGTATTTTTGAACCCTAAAGTTCCTCTTTTCTATAAGCTGCACAAGACCTGACAGTGAATTTTTTTTCTTTGTTCTTTCAGGGCTACTGACAGACAGGTATTAAATTATTCTGGTCCTGTGGAGCAGAAGAAATATCTGTGTTCAACTGAAAACGAGAAAGGACTAATTGATCATAGAGTGCTAAAGCAAAAGTGAGTTTATAATATATTCATTAAATTTTCTTTACCTTTTGAAAATTATATAAACACTTCTTTGTGCTTCATTTACACTTTACAAGAAGTGATCTTAATTACTGGCGGTCAGGTTCAGATATGTCCAGGTGTATATAGAAAACAGCAAGAACAGAAATTTATTAGAATTTGACTGAATGAAATAGCCTGATGGTGTGTTTCTATCCTCAGTCCTTGTTCACTGTTTTGTGTTACCTCATGCAGAGGGCAAGATACAGGCTTGTCTTTATTTATCTGATTTTTAAGAATCATCTTTTAAGGATGTGTTGTCAACAGCAATCTGGAAAATTAGTCATTACAGAGTGGAATATGGCTATTGAAAAATTGTGTGCTTGAGTCATCTTAAATATAGCACTTGGGAAGGTAGGCGTGCTGATTCCATTTTCTATGGAATCACTTATTTTCCTTGGTTATCAAAATAAGCCTCCCTAGAAACTGGAGGCAAGACAAGGTGAGGGGGTTTTGTCTTTGTTTTTTTTTCTCCTACCCATGATTTTCTTGTTTGAGATGGGCAGTCAGTGTTGAAAGAGAGTCCTTTTCCACTTTCAAGGCAATTATTTTCTTGTTTGCAAAGCTTTGTCTGCTAATCATATCCCCCATGGACATAATTTAATGCTTTTAAAACAAAGTCATGGTACTTCCATTATTTAAAAGAACTTCCCAAAAACTCCAAGGATCCTGTCAGCATTGTTATCAAGCAAACAAACCCAAATCACTGAACCCTTGAAATAAACCTCTAACATGATCCTGCAAAGTTTAGCCTTTGCTTCTAAAGGTTGCTTATTTTTAATTAATGATGACTTGTGCTGCATAAAGACTTTTAAACTCTGATTTGTGTGAATCAGAGTAACCATTGCACAATGTACAGCTTAAATTATTGATGTTTGGCCAGGACTATACTTATAGCCTCTGTCTCCTCATTAATTTTATCCACTCTGAAAAAGCAAAACGTTATGGGTTGGGTTTTCAGTTTGGTTTTAGGTTTTTGTGTTTGTTTGTTTGTTTGTTTGAATTTGTGTGTGGTGTTGGGGTTTTGTGGTTTGTTTTTGGCTTTGGTTTTGTTTTCCCAGAAGATCAATGAAGCCACAGCTCCAATAACTGCATGATTTTGCTGGAAGTGAATAAGGGGTGCTTTTATGGATTATTAATGCTGGCAAATTGGCTCCAAGTTTCTTTGTGTTTCCTGTGTAGGTTGTCCTAACAAATGTGTTTAGTATACTATATTACTAAATATTACCAAAATATCAAAGAAGATTGTCTAAACATAAATAAAAATACAAAAATAAAGAATAAGTGGGTGAAGCAATAGTATAATTTTATTTTTCTTTTATTGAAATGGGGCATACATAAAACCAGATGAGGTTTACAGGCTACTCCAATGGAATAATATTTTCCTAGCAACGACAGAAGTAAAAAAAGCCAATCTTTTTGTTAATCTCCCAAGAAGATTAATCTTGAAGCAGTGCTTGTTTGTGAAGACAGCAAGATAGCTACAGAGGACAATTCAGTAAATACATTTCCTATATTCCTGCTTTTCTGTATTGGAGTACTAGTAGTTTTATGGCTCCTGACAGCCTGAGGTTTATCTTGTTGCTAAGACTGAGGCTTTTACTATTTGTAAATACCTGATACTGCTGTGGAAAACCAACCTTTTATTGGTTGGTTTATGTGTTCTGTCTGCCTTCCCTCAACATATTTGCTTAGCAAAATGACATCCTTAATGTATCCCTTTTCCACTGTTTCCACTATGATGGTCCAGCTGTTTTGCCTCAAGAGTGATGTCCGGGTACATGTTTATTTGTACATTTATTTTTCCTATAAAAATATTTTCTGTAGCTCTTGAGTGCTGTGTAACAGATTTATGGTCTGAATGCCTTGGAGTAATTTGCTCAGAACACAAGCAGGACAACAGATCTTCCAGCCAGTCCCAACAGCTTTGAACTTCCCTGTTTGCAGTGAGTTTGGAAGATGTGGTCAGTGCTCAACTAAACCTGGGCCTGCTAAGTGTTCATATACCAATAAAGCTACTGAGAGCATTGACAGAACATTGCTGCTGGCACCTGCATCGATTTGAGCTGATAGCAAGGACAACCAATTGGAAGATTTACCTTTACCTTTACAAATTTGGCATCCATATCCAAGGTGTCCATGATGGCCTGCATGGGTCATTCATTTCCTCAGTGGAAGAAATATCTTAAACTAGGGCAGTCCCACATTATTTTCTTCAGGCTACAGCAACTGCCCTGACTGCTGGGTAGCTGCATCTGAAGTGTCTTTTAGTTATGGTATGTCATTCTGTTAAGGATCTTTAGAGAGCTCCTTCCTCTGCTTCCCCTATTACCTGTACATCAATATTGTTGATCTGTTTGATGTGTTTTGTAAGAAACACACTTATGCTTGTGCTTCAAAAAAAATAAAAAGGGTAAGAAAATTTTAAAAGGGAAAGGAGAGAAAGCCTGAAAAATTGTCACTTAGTCAATTACTTCAAATGATTTTGCTCCACTTTCTTGAGAGCGAATATTACTTTTATATACATACATATACACACCAATGTAGCTATAGTCCTGCAGAGAAAACTCAGCAGGACTGTGCTTTTTTTATATAGCTTAAGAGTTTCCTAGTTTCTACGGGAAGACCTTATTCTTGATACCATCAGAATGATTTCTGGTATATGTGATGATCTTTTTTTCAGTTAGCTCATAAAGACATGAAAAGCAGACTTATAAAAACCATGTTAAAACTTTGACAATGGTCAATACTAGGACAAAAGTACTGCCTGTCTATTTTGTTCAGAAATACAGATGTCAGATGCTTTGATTATATCTTTGGTATAATGCAACAGAAAAATAATTTAATTTTTATGATTTCTGATAATTTCACTTCAATTATCATTCCATCTTCCCCTAAACTGTCTTATCTGTGAGTTTTGGTTTGGTTTGTTTAGGGCTTGGGGGAGGTTCTTTAAGTTTAGGTTTTTAATTTATGTGGATGCAAGAATTTCTGCCACTCTTTTTTGTTTTAAGTCAGCAATTCATGTCTCTGTCATTGCAGCAGGATACTTAAGAACACTAACTTAAAAGCTAAAAGACCTAGAAGACTCATAATATTAGATATTGTCTGTGCTTGTTGCCTCAATGTATTGGAAATTAAGACAACTGGACTCATGGTTTTGGAGCACTTCAAGTCATCAGAGCCAAATGTATTGACATGGTGCTGTGAGTCTTCCATAGAAGTTTACAGGAAAAAAATATATAAATTGCTATATCTTATTTTTTCTCACACAAGAAATGAGTCAGGTTTTACAAATGACTTGCAGAACACACTAACTGCGTCGCCTTATTAAGGTGTAGCAAAGTCATAACAGCAACACAACAAAAAAACCACAAATGCATAAAACTCTTTGGATACAGTGTAAGATATTTTACAGAGGTGAATACAAGTAAACTGTTTCTTTTAAATGGCCTGATTTAGCTGGCAATTTTGTCAGTAAGATTCCCCAAGGAGCACTTTTTCTTCCCCTCTCTGTAACCTACTGCTGCTACCCTTGCATGAGGTGGAAGTTCAAAGCCTTCCCTTATGTGATGCAGCTCCTCAGACTGCAAACTGTCAAAAAATCTGGACTCCTTCTAGAAGAAGGTTGTGTCTGCATCTGGCAAACTTTTTTGGAAGTGGATTAATTTTGTCTGAAACTTTGTGCTCGTACGGAATGTGATGATTTCTATGGAAAGGGTACTGCAGGGGAAGCTGAAGTGGGAGCTGCTCTGGGAAATGGTTGGCTTTGGCATGTCTGTGAGCTCCCACATCCCAGCCTTGCTGAAGCTAACACTGCTGCAGGTAACTTCTTTTGCAGTCTAAAGGATACCTGCCATGGTGTTTAGAGGGAACTAAGAACCATAAGCCATCATCAAGCACTAGGTAGACTGCAAATCCCAGGCTTTAGGGAATAATTAGGAAACCTTGCATTTGTGCTCAAAAGTTGGAAATTACAACGAAGCACTTAAAGAGAATGGCATGAGGATCTTTCAGACACAGATCTCAGAACTGTGAATAGAAAAATAGAGCCCTTCTTTGTCTGACTATTGAGAGGGGGAGAAGTTTCATTTGATATTTCATCTTTTGTGGTAATTTCTTCCTTTTGATGGAAATCAAAAAACAGGAAACAACCCACTGATGTCAGAAATTTTCTTCTTGACTGCCATGTCCTCTGACTAACTGGGATCTGAGCTGATACAAGATGTAGCAATGGGTGCCTGACTCATGGACTTCAGCAGACAGTAAGAAAAGCTTATGGCACACAGCCTGTTTATGTGTGTGCTCAGTTGGCCTGTAAATCACATTTTTCCCTAAATGAACTAAATAGATGCAGGAAACTGGTCCTTCTTACCAGGATGCTCAAGAAGCTTAAAAATAACAGAGTCTTATTAAGATCAAGTATTTGACCTTGTTTCTAAGTCTCTGTGGCACTTTGCATAGCTTTCGTGATTGAGCTGTCTATATTGATACCAAGATTATTTTTACTGACTTCTTGTAGCTAATTCAGGTAGCTATGCACATCTGTGTGCTGTTACACAGGACACTGAACTTGGAGCATTGATACTGTGTTTATTCACCTGATGTTTTCTCCAGTGTAGTCTAAAACCTTCCCTGAATAGTCTGGGTGATGCTGCAAGTGTGTAACTCTTTGCCTTTTTGGCAGTAAAACCTGCCTGGGATTAGGAATTATAAAAGGGGGTCATATAATTCAACTAGATGGGGTTTTGGGGGTTCTTTATGGGGTTTTTTGGTTTTTTTTTTTTTGGTTGGTTGGTTTGTTGTGGAGGTTTTTTCCCATCTGAAGGAAACAAATGGACAAATGGCTCCTCCCAAAATAATGGCATTTGATATCTTCATGCCTCAGTAATCATGCTGTGCATGAGCAGTGTAAGGTTCAATGGAGCCAAAGAAAGAGATAGCTGTGTGACACAGGACTGTGACTGAGCACACTAAAGTGGTAATCTACAAAATCTGAGTGGTAAAAGCTCTGTGAATAGTGTGCATTTGCTGAGGAGATGTTTCTTGCTGAGGAGATGCTTCTTAGGATGCAGTTCCATGTTGCAGCTAAGCATAGAGAAACCATCATGCTTTGTCTGAATTGATAACTATAGTTTTAAGATTTTGATCTGATTTCTGCCTCAGGTTAGCTAGAAGAGATAGGGTTAGAAAAAGGCTACATATGTATATGTTTGTACCTAAATCCCAAACTGTATGAGCACTGGGATTTATGTATAGAGCCAAGACCTTCCTTGGTTGTGGAGAAGAGCATTACAGCTGAACTGAACTGTTCTTTTAGTTAAACAAGCTTGCATGAGAGCATTTCTGAGGATAAGGTTTATGTGGAGTTGTGTCTCTTTTCAAACAAGCTTTTCATTCTGAAATATTACAACACATGTTTAACATTACTTCCCAACAGTGATGAGTGATGAGCTAAAGCTAGTAAAATATTTAATCTCATGCACTGTGGAGGCCAGAGGAATTTTTGGATCTTGTTTGAAGAGTAAGAAATTATTTTGTGTTAGCTAAGGCTGCAGATAAATGAAATTTGGAGTATTTTTATTGCAGTGGCAAGTGTGAAGGGACTGGTGGATGGCAGAATTACCATGACTCCCTGGTTATTAGCCATCCTAACTGCAGGAAAATTTTATTTTCTCAGGTAACAGTATAGTCCAATTTGCCTGAATGGAACCTGCTAAATCTTGCCACTTTTTTAAACGGCTTTTGCACTTCATTGGTATTACCACCAAAAGGAATTTCAGTGGTGCTCAGATAGAAAGTACTGCAAGTTTTAAAATTCTGTCCATTTTTGAGGTAGCTTAAGTGGTAGCATGTTGAAAACTGTATGTAGTAACTTGCAGCCTGTGTGCTACATAATTTTCATCAGTAAAGCTGGCAAAAGTACAGGATGCAAAATTAAAGGCTGTGGAGCAACTTGCTGATTGAACATCTGCACTTTGTTTGTATAGGAGGGATTTCCAAGTGATTTCAGAATCGAGGTTGGGTTTTATTTTCCTATTTGTTTATTAATTTATCACCACAAAAGGACATGAATGTCCTTTGTGGGTATGTCCATATGTGCATATGTTGTCACTTCCTGCACAACTTCTTCTGTTGAGACTGCAAAGTACTAACAGAAGTTCACTGCACTTTGCATCCACTGTTAACCATCTGTGTCCCATGAAATCTGGTGAGCTTGGAAAGACAGCAGTAGATTACCTGACCATTTTGTGCCTGTTTTGCATGGGGAAATTGTATTGCTGTGAGTAATTTTTTTTTTTTCTCAGCACTGCATTGTCATTTGTGGTAGTGCTGGGGTTGGTGCAGTTATATCATGCATGTAGTTTTTGATAGCTTGCAAGCTATGCTAAAAGATGCCAAGGTGGTGTGGCAGCATAACCAGGTCAGAAAGGTTGAGAGTTACAGGCCAACCTCCTCAAGAAGGTACTGAGACTGTGTCTGCCTATTGGGACCCACTTTTCCCTGTGCTCTTTCAGAATTAGGGTTTGGGCAGCCAGCAGTGATAACCTGCCTCAGGCTCAGCCCAGCTGGGGTGTGACATCTGTAAATAGTGGTCATGGTGTTCTTGTGACAGGAGCTGCTGCACTGTGGCTGCTATGTTTCCAGACGTGTGCTGAGGAAAGCTGCCTTCATCTCTTCCTTGCCTTCCCCTGTAGAAGGACAGCCTTAACTAATGTCATGTATAGCATATCATTCAATTAAGCTGTTTGTTTTACTAGAATAGGAAACATATTATAAATGAAGACAGATAAACATACTTTGCAACAATAGCAAGACCCCCGTGACTTCCACTCAGTTTTCTTCTTTCAGTTAGAAACCACCTCCTACTGTCTGCTGGTTATAAAATTTCACATTTGACATCTAGTTTTTAACTCTCTATGTATTGACTGCTGCTTTTGTAGGTATTATTTATGCAGAAACAAAGACATCAAGCCTTGAATTTCTATAGCAATAACTTTGCTTTGTGTTGAGTTTTTCCATGTACTTCTCTTTCCCCCTGCATGCATTTCCATAGAAGAAAGATGTGATCATGATGATATAATCTTTTCTTTTACAGAAAAAATCTGAAATCTCTTTTTGCAAGGTACAAGACATTGCAGTGGACAAGTTCTTACACTTTGCCAGATTTCCCTTACGATGTCAAGGGCATATTAGCAGAAAAAAAATGCCCTGATCACAGTATGAGAATAAGGATTATTGAATTATTACAAGCAGACATGACAAAATACCTGGAAGGATCACTGTAAGTAAACACCATTAAATTTTTTTGGGGGCAATAGCTGTTGTCTGCAGAGGTAAATTTTCAAATGGATGTAAAGCCATTCTTTAATATATTTGCTTAAATAAAGGAGGCTAAGGGCCTGAAACCCACTGAAACCAATAGGAAGATTGCATGCAAGCCTTTAAGCTGTGCCCTTTTTTATTTGGAGGGCAATTGATTGCCTGAGAAATAGTCAGTTTAATGTAGATCACTATAGACTTCAGTGTTTAATACTGTCTAGAAAACCAAATATTTCTTTTACATTTCCATCTTGTTTGCACAGGTATCCAAACAGTCAGCAATATAACATTGTTGTCAATGCTCTGCTCCAGGCATACCCATTCCTTGATGAAGATGGGAATGGCTTTGTAAGTATTGTGGGCTTTTTCCACATAATCAATCACAATAAAATAATCTAGCTCAGAGGAAATCAATATCAATTTCTTATGTGTTGCCACTATTCAGAGCTGTAAGTTTCACTTGGCTGTGTTTGGCAAATCACATTCTTATTTCATTATATTAATTAGAGATTAATCCAGGTATAGCCAGACCGCAAAGCTACCATGAAATCATGCAGACCTGTACATGAAGTTCCTGGCTGTTGGATACATTTTTTTCTGGACTGATTTCTGCCCAAGGATAAAATTAAATCTGATTTATTTCTGTTTTCAAAAACAAAGAAGCCTACTCTTTAGAGAATTTTTTGTATGAGGAGTAACATGTGACTGATGCTCTTGCAATGTGTTATGATTATTTGTGTATCAGATATGAAACTACAACATGCAGTAATACTAGGGATTTAAATATATCATGAACCTAGGTCTAATTAAAAAATATTTTAAAACACTTTCTGGAATGTCAGTGGGAACAGAACAGATATTCTGGGTCACAAGAGTGAAAAAAATGTAGTTCAAATTTATGTAGTTCAAATTTAAGTCAACTCCTTCCACTGCTGTGGTCTGTGGTCTCAGAGGATTGTGGTCACCTTTTCACTTCACATCATTGCTTTGCCATGTGACACTTTTATAGCATCTTGTAAAAGCCTGTGGGCCTCAGTGGGGACTGTTAGCTTTAAACATGTATAAATATATATCTCACTTGCTATTACTGCAGAAAGCAAAGTAATTTTGTGAATAAAAAAAAGCTGAGGCTTAAGGAGTTACTGTTCTGGTTCTCCCCTGAGCCCAGGCATTGTTGAAGGGAAAGGACTAAAGAAAACAAACACATCTCAAAGAGAAGAGAGGGAGCAAAAGGACCAGAGAGAAAAACTCTATCCTCATTTTTACTCAGGATAATCCTCATTTTTAATCAGGATACCTCTCTGAATACCCCAGTGGTGGCCCTTGGACAGAGTCCTGAGTAATGCTATGGCTTCATCTGACTCCCTTTATGACAAGGAGTTGGAATAATATTCAGCTTGGTCCAAAGACAATTTTACTGCCTTTAACTTTTAAAAACTGTTTTTAACAAGATATTCTTAAGCTAGGTTTTCAAAGGGCTTTAATTGCAGCAGGGCCATAGACTGGGTGAAATTACTTATAACTCTGCTCTTTGGGAAATAGTCATAACTTGCCAGATGGATCCAGAACTGGGGCTGGCAGAAGTGATGTGATGGGGCAGACACTTCAGAGTCATCATTCTTCATCTTTTGATCTTTCCCTCATGCTTACTAGAAAGCATACCTGGCAATAACTGCAATAAGTAAGCAGGGAGGCTGGAATTAGCAGGTTGCAATATTGCTAGTCTAACACTTTCTGAGCCAGGCCCTCTCCATTGCCTGGGCTGAGACAGGAAAAACTGCACTAAAGGTGTATTCCTGCATACTTAAGTATGGAGGAGGGTGTGAGAATGAATTCCTATTTTTATTGGCCCTACTGTTAGACATTCTGTTCTTCCTTCATGATCATAAATGCTGTAAATACTTATATTTTCTTGGCCTGAGTCAATTGTGTATTACAACAGCAATAGCTTAAAACAAACCCTACAATATATTCATTATCACAAGACTTGCAGTCAAATTGAATTAATATACCTTTAAGAAGCAAATGAACAGCAAAAAAATTGACAACAACCATTCTTTCTTCTTTTTCTCGGAAAGCATTTTCAGCAGCTCAAAAAAGCCAAATCTTTGTAGGCTTTTCTTTTAAAATTCCCTCTGGCTATCAAGGTGCTATAGTTGCTTGTTCCTGATAATAGTATTAAAATGTAAGATGTAAAATATTGATTACTGAGAGGTTTTGAATACCTCAAAGTTGTTTATCTATAATAATTAAACAGTTGCTATTATTACAGTTTTTTAATAGTATATTGAAAGTATTTAAGAGGTAAATTAAAATACCATCAATAAAATTCAGAGGTAAAGGGGACTGATAGGTAAATGTAGAAAAAGAAAACTAACATGAGACTAGTATTTTAAGCAAAAATGTTAGTTACATTCTTTGTTAAATAACATTTATATATAAGCTTCTGGGGGAGGCAGTTCATAAATGTGGTTTTGGTGTCTACATTGGGAAGAGAGGAATAGCACTCTGTAAGTTTTTGTTTCTCTGTGGACTCCAAAGACAGTCTTGGGTGGCCAGATGAGCACAGATGTCAGTGTCTGATAGATAACTCTGCTCTTTTGGTATCTTTTAAGGCGGGAGAATGGGACACACCAAACACAGCAATTCAGCTGGGCTGGCCTCTGAGAATAATGGTTTCCAGGACTGGTAGCATAATAAAGTTATTTGGGTTTATTTAGAATACAAACAAGCCTGTTTTCAATAATTTAGACTTTTAATTTCTTGTCAAAGTTTCAGAAAAAGAAATTGTTGTATGCATTTTAAAAACCAAAAGGGCTGAGCAGAGTTTGGAGTACCAAGTTTTGCGTTCCCTTTGGTGTGCTGGAGCTTGCTTCTGCCATTGAGTATTTTCCTTTCTGCCATATAAAATGCTCCATACCACTGTATTGTTAATGACATTAATTTACTGCTTGTTATTTATTGCTGTGCTATGTCTCAGTCCCTACATTCAGTTTAACTCTAAAGTTATGCTTAAAAGAAACCAATTTCTTACCCTTTGGGGAGGAGGAGCAGCCACAGCATCTGCTGGGCTCTGCAGAAGGCTGCAGTAGTTCTTAATAAGATGTCCTGAGAAGGTCTGCCAGTGGTGTGGTTTTAACTTTAACTCACAAGTGTGGCAGTTTGCAGCCCTTCTCCAGAAATTGGATGTGTGTTGGCTGCTGGAAGGGTGCAGCAGGAGCTGTTCTGGGTTCCTCCCTGGCCAGTGTAGTGTGGTGTGGCTGGGCAGGGCCAGAGGCAGCTGGGCTTCCTGGATGACAAAAGGGAAAACTCATCCCATGAGAGATCTTGCAATTCCAGAATTAATGTTTTCTTCTGGCCAAGCGCAGAAAATCAGAGTGTAAAGAACTTGGTGTTCTTGATGTACATGGATGGAGAAAATTTGAACTGTAAAGGTCTTCACTTTTGTTGCAACATTTTTGCAGAAATGAAGTAACAACTAGGAAAGGGAAAGATCCTCTGGCAAACATAGAGGAACAACAAAAACCAAACTTAAGAATACCTAAATTAGCACCAGAATTTTCATCACAGGAAAATAATTACTTGTGAAACTTTGAATATTCAATTTTTTTGGTTTGTTTGTAGGTTTGTTTGGTTGGGGTTTTATTCCAAAATAGTGGACGCTTACTATTTACAACTCCAAACTATTTATAAAAAACAATTTAAACAATGTGTATGCTATGTAGAAACATAGTCTAATCTGTTCAATCTTATACTGTTGCAATGAGAGGTCATTAAAAGTTTGTGATTTCAAGATTTATCAATAGATTATTCAAAATTCTGTTTTCTCAGTTAAAAATTTTGCAGTATTGAAAAAAAATATGCATCTGTGCCATCAACCTTTTTTCAATGGATTTCCAATACAATATAATCAGGACAATGATTATGATCCTAAATAAATTCATTTACATATAAAGTAATGAACAAGCCACTTACGTACTATGAATTTTAAGAATGTTATTTGTGAGGTCAGTCTAGAAGCAGGGATTAAAAATTATCTGAAATTCTAAACGATAACTAAAAAAAAAATTGTACTAATTGTAAAACTCATTTAAGAAGTCTATGGAGTGCCTGGAATGAAATTAATTTCAACATTAACTTTTGGTAAAAAGTGCTTTAAAGTGACTACCTAAGGAACTTTTCCCATGATGTTTCCTTCTACTTATAGAACAATGCTATCCTAAACAAACATACAACATTTAAAAAATAAAAGTCTTCATTTAATCATGAGATAAACCTTTAGATTTGTGGTGTATATTGTAACCAATGCAACATTTGTAAGTTACAGACAAATAGTTTATATAGAAAAAGCCAAGTTCATAGACACAGCAGTCAAAAGCAAATTGGCATGGCACTGTTTCTTGACAACTTGCAGGATATTCTATCTATCTGTATTTGTCCTCTTTACAAGGCTTAAACCCAACAATTTGGAAAGAAGCACTTCCCTTATTTCAATTTTCCTTCAGCCAACCTTTTGAAAATGGTATGACTTCAAGCAAACATGAGATGAAGATGGAAGAGGGAGGTCTCTCTCATCCACATCACTTTCCAGTGGGCTCTGCATAAGCACCTCCCTTGAGCTCGTGGCTGCAGAGTGGTGCCGTGGTGCCTGTGAAACTCAGGATGCCAGTGCTGACATGCCTGATTTATGTAACTGCTGCACACAAAATGATTATTTACTAGTAAATTACAGCTTTTAATCTGCATGTAATCCTTTCTCTCCTATGTCAGATAGACAGGCTAATCCTTCTGCTCCTTTACCAGGAAGGTAAACCTTCCTGGGGGGGTGTTTGGGGAAGCAGGGGAGGGCAGGGAAATTAATAGAAATAAAGCTTTTTGTCCAAAAATGTTAACAAAAGCATCGTTTTTGGGAGATGCATTACCCACTAGGGAAACCACATAAATGTTTGTGCTTGGAGTCTCGTTCTGGAAATAGGTACGTGAGAAGGGATTTGGCTAAGTTTACGACAATCTTATTAAAGAAATTGATTTAGTTAAAAATTCATAATTTATTGGGGGACTGGAGGATGAAACAGCTGAAAGTTTTGAACTTTATGGGATATTTAAAGCCTTGTATAGGTGTCAGCATATTCTGTCATGCGAAAGAATAAGCAAAAATATCTTCTAGCCAAATAAAGATCTTCAAAAGAAAGAAATTGCATGCAGCTTAGCTACAGGGATGCTTAAATTGTTGGCTGCTAATATATTCTGAAATGATCATGTTTTAAAATATTATAACATCTGTTAAACACTTCAGAGAAGCATTAAACTAAGGTTTTTGTTTGCTTCTTCCTTAGCAGCCTTAAAATAGCAATTTAGTCATAAATTTTGCTAAGCATATAATGATGGGATATTTGCATCAAAATGCATAGGGCCAGAACTGTAAATGTATTTAGGGACCTTAATCATTCACGTGGATAACAAGTGGGATTTTCAAGGCATGTTATCACCTTACTGCTTCTGAAAATGATGCTGAGGTGTAATATTCATACTGAGGCTTGGAATATGCCTTGTGAGAAGACTGGGTGAGCAATTGTACTCTATTTTTAATCATCATCTCTAGGTTGGTGGTGATGTGACTTCTGTTCTGGCAGAACCCTAAGCCTGAAGTTTATATACTAGAAAGGCAGATGGGCTTGTTTTTTTCCCAGTTCCTGGATGTTCAGCTGTGACTGACAGTGAGAGGATGCTTCAGTAAGGGCACAGAGGTGGGTGGCAGAGAGTGTCCCCCTAGGAAGGGCACTCCTGCCCTGGTTGGCCCAGGGCTGCTCAAGAAGGGCTGCCAGACACCAGAGGCATTGTATTCTCACAGCTCTTCCACTGTAATTTTTCACCATTAATGGAGGTCTTGCTTTTAGGACTGGGGGCCTGTAGGTCAGCTAACACCCTAGGGAAGTGGGAACAATAAGCTCAGCAGGAGAAATGCAAGGTCAGGCTGCCTTCACCTCCATCTCTTAAGAGACCTTCTCATCTGAACCCTGTGAGTGAGGAAGGCAGGCAGGTCAGACTCACCACAAAGAGAGATACTGGACTACTTAGTCTACTTCCACTGAATTCTGGTTTACACCAAAGTTAACCTTTCAAATCGTGTGACCTTGACTAATAAATGACAGCATTTTAGTAAGAAATTTAGGGCAATCATTCTTCTGTTTATATTGAGTTTTAGCATGTCAGTGGGCAGAGGCTGGAGTATAGTATTAAGTGAATATAATATTGGAGTCAATTTTAGAAAATGAACTAACAGATATTTGAATCTCTCCACATCCCGTCATTTACAGCCGCTTTTGCAACTAATGTTTTTCTCTCTGACTCTTGAATACCCCTGAATAACAGGAATAAGCTAATGATTCTGAGGAATGACAAAACTATTCAAAACTGCAGGTTGCGCCTGCAGAAGTGTTTAACAGCCTTTGCTTAGTAATTGCTTCCCTGGGTGTCAGTAGATGGCATGGCTAGTTCCTGCCCTGGGACATCCAGCTTTGGGCCACATGTAAATGGCCATTGGTCCCTAAGGACGCACAAGGAGCTTGCTGTCCATGCAGGTTTCAGAAGTGACTTTCCAGTAACTGAATAAAGAAATACATGATGGTGGCAGAAGCAGTGGGGCTACGTAAGCTCTATCTTTGCCAAGCAATGGTGAATGGCTGCATTAAACAGGAACTGCATCTACTTGCAGTGCAGAAATGCCTTTAAGTTGCAATTTACATACCTTGAGGTGTCCTACAAATGCTAGAACCTACTTAAATGATCCTCTTAATTCAGCAGTTTTGAGTCCAATTTAAAAATATACTTGATCCACTATAACAGTAGGCTCCCAGCAAAAGGTAGTGCCCCACTGTGTCTTTCCTACTCCCTTCTGTTAGATACAATAATCATACAACTGTGCACTCAGTCAGACGCTGCCAGAGGCAAAGGAAAAATCATACACTAAACTAAAAAAAACCCCAAAAAATAAAACCAAACCACAAAAAAATCCCCCCAAAACCCCACAGCACAGTTTCTGTGGCATCTGTGAGCAGATCTGCTGTACTATGTAGTTTCACAATCCAATGTCATGAGTGGAGAACAAAGAGCTAAGGAAGGGAAACACATTGCAGTTTCACTGGCAGCCTTGGATGGATCTAACCCTTGGATTCAATTAGTGTTATCCTCAGTAAGACACAGCAGTGCCGTTAGCCCAGCTGTTGGTTGCCACCGAGACATTTAACACCGGTGCTTTTGTTTCCTTCCTTCCTGAAGCCACCAGTGGTGCCTCCCTGTGAGCCTTATTCTGCTTAATGGCGAACTTTTTTTTTTGTAGAGTTAGATAAAATAAAGTGACCTGCTTTAGGAATGGGGCAGATTCTTGAAAGGTATTTGTAATGTATTTTTTCCCCACATAGCTGCTGTGGAAACGAGCCCTTAAAGATCGTTTCAAATATGTGCGGAGACCCATTGAGGATGATGAGCAAGTCCTGAGGAACAAATGCAAGTTTGGCCACAGGAGAGGACAGACCAGAAAATCTTCATTTGCTGAAAATAAACTTGATGATGTCCAGGTACAGGCAGAGGTAAGATTTTTGGTGCTTAACTGTGTTCAGTCTTTCAATTCCTCTGTTGATAGTAAGGCCACCAGCCAGAAAGGGGAGAACTGATCTCATCCCATTTAAACTCATTTTGTATAGAGTTTGTCATATTGCCAGACCCTTGACATTTTTCCACTGCTGGAAAACTAGGTATCAACAACAGACCTAAACCTGATACTGCATGCCTTGCACATTTGTTGTCATTTAGAGTTGTTGCAAATTGGACAGAAAATTCTGGATTTTTAAATGTCCAGTAAGTGTCTGAAGCACACCAACTAATTTATGTATTTTCATAAATACATCAAGGTTCCAGCTATGCTTTGCCAGTGCTCCACACACTTCTTTGTGCTGCAATTAAAACATGGTAAAATTTAAACAATTGTAAGAATGTGATAAAGAAGATATGTAAGTAGATATTTGTCTTTAGTTTGTCCATGTCCATCCTGCTGTTTACCAGACTCTGTATTTAGGGGAGAAGGAGTGGTTTATTGGATGAATTTCTGCATATATCGCCCTTGTAACTTGGGTGTTAAGCAATAAGCAGTCACACAGGGTAAATAAGACATTATAGGTTTCTGGTTTTGTGTGAGCATTAAGAGTTAGACATCCTTTACCTGCTAAAGCTTGGAAAGGGCATATGTAGGTCTTTTCTGTCTTATGAGCTCATTGAGAAGGGCTTTGGAGTGACCCTGTAGGGACTGCATGCTAAACTTCATTTCTCTGTAGAAAGGGTGTAACTGCAGTGTGCTGTGTATCTGTAGACCAGAAATCACCACTGTCTTTAACAGAGGCCATCACTGGTCACCCTTGTTTGCTTTAGAAGTTGAAGAAGAATGTTACATCTCTTCTAAAGGCCTAGGCCTTTTTTTGCTAGCCTACATGTTGCAAGCAAATTAAGGGTTAAACTTGAAGGTGGTGAGAGGATGCTGAGTATCCCTAAACAACTTTTCCTTTCTTTCTCTCATTTTCCCTGTATCCTGAACATATATATATATATAAAATACAAGTATAAATGCAAGAATCAACACTTGTGGGCACTATTAAGGCCTCAGAATGAGTTCCATAAGCTTAAGGGAATCATAACTTCCTTAGTTTTAAATGTTTCTACATTGAACGCAGAGATGTCTGACTTTCAGATCGTAGATTATGTCACTACATATGTGCAAAACTGAATAAATGTTTAATATTATTTTTAACAAAAGTAGTGTGGGGTTTTTCATTCTGTATATTTAGGAACACACATAAAGGCACTTTCCTGCCAATCCTTGGCACTAATTACTCTATGAAAAATATAAACTGTTAAACAAAGTGCCTTAGTCTCAAAAAATAAATATTTGATCTAGAAGCCAATACCACAGGCAAACCCAAATGATATTCAAATTACCATTAGCCAGATCCCCTTGTCTTCATCCCTTTTCCAAGGCTGGAAGAATGATTCAACCTTGTGTGAACAAGAAGCCAACACATCAGAATTAATTAGGATAAAATCGGGGCAAATTAATTCCAGGTTAAGGAGACCTTTGGAGAATAGTCAGTGAAGGATTCCTAGTCCCTTTGGGCCACCACAGTCCTTTAGATAGGCAGAGGAGGACATTTAGGGCATTACAGGTCAAAGCTGACTGGCAGAGCTATGCAGATGAGAGAGCACATCTGTTCCCAACACATGACCTACTTACCAGTCACACTGCTGACTTCGATATTGAGCTTCAGTTTCTGAGCAGTCATAAGCTGTAACTCTGTCATGGGCGCTTTGTGTCAGTATAGTCTGGGATTGTTAATGGTATGAAATTGATACAAATATTATTTACTGATAGGAAATGTCTCATTGTAATATTTGGCATTAATTTTTTTATGAAAAGAGTAATAAAGTTATTGCTACTAATAAAACCGTTTAACCAATCTTTTTACTTCCTTGTGTGAAAATCCAGCTGCTTGCCAGTACAAGCTTCCTGTGATGTTTTGAGCCAGATGATGTCTGCCCCTTGGTCTGCCCAAGCCCCATTACATTCCAGCAGGCATTCTTCCTTGAAAAGCAGATCAAGCATACTTGGCCTCCCATGCAGGGCATTGCTTCCAGGTGCAACATCTGTCTTTCTCCCCCAGCTTCTTTAAAACATCTGCTGATGTGTTCCTCATTACAGAGCATTATATTCAAACAAGGTCGAAGAGTAGCTACTCTTTTTTTGAGAGACTAGCATCACATGAAAGGTCTTGAGCAAGTGCAGGGCAATAGGATGATGGTAACTAAGCACATAAACCCATGCTGGAGGTGTCTGTCACTAAAGGAGATTTTTATTTAAATGATGCTCCCTACAAATATCAATCAGGTTGCACCACCAAGGAAAAAAGCTTGGACTGTGCCTGACAGACATTAATTTGAGCCTCTGTGTCTGAGGGATATTCAGAATTTTATCAGGAAATCCTCCATAACCAACAAATTTTATGGTTATGGTGTGAGAATCCTCCTCAGTCATTTTCCACAGTCAGACAAATATCCTGGAGCTCCAGTAATCCAGAGGAGAGGGCTTTGTAATGATAATTACCTTCATCTGCTGCAAATGGAAGGTACTTTCCATGAGAAGGGTGATCACACCATGAAAATATATAAGAAAATCAAGCCAGTCTCCCCTCTGTAGCCAGGGTGGGATTACTGCTAAACCAGCCATCCAGTGGCTTGTTCTGACTGATCTCCTTATTCTTTTTTTAGCATCAAAACCCCCTTCCTCTGCCCTAAGGAATTGTTTGGTTAATGGTCCTTCAGGCTCTGAGAGAAACCACCTCCTGCCAGTTGTAATAGGAAGGGCCCTAGACTTGGGGGAGCCAGAAGAAATAGAAAGACAGGACCTTCCTGTTCCTTGGCCAAAGGATTGTCTGAAGGCAAAAGATGATGGAGAGGGAAATGTGGTCAGAGGTGATCATTATCTTGCATATCTTGAGAGTATGTGGCTCAAATATTATCTTAGTCTTCCTGGGCTAGTGACCAAAGAGAAAATTGTTCCTTTCAGAACTTTAAGCTTGGAAATCTTGTCAGTCTTGAGCAGTGCTGTTCATGGGAAGAATTCACAATCAATTCAGTAAGTTGGATACAGAAATTAAAAAGCCCACAGATATCCTGCATGGCTCCACTGACAATCCAGAAAGGCATGTGTTTCCCATAGGTCCTGCATCATATTCTGCTACTTCAGAAGTTTCTGGGATACCCTTATGATAGCACAAATGCCAATAAATAGCTGTATCTATGCAGCTGGATTAAGTTCCTTCAATCCATCCCAGACACTAAATGAGAAAATATCTCAGCAAAGGGACTACCTACCCAAGGGTATCTTAAGTTATCTGAATTGTAAGGGAATATAATAGGCTAGAGGACTGCTAGTAGTTCTTAAATAAAAATGGAGAGAGAGTACAGTCCCTCTTCTAAAGCCTTTGATTTTTTACATCCTATGACAGCCTGTTTGTGAGGTCATCAGGGTTCCTCTGAAGCTGTCACACAAGTAAATTTGGAGTTAGGTGTGAAAAGGAAAAATAGACTTTGACAAGATGTCGGATAAGATAGTGGTAGATGTTTGAGGATAACTGGGAGTATTTGCTACACCCAGCAGAGCTGGGAATAACATAATGAAAACAATTCAGAGAGGGGGCACCAGCAGGCCATCTTCTTTCTGTGTCAATGGGATGCAGACAAGAAATGTTTTGATGGGTAACTAGACTGGCAGAAGCGGAAGCATTCTGCAGAAACTTTAACTCACAAAGTTGGACATCATTGATATTATTCCTGTACAGGGAAGATAAGCAGGAATTTGAAATTGGTGAATATGCAAATCCTGTGCCAAAAGGACTAGATGTAAAGCAGAGAAACCCCTGACCCAGAAGGCACATCATGTGTGCTTGCTTTGGTGGTATCATGCAGTACCAGAATGGTGAAGTTTTATCTGGAAATTGCCTTTTCTGATGCAAAGAGAAATCAGAATTAAGTGATGTCTACCCCGTAAGACAGAATCTTTTTTACCTTAGATTGGGTAAATTTGGCAAGTTAGACATTTCCTAGGGATATGCCTCTCTTTGAGATGATAACCAACATCATGTTTGTCAATGATCTTATGCCACTGCAGGAGTCAGAAACTTGAAACAAGATTGCAAGGAGTCTAGAAAGAACAGGATTTGGAAAGTGATGGCTGGAGAAAAAGGGAGGAATGAGGCAACAGCAAAAGGGAACAGCAACAGCAAGGGAAAAAGAAAACCAAATGTCTGTAAAATTCTCATAGGATGAACAGCTTGTGCATGAGATGCAGAAATTCTCTTGGCTCAATTTTATGGCACTGTTGGCAGGTACAGAGTTAGGTGCCTCTATACTGAGAATGCCATAGACAGATGAAACAGGGGTAATAGCACCTTTTCCTCTAAGATTAATGGTCTCCAAATCAAGCATTTGAATGTCTGCACAGAGAAAATCTGAGCATGCTTATATAAATGATCATTCAAGTGCTGTACTGAACTGCTGTAATGTGATTTTTCCACTAAAACTTTGATGTGCATACATCAAACTTTGAGCGTGTAGTGTTGCTTAGTTAATATTTTAAAATGCTTTTAAGTCAAAGCAAAAGCTTTAAACACAAATCCCTGGCATACATCTTGCACTTCACCTTCTTATTTATGTCATCCAGTATCTCCATTGTTATGTGAGTTAAATTGTCAAGTACAGGTTGTCCCTTGGTAGAGGAAAACAGATTTCATTCATTTTCCTTATGCAACCT
The DNA here is from genome assembly GCA_024500445.1 of Entomyzon cyanotis. Classification (NCBI taxonomy): domain Eukaryota; kingdom Metazoa; phylum Chordata; class Aves; order Passeriformes; family Meliphagidae; genus Entomyzon; species Entomyzon cyanotis. The sequence continues at coordinate 20,727,611 of JAKEPQ010000871.1, forward strand.
ACAAAACCAGAAAGCAGTTGTTGTGATCAGAAATAGGCTGACTTATGTGGCTTTGAAAGTTTTTGGATAGCACTGGGATGTAAGTCTAGGTCTGAAGTTGCCTGCCTGGCTCAAAAGGGTAATTATGTGTAATTAAAGCAAAGCCTGCTTTAATTAAACATCTCATTTCAATACGAGTCAGTGTGGATCCTGCTGATAGTTACACGCTCATTTCACTCGAAAGCAGCCTGTCCATGCTGTTTCACCTTGCTTTGTGTTCAGTGTTTGCATGAGAGAGGTGAGGCACAGTTGTGACACCTTCTCAATTCTCTCCCTCCATCCAGAGCAAGAAGATGGGTCTTGAGCAGCATCCAGTTTACAGCCTGCCTTTCAGATTCATACTTGCTCCAGATCAGACTCCAGCGTTTTGGGGTTTTTTTGAGCAGATCTTTGATTTATAATTGTCATAGCCTATTTTGATCATTCCTCCTGATATAAAACACCCCCAATGTTTATCATAGTAAGTGCCATTCTGATGAACCTAATTGTCACCACAGAAAAAAGGGCTGTCCCTTATAGGGGTGGTATTAAAAACTGTTCTATACACTGTATGTGTATGTATGTGTTCCAAAATAGCAAGACCTACTTTTCAGTATTCAAAAATCAAGAAAAAAGATTCAGATTATGCTCGCTTAAGTAACTGTGAAAGCTGTTTCTCACCCTGAAGAAGTTAAAAAAGCCAATTAATGGCAACAATTATTCCAAACAAGAGTCCTAACTACCGTCAGGCTTTCTTGTGGAAGTACCTTGAGCGTTGATGCGAACTAATACAGGTAGACTCAGCAACCAAGAAGTGTTAGCAGCATCAATGCTCTTAGCAATGGTGTGAGTTGGAATATGCATTGGTATCTCGCAAGGAAAATTTGAAACTTTTTTTCCCAAAAATAGTATTAGTAGCTGCTCAGAGCTGACAAGAGCAATAGTAATGAAAGACAATGGCTGTACCAACACTACTACCTGTCAGCGTTCTGGTCCCAGTGTATGGTGTGAAAGGACCTCCCACTCAGTGCTGACACCTCTGAACCTGTCTGCACAGCACTGTTGTTCCAGGAGATGGTTCTCATTACCATCACATGCTTTTTACACTGCTTTCAAGCAAGCAGATTAGTCTCCATCCAAAGGAGTTGCCTCAAAGAAAGATTCCCAGAGCATCCCAGGTGAGGAACCTGGACCACTGGTTGGCAGTGAGCAGACTGACAGCATGGAATAGTGTCCTCATATCCATGTCTTTAACTCCACTGCTCCTATTTGAATTCACTCCCTCAAACGGAGGAGCCAGTAGGTCCTGTTGGCATGTTTCAAAAAAGAGATTTTGATCTTTGTCCTTAGCAACAGTTAGGCTGCATTTACCATTCAGGAATTGGTGTAAACCCATGTAAAGAGCATGAGGTGTCTGCTGTCCACACCAGAGGCGCTTTCATCACTCTGTGATTAGGCAGTCATGTTACTTTGGTGTTGACATTCATGCCCTTTAGGATTTATGATGCTGGCTTTCAACAGTGACTGAAAGCTTAGACTTTGGAGATCACACCATGCATAAGAATTTCTCCCTTCTGCCTTGCACAGTGATGTAGCAGTTTCACTGCCTTGGCTGTGTGTGACACTGTTTTATGAAAGTGCCCTGCTAGCTGGGGCTTTCTTGCAAGAATGTGCTAATACAATCTTGTGTCTTGGGATGAATCAAGATCCATCAAAAGGACATTTAGGAATTGGGCCTTTATTTAGAAATCTGCCTCCAACCAAATGACTATCCTCTTTGCTTCAGGGAGAAGGGAGAAATTGGGGATTTGGAGTCTAGTAGTTTCATGTTTGTATGTTTTCTTGTTTTAATGTGACCATCTTAACACAATCTACTTGTATATGGTTCCAAGTAGAACTGTGAATGTCAGGTGGGGAGTCACTGTCAAAAGGGATCTGCAGCACAGGCAAAGAGCCTTACAACCTGTGTGGCTGCCAAGAAGTCAAGAGTGTTTGCAGGCATGGGCACTAAGGAATGGGCTCCCTTTTGCTGTCACCCTTTGAGTGTGAATCCAACAGAATGAGCAGGAGCCTTGGCAGTACCCTTCTGCAGGCTAGGGCTAGGTTACCCTGACAGACAAGTACTGGGTGTCCTCTGCTTACTTCATTAACTTCCTTTCTGCATCCTTTCGCCTTTTTCTCTGTTCTGCTGCGTGTCTCATGAGTGATGAAAAGGCAGCTTCTTGTTTAAAGACATTGAGATAAATTCTCGTTTGTTTCAGAATGATTTTTTTAAAATCAGAATTTTATTGTTTAAAAAGAAAGGTAATCCTTTACATTTTAAACTAAGTATGTATATTGCTAAATCAGACAAAATTCTGTCTACAAAAATTGTTAAATATCACCAATTAACATTCTTATTGTTGCAACTGAAACAGATGTTACTGGTGACACAATTGAAAACTGGCCAAAGGAGTTAGGTTACCTCAGGAATGAAGGATTCCTCATTTAATGGAGATTTTTTTTAGTTCTGTCCAGCATATATCCTGAACAGTCTGCTGTGGCTTCTTCAGATATTAAGACAAGAGATCCTGGCTTTGGTCTAGATAGGCTTGCTTTTGAATGGTATTGAAATAACTGAGCTTTAACCTTATGGTCAAATTTTATGGAAGTATTGCAGTGCTGTAACTAGCTTTCTTGCTTTGATGGTTGAAGTGGAGAGGATCTAGAGTCCTCTCTAATGAAATATGTTCAGTAACCAGCTTCCCAAACCCAGATTCTTCCTGCAATGTTAAAGGTAACTATAAAATATTTTAAATCACACTTGGAATTATTCTCCAATCCAATGGGTGTCCCACTGAGATAACTTATCTCCCTGAAAAGAAAGACACCTCCCACCTTTCCACTTATCTTAAAAAACAACGTGATCACGAACTAAGAAGTTGGAAAGCTTACAGGTAGTGATTGCTCTAAGCAGGATGAACACTGCAAGAAAACCATTTCTAACACTGACTTCTGCTCGTATTACTTGCAGGTAATAGATGATTTACACCACAAAGTTTGGCCTTCCATTGCTACTTTTCCCCCTAATGGATAGATATGACAGCAATTCTTGCTCATACTACTGCCATATTTCTATTGGTAGCATGCCATTGCCACTGACAAAAATGTCAAATGGTCTCCTTTAGCTAATTAATAATGTTATTAGCTAAAGTAGCTCTCTAGGACAGAGCTGACTACGTGGAAAATCCATCAAATTGAGTAGCGTTTGCCTTGACAAGGGGGATGGAGACAAGCTGGCTTAAAGGTCACAACTTCATCTTGGTGTTTGTTTCTAAGCAACCCAGTCAGTGAGTCTGTGGTTGTTTTGCTTTCTTGTCTCTGCAAATAAGCCACTGAAGGTGACAGGCCCTCAGGGAATGAGCCACCATGCTCCACATCAGCTGCCTGAAGAAGTTCCTGCTTTATGGGCAGAAGGCCTGAAAGCAGACGCACAGAAGAAACCAGTATTGAAAGCTGTTTGGAGTCATAGACATCAACCTAGCTCTTACACAGTGTAAGAACCAGAAATGTAACTTAAAAAGCCCCAACAACTGTCCAAGTTTGCATATGTGAGAAAGCATGGGCATCTTGAGAATGACAAGAATGGGCCATCCCTTGGTTCTGTGCAGTGGTTGTGGTGAAGCAAGGGACAGCCTATCCTGCTTAGGGCAAGCTAGCAGGTTAAGGACCAGCTGGATGGCCCAGTTGAGAATGTGTAAATACTAGGCTGCTATTCACAGTAGTAACCAATATAAATTACATACCAGAAACCATCAAAGGCTGATGCAGGAAGCTGCCAGAAATGACACAGCAGCAACAAAACAAAAAAAACAAAACAAAACAAAACAAAACAAAACAAAACAAAACTCTAATGACTGTGAGTGATCTGATGGAGATTTACACAGAATTGTTTTCGTGGTTTTCTGCCTCTTCTGCACTGGTTATAAAGGCTTTCTCACTCAGGTGAGAAGCAAGAAGCCTGATGCTGCTAAGGGGCAGGAGTGCTCGAGCTGTACTCCCTAGATACAGGAGGGCTGGCAGAGTATAAAGCCATACCAGAAAAACTAGACAGATTTTGCATGGATTCTCAGTAGATGAGTTCAGATGATCACATTACTGGGACCATTCTTCATGGGCAGCATCAGGGCATCTGTCTCAGACTGGCAAGTCAGTAAAGAGGTAACAGAATAATTCACTAAAATGAGCATTTCCAGGATCAAGTATTTGTGCAAAATTTTCAGTCCTGTCCAAGGATAAACCAGGTAATTTTCTAATTGCAATGCACAATTCCTCTCATGAAACATGATACTAGGTAATTGGAAGTAGATAATTTGATGCCAGTTTCTAGAGTTTCAGAAGAGAGCTAGAGAACATATGGACCAAGAAACCTTCTGTCTTCACTGGCCCAGTTGGCAAGAACTGTAATGCAGACCCAAGAGATGAACATATTAGTAAGGAATCAACAAAGTTTCGGTAAACAAACATAATTCTTCACAAATTCATTAGTTCCTTGAAGTATTCACCAACCCTGAGGACACAGGCAATCCAGCTGATATAGCTTACTTTAAATTCAGAAGAGATTTTAGCGCATGCCTTTCAGAGGCTCTTAGAGGGTATAATCTGAGGGGATAAACAGGAAGGTCCTTGAATGGATAAGCAGGTAAAAGATAGAACAAACAAGGCTATGCAGAAATAGTTGGGGTTTACAGTGGAAAAGATTATGAATGCATAGTTTAAGCAGTTTGGTATATTTCTAAATTTTGTGGGAAAAGTAGAATAGCTGGCAGATTACATTTTGTGATGCTACCAAGGATACTAAAGACAAAGACTGAAGAATTGCAGAAGGACTCCACGCTACTGATTTCCAGGGGAAAAAATCCCAGCAGATAAAATTCAGTTCTGACAGATGAAAAATAAGGCACAAGGCGAAAACCCAGTCCTAACAATACTTATAGTGATGGGCTCTGAGCTTATTAGTACCATTCACAAATGCTGTTTTTGGACTAGGTCAAAGAAGATTTGGCACAATGCTAAGCAGCTGTCTAGAAAAAATATGTTGATTACACAGAATTATTTAAGAAAGAAACAAAAGGCAATGCATTATTCTGCTGTATGCCCCTGTGGTGTCCCAGCATCTCAACAATCACTTTAAGTCATACTGTGCCTATTTCATAAAGGCTACAGTGAAATTAGAAAATAAGCAAAGACAAAGATAATTGAAAATATGGACCAGCTTTCATATGTGGAATGATTAAATGGCTTAGGATGGTCTCAGCTGGAAAAGAGATGGCTGAGGACAAAATATGACATGTCTATAAAACTACAGTGGCAAGGAGGTGGTGAATAGGTTTCAAATCCAGTATGATAATTAGAAGGCAGAAGTAGCAAGAGAAAAACAAATAAATCCATTTCCTCTGACAGTGTATAGTTAAAGTGCCAAATTTAAGGCAGGATTTTGTGGAAGGTATGTTTTTATGAGAGTTGGAAAAATGACTGGGAGAAGTAATTGAAGGAGAAAAAAAATCTACTGAAGGCTAATGAATATAAAGACATAACCCTTGGGAATCCATAAACCCTAGTGTGGTGAAGCCTTGACAGAACTCAGGGGAAGCACCACCATACACTCATCCTTTATACTGTTTCCTAGCACCCTTCCCAGGCAGGAGGGGAAGAGTATGGTACTATGTTGTCTGATCCCCCACCTCTCTTCCTGTGCACTGGGGAAGACGCCAGAAATGCCTGCACAAGCTGGTCACAAACAAACATCACTTTTGTAACAGAGTGAAGACTGAAATCCTCTATTAGAAAGAGTGCAGGCTGTGCTGATGCAGAGCCCTAGCAAGGGCCAGGGGAGTACCTGTAGGGGTCACATTATGTATCTGTCCTGCATGCAGAGCTTATTTTCTTCTGTGATGCCAATGGCTATTGGAATCCATGGGTATATACTAGGAGGGAGACAGTTACTTTTGCTACGTATGTTGTGCAACCATTCCTGGAATATCACATGCATGATTTTAAAGAAGGATGTTAATTAAACTGGAAAGTTTAATTGCACATGCAGAGCACTGAGAAGTGGTTTGGGATGTTGTGTTTCACAGCCCTGTGTCAGAAATGTTCTGGGGAGCAATATGAAGTGTCTCAACTCCCTCTGGCACTGACCCACAGGCCACCCGTAAGTGTAGTCACAGCTGCATCAGTGACAATAGAGACAGGAAAAGCCAGTGGCAACGCAGCCTGAGGATGGTAACTGTACTGACTGTGCATCTCTGTGTCCCCTCAGCTTGGTTCAATGAGCAAATTCACTGCACCCTCTGATGGAGAAGCTACACAAACTCAGGCTACTCCCATCGGTGCTTTGGATAGTCCCTCCTCTTAGTAATTACTGGGTTTGGAATTACATCAGAGACAATAACGATAATTTCGAGGAAGGTTGTTAACCATCCTCAAGTACAAAAATACTTTTTGAAAACACTAACAGTCAAACTGCTCAAATAATGGTTTTCAATAAGAGTTTTCTTAGGTCAGCTGGTCTCCTCAGGGGAAAAAACTCCAGCTGCATAAATGTGAAAGTCAGTTTTCCTGCTTTTAGGACCTGTGTGGGTTAGAGGAAAATACTATTTCTCTTGGTAATACAGAGTTAATATTGCTAAATGCTGACTTGTCATTAGAACTGACTACTCATTTCTAATAAACCACAATGAGACAAACCAGACACAGAAACAGGAATTTCATGAATAGCCTCAAACATGCAATTTGAGCTTGGGAGACTTGGCTGATAGGTACAGTTTTATATGAAAACAGACCTTAGTCTAACTATTAGAATATGAGTGTAGGTTCAGAGAGCTGGAACTGAAACCACACTATACTTTCTGCTGAGCTTGACTACACTCAAATCACAGAGGTCACATCAAATTACATGAGCCAAAAAAGATAAATAATCAGATAAAAAGGCTGATCTGTTAAAATTCTGTCCTTCATTTCTTGATAGGAAGAACCTGCTCATCTTAAAGGCAGCACAATGGATTTACATATTAAGTGGCTTAATCAAGAATATATGAAAACTCAGAGGAACTGGGAAGAAGTGGATAACAGAATGAATGAAACAACAGAAATATGGAGAAAGATGATCAGTGATAAGGCACCTTTAAAAGACATTCTTAGACTATTTCCTTTCTTAAGATGCCCTAATCAGGTAACAGAGCTATTTTTAATAATGACATTGAATTCTGTGTCATAGATGTGATACATCTGTAGGCATGTATTTTATGGGATGCTTCCAGCAATGTATGCATCAGCATTGTTCTCTTTAACTCATATTTTTGCAGCTAATCCCATTTTGAAAGGTTCACCAGCTCTGTGTTAAAGGTGCCACACACACCTTCAGTGGATTATTTGAAGTATTTTGGTGTTCCTTGATGTATTTCTTCTCTGCTTTCCAAAGAAATGAAATCACCCTCTTGAGTTTATAATCTTATTTAACTGAGCTAGCTTTATCCTGTCTTCAAAGTGCATGCATTGTTTACAGTTTTGGTTTTAAGATTTGCAATATCAAATATTTGTTTTCCTTTTAGCTTTTTAGGGAGTTCCAGCTTCTCACACACATGGACATTTATAAGAAAACAGTCGAGATTTTGGAGATTTATTCAGAAAACATATTGTCCTTGTATGTGGTGAGGAATAATCCAATTAACATTATGCTGCAAGAAAATCTGAAGCAGCACACAGACGAAGACGTTCTGAAATGTCAGTACAAATCTCCTATGCTCTGAATATCAGAGTTGTGTTGTAGCTAATTGTTCTTACTTATGTAACTAAACTAGTTTCAATTGTAATGCAAAATATTTTTTAAATGTTAGTTTCTTTGAAAATATGTAGTGATGGGGAAGCATTGAGAATACAAGCTAATAAATTAGTAGGAAAATTAAGTCAGTCAAGTATTGAAACTTTTTTTTCCTACTGAATAAAAGACTGCAGGTTTGATAAGGTTAGTAATTACCTTAAAATAAGTATTGCTAAATGAGCAGAAGTATGTATTTTGAGATATATAGAAGAGTGCTTATTATTATCTAAAAATACCCACAGAAAAGCAATTTTCTGCTTTAGAAATGGCAGATAAAAGGACACAATTTCCTTTAGAATGCAAGTTTCTATGGTTAAAATCTTCATCCCAGTAAAATTAAAAAAGTAATTCCCACTAACCATTTCAGGCACCTCATCTCTGCAGAGACACATTGAAGGGAAAAGGGCACAGGCTGGTACCTCTGGTGAGGTCCATGCACCTCAGTGTGTTTAGCTCCCTGGCTGTGGGGGAGCAAACAGCTGCTGTCACTCAGCTTCTTTCAGCCTGGGAAGTGTGGGGAGTGTGGTGCTGCAGGGACAAAACCCTTCAAGCAGTCACTCAGAATTGCTAATGTTCCTCTGCTGCTGCTGCCTATGCCCAAGCCTTCCTCTCTGAGAAGGGCTCCTTAGACTCACTTTCTATCAAACAGGCATAATGCCAGGATGTCAATCCAAGGGTACACTATATGAATACATGTGTTTCCTATTGCATTTATTCCATTATTTCCTAATGCATTATTTCATTCCATTTAGTGCCAGGTCATTTTTGAAAGACACAAGCAGTGTAGGCTAAAATACTGGGGGTTTCCTTCACTAAGATTAAAAACACAAGTACTCACAAGAGAATAAAATATTTCAAGGAATAATCTAATCCAGAAAGCTTTTATGGACTTTCTGTTCATAGCCTTGGCCAATGAAATCTATGGATATAGTAAGTAATTTCTTCTTTTCTTATACAGTGTGTCCACAGAGATTTTGACCCATATCTTAGTAAAGTCCCAAAGCCTTTACTTCTCTGTTTTTCTCTCACAAACAACTTGACCTGGCACCTAGATAATAAATGCATGGCAAGGCAAGTTCAGTGAAACACATGACACCAGATGCCTGACCTACAAAGAGATGTTATAGTCAGTAACAGAGGAACCAGAGGAATATCAGGTGCCAGGTGGTTCTGTGGCACCAGCTTGTACTGCAGCCTTCAAAGCAGAGTCCTCTGGCAATAGGATTCCCCAGACATCCAGTTTACTGGGGAGAGAGGAGTTTGGGGAAGGGCAGTGGGGGCAGGAAGACTACTTAACTCACAAACTCAACTAAAAGCAACCCAAAGGCCAACTTAGTTATTGTAAGAGAAATTGAATCATAGTATTGAATAGCAGAGTTCCATGAATGATTGGGATACTAATGTCCATTACCAGCTGAGGCGTCTAAATATTCACTGTGGTACAAACTGCTCTTCAAAGTGGACTGAACAAAAGCTCCACTACGGAGCTGTTAACTATTACACAGGCTGCAATCTGTTTTTCCAGGATGACAGTGCAGTGACAGGAAGTTTTCATTTGTAATTTAATATAAATTCTTGCCTTTGACAGATATGAAAATGACTGCTGCATGTTTAGTCCTGCCAGAGGTCTTTGGAGATGATTCCAGTCTGTTTGCTGCAGTGAACAAGGAGGTAGGAGACAGAGCACCAGCAGCCTTGGTCTCTCTTCCTTCTATCACCTGCATAGGCACATCACCTGGCCTTTTGGTGGCTCAGCCTAGTTCCTGGGAACAAATGACATTAGCCTGTTTTTTGAGTAGAAATACTCACAGAAATACTACCTAACGTCAAAGCAGTGTTATCAGGCTTACTTAATTCTCTGACCTGTTCACCATAGCAATGCTGTGGCATCATTTGCAATATCCTTTTTTAAAATTTAGGTACAGGCAATGACACCGGTGTTGAAAGTGAAAAATCCCTTCGACATGAATTCATGCGAGTTTGCCCTGTACATAGAAAGGGAAGAGTTAGCCCAGCTTGATGACTGCACCATGGCTCTGGCTGCGCTGGTGGCTGCATTTCATGTGTTCAATATTCCCTGCCCAAGGAGAATCCACAGGACACTAAACTTCCTGGAGTCCCTGGTCTTTGAAGTGAGGAATCCAACATCCTTGCCCACCCTAGTAAAGACAGGGCTGGAGGCACCCAAGCATCCAATATCTGATGGTGAAACCAGCACTCCGCTCAGGAGCATTTGATATTTTGTAAAAATAAATCAACTTGTGCCATTTTTTTTAGTGAATGTGTATGTATATTTAAAAGTTATGTTTAGTAATGCCCTTTTTTTTTTTATTGTACTGGCTACTTCTTAAAAAAACTTTGAACTCAAGCAGTTTCATTAATGTAGACTTTAGAGCACTCTAGAGAGAATAAAATTTTCTAGATTACTTCATGTGTTACGTATTATTTTTCTATATGGAGCAGTTGACAAATTCAAATAGTATTTCAATTATCAGAATTAAAAAACATTGTGAGCCAACATGAGCACTTCGCTGCTTTAGATGGCAATACAGCTAACGTTTTGAAAAAGCACAAATTAAACATTTACTTATTACCATTACTTCATAATATTATGATTGTTGAGAGCCTAATATAATAATTTTTGTAGTTTAAAATGGTAGGCTCGATTTTTAATTTGCAAGATGATGACTTTTCACTGCTTTCTTCTTGCATGAAACATTTTGTTTTGTTTGAACATTAATCCTGAATTTACTAAATAGGGATTCTAAGATGAGCTCTCAAAGTAGCAAGAATGACTTCTCTGGGATGCTGCAATGTGCATTGGTAACCACAGCTTTGGTGCTGGAGAGGCAATGCCTCGTTTTGTTTCCGAATTTGTTCCCCGGAACAAATCAGCCTGCTCCACGTGGTGACTCTCTGTCTGCCCACACACAGTGGAGGCTCTCTCCTCTCTTCTTCCACAGCCTTCTCTTTTTGCCAACACTCTCAACTCCTGCATGTCTGAAAATCCCAGGGGATACTGTCTGGCAGTGCACGACTTTGGACAAGAGCTTTGTCTGGTGATAGACAGGAACAGCAGCCAGCAGCGAGGACCCATTGCATTAATTAGAAATAAAAAATGGCTTTTTATAAAAACACAACCTTCTATTAGAGACCAACCTCCCACCAGCTCAAAAAACGTCAGTGTAGGCAAAGCAGCACTTGTTTAAACACACAAGCACACAGCCTGGAAGATGAAAGAAGCTTCGTTAAAGCTTGGCTGAGCAGTGCTGACTCCAAGGCAGTGATTACAGTGGGAGATCCTTCAGGCTGAGAGGAGATGGCTGCATTTAATGGCGAAACTCTCTTGCTATAGGCTTAGGATTTTTCACATGGAATGCAGGGAATACAACCTTCACCAGTGTGATGGCTCGGCTACCACCAACACAACACAGACACAGTACTTTGTAAGTAGTTGTATGCAAAAATTCAAGGAGGTGCTAACATCCCCAAGTAATCTCTGTTGAGCTGCAAATCTCTTCATTGGTTATCACTGCAGGCTACAGACCTGGCACACAACACAGAGGGTAAAGGAAAACAAACTACATGCAAGGACAGAATGCAAGAAAACAGAAGAATTTGGCATTTTACTGATCTGCATGTGCAACTTCAGTTGCTGCCAGTGACAAAGCCCAGAGCTATAAACGGGATTCTGATTGTAACAGCCAGGGGGATGTGAGCCTTGGGAGTAAGTGTTAAGGGAGAGGGCATGCAGCAGTAGCCAAGTTGCTCTTTTAAAACTCCAGGCCACACTGAGCAGAAGTGAGGAATTACTCCACACCACACCCATCAGGAGCAGCTGGGTTCATCCGAGAATCCTGGGCACACACAAAGGTAACAGAGGCTCCAGTTCAGGTTTTATTTGTATTGTAGTACAATAAGAGTGCAATTTGAATGTACAAATATTGAACAAAATGTAAAAATATTATTTATGCAATGCTATGGAAGGAAATTAACAGAGCAATGCAACTTACTTCATACTGACCCTGTTTCACCTCATATTATGGCAGGTACCAGTCACCTACACGATCTGGAAGGAACACAGAGTGAAAACTTAAGAACTCCAGCCAAAGAAAAGCCTAGCAAAATCTGTGGGAAGATGTAACATTCTCCCAGCTCTGTGCAACGGAAATATTCTGTTTGTTCTCAGCTCTAAAGCTGAGAAACTGGCCAATGCAGCACTAAACAGAGGGCTGCCAAAAAGCCTGATCCAACTCTTCTCTCTCCTTGCAAAAGTAACATTCTGGAGCAGTCCTCAGTGTCGAGGTAGCTAGGCTTTCTCCCATATAAAGTGCATCTGGTTTACATCTTACGTGTATATACCAAGTGCAACGACTTTCCCTGACAAATCGTTACAATAATCCTCCAAGAAAGGAGGTTGCCTCACCTCAGTACCTGCTGGTGACTCTGCAGCCTGCTAATGACCCAGTGAAATGCATGCATTTTACATCTAGGATGTGCTGGTGCACCATAAGCATTTAAGCATCCTTTTCCTCGTGCTTTGCCTTTCCCCCTATGTCTTATTCATTTACAAATGAGAGTCTTCAGCTAGAAAGTGGTGGGTGAAATAATTCTCCCACCACTGGGAAAATAAACCTCTGTTGAATATGAAGCCAGGGCAGCAGACCTAGCTTGAGCACAATTTTTCTCCATTGTTGTGGTAACTATGCTGAAGACTGGGAAATGCAGACACGAATGTAATTTCTTTTTTGCTAATCTCCTTGCCTCAAAATACTATTTTCTTCCATGTTCTGAAGGACTGTAGCAGGCTCCCATGTAAATGGCTGGGACTGTATTGTGCAGCATAAACAAAAAGTCTTCTATGAAGTCAAACTTTATTTTTCAGTTGCAGCCTTCTCTGTACTGGTCTTTTGATAAAATACATTAAAGATGCTGGTGGCAAAACTCACGTAACATTTTTGTAATCGTGCAAAAGTAAAAACATTCAGTTATCAAAAAAGCATTATAATTTCAACCCCAACAAGGTTTGTTTTGTTACAAGCAAACAGACAGTTTTATTATCTGTAAAGTATTATGCTGTAGCATAAAGTGTCACATATGTAACATTAAGTGTTTCATTTTTAAACTATGGCACAAATACACATTAGCCATAACAGTCTCATCCGGCTACCTGTAGCCTAATTTTTGGCTAATCAGTTTTTATTTTGATAGAATGAAGTAAAAGCTTCTGAAAAGTAAAATAGGTACATGAAGTACAGTTCAAGGATCCTTAGAAAATATTAACGTTCCCTTATATAATACAGCATAAATAATTAATGAAGGTTTTCTTGATGTCCAGAGAGAGTTAGGGATCCTAACCATCCATGGAGAATTAGCGCCATTAATTTGGTAAATAAGACCAGCTGACTCGGTTGTTACACAGTACCTCCTCAAAAGCTTGAACACTTCCCAGAAGGATTCAGATGTGTACTGGCTCTAGGAGAATATAAATAGTCCACCAGTGCTGAACTTATGTTTCTTCCTTTCTGAGAGTCCTTACTCAACATTTCTAGTGAGTCTTTGTGCTTTGAATAAAACATGAGCTCCAGTGGAGAAAGCTGGTTCGTGCACATTTTCCATTATCTTCAAAGTTCATTGTGTGAGTTTTTCTCTGCAGCTTTGAACATCAGAATGGAATTAAAGATTTTTAGGGCTGGTCCCAGTTTAATGCTCATTATTTTGACTATGTCTGATTGGGTCATTAGCAGAAATGCTTCTCCATCAATTTGCTTTAAAAGAAAAACACACAAAGCTATTAATCGGTCTGACAGTGCAGCAGTATAAACGTTTCAGAAAACATGAAAAGTCCCGGCAATTTCAGACAAAGTTAAGGACTGGCTGAATAGAAGCACTTTCAAATGCTTTCAGAAGAGCTTTGATTTCAACCTTTAGACAGATCAGCTAGCCCAAGAGAACAGGATGATCTTCTTCCTGCTTGAAAACAACCATCTGGTTTATTTTTAGCTAAACAGTTCTTATTTTCATTCTGACAGTATAAAACCTATTGAAAAGTAAAGTAGGTAAATTAAGTATAATTCAACTATACTGAAGCACAGGAATGCTTTTAAACATTTTAGCTACTCCTTTCATGCAAGCATCCATAGGGAAAGCTTCTGGATTTTACTCCCAGCTACAGAGTTGGAATCCCCTTCAGGCCACCACTTTCTGCTCACTAAATAGCAAATTTAAATGAATTTGATCCCAGATGAAAACAGGGGCCAGGCTAATAAAACTGCCTCTTTGACACAAACACAACAGAGCTTTTAAAAACACAGAATATTCTTTCTGCCACTACTTTCTGTAATGTTGCTGTTTTACTGAACATTATAAATGAACAGTCTCCTGTAAGCAAATCAGCCTCTCAGCAGGAATGCTAAATCTGAACACGAAGAGCCCCAGGGTCCTGACTTCCAGGGGCTTCAATGGTGCCAACATTTCCTATGTAAACTTCGGGTCACTTACATATCTATAGGTAACTTTCAGTGGATAGCTATGCATAATATGCAACTGTGGTTAAATTGGGAGCACTTAGCCTTAAAGACACAAATCTGAGATAAAAATAGTCTAAATTTCTGTAAGACTAGAAAACAAGTTTTCTGACATGCTGCACAGGACACCCCAGCACTCAAGGAACACTGCAGTCAGAACAGCATCATGTGGTCACCCACAATTACCTTCTACTCATTTCGTGCACAAAGTGCACTTAGTGGGCTCCAAACTTGAAGTGTGTGAACTTGGGGGCGCCCAACTAAAATGCTGAAGCGTCTTAACAGAAGCAGGATGAAGGCTCATTTCCACAGCAGAAGTTTGAACCAGCATCTTCTGCCTACTGAAAGACCTCCTGACGTCAGCCAGCCCATGCCTCAATGACCTCACTGACCTCACTGACCTCAGTGGGGGAGGTTTAATTCACTAGTCACAGACAAAGCTTGAGAAGCTGAATCCTAGGGAGGGAAAGTATTTTCTCACACCTCTGAGAATGAAAGTGTTAAGGATTCATCCATCTCCGTGGCATTTGCTATTTGCTGACTTGATTAGCAATATGCCAACTTCTATTCTTAAAGTCATTAATGATATACCCTAAGTGACATAGGCAACCATCTAGGCTTGAATAGTAAAATGCCAAACATCTGAGCAAGTGTAAAATGCCCAGAGATGCAGCCTGTCATCCCTCTGATATGCAGCTGCAATAGTCATTACAACCTACAGCACAGCCTGAAAACTTCTGTTGCAGGAGATTAGCAGGGCCATCTGTATGCATTTTCCTCAGGAGGTGCCTTCTCAAGTCGAAGTACCACAATTATTTTTCACTTGAAAGGCTGGCTGACTCTGCCCATTTAGGCCGTCTGGCTTGGATAAGCACCTGAAGTATTCACTCTGGCATCTGTGATCAAACTGCCTTCTTGAAGCCAAGCATTAACAGGAATAACAAACCTCTGACCAGAAAAGAAAAACCCAAACCAGTTTATATCGGCCTAATGCACCTAAAAACTCTATCCATTCCTAATGGCAACTTTGGAACAACAATCTTCTCAGATGACAGAAATGCACACCTGGCACGCTAAAAAAGTGAGGATATGCTCCTTTGTACCTTATCAGAACCTTCAGATCTTCTCACTTCCTGCTTACTCCAATCATGTTCATAACTGGCTATATGAGGGGGAAGAGCATCAATAGCTAAGTGTGCTCAGACAAGATGCAAAGAGTTTTAAGAAGTGGTTACCTCGAACCACTGTTCTGCTTTATTTTACTAATTTACATCCTGCAGAACTAAAATAAAATACTTGCTTATAAATTTCCTCCAACCAGATCAAGAGTACAGTGGTAAATCATGAGGTTCATAAGTAATTTCAACTGGCAGGAAAAAAGTTGGGAAAGCACCTGGCTGACACTTGGCTAGTTTCCTCTTTACTTTTACAACCTCAGAACCAACCTAATTTTCCATATATTTGCATCTGACTTTGAGGCATTGAAATAGATTGCCCAGGGTGGTGATAGAGTCACCATCCCTGGAAATGTTTCAGAGGCATCTGGATCTGGTGTTGGTTGATACAGTTTAGGGGTTATAGCAATAGTGCTGGGTTGGAGGGTTAGACCTAATATCTTAAAGATCACTTCCAACTCTGACAATTCCATGATTCCACACACTTCATCCTATGAATTTATATGTATTTCTACCAAGCTTTGTTGACTGTCTTTTTGAAATAAAATTCACCCACCTCATCTTTAAACACCTTGCCGTGTTCTTCACATCCTGGTAAACTTCGTATAAATTCAGAGACCTGTCACCAAAGTATAAAACAAGAGACTTAGTCAAGTCATGTTTTCTCAAGACAGTCTTTGAGGCTGACAGTCTTTTAGCTATTGTTTTTACAGTCTCATATTAGGTGTTCCACTTTCTTTAAGTGCATAGTCATGCTTCTTTTTTTCTCTGATTAAATGAGATCCAACTGCCTCAGGTGCAGAGACTAGTCAGAGGTACTTCTGAAAGTAAAGCAATGACAAGACTCTGTCTGTCCAAGCAGTCTCACATAGTGAATATGTTTATATTCATATACACACATTTATTTATCTGTATCAATACACATATGAATCAATCCTTCTGCTTCCAGGGCTGGATGGCAGCAGAATGGGCATTTTGGGAATCAGTTACATTAGGTCTGACTGAGTCTAATCCTCTGAGTACTCATGTATTTTTCTTAATCTGTGGGGATAATCTAAAGCTCTGAATAAACCTTCAAGGACAGTGGTAGTAAAACAGGAGGTAAAGGGGGAACCTACCTCATCTGTACTCCACTTTGAAACTTTACTGGCTGGGATTCCAGCTACACTTGGAAGGAGCTTGCTCTGCTGTTCCCAGCGCAAGGGTAGGCCAGGGATTTGCAACTTGGAAGACACAATAACTGGTTGAGAGAGAAGCCTCTGCGTGTTGGGTTCTTCAACATCTTCAGCAACAGGAAGCAAGAAACAAGAATTAAATCCCTCAGTCAGTAATGAGATCAGTCACAGTAAAAGCACATTCATTTCTATACATACAGATGGACCTCCCCACACAAGCAGTTTTGCTTACACCAGAATCAGAGTACCATGACTGTTCTTCCACTAGTATGACTATCATTATATTGGCTCTCTACAAATATAACTACTCTTACATGGAAAAATTCTCTTTCAATGCAACACAATTCTGTGCCATGGGAGCTTTTAGCATAACACACCATAGGTCAAATAATTTAAAATGTTTTGGTACAATAAATCACACCCACATTTAATAGCTGTACAGCAATACAAGAATTAACTTAATTTTGGGGTTGAGCTGTTAGAAAATCAAAAGCAGCAATGCACTGCTACAAAATTCCAAGTGAATCAGTTATACAGTTCCAGCCCACACAACATTTATGGCTCATCCACAACAAAATGGTTTTTCCTCTGAGGAAAAACCGCAGTTTTTCCTCAGTTCCTCTGAGGAAAAAACGCAAATGTCTGCAAATTCTCTGCTTCCACTTTAACTTAACGTTTTATTTGGAAAATAACATTTAACTTCTCTGTGCTGCTTTTTATCTCATTCATCCATAATGGAAGGAATGATCTCCCATCCCACTGCCCTCAAAGGTAATGTACTGCTGGGAGGATGTCTTCAGTCACATGCTGCTGTTGTCTGGAGAATAGCAGCAGCTGTAGATGTGTGCAGCAGGAAAGAGTGAAGAGGCATGCCTTGAATGATGGCAAACTGTGTATGACATCCCTGTTATTTTACATCCATTGGAACTGCAAAAGCAACATGCCTGTTTCATGAACTCAGGCCTGAGTGTTTCCCAATTGCCAATTAAAATTGTGGAAAACCTCTGAAATTCACTTCTGAAGGAACAGCCAACAAAGTATGCTGTTAATGCCTAATATTCCTTAATAATATGGTTCATGCAGTTACAAATCCATATGCTATTTTTGTTTGGACTGCTCATTTCTGTCGCAGTTCCATTCTACTTCCATTTTTGAGAAGGTGCTGTTAAGCACAAGTTCTCTCAATCCTTGCTGTTCTAGTTTTCACACATTTGTGCCCAACAACTATGGCACAAATTCCCATTATAGATTTTTGCCAGCATGGTGGGGCTGATCTATAATATGGCTAACATAGGATGTTATTACATTTGCTTGTGTTGTTCTGCTCTTCTAGACTAATTTTTTGTTACTTTCAAGGCTTATCCTCATTTTATATTAATGCCTATAATTCAGAAGTTGACTCTTAAGCCATTTAGTCAGCAGTGTCAGCCTACTCGCTGATTTTTTAAAAATAGATTCCTTAATATTTTACTACCATTACACTCTCACTCTTCAAAGAGAGTTCCCTAAATGTCTGTTTACTTCCCTGTTGTTTTGCAAATGCTCTTTAGAGCCTCCAATACTAATAAAAATCTCAGTGAGAAAGGAATGTGTCTTGTCAGGCAGCAATTATGCTGAATGCAAAGTGTATTTTACTGAACAGTATCTTTCTAAGTATTCCATCGAATCCCCTCCCCATCCTCATCCTCTGATCTTTTCCTTCTAGAAAAAGTTTTTAAAGAGTTGAATATATAAGTATTCAGCTATTTTTTTTCTTTCATTCACAAAACATGTAATATATTGATACTGCCACATAAATAGCAGACTCTAGTACTCTGTGAAGAAAATACCACACAAATCACACCCTGTATTCACACTTTTAAACATATGTACACACAACAGCATGTAGGTATAGGCATAGGGAGCAGCATTCTCAGTCTGTGTAGTATCTGCCTCACAAATAAGCCAAAGAGCACAAATGAAGCATGTAAAGTGCCAATTTACCCAACCAGATGAAGGAGATTAAAAATAAAAGTCCCTAGCCCTGCTGGAGATATAACCACAACACTGACAAAAGGAAATTTAGGTTTAGTGTGGGTAACTTTATCCAAATAGTCAATTCTGTCAAACTCAAAATGCTTCACAGTTTTCTTAGAATTAAAAGAAGAATTCCAGACAATTTAAAATTCCCCCAAATATTTCAACTTTTTTGGTTTGTGTCATATAATGCAAAGGTCATCACCAAAACTGCCTGTTGCCTTCCTGCTGAAACAAAATACTTAAAATGAACAAAACCTCTCTTCTATTTGCTTTAGAGACTTGCTTCTTTTAATGCTTCTTTTTCTCTAGATTCTGAACCTACAGCATGTTTCAAAACACTAACACAGCTTTGTCAGAGCTCTTACAACAGATGGAATCTCTCAAATTTTACACACTCATCAGTGTGCCTCAGATCTATCTGAAAAGTGCTGGCAGACAAATGATGTCTTAAGATAAAAGAAATGCATCAGAGGTTAATAATTAAAAATAAACCACTACCTTAATTTTACCTTTATGCAAACTCTACTAGTCTCAAAGAATTCCCTGGGTTTTACAGTGATGAGCTCATTTATAAAGGCAAGATATGTAGCTCTTAAAGAAACACAATTACTCAAGTCCTGTGAATTTTGATGAAAGCCTTACAAACTTTGTGCTGTTGCACAACAAACTGATGAAGAAAATAATCTAAAAATTCAAGGAATTAAGATTAGGAGATGAAGACACTTAACTTTGCATTGACCTTGCATGAATTAATAAAATTATTGCAGCAAAAGCTGCACTGAAACAATGCACTGACTCAGCCTAATGAGCCTGACATACTAAGTTTCACACATGTAAAATAATTATCTAATATAAAACTGTGATGTTATGGATTTGTGCAATCATTGAGGATAAAAATTAATAATTAATGGCTGCTTCAATCTGTCCAATTGGATCTGTGAGCAGCCAAGAGTTTTGATACAGCAGTACTTACAACCACACAGAATCACTGAACAGAAGAAAAGCCTGTGTTGGAAGAAACCTTTGGAGACCACGTGAGATCTTTCTTGTCTCACCAAGAGGAGCCACAGCCTGGCTATCACCCTCAACAAGATTGAGGCTGGGCTGAGTAAGTCACCTTAACTTTGCATTATGTGTGTAATGCTTTAACTTTCAATACACTTTCAAGGCAATAAGTGAATGTTTTAGCTTTATAACTTGGACTGGTTTAATAACCTATTTTTAAAAGTCAGTGAAAATAAATATCATTGAAATGAGATTTTTTTTTTTTTATGACTATTCATTTTGCACTCATCTTTACAACTGTGATAAAGTTCTTAGCAAAGTCTTTGATGATTACACGATAAAGAAACACAGTACTAAAAATGCTGCTGTCAGGAAAGTTTTGGACACTAATAGTGAATATGGACCATAAGTTGTAATGCAGTTTCATGAGAATTTCAAGAAACATCACCCTTCTTCACCTCTGCAGATTTTAATTTGAAACAAATGAAGTATTGCCCATTTACCTTTAATTTCATTGGAAATGAGCAGCTTATTCTCTGTCTCCTCATCTTCACTCTCTTTGCTCTTTATGGCGTCCTTTGTTTGTAGTATTCCACTGAGGAAAATAAGATGTTCAATTTTTATTAATCTATCATAAAAATCACTAAGCATGATGACATCTCTTGCTAGCAACGCTATTAACACCAGGATTCCCACACAAAGGATGTTGAATCATCATTAAAAAAAGAAACAGAGAGTATCTAATTTCTAACTTACACAGATAGCATGATTACTGCCACAAATTTTGCAAAGAAGGCTCAAGAATAGTGCAAACTAAGGTAACAAACCATACCAACACACTTGACTTCACAACTGAAACTGAAAAATACATGAATGAAGGCTGTGGATGTGTCCACAGCAGAAGATGAAAAGAGTGAAACCCACATATATAGCTCCATATCCTACAAAGCCTTACTGGTTATGCAGGCCATTTTCAGGAGCTGTCTGAAATAACACCTACTCCTTTTTCTCTGCCCAACCTTCATCTCTACCCAACATCAACTCTTTATCAGTATAGTTACTGACACCCTGTTGTGCAGCTGTTAATGATCCCACCAAAAATACCTGTATTCTTTTGCATCTGCTTTTGCATTACTTCTTATCCAGCTGCTCCCTCAGCTTTGCCAGCCCAAACATTTGCAAAAGGGAATGTCTGCCCCATATTGAGAAAAATGGGGCAAGAGATGGGGAAATAAGAGAATTTCTCAACATGGGTGTTGGTGTAAGCATTTCCATCTTAAAGTCAGTCCCCAGTTCCTTTTCAAACTATTCCTTCAGAAGGTATTTCCAGCCTGGCTCCTTACAGATGTGGAATGATATGAATTTGCTGACATTATGTGTCCATTTAGTTCTGCTTTTAAGAATTCCAAAACACTTCAGCCAATTCTTACTAACCCATCACAGACACAGAGCACTTGGAGATACCAAGTACATAATTAGGAGCATTTTCTAAAAACAGGCACCAGACAGAATGATTCTTAAGAGTCAAGACTACAAGAAATCACACCACTATATGAACTGATGCTTTACTACCTACCAGAGAAGCAGTCAACAAGAACCCCCTAACAAATGTTACAGATTAAAAAGCCAATCTACACCTAACATCTTGTTAGACATCAAGATTAGCTAACCTCAAAACACAAATCCACAGAAGAAATAGACCTGTTTAATTCCACTGTTTACATTCATACTGCTAAATACCATTTCTATATTATATACAAGAAAACATTTGTGAAAAAATCAAGTAGGAGCTTCAAGTTCACTGACTTCCACAGAAATATAACCATCACACTGCTAATGGTGCAAAATAAACACCTCACATCAGAAAATCCAGCTTTTGTAGTACAACAGGACACAAAACATCATGGTATGACAAGCAATAGCAGTGGAATGCATACAGCAGGCACAACTTCTTGTACCACAAAATATCTTCCTCAGAAAGATTTATTTACTTTAAAATTATTTTTGTAACTCCACAAACACAGAAAACTTCTAAAGCAACATGCTACAAACTAGTGCAATTAATTCCAAAGGCAAAGGAAATTATAGCTGTAATTCAACATAAGGAAGAGAGATCACCAAAACCTGTGAGGAAACAAGTACCTCTCTATTTTCTCAAGGGCAGTTTTCATAGCAACACACATCCAGAAATTTTGTCATTAGTTAAATATGACAGTATCATGAATTGAAGGCTATGGGGAAGAGGATGGAAGAAGATTTGATTTGTCTTTTAAGAGCCAGTATAATTTGATTCCCAAGCCTGAGTGTTCACCTTCCTTCATTGTAAAGATTTCCAGAGCAGAATTCTTATTACAGTAAAATTCTTTTGCTACTCTGTAAATACTTTCAAAATAAAAATGAATATGCTATAGGCATGTAATTTTCATCTTGACTTTTAATTTCAGGAACATTCCAGAGGGACACACTGCAGTATTTATGTACATAATTATATTTTTGCAAACCAAAATTTTCTAGTATAGTTGTTTGATGCATCAAGAGCTTTAAGAAAAGAAAAAAAAGCAGAAAAGAAAAGCAGTAAGTGGAACTGGATATTAGCTGAGTACCACTTAGATTTAAAACAACAAAATAAAACACGTTTGGGTTCGTTTGTCGTCAGTTCCTCAATGAAGGACTTCTATGAAACAAAAGATTACCTGGAATGTGAAGGTGTATACAATTGAACTGAAGTCAAACATAATTAAATCCACACCATGAGCTCAGCAACTAAAGAGCACACAAGTGTGTGTATCTATGTCTTCAATTATGCATGTGTACTTTGAATACACATCTAAAAAGATCCACTGGGTATTCCAATAACCAGATGCTCAATATTTTATAAGCCCAGCAGTTCATATATACCTAATGTTGTGAACATCATTTTTCATGCCTTTTTCAAAGGATTATTATCCAGCTGAAAGTCCTCTATGACTTTGCTGTATACATTACGAATGAGGAAAGCTAGATGATAAAATGCAGACAGTCACAGTATATTCAAATAGTTGAAATACAAACTGCAAAGTCTCTAGGTAGTTCAAAGTTGGCACAAGACTTATTCTCTTAATGAAAATGACTCAACACAGTGAACAGATAGCTGATGTATTTGGTTATGTCAAGTCTTCCAAAGGTAACACCCTCGAAAAAAATAAAAGACAAAAATTTTTTTCTTCAATTAATCTTAAAAGATAGTCTGTAAAGCCAAAATATATTTCTAAAAAAAAAAAAAGTGAATTTAAGTATGGTTAAAATGATGAATTACAATTACTTTTTAATTTATTTCAAAATTACGCTTGAAGGCATCTTTTTTTTTCTGTTTAAATTCACTAGAGTATGACTAGTGAATGCTGTTTATTAGTAGTATGGAAATTATATTAACACTGCTTGATGCTCAGAGTAGATATTTTCTGAAATAACTTGAACATTACAAACTGATTGAAATAACATGAAAGAACATTTTAAATAAAAAAGCTGGCCAAATCTAAAAAGATGCAAAAGGCTACACACTATTTTTTTTTATTTAACAGAGGTTTTTGCAATAAAGGAAACAAATAATAATAGTTAAAATTTTTAGTGGAAAAAGGAAGAAAATCATAAAACACTACCAGATCTGGTTAGTCTAATTTGAAAAAAAGTTTATTAAAAAAAAAAACTTGCAGTGTTTTCAGAGGCTTTAATTCATAGAATATCTTGAGTTTGAAGGAACCCATAAGGATCATCAAAGTCCAATTCTTAAGGAAACAGTTACATTTCAATCATCAGCTTTACTGTAGGGTATTCACCATACAATACCAACTCTCCAGACTCTGTCTCTCAAGACACTATCATTACTAAAACAGTTCACATATTATGAACACAAAATAATGTAGCTCATGTAAATATGTAACAAATTACACCTCTTATTCCAGAGTGTCATCTTTTTCTGTTTGAAAATGGTCAATAAAATAATGCAGCGATACTGTGACCAATTAAAAATGTAGGGAATCCTACTGCCCCACATATCCCCATGAAAACACCGACTGTGTATTTTTAGCTTCAAAGACGATTTCCAAACTTGCACTGGAGAATAAAATTTATGGTATGAAAAAAGTATGTCATGTCATTTTCTGTCAAAAATGCATGCTAGATGCTGAAAGGACTTAGTTTTTCCATGTTTGTTCATATTTGTACATAAACAATAACATATTTGTACACAAACCTAGGAAGAAGGATATCAATTTGCAGTAATTGATCTGTATTGTATCTTCCCTCTGACATGCATTTTTTATTTCTTGTATACATTGGGATATTCCCATCCCCTCTCTTTCTAAGATAAAGAGAGCTGAAGATCTTCCACCTCCTTCCCCACTGCTTCTTAGAATTCCACAGACAAATCACTGGGCTGCATTGCCTGGTAGGCTGCATTTTAAACTGACCGACTCCAACCAACCAATACTCTGAAAGGAACTGAGAGTTACCCAGGTGCCTTCTTTTCTTTTGCGTTGCATAACGGGGGCTTCTTGCAAGGAGATTTACTTTCTGCATCTTCCAGCTTGGTTGTTTCTGGTACAGTTTTCCCAGATGGTCGACTGGGAGGTGAAGATTTCATACCTACGTGACCAGGGCTGGGGCATTTTCTGTCACTGTTTAAAACAAATTAACAAAATGTTTAAAAGTGGAAGCAGCTAAGCTGTTCTTTAATTTATTTGCTCTATGGACAAAAAGTCCTTAGTGCAGCTGAAGACATACAAGGTGTTTTTTTGTTTAAGAAACACAGAGAAGTTTTTTACTTGCCACTAACAAAACTGTATATCTGGGATTTTCAGATATCCTAATACAGAACTCTTTTCTCCCTTAAATCAATGGTAAAATGATTAGGCAATTCAACAGGAACAGAATTTGTCTAATATTATTTTTGATAATAAGCTACCCACTTCTAGTATTTGTAACATGAGAGCACTTTGAGTTCTTATTTTCCTCCTAACCATTCTCTCCCGTGATATATCACTGTGCAGCCTTTAAAATGTTATATGTAGCCTCTGAACTGGGACAATGAAAAAAGTAGCACTTGACACAGTCCCTGCCACTGAGGGCATTGCTCAAACTGCTGCTGGATTCACTGTAATGGTACCCAGGCTACCTGCCAGGGAGTAATTAAGTCACTTCAGATTTCTAAAACCCTACATTTGTAAGAACAATGAAATCAGGCAGAACTCTTTGTCAGTGGACTATTTTGGTTTTTGAAGCATGAAGCTGAAACTGCCTCTGAGAAGGCAATTTAAAATATCATCTATTGAAAATATGTGATCATTACAGTGGGAACTGGACATCTCACTACAAACATTCACATTTTCACATTTACATTAACATAGTCCTTGAAAAGAATGGAAAGCCTCTCTTCTTCTCCTTTGCTTCCTAAATTCTCTATTTTTCCCCATAGCCCAAAATACACACAGGAATCAGTATCCACAAATTTCTGAGATAAAATAATCATCTGAAAATAATCATCTTGGTATCACACTCCTTTGTTTTTTCCCAGTGCTCCTGTTTAAACGCTTCAGCCACAAACTTCAGCATTGTTCTTGCGAAACTCAGTCCCAGCAAATTGATTCCCCACTCACACTGCAATGACAGAATAATGGCTCTTCTTCAAAGAGCAACATTACTTCACAGTCACATCAATAAGGCCACTACAGCAAACAAAAGAAACACAAATAATTTTCTAAAGTGAAAACAACTGGTCAACATTCAATTTTAAACTCCAATTAACCATTTAGTAGTCTAGATAGTTACACTGAAGATGAAATCAAACTCTTGTTAAATCACAGACAGTAAATTAGTATCCGTTTTTGACACCTCCATGACCTTTTCAATAAGCACTCAAAAAACCATTTTTCTTCCCTGTAAATGAAAAAGTAGATAAACACGCAGGGCCTTCTGTAATCATTCAGCCATTGCACAATTATAAATTGCACTGCAGAATGCAGAAATAAAGTACTGCTGTTAGTCACAGACATCGCTTCAATCATAATTACTTGATTACAGGAGAGGTGGATCTTTCACTTGCTTCCACTTTTCTGTTTCTGGGGATAGGACTGGCTGCAGGCATCTCCCCACTCAACCGGTCAGGTAAGAGGCTTTCTTTGTTCAAGTTCATCTCTGAATATGGGCAGCTGACTGCACTAGAAGTTGAAGAAGAAAAATGACTCTTTATTCTCAGACACTTCACTGATTTCACTTTTTTCAAACAAAATTACATTGGCGTTCTCTAGAAATAGATGCAATAACTTAATATAAAGATTTTAAAAAATGCTGTAAGTAGTCATACTTCAAAATGTTAATAAATCCATTGATTAAAAAAACTTTGCATTTCCTTTTGATAGCAACTTGTGTAACACAAACTGCATTAATTTTTATTACAACCTTCATTGTGGAAAGTTGCGTGATGAATGTCTAGCCTGCTCTCTCATAGTTCTAATGGCATTTATGCATACAACACAGGATGCCTTTGACTCTACCCATGTCTCTCCAAATAAAGTCCTATTACCATGGCTACCTATTCATGCGAAGGAGGGTGTGTCTATTATGTAATGTCTATACAGAAGTTGCATTGCAAGGGCACAACATGAGGAATGGTGCACATCCCCTCACTGCAGTGAGTGCCCCATCACTGCAAATGCTGTTTCGTGATATTCCCTTGAGAGACTGTGGTATTTTCAAAGTCTTTCTTAACATTCAACACTCCCTGTTTCCCCCTACTCCTGCTAGGGAAACAATTTGACACTGAGCATTGATATAATGACTTGTAAATACTACTCTAACAAATGTCAAAGTTGTACAAAAGTAAGAAAACCTGTGTTTGCTGAAGAAGCAGGAAAGGGAGAAACAGCAACACAAACCAAAACACATGGGGCTGAACCACGACTTTTTTTCTTTAGAAGAATGCTCTGCAGTGTTCAAGTGATTAATCAGCCAGACTGCATACTCAACACATCAAAGGTAATACCCTAAACTCTGAATAGTATATATATGTCACAACAGTGAATAACATCACTCTCAAGTTTTCAAAACTCTATGTGAGATACAGGAGACACTGTACTAAATATGATGCTCTATTCAAGTCTCATGAGATATGACACTAACTATATTCTGAAATTATGCTTTCCTAGTTACCTGTATTGTTACAAGGACTTCTATAATGTTAAAAGGTAAAAAGCCTGTGTTCTGGAATTTTGCTTATTTTCTTTTCGAGACTATAACTACCCATCTTTCCATAAATCGCAGCAATGTTTTACTTGTTTCACTGATAGTGACATGCATGATTTCCAAAGAGAGCTGTCTAATATAAGCAAGGCTACCTTGACAGCCATATGCCCTGCCACCTCCAGACAACAAAAATAAATAGAAAAACAACAGCTTTCACTATCATTTTCTTTCTACAAAGCACAGCATTAAAAAAGAAAAAGGCCTTTTATTCAAAATATGCTGTACACTCTCCTTTTCCTTTACCAATGACGCTCTGGGTTCAGTAGGAGTATATAACAGCTCCTAGAATGGGGTTGGACCAATATTGGTGATCTAATTCTGATGTTGCCAACATAAACAAAAAGTTGGTGGGAATTTACATTTCTCTCAGCACTTGCATAAAAGGAGAAAATTCCTTACGGCCAAGTCAGCCAGACCTTGCTGGGGTTATCAAGACAGGAGATTGACCGCATGTCTGATTTCTTCAGCTGGCTCATCTGAAAACAAATTGGCATCAACTTTTTTTTAATTATTATTTTTAAATCCTTGAGTAGCTATGCTGAACTTGAATTAGGGAGGAAAGAAAAACAGAATATTTTCTTGCTTTTCTAACCAAGATGAGATCCCTGTTTAAGGCCACTCCAAGCAGATGTTGATCCACAACAGTCTGTATAGTGCTTTAAAGGGACATGCAGCCATATCCCCAGGTGATCCAATGAAGCATAGAACAGTCATCTTTGTCTTCTTCATCTTTTGTTTACACATCCAAATAAGGTAGAGTCCAGCTGCCCACTGGCTATAAAACACTACACTTGAAGTACGGTATGCTTTTGTAAATAACATTTTTTAGAGATGTGGAACAAAACACATAAATAATAATTAACTTGGCACATTCACCTTTAATTTCTACTTTCTCTTAAACAGAATAGGCCATTTTATTTTCAATCTGTTTACATACGTCTACTTACATTTATTCTCACCCTACTGGTTTTGTGTGTCTTAGGACTAGCCTCTGCCAGATGTCTTATGCTGCTGCAACTATCACAAAGATGTCTTTTATTCTCTTTCAAACGAAACACAAGATGAAAGATACAGGCTTCTGCTCAGAAAAAGGTTTTAAGGCATGAATGCTAGTGTGATTTAAGTTCTTGCTGTGACAAACACATAGCACTGTGATAAAATACAGTGATCAGAAATTCATGAATATATTGGTTAATCTCAGTTCTGTTGTTGCTACAGGGCAAAGCATGTAATCTTCTTTCTACTTCCAAGGCTCACAGGGGTGTTTTGAGACAATGCTTCTGAGCAGTCACAAGAAAACACTGAACACTACCAATGTGGTATTTAACTTCAGTAGTGCATTATTAAGCAAGCCTTACAACTCAATGAAATCTGACAATATGACTGGCAGATTGCAACAGGTTTTCTGTTTACCAGCACCACTAATAGGCTTTAAATTAAAAAAAAAACAAAAAAACCCCAAACAAACAAAAAAAAAAACCAACCCAAGGAAAAGCCTCAAAATTCAGTCTTTTATTGTAACTTGCCTGCTCATATACTGCCTTTTCCTTAAGTATTTTCTGGAAAAATGAATTTGAATGGCAGTTTCAGTCAACAATAGTTATAATATTACTGATGCTTTGGAACACTAGATTCAGATGACTTTTTCTCTGTAATTAATCATTCAAGCTGCTGTGTCATTTTTCAAAAACTCCTTGCTAGTCCTTTGATGTTACTGTTACTTGAGGCAAAAAGAACCCTCGTGGTTTCCACTCTTAGTTTTGTTACAACAAAACACAGCATGAATGAACCTGTGTATGGCTTTGGATCAATCAGTAAATCCTCCTGAATCTCAATGCCTCCAGCCTTCAGTTCAGTTTAACTTGTCTACTACAAAGAATGAAAAAAATTAATCTTGTTATTCCTACGTAATAGAAGTATTTGATTTATACAGGATGAAGTTTCTAACATAACTCATCTCAAGGGCCCAGAAGCCTTGATGTTTAGGTTATTTAATATTCAATAAGGATTTTTAACTCTTCTGTCACCTTAAGACTGGATTTCTGCTCCAGCTTACAGTTTGCTTTAGCACACCATTTTGAAAACAGCAGAAGTTCAAAAGTCAGTTTCCAAAATGATCAGATGTCCTTGGCTTGGGGGTACCAAGGTCTGCCAGAGGCTCAGGAAGAAAGGCAGGATCAAAAGCAGCAGCAGGTACTCAATGTGAAACCTCTGCTATGCACCTGACAGGGCTGCACACCCTCCAGCACTGCTCCACAGCTTTGAAACCAGTCCAACACGAAGATCTCAATTACCATCTGAGCTGCCTCAGCAAACAAACACTCACATTAATACCACCTGACACACACCTTCCCCCGCACAGGAGAGCAATCAGCCCTCTCTAAATGTTGAAGGATCAGCACAGCACAACAATTAGCTGTCTGCAGGGCACTACTGAAATGGCAGCAGACTGGCTGGCAATATGTGTGTCCATGACACAGTCTTCTGAGGAAAGGGAGACACTGTTTCTAGACTCCTGCATACACTGAGTAAAAACTGAGCATTAAAACAAGTTTCTGGTTTTACTGAATCATGAAAGATGAATAGATAAAAAGGCAATGCACCATTCTAATCACAGGCCTGGTATTTTCAAGTCAACAGAGGTTTTTACATAACCAGCCCTTTCCAGAACTGTCTGATGGAACAGAAGTGTTGAGCAGCATATCCCACCTGTGGTTATTTTGCAACCACTCTTCTATCACATTCAAGACGTATCTCTAAATGGAGTTACATACACATCTCTTTTCTATAAATTTCAAGGCGAGGAGGACAAACTAGGCTGCTGATAGGTAGGCATGGACCTTAGTCTTCTCCAGACATTTGAAGATGCTCCTATCTTGCAGCAGCATGCAAACTTCCTGAAGCACAGAATCCAGATGGAATACTCTCAGCTATACCTAAGAAGAGTAAGGCAGCACTCCATTCAGTTTAAGAACTTGCATATGAAGTACTTCTAAATACAGGTCTTTATGACCACTTGGAATATTTTGCTAGCCTGTATCAACCCACAGACAGGTCCTCCTGGTTTAGCCGTACTGGTTGGAAATGTTACCAACCCCAGCTACTCAGAGCTTTTCAGGTGCAAGTTATTGCCAAGCACTGCCAAGGGATGAGGCTGTATTAGAGCTCCAGGAAAATTCACCTGGACTAATGGATGGATTAGACTATCTAAAGCAACCTATGTCCAGATGACCACATCAACTGGTCATACATGATTAGCCAGAAAACTTCAGACAACATCAGAGGGATGTGTTCCGCTATTTGTGCTGATGGATTTTCTTAAGTGATCTCTTTACTTCACACTCTATGAAAACACTTTTAAGTAGTCTCAAAACAAGCAATACAACTATTTTCTTTCACAAATTACAGCACATGTTTATCATCAAAGCATTTGATTTTTAGGAGAAAGCTGCTTCAACAGTCTAAACCTGAATCAAGAGTACTTTAGAACTGATTTGGCTGGTGCCAATGACATTACATAAAGATAAAATAAAACTTGAGACTGCCATCAAAAATCAGCTGATAATTACTTCAGCAGACATTGAACAAAGAGATGTGATGTCCTGTTGAGCTAAAGTTTCCATGTTTATACAAATGTTGTCTTACAACACAGCCTCTACCACAGCACTGCAGTTCACTTCAACTTAGCTGTAACACTTGTGAAGTTTGAAGTTTCTGGCAAAAATCTTTGCTCATAAAGGGCTGACTCAAAGCTCTAATGAACAACCTACAACTGACCTCTTTGCATTACTACTTGAACTTGAGAATTATTGCTTGCATAACACTTCAGAGTATACAATCATAAATATGTAGGTGATCTGCACAATGCTAACAATCTGTACCTCAGGCTGTTTCAACTGCACAGCACGTAACCCTAGATCAACTGTTGCTAGATACCAAGTCCTTATTAACATCAGCTTTTCCAAAAAGTAAATGCTCTACCCCTGCTATGTAATTAATCACCAAGGCTTTCATCTGATTCCTAAGGAACAAGCTCTCAAAATTATTTCAGAACTACTTAGCATTTTAAATTATCATCTTTTCTGCACACAGGCATTTGTGCATTGCACTTCATCAGAAAAAAGGAGGATAAGCATGGTTAAATACACTTCAAGGTTGCCAAGATAAAAGAGCCATGGGAATGCTACCTGATGTGGAAAATTATACAAATTTCAAATTCTCTTTGTTAATTCTGGAGAAAAAAAGTGGCACAAGGTTAGAATTTTTGAGGCGACCTGGACCCTCAAGTTTGTAGGGTCCAGATGAATAACATAATTCATAATTTTCCTGAGAAATACAGAACAACAGAACTAGAATATCAGCACAGAGGGCAAATCAATAGCTAGTGAATAAGATACTTACTGGTATAACTTATTTGCTATGAAATGGCAAATATCTGTCTTATGATCAACAAAATCTCCTTGGTTACATTTTTATACCCTAGCACTATCAGTTAATGTGCAAATAATATAATACGATTACTAAGACTACAGTAAAAATAAAATACAATGAAATGCCATGAGTTTGTTTCTTTTCTTAATATTCAGGATGAGTAAGTATAACAACCTTTAAATAGCATGGAAAATGTAGCTATAAAAGCAAAGGCTACACAAAGTAAACAGACATATAGCCCTTACTCATCCCTTCCATCTAAAACATTAGAACTTTTAGAGCCAATCTTTATTTAGAGCAATCATAAATGAAAAACTTTTCAGACACATTCACTTTTTTTTTCTTCTTATTTTAAGTTTCAACTTTGGGCTGAAACCCATGGTTCATTGTGGTGACACACCATCAAAACCTTGTAGCATAATTCTAGTCAACAGGACATAATTGTCTCATCATAAACATGAAAAGATTGCAGAGCTCACTCTTGGATCACAGTAATTTTAAAAGATACTTTTAAAAATGTATAGATAAATAACCAAAGAGCAATCCTCTAACCAATTGAGAAAGCAGGAAGAACAAAGTGACATTACATTTGAGAATTCTATGACTGTGTGATGGAAAAATGACAACTTCTGGAAGTGCTAATTTGAAAAAAAAACCTGGATGATATTTATGAAGCTTAATTCTCAACTTAACATACTGTATTATTTGTATATTCCTCACTGAAATAGTCTAGATTCACATCACACTCTAAATATTTTTAAAATAATAAAATTTCAACTTGGGAAATGTTTCCCATTTACTCTGTCATTGTCTCTCTGTCTCCTCCTTTCCATTCTCCCATGCTAATGTTATCTACTCTCAAGGATGAGATATCTATATTTCTATATTATACTTCAGAAGGTGTTCACCAAAGCATCTTTAGAAACACTAAACAGAAGCAGCAAGCTCTCATTCAGGAATATGTCAATTGGAATTTCCTTACTAGCATTGTTCCAAGCCAAGAAGCAAGTCCTTACCCCTGCCAACCAAGCAGAACAAAAACATCCAAGCCATAATAAAATCAGTGGCCTCATATTTTAAAAGGTTCAGAAGTTATTGCTTTATACATATCTGTCTGTAACATTTAGCAATCTGGACAGCAAGCTGAGGAATCCTCATAGGACCAAATACAAAGTAACTGAATCTACCAATTGTGACAAAAAGTAATGTATGACAAATCTTATCTCAGCACACCCTGGTGAAATGAAGTTACAGATTGCTAATGTTTATTTCAGCATGCTCACCATGGCAACTGAAATAATTGCATATTTAGGTTTACAAGATTTCCTGGTCTTTTTCTAGCTTGGATCTGTTTTCTTGAGAACAACAATTTAAAAAAAAAAACCATCTGCACACATCCCTCAATTGAAAGAATAAAATCAGTTTCACAGAACATACCTATGATGGCCAATATGTCTTGCTCTTTTAATGTGTCCAACTCCCTTACATCCTGCTGTAGGACACCCTCCATGCTCTAAAGCTTCCACCAATTCCAAGGGACCTGCATGCCAGGTGAAATTACAAATGAGATTAAAAAAAATTATTTACTATTTAAAACCTATATAAATATGCACAAATACCAGTGCATTGTAGCAAGCATGAAGAAATAAGTAAACAGAAGTACTTTAATAATGCATTCTGTAAAAGCATGATGGATTTAAATAACTTAATCCACTGGAGAAGTAATTTTATTCTGTGTGAGGTAAATCTCTACAACAGAACCACATCTATATAAAGAACACAAATCTTGGAGGAGCTGCATGACATCAGATTTCACTTCTACTATATCTACATTTAGTTAGAACCTGGTTGTTTTGCAAGACCACAGAAAAAGTAAGTTACCATATCCCCATTCCTGAAGACAGGGATGTGTTTGTAATGTGCACTGACCTTACACACATTTTAGCTGAAGTTTTCCAGTAAACAAGATGTGAAAACAAAGGCTGAAAATACTGCTAAAATGACCAAGCCATGAGATTTTTGACGTTTTCACTTCCCTGAATTTATGTGTCTATCTGATTTTCATCAACTTGTAACAATGATTCCTGCAGAGACATTAAAGCGTGTATGCCCAAACGAGCTTTGAGGTCCAAGCAAACATAGTACACAACCCACAGTTTCACACCAAGAACTCCAGTATGTGACACTGGGAACGCCTGCTGCACCTCTGCAAACACACACAGTCCCCCTCTAGTACCAGTTCTTCTTGAAAAGTACATGAACTTGTATCTCCCCCTGCAGATAACAATATAGACATTAAAAAGTCTTTTAAAATAGATTTTTCTAGCTAAAAGATAAGATTCTTGCTCACAGATGGATAATGAAAGACAGAGAATTATTATGTATAATTAGAGCAGTCCAAAAGCTTTTTTTATGAAATGTTCCAACTATACAAATGTTACAACATTATGACTACACTGAAGTCCAAAGACTTCTATAACCTTTAAAGAGTGTAATGGGTGAGAGAATAGGGAATTTCACCTATTCTACCTTTATGCAAAATTGATTCTTATAATGTAACAAGTAAGTGCATTCAGAGGAAGAGTTATCTGAATAGGGATGTTTCTGTAAAGGGAAGTCCTGCTTCACTGATGTTCTGATTTTGTAAAAACTAGCTCCCTATAAATGTTCTCACTTAAAATATTCAAACTCATTACAAATGTAATTTAGAAGAGCTGCAAGTGGTTGTTCATGTTTATGGAAGAAGCTGCTGTTTGCATCACTGAGAAACTATTTTAAAATCAACACCAATACATGGCTCTTAATTTCCTAACTGCTATCAAAAAGGTCATAATCCATCAGGATGACTTCATTATATCCGAAAACACTATGAATATATGAATACTGGTAACTGCTCTAGACTAATACTGCTAATATTGCACAGCATTCACACAAAGCTTCTAGTGTTAAAGACAGGGATCTCGTTAAAAGTCCTATTATACTGACTGAGGCAGAAACTATCTTGTAAAATATTTTCCTCCCTCCTTATGAAACCCTTGCAGAAGTCTGGCAATGCTTTTTAACTTAAATGGAAACAATATTAATATTTTTATAATATTTTATATGGTAATAAAACAGTCATATTGTTGGAATAGTATTTTGTTCAGTACCCATTGTATTTTATAGGTATTTGTGTAGCTTATTACTTTTTTCCTATTTAATAGATGGTCAACTTCCTCTCCTGTCGTATTGTCCATCGTAATTTTTGTAGCATAACCAAAAGTTACTTCTAACAGTCACAACCTAAAAGGGATCAACAAGGCTTGCTTCCCAAGCCACCATCGAGAGGAGATGATGTATTTTATGTGATGGGCACCTGTACCTTGTTTCTTTTAAAGTCTCCTCAAGAAAGAATTTATGAATTTTATTCTCCCACCTAGGCTAAGATTTTTATTTCTAAATCAATCTCACATAATAGAAATGTTGCAACCTGATTCAGCTCTTTTGTCATGTGATACCGTTTTTATTTATGTGGCCACAGACTACTTTTCCCACTGGGCTGCTTGTTCAGCACACAGGACAGCACATCTTAGACCAAGATGCAGATATGCAGCATCCTATCTTCCCCTCATTATTCACTTTGTGCTTTGGCACTTGTGGCACTCTATTCAGACTCTGAAGGCAGAATGATTAACTTCCTAACAGGCAGTCATCACTGTACTTCTGGAGTGCTCAGAAAACTAATGAATACACTCTGATCACACCCTGGATAGGAATCATTTCTTCTTGACATTTAGAGACATTGAATTGAGGCACTTTGATTTTCAGGTAAGACATTCCCACAGTATGTGACTTATCCCAGTTATTTTACATTTAATTTTTTTCCGAGTAATTGGCATTGCTCAGCATTTCTTATTTTCCAAGCACAGTTGTTTCTGATCTTGTAACAGCTGTGAACACTCAGCACTTGTGCAAACGATACCTCAGAGTCATTACACAAAACAATCTCAGAGAAGAGCACTCACTTAAAAACTCATCTGTTCAAAGTTTGGCTAAAGTGATTTCACTGCTGTTATCCAGAAACACAGTGGCCCGGGCAGGGATATATTTACCATAAAGTCTCTTCTCCCTGCAACCTTCAGTCTCATTTATCATTTACCTCCCACTTCTTCAACAAGTAAAACCAAATCCACCAGAGAGAGCAAGCTGGTAAATACAGTGTTATTATTGGTACCATGCTTCTGCTGGATTTATTTTCAGTGCAGGCACCATTAATCCCTCTCTGCTCAGCTGAACAAGAAAAAGAATTTAGTTGTTTTTGAGGATTTGCCACAGCATTTGAAAGCAGTGCCTTCTCAGTGTAGTCTGTACTCCTTTGAGCCAAAAAGCATACTAACCATCAAGAGAGATGTGAACAAAGGATCTTAAGAGTGATACCCTATCCCTACTGAGTGCCACAGCAGTTTCAGCACTGGCTTTGAGAGGGCCAGGATTTTACACAACAGATCTTTCACATCACTTCTGGTCTTGACTGTGGTTCTTGTATTTCCATTGCAGTGAGGGTCAATAAAGCCATCTACTAAAAAGTGATTAATTACTGACTGTTGATTTACACTAAATGTCACATTTGCAATTATTTTGCGTATCATAGTGGCTTCTCTTCCTTGAATGGCACTGACAGGGAAAAAAGCACAGCACACACGCCTTTTACCATCATTACATTACAGTGTGCTTTCTCTTACTAAGTGGGGGCTGAAGAGGGTGTCCAGTTTTTGCACACCAGCCTGCAGGATGGATATCAGGGCTATCGACATCAGTCCAATAATCATAAATACTATCCCAGCCATCAAAATGAACCTAAAATACAAAATGGAAAATAGTACATTTTAGAGCAGGAAAATTCTCCATAAAACCTGTTTACCTGAGTAACCTCTAGAAATGACATGTCCATTGCAGAAGTCACTTTCAGAAAACTATATTTGTTACACAGAAAATACATGTACATTACATTCTGGACCCAGGCACACTCTCACTAAAGTAAAGAGTAAACAACCATTATATCGTTGTTTACTGTGTTATCACGCTCAAATCCCAGGAATAAAGCAGTTCTCACATTAATACTTAAATTAAGCATGAATTGCTGTCTTTTACATCTCTCAAAAAGCCACACAAACAAAAATCCAAATGTTTTTTAATCTCCTGTTTGAACTGGATATAAGAACAGCAGAGCAGTAAGCGAAGAACTGAAAAAATGGAATTTATCTATAAAAAACAAACAACCCCCCCATCACACACAATTTTACTAGAATCAGACTATTCAGGACACAGAGTTGAAACTGAGGAGAAAATGAAGTACGTGACTTGCCAGGAAAACACCAGAACAGGTTATACACACTTTTTTATTTCATGTGAAAGCTAAATATCTTCAAGTCTTGCATGACCTCTGGACTAGTAAATTCCTTGGATCTCTCACAGGCACATGTAGATGCACGAACACAGAGATATGTACAGAGCTCTTTCAAAGTACACTACAGAGTCAAATTACTAGCCTAGAAGTTACAGATCCTGTCATTTAATAAATTAGACTGGGGAGTGGGTCTTTATTTTGGGATGGGTGTTTTGTTGTTTGGAGTTTTTTGGGTTTTTTGTTTGTTTTGTTGTGTTGTTTGGGTTTTTTTGTTTGTTTTGCATGTCCAACTTAAGGTACAAAACATGTAGGTGTGAAGATATTAGTTCTGATGACTCCCTAGCAGCCGTTAATTCAGATGATTCAAAATGAAATGTCAGCTGCATCTCCTACTTGAAATAACAGATATGCCTAATAAATCTGTAAAAACTGCACACATACATTCTTCATGTCTTTCTGACTGGATATCTGGTATATGTTAGCCCTTCCAATAGCTAAGGAGTTCACAGTGGAAACTGGTTTTGTACAATATAAAAATAATTAATTCAAGTATACAACTTCTGTAAAATACATTAAAAATACATTAACTTAGATTAATCCAATCTAAAGCCCATAATTAACAGAAACTTCTGAGTTGCAGAAATCACTGAAAAAGGACAAGAGATCAGGGCCATTTGTTTTGTATCTTACATATATCTCTGCCTTCCCCTTGCAAGCTTACAGAGACAGATTCAATTAATCTAGACCAAATATTTTATAGTCCATAATACAAATATCAAAGCAGCCCTTTGACACTTGATATTAAATAATCACGTTTCTTGACAGAATAGACAATTTTCTTCTATCAACTGTTCCCAAAGCAATTTTCCAATATATTCAACTCTGCTCTCTAATTACCCATGTCAGCTCAACTAAGAGAACAATAAAACAACCCATTCCAAAGGACTTATACATATATTAATTAGTGAAAAGCAAGAGCAAAAGATTAGCAGGACAGAGCAATGCCACACATTTCCTTCCATGGTTAATTTTACGACGATAGGATTTTGGTTTTACAAAGTCCTCATCAGTTACTTAAGCAAGATAGTACAAAACTTACTTTTATTCTATAGTCATCAGTATCTACAATGGTTGCTACTCTGATAAACACTGGATTTCTCTTGTCAACCACTTCAAGTTTCATGTTTTTCTGAAAGCCATGAGAAGGTTTCTAGAAAAGAAGACCAAAACTATGTGAAACAGAACAAAACCTCAAAATCTCATGCAGTTGTAAAATATATATAATCCATCAAAACCTTTTTGCCTTTATTTTTTCAAATCTGCCCTCCCTCTACTACAAATTCAAGCATGAAGACATAATTCAAAGTAGTGTTATTAATCTAGTGAAACAAAGTAACTACTTTGGGATTCCAGGTTCTCCCAGAATGAACTGGATTCAACCCACACCCAAGTAAATGGTAATCTTTATTTTGAACCAGTTTTTTTCCTAAATTCTCTAGAAAAGTTTTCCTAGAGATTTTGGCCAACAGTTTCAATGCAGTATTTAATACAGCATTACATACCAGCAACCTGAAATGTCTATGAAATTGTCTACAGGAAATGTATTTGTGCTTTTTAGTATGTACTTTCACTTCATGAATCAAACTCTTTTTCAGTCTCTGGCTGAAAACACAACTAATCCACAGTATAACAGTAACAAACAGGACCAAATGCCTGTGGTTTTAATACTATTTTGACAAAAATGGTGTCTTTGGTAGAAGTATTAGATTTTGCATTTGTCATCCGCAGTTATGAAAACTGAAGCAAAATTATTCACATTTCAAAGGAACATATTCACAACTTATGGGTTTTACGCTGATTTTTTAGGAAATAATGTATCTGTCCCTATAGGACTTCCCAGAGTATTGGTGTTTTTTCTTCAGCTGCAACTTAGGAACTCAATTTTCTCTCATAATACAATATAAAACAGTGCTACTGTTTCAGATATAACCAAATACCTTCCTAATCCTTGCTCAGGGTATTCATGCTGAGAATGTCAGATTGAGAAACATTATTAAACCAGACAGCCCTTGGGGTGATAAACTGCAGGTCATTAATAAACTCTGGTAATCTACTGACCCCAGGAACACCACATTGTGGCTTTTGTTAATCCAGCTCTTAGCAAAGTGTTATTTAGAAGTAGTGTCCCTAATATGAAAAGCTAAGGCAAATGTGCTTCAGTGTGCTGTGAAGACAAGGGCTGGGAGCCACTGGCCACCTGATACTGGCTCCCAACAGCAATCCAGAATGATTAGAGGGATAGAGCACCTCTCCAATGAGGAAAGCCTAAAAGAATTGGGTTTTTTTCAGTCTGGAAAAGAGATAGCTTAGGGGTGACCTAACTGCAGCCTTCCAGTACCTGAAGGGAACCAAAATGAAAGATGGGAGAGGGACCTTTCTTCAAGGGCTTGTAGTGACAGGACAAGGGGAATTGGTTTCAAACTAAAAGAGAGTATGTTTAGATTAGGTATTAGGAAATAACACTTTAGTGTGAGGGTGATGGGGCACTTGAACAGGTTGCACAGAGAACTGTGGATGTCTGGTCCTTGGAAGTGTTCAAGGCCGGGCTGGATGGAGCTCTGAGCAGCCTGGTTTTGTGGAAGGTGTTCCGGCCCAAGGCAGAGGGGTTGGAACTAGATCATCTTTAAGGTTCTTTTCAGCTCAAGCCACTGTGTAATTTCTTTCTGCATTAGTGACCATCACTGAAATCTGAAGAGCTCAAAAAGATCTCTGAAAGAAACTTGCAAGTACAAAGACAAAAGAAAAGGATGTTGCCCACAAAGACCATCGTTGAACTGGGGAGCTGCCCATGGATGCTGCTCATGTGCCCCAGCTGCAAGCTTGTGGAAGAAAAAGTCTGCTAAAGGGTGTTGAAAACAAGCTCTTGCCTGAGGCAATGGACTAGCTGGACAAGCAGACTAATCTCTTACAATCCTTTTTACACTGCATCTATTGCACCATATAAAAAGTACAGAAATACAAATCTTCAAAATATGTTATCATGACTCAGTAGCTATCTCATTATTTGTAATAAGCAGGCAGTAATTTTCCACAGCAAATTACACTCATTAGTAATATATTTGTAGCATTTAATCCCATTTACAATAATTAAAATAACACATTAATAGAGATTTATAATAATCTGATTTCTAACAGTGAACTGCAAATTTGCATAAAAATAAACCACCTATTATGCAACTAATTAACTGGATATATTTGAAAACATAGGAACATCATATACATATTCTCTTCTTAAACTAATCGGTTACATGAACTTAAAAGCACAAAAAATTTTAAACATTTTCTCACCACTTTAAAAGCCCTTGCAGGTGCAGGTAATGAACTGGTTTCTTCCAAATACTTCTCCCAAGAAAAATGCTTAGCGTGTGGATAATCTGGCACAGATGAAATACGAGCAAAATTAAACACAGCAGTGCAAAAAAATGAAGTTAATGTCTAATTTACAGAGTGCCTAGCACTTTTATAATACTATTTTGATTTATGCTTTGGACTTAAAAAATAATTACAAGAAAGGCTCTTCTAAATTGTCTCTGATATATTCACTATACAGGTTAGAAAGAGCCAACAATCCTCTCATATGCACCACTAAGTAGCTATTGTACACAATTGCTTTGGATATGAGAATATTCTGTGATTCCCTCTGCAATATAAATAATGTGGACTGGAAAAATCTGCCCACTTAATTGAGAAAATCAATTCACATAATAAACAGTCATTCACTGGTAAACAGTCTAACAAATGATAGCTTTGTGCCACAGTTGAGCACACCTGACTACTTGTAACTCTTTTAGTGAGCAGTTTTAAACTAAATTTCTAACAAAATACCCTAGACATTTATAAATAATCTATAGACATCATGAAAGAAGATGTTGCCTTTCTCAGAAAATGTTTACAATACATGTTTATAAACACTCTATGGACTAAACACAAAGAGAGCTTGGCTCTTAAAGAAAAGGGAATGCCTGTCCTTCGCCTTTACTCTGCACCAGAAGTTTAATTTGATGTCTAAACATTATTATTCATAAGGCAGAACAGAACAAAACCAATTCTAATTTGTTTTACAAGGGATTCACTGAATAATAGGCTGCAATTAACCTCCTGACAGACACACTGCTTACAACTTTTCAAGATTCCGGGCTATTAGAATTTTCATCGAAGTCGGTTTTTACTAATTAAAACTTTCCATGTTCTGAGACCAGAGATGCCAATTTCTGCAACAGGGAATTTAGGTTATCCAGACATACACAACAGTCCTGAAAAACAGTCTCAATTTTCACACCAAGGAACACACTTCATTTCTTCTGTATCATCTCTCTCATAGTGCTATCCCTCATTCCAAAGACCCCTTACAAATTTGATTCCGTAATCACGTAAGGCAATTTTCTTATCAACCCATTACCTTGCATACTCAGTTCACATGAAGATGTTTTTCTTATGCAATGACCTCATACACCTGGAATTTGCTTTATCAGCATTTTCAGAATTCAGCCAAAAATATAAACTTGTTTAGATTTCAATGGATATCTTTTGTGAGTAGATGTCTCTTCACTAAACCAGTATACATTTGCATTCCTAACACCTAACATATCTTATACTTCTATTTTCAGTATATTAAGTCCTGTAAGAAAATTTACAACCCTGTAAATATTAACTCCTAAGTACAGAAAGAAAAAGATCAGGAAAGGTAACAAAGATTATTGTAAATTTTAATGATGCTAGCTGACTATAAACCTTAAATCTCCTTAAATCTTTGAGACATGTAACAAGATACAAACCTGGTGGGGTGATGAGAGTTCTTTTATGTTCTTTACACCATCCAACAGGATGAATATGTGGGCTAGCTGCTTCACACCTGGAGGAAGGGGAGGAAAAAAGGGCCTGAAAATTCAGCTAGTCAGACACCCTATTATGCTTACAAACCAAAACCTACAAGAGAGACCTGAATTCCAAACAACCCATGACAGACACTTTCAACTTATGCCTAGAGCATAACCTGAAGATATAAAGACATCTAACACAGAGTTGTTACCACCTATACAAGGATAAGGCTTTATTTACAATTTCACTGGAAGATAAAAAAAAAAAAATCAAGTCCTTTAAATTAGTGGTAGATCTCCACTGAGAAGCCATAATGCTGAATCTGAAAAATCACAAGCAGAGACTCTTGGTACAATCATGTTGGCTGGTTGCAAGAACACAGTAATCCCATCAAAGACAGACTGAGTCATGCAATGCCCAGACCAAAACTTGAAACCAAAAGCTTAAAGACCTTGATTAATGATCCAGGTGGCACCTGGAGGCAGAGGAGAAAATCACTGCAATGCACTGCCAATAGCAAGCAAAAATCCACAACTGGATTCTGAAAAGCTTAAATGGAGCTATAAACAAGTTACTGTAACGAAGCAGCACACAAACAAAGGAAGTCTGAGAAAAACTCTGGGGAAAAAAAGCCAAAACAAAACCAAAAAACCCAAAACAAAACAAACCCCAAAGAACAACAAAACAAGCATTTCAGGCCCCAAACTACATGAAAGACTTAGTGATCCAAGACTGCAGACTTCTCTAAAAACCTGATCAAACAATCTTACTCCAAGGGTTAAAAACTTCCTGTATTTTCTGCAAAGCGCATCGTATTTTGCACTACTGCTGCTGCCTGTGGCATGCCACAAGAGCCACAGAAAACTAACAGAGGCAGGGCAAGCTGCACTTGACACGTGCTGGCATCTGTCTGAAGCAGTGAGAGATCCCTCTCACTGTGCTCACTGGGTAAGCTAACTGTGCACAGAAGAAAACGGCAGTGGGTGCCAGCTATCAAGCCCTCTTACAAAAACAAAGAAAGACACAAATTATAATAAAAACCCTTGATATAAAAGCAGGCAAGAGAAAACCTGTTTAAGCCCTCTGTAATATTAAATTATTAGGTACAGAACTATAGATCCTTACTACATATTATTTCACAACATAATACATTTTGCACAATAAAACAGTCTAAATAATGCATATACTAAAATTATTATAAGTCAACATTATTAGTTAAGGCCAAAAGTATGACTGATCTACATGAAAAGTAAAAAGCTATCAGATACTGCTGTGAAACATGCGCCATCCCTGTGTCTGCATCAATACTTACTGATAGTTTTTGAGTTGGCCAAAAAATTGACAATGCTTTTTTAATGAAGTACTTAAGGGTTTATGTAGCCAGGATGACTAAGAAACATGCTGCTGGCACAGAAGGCCAGCACCACTCTGCATGGCACTGCACTATGCTGTGCAAACATGCTCTTTGCCTCTACTGAGCTGAAAACTCGTATATTATAACCATGTAATACCCATGCAGACCTGCCCTCAAGGACCTCGCTTCTCTCAGGAACCTACCCCACCCAATTTCTTCTTTAGTTAGATAAATTCATTATTAAAGTGCACTACCTCCTCCACTATTTCCCAACACAAAAGATGTTTCAGTAGCTGACATCAAGTATTTCCAGCTGCACTCCCTCTCTCTCTTCTGGAGAATCCCACCAGCATTTTAATCTCTCCAGTGGCCTAGGGAGTGTTCCACTCTCTAGGACCCAGTGAGACCAACAAACTGAAGCCAGAGAAAGTTGAAGTGGCTAAGGCCTTCATTCTCAATTCCCCAGGGAGGATCAAGAAACCAACCTTAAGCAGCCAAGCACTAGCCTAGATTGAAACACCATGTCTCCCTCCTGCTGTTTTCAAAACACTTCTTAAATATTTAATAAGAAAAGAAGACAAGCAGAGAGTAACCATGCATGAAGACACATCCTTCATATACAATAATCACTGAGTAAAATACCAAACCACTCATTACCCAGGTTCTATTTAATCCCTCTCTGAAGTCAATATCTCTGTCATTAGGCTGGAGAGTAACAGGTATTCTCTCCACTTTCCCTCAACTTGAGTTACTAATGCAAAATAGCTGAACACTGGCAGGCTGCTCTCTCTGAGTGTTACAATATAATCATTATCTGTATCTACCCAGAAGGTATTAGCATGCTGGAAGTTCAAATTAAGTTCCCTTAATTAGCAATACTAATTTATATACTTCTAAAATGTCACATGCTGATAATGTGCAATACCTAAAATGGTGCAATGAACTGTGTATGAAGAAAAAGAAACTAAAGGTAAATTATGAGGCACTCCATAGTCTTAAGATTCAAAATGCCAGGTCTGCAGATCTGGAACACAAACATACTGTAAGGATTGCAAAAGGAAACACAGAACAGAAAAGATTGTAGACTGGACTCCAGGCTATACCACATTGCAGTTTTGAATCTGTGCTGCATAAAAGAAAAACAAAGGAGCACATCAAATTTTAAATATATGGAATAACAATTTTTTTATCTGAAAAAAATTTTGTATGATGTCTAAAACTCATTCTGGATATACTTCAACAACAGAAATGCAGGTTGGGTGCCTCAAAACATTGTTTCACAACAAGCTCTCCTCTAGCCTTCTACCTTAACAGAGTGAAGCACTAATGATGAAAAATACTGGCCAACATAATATAATTATCTTGTGGCTATATATATGAAACAGTTCTGCTAGTATTTCTTTGTAATGATGCCAATCAGATAATTCCCAGCAGATAAAACCTATCTTAGATAGACTCTGTAATGGCTCTGACAATAGCCAAGGATTTAACTCAGTTCAAGAATACCAACCTTTTGTCCTTCTACAATATATAAAGCTATGTGTTTAGTATTTATAGTATCACACCGGGTACTCTCTAAATTGCTGAAGTTGCCATCAATAAAAGGAAGCAAAAGAACTTTAGTGACAATTTTGCACTGTTAAAACTCAGCACCTGACTCCTAGAAACATTTTGCTCCAAACAAATTAAAAAAAAAGGTGAGCCCTTCATGCTTTCTCTCACCTCTTCTTTTCCCTTTACGGTAACTATGAAGAGA
Organism: Entomyzon cyanotis; assembly: GCA_024500445.1. Classification (NCBI taxonomy): domain Eukaryota; kingdom Metazoa; phylum Chordata; class Aves; order Passeriformes; family Meliphagidae; genus Entomyzon; species Entomyzon cyanotis. Next base: position 20,772,474 of record JAKEPQ010000871.1, read on the forward strand.
AGCTAACAAGCACAAGGCAGCACTCCTCTCTTTGATCCCTCCCACGCTCGGAGTTTTACATGGATGAGGTATACTTCTGCACTGAAAAGACACATCCTCTCAATTCCTAAAATGTTTTGAAGTAAAGTTCACAAATTATTTTCAAAATCTCCCGAGGTAAATTTGGGAACAAGACCCATGTTCGAGGCCAGGATGGCATTACCAGTATTAGGATTAAAATTATCAAGCAGATGTGTAAAAACAATTACCAGGACAAACCTTCTAAATGCACTTGGTTTGGTTTGCTTTTTCCAGCATAGTCTGAACACACATTTTAATAAAATTCTGAAAAGTGAGTGCCACTGCACACGCTTCTTGCCTTGAAGATCCGAGAAGAAGCAAATGATCAAGGAATGTTGCAATGAAAGATGCACTCCTGGAAGATGCTCTGACATTACAGTGAGCATGGAACACACAGCAACATGTGATTCAACAGCATTGCAAGACAGCACTATGAAACATCTACAAACTTTGATTTGCTTTAAAAGAAAAGCAGTCATTACATATAAGGCCATAAGAAGCTTCTGCCACCACAGTGGGCTCAGGAAAAAGAAAGATCCCTGTTACAGCAAAGTCAGATCATACAGCTCATCTTCACCTACTGATTTCACACAGTCTTTAAGCTCCTAACAGCTCATTTAACAATAGAAAGTAGAGATCAGTAAAAGTCACACACAATCTAAAGTAAAGCTATTATGTTTTAATGTGTGTTATTTAATGGACATACATCTAGTTTAGAAAAACAACAATAGTCTATCAGATTAAGCCCAAGAGTTGTCGGATGGAATGCTAAAGGCTACACTGACCTTTCACAATCAATTTGCCACATCCCACAGCTTTTTATCTCCTTTGTTCCAAAACAGAAGGCAGATCACCCAGCTCACACGCCTCATAAAACATGATGATCCATGAATTGTGAGGATGCTTGCTAGGCCAAAAAAGGTTACCAACACTAGCAGGAGCTGAAGGATTTTGCACCTCCAAAACTACCTATCCCTGGACAATAGCAGAGCATTAACACCACCTTCTGCCAAGCAGTAGGAACGTGACAAATGCATGCTCGACTAATAAAGTAAGATTACAATGTCCACACAATTCATGTCACTTGTGAACAATGCTTTCTCTTGTGTGATAACATGCAGACAGAAAAAGAAATCTAATATCCATACTGGAAACTGAAGCTAATCCAGCAAGCTGAAGTGGAGTCAAAAGCAGCAGAGAGCACCAGCTCAACCTATAAGAGAGCCACACAGAGGGACAGAACAAGTGACAGCCTGTTGCATTATGGACATCTTAACTACAGAAAAAACATCAAAGCAGGGAAGCGCCACATGATGTAAATGGCCAGGAAATAGTTCTGCAATAAGGAAAACCGAGGGCAGCTGACAACATGATCCCCTGGTGCATGCACCACTGCATGAAAGGAACACGTGTAAGGTTCAACAGTCCTTAACTCACGGCAGGAGAGCACATCCCAATGGAAGACACACATGGAAGAATGTCGCTGTTGAGCGGCTAGCTGAGGAATGACCCAGGTTCTCAGACAAGGAAAGAGAGGAGAAGAGAGCTTTATTGTTTTGAATTCCATATATATAGAGTTTACAGAGGTGCCCCAGATTGGTCAGCCCGAGACCTCCCCCTAGGCCCAATTGGCCAAGCCCGAACTGACCCAATCTGGAGAAGTTGTTTGCAAAACATCCAAACTTTATCTTGTTTATGAAATATAGCAAAATGTTCCCACGGGAAGGACCTGTGCTAGCCACAAAAGAAGACTTAGTATTCTTCTATTGATCACTTTCACCTGTCCTGGTAATTTTTCCCAGAAATCTGTTTCACATATACAGCTCATTATAACCAGATCAAGAGAGATGGATGACAATGCTTGCTGCTGAAAAGTTAATACTCAATTATTTCAGAACAATATTTTCCAAAATAGGTCTCTACATGAAACGCTGGACAGATTTTTTAATTAAATGGTCAGTGTTGTCTTTAGATATAGTTGTGTTTTGTAATAATTTTCTGTTTTGAAGTGATTCCTGATTTTCCCTCTTCGGAAACAAACCTTTTGATATTTTGATTTTCACTTTACTAAGTGTAGAAACAGTCTCTGTAACTGATTCAGGGTAAAATAGAAATTACTAAAGTAAAAGAGCTAGAAGCTGGATAATAGTAATAATAATATTTTTAAACTGATTTAGAGAGCCAGAGATTGGGTAATGATTTACTAAGATATGCCAGCTGCGATCCATTTATTATTCTCTTAATGAATTTGTGTCTACCTGGTATCGAGGAGGATGGAGAGAAGAGAGCCAAATAATTGAGAGAAACCACTGAGTGTAACCGAGCATCCCGCCCTTGGACCCCAGGACCGGTACGAGTCGGTTCTCAGGCTTGGACTAGGACCAAGAACCAAGGGAGCATGCGCAAGGGAACAGGGTGAACAGTTCATCGTGATGAAGAGGATGGAGCCTGTCATAATTAATCATTGGGACCCTTGCCCACAATTAATCTGGAGACACTGCGCTTGCGCAGGCATATTTAAATGAACTTTGAACTCATTATAATATGAAGCGGGGATAGGTATTGAATATGTATAGGGGCTTTGTCTAACTTTATGCATATGTAATCTGTAACCTAATATAAACTTTGTGAAGTGCCGCTGAGGGTGTGCATGTCTTTGGAGGGGCTACCCCCCATGCACCCCAGCTGGAATAAACACATACCTACTTCATAACTATCTGAGTTGTGGAGTCTATTCCGTGCTTCAGTAACAAAAATATTATCTATCAAAAACCACTCATACACACATGTGCCATACACCCACAAATAATAATATACCCTAAAGAATGCTACTTATACAAGTTCTTGATTGTGAGATGTCAGTCATCTAACAGTGCATAAAAAAAAAGAAAGAAAAACATAAAAACCATCCTGCAGCCCCATCTAGTGCATAATTGAGAATACTTCATCATTGACAAGTATAAAGCTGGTATAATTTTAGGTCAGGACTTCACAAAACGTAATCCAGGAGGTTATAGCATGCATCCAGAGGTGGCATAACATTACCATTAAACATTACCATATTTTATATTTAAAGCCTGATAAGAAAGCTGCATGGTGATTCCCATGAAATTTTAGAGCTTTAGGGTCAGATATAGGTTCATTATCCATTTAAATAGTTAAAAGCATGCACTGTGACTCATGGTTCTTTAAGATTGTTTTATCTTCTTTTTGACATAATAAAATCCTTCCAAAACGACTGTTCCTTTCAAAGATTGAGTGAAGCAAAGTTAATTATCTCAAAAATGAAACAAGCAGAGTGCAACTTTTAAGGACTTGGCTGCTAGGGAAGTAGTAAACACTGATGGAGAAGAGGGCTGGCCTCTTACTTAATCTCACACCAAAATCCAGTCTGTTCCAAAAGTCATACAGATCAGAAGATGATTCCAAAAATCAAAAGCTAGTTTGTTTTCACAGGAGGCTTCAGAAATAATTTTTCAATGCAAGACAGACAGGAACAGAGCAATGACCGATGCATGGCCCATTGTATTTTAACACACTCCTGGTAAGCTAATCCCAAAGGCTGACTGTAGCACCTTCTCTGCAGGGGAATTCAGACCAACCCAAGGATGAGTGAGGGCACCCAGAGACCTCTGAAGCAGCAAGTTTGGGCTACAGTACATCCAGCACAGCCATTGCTCCACTTCTCCTGTGGGCAAACAGCAACAAGCTGGCACAGCTTCACCTCTTTCATGAGCTCTGGCTGTGTTTCCATTTTGTCACAAAAGAATTAGGAACCGGAGGCAACACTGATCTGAGTGTAAGCGAAACTGATGTAAGAGAATGGAGGAATACAGGATGGACCTTTAGTTAAATCATAGTTTTGACATACCCAAAGATTGCCAATGCTATTTCCAGGTTCAGAAAATGGTAAGAAAATTCAGAAGTTCCACTGAAAGAGAATGCCTTTAGCTTTCAAAGAAGTATTATGTTTCATCAAAAGAGATGGAACAGATGGAAAGGACCTGCAGGCTTATGGCATATAGGTCAAAATTCTCCTTCGTTAAGTAAAGTCCTGAATTTGGCAATTTTGTTCACTTTTCTTCCATCTAAAAGCCACTATCAAAGGAAAATTAAATAAGACTTACAATACACTGAAAGTATCATGATGATGCATTAAAGAGCTGCTGTAATGACTAATTCTAGCCAGCATACTTATCTTCAACAAAAAACATATTTTCTAATGCACAGAAAGAGAGGAAGAAAGAGTATCTTCAGGCTGAAAGCCTGAAGCCTAAAAACCCTTAGGTGATGATAATGGATTTCTGTTGCCTGAAGTCAGTAAAATCAGTCAACGCTCCTTCAGGTATCCAAAAACAGGAAAGGTTTTTTTAACCTCAATGTGAAAGTTCAGTCTACTCCAAATAAAACACAAAAGGTATACAGAAAAAAGAGGTACTTGTTTGAAAATAGCCATCATGCACAAAATAAGTCATTTCACCTTCATTATAATTCTGAGTTTGAAACTTATATGCAGGCACAGGCAAACTGTGAGGCTCGGTTCTGGGTAATCTCAAAAAACATTTTCCTTTTTAGTTACAGACAGCAGTTGGTAGACATGAAATTTATGCACCTAAGATATTTTAAGGCCCCTACAAACCTGATATCTAAAATTAAAAATGTAAGTGGGATGCATTCAGGTTGCATTTTCAAGCTCTCTTTCGGTCGGACATTCAACTGCAATTTTCATTTGCTGCTCTTTGCTCCCATTATCTTTCCTTCTTTCCCTATTCACTTTTCTCAATACAATGCTGAGAGGAGGCCACATCACTTAGAATTTAATTTCCATGTAAAGTACTTCCAGGAGCATCTCCTTGCTGTTTCCAGAAAGATATTTCAAAATTTCACCAGAAGAACAAAACTTAAGCTTGACTTCAGTATAAACAAAGCTCAAATGATTTCTCAAAATGTATAGGAAAACCCATAGATGTTCCACTTCAAATTTTCCTCATCCTTTAAGAGCGTTTTATGTCATGTATTCTACATACAAAATTCAGAAAATCCACTTCAGAATACTATAACTAATACTACAAACGTAAACCGTGGTTATGTTCTTAAGAATTGCTTCTCGCTCATCTGAAAAGATTGGTGGGCAAAGTTCCTGTTGACATTGGAATATTAACAAGTCTGAAATTCAGGACATGTCTAATATATACAGTGCAGCATTTCAGAAAGATACCTATGCTACCTCTGAACAAACTATAGGTTATATCACACTGTTTTCCCTAAATGCTTTGCCTAACTGCCATTTTAATTACTAATTAATGTCATATCTGTTATTAGTGAACATTCACATATCAGGAAATCCAGAGCAAATTTCCCCAGTCCCCAATTTCCTGATGCTTTGTAGAGAAAATGTATGGTTTGTGTTACTTCTTCATGGAAGTAATTACTAATCTTTCTGGTCTTTGACTCATATGGTCTAAAATTCTTGACTTCACTTAAATGACTGTTCACCACTGCTTCAATAACTTCAGTTTATTTGTCACGCTGGCCGCAAAGTTATTATTTCAAGAGATGGACTCACAAAGTTTTGAAGTTACTTCAATAGTTTTTGACATTTTCATTGACATATTGCCTAAGTAGTCATTGAATACAGATGAAGAAAACAGTCTTCTCATTTATTTTTATAGGCTCAGCTATACAATTAAGTTGCCCCTGCTGAATCACAGACATGAGGGGGATATATATAATGCTCTACCTGTTCTGCAGTAACTTACTCTCCCATGACTGTAAGGTAAACTAGATTGCTCCAAATGATCTGTCAAATGAAGATCCAAGTGCAAAGGCAAACCTGCACTGTGACAGCCTAAATCTTCTTCATTATCTTTATGCTTCCTAGTATGTCCTACTCCATCCACTGACTTTCCTATATAGATACACACAAAGCCCCTCCACCACACAACAAGAAGAAAGGTCATCTCTAACACACATCACGGTAGCAGGATCCCAATTTTCACTGGAATGTAGAACACAGAAGACTAAGCCCAGGTTTTGCCACTATCCTGCTGCCTTATAGAAGATGGCTATGATTCGGTTTCAACAACATGAGAGGATCAAGAACTTTAATTGAAGCCTTTCCTTCAATTTACAACAACATGTAAAACTAATTCCAAGTACAGTTAGTCTTGTCATCATGCTGCATATTCTCCACTGAAGATATCAATCTCATGGATAATATGTTACTCAAATGAGACATCAATCCACAACTACAGATGCAGCAGCACACATGAGCACTCATTTAGCACAATCTCAGCACATTTTATGTGCAACTTGACATGGGAAATTTAATTTCTCCAGTCTGCCACTGAGACATACTTTAGTGGCCATAGTTACAAATCTAGAAAGAGTTACTTACGAAAGTTGGTATGGTAACTCTATGACCAGTCTGGAAAGTATCACAGAAAACAGCACTTAAAGCTAACACATTTCTCATACATCTCACTAGGATACAAAACAAAAACATCATACCAGTAGTCATAACTCTCATCCCAGTTGTCAAAATGAACCAGAAAACGATTGTCCACCATGTCTGTTACCGTGGCAACGCAAATGAAAGTCGGGTTCTTCTTGTCTACGGCTTCCAGCTTCATCCCCACTCGAAATCCCGACGGAATCACTGTCTATATAGAGAAAGACATTTAACTGAAGATAAATACTATAAATCCAGGAATCTCCCCAGTGTCCATAATCAATACATTCATGCCATTTCCAGGTTTCCCAATTAGCTGTCTCAACAGAGTGGTAGCAGCCTAATTAGCTGACACGAGAGATGCTCAAACATAGAGTTGTGGTTTGTGAAAAAAAGAGTCCTAAACATGCTGCTAAAAATAAATGTGTTAGTTTTAACTCTGTCTTAGATACTCTCTCTAAGACCATTCATGTTCCACAGCATTACAGTGCAAGACACAGCACTAATAACAAAACTTTAATTTAAAATACTGTTTCTGAATGCACTGGGAAAAATAATGAATTGGAACTGCAGATGTTAGCTGCAGTGGAGAATGTTACTCACTTTGTTGTAAATATTTTTGTCTTAAATTTCGGGTCTCAAGTCTGCCATCACTGAAACGTGCTATGAGTCTCTACCACACACATGAGCATACTCACAACTACACCATTAGTAACAAGTGAGTACTTACTGCATTCTGGTTTTCAAATAGGGATTTAGGAGCAGCTTGAGCCTTGCATGCCTTTAGGTAGGAGGGCCAGCTGAATTCTTCTTCCTTATATCCTAAAAGAGGGTCATAAAAGAAGGGCAAGAAATGATAGGTATGAGACACAAGGTGCACGTATCAGTAAGAGACCAATTCTATATTACAATCTTCTTCCCTTTGAACAAACATCTCCAGACACAGCACAGGCTACAGGTCACCTCTTTGTCTCTCCCCAAGAAAACCTCACCTTGCCACTTGTCTGCCTTACAGGTACCAAATAATTTCCCTTTGTTGGTCTCCCTGACACATACACAACCAACAAGTGTTCTCCAGCTGCTTTTCTGTCTGTTGTTTCTACTTCAGAATCAGCAGAAGACATACAGATTCCAAAGCTCTTCCCACAATGCCAGTCAGTCCAATAAAAAAAAAATTTCTTTTCCTCCAGACTTCACCCCATTACATCACCAGGCTATCACTAATATAGCATCATCACTACTAGCTTTAAAACAAACCCCCTAGGTTATATCAAAACAGTTGCTTACAGAATCAACGCCCCAGTTACACTTACAATGCAAACTAGCCCCTGTGTGGACTTTATGCAATTTTTTATTCTGTGTATACCACACCTGGAAAGAAATCTGTATTTCTGTTAATGTTCAGTTTCTTACGGGAAAAAAAACCAAATAAATACAAAAAATTACAAATAATTCATAATATATTGAACTGCACAAAATAATCTACAATAAACCACTTCTAGTTCTAATCTACAAAACAATACTAGGAGCTGGAAGCAAGTAGTCCTCCTTCACTTTTTCTGTTATGTAATAGTTATAGAAACATCTATTTTAGTCAATATGTTACAACCCAGTAAAGCAGGACCAAAACCACAACAAATTTCAGTGAGTGATTGCCTTTACTGAAATGTGTCACCTCTTCACTACTTGAAGTATTACTCAAATATGCCAGAGATAACTGCTTTGATTAACCCAAGATTCTCATATTATCCCAGGAACCGCAAATTTAAAGCACTTTATCTTCACCTTCTCTGCATAGGGCTTTCTCACTTTTCATTTTAAATATTAGTCAAGATAAATTAACCTACAAGTCCAAATAATGATACTTTTCTTTATACTCCAATTGCGTCTTGTCTTGATGCACTGTAGCTGTAGACCATTTGAAACAATTTTTAAAGCAATATGGTACTGAGGCTTTCAGTTTTCCCTTTGTAATTCTGGAGAGTATTCAAACCTAAGTCCAAACTTACAGCCGACAACACAAAGCTCACACCTACTGCATGTGTGATGGAAACAGGTATGGGGACTAGGACAAAGTCCATGGAAAAAGAATTGGTTCTAGTAGACTGTGAGAATTTCTGGGCAGTGTAGGTCCTCTCGTCACCAAGTGAGAAAGGGAGATCTTTAGCTCCTAACTCATCTCTCAGAACAAGACGAAAGGTCAATGTGATTTATTCACTGGAGATATAGAACAGTCAATGGAATTTTTCCACATATACATACACATGCACCTCCATTCTCTTGCTGCAGATTTTGCCTCTGTGAGATAAAAAAGTGACCGTCTCTACACAAAATGAATAGTGTCCTGTAACACCATCTTTTTTTCTTTCTGTGAAACCCAGTTTGATTCCAGAGGATGCTTCTCTCCCCTAGGCCTGCTGGAAGCCCAGCAGCAGCCACCTATTGCCATTACTGCAGTGGGGATGGAAGACATCCCAGCACAAGGCCTGTCCTGCAGCAGCACTAGGAGCTACCCAGCTTTTTCATTTTAAGAAACAAGGATAGAAATACGTATCAGTAAACATCTGGAATAATAATCTTCCCTTCTCATGTTCCTCACTCCCCACCCCCCTGCACCCCGTTCCAAGTCCGACCACCAGGTTTATCTAGGGTTTATACCATGAAGGCCAGAAATTTGCATTTTAGCTGGAAAATGAAAGGCTACTAATGCAAACTTTTGAGTTCGCCTCTGAGGTGCTATTTTATATAAATCCTGTGCCCTATGTCATACTTGCATTGGCTTTAGCATCCACACAATTTGCAATGGGCACTATAGAAATCATTAAAATGTCATACCACAGCAAAACATAAACAATCCGTCCAACCCAATAAAAACAGAAGACCCAACAACCTACGACTGACATATTATCCTTCCCCTTGGAAAAGCAGAACCCCACAAAGTTCTTCCAGCAGCAATAATTCACAGTAACAAAAGCTTTCTAAACCAGGCATGTAAGATGGAAAAGGTGACAAACCCTTGTCACAGACACAAAACTTACTAAGCACACTGTAATAACATCAGGAACACTCTAACTGGGGACTACCCATTTGCTACACGGAAGTTATTACATAAGCAAAGGCCAACCTTCTAAGGAATTCTTATTTATGTTCGAGAAACTGCTGTTTCTATACAGGCAGCTATGCAGAACTGTGTCCCAAGGAAAGTGGCAGCACAGAGTGGAGCTGCAGAACACTCAGAAGAGCAGCTCATGCTTCTCCAATGCTCACCCACAGAAATGCCATCCTCTCCACACACTGGCAGGTCCCCTGCCCCTACACTTCCAGAGGCTTTGCGCTCACTTTCCACATCTGAGCCCTTACATCCACAGTTTTATAGGTCTCTGCAAACACATCCTCTTGACTCTGTGCACTCCTCATTTCCTTTCTAAATCACATCATACTACTCTCACTGTGTACGCCGAAACAGCACATTCATTTATTTCTCACTTGCCTGACTTCAGAACTTGCTCCCTTCATCCCTACATACTCCCTCCGCATTCCAAAAGGACCACATTTATCTCTTTCTCATGGTACAATCCAGGGCAGATGCCCTCCAATTGCCAAAAGAAGAGTTGCATAATGTGAGATGAAATTAATTATGCAAGCAAATTACACACATTTCAACACCTGTATACCATTTACATAACCCATGTACAAATTACACTTTCAGGCTTGCAATCTTACTCTTTTTTCTCCCTATTGATCTGTTCTTTCCTCTTTTTGTCCCTGTTTCAAACTTACTCTTTGTGGAAAGAGCAGGTTTTATTAGTCTGTACTGACACATATACAATAATGGTGATCAATATGCAGTAGCAAAAATGAACTAAGACCTTCCACTAAAGGATTCTCAGCTGGCTGTGAGACCTCAGTTTAAGCATATATATCACCAGTATGCTGCCATTTTCCTTGCAATAAGCATTCATTTGGGGTCTAGGTTTGCTGCTCAGTTTTCTTTCCTAATGACTTATGAATGACTCTTATGGTCCATTTTGTTTACTTGGTTTCTCTGAATTTCCACTGAATAAAAGGGGTATGCTTTTGAACTTGAAATTTTAGGCAAGAGTCACTGTTTAATTTGCTACTTTCAAATGCTCTTGACTAAACGAACTAAGACATTTCTGCCAAAAAAAAAATTACAGCATTACACAGGTAGTCTCAGTCTCAGAACTACGTAAGACACACAGATTGAAACTAACAATACCTTTAGGTGGATGAAGCTTGTGACCTGTTTTTTCACACCATCCAACAGGATGAATGTCTGAAGAATCTGCATTCACCCAGAAATCGTAACAATCTGGGTATCCATCAAAATGGAGTCGTATTCTGTAGCCACAAACCTAAAAGCAAGAATTGACAACACACAACACAATGTTTTAAGATGTTTGCCCTACACGTAACTGCTTCCATTCAATATTATGTATAATGGCTCCACATTTTCAGTCTGCTTTTTACTTCTGCTCAATCCAACACTGGATGAATAAATTCCTTGGATAAAAGGGAAAGAATTAAAAGGCAAAGCTATTCTCAGTCTGAGTGCCTCCTCTTCTGGTCAAAAGAATTAACTAAAAGCTGCATATGCCAGTAGTGTTCAAAAACCTGAAAATGGTTCAACCTAGCATCACAGTATAACATAAGCCCTACAGAAAAGCGTGAATACACCTGATACAACCCAGGACAAAGTGCAAATAATGAGGTTCTCAAGCTATCCTGATTAACTGATATGCAAGGGAGCACTGAACAGTAAGTATGTTTGAGAGACTCTCCAGAGAGATACTGAAAACTGTTTGAAGATGAGAAGTCAGTGGAGGTATTCTCCAGAACTTCATTATTTCATGAAGTAATAAGTCAACCACTGAGAGGAAGAGAAAAACAGGACACAATACTCTCTCTGTACAAAGGTTCTCCACATATTCCTGAGTGTCAAAAGCCATTAATGTACTGCAGTCATCAGTAAAAATCTTGACATCCAGGTCACCCTGTTTTGTATTTAATTTGTACTGACATAACTTCCAGTTGCCCCATTGCAATTCAAAAATGAAATAAAACTCATTAAGACTATGCAAAAACTAAAGTAAAGGTAGGTTTAAAAGATATGCAAAATATACCTGAGAAGAAGGTTCTCTATTGAAAGCAAAGAAGTTGTTAATCAGAAAAACTATTTCACGAACCACAACAAAAAGAAAAACTGAGTTTTTATTTTACGTTAACTTGCACAGGATGCCAATACAAGCAATTCCTGTGGTGATCAGCCTAGATAAATTGTAGCACAACAGCAACACAAGAAACTTTTAGGTATTTGTATCAGTGAATGGGGCAACTGCAAATGTTACATTTCTATTTATTTTTTTCTTTTAAATACAAACTACATGATTACAGATAAAACCACACATCATCCAACTAGTCTAACACTGTTTTCTACACCTGTGTATGTTAAAAATGTCTAAATAGGCACTGCTGCATTGGCCACGAATGTACTCTTTACATGTCTATCAGGCACAAATAATACAGCATTATTAATTTAAAAGGCCATCTTCCTACGTATAGTTTCTGTCTGCCTGTTAGGTAAGAGTGAGGGTTTTCAGCTGCTGCTGTTTGATTTCAGTCTGCTAGAATCCCACAGCATGGCTGCTTGCAGCCTCTACTTACCTCAGCCACTGTCAGAACACAGTAGATCGACTGGTGCTCAGGATCCACACCCTCCAGCTTCATCCCTACCTTGAATCCATTCTTGTTGTATGGGAAAGACTGATACTGCAGTGGAAAAGAACAGTTTCAATACTTCTGAAAACACACCAGAACCAGTATAACACACAATATCTTTACAAGGAATAGCACAAGGATTATTTACTATTAATGTTTCTGAAAGAACTAATAAATCACTTTAGATTAAGTTTCATATTTTCATAAACATAGAGAGGAAAAGAGAAATTGATGATTGTTTGAAAAACTAGAATGACTTAAAACTTGAGAGTATGTAAGAAAATTAGAAAGAATTAGAAAAAGAGTCGAGAAAGAAGATGGTATGATTTGTGTCCAACCTTTTTCACTGTCAATAAAACATCTTAGCAATTTAATTATTTATTTTTCAGCCTGTACAGTGACACTGACACCTTGCTGGTGTATTCCTATAATAATCACAACAATGATTCTCTATTTTGCCTTTTCAGTTCCACATCTCGGGCCATGAAAGATGAACTGAAAGGCAGAAATACTGAATATTGTTTGAATATAGAGATGGCCTATTTGCAATACTTTTTATGCTGAGTCCAGACTATGTAGTCTTCCAGGAGAATTTCTGCATCACAGGAACATGACTACCCTTACATCACATTACAATGAACCAAGAAGAACATCTTTCAAAAAACAGAAAGTGAAAACAAGGTTAAGCAGGATGGATGCTTTCAACCAGAAGGCATCAGCATCCCTCCATTAAAGAGGAAGGAAGGTAGCGATTAAGGTTAAATTGGAGGGAATATCAGAAAAATAAGTCACAAAAACTGAAGAAAACAGTTTTCCACAGGTTAGCAAATTCAGAGCCAGACAATTTTTATGTCCCAAATGGTTACAGAAAAAAAAACAGGAAAAGCATCCTAAATGTTCCCATTTCCTTCTGTTTCTGTCTAAAAGCAACACATGTTCCCAAGTCAACTGCTGTACCTCTGCAGCCAATGGGAGGAGAAGGGTACCAAGGGAGGCATTCAGAGAGGTATCACCCACTTGGAAGGAAGGGAAACCTTGTAAGACACAGCTTAGAAATCACTCTAAGTACCAGGAAGTGGCAAGGACTCTCCATCATCCTGACTATTCCTAACTAAGGGTATGAAACAACACAGTGAAAAGTACTGCTCATGAACTGGTAAAATAAAAAGAAAAAAAGAGTAATTCTCAAAATGCAAACAGAACTCAAGGATTCATGATTGGTGGTGATGTTTGGTTTGGGTTTTTTTTAACCTATGTGGCTTGCTTGTTCATCTGTAAAATGGAGAAATATTACCTGGACAATCCCAAGTGTTATTAAGAATTCTCTTTCTGCTAAACACTTTAAATACTACACACTAAATCAAGCTTTACCCAGGGGCTAAAGATTTTGAATGAAACTACTAAATTAAGATGCACTGAATGAGAAAGGCACAATGTGGAGAAAAAGACAGGAAACATTGCGTAATTCCAGACTTTACCACCATGTGCAGCACCCTGCAAAGCCAGTATCAGCCTGTGTGCTGCTACAGCATTTAATGGACCTTCAGACAGGCAGAACAATGCTTTGTAAATCTACCTTCCCACTAGGACACTCCTTATCCAGATTATTTTCTTGTTAATTTTTGAACCAATATACAACACAAGGGGATATAACTGAAGACAGTCAGAAAACTTATTCTTGCACCTACAGTCTATGGATTCTGCACACCTCACTCCCAGTTCTTCACTCTTCTAACCCAATAGCATCTAAAAGCACCAATTAAAGGTCAGCATCACATGCACGTGTAAACTGAAAAGCTAACTCCTGCACAAAAGATTTAATAGCTGAAGTATGAAGCATACAGAAAGAAATTAATGCAAGAAACAGAATACAAATCAGAACAGAATTGTCAAAAAAAAAGTAACACATCTAAGGGGTACAGCAGCTGAGACATGTTCATGCACCAGGCTTTTGTTGCAAGAGAAGATGACAGCACTGAAACCCTGTGGATTTGGATACACAGCTCTCTTCCAAGCAAGAGAGGTGGCACCAATGAAAGCACTGAAATGACAAAGGCTACCATAGCAGGCAAAAGACAAGCAGGACATGATGACGTGACATCCAGTCAGATGACAGGCAAAAGGAGAAAAGGACAAAGTAGCATCTGATGTAGTAACAAAATATAATGTCAGAAGAAGCTGAAGGAAAGACAGGTAATATAATCAAAATAACAAGGCAAAAGATGACCTTTGTACCACCCCTCCAAACATATTTAAAGAAAATGATATGGCATGAAAAAGTGTGGATATGTATCACACTTTTAGCTTCAGAGATTTGAAGGAAATGCTAGAATTTGCAGATTTTGGAAATGCATCTGCTTTCTACAGTCTGACTTGACAGTACTCATTTACAAAAACAGAATTCTCTGAAAAACAGAGAAAGATAACTACTTTCATAATTGCTGATGAACACAGCATTATTTTCATCACACAGGTTTTCCCCCATAAAAGTGTAAAATCTTCAAATTATTCTTTATTGACTTCCTAGAAATTTAATGATCTTAGGTGGTTGACTGACTTCAATTTCAGAAGGTCATACCTCTTTAAAAAGCTTAGTAGGTACTGCAATGGCCCGTTCTTCCTCCAGATAGGATGCCCAACACCATGCTTGCCTTCCTTTAGAGGGAACAGCTACAAAAAAGCAAAAAACAGTGAAATAATTTTGTAACTGTTACTGTCTCAAGAAAAAAAAACCCCACAGCATTTTGAAATTTAAGATATACTTATCTCAAATCTACATTTTATGAAATGCACTCATGGTGTTGCTCAGAATTTATTTCAGAAAAAGGAGAAGCTCTGTAAGTTTAAAGGCACTGGGAACATGAAGGTTCCTGGTTTGTCCAGAAACATTTCCAGCAGCTCAAACCTTGGTAAGCAACAAGAAAAAACTCCCTTCAGCTGACAAGAACAGCTTACAAAGTCTTGCTCCAACCCATTTTTCCCTATTGCTCCCAAGAAGTATTAAGATATACAATTTGCAAATGTGTAAAAGAGTGAGTTCAAATCACAAAATAACTCAGTATTTTAAGGGACTTCTTTTCCCCCACGTACTTCTTTTACTGGAAAGCATTTTCAACTGGACACCACTCCTAACAGGTTTTTTTAATCACAGTTGAAATACCCTATTCTTTAACAGTACTCAGAATGTTTCTCACCTACTCCATCACTTTATAGTTTGATGGTTTTGGGTACAAAGGCAGTGATTTAGCAGTATTTCCTCCAAGCCCTCAGAACTGTCACCAGTGCTTTTTGTTCCCATCATGTCATTAGCATATGACAGAAACCTCCAGTTTCAGGTTTGCTCATACAGCATGAACACTCACATACACTTGCATACTAATTGCAATATTGCTTACAGTCCATCTTAATATTGCCTACAGTCACACAGTTTTTTGGCCTTGAAAATAAGGCACTACCTGCACCAGCAACAGCCAGGAATTTCAAGAAGAGAAGAGCACAGCTCTGTGTGAACAGAGGAGCCTGTGAGGCTGGCCATGTAAGTACCTACTTTCACACACCTCTACTCTGCTCTGCTGATCTCCACCTAAAATGCCTCCTCTGCACAGGCAGCTAAGCATTTCAGACCATAAGCTCATACTGGCAGAAGGATTCATCACAGTCCACACTACGATTCTGGCTTGATCCAGATTGTGGGCTACTCACAGGAGAAATAAATCCCTTAAGTAACAGTCTGGCTAAGCATTTTTATTATTAAAACATGAACCATAACAATAGCAATGCCAAACTCTCCTGAAGAAAGCTGATAATGTAACCAAAAGGTAAGAAATTTCAGAATGACAGTGATCGTTTAACACTATTAGAGCACATTCATTTTATTTGGGATTTACACAGTTTTTATCTATTGCATTTAAGAAATTAGTTGCTCAGCACAATAATAGAGTTTTGTGCTTGGCTCTGAATACAGTGGTTTTTTATACGAGTTTATACTTTTATACTGATGCTTTCCCAAATTAAAAAAAAAAAAAAAAAAACAGAAGAAATTTGTACAACCATTCTGTCAATGGCAGCAGTGATTTCACCAGAGCATCAGCTTTCTGCTTGTGTCTCAACACTTCCTATCTCTTCAGCCTTAGAAGCAACTGTAGAAACATTTCAGGAGTAATTCTGTCTTGGGAAGGGGATCCTCCATAACTTTTATTGTTGCATCTTCAACTGGTAGCTCATCTGCCTAGTGTACACCAGAGCTAACTGGAGTTCTGTGTTGATTAGTGGCCTGGCCACCTCTCTCCCAGTCTACCACAAGAAGCACCCTGGAGGGCAAGATGTAGGTCTGTGGTTGGTGTATCAGTGAGGTATAATAGCAGCTGATTCTCCAATTCTTCCTAAAACTATCTATCATACAAATAGCTTGAAAGAACAGCACTCATTTAAAATATGTTTTATTATGCTGCTTGATGCAGTATATGTCCCTTTGGATTGATTATAGCAATTATTCCTAAACAGTTCCATAAATGTGTCTATTTCCAGCACATAATGAAGATGCAAAATTGATCCCCAAGGCAACAAAAGTAAACTTTCACTTCTGCTTGATACATGTCTTTCAACATCTGGGAACTCAATGGGGCTGATTCCCTCTCATACTCTCACCATTTAGAGGGATGAAAAGAAAAAACCTAGAATGTACATTAGTTGCATTTACACTCACTAAAAATGCTGCCTTAAAATTTAATTGCTATAAATAACACTGGCACTGTCTTTTTACAGTATTGAAAAAAATTCAATAGGTAATACGAATTCTGTGAAACAATGCTGACAATTCACAATAAGACTTGTATATTACCTAAAGATTTGATGGTTGAGATTTTTGTTTCATAGTCTAACTTACTCTGTTTCAAAACTGTTAATTCCCCTTTTCTTTTTCTCCTGGCTCTCTGTGAGACTCTCAAAATCCTTCCTTCAGGTTTGTCCTCCTAAATTAGGGAAAAAAAAAAAATTAAAAAAAATACAGTAACCTCATTAGCTTAGAAGTCTAGTATGAGAAAACTTGAGATACCACTGAAGGTTAAGCTGTGACTTCATTTAAAAGGCTATTGACCCAGCTCTCTCCTACCTCAAACACACATGCAGATGTCTAAAAGAAGCCAAGTGAGCCACCAGTGACAAATCACAGCAAAGACAGAGAAAATGACAGGCAGAAGGACTCTCACCACCTGGCACTCAGCCAGTCAGTCTTGCCTGACCCAGGGACAGATCAGGAAGCCTTCAGCAGGCCTTGCTGAGACAATGATAGATAACAGTATCTTTGGTATGTTCATGCTTCCAAAATAATTTAAAGAAAAACCTATCACAGATTTTGTCTATTTTTTTTTCAAATGTACAGTTCCTTTATTAAATATAAAAAGGCACTGATCCTTTTTATTTATTTCACTGTTTGTGTATTAACAGTTTTGTGAGCAGCTGAGCAAAGTACTTGTCTGGGAGGGCAGATGCATGGAGACAAGAAGGTGTCCCCTAACTTTTGCCTAAGATACTGCTACACAGAGAGCTGCAAATTCCCTCTTGACAACTCTAGTGTCTTCAGCCTTTTGACAATTCAGTGGTTGCAGAACTCTGCCCTTCTCCCTGAAAACTGTGCTCCCTCCAGGTAGTGTCACAGCTATTGGGAAGAAAACAAATGTTACAGGAAAACAAACATTATGGGAAGGCACTGTGGTAAGCTTTCTCTAAAATGAAGAATAAATCCAAAAGGAAAAAACTCAAAAGGTGCCCCAAAGCACAATACACTGCAACACAAGAGGAAACCAAATTTTTGGCTATGATTTTCAAAGGCAAATTACACTAAGAAAATCCAAAGCATTCCCTTCTTAACTGTAGTGTAGCTTTCTTTGTAAATAAATTATTGGTCTGTAGTTATTTATTCATGTGCGGAATGACAAAGCAACAGGTGTTGGGAAAATATGTACTTCTGTTTTTCTTTGCTGAAGACATGGCAAGTCTAGGTTAGCATCACTTTTCCTTTAAATTCTTTTTGTTCTGTTCTTAAAAGAGAAAGGAAAAGAGATAAAAACAGTTTTATCAGTGCATTGTCAATAATGACAATTTACTGCTGAGGCATAATTAAATTGGCAAATGAGCCAACTACTTATTGTGGCTCTGACAGAGTGATGAAGTCACTTCTCTTTGTGGACTGATGTAGCTACTGACATTGCAATACAGGGCAAAACTCCTAACAAAATACTTGCAGGAATGGGTTTATGATGCATACTAACAATTTCATCGGCATTTTCCTTCTTCTCCCCATTATCTCGGGACTCTTCTTTGAGAGGTAATTTGGCTTTTCTTTTCCGAATGCCTTTAGAATCATCTTCCCCATTGCATTCCATGCTGGGATTTTCCTCCTTTGGTTCTCTATCACAAGAGTAAGACAATGACACAAAGCCAGTATTATTTCACTTTTCATATTCATAAAACAAGCAAAAAAAGCAAGTAAAAGTGTGGGTCCCACAGTATTATACCAAATATATTCTTAGAAATACTACTGAAAATTAAGTCTGTCAAAAGAATTAATATGAAAGACACACAATAGCAACTGCAAAAGGAAAGCTGTCAGCTTATGCTGAACAAGTTCTACATGTTTTAAACAGTGTGTCTTTTTCCATGTACCATCAACTCTCTTGGAGAAGCAAACTGTGAAATATTTAGGACTGCAGGGCAGTTTAGAGATAGGAAGGCAAAGGTAATTGTTAAGTCTGACAAATTCAATTGGAGAAAGCTGTTATGTGACTGTACAAATTGCTAAACAAGAAATCAGATCAGAAAACTTTGAAGCAATTAGCTAAAAATGAAGGAAAATGTACAAAATCATAAATGTTAAAAACTGCCATAATCTAGCAATAGACACAGTAACACAAACATGCTTTTATGATGAAATGAAATGCTCTAACTGAAAAAAATGAACTGAGAAACTGCAGTATGCTCATGTTTTCACTCACTGTCATCTATAAAACAGCTCTTGCACTTAATTATAATTAACTTACCACCCCAACCATCTCATTACTGATTATCTTAATTCCAAAGACTATGAAACAGGGTGGGAGTCTGACACTGATTCATGCATCCCATAGACTGTTTTACTGCTTGCATCTGACAGCAGAACATAGCACACTCTGAGTAAAAAGGACTGCCTTCAATGTCAGTGTTAGACAAAACCAAATGTTGCTACAGCATTTACACAAAAAACAGTGAAAGAACATTTTAAACCAATGGTGACACCAAAATTTGTCTGCTTAATAACTCCCTTTGTCCCACCATGAACATTTTATCCCACCACTTCATTTTCTCATGCTGCATTTATGCCAAATTCTTTGTTTCTATGCTTCATTATAGCACCTACTTGTTTTTTACTTGCTGGGCACATTTCTGGCTGCAAAATTTCCCTTCAGGAACAAATTCTTCTATGGTACCATAGCAGTAACAGTTTTCACAGAAAACAAGTCCATCCACTTTTGCAGTTTCCTTCAACCTTGTGGGGATCCCTGTCTTTTCTGAAAAGGCTGCACAATGACAAAAGTTAACTTCACTTAGGTAGAGGCGATACATTTCCAACCATCCTCAGCAGACCTTGCCAAGCAAACAGAAAAACATCAGCCACACCACTCTTGTCAGAATGAAGAACTAGGAGTCAGTGTTTGTATGAGGTCCATATTACTGACAAGCAAGTTGGATTTTCATGTTGCAGCAGGAGAGAGGAACCCACTGATTCTATAATTCTGTTACTGTTTGATGTGGCTGCTCATAGAAGGACTGAATTTTGTGACAGGCACCACGCTGACTGCTCACAGAGTCATCATTGCTCAGAATCCATGACCTCATCTCCTGCTGACACACCTATACCTATATTTGGGAGAAAAGGATTTGGGGCAGTTATCTTTCATTAGGTGAAATTATTTCTGGAAGCAAATCACTGACTGCATTCTGCAGTCTCTAGCAACACCAGCTATTGCTCAGCCTCCCTGAGGTCCACCAGAAGCGAAAAATCACTGAACTTGTAACAAAGCAACCTTCAAATACTAAGTTACTCAGTCATCCTAAGCTGCAATATCCCCACAACAGACATATAGCCTAGGAGAGGCTATATCTAGGAGAGAGTACAGATCCTTTGCCTCCCAAGTATGAAGCACGGTCAAGTACTCCAACCTCTAAAGCAGGTTGCTGTCTTTGCACCTCCCTGAAAGGCAAATTTCAAGTCACAAACTATTTATTTTGCTTAAGCACTGTACAGTCTTTGAAAGCAGAGTCAAATGAACTCTTGCATGCAGGCTATCTCCCCTAGAAGAATATATAATGTGTGTTATATTTACACACCAGCATCATAAGTGACTCAAAAAAACTATATTTCCTCTCACAATGGAAAATTTTAGCCATGTTTTTACTTTTAGGGAGCACTAAATTAATCAAGAACAGTGTAAGGCAGTAGCAGAATGCTTACTTGATGTATTTATGTGTCTATAAACACAGCTGAATTCAGTAGAAACACAATTTTTTTGTTTAGATTTGTCAGACTGTAGGGGATGCAGTTGCATGCTTTACTGTCGGTAACTGTGATCTCTCAGTCTAAGCAGAGAACCTGTTGAGCTACTACACTATCACAATGTTGCTGCTCTCATCACAGACTTGAAACTTGAATTAACTATCATAGCCTCGCTACAGAACACATTAACTGTGGTCTGGAGCTTCAGACCTTGGGGGGGCCCAGACTACTTTCCCACCAGTGTAAATGTTCTACATGACAATTATGATCTAATGGTGAGGGAGCAGCAAAAGAAAACTGTCACTGGCTTTGCTTCTCGCTGTTATAGGGCTGGTCATTAAACAAAAATTGTTACGTCTGCTTTTCAAAGGACTTAAAGAATGCATATTTTAAAAGAACATTGATGTAATGTAATAGCAACAAGGAAAAAACTAGGTAGTTGTAGACAATTGCAAAACCAGTTGTGATATTCTCTTTTCCACTACTCCATAATTACTGGAGTCAGTGTAAAAAGATCGCAGTAATTTAGGACCATGTAAATCAACCTTCCTTGAACAAAACAGATGTTTCTTACTCCAGTATTTTAAATTGAGGAAACACCTTATCTGGTAGACAGATACTACAATTCTTAGAATGTCATCATTTAAGAGAAACATAAGCTGTTTCTACAGACTGATTTTAATACCGCACAAAAGCACTGTGGGCAGGAGCAAGGCATCTATGTGGGTTCACACTCCACATCTAGCACTGACATCGGTGATGGCAGCTGAGCAGATCATATGAAGGCATTTTGCAGTGCATAAATGAACTCTAGGGAGTTAGTAAAGTCTGTGGGCAGTCTGGAGAACCAGCTCAACAAAAATGACCTCTAAAAAATTCTCAGTAATTTAAAGAAAGTTACTATTTCGCACATTAAATGGAGGAAAAATACCAATTCTAAATTTAGAGAAAATTACTGTAGGAAGAAAATCATGGCTGTAATCGAACTTCAGATGTTTACCAGTGGAATTATTTCCTTTTAACTTGAAATAAATTAATTTTCATACTTATTTACATCCCACGAAACAGGTTACTTCATCAGAGATGAACTCCATCCATTAAAGCCAAGTAAGTTGTTGTTTTTTTATTTTGGAGGCAAGCTTTAAGGAAAACTGATACATTAAAGAAACTACAGTCTACCACAGAAAATGTTTACTGCCTCTTAACTGACCTTCTTGAGCAGTTGGAACCATCCAGGTTGTGGTAGCAGTTGCCTTTTTAACACTTTCCATCTCAGTTTCATCTGTAATCACTTCCAGGGCCCCAAATTCATTGACTCTAAACTGTAAGACAAAGCAAATGGCATAGAGTATACTGAAAATTTACTAGAAGTCTTTTGGACTATCTTCTATTCAATATAGTTTTTACATGGTGTTCTCACCACACTGCCTATTTTCTATGTGTTTCTGCTTATCCCTGTGGAATTCAAAACAAGCCTTTCTTGTTTCTATCAAGTCAAATGTGAATTCATTTTGATATCTATAAATATTAATTTGCAATATATACTGATACAGATGCCTCCACATACAGATCAGTATCTAACTTACACAAATAAAATCAGGAACAGAAATTCATGGGAATTTGAATTTCTAACCATATGTTTTTCATTGCCAGCAGAATAACACACTCCAGACACTGAGTATTCTTTCTGAGGACAAGGGACTTGAATGAACATCACACGCCAAATGCTTCACAGAGTACAGAAATTTCAGCATCCTCTGAAAACACAGTACTTCACCACTATAAAGTGCACATAAACAAACATCTCAAGGCAGTTTATGAGGTGTTTAATTACACGCTGAATGTGATATTACTGTCAGCCAGACGCAAGGCTCAACAATACCCCACATGCTGTGCTTACACTGGAGCACCGCGAGTTATAGCAGTCCTGCTGCCAGGAGAAAAGTTTCTTCCCAATGCCGTAGTGATTACAGCACTACCACATGAAAATAACTTCTGCTTCCCAGTCACTGCGTGGTCTGCAGGCCCAGCTGCTTGCAGGGGTTTAGCTCAAGGCAGTGTTTTGTCCCTGATCGTCTGCTCTGAACAGCAAAGGGGTGCCTTCACCACAGAGAACACAGGTCTTTATCAGCGTGGTGCTCTCACCAACAGCTTTCATCAGGAAAAATTACATCTGAGAGAGTCTTTCAAAGCTTCACCAGAGAGAATACTCCTCTAAGGCAGTAGCATGAAGCCTATTACTATTTCTCTGGTCAGGCAACTTTACCCTGGGAAAATGAGAAAGGGAATAACTGCCTGGCATTACACTGGCCCTCTCTGTGCCTCCAAAAGCTGTTGAACACATCACTCGCATTCACTTTGGACCCTGCTATGGTACAGTACTGAAAATAAGCCATTCTGGCTGCAAGCAAAGGTGACACCCAAATACACATAATACAATATTGTGCTTTCAGTAATACAGTCCTTGCAGCCTTACCATTTGCAAAGAGCCAACAGTTCCTAAGGAATGTGAACAGCTAAAAAATAATAAGCTGAGAGGAGTGAAAGCAAGAAGATGCCCTCACACAATCATATGATGTCTGGAGCTAAGATTCTAACCTGTGATCAGCTATGCTCACATCAGATATGAAAGCATGGACAAAATGTTGATAAATCCATCTGGACTGAAATACCACGAGGTGAACTTTGAAAGGCAACCAAATGCAGTAAACACCACGTGCTGATACTTCAGCCTGTGGAGAGACATCCATGCTGTTCCACCCAGAACAAAGCAGCAGAGTTACTATTCGGCAGAGTCTTACAGCTGACTTAGGGACTCAGTCTTGTTCCTATTTTGGTTGAGCTCATTTTTGCTACTGGTGCTTTGCTGCCTCTGCAACAGGCGGATGCCAGAGGAAAACCTTCCTTGCTTTCAAGAGCTCCAACTCTGCAAGAGCTGTCTCACAGCAGGCAAGCTGTGAACATGGGCCAAGACACCTGCAGGTTGCTGCAGCCTAGCAGCCGACTGGGCACAGGAAACACTCTCCCACACCTTCATACAGGATCAGCTGGACCATACATACACCAAAGGTGTTTCAGAACAGTCCTGGGATACCTAAATACCTGGGATATTTCTGCATGATTTGATCAATGTCCAGCCCTGACACCACACACACACGTTACTCCTTCACCACAGCCTCCTATGGTATGTAAGGACATCACCCCAGGTGAAGCAGTGGCTTGCCAGCCCTTCTGGCTCCAGAGGGCTGACTGATAGGCACCAAACAATGGAAGACAGATGACTGTAAGGAAGGTTGCTCCCAGCTACCCCTTCTCTGGGGGCTGTTAACAGCAGCAAGAGCTGAACCACTAAGGAAAAGCTCTTCAACAGTCAAGCCACCACGCTAAGATGGTCTCAGTGATGCAGAGTAACAGCTTGCTACTGCCGTAGCAGGCGGGAGGGCACAAGAGTCCAACTGGACACTGCCTCACTGACCACTGTAACTCCTGTTTTTGCCTGCAGCCTCCCCTTTACCAGTGTCAGAGGCCTCTGGCCCCTGTTTGGATGCAAACTTGAATTCACATCTGCTCTCACTCCCTATTTCCCCAGCAACAGCATCAGTGCTAATGCATCCGCCGAGCTCTTTGCGGCTAACCAAAACAACGTCTCAGACCTGGGGAGTCATACTCTGGTTTTAGTTTGGGAGAGGAAAAGACATAAACAACTTGAGACAAAGGTTAATTGCTTAAAAACAATATAAATGGATGTACAAAGCGGCATGCTGCACAAAGTCATCACAGCAAAAGAGCTGCCAGAGCAACATGCCAACTCGTGTCTACTGCTGGAAGCATGACAAAAAGGGATCTACATTAATGGTGGTTTATATGCCTATGAAAAAAATTCAACACATTTGTCTCTTCTACTTAGAAAGTAGGCAACAGAAAACCTAAAAGTAAAGGTTTCATCATAGTATTTCCTCCAAGCCAAAATACAGTAAGAACAGTCATCCCAGACACTTCCCTAGGTGTCTTGACAGTTTGGAATTTCACAGGTGACACAGAAGGAAAGAAACAGTGCCAATGAGCTAACTTCTGAGGATGGATCCATAGCTTTCTGAGAACTAAAAATTTGTTTTCAAGTCACAAAACTCCCCAGGTAAATACAGAAATTTGCACTGGATGAAGGGATTTCCCTTAAATCTGCCTTCACTGCATCAAACAGTAAAATTCCTCTTGATGGAAACAAAGTCAGGCCATTACCAAGTACTTTACAAATAAATTCACAAAAAAACCCTGATTTTTGTCACTTCAATGTTTTAAAGAGAAAAAATTATAAGGTTTGTTGGGTATAAATTTAATCCACTTGACTTTTGTCAAATGCCCACTGGCAAATTTTTAAGTAACCTCTTCATAGAATTCTCTGTCCCACCCTATGGAGCCAACAGTCTTAAAAGATCAGACAGCAACAAAGAAGAGAAAGAAACCTCAACAGCTTTCCTGAGCAAATTCACAGAAAGATAAACAGGAATAAATACAACATTTGGATAGAAAATTTAACTTACGAAGTTTCATGTACAGGTAAGCAACGAGGGCAAAAATACATGTGGTTCAAGCAACTGCAATTCTTTTTACACAAATATATTGTAACCGAGTTGACAGGATGAGTCCAACTGCT
The DNA here is from genome assembly GCA_024500445.1 of Entomyzon cyanotis. Classification (NCBI taxonomy): domain Eukaryota; kingdom Metazoa; phylum Chordata; class Aves; order Passeriformes; family Meliphagidae; genus Entomyzon; species Entomyzon cyanotis. Next base: position 20,797,908 of record JAKEPQ010000871.1, read on the forward strand.
AGCAGGTAAATATTCAACACAGAGCTTACTCAGCTGCCTTGTCTGCAGTTTCCACAAGGAACAGTAACTTTAAAAACAGTAGCTTCCATTTAAACACCATTAGAGATTCCTTCCAGTCAGAGCTGAAATACATTTTCACATTCTCGGGAAACAATGCTAAAACTTCAGCTTATATGACTGTTAATTTTATCTCCAGGAACATTTTAATATTCATTCAACATATAACAAACATACTGTAGGGAAGAGCCAAGGCTTAAATAAATAATAATCGAACATTACCAATAATTTTTGAACCATTTCTGCCTGTCCATGTGCCAAGTTTTTCTACAGGAACCAAAATCACTTTCAATTAACATTTTCAAAAAAATTAAAATTGTATGAAAATTTGCACAGGACTGGAACAATTATCGTAAGTCACTGATATGAAGCCTTTGTCTATTGCAAGCAATAGTAACACATGAAGTATTTCATAAATAGTAGTTTCAGAAGCAGCCAGATTTTATGTTACCAGTGTCTCTGGACTGAAAGTACATTCCTGAATTTCTTTCTTGAAAAACCTCCTTTTGTGTTTCAATTTCCATGTATTCATAGTCAGATTGTACCCATTTTCTCTTAAGCCACATCACCCTATGGATTACACAGCCATAGTACCCTAACATTTACTGTCTTGGTATATGATAAAGCAAGGAATTATGTACCTCCTCAAACTTGATTTTATTAAGCTAAGCACAAGCTACTTCTGTTTTTATGAAATTGTGCTCAATCTTCTTGTTCAGCCTGTCATTCTTGGCCCACCCTGTACTGTGCTGAACCAGGGAAGTCCTAGGGAACATGACAAAGCATAACACCAAAAGTGGACCGCTGCTGCCTCTCCTCCAGTGGGTTTCCAGAGCATTTCCATTTCTAATGGAAGTTCTTTGCCTTATCCTGCTGGCTGCAATATGCTGCAGTTTTATGTAGGGGTAATTAAATGTTAAAAGAGCTTTCGGTTCTCTTTCTCCACATTTCATAAAAGTGCTCTTGAGCATTTTTCTCTACATGGGATGAAAAAAAATTGCAAACAATGCAAAATGTCTATCATATTGCAGATTAATTCTTACAAACTCAAACCTGTTGGGAGCAAATAAATACAATCTAGTGTCAAATGAAGTCCCCATTGTTACACGTGTCCAATTCAGAGCAACAGAAACCACACTATCAATGTTTGCTGTTACTTGTGCCCTCTTAAGAATGTAAAAGATCTCATTAGTTCCCACAGATAGCAAATCAGAATAAAGGTTGCTATCATTTTATATATGGTAAAATTATTGTTTGGGAGAACTGACAAATTAAATGAGGAAAAAGGAAGAACAACTGAAGTGCAAAAGAAAAAAAAAAAAACAAAACCCCCACATATGTTAACGCACAGCTTTAAAATAAATTAGAAAAATCAGCCAACACTACCATCTACTGGGCAAGATAAGGACAAAGAGTTTATTGCAATAAAGACAATTGTTGCTGCATTCTGACAGTAACTTCAGCAATAAACCATATCCTGACACCTCAACAGTGATTGTGGACATACTCAGAAGAAACCTGCAAAATTTTTATTATCCAAACCAGAAGTAAATTGGGTAAATGCTTGATGCTCTTTTATGCCTATGAAGCAGCTAAGCTTGAAGCAGCAGAATTACACAGCAGTTTCTCAAGAGGACTGACACCTGGAACTTCAGTGATACAAGCCAAAGAACTACATTCTGATCTCTGGCTAGCAAAAAGTTATCATCATTCTTGATGTTAATCACAATTTAGTCACAGGGGTTTCAGTGGGACTGCTCATCAGCAGAAAATCACAGCTTTTCCAGCATTTCACAGCTTCTTGTCTCTTTAAAGCAATGGAATTGCCTGTCACCATTGAACTGTCCAACCACATCCTGCTACATGCCAAACTATTTTTTACATATTACTTAAGTTGAATAGGTTATTAAATCCCACAGCTTGTCCATTTAACCCAATCCCTCTTCCCTGTGTGTGTGATACACTCTTTATATGCACAATCACATACTATTCTTTCCACAGAACCCCCGCCCCAGGCAAGGGCTGGACAGCATTCAGAAAAATGAGGCAACTGTTGGTATTTTTGTACTCTTTCTTTAAGCAGTAAAGCCAGTCTTATTTACTCTGCATGGTTTGAAAGCAGAATGACTGTTTATTCTCTTTAAAAAAAACAACAAACCAACAACAAAGAACATGTATCTAAAAAAGCTTTAGGCAGTCTAGCAATTACTGTTACAATACAGTGCCAAGTAACTCCTGAAACAAAATCTCTGTTCTCAGCCACTTAAAAAAGAAAAAAGCCCTCTCTTGCTAGCTCTTCATCCTTCTGAGTACTCTGCTCCCAACTTATTTTAAAGCACTCAGTAAGCATGTGATCCCTTACACTTGTCTCTTCACAAAATTTTGACTCTTTCAGGGATAGAGAAATTCAGGGAAATGTGTTCCTGCACCTGATAATTCCATTTCTTTAATGATGAGAAGGGATCCTGCCTGCACACTGCAACTCTGCAAGAAAGGCAAAAGACAAAGAACTTAAATAGGATCCCAGGTATCTAGGGCTCCCTAAATCATAAACAGCAGAGATTAAATTCCTCACCACGACCAAAGGGCAAGGCCAGACCCACTTTCACTGGAATGATGCTGTCAGCAAGGAAGTCAAGCACATCCACCAATCTTGGATTGGTTTTAAGATGCTTCAGTAACACTGCAATAGGCTAATCCTTAAGTAACAAAGAAGAGAGAAAAATTTGCACCCAAAAGGAAAGGGTTTTTCCTACCTGGACAGGTACAGGCAGGAAGGGATTGCTATCAAATCATATCCTTCCAAAAATAAAAATAATAGGAACATTCTCTCATCACTGCTGAATGGAAAGCTTAAGGTACCATCAGAAAACATGTACCTTTAGCAAGAGAGACTGACATTTCCCCAGCATATACCAATACCTCAGTCTTGTCTGCAGTAATGTTTATCTACTTTATTCTTAGACACTCCTCAGGCTCTTCCAAACCCCTCCATCCTGCTTCAAGTGCTCAAGAATTATCTTGGTACCAGAGGGCTTCCCACTGATTTCTCTACACTGCAAACTCAGTCTGCCTTATTATCTCCACTTGAGTAGGAAATTGCAGCTAAACAGACTTTCTTAAGATGACACATAAATCAGCAACAGAGCCAGAAGTCAAGGCCTGCCAAGATGACGCTTATCGATCCAGAAGTTGACCTACAAGGCAACCCTGGCTCTGAATTATTTTGGCCAGAATATTTCTAAATACAAAACACTAATATCTCATGGGAAGCCCAAGCTAGCAACAAATAAAAAATGGCTACCTGCCAAAATTTTGGTTCCACTGAGTTGTTCAGCACTGCGCAGGAAGACTGGGGCAGAAGCAAGTGCAGTGCTAAGCCTTCCTGTGTGGGATTCACCTGCAATAATCACAAAGCTATTCCTTTTCCTTCCTGAAACCCTCTGCCCTGTTGTTTACAAGTTTAACTGCATCTACAACAAATGGCACCAGGAGATTTTGTGGTAAAATAGCATGTGATCGCTTAAGGGAAGACTACCATGACTACACATGAGGGAACTCAAATAATGATCCAAAGGCAAACCTAAATTTCTTGCCTCTGCAGTTTTAACAATTTTAATAGTGAAATTTCCATTTTGGTTTTTTTTTTTCTTACGTAAGGTTGAGTCATCTTATGACATTGCAAAGTTTCAACCAGAAATCTGTGGCAATGAAGCAGAGCAAAAGCTAATGAATTACATTAAATTGCAACAGAATAAAGTTAATTTCATGAGGAAAGGACCAAGCCACTAGGTAGATCAGCTGGGGCTCACACATAGTCAGAGAAAGTCCCCATCTACCTTGCTTTCTGCTCGCTATGCTACTCCTTACCACCTTCCCTGCAGAGAATCCATCTTCTCTCTGGAGCAGCACCTTCCCAGTTCAGGCAGTGATTTAACCAGTTACCAGCAGCTGATGTTTCCCAGGGACACCACTCTCACAGACTGTCCTGCCTCTCCAGACGCCAAGTGCAGCACATGCCACCATGTGATAACAGAAACAACTTTGCACTAAAGAAGCACTGTACTAAGTTATTGCCTGAGATACTATTGATGTTTCTGTAATAGTGTGAGAAAAGAAGTTGTTCTCAAATTGTTAATTACCTCAGGCAAGCCTGAAAGCAATTTCAGAACAGGCAGGTGGAAGGATGTACTTTACTGCCTTGAGTTGCTGCACCCCTGCATCCAGGAACACAGCAATCCAAATCATTGTGACCTTCTTTACAGCACTGCTGGAAATACCGAACACCACTGGCCATTATTCCACCATTCAGTTCCGCTTCTCTAGTTTGTTTTCTACAATATTTGCTGCCCAACTTTATTTACAGGTTAATTTTTTCATCATCAAATCTTAATTCTTTTTCTTTATGTTCAAGCACAATTGGCAAGCTGGAAATAACAACCAAAATTCCGTCCACGCAGTATATAACTGCTCACTTTCCAAACACAGCACTAGAAAATGCATTAAGAAGTACTTCATAAACTTCTGTCACTGCAGTAGGAAGTGACTGTAAATTATTACAGCTTTTCCAATTTAATGAGTATATTTAAATCTTGAAGCCATGGTGTTACTGTGTGCACTCAGCACAGAGATTTAAAAAAAAAAAAAAAAAAAAAAAGAGGGAGAGAAAAGAGGAGTATTTCACATTTACATTCACACCATGCAGAATAACTGGTAAGCATTGATGTTTTTCAGATGAGCATACATTACTTTGCCTGCCACATGAAGGCATTCTGTAATTTGTAAACTATTTTAAATTCTACTGGAATTCAAGTTTTCTGTTTTATTTAAACATCTTGAAAGAACTAATATACAATGCTAAAATTTTTGTTCACAGTCTTCAGAGCATCATACTGTACAATTTTTAATTCTCCCTATTGCCCACATAATTTGAAATTCTAGCATTTCCCACAACTACTCACTACTTATCTGTCACACAGCATGCTCAAAGCAGCGTTCAAGGAGTGTTAACTATTTTTGCTGAAGATTTTTAACAAAATCTGTATGAGAACATACTCCCACAGCCTTCTCCAACTACAAGCAACAAAACCCTAACAATTAACAGTGCCCAAAGTCATAGGAAAAGAACATTTTCAGCATTTTAGTGGTATAGAAACAGATGCAGGAATAAGAGACTGGCATGGCTGAGAATGGAAGCTTGGTATTGATTTGGCTCCCTTGTTTTGGTTAGACTGGGAAGTGAGTGCCCCCTGGTGCAGCCCATCTCACTGAAGTCTGGTAGGCATGAAACTGCCTATAGGACTTCACAACAAAAACAAAACATCCAAGTATCTATATCTAATTTAGATGTTCTTCTGTATCATAAAAAAATTAGATTTAAGAAATTATTGAGGAAATTAAGAAAATATTGAGGAAAAGTTATTTTTAAGTATTTCAAGAAACATTTTGCTCTACTTAGAATAGTGTTTTACCAACTTTTAGTCATTCAGGAATTCATATTCATAAAAATGAAGTGGTTCTAAAAAGTATGGTCACTCATATACACTTGCCTGATAATCCCAGGCTGGATATTAATACAGCACACCAGAAAAGAGACTTCTTAAAACGTGCATATGTTAAAATAAGCATGAAGCTTCATCATGCAAGCAGTAAAGACAAGCAAATGCTGTATGATTTATATGACTAAAAATAAAGACTTCAAGTACACAACTCCCTAAAAAGTCTATATTAAAAATCAGTATTTCAATATTTTGGTAGTGGTTTAACTTAATATGCTCATGCAATATAGTTAACCAAATCTGACAGTTCAAAGACAATTTCCCCCAACATTTTACAAAGGGAAAGACTAAATGTGAGAATCTAGGCAACACATTGTCTGCAATTGATATTTATGCTATTGCTTATTATTTGTTATAAAACACCTCAGACATTCCAAGCTGTGCTACCAAGCTGTAAAAATAGAATATTTGCATTTGAGTATCTTGCTCTTACAGTGTTTTCACCATATTTTTCGAGTGCATTTCAATGTAAATACATGACAATGGTTTGATACCTTTAGTGAAACAAGTCTATTATAATTTTTGAAAGAAACATGCAGGCTTACAATAAGCAAGTGCTATATAATGTCATTTTCCTTAGGTTCAGGACACAATAGTAAAACACTTTGTGGTCAGGACAGTTAAGGTAAATAATCCTCATTCACCCCATTCTGAGAATTCCACAAAGAGCATAACGTATCTTCCGTGATCACAGTTTCAAGTGATTAGTCACCCTTTTAACTATCAGTATTTAGAAGCAGTCCTGAAATATGAGTTATTGCAATTATCATAGAAGCTTGAAAGTCCCTACTATTTTAACAGCTCAAATTGTTTTGTTATCTGTGTAAACACCTAGTCTCTCACTGAATCTAGATGCTCCCTGGTACAGTGACCTCCTCAGGCTAATTCTGCATTGTTAGAAAATATTTTTCCTTCAGTCAGTCTTAAAATGGCTCCATTTCAATTTCATCCCTTTCTTCCCTTCAACCCCTTGCTTTTGTATTTAAAAAAAAAAAAAATGCAAACAAGCAAACAAACCCCCCAAATAATAACCTAAAAAAGAAGCTGCCAGGCCAATACTCAGTATCTCTCACCATTCTGGGTAGACTACTATTGTACCTCTGAATGCACCCTCCCTAATGCTCAGATCAAAGAAAGAATCTCTGTCCAAGAATCAAATATATGTTTGTTTTCAAATTAAAATAAATATGTAAACAAACCAAAAGAGCAGCTTTAAAATGAAGCTCATGTTTTCAAGAAAAGGACATAGTTAAGAATCTTCTTACATGTTTTCTTGAAGTTACCCTGAGCTACCTCCCAGCTCCTTCCCCTCACTTTACACAGAAACTTTCCATTCCTCTACTAATTAGTGACTCAAACTTTGCTTCAGTTTTGTTTGACATAGGGTAACCACAACTGAAAAAAGCAGAAACCAGTGATTTCTATGAGATTATTATATTTTCTTGCACTGTTCCCTTCTCTATTGCTCAAATATTCCAGTACTACACTTCCCTTTCACACAATGTTGCTTAATTTTAAAAGCCTGGATTCTTTTAAAATATACAGAACCATTCAGGCATGTAGAAGCTGATCACAGCCTTGGCTATCATCATCACCATGAGATGATGAAGTCTGAAATCCTGAAAGAAGCCAACGAAAGGAAACAGCAGCACTGGACTTCAGAAGAGGCATATTTTGGCTTGTCCAGAGATCTGCTTGGCAGGATCATATAGGAGACTGTTTTAAAGGGTAAATAGGCCCAGGAAATCTATCTCCCTCTCCAGGGACTTCACACCAGGAGAATGAGGCATGTCAATGTGCAAGAAGTTAAGCAAACATGGATGAAGGCCAGCATGAATGAACTAGGGACTCCTGACTTTTTTCAAAAAGGAAAAGAAGGTAAGCAGAAATGTGGAACAGGAAACTTTATAGACAAGGTATATAGTGATATTGCTGTAGTGTACAGTGATAGAATTAGGAAATCCAAAGCTCCATCAGAGAATAAACAAGCAAAGGCAACAAGAAAGGCTTCCGTATGTGTGCAGGCAGGAAGAGCAAACTATGTAATGAAGGGAATGGCTGATAACCCGAAGTGCAGTGTTGCTGTTCAGATAGACCTCAACATACTGAAGAAAATAGGATAACAAGATACCATGCAAGCCCACCAAAGCAGGCACTAGGCCCTGCACCTGGAACAGAGCATCCACGTGCACTAGTTCAGACCAGCAGCTGGCTATCTGAGAGCAGCTTTGCAGAAAACCAGTGAGCTGAACAGGAGTCAGCAATGTGCCCTGGCAGCAAAGGTGGCCAGGAGCACCCCAGGCTGCTTGAGCAAGAGGGCAGCCAGCAGGACAAGGGAATGCATCATTCTCCTCCATTTAATAATGCTGATGAGAGCATATGCAGGCTGCTGTGTCTAGCAGGAGAAAGGCACTCACATACTGGAGCAAATCCACCAAACCTGGTAGGGGCTGTGGCACATGACAGCAACAAGGTGAGTGAATCCATTTGCTCAGTCTTAAGAACAGAAGGAGAGATTTTACTGCTGTCTTCCAGAAGTTAATGGGAGGATATAGAGGGGAAAGAGCCAGGTTCTTCTCAGATGTGCACAGTAGAAGGACAAGAGGCAACCGGCATAAGCTACAAAATGAGAAATTCCAACAACGTATCCATGAAAGGAAAAAATTACTATGATTGTAGACAAATGCTGGAACAAGTTGCCCAGAGAGACTGTGGTATCTCCAACCCTGGAGATAACCAAATCCTGAGCAACCTGATTTAACACGCCCTGAGGCAACCCTGAGGTCTGGGGTACTCAGTCTGGGTGGTGGCCTGAAGTCGTCTGCAAAACAAATTATTCTGCAAGTTTATTCCACTGTTCTGTGACTAAAAAAAAAAAAAAAAAAAAAAAAAAATCAAACAAAACCACGAATCAAACAAACAAACAACCTAAATACCAAGAGAAAAACACATCCACAACGTGTATGTCTTGAATTTAAAACATTTTTGACTCTTTACTTCAACAACAGAAATCCTATCAGCCACCAAAAGATAAAAGGTTGTTTTAAATGCCACAGATTTTCTTGTTAGGTTCCTTTCAAAACATAAACTATGAGCAAACCACATCAATTTGAAGGATATGAAAATAGTGACTTTAGTCAACAGGAAATAGGTACAAGATAGTCTCTAATACCAAAACTGCAAGCACAGCAAAGGACACCTTCTGACGACACAGTAAAAAGTATGAGATAAATAAAATGAATTTGAAAACACAATAAAATAGTTACAATTTACTTCAGGAAACTCAACCAATGTGAAATATGTAAGCAAAATTACTACTCCAATATAATTCAAATTTCTAAACTGTACCAAGCCCAGAAGTACTCACTTTATTCATCTTCATAGGCACCCACATGCCAAAGCACAGCAAAAATAAACTATTTTTAGAAATAGAAAGAACTAAGAATGTAAGACCACGGGAGTCACTGACAGTATGAAAATTCTTAGTGATACAGTAATATAATGCTCTAAGTGGACTGAATTTTCACACTTTTGAGATTTCTTTGGGATTTTGTGCATTTGATTAATTCTGTCTATATAGTGAGGCAGTGCTAATTTATGCCTTCCTACGGGGATGATGGCTGTCTGTGCCAGCACCACAAACTGAATCAAGAAACTCCAGAGATAAAACCTAACAGGCTACAGTCTCTTAACTCAGAACTGCAGATTCATGTTTTATTCATAAAGGCAGATACCTACACACCAGCTTTCCAAATGCATTCTTTTGTCATTTAACATTTTTATTTCACTTATTGAAAAAATTACGTATCTTACCTTTAGGTCACTTCCTGGCAAAGTACCTATGCCATCCTTCCAGTCCATTGCACTAAATACATCAAACTCCTGACCATTTCCACTAGAGGCAGATTCATTCATGATGCATGTACTAAAAACAAACAAAAAAAAATTATCTGAAAATTCTGTAATTGGTTTAATGCATTTCACAGATTTGAATCAAATGCTTCCCTCCATACACTGGCAATATGGACAACTGATGAAAAGAGCGATAATATACACTGATGTAATAAAAGCAAGGGGAAATCTTTTTAAAACTTTGAAAATAATACCTGTTTCACACACTAGGAGGCAATGAGGCTGTACTGGAGAGAAAAGAAAAATTTTAAACTGCAAATAAATTGACATGAGGAAAACATTTCAAGTACACTTAAAAACATCTGTTCTGGGAAAGGCAAGACATGAGTGCATGCCTATAATAAATACATTAGGCACTGATTAACAGAACTGCATTTCCTTAATACTGGATAACATGCTGATGTGACTGCTTTACCCAAGTTCAAATTAAAATTTCAAAATTAATTTGAAACTGTCAGTTTCCCCATCTGACTCAGGACACTTCAATATTCTTTATCTGTTTCCATACAATTTCACTAAATTTTGAATTGCCTTTGTAAAAACTTATTTTCATGCAGAGAAGCACATATACACCAGAGAAACCTATTGCTTTGCAAGATTTTACTGGATTCCTCTGTTTCAGAACAGTGAATGGAGAGAAGATAATATTTATCTTCAGAAATAGTACATCTGGACATCCCCTTCTGTGGCAAAAAATTTGCACAAGCAACAGAAGTACATAGCCCTTGTCTCTGACCTCTGGCTTCAGCTCACCACTTGTCACTGCCATAAAGACACCACCAGCTGCACTGAACTGCAAGTGTTTCTAGCAGCCAGTTGGGAGCTCTACCAACTTCTTCCTTCTCACTTCTCACAAACCCAGCAATCCTTAAATCTGTGGCCTGGCACCTAATTTGTTCAATGTGGAACCGGACTTATTAACTTTGCTTCTGAAGAACTTCTGCCCTACGCCTAGCAGCTGAAATAATTAGTGGCAATATTGGCTGCCATTGTTTGTGAACTATTAGCAAAATCTCACCACTTCTGAAATTTACACTTTCAAAACTTTTTGAAATGTAAACTTTCTGGACTTTCAAACGAACCCTTTCTAAGCTTCATACCAGGTCTGGAGACTGCAAACTATTGCTGCAAGTATCTGTGTTTAAAATTCAAATAGATAGAGAGCTTTCTCTGAGCTTAACCTTGCTTTCTAAAATCTAATTTCTAACTTAGGATCTACTCTGAATCTGCAAATACTCTCTGGAAATCTTGACTTCTCACAAAAAAAAAAAAAAGAAAGAAAGAAAAAAAAAAGGTGCTATTTGCTCACTCCGATAACAGCAAAATGATGCAAACCAAGCAGAAGTAACCCCAGGTCGTCTAGAAGCTTTTTCTTAAAGTTTGAGGAGAAAAATTCTTAGTTAACTTTGTTGCATGAAACGCAATTGAATTTACATTGTATTCATCAGAAAAATAGTATCAATGACTGTAACATCACCACAACAGACAGGTACTACTCTGGTTTGGGGTACACAATGTGAAGTACCTTGTATTTCTCCTTGGTTTCATCTTCATTTCTAGCAGAAGTCTTTAAAACCCTGAGCAATACCTTACTCCATAAGTACTTTCTTTACACTACAGCAACTATACAGCACCAACAGGATAACAGGAGTATCCACCGCTAAGAGTGAAAGCTTTTGCATTCTCCTTCATTTCATATTGCATGCAGGGTTCACAGAAAGCTCTTTGAGAAATCTTTACGTATTTCACACGACAAGTTTGAAAAACAACCACATGATGCAATGTGTCTTCCCCACCTTCAGGTAATTCTCTGCGAGAAAGTATTGAAAACCGTAACGTCAATGTACAAAAATTCATTTTAAAAAGTCATTAAATCAGTGAAAACTGAGAAATTCCCCGAAGCCATAGACCTCATCCTTTAAAATCACCCCCAGGCCAAATCCCCCACCCTACCTCAGGGCAAGCTCCTGCAACACAGCTGCGATCTCTGCTTGATCTGCAAGCAGAACACCGCAGAGCTCAGCCTCACCAAGTACCACTGCAAACCAATTCAAGCAGGCTTCCCCCAAACTGAACTGCAGCACAGTGGCAGAGGCACAGGAGTTCCATCAAGAACACAAGACCCAGGCTGCTAAGGCGTACCTGAAAAATTGGATCTCTCCAGATACCCGTGAAGTTCTAGGGACATGAAACATGCTGGTTCAAGCACATTGGTGGAAAAAGCTCCCCAAGATTAGCCTGGCTAAGCAAACACTAAGCTGTGTTCTGCATTAACTGAAGTCTCTTAAGTAATCTTATATTATCATCCTATTCAGAGGACACTTCACTCAACCCTCCTGTGGTTTATTACATAAAACATGCTCCAATGATTTTTCCAGAAGGTATGACAGAAGTCGGGAAAAGACTTGGAAGGCTGTGGGGAAATGCTTCCTCTCAGCAGCCGCTGCACCATGGAGCAAGGAGCATCGGACAGGACAGCTGCTCCATCAGATGTTGCCATGTCCCATGGTGCCAGTCTCATTATAGACACGAAAATTACATGGTGGGTGGGAAACTGAGAGTCTAGCCTACTTAGGAAGGGAGTAAACCATGAAAGGTAATAAAAAATTGGAAAAAGAAATGTTCAGAGCATACTTGCCTCAAGAAAACATACAAATTCTAACTTAATTGCACCGAAGAAACTTTCCGCAGGTAACAAACAGCAATAATGACACATTCTAAAGACGTCTAAAGACATTCATTATTGCTTTCCTTTTGAAATTAACTCAGCGTCAAACACACAATCTGTATACGTTTCACATTCTGCAGCCTTCAGAAGTGTTCTTGGTGGGGATGAAAAGGTCACAGGGCAATGCAGATAGAAATTAATTTACAAAAAGGAATTACTTTTAACAAAGTATCTGTTTCCAGCTTTTCTGAGTTTGAACAGATGACAGATAGGCCTATATCCCTCTACTAATGATAATAAGAAAGGAGATACAGACCAATAAAATGGTTACAGCAATGAGGTAGTAAAAAAGGATGAAATCATTGCAACATTTACATCTAAATCTCAGAACAAAGAAAACTAAAGAATGCCTTATCTACTCATTTTATTTTTTGTTTTTAAAGCTCTGATGTAGTTATTTGAACTAGTATAACTCCTTCTATAATGATTTCATCTGCTATCATTTCTGCTGCTGCACTGCCAGAAAAGTAGTAAAAATACTAGATGAATAAGGGGCAATGCCTGTCAGTGAATGCCAAGCTGATGTGAAGGAAAGGAGATAATAGTAAGAACTTGGAGAAGTCATCTTCCAAAAGCATCTCCAAAATCCGCTTTTAGGGATGTACCTGTATCTCAGTCTTCCCAGTCATAAGAGAAGTGTGCTGCATATTAATATTTCAACATTACCTTTGTGTCAGACATATACAATAAATTCATTAAAATAAACACGCAGGTTAAATAAGATTAAGATACATATTTTAGAAAAACCTTCATTTTTACCAATTGGTTCCATGATAAATGAGTACCTCACAGAGATACTGAGAATAACAGCACTAAAAATTGATAGTGTAATCTGGTGAGAGACTGTCTAATGATATAAAGCAAACAAACAGGACAGAATATGCCAATTAGACTTATAGGTAGTTTTTTAAGTAATTATAGGGTTACATACTGAATACATCAGCAAGTAGTTACAGGAGTCTTTCTTCCAGTCAACACTTTAAGAAAACTACTTGACCGCTACCCAAATTTTTAAAGTCTAAGATGCTAACTGTGAAATACCTGTACGATTTCTAACCAGTGGGGTCAGCTCAACACTGGTCACTGGGCAGCAGAGAGAGATTTCAGCAGTAAAGCCACCAGTCATCATTGCCAGAGTGGCACAACATGTTTGCAGTAATTTGTCTTTTCTTTTCATGCATCCCTGTGTACTTTTACTTTTACTTTTGAGGATTTCTGTAGCTGCTGTGACAAGACAGCCTAGCAGATTTGTTCCATACTGATCCTCTCCCCAGCTGACAGCTCCTATGAGGAGAAGCAAAACTGGGCACACAGTTTTGCACACAGAGCTAGGGGAGGTCACAGCAAGTGACACCAAAACAGAGTTCCAACGGGAAAAGAGATCCCAACAGAGATGATATCCTTCTGGAGCCAAGCCATGGTCCCTCTTCCCCACAGGAGTGGGTGACACCAGCACTGATGGATGTTCAGAAACAAAGGCAACAGGTTAGCGTTTTTGTCCTAACATTGTATACATTTACACATCTCCAAGGCCGCCTGGTGTAGCACCCATGAGCTAAAAGGAGACATCTTCCCTAACCCTAAATCAGGAAAACAAAGTGGATCTGAAGGGAACAACACAGTGTGCCAGAGCTGCAAATACACCAACTTCCAGACACCAGGGACAAGTGGATATTCAGCTGAGTTTTATTTAACACGTAAGAATGTGAATACTACCAGCACTGACTTGTTACACTCCCAAAGCCACATGAAGCGGAATTACCGCTCACAGTGTAAGCTCCCTATATTTGACAACAGTAGTAAGTTTAAGCTTCATGACAGCAAAAGCAAAGCCAATTGACTGTAAACCTACTGGGGTGAGCCCCGCTTTTCTCTTCACAGTCCTATCTTTGAGCTGGGCACACCCCACACTTGCCTTTTTCTCACCCTTCATATTTTTGCACCAGACTCATTGCTTAAAGAAAAACAACCACAACAGGAACAGCACAGGAAATGGTAAAATTCTTTGATGCTACCCACCATATTTTGATGTATTTTTTTCTTGTACCTTTTTAAAGGCTTAATTATTTTAATATTTCATTAAAAGAAGTATTTAAAATTACACATTTTCCTCAAAAATCTCATTTTTCATTGTTTGGAAACTACTTCACTAGTCCTGCCCCATGTTTCTATTCTCTGTGTTGAAAAGTTGTTTGAGTAAATTTCACTATTTTGCCTGTTGCTCATGAAGTTTATTACAAGAAAGGTATTTTAAAGATGATATATGTAGCTTTTATATGTATTCACAAAGGGACACATCTTAAAATTCTTTGCCACTCACTGTTCCTAACAGAAAAAGGACCAGAGTTCCTATTGATGATGTCCCCTTAGCATTATTTACTCTTATTTTACCTGTTGCTACTCTTCTGACTACTGGATTCTCTAGGGCTACTGGGTATGTTTGCTCCTGCTTCCCAACACTTTGGCTTTAAACCTTTTTCCCTCACAGGAAGAATCTGGTCACAAATGCATTACAAAATGCTATGAACCCTGAGTCTGCACCAGTGCTTAAAGGAGGTTCATGCTGTCCTCATCAGAGTCTGGTCTCTGTCAGCAAGGTAACAGAGTTACTGCTGTACCATTGCTAGAGACTGGGTAACAGCTACACACAGCCTTCATCTACTGCCTCATTTTCAAATATCCACAAGACACCATAACAACAATAGTTATCCAATACCAAAGCTATTCTGTCATCTGATGAAATTTACCACTGACAGCCTTTTCTTGTTTATAAACAGCCTGTCCCTCACACCAGAAAAGTATTTCCTCTGCAAAGCTTTCATGACTCCTTTATTTCTGTTATTGTCAGTGCAGGCCTGAGTGGAGATTTAACCTGCTCAGATAGTAAGAGTTGCATACAACAACTCTGAAATCCTATGCCTTAAATTCTCTTAATTGCTTAAAATTGCAGGCGCAGGAAGTTACCGAAAACTTCTCTGTTTATTTGTGCCTCCTTCCTTCCCCTATGCAGACATTGCCTGCACCGAATCTTCACACCTCCTATCACCTGATCTGTTCAAATTGTTATTTCCTACCCAAAGTCAATTCAACATACATCAGAGCATCCCTTTTGTCTGATTCATGCCATTCTCCTCCTCATCTGCCAGTTATTACCAGCTTCCATAAGCTCTGCTGTCTATAAACAATTAGTTCACCTTTTCTAGCTCCTAAATACACTCAGCAGGTCACTGCATTTACAGATTTTCCCTTCTCTGCCATTCATAAAGAGCTGCTGGCATCTCCCATTGTGATGAGCGGTCCTACTACCGAAGCACTAACAAGCTATGACTATACACATGCTATCACTTTCTTCAGTAAGCCTCATGCCAGCTCATCACTGATTCCTCACACCCATCACTCACAATCCATCATCCTCCTTACCAGCAGTATTAAAAAAACACGATAGCAAATTGAACAGCCCGCAAAAACTCAACCATCTCTCTTCACAGAACAGGTGATGCCAAACAAAACTCAACAAGTTAGAGGAAAAGGAATCATCACAAGTTACTGAAACTTTTAAAGCAATACTCTAAAAAACTCAGTAAACTGAAGGTGAAACATACACCACAAAAGCAATCTAAACCAGAGTTTATTACAATTGCCCAACTGGCAACAAATAACATCCAAGACGATTGCTTCAGCCACCTTCACTAGAGCACCAGTTCATGAGACCAACTGGACCACAGCCGAAGCTGCAGAAGTCTCACCAGGAAAAAGCGTCTACCCGGCACCACCCAGATTAAAGTGGAAAGCTCTGCTGCCTTCAGCCACTACTTTCAGGGAGTCTCTCTCTTACAGATGTTCATCATATACACTTCTGGGAACGCAGTAACTTTCTCGGTAAAAAGCATCGGTTCCCAAACAGCTTTCAAATTTGCACTAAGAAAACTGTGTTACAATCCCGAGCACAGACTATTTCCTAAAATGACATAGGCTGAACTTTTTATATCATGAGCTTTATTTATGCTCACCACCTGATTTTTAGCACCCACGACTGAGCATCCATTCATGAGTAGAAACAGCAAACACGATCGGTCCAGTGCCACTCAACTACACGGAAGAAATTAAGAATAGAACAAAACTAAAAATGTAACTCACGCTGCCTTTCGCTGTAAAGCTTTTACACCGCGCTGCTAAGCACAGGTAATTAAAAGACAAGGGAGAGGCCGTGACCCTCGCGCCCCGAGGGAGGCTGCCGCATCTCCAGGGTCCTCCTACCCACGCAGCGCTCCTCAAACCTAAAAACCGCGGGGTCTCACGCCGCGCTCTCGAGTGGGACAAGTGACGCGGCCGCAGGGCGCGCCCCCCGCCGCTCCCGCCCAGGCCATGCCCCCCGGCGGGGCAGGCAGCCCGGGCAGCGCCCGCCCGGAGCTGCCCGGGCCGCTCCCCGCCCGCTGCCCGGCGCGGCGGAGCGCGGCGGCAGCCGGAACGCTGCGGCGAGGCCCGGCGGGCGCGGCCGCCGCTCCCCGGCGCCGGCAACCCGTGGCCTACCAGCAGAGGTCCCTCCTTGGCCAGTTTTGCGGCGTGTTTTTGCTGCACTTGAAACTTTCTGGAGAAAACCCGGGCTCAGGTCCGCGTCTTCCCCAGGCTCGGGCAGAACCACCGAGACAAAAGCGCCCGCCCGGCTCCTCGGGAGCAGCGCTCGGGGAAAGCGGTTCTCGAGTCTCTGCGTTTCCCTACCGAATTTGCCTTTTTCCTTCGCCCCCACCCCGGGCAATTAAACAGAGCGGGGGAAGAGTGCCCCCCTGCCCCGGCGAGGGGGCGGCGGTGGGGGCGAGCGCGGTGCGGGGGGGGGTGGGAGAGGAACTGGGTGTTAAGTGTTCCTGAGGAAGTTGCACAACGAGAGAGGGACTCTGCTTGTTTACCGGGTCCCTCGCTTTTTTTTTTTCTTCCCACACCCACCCCCTTCGCCGCCCCCCCCCCCCCCCCCCCCCGCCCCGGGACCGGGATCGGGATCCGGGAAAAGGAGGTTGCCTCCGAGTGGAAAGGAAAAAAAAATTTAAAAAATGTTACCTTCTCCTCCCTCCTCCCCTCCCCCAGCGCGGAGGAGAAGGAGGAGGAGGAGGGGGGCGAGCTCTCTTTTTTTCTAGGGGGCTGCGGGGGCTCGCTCCTCGGCCGCTCGCAGCCGATCTCCGGGCATCCCTCGGCGGAGAAGTCACCCCTTCCCGCGGGAGGGGCCGGCACACGCCGCTCCCCCGGAGGGCTCGCCCCCGCCCGGCCCCGCAGCCGCCAGCGCCCGGCCCCGCGCTGCAACTTTTTCTCTCACGCTCTCGCGTGCGCCCGCTCCGACGGGGAGGGGGGAAAACCATGGGGGTGGGGAGCGGGCGCCGCTGCGGCCCCGACGCGGCGCCCCCCGCCCCGGGCGCTGCAGCCCCGGCAGCCTCTCCCAAGCCCCGGCCGGGGGCGGGCGGCCGCTCCGCGGGAGCGCCTTCCCGTCGGCCGCCGCTCCCTCCCCCCTCCGAAAAAAAAAAAAAAAATCGCTTTCCGCCCCCCCCCCCCCCCCCCCGAAAAACACCGCCCCACACGCGCTAGCGAGAACAAGTGTGCCTATATCCTGTTGTTATATGCACCGGCTGCGGAGACGGGGAGGCAGAGACGGGCGTGTGCACGGGGGGCCGCTCCCCCACCCCGGCCGCACTTCAGGCGAGAGCGCGCAACTTAACAGAAAAGCCGCGTCCTATTCCCTGCCCCTGCCTCCCCCCCCGCTCCCTGCCCCCGTCGTCGGCAAAATACGCACTCACGTGTATGTGCGCTCACACACACCGCCGGCACCCCGGGGCCAGCCCCCGGCAGCCCCCCCGAGGCCGGCCCGCGGAGCCGGCGGCGGTGACAGGCGCCGGCCCCCGCCGCCGCACGCAGCCCGAAGCGGGCAGGGGCCGTTCCCCCGCCGCCTCACATGTCTGCCGCAGCGAGCGCGGCGCACGCACCGCACAGAGGCAGGAACTGAGCACTCGAGCAAAAGACTTTTTTTTTTTCGTCTCTTTAAAAAAAAAAAAATTGCTACAAGCTTGCCTTTTTTTTTCTTGAATGTGTATGTGTGTGCAAACTTTCCCCAAAATGGCGGAAATTGGGAGATGATTATATTTTAAATATCTCTCGCACACAATCACACAAAGTGCAGGAGCGACGGAAAATACAAACTCTCCGCTGCGCGCTGGTAGAGGCCTTCGCACACGGGGACCCACGGCACATTCAACCGGTATATCCCGGCAGCCGCCACCTCTCGCCGCTTCCGACCAAAAAACCCGGGGCTTTTTCGCACCCCTCTCCGCTGCGCATTGCCCCCTCGCAGCCCGCACTTCTCCCCGTCCTTCAGCCTGTGCGAACAAAGAGCCGGGGCTGCGGAGGGGGGCTCGGGTTGGCAGCGAGCCCCCTCCCTCCGCTCCGCTCCCTCCCCGCCCGGCGCTCACACGCACACCCGTGCCCCCCCCAGCTTCCCCCCCGCCGCCCGGCCGCGGCACCCGCATCACATTGTTCCCAACAGCGCGGCGGTGCCCCGTAAGTGTCATTAAATGGAGCCAACTGACAAGCTCATTGGTGGGGCAAGTCTGCAAAATGTCTCTCCCCTTCCCTTCCCCCTCCCTTCGGAACCCACTCCCCCCCCCCCCCAAAAAAAGGCCCCCCCAAACACATTTCCACAGCTCCCTCCCCCCGTGTATATATATATGTACATACACATACGTGCGTGCGTGCCCGTGTATGTATATAAATATACAGCGCATATATATATACATGTACTCCCTTCATGTGTTTGGGAAGAGAAAAAGAAATACCAGGCACCTCTCTCTTTCTTTTGTTCCTCTTTCACACTCGTACACTTATGATTTAGTGAGATCCCCGGTGCCCCGGCCGCTCCCCAGCCACTTGCGAGTCACTTGCCCACTTTCCCCGGCATTAACTTCCATCCTTTCTGCTCGAGGTGGTCGGGGAGAAGCCCCCCTCCCCTTCCCCAGATACGTTTCGTAAGGGAGGGAGAGGAGGTGCGTCTCTCCCTTTATCTCTCGCGCTCTCTCTAACTTTCATCCTCACCTAGGGGGAAAATTAAAACCCGTCACCAGCCTTTGCCATCGCGGCTCCCTAAACGGCTTGCGGATCAGATCGGAACCCGCCGCTCCTTACCCCCCCAAATTCTCTCTTTCTCCGTCTCTCGAGTAGTCCTGACAAATATGGTCCAGGGCTGCGGGCACAGTGAGCATGCGCCCGCGGAGCCAGGGCTGGGGAAAGGGGAAACTGCCGCCGCCGCCGCCGCCGCGGCTCCTCTTCCTCCCTCGCCTGCGCTGCCGCTGCGCCCCGGCCGCCCGCAGCCGGCACCCGGCAGCCGCCACCGGCGGCGGGCATCGCCCTCACCCAAAACGCGGCCGCCGACAAGGGCTCCGGCGGAGGTGCATCCTCCCCCTGATTTACTGCCGACGCTGGAGGAATAATAAGGAGACTTGTGCAGCAGCCGCGCGCTATTTTGGGCGCTTTCAAAAATAACGCCTTGCACTTTTCGGGGAGGGGGAGGTCCGGTTCTCGGGGGTCCCGCCAGGTGCTGCTGAGGTTGGGTGGTGGGCGCCGGGAGACCTGGGAGAGCCTGTCTGCGGCTCTTGGCCTCATCCTCTGCGCAGAACTGACCTGGGGCAGAGGCACAACAGCTGGGCACCAGTAAGGAAAGTGCGAGTCCTGCGGGAGAGGGGCTGCCCTCCGGCGCGGCCGGCGGGGAGATCCCCGGGGAGATGGTCTGAAGCCGGGCAGCTCGGAGCTAGGCTCCTCCTGCGCTCCCGAAATACGGGGTGCGTCCGGTATGGACACGTTCCTCGTGATGGGCCTCATCTCGTTTACAACCTATCCAGCTTACAAAATAAAACTAGTCTCAGATGTGCCACCTGCTTGAATGCTCTCCATGGGTGCCTTGTCTTCCTAAAGACAAATATCATCTTCATTTACCTTCTGTCACTGGTTCAGAAAACAGTGAAAACTGGAGGCCCTTGTTATTTCATGGGATTTCCCAGGGTGGACTTCACCTGCAAGGAGATCTGCTGGCAAAAGGACATTACATAGCATAGACCTATATGAGGCCTAACTGTACTGCAGAAGAGGGAGGATGGAGAATTGCGATCAGATGTATATATGATACTTTTATAAATGTATATACATACATGTAGTTTGAGGCGAAGTATAAAACAACACAGAACACAATTATACTAATTATAAATATTTTTTTCAGACCACACAGCATCTCCCTAAAGTCATTCTGTCCTAAACGCAAAAACTGGCAAAGTAAATTTTGATGTTTTTATAGTTTGGCATATTATTGCATATCTCTTAAAATAACTCTAGAATCTCAATGTATCTTTTGTTAATCCCAGTAATGATCGATGACCAAACTTCGTCTTGCTTTTATATATGCTGCCTTCTGCGGTTACACTTCCAACTTTGGCCCAGATTACTAGGACGGAAATAATAAAAAATACTAATAGGCAGCCAGTAGTACGTATCAGCTGAATATCGATAGAAATAAATACAAATTGCAAGACTAAGTACAATCTTTTTGGTATTATGGATACATACTGTATTACCCTATGATCCCCATGATGAGACAGCATCACACTGGACACGGGATAGCCATGGTCTATCTCTCACAGGGCTTCCTAGCCTCAGCTTCTCTTCAGTAGAGTATTTACTTCAGAATGTGCATTAAAATATTTAAGAACCAAGGTTGACAACTCTGCTCCCCTAAACTATGCCAATGTTCAAACAGTTCAGACAATCAGGCTTTTACCATATTACCTTGACAGTTTCTATCTATTTAAATTAACTTTTTTTTCACAGCAGTAAAATGGGGCTCACGATTAAGTATTCACAGGATTAGTGCCTAAGCAAAATACATTATAGTTGTTTTATGATGAGCAATGATGAGACTTCTTACACCCCTTCTGCTCAAATGGCATTGCATAAAGGCTGCAGTTTTCATCAATAAACATATGTTCATTAGAAACTAATTACAGAAAACAGTATTAACCTAATTGTAATAATTAGTGATAATATACATTTTAACTCTTTAAAACACAGATGCAGAAAATAATAAAGGATGAGAAAATTCCTACTTTCCACCACTGAACTCTTTGTTGAGGAAATTTATGTGTTAGAAACAAAGGATTAACTGTAACTGAAGTAACTCAGCACTTTTTTGAAAATTATTTCCCAATGTTCCCAATGTTCAATGTTGTTGAAATGTTTTAAGTCAGACAGTTGCCAAATAACTAGATTATTCTATTGTAGCATTAAATTAGCTGGGCTCTGCAGAAGATACGCAAAGAATGGTACATTTTGATGGTGTTTCAAACTCTTTAGGATGCTCAACCTGTACAGATTATTCTCCAGATCATATTGATGTTCTGGGCGAGAGGGTGTAACATGCCCTGTTAAGAAAATACGTTTCTAAGAGTACAGCTGAACTAGTTATCTGCCATTATTTTATTTATGCTTTAAAGACTTTGTGCCTTTCCTCTGAGAATCCTAAAGGGAATAATAGTCATATGTGTGACTATGATATGAGTGTAGTCCCTTACAGAAAATGATGACACAGGTGGAAAAGCTCCTTGAAGGATATATATTGGAAGTAGTAACTGAAACTAAGGATTTGAAATAGCACATAGCTGCTTTATTGGATCAAACAGATAACTCTTTGATTAAAATAAAAGGACCTATGAAATTAATAAAGGTACCTTCTGTTCTCTGTCTCTTCTTCGATCCTTGCCCTAATCATAGTGTCAGCTTGTGATGTATAATAAACCTATTATTTTGTCAATAAAAATTATTGAGTAAAAATAGATTAAACGTTATTCACATATGCTCTTTAAACATTAATTCTGTTGCCATTTTATTTAATACTAGAATTCCATCTGTATTCCAAAGGCAGAGAATTTTGAACACTTGTTTTCTATATGTAAGTATGGCATTTAATATGACTTTGGCAGTATGTTTAATGACAGATTTTGGAGTAGCTAAATTTGGTCTCTCTCTGAGTATTCTTGTAACTCGTTGAATAGGTATTTGTGCTGTAGCCAAATACTGATTATTTGTCTAAGAGCATGTGCATGAACATCTATATACATGGCTTCCAAATCCCAAATCTTGAGTACCATTTAAGGGGGTAAAGGCAAAGTAATGTACATTATCCATTCAGTTTGCATATTGGGTTCATGTGATCTAATGGCTCCTCAGCAAGCATCTACATAAACTGAGAAAAAGAGAATCAGTATTTACATTTTAGCAAATTACTTGGCATTCTGAGGTCTTGATTTCTACAATACAGATGAACATACCTTAAAGATGGCCTCGTTAATCAAAAATAGCCTGCATGGGTGTTTTATCGCACTTCTAGTAACCTGTGCAGCTCATTGTGTGACCTTTCTCACCAGTGGCAGTCATCAGTCTGCCATGTGATTCTTCTCCAACCTGGAGGACAGGAAAAAGGGCTTGAGGGCAATCGCTGTGTGGAAAAAAAAATTGTATATGTGATATAAAGCTCTAAGCCAGGAAAATGGAACTGTGAAACCTTTAAGAAGTTGGGAATGAAGAGAGAAGCTGTATGTGCTCATCCACCAATTAAGGCAAGCAAATTGCAGTCTGTGGTGATTCCAGTTCCTCTCAACAATGCTGTCTCCCTGTCCAGAGAACTTGATGTCTACACGTGAAGAAATAACAACGGACTTTTTGTCAATAGAATCAACTGGTTTTGCTGCCAATCCTGGAATAATTATCAAAGTTGATTCAAATGTCACGCTAAACTGGAGAAGCAGTAATACTTCCTAGCTTTCAAATGTGTGCCTTCCTGGCTGCATCCCAATTCCCTACTGGAGTGAGATTTGGGTGTGCAACAACCTTTTTTCCTGGAAAGGAAACTTGAGCATGAGTACTTGAAGAAACGGCAGTGTCTTCCAGACAGGTTTCAGCCCAACGTGCCCTGGATGCACTGTAGGTGCAGCCTTGGAGAGCTTGTTTCTAGAGACTAGGTGTTTTGAGACATTGATGAAACCTTTGAAACTCCTACAACTCCTACTTTCACAAAGTTGCAACACTACAGAGCTTTCCAGAGTTGATCTTCATCCTAAAGAAATTCAAAGGCAGATAGGGAAGCTATGGTATTGTCAGTTCAGGAGTGAATCCAGAGCAGTATTGCATATGAAGAATTTGGGGAGCATTGGACCAGAATAATGAGTTGTAAAAGCAGAAAAAGTAATTTGTAAGAGTGAGTCAAATGCAAATTAGGAATATTGATGAGGACTCTTGAACCAGGAGAAGGATGAAATTAGAAGCTTGGACATGTGGGTTGGACATTGGGGAAGGGCTTGGAGCACTGGCAAATCTTAAATCAGTTGAAGAATGCAGGAGGTGGCACCAGAGGCAAGAGGTATGAAGGTACAGCAGAGATTGTGCAGTCTGGAATGGATGATAGGCCAAAAGAAATGGGTAAGAATAAAGGTCCTGAGGAACAGGAAAGGAGGGGGTAGCAGAAAAAAGAGAGACACCACAGAGGACAGCAAGTACTATGGAAAGGGGCAAACAGTATGTAAGTGGGTCAAGGATGGAAAGAGGGAAGAAGGGAGGGAGCCTGTGCCAGGCAAAACTGGAAGTAACGGGATTTGCAGTCTTTAAAAATGGAGTTTCCTAGATGTAGTTTTAAGGGATAGTAATGAGCAATGTCTTGGTTATTTGCGGGGAAGAGGGCAACCCAGCAGGGCTCTTTTTGGCACAGAACTGTATTCATGCAGGTTCTTTCCTAAGGTATGAGGGCACACTCTGCTTATGAGGGCCATTATCGTTTGCTGTAGTGAAAGGGTTTGACTCCAACTGTGGATAAGATTGTAACAGCCTTGCAGCAGAGCATTACATTGGACAGTCTGTTCAGGCTGGATACTCCAGACCTGTCATCCAAAAGCTAGTACTCACTCTGAGAGCTAAGGCTGTATTTTTAATATGCACAAAGAAGGCAAGTTGATGAGGCAGCACAGAACAAACATCACTCTCGGGAACAGAAGCTGAATGAGAAAGGCTTGCAGTCTTCACTTCTTAGGTGGAAAACAATTCTGTTGAAATAGGCAACAAAAGCAGGGGTTATTTTAATAATTGTTTGTAGAATTTTTAGATCTATAACTGCTGCTGAAAAATATCTGGAAGTGAATAAATAGCTCATCCTGTGGGTCCGCTTGGACGGCAAAGCCTGGCAGCATGGGGAAAAGAGGAGGAAGTCCCATCCAAGGTCCTTAAAACACAATGGCAGGGTGAGAACTTGCTCTAACTTGCTCTCCCTGGAGAGCAATAGAACAGATTTTAGAGCAACATGTGTCAGACTTAGTGACTCACAGCCACATGTGGACATTCCTAGTAAAATATAAATTGGTCCAGCAGTAGATGAAGAGGAAAGAATCCCAAATATTGCTTGTATTAGACATAAAAGCAAATGACTCAAAGTATGCATGCAAACTCTTCTTTATTTTCAATTTTTTTCTCTATTAGTCTGTTCAAACAAGTAAATAACACCCTTTTTTTTTTTTTTTTTTTTTTTAGTACTGATGGTGTAAGATTGCATATAACAGGCAGTACATGCTTGATGTATGTGGGATAATGCACAGGTTTACTCTGAGCAGACAGATGTAGCGGCTAATGCAAAAGCCTGATGCCAATGGCTAACGGTTAAACAAGGAAACCAGAAATGCAGCAAACATTGAACAAAGTGTTTTTGGACATTCTTAGGAGGTTTTCTTTACCTGAGAATTCAGAATTAGGATTGCAGCAGAGCAGATATCCACTAGGCCTGCGAAATGTAACTGCAATTAAAGCAACAGACAAAGCATCTCCTGTTTGCTGTTGGGTCCGACAACCCATGTAGAACAACAAGAACTGAGTCCTTTATAACATTTTTCCAGTGTTGTTGTGTCATATGGATACACAGCAATAGCATTCCCCTCTTTTGACAAGCAACAGAGAATATTAATGGGGCCTGTTTCTGAGACTGACAACGAATGGATTATTCAGAATCTTAGAAATTTATATTCCATTGCCAATGATCCTGAGTCATCAGGCTTTGTGGAGTCAACTCATACATTTCCTGTGCTGGCATAGTGGGCATTGTGCTCTCATTGATCTATATATGTAAGTGAATATGTAAATGTAAATGTAAATAGTAGCTTCAGTAAGTAAAAGGGAGTTTTTGTTCTGAACTTTTAAGCTATATGCTAACCCTTCATGCTAGTAAATCAATCTGCTAAAATATCATTTATTATCTAGAAAATAATTACAAGTGTGAACTAATATTCTTGGTAAAATAATTGCACACAATAGTGAGAGGTGGGAGTACCTGTTTGCTATAGAATTCAAGGTTCAACAAACACGTTTCAATGGAGAACTCGGTCTCCTGGCTACCACAACAAAGCAGGCAGGATATTCTTTTTGCTTTGAGCACAGAACTGTATATGTTAGTAGTCTGTGCAGGCTGATGCCTATTTGTGGAAGAACCAACTCATGTTGGTTTACATTTGCAGTTTCCCACAACATGATTTGACTTCAATATCCACTGATAACAGAACTGATGCATGCTCTTAAGCATTCAAGAGGAACTGAACTTCAGAAAAGATACTTTTGCTGAAGCTAGTTCATTTTCACATGTTCCAAGATAAGCTTCACGTGACACTTTACATCAAGCCCTCCTAGCTTCTTACCCCCAGGGAATTCTTTGCAAATCGAGATCCTCTGTGCCTTAAATTTTAGAAAGAAAATGATGCAGCATGGGAACATCAACTGTATAATCATTAATATCATTATAGTACTGTTCTGGGAAACATATCTACCCTTCTTTATATAACCTCCAAATATTTAAACTGGAAAAATTAAGTTATAACTGAAGGTCTTTTAGATTTGCAGTGCACAAATACTGCATTCGGGGGTGTTGATGAGTTCCCAGGGAACATTTCAAAGTTGCAAGCACCCAAGAAAACACAGAAGGACTTTAAGATCACTGGCTGAAACTGACAGTGGATTTTCTGGCTCCAAACTCTCTTCCCCTCTCACCACTCATCCAGGGACGCATGGATGTAAGTAGCAGTTTCATAAATATTTGTTCATCCTGAAAGCACCACGCATATTCTTCACCTGACTCACAGAAATAATTACAGTCATGGTGATGTGCAAGGGTACTGCTAGTGCACAAACCTCACCTGGGGCTTTCTCAATGGCTAACTTATGGCTTCTCTCCTATGTGCTGAGTTTGGAGCTAAGGCTTTATAGAAAGCCAGTGGAGTGAAGAATGTCCTTTAGAGTAGGACTCAAACATGTACATGAAAAGTTTTTTCTTTTATTTAATTTACAGTGAATTCAGATATGCACCTTACATTACAGCTTATGTGAATATCTGAATTGCAATTTTCAGCTCAGAAATTTTTGTCAAAAACTATCTCCTGCGTGATGATGATGTCTTTCCATTCATAATATTTCTGACTTCACCTGTTTTGGATGAGACAGTTCTGAGCATCAATCCAATGAGGAGGAGCTATTACCTAAATATATCTTAATGAGCAAGTGTAGTATATACTCTATATTTATTTATTTATTAATATTAAACTACTTAATATTTTGGTAAGTAACATGGTTGCTCTTCTCTATGGAATGTAAGCTAAGTTTCAGCTGAGAACAAATAATTGAGTTATATAAGAACATATAAAAATAGATTGACCCACATCTATAACAACAGGATCATATTATAATAAAATGCTATTTCTTGTATAATTTCCTGAAGTCAGAAAGCACCTATATAAATGAACTTCTCTAAAGAAAGCCATGTTATATTTGGCCTGTATGTTGGTTTACATTCATGTGAGCCAAAACATGAACAGTTTTTCTTCTGGTTTGCTTCTGTTCTGTAGTGAAGATGGGTATTCAGGCCTGAGCATCATGGTTTGCATTAGTATCAGAAGACAGATATAAGATGATATGATTTGAAGAAGAAGCTGCATGCAAAAAATATTATGCAAAATTAAGATTTTTTTAAAATTTCTGGAATAGGCCCCAGTGCTGTACAATTTCGTTTAAGTTACTACAACCCATCAGAATAGGGCTCTACAGAGCACAGTTCTGCACACATCAGGGAATCAGCAGCTGCAGATTTAAATAGGATAAGAAACATTATATAAACTTACTGCACATGCTGCTTCTCCTGTTGTAGTAGCTAATATGTCAAGACATGCTTATAGAAACAGACACATGCATATGTGCATGGCAGACAAGGTAGGTGCTCGGCTGGAATTCAAACCAATGTGTATTTACAACTGCTGTTGCCACCCCTCTCTTGCACAGCTTGCAAATTCACAAGCTGACACGGTGTATTCCAAATATTTTAAGTTGTAGTTCTCTTCAAAGCTAAAAGATGGAAGTATAACATGGCAATTGTGAATATTTAATACTTTAAAATTCTCACCGACTAGTTTTATCAAGCAATATCTGTTCCTAAACCAGCAGACTGTGTACAACAAGAGCACCTTTCTTTAACTATAGCCTGCATTACTGGTGCTCAAAGCCAACTTACTAATCCTTAACAGTTAACTCAGAATTAGTTTTCTTCACAGCAAGAGCATGATGTACTTCAAAGTAATGAATATTTCCATGCCAATTTCTATTTTAAATTCTTAATTTTATTGTCTATAGCATTTATTTATTTATTAATGTCACAAGAGTTCTTTCATAACAAAGAAATTTTCCCTGCTCTTCCTTCATAACTACTCCCTAATATTCTAACAGGTGAAAAACTAATGTTGGTAGAAGCTAAGCATGGAAAATGCCAGTCTAAAATACTTGTTTAAGTAATGAGTGACTGAAAATAGGGAATTATAATGAAAACCATTTCTAACCCTGTTGCATTTTCACCCTTGTAGCTTTACTTAACCAATAACACATAAATCAAGTACAGCACAGAAAGGGCAAAAACTGCTTTGTTTTTTCTTACACTGGTTAGCTTATCTGCATTAACACAGATGTAAAAGTAGCCACTTGAGGCGAACTTAGGCACCAGTTGCTACCTGAGCTTAGCTGAGAGAGTTTCATTTCAGTGTGCATTGACTCAAACCTATTTCACCTGACTGTTAATAAGAGCCAAACCCAAGCATTCTCCATTATGTAGAACCTAGTGTTCTTAAAACTAATCAAGACCACAAGTTAATCTTGCACTAGCTGTTGAAGAACCATCCAAATAAGTTTTTTCTTGCTTCTGTTCGAAAGTAGACTAAATTAAAAAAGAATCCTACATCAGAAATTTGCAGTCTTTCAAGATCACTAAGATATTTAGCAGATCAATTCTGCATAATAATTGGTGATTTGTCCTGCTAGCACATATGATGAGATAGACTGGGAAATCATGCCAATATTTCATATGCTTAGTGGGTAAGATAGCAATGCTGATGTTTTAAAACAAGTGCAGCACTATAGTCAGTAGGGCACTGATCCCTCAAACAATGTGACTGCCTTATTCTCTGTGTATCTGTGTGAGATTGCAACAGTGCGGTCATTATATATGTTTTTACAATTAAAATAAAATTCAGAAGATAAAGTGCCCTTCTAAGTCCACTCAGTGACTGGTCAGTCAAAAGCCCACAGAGATCTATAGCACAGTAATGTTCACTGTAAACCGGGCTCAAAAACCTTTATATAATTTTGAAAATTTTGCCCAAGTCTAAAAAAAAATCAATTATTTCTGGGGCCAAAATGTCATGGGTTTAGTGGATCATACTGGAACTTCAGGATGTGATAATATCTCTGACATTGTGAATGTTAAGGAAAATAAAAGTCATTGTGTTTTACATATACTTGGTGTCAGAAAAGATTTATCTCTGAGACCAAATATAAGCTATGTGAATTGAAGCAACTTAACAAAGTCACAGTAGTGTTTATATGAAACTGTTGTGGGTAGCCCTCTCTACAGACTGCAGGGAGCAATAGAGATTTATCTGATCTTACATAGATCTTTCCTATTAGACTCAATGGCTTTGTGAAACCTTAACTAACAACTTCCTAAAAGGAAACATTTCAAAAACTGACCTGTAAGCAAAGTAGGAATTCTGTTGACAGATTCACCTGACCAGGGCATACCATTCACTGCACTTAATTAAAATTTACCTGCAATTAATCTCACATGTGGCAACTGGAATACATAAGGAATCTAGTTTAAAACATAGTTTTAAAATTGCAGAAGAGAAGAAATCAATTGATCAAGCCTGAATCAAAGTCTCCAAATGTATTCATGATTTTGTGTGTGTGTGTGTAAGAATGGCCATTTAACAACAGATCTATTAAGTTGCAGATCACATAAAAAAATTAATTTCCTTGGCTATATCTGTTCTCAACTTCCAAATGTTCTGGGTCTCTGTTTCAGCTAAAATGTTCCTTTGTTGGTCATCCCTCAAAGCTCATGCAGTGCAATGCAGCATAGTGTCAGTCCAGCCAACTTGCAGTGACTGTGCACAACTGTGAAGCTTGTGAGAGAGCAGCTGAGTTTCGCCCAGGTCTGGAATGCACAGCTGGGAGATTTCCCCAGCTCCAGTAATGCTCCCATTCCCACTCATCCACCCCAATTACTCCAATCCAACATAACTTGAAGAGATCCTGCAGCAAACAGCATCACAAAGAAGAAAGTAGTTTTTGATAAACCAGTTGTCAGGAATCACTGCTTCCTGACAAAGCTGAACATCTCCCATGCCCCTCTGGCAGTCCAAACACATGCTGCCTTGACTGTGAGGATGTGAATCACCTGGTCTTTTACAAGCAAGGAAAAAGGGTTAAGTCTTAATAGCCACAGATACAGTGCAGGAAGTATTGGTGCTCTTGGACTCAGCAGAGTCTGAGCAGTGAGCTCTTCCAGACAGCTGCCATAGGAAAATACATCAAAGGAGTCACACAGAACATTTTGCAGTAACATCCACTGGATGGCAAGTCATTAGATTCTTTGAAAGTTTGGATTATACCATTCAGATATCTTGAGGTAAAAAATAAAAGTCATACTGAGTCTTGTCAAGTAGCTTAAAAATCAGCAGTTCTGATCTTCAAGGTGAGAAAACATTTCCCTTTTTAATATGATAATTGCTCATTCCTATGAATAGAAGCTGAATTTTAAAAAAAGTCCACTTTGACCTGTCTGGAATAGCTGCTGAGAAACCTGGATTTAAGTGAGTGAGGAGAAGTCTAATTTAAAACAGAGAGGAGTATGACCTTATCATCATTATTATGCATGTAAGTATTACATATATAAGAATATGTAGCAGTTTTCATATATAGCATAAACACCATAATTTTTGCTACCTTTTGGGCCTTAGCTTAGTAAATCTGTAAAGGTGGTAAAAAGTATTTGGAAGGCACTTTTTATGCATACCTTTTTGTTTTAATATTATTCATCTTTCTAAACACAAAAGCTTGAAGTTGCTTTGAGGTTCGGCACCTTGGAAGTTATTCCACTGGAGACAATTAATACACTATGCTTGTAACTGTATATAGTATTGTTGGATATGATAGCACAGTGTGTAGTGAAGATGTCCCAACATTTTTCACTTCAAAACAGCTCTTAGAGTTACTTTGTCAAATGGTCTTTGGACTGAAAAATTTCTTACCAGGTGCTTTTCCTTAGCCTTGTTATTTTCTTGTTGGTTTCTCAATTTACAGATAAAATAATGTAAGCCTTTATGAGGACAGAGCTAGACAAAAAGTGTGTCATGATGCCCATGTTGAAAATGTGGGGTTTTACATGAAAAGTTTTACTCCATCCAATTATTGAGGTAAAAATATTAAATTTGACAGGAATAGAGGGCTTTATGCTAAAGAATTATTCATGCTTTTCCTCTTCAAATCTATCCACATTTGAAAAATTTTGTGATGCATGTGTTCAGAAAATACTAGCTAGATATTTAGCTGAAAATTCTGCAGAGTCTGTCTGCTATGGTTGTACTCAAGGCTGCAGGGACTTAATTCTTCCTGTGATTACAAGCAAGCTCCACAAAAATGTGTGCCTCTCAGGGACCTTTCTGTTGACAGAGTGCAGAGGAGAAAGCAAATTAATTTGAATGCAGTGTAGGCAAAAGTGAAATTTAGGAGTTAGTGATTAGATACATGGAGAGAGAAATGGAAGGAGTGTGATGAGCGAGAGGGTGGGACAATGAATTGCCAAGTGTATATGCAGGAGACTGGGACTGGGAGCTTGTGTGGAAGATAAGGTTTAGAGGATGGCAAAATACCATGGTGCATAAAGGAAGAGAAATGAGGTTAGCTGGACAAAGGGCCAGGACAAATATGTGAAAAGAATTAGACGGAGATTTCAAGGGATGGGGTCAAAAATTAACACCAGTTCTATGAGGGATTAAATAATGCAAGAGGACTAACTCGTGATTTGGAAGTTGGTCAGTGGTTCAGCTGAACTAATTGGGTAGGTAAGAAGACAGGAATGTATAAGGCATAAAGAATAAGATTCAAACAAAACATTAAACCAGCATTTTAAAGGTGCAGTGCAAGGTTAAATGTAAACTTTTAACATATAGGAAATGAAGGCATTGACACTGCTTTTGAAACTTTAATTTGAACCCTTGGGCACAGGCATAATGATACACTCTTATGGCATGATGATAGACTATTTGTGCTACAGAAACCCAGCCTTACCCAGGGAACCCCATTATAAGAAATCTCCTCTGGGTTTCCACAAGGTTATGTATTGAAGGTTACAAAGCCTCTGCTTCATTGACTCTGGCAGTCAGAAGGTGTGAAATGCATTAAGCAGTGGATTGCTAGAAGGAAAGCCACCTGCATGGAGATGCTGAAAATTAGGTTCTTTCTTTGCCTCTGACAGTTTTCATGTATTACTGAACAGGTAATTTCCAGACAGCCACTAATTTCACATTTTTAGAGAGCCACCCAAAGATCTGAGATCTAGTTTGACATAGTGTGTCTAGTCATCGCTGAATTCTGGTGGAATAATGCTTCAGACATAACAGCTTGAGAAGTTGGGTCCTTGGCATGTTGGGCATTGGATATTACAGAACAGTTTTGACTTTTAGTATTGGCTTTCCCATTCTGTCACAGTTAATGCTTCTCGCTTCAAACTGTTCTTCAGGTCCAGCTAACCCTCCAAACAGAGAAACATAATTTAATTTGTTTATTCCAAGATACTTCAAGTTGAATGTTTCAATAAACAACTCTTTTATTTATGCAAAACTACATGGATTTGTTTGCTTCAACTTGAACATTTAGTTCAGTCCTACAGGGCTTTTGGCACTTTTTTGATTAGCTTGTGATTCATCTCATGCAAAGGGTCAACTGTGTTCTTGAATTAAATACATAAGGAGAAAAAAATAAATAGTTTTGGTAGGAGAAAATCACTGTAGCTTTGATTTACTGAACAAAAACCTATGTGGTTAACCTTTGTAACTAAAATAGGACTTCAACTTTTGGATAGAAATCAGAGCACAGTTTGGAGTTACAGTAGAATATCATGTAGACATTAATTTCAATGGAACAATAGTTTGAAGTACTGTATTCATTTTATTTTCAAACTCAGGGAACGCAGACTGTGATTCTTTCATACCCAAGTAGAGTTCATTAAATGACAGCTAATGTAGGAAGATACAGAGCCAAAAACGTGGGGTAGAAAAGGAGTATTTTTTGTAGTAGCATGGGAGGATGAAACTCAGAAGAGTCTTTTATATCTTTTAGTGACTCAGGTATTACACACTCAGATGAATGCCTAACAGCACAACAGTTTGCAGTGCAGCTTCTCAGGCTAGAGGACTGAAGGCAAAGAGTTACATGAGGGAAACCCTAAGTGTTCCCCGTTTAGCTGAAATCAAACTCAGGCCATCCCTAAACCTGGAGGGATGTTTACAGCTCATGATGCTGCAGTTAGAAAAAGCAAACACACAAACAAGAAACCAAAACAAAAAAGAAATTCATTAATTGCATCAGAACTGCAGATAGCACAGAATTTAAATTTGATACTCACTTGGAGTATTAAATGGTGGAAACTTAAGCTAGAACCTGTCATTTGCTATGTCTGTCTAATTTTTTTTCCTTTTTCCTTTTTTTCCCCATTGTGAACATATGCAATGTGGTACCTGGCATTAAGGGGCCTCATTTCACCTTCCCCTGACCCAAACATCCAAAAAAATTGATAATG
Source organism: Entomyzon cyanotis (assembly GCA_024500445.1). Classification (NCBI taxonomy): domain Eukaryota; kingdom Metazoa; phylum Chordata; class Aves; order Passeriformes; family Meliphagidae; genus Entomyzon; species Entomyzon cyanotis. The sequence goes on from JAKEPQ010000871.1 coordinate 20,831,380, forward strand.
CAGGAAATATTGTTCTCCCACATAACTGTAGACTGATGGCAGATGCATAGGAAAGATAAGGCCTCCTAAATTCCACAGAGAAACTTTAAGGGAGAAATAAGAAAATTCATGAGACCCTGCTCTGTTTCTTAATACAACTGTTAGCATAACAAAGACAATCCTTCCCCTTTTAAAAAGGTCACTCAAAAATAAGGCATCTTTTTTTTAAACATGTATGAGGATGAATGCTTACCGTCTCAAAAAAAAAAAATCCTTTTTCACAGGAAAAGTTAACAATCTGTTGTAGAAAAATGACTTCAACCTTCTAGGTTGTGAGAACGCCACTGTATTTGGATTACAGATCTAAAATATTGCAGGAGCTCTCTCTAAGCAATTTTCCTTGGAGCAAGACAATGTCTTGTACCGAAAACAAGTAGATGAAATTAAAAAAACCTGAGACACTATATAGATTTTTAAACATTAATTTAATTTCATTTAAAAGATCTCATTCAAACCATAAAACAGATGATTTAATGTAAAAACTGGATTCCCTTACTTACTACATGAAAGAAAAGCCTATGAGAGGGCTAAATTTTCAGTAGTTCATTTGCAAGGAAAAGCTCATTACTTTATATTCAGGTCAATGGTCTGGCATTTTGGCTAAAAAACCTGAAAACATTGTTTTTGGCATTGCAATAAGGTGACGTTGCAAGTTCCAGCAGGTATGATCTTTTGTTTTCACAGCCTGCAGCCAGAAGGAGCCATTAGACCCTGTAGTTTTACCTCCCGTAGAATACAATTAAGTTTAAGCCAGACCTGTTACAGCATTACATTCAAAATTAAGCTATTAAGTTAGATGAATAAGGTTTCAGTGCCCAAAAGAGTAAGAGATGTGTTAGCCACAGTCAGAAAACAGGACACAGAAGGTAACACTTGTGCCCACCGTTGGCAAGAGCCAACAGCCCAATAGGTGATGTGATCTCGGAAGATGAGCTGCGTTTTACACAGCAGAGGAAGGAAAAGTCCTCTGCAGTACTTGGCAAATTTAATGTGGTGGTTATTCTTCTCCACCTCCAAGTCTGGTAAAATCTGCATATATAAGGAGGACACATTAAGCAGGACAAGAAAAGTAGACATCCTCCACACAGCCTTAAAGCATGAATTTGTTTTGCCCGAGGTCCCATATCCAGGTGTAGTTGATCCCTGGTCCTTCAGAGGACTATCAAGAAGCTCAGGATAACTTGCTTGCACGTTGCTAATTGCTCATGAGGCAGAAAAATGCTGTGCTGATTCTTGCTGGCGAATAACTAATGGCCCTGTGCATGAGATCCCATTGCAATGATTGCTTTACTGCACAGTTGAAATTTAACAGGCACGCTGAGGGCAATGCCTACAATATCCCTGAGGCCTGTGAAGGGTGGCGATAAACATCACTTCACTGGACGCAGACTTGGCAAAACCAGAGGGAACTGCACACCTATTCAGTCAGCCCAGTGGACCTACTACACTTCTCAGAAACTGGATTAAAGCATATCTTTTTAGAGTGAATCTTGCTTGAGGTTCAGATGTGTCCTAAACCCTCCGTGTATTTTTTAAAACTGTCAATTTGCCACACCAATAGAAATTAAATCAGAACCCAAATTTTATTTTTGATATCATAGCACCGGTAAGCTAAAACTGGTGTTTAAAAAAAAATCCCAAGTCAGAATTGCCAGCCTTTTGCATCAGAAAATAACAGTACCACCACCTTTTTTTTGTCCTTAAGAACGGTTAAATCTTGAAAAAGCTAATCCACAAAATAACATGTGTGAAAACTCAGATTTCAAATAAAAACTTATCAAGGACATATACCAACATCAGTTAATGGCACTGGAAGAACATAATATTTAGATACACACTTACATATATACATTTATATATATATTTATATATTTATATATATATATATATACACACACACACACATTAGAAATGCAAGAAAGTAAAATAAGCAAGCAAGATAGTTTTTTACTAGCTCCTGCTTTTAAAAGGGAGCTCTGTCTCTGACAGTTGATGTCAGACCAATGAACAATAGAGAAGTATACTATCAGACACAAGGCCTATGCCAATTGTTTCTAATCTAAGATCACCAAATATTTCCTTGCATTATGGTAGCAACAGTGAAGTGTCACTGATGTGAAATGGATAAAAACAAGATCTTGAGTATGTTAATGTGTTCATGAGTTTTTATAAGTGACCACAAATAGCACTTGTGTATGGAAATGTGCAGCAGCTGCTTAGAAAAGCCATCCACTATTGCAAAATTATGAGGGAAAAGGAAAGGATAACATCATAAGAGGTCCTGCCCCTAGCTGAGGCTCTGTGGGAACTGAAGGATGCAAAACTCTCTAAATCAGAAATCTGTGGCATGTGAAGGATTGGGCACTGTAAAATGTGAGCATTTACACAGGTCCTGTATAACCGGGCACATACAAAAAGGGATTTTGGTTTTCAAGTCTCTTTTGTCTCTGTTGGTATGTGCCACTCACTACCTCTTGATTCCCATGGAACATACCTGGTACCTAAAATTGAATGATGGGCCTGAACTCTGGCATTTTTCCCGTGTGATGTGAAGTTAAAAGGCTTAGTACAACAGACTTGATTTAAACAAGCAAACAGAAACAAATATATTTACTTACTGTAGGCGCTTTCAGTACCTAAGGTTAAAGAGCCATCTGTTTCTCTGGTGTAATTCCACTGGTTTCAACGGAATCAGGGCAGGATAAATTTGATGCAATACGTTCACCTGGTCACCTAGCACACAGCAGAGACGTTCCCTTTGTGTGGAAGGCTGCACACAATCAGTTTGCCATCTAGTGGCAACTATTTTGAACACAGACAGCAATTTAAACCAGTATGCGATTATTTTAAATAGTGGGGTGTGTTAAATCAGCTGAGGCGAATGAAAACACACATTGTCAGGTAAAAACTCTTTTGAAGCCTCAAAGGGTCACTGCATGTGTACCCAGCATTGTACATTCAGACAGGAAAAATGTCCTGACTCAAGCTGTCTAACAAAAACATTTCCAATTGTGCTAATACTTTCTGCACAGCGTGACTGGATATAGATCACCTGTAGCATTTTACATAAAAGAAGATGGAACAACATATGATGATTAGACACTTTCTAATTCACCCATCTGCCGCTCCTGTCAGACTCTCTCTGGGATTAAAAGAAATGCTCTTACTGAAAATTTTCACACAGTCAAACTGGCTCTACCTGAGTAGTCTCAGTGACTGGAACTGCAGCTGCTCATGTGGGAAAAGCAATGACATGACCAAGTCAGATTGTTTGTATTAAGGTTATGAGTTACTAATAGAAAGACTAGTCACAGCTAGAGATCAAATGCTGTACCTCCAAACCCAAAGCAGCTACCAGAGCCTGCTCAGGAAATGCAAAAAAGATGTACATTTTGGTGGCGTTTGGCCTGGTAGTGCTTATGCATTTATGTGAGTAGGTTTATTTTCCCTGCTTTTAATGGTAATTCAGTTGTTCTTAAAAGTGGCTGGACATTTATCTGCTTGTAGTACTTAAATGGTCTTTGTTATTGTACTAGTCTTTGACTATTAATACCATATGTATCGTGACACAGGAAGTGTACCTGACATAGAGTAATGCTGTTATCCTCTTATAATTGCTTCTCACTCAAAGTGGCAAAGACTTCTGCCCTTCCTTCTGCACAAGGATTTCCATAAATTTAATAAGAAACTTTAAAAAAACATTAAACCCAGTTATCAGAATACAATGTTCCTAGACCTGATTTTAAGATAGTAAAAAGATATGAGTGCTGCATGTCTAAATTCTACTGGGAGCCAATTCCATAATGATGGTGGTTAAATAGTTGAGAGCCAACTGATGTCAGTCAGTCCAGAAGACACGCCAAGAGCTAGCAGTACCTAGCCTCAGTGAGTGACAGGAACCAAAGGGTGACAAAAGGTCAGCTCTGAACACAGGTCCTCCAGTTTTAGAATATCCTGATTTGGCAGGGGAATCCCCTGAACGCGGGAAACTTGAGCAATGGAATGTGGAAAAATGGATTTAGGGAAAATTTTAGTCTGCTGAAATTCATATTAGGATATCATTAGCTACTAGAAATGTAGAAAACCATTTAATAATGAATTCTATTAAACTGGAGTTGTACTAAAGAGCTGTTGACATGCATTTTGGAGATGTCATAAATACAATTTTGTTTGTTTGTTTTCTGACAGATATCAGCTGGATCTAATGTCAGGAGAGCAGTAAAATCAAGTAAAAATTCTTTAGACGAGAAAATTTATCATGTTTCAGAGCTTAATGATATGTCTGCTCACACTTTAGTAGTTGAAAATATAAATATACATTGATGTTTCATTGAATTACTGAATACATCTGTACCCAACCTCCTATTCGGTGATCACAGACAAATGCTCAATTCATTGAAAATATGCTTTAGCCTCATTTACCAACCTAGTTGTGATAAAGTGACTTGCATTCTGTTCTGAGCCATGAATCATGGTCACAAGAGTTAATTAAAGTTCTAATGGCAGGGTCAACAAGGTCAAGTGAATGAGTTTGTCTATATGTAATTAGTGCAGAACAGAAGATAATGAAGTTCAACAGGTGTAACCAAGAGCAGAAGCTGTCTGTTGTATTAAAGTGCTTGACCTGAAGATTCAAAATTGCTTTTGGAGTAAGAGGCTGGGAAAAGTATCTTTTTACTTGTAAATGGAAGAAATTTCTCTCTAGAAAGAGACAATGTCCCAGCGCCATCTCTCTCATTTTCAAACCTGCTGAACTCATGCGTGTAAGTAACGCCAAGTGTTTCAACAGCACACGTTTTTATTTTCTAGGCAAATGCAGTGTAAATATGACTGCAGAAAAATCAAGATAAATGAGAAAATTTTGCGGATGGAAATTCACCCTGGATATGGTTTATTCCACATCAGATCAGTTTTATAATTCCTCTATTTTCTCATATTAGAAGGATGAGTTCAAACTAAAGATGTGATATAACAAAAATCATGAATTTGTGGCACTTTTCAATGTAATAAGAAAATACATAATTTATCCTGACTCTTCTGTACAGACATCTCTTGCTCCCAAGCTTGCTCTTTCTAAAACAATCCCTTTCCCTGAGTACTGATAAACAGAAAAGGCATACTTCATGAACAGGACCACATGCATGCAGAATAATTTACTGCATTTTGCTAAGAACCCAGTGCAAAAGCACTGAGGCAGGTTTATTTAAACTCCATCTTCAGAGAGCAAAGGGAAATGTGTGAACGTGTAAGTGTCCCAATAGTCCTTCCCCAGCAATCCCCCAGCTCTGTATTAACAGGTTTATGATAGCTATTGGCAGTGCAAATTTCTTTCTGCTACCTTGACCATGCTGGAATCAGCCCTTCAATCAGAAGGTACACTTCTGCAAATGAAAAAGGAGTTCAGTTTCCATGCCCAATCTATCCCAGTATCTCTCTTAAGAGCACCAAAAAGAGATCATTAATTAGTGCCACATATTACTGTGCTGGGGACACCTGCCTACGATGAACAAAAATGAGATAGGTCATCTTGTAGAGGCTCTACAGTTACATCCAGCCCAGTAAATTAAAATAGTGACATCTATGACAGTTATATCCACCCCAGAAAATTAAAACAGTGACTGGGAACATTCCTGGGCATTGAAATGGGATGGCACATTGAAATAAAGGGTAGCAGGAAAGTTTCTTATCCATGCTGGCTAACACAGATGGTGAGGATGGCACAGTCCTTGGTCATGTTTCCCATATGGATTGTGGGCATTCTGTCTGATGGAGTGAGGAGACACCAGTCATGCCATGCCTCTTGGCCTAGGAGCATCCACAGCACTTGTGTGTTACCAGTATACACATAGTGTATAATGTGGCTACGTGCTAAGCTTTCAAGTGATGTATGCGATTTATAATTGAATCTATTATACAACAGATAATCCCATTAACTGCTCAACCATTCAAAAATCACCTGCAATATCCTGTCGGCTAGATTTTGGGGTTTTTTAATGGTGGAAAGCCAGGCTTGGCAGCTGGTAGATGATGTGGTGACAGCCTGTCTGCACACCCGTGAGAGAGAGCAGTGAGAGGCAATGTCAGAGGGGGAGCTCAAACACTACCATGATGGGCTGCTCCCAGGCCCATCAAGGAGAACCATTGCTCCATCTCTGCAAGCCCAGGGGAGCTCTGACATTCAATGGCAGGCGGGAGCACAAATTACATCCTGTGAGGAGCAAATGCTTTCCAGGTTTTTATGAGGACAGCCTCAACCCCTTTGCCTGGGTGGGAAACCCATCAAGATGAGTCACTTGGAGCTTCTCTCTGAATCACCTTTCAGGCTAAAGGGGTGGGACATAGTATGGAATGCAGGGGAAGAGTGTTTTTTGGGTTTGCCCAGTACTTATTATGAGCTGTTTAGGCGGAGAACCAAAGGTTGGAAAAGGAGGGATTTAGGTGACTAGTGAAGCAACAGGTGTGGAAAAGTGTGTTTCTGTGTGTCTGGGCCAGAAAGTAGAGTGGGGCTGCAGCCGCAGGGGCTAACATGTCCTGTTGTCACCAGTTGGACAAACTGGGATCCACACACCAACTACTGGGCAGACTGTGTGCTGATCCAGCTCCTGGAGATGGGGCACAGCTAGCTTTCCATGTGTGTAAGTACATCTTCTCACTAATGGGCCTCCAACCTACTTGGACAATGCTGGGAGCAGAATGAGACCATTGGTGTTGTCTGTGTGTGTAAGTGGTCTGTGTGCCCATCTGTGAGCTATGTGCATACATGTATGCATGCACATACATGTATATATGTGATGTGAGTGCACATATATGTGACATGTATGCTATGTGTGTGCTTACACAGCCTTTCTACTGTTTGGTCTGGAAGAATGAACATGCAGCAGCTTTTCCTATCTCCAAGCGTTTGATCCAGCATGATGTATTTTCCTCTAACCATAGTAGCAGTTCTTACAGCTCCTCAGTTTTTTTGGGCCTAGGCCTAAAGAGATGCTTCAGTGCTTCACTGTACTCACCAAAAATTCCCACTAACACTAATGCCAGAATATCTTCAAAATGTAGGCTTGTCAGCACATTTAGCTTCTCAGCAGAAAGGCCAAATATTGATTTTTTTTTTTTTTTTTTTTAATACAGACAATTAAACTTTCTTCTTAGACATACAGTGGGGCCAGAGTGAAAAGTTTACATTGCTGCAATTGTGTTATAGCTTCTCTCTGGATAAACAGAAGACTTCATTTTACGTTCTATCAATCCCACACCATTCACAAACAATAAAATTAATTTCTAGTTTGAATAAATAAAGCCTACTAAATTGGTTTCTTTGCCAATACTTTCAAGCTTTATATTGAACTTGTTCACAAAGCCAACAGTGTCAGTTAACAAAACAAAAGATGTTGTTTACTATTTTTGTTTTTAATTAAGCCAACTCCTTAGATACAAGTAGCTCATTGGGGTTAATTATTTCTAAAAAGAATTCCAATTCATTTGCAGTTTGCTAATCAGAGAGAATTATACCCATTTTTGCAGTGAATTCTTTTGGTGCTATGAACATTTTAGAGTTTGTAAGCTTTAACACAGAAATTCAAGGAAACAATTTTTCAGAAGCTGAAAGTTCCTAAAATTGACCTCTTATTTAATCAATGATATTGAAAGTTCTTTTAGATAATATTATTAGGAATAGGGGCACTATTAAAAGCAATTCAACAAAACTTGGAACTAATAATACATTCCAAAAACATTCCTGCTTCCACCTAATTCTCAGATTTCTCATCCCTTAAAATGTATCCATCTGCAACAGAGGTTAAAGAAGGAAAGAATCTAATTGCTTTAATCCTCATGGTGGTAGAGTTTAGACCTCACACGGTTCTGTCTCCTCTCATATGTGAGTCAAGCTGTCATATTAAAGCTGTACAATGCATATGTGACCAGTGCCAAACTGTAGGTTCAAGTGTTTCATAGGACACAATTAAGCTATATTGTGTCATGACATGTTCTAAGTGAAGAAATGTTAGTTCCCTTCACTGCATTGATAGATCCTGCCAGTCACTTCTGGCCACAACAACAGTGGCCACCATTTATTTTGCCAAGCTCTTCAAGCCTCACACTCAATGTACGTGTAGTTTTTCCCTATCAGCAGATGGAGACAGAGTACACATGTTTTGATGTCATCATCCAGGAAACTGAAAATTTCTCACCACACAATCCAGTCAGCATCCATTTGGTTGAGCTTTGTATTTGTTTAAAGATTACAAGATAATAAATCTAAACTAAATTAATCTAAAAGTTGGCATTTAATAATTTCTCTGATTCTAAAACTTTCTTTCAGGTTTTGGAATTACCTTAGAAATATGATTCCTGGTCTAGCTCTACTTTTTAAGGCACAGAGCTGTAGAGCCAACAATCAGCATAACAGCAACATGAATCACCTGTTCTTTTCCATGAGATAATCCTGTAATATTGCTGCATGATACAGTTCTTCAAATTGTTACTTATTTTTGCAATACTATTTGACAACATCACAAAATGTAGGTGTAAATGGTAACATTCTAAAAAAGACAAAACCCAGAAAAACAAACCCTATATAGTAAGATTAGGCAGCAAACTTAGCTGTGAGCTTTATAAAATTTTCCTCACCGTTCATTATTACATTTATTATATTTGACTTTTTGTTTTGGCACGGATAGGAACTTGGTATCGCCTTGGTACTATTAGTTGTCATTATCACATTCTTAAAAACAATTACTGCCCTATAGAACTATCAATTTTACTTTCAAAAGGTGTTCTCCATTCTGCAATTTTCTGCTGTTACAGTTTTTGAATGTGTCTTAGATATTGTTCATTACGTATCACTACAAAGAAAGGAAATGTGTAAAGCCAAATGTCAAATAACTGTTTTTACTAACAATTGTCAAACATGTGAAGGTCGGGTATCAACATCCTACCTAAGTGACTGTTTCTTGTGTGCTTCCATAAAGCAAACTAGCAAAGACTCCAGGGGTTCAAAATTATTGGAGCACTATTTTTCCTCACGGTCCTAATAAAATTCTGTAATGTCATAAATTTTTTAAAGTGTGTATTTAAAAAGTAGGGCTTATTGAGACCCGATTAGATAATTTATTTTAACTTCCATGAAAAGTTGTCTTTTGTCTCTCTCTGCTGAATAGTTGTCATTTTTCCTACAGCTGACCCAGTAAATTTTAAGAAAATAAAAAATACAAAAAATGATTATTCCATTGCCTCAACATGTTGCTAACAGCAAAATCTTTATAGATGTTCACCAGCAAATGATTTAGTCAATATTTTGGGTCACACACACTTTCTGCCACCTCCAAGTTTGATTTGATCCTGTTCATTGGGTTTCCACAATTCAGGTGTTTACAGTCTTGAAGCAAGGGTGCAACAGAAGTATTATCTGTTCACTCAGAGTATTTACTCATTTCTCAGCTGTGCAACAGGAATGGGAAGAACCTCTTCATCTCCCCAACAAATCCATGTCTACAGCTTCCACTACATTTCAGTCTAACTTGTTGACTTTGTTTCTATCATTGGTCTTTGGTTAAACCAACTCATTGTGAAGAAGTAAATCAGTGAATGTAACTCTTATTATGTTTAATAGTTATCTTATATTAATGCAATTCACTACTTTGTCAATTATCTTGCTAGTTATAGCTACAGAAAAGGTTTCTGCAGATTAATTTTAGGCCATGGCTGTTTTCAGCTGATTCTTTGGGGTGGATAGTGTACTCTTTGAATGAATCCTTTTGCTTCTTTTCAAATATTTTTTAATTATTAAAGCAAATATTTCTTCATTTATTTGCTACTTGTGGCTATTGCAACAGTTTAAGCAACTTAGTTTAGGGGGTTTTATTTTGTTTTAGTCTATTTCTTTGCAATCACTTCAGCCCTCAAAATAGGACTTTACTGATGTACAGATTTTCATGCTAGTATTTTTGCACAGGAAGGAATTTCTCACAATACTACTAGTAATTTCCCTGACAGTATTCACAATCTGGAGCTATCAAATCTATGAGTGAAAGCTCTTGTTTGCCGAATGCAGACTGCATTTTAGAGCAGATAACATTTATTTTGTATGACTAAAAAGGCATAAAAAACCCTAATGAAATTTGCACATATTATGTTAGTGTCAGCAGAAAAAAAAAGTTCCTTCTTGGTTCAGTTTCAGAAGCATCTTCTTATTCCAAATAACACAGCATACTGAATCATAATGTGCCTGTAAAAAGTCAAATTTGAATCCATTAAGGAATTGCTCAGTCGAAGTTGGATGTGCTCTAAAGTGTACTGAATTTCGTTCCACTGAAAGAACAAAACATGGCTCAGGAAAAGAAGAGTCATAACATAAGTCTGTAATTTCTTAACTTAATTATACCTAATTTAATGTGAATTGTACTTGATGTAATAAAGTGATAGTCAGAAGAAAAATGTTAGCAAAGAACATTGTGAAGAACGTACCACTCCACATCTATAGTCAATAGAATTAATGCTAGAAAATGTAAAAGATAATTAAAAGTAGGAAGTAATAATAACCCCAAGGAACTGTGATCACATGAATGCTGAAAAAAAAGCAATTAAAAGGTAGAAAAGAATAATAATGTTGTGTCTAAATAGCCAAGTTTTAATGTAGCTATGCTTTGGCTGACTAGCTACAAAAGCACGAACATTGCATGAGCAAGCAGGATTTTCCCTTTGCTCTTCAGCGGCTTACATTTAGCTCACAGATGTCTTCTGTCTCTAGTCAGTTTAATCCAATTAACTCACCTCACCCTGTCCTACACTTACCTATAAGAATGTTTTTTGGGGTGAAAACCAGCTGCTTCTTCCTGCTAATGTTGGCATACGGAATATAGCAACAGCACTTCCTTTCACTCATCATGTGTCCATGGCTCTCAAGGTCAAAACTGCTGAAACCAAGGTAAAGGGAATTGAGTTTATTTAGTGTTGTATATGTCACCAGATAGTGTTAGAGAATTAGACAACTGCTGCGGGGCTGGAATGAGCTGCTGCTTTAATTTGCTCTTCAATGTTCTCTTCCTATAAAGCCCTGAAATTAAAGGATAGTTTATACTATAGTGCTGGTAGCAAGTACTGCAAAGTACATCTTATTAAGAGGATTTCAAAGTATGTGACATTGTTCCATTTATAAGACATGATTCTTGGAAGCGTCTAATAAAATTTTACATTTGATGTCACCAATGATTTCCTAAGATACTTCCTTTGAGTTGTTTTGACATATAATAAATAATCCTGTAGTTTTTAACTTGTGGGGTTTTTTTGCTTTGAAATACCAGCAGATCTAGAAAGGGAAAAAGATATTGAAAATAAAAAGTATTCTGAGATTTAAAAAATGTATGTTTAAATTTTCTACCTCATAAAAAAATGCGGTAGAATGGGATACAACCGGAAAATTGTCATTGTTTTCCATGTTATGTACCTTTCCTTAGCTTACTCAGGTGAGCAAAGCATACTATACCTAATGTCTCACTACAGCCCCAAAATAGGAACTAAGAACATTCTGGGTACAAGGAGAAAAATACTTTGCCTTTGATGCCAATGAAAATTTGTCGCTGACTTCAAGGCTAGGAATTTGCCTATTGTAATTACAGGTCAACAGGTCATCATCTCACAGCCATCCTTCAGCTCTGTGATCTTGCCTTCAGTCCTGTCTCACCACTTTTATTACTGTACCAATCTACATCTAGGGCAGATAAGGCTTCACAGAGGCAGTTGCAAGAAGAGGGGCAATAGATAAAGGAGAATTGCAAGAAAAGTGCAACTGCTCCGAGCAATGAAATGAAAGAGATTCCCACCAAAAATGTGCCAGAGATTAAACTTCCAATGATTAAAGTTATTTTCAGGGGAGTAAGAGGTAGTATAGCTGCCAGATTTACATGTGACGTAGTAAATTACCATTGCCACAGTGATGGTGCATGCTGTGGAAAAGAAGGGATCAAATGGGTTATTTGGCCAATTTTCATTTAGAATAAGAATACAAAGAGTACAAAGAAGATGTATTTAGCCCACAAGCCAATGTGGCTGAAGAGATTAATAGTTCTTCATTTTTGCTTGACTTTGTTTTGATGTAGGGGAAAAAGAAAACAGTAAGACAGCCCTGGACAATTTCTTATTGACAATTTCTTATTTGACAAATATCAAATTGATATTTGTCAATTTCTTATTGACAAATATCAGTTTGTACAGGTATTATGGGTTTCTCCCCTGTTGCATTAGAAACTAAAGGTCTTTAGTCACTCTTCCTGTGGGAGATAGTTGCACTATTCAATATTTAACACTTTACAACATTTAGCAATGTAAAAATAAGTAGTTTGGTAAATTCACAGTGTTCCCACTTCTGTCAATGTTGGATTCCACTGCAAATTCATTACCTACCACACAACCACTCAAAGAACTAAGGCCAGAAGTGCAAATTACAATGGAAGTTTCATCCTCAGAGGCATCTGCTATTGCTTAGTATGATCTCTTATTTCCAAAAGCAGTTTGTTCCATTGGCTAATTACCTTTACAATTCAAAATGTCCTTCCTGTATCTTTCAACTTTGTCTAGCTAGAACTTGTTTACTTCTTGTGCCTCTTCTGGGAGATTAAAGAGCCCTTAAGTACCTAGTATTTTCTGCCTGTGAAGGCTCTTATCCATCGTAATCAAATCATCCCTTGGAGCTAAACAGATTGACCTCTTTAGGGCTGTAGTCCTAATGAAGAAAACCCCCAAACATTTCTAGGTATAAGCTCCGTTTTGAGTCTTCTCTGTACCTTCTTAATTTCTTAATAACTGTGAAGAAATGTCCTTCTCCTTTTAACACTTGTAAATTTTATATATATAGTAGGTATACAAAAATATATGATAAAATCAAAGCCATACATTACAGCCACACATTAGGAGCTGAAATGTATATAAGAACTTCTAGCACATTTATGTAATCAGCAACAGCAAAAATTCTGCCTAAGTATTTTATTTGACAAACTTTTTCACATTATGATTGATAGAAATCTAGAACTGTTTTCTGACAATGCCTGATGCTAACATGGCTTTAGGTTTTACTGTCTTATGCCCTTTTGCAGGTTGTTCTGGTGAACCTGTTGATATGCATTGTGGTTTTCTACACTGTATACTATGTGGTCCTATCAGTGTGCTTTGCAGTATTCAGGTAAGATTTCCCTGTCTTTAGTCTAATATGCTGGAATACTAAAACTGGATATCATGGGTAGAGATATGCCTGTTTAAAGGGAGGATGCAGACTGGAGGCATCCTGTCCCAGTTATTCTGTGAACATATTTTTAAAATTCAGTTAAATTGTTGCACCTGAACCTTCTTTCAAATGCACAAATTGGCAAATGGAGACTCAAAATTAATATAAAATGTTGGTTCTAATATTCTTCCTTGCAGTTGCACCATGTAAATTAATGAATGGAAGAGAAAAGATGACATTAAAGCATGGAAAATAAAGATTTTTTTTTATAGTCAATGAAAAAGATAAATTATATCTCCTTAGAAAGTTATTGATTAGCATGCAGAGCACCAAACTTCTTAAATAAAAGTGAGCAAGGGCAAAACTGCAACTCAGAATGGGACTTACAGAGCTTAAAAAACCCCAGAGTACTCAATCTGAGATCCTATTTAAAAACACCCATAATATGTCATATAATCATGAAGACATTCCTAAAATTCTCTGGTTAAATTTATTCATTTTGTTTTCACAGGATTAAAATGTTGGATGGTTTGGCACCTTTTGATTTTAAGACAAATCCCTCATGGATTAACCCATATTATTTAGGTAACTGAAGTTTGTTTATCTTTTTTTTCCCTCAGTCAAGAGAATATATTGTATGTGGATGTAAACTGGTCTTCCAATAGACAGTATTTTCAAGCTGTTTTAGTAATACCAATTATTTCTGCATTTTAACTATGCAATTAAATGTTTATGCATCTTGCCAGCACTTCTCATTTCTGTACAGCTACTTAACATTCAAGTGATTTTTAGGCTTTTGTTGAGTTCTTCTTCTGATCTTGCATCATCAGAAGAAAATGTTCTACTTTTCCAGGATGCTTTATTTTCATTGTAGAACAATAACCTATTCTCCATCAAGTTCCTCCGCCAAGTTGTTTAATTTAATTTTTACACTGCAGCAAATTTCTTATGAATCACTGGGTCCAGATCTGAGAAACAGGTCACATTCAACTAATAGCAATTTTTCTTTGGTAATGCTTGAATACAGTGGGCATGAAAATATCAGGAATCAATGGTAGCTCAATCCCTAAACATATCTTTATATATCCTAATACAAATTTCTGTAATTTGTCTGAAGCTCTCAAAATATATTCTTTTTCCTAAACTGTCATTCCTAAAACATTACGTGCATATGAAAAATTTTACCAGACTTCTGACCTATTTTACAGAGGCAAACCTCATAATCTGTCAGTAAAATATGTAAACCTCAAAAGTAAATTGGTTAGTTTGTAGGTTAAAAGAGTAGTAAAAATGCATGGATGTTTGGACAGTGTCAATACTGATTTCAGATGAAGAAAGAACATTCTGTTATAGCAGTGGAAAAGGAAATTAAAGCATATTCCATTGGAATTATTTTTCAGGACCCAAATGTAATTACTGTATCTCAATATGACTTTTTCCCCAAAAATTCAATCAGTTAGTTTGATGCAACATGTTTATATGCCAAAGACAGCAGCTATGTCATACCACTAATTAGTAGTCCATCCTCCTTTCTGTCCATCCATGGAAATAACATGGAAACACAGAACATAAGAGCATCTGTTTAAAATCTCAGGGCATAGAGCCCTTAGATTGTCTGAAGATGCCTGAATAATGTTGCAAGTGAGAATTAGTTTACTTAGGAGTTTCACTCATTCTTGTCAAAAACAGAATTCTCTCTTAAGATAAGTTCAAAATAAAGATGGAAATCAGCTCAGAATTGAGGTATCCTTCCTAGGCCAGTTTTGTAAAAATGTTTCCAGGGCATTTGTCTACATTAAACACACTTTCTAAATTACAAAATTAGTGGCAAAATTTAAAGGGATTCTATCTTCATGAAATATAATAAACAAAAAATACAATAATGCATTGTGAAACATTAATTTTTTTAAAGTGTTATTTCGCACTTTCCTAACCACATGGGGTTTTTCCAGTTCTATTTTTCTTATTTTTCTTATGATTTTTTTAACTGCTTATTGAAAGATCTATCATACAGTGGGGAGTAATAGACTCTAAATAAAAGAATGAAACTGAAGGGCACAAAATGCTGCCAAAGTAAATTTCACTGTATAAATTGAGTGGAAAAAAAAAGAAATATGGTCTATCTATTGGCAGTTACAGCAAACATAGAGATTATGTTACTGCAACAGTAAGAGAAATAAATAATTCCAATGAAAATGTTACTTTTATATGCCTGTGTACTTAAAATGTAGAACAAATTGCACTTAGATGGACAATTATGTGAATTACAAACTCCTGTATATGGCCTGTTGTATGTGAACTCAGGACTAAAGCTAGAAGAGACATCACATATTTTCCATTCAGCCCCTTGCTATCCCATGTAGCCACACAGCTATCAGCACCAAGGAAAGCCAAGCTCCTGCTTCTATGGATGCTTGACCTCTGCTCACCCTGTAGGCTCTCTGCTCTATCTCCCGTTGTATGTCTTGTCTCTAAAGTGTTCTGAGATAAAGATATAGATAAAGATAAAAAGATATAGATACATATATTTTGGTACATACACTATATAAATATATGATGCAAGGAAGGGAGGAAGCCATGAAGTTTCTTACCAAACATAACCCCTTAACCACACAATTTTGTTTTGGTTGAGAAAAAATTTACCTATGTCAGTATCAGCCAAATCTATTTGGCACCATACACAAAGAGTGTGGATGGTCCCTAACGAAAATTTTCATCAAATTTCTTCTCTAGACTACATAAATTGGTCATAGTCCTATTACTGGTCATAATCCTATTACTACATGTTTTTACATAAAATATATAAAATTTTGAAGTCTGTAGGCAAATCAGGATACAACCCATGCAGATGTCTGTGGCAAAAAAAATTCTCTTTGTAATGAAAACATAAGCGTAATATTTCATAGAATCATAGAATCACAGATCCATCTAGGTTTGAAAAGACCTTTAAGATCATCAAGTCCAACCATCAATCTGGCACAACCACCATGTTGAAGCTCAGCATTAAACCATGTCCTCAAATATCATATCCACATACTTTTTTAAACTCTTCCAGGGATGGAGACTCCACCACTTCCATGGGCAGTTCCAATGTTTTAGAATGTTTTCTGTGAAAAAAAATTTCCTAATACCCAATCTAAACCACCCCTGGTACAACTTATGGCCATTTCTGCTCCTCCTGTTGCTTGTTCATTGGGAGAAAAGACCAATCCCTGTCTGGCTACAGCTTCCTTTCAGGCAGTTTTAGAGTAAGATAAGATCTCCCTGAGCCTCCTTTTCCGCAGGCTGAACACCCCCAGCTCCCTCAGCTGCTCCTCAAAGGGCTTGTGTTCCAGATCCTTCCACAGCTGCACTGCCCTTCTCTGCACTCTCCAGCACTTCAATGTCTGTCTTATAGTGAGGGGCCCAAAACTGAACTCAGTGATCTTGTAAGAAAATCTGTGTAACTATGTCAGGTATTTTAATTTCTTATTGCTATCATTTTGAATATAAGTCTTTCAAAACTGTGTTTGGTGAAAATATCCTATTTCATTTACAGTTCTTGTGATATCCTTGGAAATAACTTTCTTCATTTGTGGTCTGCTGTTTGCTCTGGTTGTGGAAGAATGGGTTTGGGATTATGCTGTAACAGTTACTATTATTCATATCATCGTAACTTCAGTTGGTAAGTAGGTTTACAGCTAAATATTTGCATAGTATCACAAGTTGAAGGACAAATCAGCTATGATTCATCTTATGTATTACAGGACTGACTTGATTTTCCTTAAATCTAAATAAATATATATCCCTATTTTCCATCCATTTGTCCCAGGCCTCTATTTAAATCCTCCCATTTAAGACTTAATTCTGGATTTGTTGCAGAATTTTAAACCACTATATTCTTATTAAAAAATCAGAGGTTTAGTTCATATTCTAACATTTCATATCCAACAAATCCAGCCTAGATACAATTTCTGCATTTGGGAGGTCTGTTTTTTTTAAACTAAGACAATTAATATTTGTTCATGTCTGGACACTTGAGGAAATACTCATTAACACTTTAGCTCAATTTCGGAGTAAAAAGGAGTTTTGCTTCAGCAAAGTCATTGCAAAAGTTTTAAGTTAGATCACTTGAACTAACTCAATGAGGAAAATGATATATTTTCCACTGAAACCTTTTCCCCCCTGAAACTCTTCTCCTTAAAGGAAAGAAAAGGAAAAGAATTAGCTTCTGTAAATGAGTCTCATCATCACTTTTGGACAGCAGCTAGTAATCTGCTCTCTCTTCTCGTGGCTAATTAGGAAATATATTTTAACTCCATCCTTGCCAGACTCCATTTGGGGATTCTTTTCTCTGAAAACAATCAGCTTATTACGCTTATTCTTTTTGACAATTCAGGACTCCCTCCCTACTGTATAGTAATTAATCTTCCATTTTCCATTGCTTTGTCCATTTGTCTTTTAGCACTTTATACAGATGGAAGATTCCCCAGTTCCCATGGCAAATTAAGTCAAAGACGGACAGAGATTTCATCTTAAAAATCTAAGCATAATTTTTCATCTACTGAATTTGATTTTCTGGAATTTAAACTACTGTTATTCCTCATTAATAGTTTTTGTATTTGCATGTCCATCTTCAGAGCCATCAGGGATTGGCTGTGCTGGACATGGTGGTAGCTTCCAGCAGCTTCTCACAGGAGCCATCTTTGTGACTCCCTCACTACTAAAAACTAGACCAAGCAAAACCAACACACTGTGCCAGAGGGATAACTTGTGGTGTGCAGCCCCAGCAGGTCTGTCACACATGGCATCGCCCATTACTCAGAAAATGTCAGGCAGATTCGTATACTTGGATCACAGCAATATGTGGGCACTCTTATCAGGAAAAGTGTCCCTGTAGGGTTAAACTGTGTACAGGTAAATAATAAAAAAGGCATTCCTTCTGTAGAGTGCCTAAGAGGTCCATTTAGCACAGGTTTAATACGTTTAGACTTGCCTTCCAGTGGATCCCCCACCCAGTTAAGCTTGGTTAAGTATCTGAATGGCCAGGACCTAAGGCATTTGCCATTTCAATATATGTAAAATATATAATCTTGAAACAAAACTAAGCAGACCTTTGATAACATAGTGCACTGCTTACATGTCCCCATTTTTATTGGTTTAAAATTTACATTCCTACTTTTCTTCTTCTTGCAGTTATGTCTGAATTCCCCCTGATGTTACACTGGTGGCTGGCATTGGGTATAATTACATTCTTTAAAGTTTAAGTTGATAAAATCTGTGTAGAAAATTAGTACTTATAGTATGAATTGTTTTTATTGAATATCTGTTGCCTCACTAATTTGAGAATTGTCAACATGTAAAGAAAAAATATAGGCTTTTCATTCATACTTCTTTTAATGACACAGGTAAATAATGGTGAACTACAATTTACCTCACCTCAAAAAATCTTCTCTTTTAAGGCCAGAATGTGCTCAGCTTACATTAGTCTTGCAAACAAACAGGAGACACATGACTTGAAATAAGTCATGATTAAGTCCTGACTAATCAAACTCTCTCAATTCAGGTGTCAAAAAGACAATTGTCCAAACTAGTCTTTCTTGATACCCTTTACAATCAATGGGAAAACCAGGTACCTTCAGAGGCAAGTTTTATAAACGTTATGTACAGGAATTTATGATAGATGAGATCAATTTCAATCATCACATTTCCTCAAAGTGAATGGCAAACTTACACTGCTGAATGTTTAATTTTCTGTAAAATTAGAAGCATAGATTTTTACATGAAAAATATGTTATCTTGAAAAATAGTAGTTAAGGGAAAAGGACTGGCTTCTGTTCTTCTATGATGGATAACAAGGATCAACTGCTGCAAAAAATTCCTAAATGATGGGGAGAGAAAAATAAATTCCCTACCCTACAACTGGTTTTGCATCAGCAGCTGCTGGGGCTGATATCTTTGTAAGTAGTTAAAGCTTTGGGCAAAATGTTTAAGTAGGAAGGCTTTTTTTTTTTTAATTGAAGATAAAAAGAATGATATTTTAAAATTTTATCATAAAGTTTATATTCCACTATAACAATTAATACAAAACAGCCATGTATTTTCTTTCAGGATCTGGAGTAATTTCAATGATTTGTGGAGGACAGATTTTGGCATACTACTTGTTCAAAGACAACTTCATTTACCCAATTCTAGATGATTTTTGAAAAGGAATATTAGAACTTGCCTTTATCTCTATATGAACTCTATTGTTTCATTAATCAATGCAATTAAAATGAATTGAAGTTACCAACTGTCTAATTGTAAGGTTAATATTTCTCTTACCAGACCTCTTGTATCTTATGTTTTTTGGCAATGTCATCACTTTCGGCTTTTGTACGTACATTTTTCATTAAACAAGTAATTAGATACACTGTCTCTTTTTAAAAACCAAGAAGCCATAAGGAGGATTAGAGCAATGACAAACATTCCGGCAAAATCCTACAAGGAAAAGGAAAACATTTATTTGAATGCAATGCTTTCAGGGTGCCTGTTATCTGTAGCATTTTATGAAATGCTGACTCTAATTTAGGCTGCTATCTGACCTCTCAAAAGCACTGCAAAACTTTAAAGTCACCCTATCTGGCATAAATCACTGTAGCTTTAAAGCAGTCTTTACTGACAAACTCCTGGCAAAGAAGAATCAGGGAACAGCACATACCTCTCCATTTCATTCCATCTTAAAGTTAAAGCTCTCACTTAGAAGCTGACCAAGACAATGGGAGGCAGACCTACAATCCCAAATGTTGGGTTGACCCTCTTCCTTGCAGGGGTGCTACAGACAAGTGTTTTGTACAAAAGCTTCAGGCTACTCTGGCTTTTGCTAATGACCCATTTATGGTCTGGCTGTGCTGAAAGGAGGAAAGGCAAATGCTACTGACAGACACCTTTCTACATATCTTTCTTTCTTCCCCACCTACCAGTGGCTGACACCAAAGTAGGGGTTTATGGGTAGTGGTAATTAAAAACAACAAACAAACCATAGTAGTGGCTTCAATTTACTCTTTATGTCTTTAATCATAATAAAGTTGTAACAGGAAAATTGTGAGATGGCAACTTAGTCTTAAATATAAAATAGTGATTGGATTTCAACTGCAGTTTGCTTGGAAGAGCAAGACTAGATTGCTGTTTGCACAGGAGTGCTAAATGTTGCTTTTGCCTTAATCTCACTCAACAGATAATGCCTCTGAAGAATCAGTCCCCTGTTGATCTAATCAAATATCTTGATATTTATTGCAAGTTTTAATATTTTTCAATTAAACTTCAGTACTGAAAGTACATATACAGTGAGAAACACCTTTCAGAAGACTCCCAAAAGAATGAGTTTGTTTCTCACGAATGATAGATATGTAAGTCATTTTAGAGACAACCCAAATATGTAAAACCATAGCACTGAATAGATGTAGACTTCAGAATTTTTTAAGCATAATATGCTACATAATGAAGTCAGAAAGAATAATTCTGGAGAGTGAATGAACTGACTTGCAAACCTTCAGCAACATAACTGTCCAGATAACTGATACTATAGTTTGGAAAATGTTTGGACACTTCTAGGCTTGTTTCATTTCAGAACTACAGAAATGGATGGGAAGGAAGTAAGGTCTAATGTAAATTCATACCTCTGTTCTCTTCTTTACTGAGTTTGTGTGTGTAGGTAGTGTGCCATGTGGCAGAACATGAGTGGATTAGCTATAAAGTTAATCCACGGGTGGAACATGTTTCTATTTTTAACCTGACAGGATTTTCCTCTACATGTGTCAGCCCAGCTGTATCTTTTAGTAGCTCTGCTGCCCAGTCTTAACATTTTTAACTTTTATTTTCTATTTAAAATCTTAAATCACTGACAAGAAATACCTTCAGACTAATATGAAGAGTGTTTTAGTCCCAGTATTTCTTCAAAGCACATACAACTAAGCCAGTAGTAGAAAACCAATCACATCAGCACCTCGGTCAAGGATTAAAAGCATTAATCCAGCTACTAGAGGGTCATTAGGTTTTTGCATTACTTTCAGATATGGAATTGTGAGACAATTCCCAACATTATTTATTGCACATTTTTCATCACTTCTATGTTGCGCCCAATGATAAATATTACACCTAATGTTAAAGGGTAGGCAAATTTCATATTTTGCAAATAAATATTCATCATATAAACAATATGAACTGTATCAGTGTGGGCATAACCTGCTTAGAAGCCTTCAGATATAATATTTAATACTATGTGATTCCTAACTGCGGTACCAAAACAGTACTTTTGAACATGAGAAACCTGGCTGTTTCTGGAACAAAAATAAAGTGTCCTACTAGAGCAATTTGCATGTGGCTAATTGATAACAGTCAAGTGAGTGAAGGTGGGAAAGAAGAGCTGCTGGAGGAGACAAAGGGCATTGTATGTGCTTCCCATATATGATCTGCTGAAGACAGCAAGAAAAGAGCGCTGCAGAAAGCAGAAGGAAAATGGAGAAAACAACAACAGGGACATGTGTTTGGAAAAAGGGAACATTAAAGCAAGAAATGAGAATACAGAAACAGACAAGATCAGTGAAAGGAGAAAAAAATCTGCAGACTGAACTTGTAGCAGTGGAGTCTCTTGACATGAGACTCGTATGCCACTCGTGCGCAGCAATCTGTTTCTCTGCTGATGTATGTATGATTCTAGAACAGGTGGTCTCCACATCCATAGTTACAAGATTCATCTGTGATATTATGCTTGTAGTTTCTGCCCCAGGATTTTCAGAATTCTTTGCTTCCTGACTCAGCCAGTCACAGGAATATTGTCTAATTTAGTTGGTGTGGGTTTAGTGTTATTTAACCCTTTGTGATACAGTCCAGCAGTCACAAGTTTGGACATGTCCCAGGTATCACCCCAGTGGGGTGTAATCAGTCTAGAAAACATTGCAAGCAGATGGAGACTTCATCCACTTCCAGGCAGGGTTTGCAGGGAAGAAGATTAGAAGTTGCAAACAGAGATCAATGGAACAGTACACAAATAGCATACCTCAAAAATACCATACTTAGAGTAATTTTAAGATTTCTTTTCAAAGGCAAGGAACTCCTTTTCATCATGTCCAGCCACCTACTGAGACAGATTATAGCTCTTAGTTCAGCCTTCTCTCTAAAGTGCTCTGCATTCGTCTTTGTTCCAAATGGTGAAGTATCTTTCTTGTAACAAAAAACATGAGTGAAATGAGGGAGGTGTTTTGAGACTCTAAGCATGTATCCCTAGGCTAATGCTTAGGAAAGTGGCTAATGCCACTGCCTTCAATGTAATGTCAAAAGGCAAACCCATTGAAAAACTTGCTCTGGAACCAACAAACTAACTCAATCATGTAAAACCAGTCAAACTACAGAGTACAGGAGACATTATGATTTTTAGTTGGCATTTTTTGCAAAAATATAGGTTAAATACTTCTAATTTCCTAGTGAAGTAAAGAGTTAGTTATTACAAACTAAGCCTGTCATTTTTCCAGCTCTGTAAATTGCTTGATCAACATTTCCATCTCTTTTGTATTCAAACTTTAAAAAGCAAGCAAAACAAAACTCTACAGTACTCATTATTTCTGTATTCCTAAAAATACCAACAACTGGGGCACCAATAAATACAGAAAACACAGTATGAATAATACTGGATTACCAGCAGTGTAGATGAGTCACCTGCAGTCTCCTACGTTGGGTTCCTGTGGCCCACAGGCTTTTGACCGAGTAAGCTTTGTTAAACTGAGAAAAGATGTGAAAGCATTACACATTCTTTGTTTCAGCATCTGGTATGCATGTTGACACACCATAAAGTTAGATCCTTGTTAATCTCCACAGGTATTTAAAGCTTTATTTAAATATTTTGTGTCTTCCAAATGTGACGTACTTGGAACATTTATTTCTTGGCTTAAGATCCTCTGTAATGATCCATCTGCTCAGTAATGTCTAATACTCTAATCTCTCTTTTTTTGTGAGCTAATCATGGCCCCAGACAGCATGTACTCTCTCATTAGATGTCAGAGAGGATAAAGGTCTTAGGAATGGTTGTAAAATTTGATGGTGTAATTAATACCTTTATTATTGGCTTTAAAACTTTTAGTGGGAGGCTATGTCCCAACCTCTCCTCTGCTTAAGGAGATTGATATGGATCCCTTTAAAGTTGCTCCTCAGATGCACCAGGATAATTATGCCTGTTTTGTAGGGCAAGCATGCTCTGTGATGGACTTAGGTCATGCTCCATCCATTCTCCGATTCAGGGGACAGAAGGAATACCTTGCAGTCCTCTCCCCATTCATACACTCAGGTTTTCTCTGCCAGCAAGGGTGAAGGAAGGGAAAGATATGTACTTAGGTTTTGTCCTGACATAGCATGGCATGGGCTTGGACTGGGAATTTGGGATGAAACGCTGTGACACCAATTTCCACAATGAAAACCTGAGGAAAAGCTTTGGCCTCAATATTTTCAGGTGCCCAACTCCTAGAAAACAGTTGCAATCAGATGGAAGGATGATGGTTGAAACTGAAGCCTATAACGAAGAGGCAAATTACTTTACATCCTTGTTGTCATTGTCCCAAAATATAGTTAAAGCCGTATCTGTTCCTTACATTCCAGTGAAAATAAATCCTAATAGGAGATTGTTTGCTGTGCACTTGAAAAAAAGATCTGTAAAGAAAGGGCTGATTCCTGCTTCCAAAGCAAAAATCCCATTATCTCTACTGGAATAATACTCCAAGGAAGACCACTTCTATGTATCCAGATGCTCACTCAGAGCAACCTTGTCACCAGATTTTCAACATCCAAAGACGTGTTTTAAAAAAAACATGGCTTGTGGCAAAATGCTCAAATACATTAAGAATTACCAATTTCCTAGCACTGTTTAGAAACCTTTCAATTCAAATTACACCTAGATCAATAGCTTTTGAAATATACTGAAAAAAGAGCTTTGACTCACTTTCTAAACCTTGATAGGGTGCCACACAAATAAGTACCATTAAAATTGACTGACAAGATCAATGTGTTTGATATTCCATGTGGTATGAACTGACAAAACTTGTGGATATCAGCAAATTCAACAGAAAAACGTATTTACATCAATTAAAATGGAATATTTAAAAATAAGCTGAATTCTAAGGTATCGTTTTAACACAACTTCTCTGGAAAATTATAGCAAATCCTACGAAAGTTGGAGTATTCCTTAGTACACTCCCAGGAGAGAGAAAGGCAGGCAGTGAAAGAGTGGCAAAGGCAGAGGGAAGAAGGTGTTTCAAGAATGTAACAGCTTCAATACTCAGGAAGAATGAAAGATAACTTAAAGGACGCAAGCCAAGTTATGTACCTTGGATCAATTTTCCTTTCTAATTAGAGATGTGTTGGTAGCTAGTCCTGGCAAAACTTTTTAGTAAATCAATTATACACAAAAATTTATTTTAAGACGCCCAAAACCATCAGTGCACACAGCTGACTGAGTTTCACTTGAAAAAGAATAAAGTTGAAGGGTGTCAATGTCAGTTCATTTTAGTCCCATTAGATCTCAGTTGTTCAGGTCAGACTCCCAAGGGTACCAGCAATGACAGTGGAGACATTTGGATCTGAAACAGTGAACTCCCTAGATCACCTGAATTCATCAGTCAATTATTTGGTATGCTATGCTTTACAGCAGTTTTTAAAGCATCCAATCCTTGCTTTAGAAATAAATTTTATGTCCTGACCTTTTCCCATTGAAACATTTATTAAAAAATGCAAGTTGTAATTGAAAAGCAACTACTGCTTTTCCATTATCAGGAAATGAACCAACATTGTGTCTTCAAGTTTTGAGCAAATAAAGTCAGTTTTGAATAAAAATAAAGTTGCATTGAACTGAAATTTTCTTACAAAAATCTGCTTAGACCAGAAGGCAATTTTTTTGAAAACAAAAATCCCAAATGATAATGTTTCAGACCTTATTTGTTGTATGTATTTTTAGAATGTGTTATGTATCACTAGATAACATTTGCAGACTGTTCCAGTTGCCGAGGTAACTATGTTATTTTAATGATCAGCAGAGAGGATCATTATGTAAAACATTATGTTAATTTCAAACATGGAAAATTGATGTCTTGCTGTTACCTTGAAGCTGCACCTTTATTTTTTTTCCCCGCAAAGTGCCTTTTTCTATGAAAATTAATGGTATAGCTAAGTGCTTGAGTGTCCTTTTCAGAGTGATTCAGGGTGGCTTTGGAGGCAAAGAAAGCAAAAAAATACATTTGACAGCCAACTAATGGCAGATGAAGAAATTCAAAGCACCATATTTTTACAGAAAGATTATAGGAAAACTAGTTTCATATATTCTTAATAAACATGGACAATGGGTAGGAATTCTAGGAAAGCACATATATAATTTATTTTTTAATTTTGAAATATATTATTGATTAGTTAAGGAAAGCAAATTGTAAAGCAAATTTAAGTACTGTTTATGTTAAAGTGTATGTATTGTCTATACTACAGACCATCTGATGAAGATACTAAAAACCTGACATTAAATTTTTGCTGCTTTTGTTAGATTATGTATTTAGTAGTTAACTAGATTATACCAACAGTACAAATGCCATGCACTTATGACTCTGTTGCAATCACAAATGCTCTTTCTGAACCTGCAGTGAGAACCTTGCTGATGTTAGCAGTTCATGGTGCATTTCTTTTGTCAAACCCACTTTCTCCATAAAAAAATTTAAAGTTTTCCAAACTATGTCTCACATAAATTCTAGGGTTCATAATGGCAATTGCTGCTACATAGCACACCAACCTTACAATGGCAAATTGTCTCAGGCTACCAAATGCAAGTCAGTTTTGTCATCAGAATCTTCTTTCGCCTCTTCTCTGAAGTTCTGCCTGCAGATTGTGTTAAATTATGAACACTTCCTTTTCTAGGTGAAAGTGGATGCTTTTATGTATCAGAATATGATATGCCAAAGACATCTGAGAGCTCGTATATTCTCCTGACACTTCATCATAATCACCTGAACCATTTTAGAGCCAGTGAACTCTTTTTACAATACTGAAAGTGCATTTTGATGGTGTCTATATTTATACGGACTGTACCTGTTCATTCCATGGAGCTTACTCAAATCCCTTCCCAAGGATTTCCTCTGCAGGCAAAACTCTGACTTCAAAAGGTGGTAGCTTTTTTTCAGATTCTTTAACCATAATTACACCTAATACATTGGTCTCCTGTTTTAACCTCACTACCCTGACATGCTTGCCTGGCATGCTGGGGTTTGGCAATTTGTACACATCCCAATGAGGATTGCAAGTGGAAAATGTAAGAATGGGGGGGAAAAACCAAACCAGAATTGTATTAAATCAACCAGATATTGTAAAAAGAACATACGATGACACAGCTAGGAATAAGCCATCTATTAGCTAATAGGATTAGGAATTAATTTCCCCCTTTCAACAGCTTAAGTCTCATTTGTCCACTATGGGTGACCAAATACTTTATCCTGAAAAGCTTTGCTTTCATCCTTAGTATGGTGAATGTAGTGAGCTAAATTTTCAATCCTTGGAATTATGGATTTTCTGATGGATAGCTTTCTGCTAGAAAATGCTGATTAAACAAAATCTAAAAATTCTTTTTGTAGAAATCTGTTGGCAGAATATTATCAAAATACGTCTTACCCTTTTGACTACTGAAATATACCTGATGATGATGCAAAAATAATTGAAGACACACAATGGAATAAAGTGAAGAAATACTGAAACAAAACTCCTGAAGTGTATGTTTTATTTCAAATATTTTTAAAGGTCCTTTTAGAAATTGTAAAACAGACTTTTCAGGATTTTTTGTTTCATGGAAAGTTTAAATTCTTTCAGGGAAAAAAAATTGAATATGTAAGACCAATTTTTAGTCTAGCAAGGCGATTCAAATATTTTTAGGAACAAACAGTTTAAATTTTAACAGCATTTTTCGATCACAACTACATCAGATTGTTGATCTTTCTGAGAGAAAAAATTCTTACATGGATAAATACAAGCATTAAATTAGCAAATAAATATTACTTTATAAATTCTAGTAAGAGATAACCAATTTTAAGAAAAAATATGAAAGGGGAATCATTAAGTTTAAAAAAAAAAAAGCCAACAGTGCTAAACCTGCTAGAGATTAAACACTACCTCTGCACCACTCCACTGGTGGAGCAGAGCTGTAAATGGTGGAGAGAGTAGCACAGAGGATGAGAACAAGTTAGCAAGTGAAGGGCACATATTTTGGAGCTCTAACTGACATGAGCTGAGAAATACGGGAAGTACAGGAAGAATCTATAGACAGTAAAGTAATGACCGATGAAACAACAAACTTGAAGGTGTGGGATATAAAAACATATGTACAATGAGATAAAAATATCCAAGTTGCAGTATTTACCCACAAAACCCCCCAAAAACCCCTCTATTTTGACTACCTACATCATCTCTGATCTGTTTACAGAATCTGTATTCTGTCTGATGCATCAACCCCACCCCCAAAACTAAAAACACTTTTCTCACAGGAAGGATACAGTCAAGAATATGATGACAGAAGTGATTAGACCACAGCAAACCACAAGAGTTACTCTGTGGGACTTTTCAAGCAGTTCTTCCTAGAAAAACTGAAATAAAATTTACCATAGCCAGCTTACTTCAGGAGGGTATGGCATGTATGTATATAGACTAAATATACGTATGTATATGCATATAAATATATATAGACACATATATGAATCAATAATAGCTTACAGGTACAACCTTCTAATTTATATGAAGTATTTAAATTGTACCTTTGTGGCACTACTTACTTCTAAGCTATCCACAGACCCCAAATACTTCCTAGTGGGCTGGAAACATTTCACGTGCTGTGGCTTATTTTTGTGTATAAGTTTCAGTAGTTTGAATGTTATCTACACAGTGAAATCCTTCAATAGAGTAAGTAATTTCATCAAGCATTCTGAGTCAGAAAACATGAAACATAGTTTTGTGTGAAGTTTTCTTCATACATGATAATGTGTGCATTATAAATGTCTTTGAATTACACTTAACACACACAACTTTTTCAAGAGTCTTGTGCTGTTCAGTGTCCAGGATGGATGCACAAGGAGGGGAGAATATAGCTGAATGGATGCTCTTAATTTGGAGTGAAGCAGAAACTAAATAAATAATATTCAAAGATTTGAAAATGTGGATTTAGTCTTCTAATCGCCTGTGCTGTGATCATCTAGGCAGATCTTCATGGCAATAAAGACTCCAGAATTTTCTCCATAGCCCAAATCAAACAGACGTGGAGATTACTTATTTGTAGTTTATACGAGGAAGTCATCCATTGTAGAGATGAAATTTCAAGAGATTCAACAGTAGTGCTTTGTTTAGGTAATTTCAGTGTTTCAGTACCCTTACCGTAACATTAATGGTGTTTCACTGTTCCCAGCCCGAATTTGTCCGCCTTCTGCTTCAGTCCTTTTGGTACTTATGTCTGGTAGATTAAAGAACTATGACAAATCCTGCTGCGTAAACGCTAACACGCCATAATCAAATCACCTCTTCTCCGTTCTCTGCTGAGCTCAGCGGAGCGAAGACATGGGTTTTGTACGGCGAGGCAGGATGCCCAGGCCAACAACCACCCCCTTGCCCCTCGTTCGGCGCTTCCCCGCTGAGCAGCGTTTGAGAGAGGCACCGTGCGGATCTCAGCCGTGCCACACGCGGGGACGGGACCGGTTTACCCCTCCCGTGGGGCACTGTCACCTCACCTCACCTCCCCGCCCGTGTTCCCCGCAGGCTCCCTTTCCCTTCGCCCCCGGCCCGACCGCAGCCCCATCACGGTGTCCCCGCCGCCGCCCGGCGCTCAGCGGAGCGGGCGGGGCAGCC
Organism: Entomyzon cyanotis; assembly: GCA_024500445.1. Taxonomy (NCBI): domain Eukaryota; kingdom Metazoa; phylum Chordata; class Aves; order Passeriformes; family Meliphagidae; genus Entomyzon; species Entomyzon cyanotis. The sequence continues at coordinate 20,860,496 of JAKEPQ010000871.1, forward strand.
CCGACGGCGGGGATTCCCCGCGCTCTGCCCTCGCCAAGATGCACCGGACACACGGCCCAGCCGCCCCTCAGCACCGCCCCGGGCCCCGCTGCCCCTCAGCACCGCCTCGGGCCCCGCTGCCCCTCAGCGCCAGCCCCGGGCCCCGCCGCCCCTCAGCGCCGCTCCGCCGCCCGACTCGGCCGCCGCTGGCGCTGCCCCCCGCGCTGTGCGGCCGGAGCAGGGGGCGAGGTCAGGCGGCGGTGCCGGGGGTGCCGAGCCCCGCCTCTGTCCGGGCGGGCCGAGCGCTGCGCTGCGGGGCGGGCGCGGCCGAGTGTCCGCGGGGCGGTGACGGCGCGGGCAGGGGACAGCTGAGGGGCGAAGCCGCTGCCGCCCGAGGAGCCGCTGACGGAGGAGTCCCCGGGTTGCGACTCCCTCCTCGTCGCGCGTCCCTCCCGGCCCCGAGGCGGCGGCGGGAAAGGTGACCCGGGAAGATGGTGACCGTGGTGACGAAGCTGGTGCACTACCTGCACCTGAGGTAAGGGCGGGCGAGCGCGGCCGCCGCGCTGCTCCTCCTGCCGGGCGCTACAGCCAGGAGGGAGCGCGGCGCGGGGCGGGGGCGAGTGGCAGTGGCGGGGATGTCGCCGCGGTGGCAGCGTGTCCTGCCCCGGCCGGGCGCTCCCCGCCGCGCTCCGCTCCGCTCGCTCTCCGGCGCGTCGGGCTCTTTGCAGCCGCTCCGCCGAGTGCGTCTTGCGGCACCCCAGGGCAGCGAGGCGCGGTTGTGGAAAAAGCCCCTTATTAGTCTAAAGTCTGAAAAGTTGGTTTCCCTACAGTGTTGTGTAGCGTAATTATAGTAGCGTGGATTAGACAAATTGCATATTTAATCTTTTTTTATATATACAGCTCCTGTCAGGACACATTACTAAGCCGTTTTTCCAGTACCATCTATTCTAATTAGAATTTACCCGGTAAATACAAATATTTTTGCACTGAGCGGAGTGAAAGCAAAAAAGTGCTCACGCCTGGTGATGTTCCGCTTGTATTTTGTTTTTAGTTTTTCCCCTGTATATGAAGATTTAATGCACATCAAAACACATAATGGAAAACTGAATGAAAATGTATTAAGAGTAGCAAACAGAAATTTAATTTGTGAACACAATGATATTTTAGTGCATTTCCACTGAAGGCTGTTCTGAGAGCTGATTTCATTATTTAATTATTTCCAAGTTAGCCGTAGGAATGAGTGGGGAAAAAAGGGCAATCAATTGTACTGTAGCTTTTTGTTGGTATGATTTAAGACTTGATTCCTAGAATATCTGAAGTCTATAGATTTTTTTTTTAACAATTATTAAAATAATAATGCTTTGACATCAATTGCATGAGAGAAGCATGTAATATCACCTGTTTTACCTCTGTTTTTTCACTAATTTAACTGCTATAATTGTTAAACTTATTCGGCAAGTCTGACCAAAATCAAAGCTCTAATTTTGTAAATTTGTGTGGTTTTAGACTGCATTACTTTGCTGGGCAAATAGAGGCTCTCTTCTGTTGTTCTCTAACAGTGATTATTTGTTGAAAGGCATATTCCTGCTGGTTTTGAACCATGGCTTCATGGCTCTATTTGCTTTATAAACATCAGACTAAAAAAAAATCTCAGCCTCAAAAATTTTATAATATAAAGGGAATTAGAAAACAACAATTAATGCAGACAGCTGAGTGAATGCAGCAAAGCAATAAAGGTATGTTCCTTATCCAGCAGCAGCCTGATCACTGTCAAGTGTTTTGTAGGTATCATGAGAAAAGGTGCAAAAAGGCTGATAAGTTCAATAAACTTAAAGGATGCTCTTCTCATGCTGGATGAGCATCAAGGGATTGAGAAATAGTGAAGAGCATATCTGAAAGTTTAATAAATGCCTGGTCAGTGCCCTGGCTGAAGGCAGAATTCAAGTAGTTGAGTATTGGGTGAACGAAGTCTATAAAATTAGGGAAGATGTTAAGAAGTCAACCAGTTTGCTTTTGTAGGAGAAGCAGGGCTATTGGCGATATGGCTGAAAAGGGATAGAGTAAATGCAAAATTTGAGAAAATGAAGGTTATTAGTCCTGAATGAATGTGATTAAGGACAAATTTCCATTTGTAAATGCTAAACAAGAGGATAGCTACTTCACTGAGTATTGCTGGAGTGGTAAATAGAGGCAGTATCTGTCAGGATATAAATGAGCAACAGGTGTTCCCAAAAACCAGTGCCCATCAGCAGGACAGGGAAAGTTTACGTTTGGTCATTTTAGTGAGGCTGTAGGCTTAAAAAGTGGATTGATTTGAGCAAGATCACGTAATACCTTTTGTCCATCCATACCACCAAATCATGATCAACTGGGGATGAATGTGTTTATTACTTGCCTCCTTTAGTAAGTGACTAGCAATATAAAAATGAATCCAGAAAACAGTAATGTAGAAATGAGTGATACATATGAAATTATCACATATTCTTGAAATTCTATGATGTCTGGTCAAATAATTTTAGTAGGCTGCTAGATGGCCATGCAAAAATATATATATATTTTTTTTAACTAGTCATGAGAATGGAAGTAGCTAAAAACCAATTAACAGCAAGGAATCCAAAGAAATTAGCTGTCAGGCTGAGTTAAGAATAGTTATGTAGCTGGTGTGCTGGGAAAAATGCTTATCCTCAGCATTATGCCTTTTTCTCACCCTAGGCAGAAATGCTAAGGGTCAGTTGTAACTCCTGTATTCCTTGTAAGTTCTTAACCATTGAGTCCTGGTCCATGTATTTCATTTTAACGTTCTGCCACAGTAAAGTGAATAAATACTATGCTCATTTATATTAAGAAAAATATATTTAAACATTAAAAATTGTACTTCATAAACTTCTAAGAATACAGTTTGTGACAAGATTAGACTGTGCCAGTAAAATAGTACACCAGGCAGCCCAAACAATTACAATAAGATCCTTAGAGAATAGTAACTATGCCCTTAATTCAGTACTTACTGAATTAAGATTGTAGATAGTTAATTCAAATCGCTTTAGGACTTGCACAGTTAGCAGAAATATGGACATCATAGGAACCTGTCTTTGAATCTGACACCTTGCAAAACACAGGATCCTGAAGCTACAGGGATAATATTAAAACCTTGGGCACTATATAACTATTCTAAAAAGTCCCCTTTCTGATAATGAGAAGTAAATATGCTGAAATACAATGCTCATAATGCTAGAAGAAATGATGTAGCAATACTTGGTCTCTTATACTTACCTCAACTAATTGACCCTCATAGAGGATGGTTCTGTGCCATTTAAACCACATTTAGCTGAGTCATAAACTTCTAATTAGTTTGAGTCAGACAAAAGCAGGCTCACTGAATAGGAATGGATCAGCCAAGAACTAATAGTAAAAATATGAAATTAGGTTCTCAGCAAGGCGAGATGCTTTCATATAAATATACTTGGTGTAATTATCTCTACATAAGTAAAGATTGTGTACCAAGTGAAAGCAAAGCAGTGCACAAAAAAAAAATAAAAAATATGAGAAGTGGTTCTTGAGAACAACAAACAAAGGAGATGGCAGCAGATAGAGCAGTTCCCAATGACACCACCAGGCAACACAAGCAAACTGAAGACAAAGATGTAGACTTATGAATGTAAGACATTCATGAGGAGAGTGAACATGAACATTCGATGCTACCAAGGAGATTTCCACAGTAAATTGTATTGCAGAAATTCAAACTGAAGCTTGGCTGGTTTAGCTCTTGATTTTAGGAAGTGCGAATGCTGAAGTTATGTATGTGGAAAAGTGCAGTCCCAGGCTTGAAATGCTATTTTGGAGGTTCAGTTTTTTTATCAATTAATTATTAATTTTCACAACCTGCCTCTGAGAATAGTCACATGAAATGCAACAAGACTTTCAGTTGAAGCAGCAATTAATAAGACTATTTTGGAGCTGTCATGAGATTCCTGCTTTTCTATATTAAAGTTTTGTGTCTTTTTAAGTTGTCCAGCAAAAAAACTTCTGCTAATTCTGTCAGTTACATCTTACATCATCCCTCTGATTACACATCCCTCCCATCTTTACACTCACCAAAAGATCTCACTTAGGTTGTGAAGCTTTGGAATGTGCTTGAACTTAATGATCTGCTTCTTAGAAATGCATGGTTTGGGTCTGCATGGTTTAAGATGTGGCTGATGGACTGAATCCTGCCTGAGGAACATTCCTATCTGGCCTGGCACATTTTTCTTAAAGAAGCCTCAGTTCAAGAACTTTGGACAAAACTCTGTACTGATGCTACTCCAACACCTCAGGATGTGGTGGTGCAAGGTTAGCTTGAGGAAGGAGCATCTTTCCTTGTCATCTCTCCTGAGAGGGTGAAGAAGCAGAGGAAGGAACAGAGCTACCTCATGCTTAGAGGTCCCACAGAGGTTGAAGCTGTGGCTATTGCTGTTACAAGCACCCAGCCTGGGCCTCTTGCTTCAGCATTCCTGGCTACCATGCTAGTGCAAAGTGTTTCCCTGTGAAACTTTTTTCAGAAGTTGCATGTCTCTCTTAGAGCATCCTGGGGAACTGTGATGATTTCTGGGCTTGGCGCTAGTGTGGCCATCCCTGATAGTCAGGTAAAGGACACAGGGTTCTGCTGAGTGCTGCAGGTGAGGTTATAGAGCACAGATATTATTTTATGACTCCTTATGCTCTTGCAGTAGCATACACATGGTCTGCATGGACCATTGGCTGGTCTTTTATTCTTACCAGCCCCTCCTCCCCCCTCAAGCCAAAGGTATACTTGTAGATGATTTTGTTTAATTTGTAAAATTACAGATTAAAACAATTATCGTATTGGGACACATAGACTTAATGTTGTCAACTTCTGAAGTTCTTGAGTTAATTTTCTTTTAAAAGCTTAAGATGTCCTTAACATTTTTTTTTTATATCTAGCGTAGCCACTCTCTATTATTCATTAAACGCTGGTGTGGGAACACAACACATAAGGATGCCAAGCTGAAAAGAATTTTCTGTCTCTCTGAGTGCTACCTTGCAGTTTATAAAAAAGCCACTGTCTTTAATCCACTTCATAAACATATCAAACTTTTTTAAAGATTAGGCTGTTTGTTCTTCTTGATGGGTGTGCTGGAAACTTGCTCCTCTTGATATTTAGAAGTGAATTTCTTATTTTCTACCTACAGTTGCCAATGGAGATTTTCTACATATTTCTTTTGTATTGACATTGTCTATGAAACAAAATTGATTTTCCTACCCAAGATATGTATGTTCATGAGTCCTCACAAACAGCAATTTAATTGCTGCTTCTTAGCTGCTCATGCTCAGTAGATTCTGCTCTTTTCCAAGGGATTGCCCACACTTGAACACATCTTTCTCAATTATAAGTGATTTGAAGTGACATTATAATTTTAATTAATGTGTGATCAATGGCTGTGATGATATCAAAAGTGTGCTATCTAGCCTGATATAGCTAGGTCTACACAGAACTGCCTATACCTTTTTTATTGCTGTACAACGCTGTGTTTGATGGTTGCCTTATGACCAATTAGTATCTGTCATTTCAAACTGATGAGTCCCCTGGCTCATCAGTTTGAAAGCACAAAATCTAGTTATTAAGTCTATTAAATCCATGCACTTGTGTATGATTTGTATTTTTTCAGTCCTTTCATTAATCCATTTTTTTCCTGTATGATATTCTGGGCTTTCTCTAAATCGATATCCTTAATTTTATAGTATCAGTAAATTTCGCATGCTTCTTTCTGTACAAAAATTATGAATGAAAGTGTTAAGTAATAAGATCACTAGTAAGAGAGAACCTGGAGAGATTTTAATAGAAAGGCTCCTCCAATTCATCAGTTTGCTTTTCAGTGTAATGTATTGCTGTGTCTTTCCAGATAAGCCTTTCCCCAGTTACTTGCACTGTTCCCACTCTCCTGTTTGTTTAGTTGTGTATGTAGTTATGGTCCTTATGTGTTACAGTATCAAATGCAGTACTGAAGACCATATAGGATAGGTCTCCTGCACCCCCCCATCCTTTTTACAAGTTATTTTATTATTGAAATCTGTATTTACCTTGGTAAAGGTAAATAATACCTTGTATTTTTTGCCAGTTTTCCATTTGCCTGTGTGTCTCAAAATATCCTTTCCTTTGAAACTCTTAAAATAGACTTGCACACTCTCCAGCTCAGAGTAACAGGTGTAAAGTTGCCAGTTTTTCAGTTTTTCTCTTCCTCAATTAGATTTATGTTATGTTGACATTCTCTGGTAATATGGCATCACTTGAGCTGATAGATTTTTATAATCACTTACTATTGAATTCTTCGGGAAATTATTTCAATATCTGGGGCAGATGATTATCTATTCTGCCTGCCTTAATTTTATCGAACCTTAAAAATTTTGCTTCTGTCTTGTATACAGTGTAGTGTCATCCACAGATTATCAGGAGTTGTCTGTCTTTTTGTCATTGTCCTGAAAAGTATTGAGTCAGGAAGTTTTGGGGTGGCCGTGCCAACATTATCATTGATATCAAGCTCATTCTTACTGCTCAGCAACTTCACTGCTATTTAATTTCTTTTTTTCTCTGTACTGTTGAAGAATAGTATACATAGGTATATGTATATATAGCTAGGTGTCAAGACCTGTCAACTGTCAAGAGTCAGCTTGACTTTTGGCAATTCTTACTTTATCCCTACATTTTTGACTTTGAGACAGAGCTTTCTCATCATCCCTTGCTGCCCCTCCCTTCCCCCTCCTTTCTTGCAGACCTTTTGCTCATACCTTATGTAATGTTTAGATAAATGCCTTTATTTTCTCAACTGAAGATGCTGCACAATTGTCAGTGATCTTTCTGGAGCTGCCAACGCTTTTCCTTCAGAAGATACTGAACATCTAAGAAGCCTGTGGCGAGGCTGTGGAACAGAGAACTCAAGGTCTTAGGCTTGGGAATCATCTATATGTAAGCCTGAACTCTTATTTTTATTTTAAAGTGACAAGCAATGAAAAAAAGCATGCAATAAGCAAAATGCTGTTTGTAACTACCTGCTATTTAAAGTCATCAATTCAGCTAATTTTGACTAGAAAGGATTCTAAAGGATTGTATTCCAGCTCTGCAAAGAAGTCACCCTCTTCCATCAGCACTTTTGGCTCAAAAAAAGGATATTTGTTCATCACTGCTTTGAAATGGCTTAAACCACTTTCTGACCAATCTATGATAAATGACAAAAAAATTCTCAAAGTGAATTAAGAGTGTCAACCCAGCAGTTTCCCCTCAATTGAACTTGATCTTTGACTAAAGAAGGCCATCACCAATGTTTTGTTATCATTTAATTTCTCACCATTCCTCTCCATGTGATACCTTCTGGAAACACACAAAGGTGGGAGGATTAGCAGAGCCCAGGGAACATGCCCTGGGACACTCAACATTTCAGCTTTTCACCAGGCTTGCCAGATGCAACCAAAAGGAAGAGAGACACTTGTACTGTTTAGAGGTGGAAGGTGACCCTTGCTACTAAGGAGTGTCTCCTCTGTCTGATACTACCTGTCAAACCAGGCATGGTCTTGGCTGGGTAGCCCATGTGGTGGCTTTTCTAACTCTGGAAAGGAGATGGCTGCAGTAACTGTGAAGTTGTTTTCCTCATTGTGTTAGGGAGTACAACAGTAAGTGTGGCATACACATAGACCTTCATTCCCTCACTCTTCCTGCTCAGATGCTTGTTTCCTTCAGTCCTTCCTGACATAACCTCTCAGGAAAACTGACTGCAGTAAGAATTGGAAAGCCTTATATTACCTTTTTTTTTTTTCCCCTTGCAAGAATGATCTTAATAAATAAAATAAAATAATAAAATCAATGGGTACTTGATTTCTATCATGTAATAAGTATAAATTTTTTATCAGCCTCATTCCTCCTTTGTACTTTCAAAACTTCCTTCATAGTCTCTGGCCAACAAAAGGAGCCAGTGTGGCCATCAGAGTCCATCAGCTTGGAGGGAAGGATTGCATCATTTCAATAATTTTTCTTTCTGCACCACAAAGATTAAAATAAGAAGCAGAGCTGTATAAAGCAAAATTTGAGATGTCAGAGATTTAAAGCAGGAGCTTGGATACAGTGAGACTTAATAGAAAGTCAGCTAAAGAAAAAAATACAGACAAGCACATTTACTTACTAGAAGCCAGAAAGAGCTCTTAGCCACTATGTGTCCCACTGAGCTGCAGAAATTTGAATAGTTATAGGATAGAGGAATTAGAAATAAAGACATTTTGTGGAATTACTGATATGTAAGTCAAGAAGTGTCATGGCAAGGACTTGGTGACTTTGAGAAAAAACAGCATGTAATTGCAGCTGTAAAAAAAAAAATCTTCCTAGGGAGCATAGTAACAAATAATATGAGGAAAGAAATGCGTGCTAATGCCAATGCCATTAAATATGTCCATCTAGATTGAAAAGCAGAATGCAAGAAAAAGCAAAAAAAGGGTCAAGAATGACATTTGGAGGCAAACTCAACACAAGGCTGTCCAGCAAAAATGTCATGGCCATTCAATACATTTAATGGCTTTAAGAACAGAAATGCTTATACTTTGCGTCTGCTGAAAAATAAGCTTGAAGTCAAGACAAATATTATTTATGGAACTAAAATTTCTGGTTTTTTTGTCCTTGCATCCAGTCAAGTCTACACAAAGGTATTTTTTCTTATTTTATTTGATTCTGTTTTCAAGGTTGGAGTGTCTTTAGGTGGTGAATTGGTGAATCTCCTCATGCTCTTAGTAAAGGGATGCACTGACGTCATGGACTTTATAATAATTTCTGAGGCAAAATCAAATGGCTCGGGGGTTTACACAAAGTAATGAGAGCCAGACCTACACACCCGTGTTTACACGTATCTTTACCTTCATTTTCTTCTGCAGAATTGAGATTTCCTCTAGAAAAAATGAGAGGATCCCTCCCCCTCTCTACAGGTGCAAACCAAGCCCTGTACTCCATTCTATAACACTACACAATTGTTAGATTTTTCTCCAAATCCCAGGGGACACTACAGCAAATAGTGAGTGCAAGAGTAGAGCTGATCTATCATGTATTTTTCCTGTAGGAAATTTTAGTTCTGTGAAAAGATTTTTGGTCCTCTCTATTCTTCCCAGTAGAGAAACATATGGCCCTGCATTTGGTGGCCAGCACAGGTGACAGATTAACATATCCAATAGATACTACATTTTGCTGTTATGACAGTAAATGGTATTAGACCTGGGCATAATGAGACAAGAGATTTCATAGCCAGAGAAAAGCATATATTCTCTACGAGTCAGGGACATGGTATTGATTTATAATTACGTATATAAGATAGAATGGTTTATATCTCCAATAATCTTTAAAGGCTGCCATCTGCCTCTAGACAAACTTAAGAAGGAAACTTAATTTGGATGAAAACCTGCTTGGATAGTTGATTCAGTTAAGGGATCAATTTCTAATAAAATTGAAGGATTGGCATGTGTGATAATCCTTTGAACTACCTGCAGCAGCAAATTTGTCCTTAGCTTTTCTTCCCCACAATGCCACACTGGCTCACAGCTTTCTGGTAAGTGATATGCCCAGTAAGGTCCATAAAAGCTGGCTGAAACAAAATTGAAAGAATTTTAAAATTACTGCTGTTGTAATATTAATAACAGCAGTAAAACTCATAAAAATATAGATTACAATAATAAAAGAACATAAAAATATGTCATAGTGATATGAGGTAAGTAGATGTTTTTAAGATTCATTTAAAAATAAGAATTATGAATGCATGCACATGGACATATATTAATTAGAAATGGGATAGACAGACATGAAATGAGGACAGAACAGAGGCGTTTAAGTAAATGTCACTTTGAAATGTCTTAGTCTTTCAGACCTGTGTTTCTGCTCCTAAACAAAAGCAGGTTCCATGCAATGAACTGCCTGATATTAACTGACTCCCCCTGCACTCTGTACTCTTAGTAATTTCCCTTGAACTCTCTCACACAGCAGAGTATATGGTCCAGATCAATTTGATAAACAGGAAATCATAATGAGGTGTTTATAATAGATTTAAGTGCAGTAAAGGATGTTATGTTTTCTTTCAAGGTGTCTTTAGAGCTAATGCAGAGATACCATTTTAATGTTCTGGGCTTTGCGGTGTTGTCAATTTAACGGTTTACATCAGATTTGTAAATCCTTCATGACATTTTTATTAAAGGAAATATTACTTCATCTACTACACTGCTAACAACAGCATATCATTTCCCTAGGTAAGTGAGAAGTTCAGACCAGTGTTAGAGCTTAGCTACATTAGCCATTTGTGGTGAAAGAAAAGCCTCTATTATTGCTTATGCACTAGGATTAAGATGACTCCACTGCCATAATCCTTCCTGTTAGACTATTGGAATCATGCTACCATCTGACAACAGCTGTTTCCTTCCTAATCTGATGGGAAAAAAAAAAGGTGGTAGATTGTTACTTGCCATTACAAGCTTAGTCGTTCCATTTTATGTTTTAGTAAATATGAACAGTGTATCATAATAAAACCCTCTTAAATGTATCCATGTGTTACACATAGTATAGTCTTGTTTATTTTTGTCCACTGCTTTAGTGAGTACCCAAAGAACCAACAGACATTGTTCTGCACCAGGAGTTTATTTTTAGTTCTGTAGTTAGGAACAGCAGGATCCAAAACTTGTCATGAGGAAAAACCCCAGGCATTTGGGGCACGTAAGAAAAATTAGTAAGTATTGCATGTCGTGACACTTTGTAATCACCACTCTTGGCAGAAGGCCAAGCATGCAGTTCACACAGCCTTTTGAGCTACTTGAGCTGGAGGGTCCTGCTTTGGAACTGAATATCAGGCTGACATCTCTGCATTTCCTGACAGCTGCTACTTTCAAAACACAAAAATACATTTGCCTCACCTATTCCCTGAGCTTCAAATTGTTGGGGTACTTAGGCAAAGCTTGTAGTTCTGAAGCTCATCCATGAGAATCTGGTTTGAACACTGTTGCATCAAGGTCCCATTATAGGTGCTGGTTTGACTGGTATGCCCACATATATTGAATACGTTTGGTACTGGAGAGAAAAGCTTGCTAAGTGACAAAGTGTTCCTTGAAAGCAGAAGACTGAGCATTTGTATTCGTTTTTAACAAAAAATCTCCTTTTGAGTTTGGTGATGCACAGAATAGTGATCACTGTCAGCTGTGAAGCTGGAGAATTTAACCTGGAGATCCTGTCCTTTATGTATGTTTTTTGAGTTTAGCTTGGGAACACAATGGAATTCAGACATGGATAAAGGGGAAGAAAAAAAGGGTTGCACTAAAAAATCAGGCAAATAATTCTGTACCTTTCAAGATTATAAACTTTATTATAATTTCAGGTGAAATCCTTTGAATAGAAAACACAGATGTCAATGTTTACAAGAACAATGGAAGCTACAGAAGGCACTAGGTTTGCACCCACCATTACCCAGCACTGTGTGTATGTCTACTGTAGATCACCCCAAGGATACAAATCTCTCTAATACGCAGGAAAGGGGAGAAGGATTATGTGAGTGTCAGATTAGGAACTGTTATACTCTGATCCAGACAATTATTGTAAACAATCCTAATTATTGATGGCAGAAATACTCAAAGTCATCTCAGAACTTCCAGCACCAGAAATCCCAGATTCTAGGGAAAATGGACTCATGTCCAAAGTCTCCCAAAATGCACCTGCTGTAGCCCAGTAGCTGTTGAGGGAAGTGAAAAAAACCCTGCTGTCCATTTTGCAAAACACAAAATATTGTTAGGAGCAGGATAGAAAGGAAAAATGGTCCTGCTGTCCTGTGTACTCTTCCTATCAGATATGTACTGTGAGAAACAAAATTCCTTAATGTTTGAAGTTGATGGTTCCTCAGGCTGGAACACCCACCCCATGAACTGGCTGCAGAGACTGAATTTCTCATTCATTTCAGAAATGGGAATTCCATACTCTGGAATTTGTGCAACTATTAATTTGTAATTCAGAGGGTCTTTAAACACACTCTTTATTAGCTAAGAGTAATGCTGTGATTGTTAACTTAGCAAATCACTTGATTCTGCATTTCTCCTTTGTGTTAGCTGCTTCCTTTGCATGCAGACAAATAGTTGGGATGAAATAAAAAAACCATAAGCCCTAATAGATAAAATTAAATATTGCAGGTATTTTTAGTACACTGCAGAATGTATGAATAGTGATCAAGTGTTTAGGAATGAAATTGAAGGAAACAAGATGTGGAATTCTCTGCTTATATTAAAGATCTGCTGTGCAAACTGTATTTAATACCATCTTCAAACAGATGAGTTATTGGCAGTATTCTCAAGGGGATTTCTTTTATTTGCACCATCTACCTTGGTTTAATCTGAAGTAAATACAGTTTATTTAAAATTCATTCTTAGGTTTCAGTCCTGCTGACTCAAACATAACACCAAAACCAAATAATCAGCAGGACAGTCTTTGGGCATCAGTATGAGCTGGATTACAAGCTCTGGGGATGGCTGTGAATGTAATTTTTCGAAGGACGTAGGACCTGATAATATATACGGGCATTTTACAATGAGAACAGATTTTTTTTTTTTAGACACCTCTTCTAATCCAGAGGTGTTCTAAATATTTTTATTTTTTACTGTAGCAAAATGCATTTGACAGTTTTTATTCATTAACTCAAAATATCAGTTAGAAATTCAGAGCAATGCAGATGTCTTTCTGTTTGTCCACTGACATTTTTGATATTTACATTTCCAATCAGGGCATAAACACAACAGTTTCACTGACTAAAGTACACTGTTAAAATTTAAATGCATGTTTATTTTGTGAATACATAATTCACTGAATTAAGATAACACTGAACATCCACTGTGAGCTAGGAACTTGGCTTGCAATTTAGACAGGGCCTGTGCTCTGCAGATAAGTACACTGTCAGTGTTACTCTGTGTTTAAAAGGTTTCAGCTACAGGGGTTAGAGTTGAAGAATTGCTTCATTACTGCAGAGCTGGAGCAGGCCAACCTGTACATCACAAGATCCATGGTTAGGACTGAGTTCCTGAGAATTATTTGTGACAGCTGCATGTTAAATGTGATCCAGATTTCCTTGAAAGATGATGTTTTTAAATCTAATCAGGAAATTGTATCCTCAGAAAGTTCAATAAGTTTAATGATAAATTAAATATGATGTGTTACTTTTTAAAAGTTATTTTTTAAAACAATGTATAATAAAGATCCTTTTGCTAGTATCCTATATACTGAGAAATAATTTCTATTTTTTGTCATTCACATGCACTTACATTACTTCCACTATTGGAAGGAACCAGAATTATTTTAAATTGTGGTCTATTTGAACATAAAAGTAACTCTACTGGTTTGGACAGAAAGTCCATCTACCTGGTATCCTACTTATTTAAAAGACACCCATAAAAGAGTTTTATAAAAGGGGCAATATTCCCAATGCTTTCACCAGCTTGCAGCCATATGCTGCCAGGCAATTCCTGAGCCAGATGTTCTTTCTGTGTGTATTGCAATAGTTCCATGGATATATATTCCACTAACATGTCTGGTCTTGCCAAGATCTTGTGTAAGGTTTTAGCATCCTGTGGCAAGCAATAATGCTGTGTAATGACACATTATGTGAAATGCCACCCCCTTCAGTTTGCTTTGAATCAGTTTCTTCATTGTAGTCACTGTTAATTCCCCTTAGTGCTGGTGCTAGAAGAGATGGTGAGCAATCCATTGATATAACTCTTTTTTTTCTCCTTGGAGGTTTGTATCTTAGTAAGTTAATTCCCTCTCTTCACCTGTAGACCACCTTCTCTACTCTCTATGAGCTCTTCATGGCTTTTTAAAATTGATCCTATAATTACAGTAGCCTGCAGTCAAATCACTGGGATTACTTGTATTAGCAAGGCATATTCAACTAAGTCCTGAATTAGAAATTTAATATAGTTTAAATCTGAATATTGTTTAAACATAAACACAGCTTCCACTGTATTTTGTTTGGATGTGTGGGACAATCAACCTCTTAACAAAAAACCTGATCTAACTGTACAATTTAGGCCAATACTTGTTTTATTATTAACGCACATTGTTTGCTTCAGTAAGAAAATGTTACGCCAAAAGAGTTTGCCATGCACTTGTATGACTTAAAAGTCTTTCTGACATACACCAAGCGTAGTGCAGTAAATGCTGCTGGGAGATTTGTAAGTATATTCCCAGTATTCTGTACTTTGCAACATGTCTATTATTTGAGAATGGTACTTAATCGTCTATTCCAACACTTCTGTACTTTCAGACCCTAAATGTGAAAAATACAAAATATAGTACACATAGTGGGTCCTTGCAAAGCAACTGTGATGAAGCTTTATTTTAAAATTTTGCCCATGCTTTTCATTAAAATACTTATCTGCAGCCAAGAGAATAGGAAATTAGGTTGACTAAAATAGGTACAATAGTCTGAGCTGAATAGTTAAAAGTAGGGAATTCTACTGATTAAAGCAGGGTACTCGAAACATGGCAATATCCTAAAGTTATTACTGTTTCACAGCTTGTTGGCAGCTAAAAAATTATGTACCTGCTTCAAGGGGAAAAACAACATTCTAGTTTTGCCCATGTGAATAGTACTTTAGGCAGCACTTACGACATTTAAAACTATTACGGTAATATATTGTACTATATATTTCTCCATAGTGTTATAGCACACATTACATGTTGGGCTGATTCCTTGTGACAATATCTTCCCATGATTACTGTAATGAAATGCACATTGGATAGATAATAACCTGATGTTTTCACAAATAGATAACTCTGAAACTGGGGCTAGGAAAAGGCAAAATCTTCAGTTTGAAAACTCCTCCTATGAGCATCTGCTCTTAGAGTAAAAACAATCTTTTGTTGCAATTTTGTCTTATCTTTCAGTGATGCTCCAAAGCAACTGAATGGAAGAAATGAACAGGCTAAGGGGAAAAAAAAAAAAAAAAAAAAGAAGAAAGAATTATTTTGGCAGGCATGCAGCTTTTTCCTGCTTAAATGTTTATTCATGGCCAGGATCCCCAAAACCATCATAGAGACATGTGGTGTTTGTGCTGTTGCTTTAGTAAAACTAAAACTAATAGAAGGTTCAATGGCTGAAGAATAAATTTTCTAATTTTTTGAAGTGCTTTTTGGACTTTTACACTCCTAAAAACCAGCCCATTTCAGTGAGAAATGTGGATTTTTAGAAACAATAGCTATACTAGAAAAAGCCCTACTGTGGCTGCAATAGAAAAGCACTTCATATTGCTACAGCCACCTAAATACCTGAGCAGATATTAAATGTTACAAGTACTCTTATATTGATAAAATTTATCTACACTAGTGTGTTTTTTCTGTATCCATTCTGGATGAGTCCAACTGGTAAAATTAAAGTGTAGAAAGCTGTAGTGAGAAACCTCCATTCCATAATTCTTCTAATTCCTTTGGGAAGTGCTCAAAACTTGGGTACTTTTGACAAGTGCTGTGGAGGGAATAATAGTACATGAATCCTTGTGTAATTTCACATTGCTGTTCCCTTCTGCTGTCTGTTTTGGGGGTTTTTTTACCCAAAAGAAAGAGTCCTCTAATTTTTTTATCATAGTGCTATTTCTTAAAAGACCTCTCTAGTACTAAGAATGAGGTTGAAATAAATCAGAAGGTGATCTAAGCAAAAAATGCAGAAAGAGAGCAGAATAAGAAAATATTAGTTGTCCCATAATTATCCCTCAATGAAAAAACCCCAACAAAGAAACCACAAGTAAAAACCAATTTAAATACTTAAACATTGCAGATCTCTTATGAATTCAAAACCCACAGAGCAAACAATTCACTCGTGAATTTATTCATTTGTTCCTCAGAAGACAATTTACAAGTCCAAATCCAGGCTGGTGTACCATCCAGCTCCAGTGGCAACACGAAAGGGGACTGAAGTCTTGGTAGGAGCTACCCTGGTGCCAAGCTCTTCTGCATCCCCTCAGAGAGGAGCGTAAAGGAGACCAAGTTATAAATGACTGTCTGTCATTTATAACCCCACTTCCCAAATCTTTTTCAGCCTTTGATGAAGTCAGGCTACCTTCTTCCCAAGCGGTTTTGATGTTGGCTATGGAAAGATAACTTCCTGTTCTACAATGTAGGCATTTACCATATAATTTAACAATTTGCCTTTTATCTGTTTATCAATACTTACCATCTCTGTTGCCATTAAACAATCCATGGTAATGCTTATAAGCAATTAGAAAATTTGGAGTGCTAATCATTATATATCTGCCTATATAGGCAATGAGGGAGAAAAAATTCCTTGCATAATAGTTGAGGTTTGCTTGTTTGTGGCCTGTATGCTGGTTTTGCCATGCTTCTCATTTGTCCTTCACCTTGCGGCTTGAGAAAAGCAAAACACAAACAATATGATTTTCATGTGACTGCTACTTGGTTGTCCCTAACCAGCTAAGCTAACAGAAATGTGATTTTATGGTATTTATTAATAACGCTCTTGTAATTCTGAGAAAATTATAAAGTCTTCTGGAGTGGAGGTACTTGTGTATAGTTGAAGCTTTTGTACATCAGCCAGCAGGTGATGAAAGCTTCTACAGATTATTATCCCCTCATATACTTCTGTAAGGTGTTCCAAAACAAAGGTAAAATAATTAGGTGCTAAATCCCCTCAAGAGCAGAAGAACTCCTGGTATTAGAGGTATCTTCTTCGTAATATTTTCCACCAAATTTAATTGTCATTCATGCTCACATACAAGGTGAGTCCCCGTCTCAATGAGAATTTAAATGAAATATTCAAATTACTCAAAGTGCTCACTTCTTGTATTTCAGTTTTAAAGATGGTAGATAATGTGTTTGGAAAAAGTGGTGAAACCAGAAGTTTACATAGCTGGTTTACTATACTGGGATTGTTAAAATCCATAATTACTGATAAAGAGATGATAGTCTGGCTGGAAATTATGTACCCCTTCAAAAATGTTACTTTTCATTAACACAAAATGCAATCCTCAACCCTTTGCCTCTGTCTGTCTCATTCACAGTATATAGAGTAGTACAGCACTGTCTTTTGTGGTCAAGAAATGATGGAAAAGAGATGCTGATGATTCTTTGATAATTTAAATAATTTGTCCCATGGTAAGAGATGGATGGAGTCATCTAAATTCTGAGATGGAAATATTACTAACCAGATTATAGTGCCTTCTGCCAATTTGTTTTTTATATTTAGTAAAAAATACTCTTCTCAAAGGAGACAATTGTCCCACTCTGCTCTGCACTGGGGCAGCCTCACTTTGAGTGCTGTGTGCAGTTTTGGGCACCACAATATAAAAAAGACATTGAGTCGTTAGAGAGCATCCAAAGAAGGGCCATGAGAATGGTGAAAGGTCTTGAGGGGAAGCCACATGAGGAGCAGCTGAGGGCACTTGGTCCATTCAGCCTGGAGGAAAGGTGACTGAGGGGAGACCTCTTTGCAGTTACAACTTCCTCATGAGAGGAAGAGGAGGGGCAGGCACTGATCTCTTCTCTGTGGTGACCAGAGACAGGACCTGAGGAAATGGCCTGAAACTGAATCAGGGGAGGTTTAGATTAGGTATCAGGAAAAGGTTTTTCACCCGGAGAGTGATTGAGCACTGAACAGCCTCCCCAGGGAAAGGGGGTGATAGTGTATAAGGGACAGTGTTCCCTGATTCTGGGAATTACTCTCTGTCCCTGAGAAAAATGCTTTCTTCCATTGATGCAAGTTAGTAGCACTGCTCCCGTTGATTTTCGAGTGCCAAGATGTAACTAAGGGCAGCCAAGAGCTGCAGATGGTCTTTCTCCTCAAAGACCAAACACCAATGCAGCTGCATGTTGTTACTGCTCACTCTGACCCCACTTCCCTGTGGCAGCCATATGGCCTGGAACCATTCCCTGCGTACTCTTCCCTCTTGCAGGATACACGTGTGCATCCTCCTCTGAGAACCACACCACTTCCCCAGAATGGTTTTTTGTCATTCACTCTAGTTGTGATTTTGTTTGTGACTGTATTAATTTCTCCCAGTGAGCCCATGATTGTATTTGATAGACTGAAGTATCAGGAGAGCTGATCATAGATCAGCTCTCCTGATCATGTACATTTGCATTGCTTTCCACATATTCATCCACATTTAAGAGTTACTTCAGCTTCTCTTTTTTTTTTTTTTTTCCTTTCTGGACATATGGTGAACAGCATTGTACATAGTGTAAGTTATTAAATAGTAAGATATTAAAGTAAATCAAAGTAAATCTAACCACTATAACATAAATACAATATTTAGGGGTGAATATCTTCCAAGTGAACTGCAAATGTTATGCTTTTCCTGCAGAAACTACACTATAATATCCTGATGTAGGCAAATGTTCAAGTTTAGCCTTCTGTAACTCCAGCAATTGCTTCCAAAATACACAGCAGTGGTAGTATATTCTTGCCTTGTAATTCTGCAGCTTTGTCTGAACCTTGCTGTACAAACATACCACAATTTCTTTGCAAAGATGAGCAAATTAGTGCAAATTTATTACATTTAGTCAATTGTGACTGACACAAATGTACCCTTAGAGTACTAAGGCCTTATGGGCTACAGATTTGATGCCTTGTTTAAAACTATTTGTGACTTGTGTGTGTGGCTATGCATCAGCCTAGAGATACTCATGAACTTTATAGTTATTGCTTGGTACATGGTGCTACAGAACAACTGTAATAGTGCTGTGAGTTTTTATTATTCTTGGTGTATCACTGGTATTTTTTCAGCACAAAACTTCAAATATTTATTTCTTGTACAAATTTTTGTGCGAGTATTGATGTAATTTTCCTTGCAGTTGTTATTCATGACAGTTACTTTTGAGTACATATAAAGAGTAAATAAATAGCATCAGAAGTACTATCACAAACAATCTATCATCATTGTCAGAGCTATTTTATACAAAAGATGTAAAAAAAAAATTGATTGTATGAAATGAGCCTGGTAAGCTCATGAAAAGGCAAAACAAGCAAGAATGTGGGAACTTCCTTCTTTCTGATTTGTCTGTGACACTTGCAAACATGGTTTTAGGAGATATTGTCCCATTGAGATGGTATATCTTAAACTGTAGTTGGGATCTCACGTGTAGTTAAAGTAGGGTGCCCTTCTTTTGGATTTTAATTAAATTTGTGGAAAATGCATCTCTGAGTTAATATGAACCATTTTTAAAATCCATACTGAATTCAGAAGATTGTTTCCATTCAAAATAGCAAAAATAACACTGACATCTTGAAATATTCCATATTAAGAGTGGCTGAATTTGCAGTGTAAAATGTGAGAGAAGGAAACACTTTTCTAAGATTTGTTTGGAATGAAAGAAGATGATGCAAAATGAATATTTTTGTCAGTAAGAAAGAACTAAGGATATTTTGCATTGTGTTAACTTGAAGTTTTATTGGGTATTCTTCAACCCTTATAGAGAAGTGGTTTTCTTTCTTACAGCCCATGACTCATGCAATTGTTCCTTTCTTTGTTCTGAAGCATTTTTCCTTGGTGCATAATGACATTTCTGGATAGCTCTGGCTTGCTCAGCTTAGGATTGTGTCACAATTTTCATGAGCTTCTCTGACTGACTAAGCTCTTCTCCTTTGTGGCTGCTCTGTTTTACTTCACCAGATGTTTTTGTGCTGCAGCTTCAGCTGTGATCAAATCTGCAGGCAACAGCAAAATTAGAAGGGTAAGGAAGAAAAGAGCTCCCAGTCAATGTGCTGACTGACTTAGGTAACATGTGTGGGAGAGAGCATGGTTTCAGCTTCGTAGCCAGATGCAGACTGAAAAACTATCCTGACCCTACTCAAGCCTGATCTAAAGTAGGGGGTGGGGATGGTGGTAACTGACACAGGCCCTGAACCTGAGTGATGGATGCAACCTGTCTTTAAAGCAACAAATCATGCATTTATTTCCAAGTATGTTCTCTGCACGTGCTAGCACCCTCTCCATCTCTCTTGATGAAACTGCAGCTGATGAGCTCATGAGTTGTTACATCACAACTACTGGATAGAGGGGTCTACTTCCTGATCTACAGAAGAAGAGAGATGGGCTTGTTAGCTACAGGGGTCTTCTCCACTCCTCCCACTTCAGTGGGTTTGGGGCTGGCTGCAATGTCCAAGAGAACAGAGAAATCCAGGATTTCTGGCCTTCATGACAGCAACCTCTCAACAACAAAGTGAATGTTCCCTTCCACTCAGAAGTATAGTACTGAGAAGACATTTCAGAAGGAGCTTCCTCTGTGTGCTTTGATGTCCAAGGCACTCAGCAGGTCTGCTCCAACTGTATCAGACAATGCATCATGTTCAGATCAGTCATAGAAGGGATTATAAACACTGATGTGAGAAGCAGCCATGAGAAAAGCTGATGTTTTCCACAATACTGTGCTTGTGATCTAATCAAGAAATTATCTGTGATGTACAAAGTCCCAGTTGCTCTACAGAGTTCAGGGTCCC
The DNA here is from genome assembly GCA_024500445.1 of Entomyzon cyanotis. NCBI lineage: Eukaryota > Metazoa > Chordata > Aves > Passeriformes > Meliphagidae > Entomyzon > Entomyzon cyanotis. The sequence continues at coordinate 20,880,964 of JAKEPQ010000871.1, forward strand.
CAGTCTTGAGCAAGATCAGTTCAAATTGAAACAGATGCAGGAAGAGTCAACAAGGAGTCAGAAGAATGGAAGATCTTTCTCCGAAAGAGAACGAAAAGCATAGTGTGTTTAAGGCAGAAAAACTTTTTTAAGGGTTATACAGCTGCCTTGTATAAATTGTGTAAAACACAATTGAACAGAAACATGAGATACCATTCACCAAAATTTTTATTTTATTCATCTTTTTTCATATTTTGATTTTCCATTTTTCAAATGCTAGTAGAGTGTATCTATCTCTGCAGTAAATGCATTCGGTGTGCACCACATTTAGGGAATGCTTTGGGAGAATTAGAACAGGCAAGGTCATTATATTCTGAAAATACAACCACATTTTCATAATTAGTGGCATATGTGAAGCAGTTCTTTATAAACTCAAAGTTGTATCAAAATTAGCTCAAGGAAAAGGGGTAATTGTGAGTTATCAATGAAAATCCCTTAGTCCCCAACATTCATGCTGACTCTCCCCTTTCCCAAAGAGGCATGAAACATCAGTTGTAGTATTCAGTTTTTCTCAAAAGTCTTATACCTCATGTGGAGATGCTATAAAATGCACTGGATTTATCCTCAGTTCTCTGTGCTTGAGGATACAGAATCCATGCCATTTTATCCCTATTAAATCACACACCAAATGAAAGTAAATGCAGTGATGTAACAGGAAATCATTTGCTGCATTTTTTGGTACCTTTCAATGTAATTGAACATACGGAGAATAATCCTCATAAACAGCTAGATATTATTAGCCCTGTTATATGGATTCCCTGTTACAGGGAAAGGGAAGCAAAAATTGATATGAGGGTTGGCGCAAGGTCACGCTACAAATAGACCTGGATAAAATACCTCTACAGAAACAGATATATCTCTCTGGGTAAAATTCAGCAGCTGTCTGACCATGAGCAAAAACATAAGGCAGATGAGAACCTCAGCAGCTCAATCCCCGTGCCGTATTTTACATAAGGTAAGCAGATGGGTAGCAATAGGCGAGATCTGAATTTCTCCAGAGAAAGCATTCAAGAAAAACCAAACATGGTAAACTAGAACAAATTCAAGTGCTCATTAGTCTTCATTTGGATAATCTCAAAAGCAGCACTGGTAGTTACTGTTTCATCTTTTGCAAAGTCATGGAATTAAGTATTACCAAAGCAGCCACCAGAGTGCACCAGATGCATTTTAGAGCGACTAGCAAAAAAGCGAGCAACTGTTACTCCCTTTTCTTGTGGTCTTCTTGTGGTTTTGTTATGGGAAACGAATCAGCTCTTTAAATGTGTGTGTGGAGGGCAGTGAGGAAGAATGTGAAGACTCAGAAAACTGGGAAGGTGTCACTGCTCTTACCTGTGCAGTTGCTTCAGTGGCAATTGTGTCTTACTAAATTCCCCCATGTATTGAACTGCTACCTGATAGTACTGGATATATTTTTTTAAGAAAAAATCCTATTAAAATTTGAATATAGGTTACACATTAGCTTAAGGGGTGAGACAATAAGAAATGTTCACCAAGTGGTGGCTAGCAAACGTTACCAGCTTTCTGTGTACACATGTGACTTCATCCCCACCTTTGCTATTCGGGGATGTGTAAGCTGATCTGGAACACCTCCTACATATCAGTACTGTACATTTTGAAATACTGACTACTCCACATTGTGTATGCCATATGATGAACATTACATCTTCCATATTTTGAAGGGCAACACAAAAGTATTAAAGATGATGCTTATCAGCCAGATGTGCACATCTGCATGCGACCTACTCATGTAGTCAGCCTTTCTAGTCAGTGGAAATAAATGGGCAATTCTGGCACGTGATTTGCCTTTATGTGCTAAAGTGGAGGTCTAAAATAAGGCAGAAGATTTTACCCTCTAAAAGTGCATTTCTTTTACACACTTTCAATGGAACATAAAATCAGTTGCATGGCTGTAGACATCAAGAGTTAAGTAATCCGTAATATACATTTTTCTATTATTTCTAGAGTTGATTATTAATAGCTGCAGAACACTTTTCACATAGGTCATTCTTTGGGTAGTGGAAGGCTGCAACACATGAAATGCTAAGCTTAATACGGCTTAGATTTCCTCTTATATATATATATATATATATATCTTATATATAAACGATGTTCCATTTCATGTCTTTTCTGGCTGCTGGCTGGGACCCTAGAAACATCACTTGGACAATGCTAGCTCTGCCATTTTTTTTCAATGTGAATTAGGTGAGTGAGCAGATAAGACATTTTCTGCTCAATTTAAAACCCAACTGAACAAATCCTGGAATAGATAATAGAAGGGAAAGGTTGAAACTCTCCTCAATTAAAAATACACCTTAAAAGTCCAGTTATACTTTTACTTTAGCACTGCACTTGTTGTCGAAATGCTCTTGGACAGGGGGATTTCTAGACCTCAGCAGGAACAAATCCATCTATTGCCATTGAAGTCAGCCTGTGAATTTAAATTTAGCAGCTGACCTCTTACTATTTCCTCAAGCCAATTCTTCTCAGTGGGTTGCATTTTTACTTGCTGATAATTAACACATCATTAGGAACATGGAAGGTGAAAAATCACCTAACACATATTTTAAAAGAATAATCATATATTTATACAAAATATGAAAATCCGTGTGATTAATTTTTTTATTTGTGAATATTTTAAAAATGAAAATAAATCTCTCTGCAGCGAAGAGTCAAAAGCATATGTTGAACACATGCATATTCAAACCCTGCAAAGCAGCAATGAAGGATGGCACTGCTGAGAAGTTCTCTTTTTAGCAGTTGTTTTGTAAAGAGAGCACTAAGCATGAGAACCCTGCATAGTCTGCTTGGCTTTGGTGACTGATTATATTGAGTGTAAAGGCAGTGCATGACATTTTAATCTAAATATTTAACCTCTTTGAAGGCGTCTTGGATTCTGTAACAAGATAGATTGATTTGTAATCTCCTTTCTTAATAATATCCTCCTTTAAGCACATAAACCTATATGGTTCAAATGGTGCATTCTTACCTAGTTGATTATAGAGTTATAGAATGGTTTGAGTTGGAAGTGACCTTAAAGACCATGTAGTTCCAACCCTCCTGCCATGAACAGGGATGCCACTCACTAGACCGAGTTGCTCAGGGCCCTATCCAATCTGACCTTGAACACTTCCAAAAATGGGGCATCTACAGTCTCTCTGGGCAACCTGTTCCAGTGCTTCACTACCCTCTTAGTAAAGATTTTCTTCCTAATATCTAATTTAAACCTGCCTGCTTTCTTTTTAAAACTATTGTCCCTTGTTCTGTCACTATCTGCCTATATTAAAAATCCCTCTTCCTCCTTTTTAAAAGCCTATTTAAGGTACTGGAAGGCCTCAATGAGGTCTCCTCAAAGCTTGCTTTTCTCTATGAACAACCTTACTTTTCAAATTAAGCCTGCCTGGACCTTATTAAGAACAAAAATATTAAGTGCAAGCTCAGGAGTTAATGACGATTTAGTCAGATTTAGGCAGAAGATATATCAGTGAAAGAGAGTAGTGATATTTGTGTCAGTATAGAGCTACAATACATCTGTAGGTCAAAATTATCTATTTGTCTCTAGTGTAAATTGGGAATAATTTAATCAAAGAAAACCAAGCTGGTGTTATGCTGTCATAACAGAACTGAGTTTGATCCTATCAAGTATAGGAAAATGTGTGTCTAGAACTAAACTCTTAAATCCACTTCTATGTTTGAAGTGCATCATATTAAAGACAGAGGTAAAGAGGAAATCAATATGTCTTGTGGTTTTATCAGTAATTTAATCCCTGTTCTCATTTTTTAATATAACTTTCTTCTTTCTAGCTCCTTTTCTCACCCTCCTTGTGATATAAAAGCTGTCTTACTTCTTACTCTCCAGCTGACTGGTGCAAACTCGTTCCAAATTTTGCTTTTCTTAATCTCCGCCCCCCACCCCAAACAAGGCAGGTTCTTCCCCTTCTCCATTTGCAGCAAAATTGTCTTTTGAGCAGCCCCTAGTGACGCCACATTGACTACATCTTTTTTCTGCATTCTTCTTTTTACAACAGGGGTGCAGCATACTGTAGTCTGCCTTAATTATGATGTGTTTTAAGATGCTTATCAAAGAAAAAGCAGTTTACATTTTTGTTTTTATAGCACCTAATATATATTTAGTTTGGGCAAAGGGCTTTCAAAAGCATTCATTAGACATGGAATGCTCTAAATGCTTTACTTTCATTTCTGTTATATTTTAGTTATTTTTTAAAGGAAGTTTTATAACTAAGTGGGGTATTTGGCATGCAACCAATTAGCTGAAGCTTTAGACATGGCCAGGTCCTAAGGACTCTGGTATTTACATTTAGTTCTTTTGGTTTAGTTTAAAAGAAAATAGTTGGGTCCCTCAGAAAATAATTTTGCATTCTGCATATGCTGTTTAACAATTAACCACATATGCATTTCAAGAAAGAGCCAAAGGCACCAGCAGATAGGAGTACTAACACATTAATAGGATGTTTTCTCACCTTATGCTGATGTATTTCTAATGTGAGCAGTGAAAATGGAAGAGTCTTGTCTGTGCGTTTGTGGGAGAAGTTAGGCTAATTTTTGCCTTTTGGACACAGCCTGAGATGTAGAGAGAGTGCAATATCTTTGCAGTAGGAGTACAGGGAAATCTTTTCACAGTCCTAAGTTTTGCAGTGGTTTCATGTCCTTGTTTTTGTGAATGGGTAGGCACATGCAGACAATTAGTCTCAGTGCTCTTGGTGCATACTGCTTGCTTAAACTGTTGTAGCCATAGTACTAAACCATTTCTGAAGCTGAACTGAAGCTGTTCCTTCTCTTTTACTCATTCCCTTTGGAAAAGGAGAACATCTGTGGAGGTGAGGCAGCTTTTTCCCTGTGCATTGTAAATATTGAACAATTTAAGAATTACATAGTTTAAAAATTACCTATTCCTTATTCTAATTTATATGCATAGCATATCTCTTGTTACTAATGTCTACTTTTTAATAAACTGGGTTTTTTAAACTTCATATGAAAATTTTGATTAAAAATTAGCAATACAAAAAATGTTTTAGCCAAAACACCTTGGCTAGCTGCCTACAGATGAAACATCTTACAGAAACCATGGAAGAGGTGGGCCTTATTGAAACACACCCCACCTTCAATAATTTATATGAATTTAAAACTAAGGCAACGCTTGACCCTCAGGTATGTGACAGCTGAAAAGGCAACTCTGTAATTCCTGGCCTATTGAACATCAGTTTTCCCGTGCTTGTAATGTTGGGACTCTTAAAATTTAATGGCGACTTTACCCTTTTTAAAGAAATCAGGACTTCCTCTTTGGCACTCTGCAGAAGTCCATCATCAACAGCAAAATTCAGTTATGTCTGACTATGACCCCTCCAAAGTCACCAGCTGTAAGTATCAAGGACTCTAGAGGACAAACTGATCTTGCTCAAACATTCCAGCAGTTCTGCCCGTTTGCCCTTCCGCTGGGCAACTTACAGTGACCATAAGACGAGATTTCTGTGCTGCTCCTGCTTGGCAGCTCTGCGCTGGAGAACAGCTGCACAGAAAACTGCATGGTCCATCCATAACCTTGCATGCGGTGTTCCAGTTTAGGTGTACAAGGTTTAAATGAGTGAAGGTTCAGAACTCGATACCCGTGCGCTCCGGAACACCTCACAGAGCCCAGCACTGAACTTTGCAGATGTTTAACTGCAAGCAAAGCAGTTACATGATTTGTTTTAAAAGGAAAAAAGCAACCACAATGCAATTTAGACTCATACTGAAGATGATCCATTCAGTTCTAGAACAAACAGATAATAATTCAGACAAATCATATGCATATGATTTCAAGGGTACAAATTACAAACCTAAATAGCCTATGCACATTTACATGTTGCCATGGAAAAAACAAACAGGTTTGAGTGTTGTGTTACAGGCCTTGCCTACCAATTCAAAACTACTATCAAGGTAGTGAGTTCCATCTCATCAGAGCCTGTGCCGAGGCACAGAGAAGGCTTCACCCACCAAAAAGGCTGACAAAATGCTGCCCTGCTCTGGCTGTCACTGGTTGATAGAGCATGACCTTGGGGCTTATGGCGGCTGGTTTAAGGCCCAGCAGCTCTGAGGCGGCTGCCAGCAGTGTCCTTGCTTGACACTATGCCCTGTTGTGATTTTTATAACGATAGTTCGTCATTTGAAGAAATTAACTATTGTTTGTTTGTTTGAAAAGTTCAAGCACTCACTGAATAATGGTGCGATTCAGTGAGATGGATAACGTACAAAGCAAACGCTGAACACGTTCTTTTTCTTCTTGCCGTATCGCACTTGCCACACGGAGCAGTTCGCCCTTGGCAGCTGACTCGAGGCTGAAAGGGCAGCGACTTTTCTTTAGTTGACGGGTTTCTCTGCGACACCTTCAAACAAACTCCAGCCCGCCCGGAGGACGCTGGTTTCCCACAGCCCACGGCGTGTGGAAGCGCCCGGAGCTGTAGCGCGGGCACGGCACAAGGCGAGCACCGCTCCCGGCGGCCGCTCGCTCCCGCCGTCCTGCCCGCGGGGCTCCCGAGCCGGGAGGAGGGGCACAGCCCCGCCGGGCCGCAGGAAGCGCTGCCGTCACCCGGCCCTGCCCTGCCGCGCTGCCGGCGGGAGGCTGGGCCGCGCCGGGCAGTAGCCGGGCCGCCCCGCTCCGCCTCGGTGTGTCCAGAAGGGATGCGGCGGCGAGCGCCATGAGCTGGCGGTCCGGCTCCCGCGGCGTGGTCCTCACCGCCTACCACCCCAGCGGCGGGGCCGGCGACGCCCCCGGCGGGTGAGTGGAGGTGCGGGAATGAGGGAGGGAAGGGGGGCGCTGCCCGCGGCAGGTGCGCTCGGCGGGGCGGCTCCGGCTGTCGCGCTGCGGAGGAGGAGCTCAGTTGGCTCAGCGGGAACCTGTTGCGCGGGAGAAGGGCTTTTCTCAGGCCCCGGGGCTAAACGGTTTGCCCGTTTCTGCGCCGTGTCCCGCAGCTCCCAAACGGTTTTTCCTTTGTTGGTGTAGTTGGTTGGTTGGGTTTTTTCCCACCCCTTTCTGTAATACGCTCCGCGCGTTGTGGAAACCCCGGGCGGTTTGTTGGTCCGCCGACAGCCGGGTGCAAACAGTAGCCGCCGGCTGTTGTTAAGGCGTTTGTATCCAACAACAGTCCCGTGGCCGCCCGGGTGCGTTGTGTCGGTGTTAAACTCGAGCTCTTCTGCTCGGTGCGGTTTTCGGCTCGGAGCGGGGAGGCTTTGTGGGTCGCAGCTGTGAGCGCTGACCCATGGCCTCGGGGTCGCTAGACCTCAGCGTCTTTGGGATCAGGCTCTTGGTGGCATGCACTGCATAGATCTTCCTATAACCTCCTTGTGCTTTACTACCTTGTATCTTTGTAATTTGCTGCCTTTTTTTTTTTTTTTTTTTTTTTTAATGCGATTAATGGGAGGAAGGTACAGACAAACGTTTTAAAGCGTTTGTCATTGAAACTGATAATGGGTAAGAATCCAGTTTCACATACATGAAGGCTGAGGACCTCCTAGTGCCTCACAGCACATGTTTGATGTAGGCAGAAGTCACTGCTGCCTTTTCCATAGCAATGACCAGAGGGACTGCTGTGCAAAGGACCGACTTTTGTCTTTATGGCCCATTCAGTCTTGCTTCTTCTTGCTGAAACTGTCAACAAAGGTCCTATTGATAAAGACAGAACTTTTAATAATGCTGAAAAGCCAGCTGAAACTGGGAAGGTATTGAAACTAGCATAGGAAGAGCGTGTGTGATCAAAGAGATTATAGTCTGATTAAAATATTGAAATGAAATAGAAGGAAGTACAGTGGGTCACCCTGGACAAAAGATTACTGATGCATTGTGATCTGTCACACCAGGAGTCCACAACAGAAGCAAGGACTGAACTGAGAAATGCCTCCTACCCCATGTTAGAACCGCAAAGCCATGCTGCTCTTTTTATTGATATACTTTCTTCTCCATAACTAATGTTATTTATCAACTTCACTTGATGTCCTGATGTCCTCTTGGCTACATCTGTAAGGACTCTGCAGACCTCGCCATTTCCAATGGAATGCAAAATATGTATATTTTTGCAAGAAATCACAAAATCCACAAACTTCTCTGTTATTGTTTGTGGTGTTTCTTTGCCTCTCATAACTTTCCTCAAACTCCCCATGGAGGAGGAGGGATAAGATAAACAATGCTTTCCCTGCTCTGTAGAATAACTTCTGAGTAAAGATCTGTGTCTCTGTAGACTGTTAGAATCAGTTCCCCCTTTTTCACACGTAGCTGCATGGATACATGGCTCTAAGCAGCAGACTCAGCACCTGGAGGCCCTGGACACAAGCAAAGACTTGGGGCCCTCTCTGTGTCTTAAGAAAATTGTCTCCTGTGCTAATGCCACACCATGAGGAGCAGCAATCTCATGAGATTTCAACTCCTCTGCAGCTGCTTCTGTGGACAGCCTCCTGGGTAAACTGGGACATTGCCAAGCAAGTAATAGCAATCCTTCACAAATTTGTCTGGCTTGGGATTACAATAAGGGGAAATAAATGTGAAAAATGGTCTCAATTCTGTAATTATAGGAGACAAATGTGCATGTTTCATCTGTGCAGAACAGAGGATTCCCACAGTTAGTTTGCCTGAGGTCCACCCTGGCAGTATTACAGCTTTCCAGGCCATGCACATTTGACACTTAGCTCATTAAACTAAAATCTGAAAGGATACCTCTCTTTCTTTCTGCTGTGCCACTCTGTATTTGAACCTTAGGTTTGTTTCTCCTGTTTTCATGAACTCTCAACTCCATGGTCCTGGTTGACCCGCTTGCTCCTACTGTGCATTCCCAATGTCTTCCCACTTCCAAAGTGGGAGAGACTAGGAGCACTTTTATGGGAACAGAGAGGTAGTGGAATAGCCACTTGTTCTCTTTTGATCTTTTTAAAAATAAACAAAACTCTTCTGAAATGTTTTAACATTTCTGTAGGATTTCTCTCCCACCCGTGCCCCCGCGTTACTCTAGCTACTTTCCTTTGTCAACATTCCCAAGATGTGCAGAACTGCATTAAATTAATAATGCCCAAACACATAATTCTGAAATATTTTATGGAAATAAATTCTTCCATTGTACTCTTCACAGTGTGTAAATGCACCAGTTCTAAAGTCCCAATTTGTATTTTGTTACTGATGTGAAATGGAGCTTATTTTGCCTTTTAAAAAAATAAAATGAGATCAACTTTCAATATCTAGGTTATCATCTCTCTGCTAATTTGAGAACCTTGTGGTTTTTAACAGGAGAATACTTGGAAGCAGTGTAATACAGTGCCAGCTGTAATGAAGCCACCCTTTTGGAAAGATTAATAGAGAAACTATGTTGAATTACCTTTTTCACAGGCATTCAAAAAATGCGAGTTAGAAATTGCTTTATTTTTGGTGGGAAGTGTGGCACTGGTACATCCTGGAAAAAGCAGTATGTTGGCTGCGCTCCCAACAAGTCACAACATAGGAAAGAAAGGGCTATGCTTCCTATCCATTTTTTTCTTTCCTTCAGGCAGATGAGAACTCTTGCTTCATAAGAATTACAATTTTACTGATCTAATAGATTGTTGAGCTGCTTGTCTGTTCTGGGTCTTTTTGGCCCTTTAAAGGCACAATGAGCCTGTGAAATAATTACTTTTTGTAAAGGCTTACCTAATCATTGGTTTGGTAGGCTAAAATCTAGAACAGCCTCAGTGTGATTACTTCCAAGTTTGTCAATTTAGGAATATTTCCTTAACAGTGATGATGCACAGTATAGCATAATAGCTGCTGTCTTTGCCATAGAGGAGTTTATTTTGCATTTTGCTTTAAAGTAGGAGTTAAAGGATTATCTTCATATGGTGTAGATATTGGTTGTGGGTGACTTCTGTGATCTACTTAAATATTTGTCGTAAGAACTTTCTCAGAGAAATCAAAAAGGCAGAATACACAGTATCAAATTCAGTTGTATTAGCTTTCTTTTCCATATTGCCTTAATTTGCTTGCTTTCCAGTTTTAACCTGTTAGATTCAGTAATGCCTTATTGGCTGTCCTGCTATTTGCATTTCAGTGCCATCCCCTTTTCTTTACAATATCCAGGCATAAAATTTTAAATAATTTCTTCTTGACCTTCCCATGGAACCATCTGCTGTTATATGGGCTGTGGAAACCAAGAGTGAATCAGATAGGTTTCAGTCCAAAGCTCTGTTTTAGTGACTGACCGTAGGTATGCCACCATCATACATGTGAAATCCAAACCTGTAAGCATAGGTTTCCAGTGCCATTTAGGTTCCTGGGGAACTTTACCCCATCTACTTTGGCAGAAAGCACCACAGGTCGTGTGTCATATTTGCCAGCTGCATGTAGGTGTTTCAGATAACAACATTCTTCTCATATGGCTGTGTGGGCTTACCCTCAGGCAATCAAATGTCATCCAGGGAGTCTTCTACAGGACTATTTCCGTCCTGAAGAGTGAGTGAATGTGTGTGTGTGTGTGTGTGTGTATGCAAATACATACATGTAAAAATGTTTTTGGAATGTGATTATAAGGCTGAGACCAAGCCTGGAGTATTCAGTGCATGGGGAATAGATTTATAACAAGTGAATGCATGCAGTGTGCATGCAGAACTAACTGTACTAACACACCAGTGCGTGAGGCAAATAAACTTCTTCTACATGGCATTTTCAAGACCCAAGCCTAAAATGCAAGCTGAGTAATAGATAAATGATTCTGCATGTGTTGGCCATTGGAAGTTGAGTTACTGTCTTCTTCGTATCTCTCTCCTGTTTGGGATGCTGCTGTTTTGTGTTGTCTCCTGTGCTGCGCCAGCTTGGCATGTGACAGCCTCTCTGTTTCCAGTGAGTCACTCTGCTTGCTCACCAGCATGTGCACTTTTGCTGCCACTTCAGTGCACTGCATTAAACTGACACTGGAAGACCAGTTTGAATTTTGAAGCTTTGCAAGCCAGTGCCTGTTTAACTTCATATGCTTCCAAAGAGCCTGTAAAAAGCTTCACATTGCTGATAATTTAGGAAAGACTCCAGTGTTTCACAGTGCCTAGGACTGTGAAAGGAGGCTGCTCCTCCTCAGAGGCTCTGCAGTTATATGCATTCTCCTATCTTTGCCTTATTTAAGTCTTGCATTTGGTTTGCTAGTACTCACTTGCAAAATTAGAATGAGTTGAGTTTCCGTGAGGTGGAACTAAACCCCGGGCCAGTTCTAGAAAAGAGTGTTGTGAGAGAGAGAGGATTGCTGCCGCCTCAGGTCCACTGTTTTAAATGGCACCTGCTAGTCGGGGCATGCAGCCCCTGAGCTTCACTGTCCTGCTTTGTTACTGAATCCACCTAATTTTGGGAGACACCACCTGAAGCTTGGATCCGTGTAGCAGTGAAACCAGGCAGTCTCAGCTTGGTTTTGTTGTAGAGAAGTACCCTTTTTGTGGGTTACTGTAGAAAATATTTAATTTTATGTATCTTTTTTACTGTGGGCTTTACAGATGTAGTAGTGGTAGCATGTGTGTTCACTTTGGGGATGGGTGACAAGTGAGGGACATAAAATATTTGGGATTTTCTACAGACAACTGTGGTCTAAATCACTTGCTGATCTCTGAGTAAAAACCCCAAATGATAGATGTCCTTTGGGCGTGGAGAAATAACAAAGACTTCTGCTGTGAATTGCCCACAATATATGATTTTTTTCAAACAGTGACCATAATAGACGTTACAGATCACGTGTGCAAGTGGAGTTTATTCTTTCCTTACCAGAATAATCTGCCTCATTCTTTGTTCAAATGTTTGTTCAGTTTAATCTGAAGTCTTAATAGTTCGTCTCTGAAGCCAAGAAGAAATCTAGTAGTAAGCATGAAATCATGCCTTTTTTCAAGGTCATTTTCCATCTCCTTTATTTCAGAGAGAAAAGTTCTCTCCTTTCCCCCTCTTGTCCTACCAGTGACTCACTCTTGGAATTGAAAACCAGTGAAATCCTGTATAAAGGAGTAAAGTACTGTTAGGGATACCTATAATGCTCAGTGTACAAGCAGCAAACTCAGAAGTTGATTACTCACAGTTGCCTTAAGTTGGTGGAGCATTTTGCAATTTCATTTGCAATCTGTTTGCACAGAAGGGATTCCAGGTCCCCTCCATCATCACACGAATTGTTTTTCCTAGCCCCTATAACCTTTTGTGATGCCAGTATATGGATGGCTCAGCATAGTACCTTCCATGTGTTGCTTTGCTTCTACAAAAGCAGAAAGAACTATCTGCAAAGCAAAGGTCTGTCCCACTACAAATGACTTTACAAAACCATCACAGTCTTTTTATATGGTACAGGTTTTACATGAGCACAGTGTTCATCTAAATGCATTAGAAAAATATTTCCTGCCTTGGGTTTATCTGCTGCTTTGAACAATGTTTATTGTCCAGTGCTTACCAACATCTTCAGATAGAACTGACAGGCACCAAGGCACTAAATTGCTTTATTTAGGATTGCTTTTGTGTCTTTTGTACTTCATGCATGTATAAACATGGAGTATGCAGCAGACCCTTAAAATGTGTTGCTTGGTTACTGATGTGTTAATCCCAGTAACTCAATCTACTGACAGCAAGATGTGGTGTCCCAATATTTCCTGCTTCCTTGGTTCTGGATTCCTGCTTCATGGTGTTCCCTATCCCCCAGTTTGCACCTTATTTCTTCTTTGAATTTATCTTGCTCTTGCCTTTGGCTCCTGCTATGTCTTTCCAATCCATTAAAAAGCCTTCCTAGTTACCCATGGTCAGATTTCTGTTTAATTTTATCTTATGAGAGGAGAGGATTCTCTTCAAGCCTTTGTTTCTACAGTCTGAAAATCCTTTTTGTGACACTTTTCTTCAGCATTTTCAGTGTCTGTCTTTGCATCTGCCATCCTGGTTTTTTTCTCCTTCACCCCCCAGCCTGATTTACATGCAGTGCTTCAGTGTCAATCTCATGAGTGTCACCTACACAGGTAAAATCACTTCCTTGCTGCTGGTTACCACCTTAGCCAATTGTATACATTGCAGTCGTGCCATCTTGTTTTTCTGAGAATCCTGGTGGAACTCCCTTCAATTTGCATGTTGTTTCCGAGCCCTAGATCTGCTGAAGCTCTTTCAGTGTGGTCCTCATTGTGCAGACATGGTCACTGTTTCTTGAGCTTAGACATCTGTTCAGCATCTGTCAGTGTGATAAAACAACATTAATTCAACAAGCCCGGTTCAGTAGGTGACTTAGATTATGATATGTCATGGGTGTAGATTTGATTTAATGTCCTTCACTATCAGTGCAAACAGTCTATTAAGTTCTATTTTGGGTCAGACAGACCTGTAAATAGATGAAAACAAGAATAACTCTCCTCAATCAGTGGAGCTACATAGCATAAAAGAGGAAAATAAGTGCCCTCTGTATATAGTCTTTCTTTTTTATTTTAATAATTTACAGAGTATGAGATTACATGCTTGTCTAGCTATTAGGAATGGGAAACTTAAAGGCCTTTTGAATATTTTAATTACAGGCTTTCCCTTTTTGCTTCAGTGTGCACAAATCTGGATGATACTGAGCATAACACAATATATTACTAGATGTGCTGCTATAAGCATGTAGACTTGATGCAAAACTGGAATAGAACTGAACTTCTGATCAGCAAAGTTCCGGAGGAGCTGTGTAAGTCTGAACTCCAGCATTCTAAGTGCGGCATCAAACAAATAGTGAATTGTTTCTCTGAGTTCTTTTTCTTTGATGAGCAGAATTGTTAAACTTGGTTTTGAATAAGTCTAATGGCATTTTCAGTTTGCTGATATTGGCACTAGTTTAAAAATGTTATAAACTATTATTATTGCCAGGATTTTACTCTTATTTTGTAACTGTTACTCATGAAGCAGGAGCTGAAAGCTGTAAGGTTTAAAAGGTTGCTCATATATATCTGGGTAACATTTGCAGTGCCAGCACCCTTCTTTATTTTTGGTGCTTTTTTTCACTGGAGTTACTAAAAGTGAACCTTCAAATTTTTTTTTGTTTCTGAAATGCTACTGCTGAAGGGAGGCTGTAATTACAGTAAGTGATACAGCAAGGTTCCTGCTGTGAGCAATGTTGCAGATTCGGCTACGCATGACTCACTGACTGTCATTCCAGAGTCCTCAGTAAATCTGCTTGGCCAGGGAAGAAAAATTCCCCACTCATAAGCTTTGGGTACTTGAAATGTGCCAACAGGCTATTTTGTGAGGGCTGCTGGCTTTGCAATGAACCCACCTCTGCCTTGGAGTCATGATCTCAAAATAATCATGTTCAGGCAGGGATTTAAATACTCACAGCCAAATAAATAGGAAAAAAAAAAAAAGAGGAGGTTTTGTTTTTTAGTATTTGGATGTGTATGAAATAGACTTTATTTTTTCATAAGTAGAATTTTAGCCATCATTTTCTGAGGTGTATTTGTGATGATATCCTGAGCAGCGTATGGTATGAGCACCTCTGCAGTCCCAAAAAAGCTGGAGTTATGAACTTATTCTTTGGTTATTGTTTTGTGCTTGCTCTCTTGAATTACAGCAGAATAAAAGCATGCACAGAAATAGTTACTTACCTGGTTATACTTTCATGTGAGGGTAAGCTGCTCAATGTTCCCTCTTCTCTGGCTGTTCCCTGCCCTTCCTGATGCAGCATCCCAATCCTGTTAGACTAGAAATGATTTCTTGATAATTTCACATGTTTTGTTTGTCATCTTTCTACAACAGCCTTCCTTCCTGGGGAGGCTTCTTAGGCCAAAGGATGTCAATAAAAATATGTTAAAATATTTCCTTCACAGGCTCCCAGTATGCTTGGGGAGCTTAAAATGGTTTGGGGTGAAGTATTTGAAGAGGAGTAAGTCTCAGTGTTTTTAGCATACTTAGCATAGTGGTTGAAGGTACACCACACATGAGAAAGCAACAAAATAAGAATAGTGTTGTCTTCAGCAAATAAATACCTTATCATGCATACTCAGTGCCAAACGGCAGCAGAACAGTTAACACGTTTTGCTTGATTTAGCATCAGTACAAATCTTCAATTTACCACTCCTCCACTGCTTCTTCCAGTCCAGCAGTCCATAAACCACCCAGATAGCTTTTACTCTGGCTTTGGGACGTCAGATATTTTGAATTCATGTCCCTATTTGAAAAACAAGGAAATAATTAGGATGATGTGTGAGAATTGTTGCTCAGTGTTTAGCAATAAGTGCTTAGTAAAGTACATTGCTCAATTTTTAGTGTTTTTAATCAGTTGGTGGTTTTTAGCAGATTTGTATGTAATTGTCAGAACAGTGGTGAGGTTCAAGGGCACTAATGAAGTGTCATCTCTATCAGAAATCCTCTGCCTTTAATACAACAGCAAGGTCCAGGAGTATACTGTATCCAGAGGTAACAGGGAGCTTTGCCCCTGGATTAAGAAGGTGGAAGGTTAGATTTTAGCTGCACAAATACAGCAGAAAGTTCTTGTAGGCTTGCAGTAGCCCAAGAATTCATGTAATAATTGTGGTTGTAGCTGTAATTATGAGTCTGTGATCCCAGATACAAAACAAGGGGCTTGGAACAATGACTAGAAGCTTTGGCTGCTGAACAGAGAGGAAGCCCTGTCAGTGCTGTCACACACACACACAGCTGTGGCTCAGTGCCCTGTCACGGCAGGACTCCAGAGCTGTGGTTACCACAGGCCAGTGGGAAATGCTTTCTTTCTCAGCAGTTGCTAAGAGGATGAGAGATCTAACAGATCCATAGTGTAGCTTCTGGAGCCTCACAGCCTGCTTGCCTTTGCCACAGCTAGATAAAGGGAACACTGATAATGGTGATATCGCTGTGGGAGTGGTCATCCCCATCATTGTAATTCCATCCAGAGTGTGGGCTTTAATGTGTGGTAGACTCATTTGGGTGGCTTGGCTCTGTTATCTTCTCCTGAGAAGGCTGTATTTCAGATGGACTTGAGGAATATCTTTTTACTCTGTTGGAAGGAGATAATGTTTAATGAAACTTTTTCTTTCATCTGAGTGTCTCCTAAGGCTTGTTCTCAACCAGCAGAAGTCTTGATGTGCAGTGATGGTAGGTGCAGGTCATGGTCATACTAGGCTGAGATAAATGGGGACTGAAAAGAATGGGGAACACCACTGATAGTAGTTTCTTTCCATCTCTCACTTAAACCTTCCTAATATTTTTATTACCCTGACATAGGCATTTCTGAGCTGACTGAAGTAGGTTGAGCTGGATTAACAAAAAAATCCGACTAAAAGCAATATTTTTTGCAAGTGTTTTTTTTGGGCAGATTAGTTCTGTAACCTAACTCAGCAAGTTACTGCTTCAGTGATGGTGTTGGCACAAGGGGAGTGAAGGAAACTCGCAGGAAAGGGCGGCTTGACAGAATCCTCTGGCAGCAGCCTGCTTCTGTGCCAGCTTAATGTGATCACTGTGGGGCTGTGATTTGACAAGTTAACTCATTTTTTTGAGCCCTAGTAGTGGCTATGGCCACATTCTGTGAGAGGCTCGTCTGTTATAATTTAGCTCCATTGGTTCAGTTACATTGAAAAGATATTTGATGGCTTAACTTCGTACTGACAGGTTTTTAGTCAGTTCAGGTACAGCTTGTCCTTTAACAACCACTCTAAAGCTGGCGTAAGCTTCATCTCCAGCTCATTTAGTCCTCACTCATGCTGTTCAGTGATTCAGTCATGTGCACAGCCTCTACCTGCAAAGGGCAGGCTGTGATGTGAGAATGGATCCTTGGAATCCAGGTGTGTTGCACTGCAGGGAACACCTGCACTGCTTCTGCAGAGCTGCTGATAACCTGCCTTCCCCTCATTGTCTGCACGTGTCACCGTGCAGCCTGCCTCACCCAAAGAAACAAAACCCCAGCTTGGATTCCCATACACTTTAATCAGGTAAATGAAAGTGCAGTTTCTGAATTAGGGTTGGTCATCCATTGATAAGCTCTTAAAAGCTTGCTGATCTGTGCCTTGTTTAAACACACCTTTCTTTGCTCTGAACTTTGCATTAGAGAGATTGCTTTGATTTTTTAGTGCCCAAAGTAGTGCATGGAAACAGTATTGGGAACAAGAAGTATAATCAGAATAGCTCGCATAATTTCCTATAGGAAACAACACCTAACTTTTCAGTAATATTTCTGGTTTAAGAGTAAAAAAGACTAAGATATTAAATATCCAGGACATTTTACAAATATAAGTAATTGATAACATTATGTACTAATGAAAATATCCAAGCATCTGTTCAGTGCCTGTTTTCCACTTTCTGAGGAGGGTTTTTACACTGTGATACTTGTTCTCTTTGGAGGTGAAAGCTAAGGAAGGGACTGTATTTCCTTGAACTTCTTATTGTGGATGGTACATAAAAGAACAAACTAGCACAGAACCCTTTTTTCTCCTACTGAGTAGGAGCTGCTGATGAAAGCTTACGGGGAAGGATGAGCTTCATGCTGAGAAAGCTGGTATTTGGCACTTTGGACTTGAAATTATGAAGATGTATGGCATTAAAATTAGTGTGATTTGTCACAGTGTTTTGTTTTTTGGGTCTTGCTTGAGTTTTTGAAGAGATTGTTTGAGAAAGCTTTGTCATCCTGCATTAGCGAGTATAAGGAAAACATTCACTTACATATTTTTGCTCACTCTCTGTTTGCAGAACTACTTGATACAGATCTCAGTAAATACAGACCTCAGTAGAGCTTGTTAAAATTTCTCTCAATTTGAAACACATGTATATACTTAATCTCTGACATTCAGATGAGGCATAAATTCAGTTTTGGTTGCGTAATTTTGAAGAAGTTGCTAAGTGAGATCCAGTTAATTAGCAGGTGAGAGTTAACTAGGATGCAAAGATCCTGAATCTAGAGCCAGACTGTTGGTCAGCACAGGGCTGTGCACGGGACGGGATGGAACAGGATGAAACAGGGTAACAGTGCACTCAGCATAAGCAGCCTTAAGTGACAGTTTTTTCAAACCTTTCAAGCTGAGTACTGTAATCTCAGTTTGTGTGTAAAAGTGTAGGAGCCTGGAGCCAGGTTCTTGGCTATCTTTTAGCAATGGGAGTGTTTCTTCCTGTATGAATGCTAGGTTTTCTCCTGGAAAATAGATTACTGGGCTGTGCTGAGTGGTGGCACATCTGCACTGCAAGTGTGGCCCGGACTGGTAGCCCAGCATCAGCATCATCTCATCAGAGAGATGTGTAGCTGTATTCATGTGAGTTTGAGCTTAGGCTGAGAAAGTTTCCCTTCATCCTGCCTTGGTCTTTAGCTTTTGGATTTTGTTTTTCCCCCCTGATATGGTAGGGTGTGGACACAGGTGCACAACCTCTGATTCCGGACAAGGTTGATGCCTTTTGTACTGTACTCTGTTATGTTAGTCTCAGGTTTTTTGAGCCCATATTTCTTTCTCACCCTCCAAGTTTTGCCACATAAATACAAAAATGAGTAAAGTATAAAAAATATAAAAATATTAAAAATATAATTCAATTTTGATCCAAAGGAGTTTCAATAGTTAAGACATATTTCCCCGGGTAAATTATCTTGTACAAATCATTAGGAAGAGATACTGTTCTTATTAAATGGAAGAATCAAGGTCATATCTGCTGTCCTGGTTTCAGCTGGGAGAGAGTTAATTTTCCTCCTAGTGGCTGGCACAGTACAAGAATAATAACACACTGATATTTTAGTTGTTGCTTGGTAGTGCTTACTCTAAGTCAAGGACTTTTCAGTTTCCTGTGCTCTGCTAGCAAGCAGGTGCACAAGAAGCTGGGAGGGAGCATGGCCAGGACAGCTGACCTGAACTGGATAAAGGGATATTCCATACCATAGAGTGTCATGTTCAGTGTATAAACTGGGGGGAGTTGACCAGGAGGGGCTCATCACTGCTCAGGCATGGGCTGGGCATTGGTCAGTGGGTGGTGATCAACTCTATTGTGCAGCACTTATGTCTCCCGCAATATTATGTGATTTTTGAAAAAAACCCAAAACAAATAAAAACCTTGTTCTTAAGACTATTTGTGATGTTGAAAGTCTGGAAATGAAAAATAACTGGACATTTTCTCACTTTACACACCGTTGTTCCTATAGTTTCACAGTCTGTTCACCTGTCACTTTCATGCAAAACTTTGAAGGTCACTTACTCAAGTAAGTTGCTCCATTATACCACCATGCTGTTGACATGAGAAAGTATTCTCTGTTTCTATTTCAGTTGACATAACCTTACTTTTGAAGGACTTTGGAATTGCTAAACATGATTTGTACTTATCCTTTTTCTTTCTTCTTTTTTTTTTTTTTGTATTGCTAATTTTTTAATTGAAAGATACATTTATGCCAGTATAGTCTTTCTATCATTATGGAATGATTTTCTGTCTGGTGTTAAGGACTTTTAGTCACTTACCTGTAGTTTAAGTTATAGCAAGATTCTTCTGAAAGCTGATGAAATTGATCTGAGTCAAAATATTAGTATGAATTTTTTTACTTAAGGTGGAAAATTAAAACTGTTCAGGTGTGTCGCTGTTGAGCCGCTAGCAGAGAAGAAAACCCGGATTCTCAGCATGGCATAGCAAAGAGAGCTTTATTGTTTTGATTCCAACTTATAGAGACTTTTCAGAGGTCACCCAGATTGGTCAGTCAGAAACCTCCCCCTAGGCCTGATTGGCCAGGCCTGAACTGTCCAAATCTCGAGACACTGTTTTAATAACATCCAAACTTTATCTTTGTTTATAAAACACAGGAGAAAAATTCTCATGGGAAAGACCTGTGCTAGCCACACAGGTGAACATACCCAAAAGCATAAGATGCTTTTTCAAGTAGGATGAATACTTTGCACAGTAACCAGTGAGGGAATTGTAGTATATTAAACCTTTGATTTTTATTGTTAACTATTACTTTGGTTGTGTGCCTTGTTGTTAGCTAGCCAGAGGTGATCCTTTGTCCCATTTTAAGCTTCTGATCTCACAAGCAACCATTGCTAGTACTTTAAACAAGGAAATGATTTAAAATAACTCCCAATGTGCCTTGTCATCTTAAAGAAAAATACATTAATTTATTGATTTGTAAGCTGCCCTGTAGCTGACCTCACTAGCTCTGAGGTGCTGAGTGTGAGTTTCCCAGGTCTTCCTCCTTCAGCCAGGTACACCAGGGTCTGCTGGCCTATGATTCTTTGGTTTGGTAGTTTGGAAGAAGGGCAAGGTGTCTGGCATATCCAGCTATGGCAGGCTAGTGGGCAGATATGTCTGTCTATACACTGGTTCCCTTAAAGGATTCTTTGCAACAGGATGCATTAGGATACCTAATAACCACTGGGATTAAATGGCATTAAGGAAAAGATAATGACAAGGTCCATTCCAAGTCCTTTGTACAGTTCTGGGAATTCAAGTCTTCTGCTGTGTCAGGATTAATGAGCAATATTTTGTGGAAAGTGGCTTAACTATTCTGAGGGTGGCTGTGTTCCTTTGGATGTTGGCTGGTAGAAGAAAGCCTAGCTGTTGGCTGGAGGGGCAGTGCTGAGGTGATGCTGATGCTGTTTCCATGGATGTAGACCCATCACTGTTTCTGAACAAAGAATTATTCTCTGCTGTGGTCTCAGAGAGTTAATTTTTGTACTAGGCTGGTGGCATGATTCGGTTGTATGTTTAGTTGGCTCTGCTCGATGTTATCACATGATCCTCTGGGAGTCCTGGTAGCAATTTCCCACTTAATCTCTCCTAGTAAAGAGACACCTTTGCCCTTCCCCTGAATTGGACTGGATGTACAACAGGCTGGCTGCCTTACTGCTTGTGCTGTGTTGGTGGAGTCTGCTGGTAAGGATGGGGAGATCCCAGGGTCTGGCACGTGGTTCTTTTAGGGTGTGGGTTTAGGCTGCTCCGAGAAGTGTTGTCTCATGTGAGGTGAGGTGGCCTGGAGCCCCCTTGGTGTACTCTGAGGTTGCACAGGTGTGAAGTTTGTGTGAACAAAGAAGGAACTGGAGCCAAAGCACTGCCCTGGCACTCTTGGTGAAGAGGCAGCTTCAGTGTATTACCACACTGTTTAAAACAATAGTAGTAGTAAAGGTCATATTTATTCTGAGAGGGCATTGTACAAGTAATTCTACCTGATTTACTTCCTAGTGAGGTGTTATGAGACAGCAAAAAAGGGGGAAATTTAGTCAGTTGCCTAGAGGGCACAGTTAATGAAAATATCCCTAAATTCCTCACTGGACCTTCCTGACTTTCAAAGATGAAGGAGATGTGAGCATCTCTGGTGAAAACACCAAACAAGGGTGGCAGAAGCTATAAAGTACACACACCAGTTTTGCATTTATAGAACTGAGAATTGAGAAAATAGTATAATTTAGGTATGCAGGCATTTGTCCTTCTTTAAAAGTCTCCTTTTCATCTTTATGTTAAAATGTGTTGTAAATTTCCTGTTACAGAGTTTCTGCATCAATTGCTATTGCTCTGTTGACTTTCATTGTGGGTTTTAAACCCTTTTCATGCTGACAAGTGTGTGATTCCATTTCTGTGTCAGGCTGTCAGCACTTCTATAGTTCTTTGCAAATTACTTTGTCCAGGTGCCTTATTTTGGCAAAGGAATTATTCTTTATCCTCTGAGATAGAATTGGCTACTTACACGACCAAATATTTCTTGTATCCACATAAACTTTTAAGATTGCAAGTGTGCATTTTCAGTGCAGACAGTATTAAAAAGCAGTTTACTTTAATACCTCTGGTAGGAAGGGACTTAACTATGTCACCCTGCCTGAGCTCAGAGGATTTATTTGTCACCCCGCTCTGACCCAGAGGTGTTCAGTCCCCTCATCACCTCCCCTGCACTGTTGCTATGTACTCGTTCCCTATTTATTAAGGTGTATTAGTGAGCACTTCAGTGCTGGAAAGCCAGTAGGATCCTGCCCAGTATGGTGAGGTGTCATGAGGGCTGAGGACAGGACAGGGTGGTCACACAGTGCAGCTGGGAAGTTGGGAATGAAGGACTCGTGATGTGCCCTGCAGCTTCTGCTCTAGTTTGCCTCACACCTGGTTCCCTTTGCTATCTAGAAATTCTCTGCTCTGTGCACCGAGGTCAGGCTCATTCAGGGTGCCTTCCCTTCCTCCACCCACCCACTCCCTGCCCTTTCCCCCTGAATTGCAGGCTTAGGTCACTGTCATAATACAATGTTTTCAATTTAATTGAAATGGAGTTTTCATATATGACTTAATATTGCATGCAGCAAATTTTTTTTATTTCCCTGTGTACATATTATATCGTATAAGAACATATGGTATTAATTTGTAGATGTGTCTCATAATGGTAAGTGCAGCTGTCTAGCATGAGGAGCTTGGTCCTGTAACTAAAAATCATGGATAGCAATGCTCAAGAGTGCTTTAACATTGCTCTTGTTCTTCTGTACACAGTGTGTATGCACATGGCAAAAGAAAATATGAATTTGTATTTATGGAAGCATCTGCGTATGGTTTGTGCCTTCTGCATATGGTTTGTGCCTTCAGGTTTAATGTGTTGCATGTGAAGCATTGTATTTCATTTTCCTTGATTATTTCTGGGGTCTGTAATTGTACCTATTTAGTATTACAAATAGGTACTATTTTTGCCCTGTTAATGCAAAGGAGTATGTCTGAAGTTGAAGCTGGGGATAGAACCTCTATATACAGGGGGAAAGTTAAGAGTACAGTGTCATTTTTACTTGCATTTTTTGCTGGCAGTTAGCCCTCAATTGAAGTGATTTGTTTGGAAATGCAGAGTAAGTGTTAGGGCTAATATTAGTGATGCAATGATTTTGAAAAGCCAGATTCATGTTGTTTGATGTAACTGATTGATATAATCAAAAATAGACTGATATCTTTTTGGAACAATAATAACGGAAAATGTTAGCAGCTCAGAAACCACATTAGGCAGCTGTATGTTGACTTAGAAACCAGTGTCTTTCATGTTTGGAAGATGCTGGTAAAGAAAAGGGTGTTGCTTAGGGAGGAGAACAAAGGATTTTCATAAGTAATTTGCATTAAGAGATATCCTCTAGATAATTTGTAAATCTAAAAATTGAGGGTTTTTTTTTTTAAAACTCGCTACCTGTATTTAACATTGAAATACCAGAATTCTTGCAGTTCCCATCTGCATCCTCTTTGATGACTATAACTTAAACTAAACTTGGTAAAAGCTCTTTTGCTTTTCTGTTTGGTTTTTTTTTTCTCATTTTACAAGTAGCACTTTTTCTTTTCAGCTACAGAGCAAGTAGTGACTGTCAGATTTCCCTTTCTGACCAGACTTGTGCATTTCCTCTTGCTGCCTTAAAATGTGACAGGAGTCTTCCCTGACCATGTTAAGTTTTCATTAGCTCGCTGTCTAGGTACCCACATGGAATGGAGACAGGTTACTCCAAAAAGAATCACATTCAAAAGTAAAAGAACAAAGAAATGGAATGCTGATAGTGGAAATGAGAAACAGGGACTGTATGTGTGAAATCATGATCAACCAATAATAAAATACATATAAGATGTGATACATATAAGATGTGTTTTTTAGGGTTTGTTTTTAATTTGGGACAGCTGTTTCTGTTAAATGATTGATATTTAATTTGTATGTTTTGTTTATTTTTTCTTAATTTCCAGTGTTCGTTTCATGTCTGTATTCCCTCTGTTGTTTGGTTTGTATTGTGTCCTCTTTTTCCCCCCCTACTGGAACAAAACAAAAGCTCTTTCAAATCCTTTCCCTTGAAGTTTTATTTTTGTATTCAAGCCGTGGTGCTCAGAGCTTGTGGACAGGTAGCACAGTAGTGAACCCTGTGGCAGGCCACCTTTCAAACTTGCACGTCAGCACATCTGTATCTTCAGACTGGTTGCTGTACATCTGCATTTTTAATTAGTAAGTGAAGGGACATACCTATACATAAAAGTACCGGTAAAGCTTTGAAGGGGCCTTGGTTGAAAAAAACCTCATGTTTTCGTTTTTCTGCTGATGTTCAGAAAGCAGAGGTGGTAACAAAGGGTGAGAGGGAAAAAGAAAATCCGTGATCCTGAGCTGCTTCCTGCTTGCTTGGTTGCCTACTGACATTTAAGAGCTACCCAAAAAAATGAGGAGGGAAGGAATATATTAACGTAATTCCATTTTGCTTGATGGGTTCTTTGCGTGGTCATAGGGCGCTTAAGCCTTTGGAAGTGCTCGTTAACACAGGTAACAGAGCATAGGTTAGCGTAGGTCTGCAGTACTCTTACTGCAGACAGTGCAGCTGTTGCACCCCAGGAACAGGTATTTCCCAGGAATATTTGCTTAGAAAAAGGAATCTGGTGGGAAAGGAGACATTGCAAAGACTCACAGGTTTAGCAGTTGCCCTGAAAGATAAAAAGTAAGGATTGTGACTGGGTGCCTTTTTCTTTCACTAAGGTGACAGCAGACTTTTCCGCTGCCTTCTTGTGCGGTGGGTCTGTGGGGAGGGCGTGTGGTGAAAACAGCTGGGTCAGGGCACATCTGCATTGCCCTTTGCTCCTGCTGTGGCATACCCTGCCTGGCTTCTGCTAGAGGAATTTCTCAGAGCGGGTTTGCCTCATGTGCAGAGGCATGTGCAGCACTGTGTGTTCGCTCCTCTGGCAGTGGGTGAAATCCCAGCCAAGCTTTTGAAGCTGTTTGCAAATTCCACTTTTCCTTATGATGAGCCTGAACTAAACCCAGATAGTCCATTCTGTGCAGCATCCTTGAGGCCTCCCTCTCTCCTATCCCCTTGTCTTTAAGCACCTCTCTGATGTTTTGCTTCTGAACAGACCTGTATCCCTCAGAATCCTTGAGTGCTGGCCCACCTTGCACATGCTGCTCTCCTCAGCCCTTCCTGCTTCCTCCTCTCCCTCTCTTGTCCAGCTTCTCTGAAACCACCTTTGTCTGCTTTGTCTTGCTGAGGTTTTGTTGGTGGTTTGTTTGGACAATGGAAAGAGTTTCGTTACAAAAGGTCTTTAGATTCCTGCATGAATTTCCTTGTTTGGGAATGCTCATAAAAATTCATTTACGATTTATTCTGAATGTAAGGATTATATTGTAATAAATTGACTGTGAATGTGTGCCAATTTCCTTCAAGCATAAACAAAATTACTTAATTGCGCTGTAAGCCTTATATTTGCAAGTAACAGGGTTATAGGCCTAACTAAGAGGTCCTTTAAAATGGTAAGAGCCAATGATTTTAGAGAACTAATTGCTTTTAAAGGCAGAAAAGTAACTCCAGTATCCTTTCATGGGTGTAACTGTACTAAGTGGTCTTGGTATTTGCCAGGATATCTTAAATCAGGCTTTGTTGCCATGCTTATTTTTTTCCAGTGTGAAAAGAAAAATAAATTATTTAAATCTTTCCTCTCTACCTCTCAATAATGGAATTACAAATACTGTATCTGTTTCACTTCCTGATTTATTCTCTTTGATATTTGTGGAGCCTGAAGTTGTCTCACCCAGGCTTTATTCCCTTCTTTGGGATAAGATTAGTTTCAGTGGTTCTCTCAGAAGTATTACAGAAAAAAAGTGTATTTTAAAATGTGCATTATATGCTTGAGTATTTTCCCAATAAGCAGCATGAGGGTGGTTACATAGAACATATTTTGCATACATTTTTATCATTGATATGAATCGTAGAGAATGAAAAGAATCAAAACTGCAGAGGAAAACATCTGCGCCCATATGAAGCCAGGTGATAGAGAAGGCATTTGGAAGGAATGAGAAAGGTAGGTCAGTTGACCATGGCACAGAGCCAAAAATGTGACAAAGGAGATTCAAGTGAGGCCCTTCCTTTCCTTATTTTCCTAGCTGTAGACTTTTATTTTTTTTAAACTATAGCTTTAAACACAATTAGGGTTGAATATAAGGGAAATATACTGCATGTTTGTTGAGTTTGGAAATGGACTTCTGTTTTCATGCTGTGGGACTTCGGATTCTGTGAGGTTTTTCAGCTCTTCCAAAGGTATACATGACTTGCAAATCTGCTCCTAATGTGGTGCTACTTTTGTGATTTTACCTATACAGGTCACCCACATTCCCTTGTTCCCTTGTTTTCCCTTCTGGAGGATTTTGCTCTCTCAGGAATAGCTACCTCTCTTTCTAAAATGATTTTGAACAGAAATTGATATGTATGGGGAAAAAAAACAGGAATGTGAATCCTAAGCATCTGAGAGTCTTCATTCAAACAAGAACGAAGAAGGTCAGAATGACAGCACCTGAGACAATGTGGTCTACTTCATTTTGCCAATACAGAAGTAAAACCAAAACCAATTTCTTGTTATACTTCTTCTCAGTTTAGCTAAACTGTGGTAATTTTATTGCAAGTCTGATAATATGTTATGTCATGATATTTTTGCATTTTAAATAATCTCCAAATCTGAGTCAGTGAGACTCATCTTTCTCTAAAAGAAATAAAAAGGTTTCTGCTTTTTATGGTTGGAGAATAAAGGCAGAAGCATGCAATGAGTTGAACAGCTTGGACGCTGGAATACAGCAGTCCCCCCAGTAACAAGGAAACAGAGCTGGTGCAGTCATTTTTTTGTGGGGAGAGGCTTTATGGCTTTACTTGTCAATCCTGAATTCTTCCTCACTTTGTGTGGAGTGGAACAAGGTCATGTTTTTCCTGATACAACCTGAGATGGCATAGCAAATAACTCCTTTGGCAACTGTTCAAAAGTGTGTATGTTTTAGTTCTAGCATCTCTTCTGTTAATAAATCATTTCACGTCATAAATCTTACATGGGTGAAGGTCCTTTTCCTGATACCCAGCCTAAACCTCCCCTGGCAAAACTTCAGGCCATTCCCTCAGGTCCTGTCTCTGGTCACCACAGAGAAGAGATCAGTGCCTGCCCCTCCTCTTCCTCTTGTGAGGAAGTTGTAACTGTGGTGAGGTCTCCCCTCAGTCTCCTCCAGTCTGAACAGACTAAATGACCTCAATCACACCTCATATGGCTTCCCCTCAAGGCCCTTCACCATCTTCATTGCTCTCCTTTGGATGATCTCTAATAGCTTAGTATTATTCTTATGTTGCCATGACCAAAACTGCACACAATATTCAAGGTGAGCTTATTATTCATTTTAGATAGACTGTGTATCAGTTTACCATAATTATAATTTATCTCGTTGGAAATAGAAAATAGAGTCTTAATGGCCATGTAGGAACATGACGTCCTGTTAAAGGAAATGTCGTGAAATATTTTAGTCTTCTTAGAAGTGCTGCATATAGTTCAGGCAGATTAAGTTTTGGCATTGCATCTGGAATCTCCCATTTCTGGTACAGTGGATTAGAATATTAAGTGTAATAGCCTGTGCCATTGCCACAATTTCCTTCCTGTTTTCTTCAGTGACAGACTGGGGCTGGGAAAATAGTAAGGTTAAGTGCATGAAGGTAAAAAAAAAATTTCATATAAATAGTAATGAGGATGTGGCTGGAAGCAGTACAGTGTGTGTGTGTGTGTATGTATACATTTATATGTGTATATATATATATATATATATACACACTTTTTAAACTTAGAGTCCGACAACCCTAACTTTGGCCTGTTTTGTATTCGTTATTCATGGAGGGGTTTAAAATGCCTGTTGATGGGGTTTTCTGGATTTTTGGTTTTGTTTGGTTTCAGTTTCCTTTGTTGGTTTTTTTTGTTGTTGTTGTTGTTAATCTCCAGAGCAGTTTTGAGCAGGTATTAACAGCAGCTGATGGTATTACAAAAAAATCCTGAGAGACCTGATTCTCTTTGCTCAGCCTTTTTATGCTCATTTAGAAAGTGAGTACTATTTTATACCCTCTCTGCAATCACTTTGTTCTCTTTGGAAAGAAAACAGAGCTTTACCTCAGCTCCTACTTCTCTGGCTCTTTTTTTTTTTTTGGAGCTTAAGGAGGATTTGGGGAAGTTTGATTGCAGTTGACATTCAAAATGTTCCATAAGGTCACAGAGTAGCCAAAATGAAACTATTTAATTTGGGAGAGAAGGAACGCTAAGAGTCACTTCACAAAAAATACTGTAAATTGTGTGCTTCCTTACTGTTATTGCAGGAGAGTTTGCAGTCAGTCATGGAAAGAACAAATGTCACAAAAGGTAGAAAAGAAAGGATGCAGCTGTTGCAACAGATGACAAGATTTAGGAGGTGAAATAAAGAGCAGTCATACAAGCCCAGACTGAAGTTTCTCTAATGCCTTGTATAAGTTATGAAGCACTTTAAAAGTGGTAAGAAATATTTTTGCATTGTTCCAGACACCAAATGTCCAGACTTGGGTCTTGCTCAAGGGTTACCTGTTACTTATGAAAGGTTGTGATACTGGCTTTTGTTTGATGAGAGGTTTTAACTGTCAATTAAATAGACTCTTTTTAATATGCTAAGTCTTATAAAAAGATGAAGACATTTTTATTTTCAAAAAACAATTTACCTTCATTTAGGTAGTGTCACTACTCTATGGCTTTATGCAAAATTCAGTTATTGTAGGACAACCTGCTTTGATGGGCACATCAGTTCCAATTTGATCTTTTTTTAAACAGAAGAAGACTTTGAAAAATGCTCAAAACTGCACTACAAAATGCTGGTTACTATGTGAAGGGGTGGTGTGTCAAAAGTGGCTCAAAAATTAGGTTGAAACCATTAGAATAAGTGATTTGGTAATAAAAAAGATCTACAGCTTTGCCAAGATGCCCTTCAGGTAAGCACCATGGCTATAGGAAGGTCTGGCAATCACTTCCTAGGCCAGTGATCCAGCCAAGAATGGGGAGCTGAAGCCAGGCAACTGCTGTAGGCATTGGATTAGAGCTTTCTTGATTAATTCAGTTAAGAAGTTTTTGCATCTTGTGGTGCTGCGTGGGTTCTTGAAAGGAGGGGAGGGATGGGGAGAGCTTTGGGTTTAGGAGCTTGACTTATTCCCACACTTCTTGTAGCTCAGCATTCAGAATCAGAAGTGGGACAGGGAATCACACTGTTTCCCTCTCCTTATCTGTTTAGTTGTTTCGATTAGACAGGATTTAAGAATTCCTGTTTTTCTGTTTAAGGGCACAGCATCTCATGGATGTGATTGCTCAGTAAATTGTTTTCAAAATGAACCACAGTACTCACAGGCATTTCTTTTTGTTGTTTCAATCTAGCTAGCCTTTGTACAAACTTGCAACAACTTACACAGATTACTGTACTTTGTAACTCCTATGCCAACAAGATAATTGTTCTTTGAGAGTGCTATTTTATTTATAGCCACAGTGCTGGGGTCTATCACAAACCCACAACAGCAAAGCTTCCTTTTATCTGTCTTGCAGTATGCCGTGGGGTCAGATATCAATCTTTAACACTCAGTGGTCCAGTGGTGAAAGACTCCAGAGATCTGAGAATTATTTTTGTTTCTGTCACTGATTTACACCATGAGTTTGAACAGCAGGCTTCACCTCTCTGAGCCAAGTACCCACTCCCTTTTTCCCCCCTCTTGCAGTCTTTGTGTGTTTTGTTTATCAGGTTAACACATCTAAGCACGTGTTGGTGTGATTGCCAGAATCAGTGATCCTCAGTATCAGCTCAATGTATGGCTGCAATAATACTTGTAATACCTTTTATGACTCTCTTTGCATGGGCATTTCTGAAGTTGCTGCTATGTTGTAGTAGTAGTCAGATGTGGTTTTGTTATTTTGTATAGCTCTAAGTAAAGTGCTAGTTTATTGCAGTGCCAGAAAATCTATCTGAAGGGCAGCGATGCTCAAGACATTGCCTGTACAAGAATTCCAATAGCAATGGTTAATGGCTAGGATTTAAAGACGCTTTTAAGGCCAAATGTTGTATTTTCAGTGTACAGCTCAAGGATATGCAATAGTTCAGTTTGACAAATAATTACATCACTTGATACTGAGGTTTAAGCTCAGCCAGCAGTCAAGCACCACTGAGCCACTTACTCATTCCCCCATCAATGGGACTGGGGAGAGAATTAGAAGGGTAAAAGCTAGAAAATTCATGGGTTTGAGACAGAGATAGTTTAATGGGGAAGCAAAAGCTGTGCACACAAGCAAAGCAAAACTGGGAATTAATTCCCTGTGTCCCATGGCCAGGCAGGTGTGCACATGTAACAGTTACTTGGGAAGACAAACACCATCACTCCAAGTGTCCCCTGCCCCCTTCTCTTTCCTGCCCCACCTTACATACAGAGCATGATTTCATATGGTCTGGAATATCCCTTCAGTTAGTTTGGGTCAGCTGTCCCAGCTGTGTCTCTTCCCAACTTCCCATCCACACCAACATCCCTGCCAGTGTGACAGTACAAAAAGCAGAAAAGGCCATAACACAAAAACAATAACAAAATAGCAGTGACAAAACCCTCCATGTTATCAACCCTGTGTTCAGCACAAATTCAAAACACAGCCATATCCCAGTCACCATGAAGAGAATTAACTACCCCAAACCCAGCACACTTAATAATGCAATTTTCTGTTATCAATATTGGAAATTGGCTGCTAAAAATAAATGTTTGGGAAACTCTCAGTCTTGCAGAACATTGAATTAAAATCAGTTTTGTTTGGCAACTGTGGAAAAGGACCATTTCTCTTTAACCCCAAAGAACTGAATCTGAATTGAGATTGGACCCAGTAATTAAGCTGATGGCCTTTTCCCTGGTTGCTCTCATGACACTTTTTATAGGTGTGAAAGTTTTTATTCAGGAAGGATCCATGTCTGAATTTTGAACTCCAAAATTTGGCAGAAGTGGGTAAAAAAAGAATCATCCATACAGAAATTCCTAAATTGTAGGCTGAAAAAGCATTTCCCTCTTCTCTCTTTCACTTGTATTTCATCCATTGTTGCATTTTTTTTTCCCAATGAGAAAATAGCAGATTACAGAAACTGGTGTCTTTTTGCTTCATGCTCATACAGTATTTAGTAGCTGGACTTTGTCCTCTCCTAGAGTCAGTGAGCATTCCTGCAATAATCCTGTTAGAGGAACTGCACATCTCTTTTAGCAGTGTTAACAGTTGTTCAACAGTACATTTGCATTCCCTAGTTTTTATGACCATGACTATCCTTGCATTTAGTATTTCTGCCTTTCAGTATATTTACACATCTAATACATGAATACCCATATGTATGGTACATAAGAATACCATACAGTTATGGTGCATATACAGTTATGTTTGTATAGCGAAGTAGAAACGTCATACTCAGATCCAAAATTAGTGGTTAGCACTACAAAAATGACAAAGGTGTTATTTTTTCTCATCATTCACTGTATTAGAACACAGCACAGTCCTTCATTCTGAAATGAGAAAAATGGGATTAAGGACAAAATTAGCTTTCTGAAAAGTGAATTTATCTGAAATGCCATTGGAAATGCACATTACCAACTGATTCATCTCTAGCTGTTGTAGTTTACACATAACAAATAACAGTTATGAACTGCTAAAAAGTGAGTGAAACAGACAGGAGGTTTAGTTTTCACAGGGAAGAAGATAAGGAATAAAGACAACTGCACTATTATAAGGTATTTATTGATGAAATCAAAATCAGGTTGACAGAGCCTCAAAAGAAGCACATTTTTATTATAGCATAAATCAACGATTAATGTAGAAAGTCATATTTTCTTAAAGGCTGAGGAAGAACACAGTTTGTCACAAAAGAAAAGGCTGTGAAGAAAACATCAGTTCTCCTCCCTTAAGTACTTGCCACAACATGAAGCACACCAGTACTTAGTAAAATAACCCAAATATGGTTTCTTTCCTTGTAATGTAATGAATGGTGTTCATTACAAGAATTGTTTTTAATGGCTCCTTCCTGAAAGACCTGGAGTGCTTCGTCTTGCATTCTTGATGTTGTAATAAAAAAATGCATTTCTGGTGGGTGGGACAAGAAGATTAGGTCTGGTAAGACACTACAATAGCTATACTGAAGAATGAGTTTTATACCTAGGGGCTCTGTTTTGTACTGAGATAAACAGCCAAAAATCTCATCAGCTGCAAAGGGTAGTGTCTGAGTATCAGAGGTCAGACCTGACTGTGCCATTTGAAAATGAGAGTATTGCACTGCTCCCTGTAAAGCTATTTGAAGAGTAAACTATTTACAAGTGAGTGAAAATAGATGTTAATAAGATTTTGATGGAGTTTGAGTGTGTTGTTAGTGAAGACCTTAATAAAATATGAGTTTTCTGGGGGTAAAGAAACTGCTGGTGAGTAAGCTTGCCATTTAGTCATCTGAAATGCTTGAAAATTACTTCTGTGTGACTATGACTGTGTGCGTTCGCAGTTTCTTACATTTTCTAGGGGGAAAAAAGAGATCTCCTTTAAGATACTTGTGAAAGGCAGCTGTATTTTTCAAATTTTAAGTAGATGAACTGGACACCTGAAAGCAACAATGTACTGGAGAAGTAACCTGCAATAGTAGCTTTTTTTTTTTTTTTTTAATTTCCTACTGATAGTTTTTTGGAATGCAGTCTTCTACGAAATTTCAAAGTTTGTAAGATGGGGCATTTGAAATACTTTAAAAATAATTTTTAATGAGTCTATAAATGTGGAATTAATTATTTTTAAAAAGATCTCTCTCAGATTCCTTATAATACTATTAATAAAACAGATTGCTTTTCCCCTTCTCATCTCTCTTGTTCTTGCCCTTAACATGTTTCCACCTGTGCATTTCTGTTGTGTAATATGCAATGAGTGCTTACTAAGCCAAAGTTTGGAGAAGGATTGAATTTAGTGGAAGGTCACAGCAGAAAACCCATATTCTTGCTCTTGTCAATAGATATCTAAAAATAAAAATCTTAATTGGCAGCCTATTTTTCCATATGCTATGAAATTTTAAAATTATTTTTCTCATCTACACCAAGCCTGTGGTATCAAGACTGTCCTCATTATCCTCAAAAGGTCATGTTTGTGCCTTTTTGTAGGCAGGGAGAGGTTCATATGAAAGACACAGATGAAGATACCTGGAGCCACTGCTGTGCAGACAATGCACCAAATACTGCTTCAGTGTTACCTTTCTCTGGTGGAGGATGAAACCTTGGTGAAGAAACCTTGAACCAAGTGAAGTGAAAAAAGATCTAATCTACTCTGTCAGCTGGAACTTTAGCAGTTGAGCCTCTCTCTGTCTTAGCCTATGAAAATGTGGATTGTCACTATGGACGAATGCAGATGGCTTTGAAAGAGTTTGCAGTCTGAACAGAAACTGGGGACCTATAGGGAGTTGGTTGAGTCTGATGAGGGAAGACAGGGACTCAGTGAGTGGAGTGGGAGTGATTTGGCACTTGGCTTGTGAGGAGCCCAAGCATTGCTGGGGCTGGGGCTGAGGCTGGCATTTGAGAATTGGCCAAAAGCAACGTGGATGTTGAAGGAGAGATTCAAACCTTCACAGCACAGTAGTGAGGTTTCTGCATGAATATTTATTTTCAGGATCCCCTGGTCACTGATGTCCTTCTGTCTTGGAGGTCTTTCACAACAAGACGTGGCAGAACTGCCTGCTCAAAATCAGGAGTTGCAGTATTGGTTTATTCAGGAGGGATGGAAAAGTCAGGCCAGGAGGAGCCTTACAAGGAAAGCTGCTTACGTTTGGTCGAGCAGAGCAGCCCTGTGACCAGAGACTGAAGGGCAGGGTGCTGTCTCTGAGAGTTAATGGAGTGTTTGTAATGTACAGCAAATGTTCACAGGACCCTGAAAATGGCCTTGAGTGCTCTGTGCTGAGTGTCAGCTGTGCAGTTCAGGACACAGGCTTCTCTTCTCAGAGGCAGAACTTAGTCTGGGGAAGGTGACAAGCCTAGCTTTTATAGAAGGATTGGGTGACCTCTGCTCAGTCAGCATGGCACAGAGCCACGGCGTATTGGAGCCTAACCCACCTCAGCCTGCCAGAGCCCCTCAAAGTGCATGCTTGTAATGCATTCAGTCTGTTAGTTTTTTTCATGGTGTGTGGTGGTGGTTAAATTTCAGCTGAGGTGGATCAGTGAGAGCAGGTTGTTCCAAAGGTAAAAGGCCACCCAAGAGCTGCTGAGCAGCTCCACAGGGTTAAAATGAGTGATGATAAGCTGAAATATGACCTCCTTCAGGCAGCAGTTCAAGTGTGCAGAGTGTTTGTGAGAGAGACCCAGTCTGCTCTGAGCACCTCCAGCTGAAGGAGGAGGGAAGGCTGGTCAAGAGTTGGGAAGTCTCACCTGCTTTGACCACACATCACCCAGGTTGCCTGCTGGGGACACTTCTGTGTCTCCATGAACATCTTGCTGCAGTGATTAGTGTTGAATTCACAAACAGCACAGGTCACACATGTGACACACCTGTCTGGAAAAGCTTAAGAACTGAGGTAGCTGCACAGAGAAATTGTATTTATTGAGTAACATGCACTACTAGCATGATGGTGTTATTGCCATTGATGCAAAAGCTAAACAGTCCTTAATGGTTTGTTTTTTTCCCCTGGGCTTTCAAGTAAGGGCAGGGTAAGCAATGGTGTTGAGGTGTGTGTTAGCTTGGTGATTAATTGTCATTTATTAACTTGCACTTGGAACAGAGACAGGGTGGGTAGAAACTCATAGTCCTTCCATAAAGCTCTTTACTTGTAAAGGCAAAGTCCATATGGTTAGTAGTTCTTATCAGAGAATCAAGCATGGTGTGAAAGGATTTGTGACTTGGATACACAAGGAGTTTATTTTCAGAGAGAAAGACAGGGCTTTTTTACCTAGGGGCAGCTAACAAGCATCAGTTGTCCTGAGATAAAATGTAAGGACAAGAGACTTTCATTTTAGTACTATGTAAACTTGCCAAGTCAGCTAGATAGGAAGGTAGGATTTAATTTACTGTGTTTACATTGTGATAAATCCCCAATGATTTGATTTCTTTTCCTTTAGGAAAAATGATTTCTTTGATTTTTTTTCCGTTAGGAACAAGTGGTACTTATTAATTAACCCCAAACCATGTCTTCTTTTTTAGAGTATGGTGACAAATTCAGAGGTATTGGACTCTAAATCTCTTCCTGAAATACAAAGAAGCTGCTATTTTTTAATACAGGAAGGAAGAATTTTGATATACTGTTATGGTAGTAGAGTAACTCAGTTTAGAAAAAGATCACTGAAAATCATCATGTCAAATCTTACCTATACAAAAAGTAGGGATAACTGAAGTTAAATCAGGTTGCTGCTACTCATGTAATCAACTGATGCTCTGAATCAGCTTGTGGCTTTTGATTTGGTGTATTTGACTGTAAGGGTGACCTGTAATTTCAATGACATCATTACAACTTTTGTCCTTTTAGAGTTGAATTCTTTACTAGGTCAGTGGTCATTTTTGGCAGTGACTTAATGAGGTCAAAATGAGACCTAGAAGGTTCAGCTTTTTGGGTTTTTTTTTCTAGCTGCAGCTGTACTTAAGATGAAAGATCCCTTTTGGAAGCCTTAGCAATATACATTTGGCCGGGTAAAACAAAAACTAGTAATGTCAAACTGTAAAAATGGCAAACTTTGGGTCAAAGAGGGAGCAAGATAGAAACAAGTAGTTTCTATGGTCTTTATTAAACATTTGGACTCACCAGTTTACTTCACAAACTGTAACTGCAGTAATTCTACATCGTCCTTTCCCAGCTGTAACTAGGATCATACATACCAGAGTAAATATTAATAAAAAAGTAAAGAATAGAAAAGGGAAGCAGTAATTGTACTGTCAAGCTGTAAGAATTTACTCAGGCAGAAAGGCACTTTTGAAAAATTCTTTAAGTGGTGATTCTAGGAAGACACATGCCAAGAATTTCGTGGACCTGACTGTTGAGAGTTGAGTTAAGGGTTTGTGTAATGAGGATAACTGGAACTTGGATTCATTATTTCCTTTTTTAAGACTGACTCCCGTGCTGTTCTAGACTGGGAGATACATAGAGCAGAAATATTTAATTGAAAATATATTCCAGATACTAAAAGTGATTTTTAATATCTTGGTTTGCTTGTTGACAGTTGATTTGCTTTGATACTTTGATACAATTCATGTTACCTTCACACATATTAATACATCCTGTATCTATTATGCTAAGCAAGAATTTCTTTTTGATTTGTGCTCATAGCCGTCGGTCTGGACAGTATACAATGAATCATGACCATTCCAAGAAGATCCCTGATGGAGCATCATTTGACCGCTCAGGATCCCAGGACTCCTTGGATGAACTGTCTATGGATGACTACTGGAAAGAACTTGAAAACATCCATGAAACCAGAGGAAATGATCATGAAGAACGAGTAGCACTTGTAGTGAAAGAGCCAGATGGTAATGAAATCCGTTCTGTGAATGTTCATCATTGTGCTGATTTAGGGGTTTTTCTTCAAGTGTCATTTCAAGAGATGGCACCCACCTAACACAGATTAGAAAAAGGACGTCACTTTTCTGAACATCTGTTTTTAAAATTCTGTTGCCTCTGATGCATATCACCAGAAACAGGCAGTGCCCTGAAAGAGAGTTTTATCAGAGACAAGTAAAAGGCTGGTTTTCCTTTGAATGGTATTTGCAGAATATCAGAAAGGTGCCTATACTTGCAAATCACAACAGTTGAAACTTTATTTGCAGTTTACTGTTGAACTAACTTACCCTTTTGCTCTTTGTGTATGTTGTTCGTTATTGTAGCTATTGTGGATAGAAACCTCACGCTTTAGAAGACAAGCCAATGATTAACCGGTTTAAGTTTAGTGAGTAACTTTCTACACTTGTAACTATTGTGATTGCTCAGTTGTACTATTTTTGTTTCTCAGAAGCATAAATTATGGGCCACTCCTTGGGGCATGGTCTTAGCGGTTGGGCAATCTTCTTTTTTTTTTTTTTTTTTTGTCTCAGCTAGAAGAGAAATGATGTCCTTAATTCCAATTTTCTTTCAAAAATTATTTTTTAACAATGCAGCATCTGCCTCTCTCTCATTCTTACAAGAGACCCACAGTCTTAGTAAATTAAAATGGTGAACTTGGCATTTTGGTATGGCCTCCACAAGAGTGAGAAGAATGTGCTCCATGAGCTTTCAAAGGGATTTGCACTTCAGCCTCCTTAAGCATTTTGAAATGTCACTGCTCTGATGAGCATAACGACGTGGCCCCTGGAGAAAGCAGCAAGGCTCCCAACCCTTGCCACTGTGGAGCCATGGGGCTTTCAGAGCAGCAGAACTCATTGTTCTGCAGTGCATGAGCCTCTTCTCTCACCGCAGCTCACTGATGAGGCTGTGCCTGTATGCTCTGCACCCCCAGCCCCACCATTCCCACTGGTTTTGTATCCAGCCTTCTTCCCCCAGATACTGCCTCTGGCTCTGGCATGAAGCCCGAGTGAGTCAGCACAGTTGAGTTATCAGCTCGAGCAGATGTTTCTATGCCCCACACCTTGTGCAGCACCTGTCTTGGGTGTGAGTATTCCTGAGTGTGTGGGATGCTGCACCTGGCTGATGGACCTGCCTGGGCAGGGGCTGGCCTGAAACTCAGCCATGCAAAGGCAAGGCAGGGGAGAGAGGAGATGTACCTTGCTCACAGCTGCTCTGCAGAATGGGTGTAGCCCTTCTTTCCAGCCCAGAAAATAAAACCTGAGAGTTTTGTCAGAGGCTCAGCCTTTGGCTGCGCAGCCATAGCAAAATTCAAACTTAAATTTTGGTGTCTGTTTTCTGGATGCTGCTAATATTAAGGTGCCCACTTAGACATGTGCTGGACATAGTGGTAAAATGCAATCAGTAGTGAAGTTGACTTGCCAGCTTTGAAGTATTTTTAGATATCTGATAAATGGAAATATTGTTTGAACATTTGAGAGGGTTGTTGGCATTCAGCACAACCTCAGCTGCTACAGACAGAGCTTAGTGTTTTATAGAAAATATCATTAGGGAGATACAGATTTCAGAAGCAGAAGCTTTTGCCATCGGTGACAATATTTAATAGCTTTCTCCTCTTTCATGTGCAGTGATCTGTTAATAAAGGATACCTTATCAGCTCTAAGACTAAAACAAAAATTGTTTTGTGGCTCCAGCAGGCTGGAGACCATGTCATAAGAACTGATGAAAAAACAGCATTAAGGTGACTCCTGTAGGCTGGTTTGTCCTTCATTAAATTGAGCTAGTGGAGGGCTGTAGGATTAATGTATCAAGAAAAGTGGGCAGAACGATGTCAGTAAGGGAGCTGAAAAGATTGAGTATTGAACTAAAAATCAATGAAGCAGCAATGATCTGGCTTTCAGACTTCCCCATACAAATTTTTATCTAGGTACATTTATAAAATGGTGTATGATTTTAATGGAAGTGCTGTAGATTATTATAAAGATTGCCACATAGCAATCTGTATTTGATTAACTACTTTAAAAGCTTTGATATCATTTATTAAACCTTTTGAGGCTCTTTAGAAACAATAGCTTTTTTTCCAAGCTATGACAGTGTAAGTAATTCCTAATTGTGTATCCCCGTAGTACTTTTCTGTGAATTATATTAACTGTATCATGCCATTAACATCCAGTGTGCTTGGCAGTACTGAAAAGCCAGTGTTTATACCTTTTTCTGTTCAACTTGCTCAGAGGGAGAACTGGAAGAAGAATGGCTGAAGGAGGCAGGTCTGTCTAATCTGTTTGGAGAGACCTCTGGCGACTCCCTGGAAAGCATGGTGTTTTTATCCACGCTGACCCGAACCCAGAAAGCTGCAGTGGAAAAGCGAGTAGAGACTGTGACACAAACCATGAGGAAAAAAAACAAACAGCACCAGATTCCTGATGTCAGAGACATCTTCAGGCTACAAAATGACTCAAAGGGACAAGTGAGTTCCTGCCTGTTGTTTTGTTTGATTCTGGCAGAGAGGAGAGCGACATATATGGAGGGGGGAGAGGAGAGTGGCACTCAAAAGGGGTATTTCCAGAAGATATGTGTCAAACTTTTCACTGATTTCCAAGGGAATTTTTCACTAAATTTGCAAGAATGATGTTTGTCCAGATTTGACATTGCATTAAACAATTTTAGTATTTGTAAAGAAGTATGTATATTTGCCTCATCTTACTTGGAGATGATGAATAAAACAACCATTCCATGGTCAAGATATTAATCTGAATTAATTTTCGCACAGATGCAAAACTCATGACAACAGTCTTCCAAAGAGCTACCAAAAGCCCACTTTTACCTTTGAGGGGTTACCTCTTACCGGTGCTTTTGTTTGTTTGTTTGTTTTAAAAAACGGGGCGGGGAAGGGACATCAGCCTAACCTCTTTGGTTTTGGCTAGGTCTTTATGCCTGTCAGCTGGGATCTTAAACCCCATGCTAACTCCCAGGGCCTATGTGTGTGTTAAACTGTGTCTGGGAAGTTGCTCTGACAGGCCCTTAAGGGTCCCAGTTTCCTGTCATGGGATAATGAAGAGAATTCCTCTCCCATATGCAGGAAAGGGGAAGGAGGGAAATGGAGACTATGATTAGGATTCCTTTCCCATGGAGAAGGGTATGTGTCCTGTCTGCTCCCTCAGAGCACTGAGATCTTCAGTCATAAGAATGAGAGCTGATGGAAGTGCATGACTGGTTTACCTGACCTCAGCTCTGTCCCTTGTTCTCACTGCTGACGCTGCCATTCAGTGCAGTGGTTGTGGTGGTGGAAAGCACAGCGAATTTTGAGGGTGTTTAACTTCCTTCTTCCCTCAACAGCTTCCCCTCCAGCAACTCCTTTTAAACTCAGTTGAAGTGAAATGTAGTGGGAGAAGTGGTGTATTCTGGAGGCACAACTTCCCTTTCACTGTTCTGCTTTGCCTTTGGTTGCAGGAGAGATATTAACTCCATGAAAGCTTTCTGGGATCTGACTTGTAATTGACTCTACCTTAAAATTTCAAGATCTAATAGCAGAGCAATTTAGGTAAAATACCATGTAGCTCAAAGCAGTACAATTTCTCTTTCAAGTGTGTTATTTCAGTAAAGCACAAGAAACATTCATGTCCTGTATATAACGTTCTCACTCTAGTATTTGAAAATCCTATGTCATGGAGTTTGGTAGATTTTTGTTTCTCTTAAACAACATGTTTTGGTGGTGAAGACACCACTAAGAAGTAATGCAAGCAGACAAGTGATTGTAGGCATTTAAGATGTATAAAATGCCTAAGATGGTTAAAATATTTATTAAATATGGAAATATTTAGAAAAAAAGTAATTCTAAACCTGTCTCCTTGACAGAAATAAAGTAATACAACTACAGTTCCTCAAACCTGTACTTTATTCCTTTCTCCAAAGGAAGATAATTATTCAGAAACCATTGCTTGTAGTTATTCATCAAGCTGTCACCAAAAGCCTGTAGTGAAGTATCTTCCACTACCTCCCTAGGTAACTTGTCTCAGTGCTTTGTTACTCTCCCATCATTAGAAAGCTTTTTATGTAACAAAAGAGTACTGAAGCCACCTGCAGCTGTATGAAGTCATTCCAGTTTAATAATAGCCTCCAAAAATCCTGTAACCTCCCTTCATCTGGAGGAAAGCAGTAGGAAAGGTAAAACAATAGTGTGGATGTTTTGCATCAACACAACAATTGTATTGATGTTTCTCCTAAATTTCCTGCCATATTCCCAAAGAGAAGCTAGAGTTTTGAAACCTTGATAACTTCCCAGTCTGCTTCTGCTGCTTTGTGAAGCGGGTAATTTTCTGGGCAGTCATGCTAACTTCTTCCTCCTCTAAAGATCCCTGATTTGGAAAAAAAGAAGTGAATATACAGTTTGTGCCAATAGGAGAGATCTTTAAAACCTGAATTTGTCTTCTCAGTAAGTATGGAGGTATAAATTGCTTGAGTAAAATACAATTAGAAATACAGAGTGCTAAACATTCATTGTTAATTTGAGTTGCCAAAAAGAGAATGAAAATTATATGTGGGCAAAAATGTATATATGTATACCCATAGATTTTCTACATGTTCTGAAATATTTTTGTCTATAGTAAGTGTCATCCAGTTCACAGAATGTGTCACATCTTGAGACTGGGTAGGGCAGCACTGTAGAAAGGAGAGGATAGTTCAAATCCTTTTCTGTTTTTCATCTCTTCAAAATGTCCTGGTTTTGCTGTTAGAAATCTAAGCTGTAAGCACAGATATTGATGTCAGGCTGCCCTGCAAAAGCGATGGGATTGCTCTCAAGGGGAGGCAGCCATGTAAGCTTTTTCAAGAGGAAGGAATTTGGTCTGAGTCAGTCAAAATGTCTCCTCTAGATTGCCTTTCCAGTGCAAACTACAGCTTCAGGTCAGAGTGCATTTTCTTCTTCTTTACCACCCTTCACTTGCTTAACCTTCTAGGAAGAAGAAGAATTGACTTTATTACTTCTTTTTTTATTACCCATTTTTCAGACTTGGCAAGGGGTTTTCTGCTGAAACACAGGGATGTGCTTTTGCATACCCCTGAATTGCAGGAGTGTCTGTTCTAATCCTGCACAGAGTCAAAGGAGTTTCTACAACCATGCACTAGGTTTTTATAGGTGTGCGTATTTATTGTTCCTTTCTTAGATCTGTGATGGAAGTGAACCTTCAACTGTGAGCACAAGTGAAAACAAAAATGAAACACACGATGGAACAAAAGGTAATGCCAAGTTACTCTCTTCTTTATTTTATTTGCTTTTCTTTTGGTTTGTTGGTGTTCATCTACACAAGCTACTATATGGGTCTTTTAAGTAACTTTTCAGCAAAATAAATTAAAATGAAAAACCTGTTCTGGACTGCATTTTTGATGTGTAAAAATTTACGTGTGCCTGGAAGTAGTGTCCTTTGAGCCACCTGAGAAACCCTGTTTATTACTAGAGATCATCTCATAATAAAGCTATCTAGGAGATGTCTCCTCTCATAGTTTATGCTCATGCCTTTTCTGATCCTTAATTTATCCCTTCTGGTCTATCTCTGCTGTACAGTACAGGAAATGAAGGCCTATGCATAAACTCATCAGTGCATACAAAAGAATAAAACCAAATGGGCTATAAGCAAAAAAAAGGAGAACTGGCTGGACTATAAGCATCAAAAAAACTGTAAAAGCTGTCTATATATTTGTAGCTCAAATTAAAAGAAAAGCAGGGATTAAAGAAGAAAGGTTGTTTACCTTTTCATGGAAAATGGAAATAGCATTCTGTGCGTACAGGTTGTGTTCAATGGTGTGTTATCACACGAGAGCTGCAGTACCCATGGAAGACCCTTTCCTCTCACTGCCAGGATAGTACATCACAGAAGTCCTTAGCTGATTCCATAGTTTCTGTTTTGAGAGTATGAATTTCGATTAAAGACTTTGACAGAGCTTTTTGCTGTTCTTCAGGTCCAGTAATAAAAGTGGCTGTCCTGCATCATGTTAGGTTTTTCCAAAGTAAGGGTTGCACTATGTCTGTTTTACCACCCTACCCACCCCTGTAGAGATCAGGTTATTCACTGGCAGCCATTTAAGCTTTAAGGTGCTGAACT
The DNA here is from genome assembly GCA_024500445.1 of Entomyzon cyanotis. Classification (NCBI taxonomy): domain Eukaryota; kingdom Metazoa; phylum Chordata; class Aves; order Passeriformes; family Meliphagidae; genus Entomyzon; species Entomyzon cyanotis. Next base: position 20,923,295 of record JAKEPQ010000871.1, read on the forward strand.
GTTATTCTGCTTTGTTTGTATGTTGCCTTTTTTTTCTTCTGTGGGACTGGACAGTACATAGATGCTACTCTGAACCCTATACCCCCGTTAGCAGGCAGATCAAGTTACCTGTGGCAAGTTAGTTAGCTGTAATTAAGACACCAAATAAAGTTCTGCTTCAGTTCTAGAATACTAACCAGTAGCATCTTGAAAATATTATTACTTTAGAATTAGACTTGGAAAACAGCAATGGACAATACAGAATGTGCATGGAAGTTGTAGTGGGAGACATGAATATAAACCAGCCCTGAATAACACCAAATCTGTGTGTTTCCAGACGTGTGTACGTCCCTCTTGCCCTCCCAGCAAACCTCACTCCAATAAGAACAGTAAAAAAAATTGGGAGGACTGCCAGACTGCTGGTTCAGCACAAGGAAGGAAGAGATGCCTGGTGCTTGTGTCAATAAACTTCACTGTAGGATTCAGAGCTGGAAAATTACCAAGCAATTATTACAGAGTTTTTATCACATCTGGTTCTTTTTTTTCCTCATGGCCCTGATGAACCCTTCAGAAATGGGAAGTTCTGAAAGGCAAATCCCATATGGTAGCTTTCCTCAGCACAGATTGTGATGTGGATGGCAAGTGCAGCCTACTTACATCCTGATACACTCCTGCTCTAGTCAACATACTACAGTGGGCTCTGCTCCCAAGATTTGAGCAGGAAGGAGAAATCATTTCAATTTGCAGTCAAATAATGGAAGTTTGGTGGTGTTAAAAGCACCACACCTATTTCATTGCTGTGCTGTGATCTTTCCTCCAGAATGATGAGCAAATTAGTGTTATACAAACAGTGAATGAATTTAAGACAAAAAGTAAACAGTGCCTGATATTTCAGAGGTACTAAATATTTATGAAATCGAAATCCAAGCACATTATTTTAAAATGGAAACCTTCTTTGACACAGAAGTAGTCCCAGTTTTATATGGGAAAATATGAACATCATCTCAGACATTATTACAAAAAGCTTAAATTGAGATGCCTTAAAATTGTTATGGTAAAAACTCTTCTTGGTCATACTCCAAAGGTGATAGCTCTGTTCCTAACGTGATATTTGAATGCTGCATTCCCAAGTGCTTCTGCCAGACTGAAGGTGTTAGTGGTTTGCCCTTAGAGCACACCTGGGCTGTGTGAACTCATGCTTACTTCTCCTTTCTTACCAGTCCAACACGCCTTGTATCTTGACTAAATAATATATGCAAACTCACAGAATAATAAGTGCTTTTGTTTCGTGAAGGTATGGAGTGTGTCTACAGGAAACAAAAAGAAAATTTAGAATCATGTATTAATCACTCAAAAGACATTATCATTTTAACAGTCCATGACACTCACTAAAGGCCTGCAAAGCTAGCGATATGTTCAATAGATACAAAAGAAAAGAAGTAATTTTCTTTTGAATCCTGTGAAAAGGAGTAAATAATTGTGTTGGTTGTGACCTCTCAAGAAATACAAAGAAAATAATAAAACATATGAAAAGCTGAATACTTATTAGTGTACATAGGGGAGTAGGGGTTTACTGTGACTGCAGTTGTCTTTCTGAGCATAGAATTAGCTACAGGGGAAGAATAATACATAAAACCTCTGTATAAGGGCAATTTCAAAGCATAACGATGAAGGAATTGTGTTAACTGTGTGTAATATGAGGGTAAAGCGCAGTAATGTTTGCTTCTTGATAGGGGGAAAAAAACTGAAATGTGGTTGTGGTTTTTAATTAAAGAGTTTGTTTTTGCATTTCATTTTACATGATAAATGAGGATCCTGTAGCTGAAGTAACAGTGTCAGTGAAATGATTACAGAGTTTTTAATTTTCAATTTATAGCCATGTATGTAGTAGCATTTTAACAAAATGCTTTGTCAGTCAAAGAAAAAAAATCATTCTGCCCTTGCAATTGTAAATTAAGATCTGTCAGGTTAGCTCCATTGTTCTATACTCAAGATTCTCTAGCAAAACTAGGATGTAGCATGGTTGACACTTGCAATGTTCCTTTTTTTATTCTTGAAGGATTTCCATCATTTTATGTGATCTTTAAATAGCTCTGTGAACTAAGGAAAGGGTACAGAACTCATGTAAAATATGGTTTCCACTTCCTCATAGACAATATTTACATTTTTCTGTATCACACTTGCATTTCTCTCATTAAATATTGCATGTAGTTGGCAGGTTGGCAGAACACCAAGGCTACTTCCTCTTACAGCTGCTGCCTAGTTCAGGAATGTAGAACAATAGGAGCAAGGCTATACAGCCGAGAAGAAATTCCCCACAACAGCAGCATTTCCAGCCCTTTAAAATGTGCAGAGCAGTACTGAGACATCTGCTTTACATGACACCTTCGTATGAGCAGAGGACTGAAACTGGAGCTACTGCTTTTTTGTTTGTTAACATCAGATCCCTCCTAGGCTGGTAGGAAAGTATGTAGGTCAGGTGTAGGCTACATTAGCATGACAAAAGTTTTGGGGAACGGGAAAGTGTTTTCATTCAGGTCAGATGCACTGAACAGTTTACATGATATATATACAGATATATACACAGGGAGGCCAAGAATCGGAGTCAGGGATGAATTTGACCTTGGATATGTTTGCCTATTGAGGACTCAGATATCCCTTTACCGAAAGGAGCAGCTCTAGTTTCAAGATCAGCTTAATCTTTAGCGGATGCCCTAGGCATTTTGGGGTCTGTGGAAAGTAAGCAGAAGCCTCTCTGGAAAAAGCAAGTGATGAGTAACATAACCGGCAAAATTTGACAATGTTCTATTCTCCTTCTCTCAGCATTGCTTGGTTGCAGGTAGAGTCAAAGTTTTAACTCAAATGCACCTTCTCTCTCTGAAAGTGTCTCAGCTTAGGTAAGTACTTTAACATGGGAGTGGTTTTGTAAAGCACTGTGGCTTAGCAGAAAGTGGCTGTGGTGGCTTCAGCCATTTGCATGTCTGTCAGGTCCCCTGAGTTTGGCCCTGGCTGACTGAGGTTGTTTTCAGGACTTGCTCTAAGGAATGTCAGAGAATAGTCTTAGTTTTGTGTTTTTCATGAGATGCAGATATAATTTAGAAAAAATTGTCAAGTTGGTGTAATTTTTTTTAAACTTCCTGCTTCATACATTGTTTGGTTTGCATGCATGCAGCTCAGTTCTTTTACAGACCACTGATACTATCAGTGGAGAACAGCACTTCCCTGACTCCTCTTAATCAGCCCATCTGCAGGCTTTCCCTTCTTTAGGATCAGCTTTTGCTGTACCTGTAACTATTTCCTGGGAACTGTTTTCTGTCTTGGCCCAGGGTAGTTATTCCAGGCCAAACAAAAATTTCCCACAGCAATGTAAAAAATTAGTTTATGATGTTACACAACATTCTTACACTGAAACACATGCATTGCTCATGGTTCTCCTTCTCAATTCATGCCCATTTCCATCCACTTTTCCTGCCCTTGTAGTATATTAGCTTTGAACAGACTGCAGTTTCCTGTGAGTAGGAGCCAGTGGCAGAATCATGGTCCTAGGACTAGGGAAGTGATTCTTCCTCTGTACTCAGCACTGGAGAGGCTACATGTCAAGTTCTGTGTCCAGTTCTGAACCCCTCAGTTCAGGAAGGGCATCGAGGGGCTGGAGCATGTCCAGAGGAAGCTAACAGAGCTGGTGAAAGGTCTACAGAATAAGTCTTACGAGGAGAGGCTGATGGAGCTGGGGTTGTTTAGCCTGGAGAAAAGGAGGCTCAGGGGGATCTTATCAGTCCCTACAACTGCCTGAAAGGAGCTGTAGCCAGGTGGGGGTTGGTCTCTTTACCCAGGCAAACAGCAACAGGACAAGAGGAAATGGCCTCAAGCCGTGCCAGGAGACATTTAGTTTGGACATTAAGGAGAAGTTCTTCACAGAAAGGCTGGTGAGATATTGGAGTGGACTGCCCAGGGAGGTTGTGGAGTCCCTGGAGGTGTTTAAGGAAAGACTAGACACGGCACTCAGTGCTATGGTGTAGTTGACATGGTGGTGTTTGGTCATAGGTTGGACTTCATGATCTCAAAGGTCTTTTCTAACCAAATTGTTTCCGTGACTTTTTTGTAGTACTGAAGCCTGGAAACCTTTTGTGATTCTGTACAAGGAACAAGTAATGTCTTGTACAAGGAACCTAGTCCTTGACGTATCCTTTTGGATACACATTGTTAGAGAGATGGTGGAGAGGCTGAAAACTTTCTTAGGCTTTGATGCTTTGTATTAAGTAGTGTTTTTTATAATATAATTCTCCTCTTGCTTCTTTCATGATACATTTTAACTTCAGACTAAAAGCAGTGGTTGATTTACAGTGAAACTGGGAAACTTCTTTTTCAAAAGCAGAACTGCCTCTCCTTTTTTTGATTCTTCATTTCTTTAACAAAAAATGTTCTAAATTTGTCTAGTGTTTGATTCCCTTAAGGAACAAAGAAAGAGAAGTAAGGCCATTGTTGTGTACTTAGTTCTTCCCTGTATCATGGAAACATGCCCAAACAGTTTTGAGGAATCCTCAGACTGAGGTGAGAACAGGAATGATGGAACAAAGATATGATCTGTATACTCCCTGTTATGCCCAGATGTTAATGCTTTGGATCACAGAGGACACATTCTCTTTTGCTTTTGAAATTTTAACAGCAGAAAAAATTGCTGATTTGTCTGTAGGATGTTCCAGTCTTTGAGGTTGGAAAGTATTTGATGGCAAGAAACTTCTGATGTCAAAGCTCTTTGGCTCTGCAAGATTCTGGGAGTCTGCTGTTTGTGGTGGATTGCTCTATCTTTTCATAATAGATAAATAGGAGAGAAAACCCCATGCCTTGGCAAAATTATTGAAGAAAACCTACGAAAGCTGAACCTTTGTCAGTAGCTAAGTTTTCAACTGATATAAAAACTATAGAAAACAGGGACTTTGCAACCAGAAAGTCCATTGCTTGCACAGCATTTACTTCTACTTGGTTTAAAACTTACTCTCATGCACTGAGTGGTGCTCAATTGAGCTGCTCTTGATTTTTGGCATTTTTTTAATGGTGTTTTCAGGTCCAAAGTTCAGTCTTGGAACAGATGAGCAGAATAGCCTGCTTGAAGACATGCCATCTTCAGACACTGACATCAATTTGGAGATATCATTTGCAGAACAGGCTGCTAATCTCAAAGACAGCTCAGTAGGCAAAATGTGCAAAAGTGGAGGGGGTGACACTCTTCTTCCGGTAGGTATTTCTTATTTATTCCTCTTTTTTTTTTTTTTTTTAAACTTTTTTTTAAACTGGAGGTACTGTCTGGGTGATATTTTTCTGATAGTGAATTAGATTTAGAAGAACATTGTCAGATTCAGCTTTGTAGAGATAGAGCTTCTCAAGGTATCTAATTTTTGGACATAGTATGCTCAATAACATGAAAAAAACCTACATTTATGCCTGTTTATGTACTTATGTGTCTGACAAAATCCACTCTATGTGTAAGCAATAATGAACTGGTAATATTAAGCTGGAAAAGTGGCTTAGTGGTAGCTGTACATAAACTGTATCCTTGCTTCATTTGTTTACAGCCCCTTCTCCTATTATGTGAGGTGAGATGCTTTACGTCTAATAATAAGCTCAGTTGTAGTTTAAAAAGGGTTAGTGGATGCCTGTAGAAACCTTGTGCAGTTGTCCAGTGCAGGTAGGTGAGGAATGAGAATGAAGAACAGAACTGTCTTTAGAAATAAGAGGTCTGAAGTCAAATGGCAGGAAATTAAGGACTAATTTGAACTCAGTTTTTCTTTCCAACTTTTAATTATAAAAGGCTCTTTCTGAATGAATCCATACAAATGTAAAAGAAAATCCTCCAAGGGCTTTTGTTGTTGATCCTCAGAAGTCTTTGAGGATCTCTCTGTGCCTAACAATTTATGAACATGCAGTTACATATGACCTGTAAACTAATGACTGGTGTGAAAATTGTCTTTTTTTTCAACGCTATATGCAAACATGTCTGAGTAAACAATTTCTGAAGTAATGTTTCCCAGTTCTTCAAACACTTAATTTAGATAAGGACATGTACAGTTCTTCAAGTAGTATTTACCCCATGTATCCTAGTTTAAACATTATAAACCAGACTTTAATGGATATTTAGAGATGGATTCTAAAGTGTTTGAGTCATGTTTCTCTAATGCAGCCTATAACAAGGAGATAAAAGCTATGCTCCAACTTCTGTGTATATGCATATATATTTGCATAATACATACATTATAATTATGTGAAGGATTTCTCAAAGACATGGCTATGGGATTTCTTCTTCAGTTACAAAAGGAGGTGCAAAATGATAGGAAAAGAAAGGGAGTTACCTGTTCAAATCTACAATTATTTGTTCATCATTGACAGCTATTTTTAAACAGACATGTTTGTGCAAGTCAATGAAAGCTCACAGTGGGGAGCTGACTGCATATCTACCTCCATTTGTAAATTATGTTTAGGTTTTACTATGTGCCCTTGTAGTCATATACCATAACCTGCAATTAATCTGTGCTGTTGCTGGGTTTGTACAGGGTAAGAAAATAATTCAGGAGTATAATATGTCTTTCCAAGTGGAAAGGTTGCCTTGTCAACCTTCCTGCTTTGAATCATGCATACTTAGAAGCCTGCTGGTGAGAGATGGAGTTAGAAAGCTCAATGAGTTGGGAAGTCCCTCTCCCTTACGACTAAATTCCTTACACTGATCCCTGACTGCAGCCTCTGTCTATCCAGTGGAGTAGAAATGAGTCATAATTAAGTATCCTCCATCCCCAAGAAGAGAACCCCTTTATTGTTATTTATGTGACCATCAAATATTTTATTTTCTGTGCACAAGTGCAAAGTGATTTATATCCTGATTGCATGTGCACAGGGTTGCTCACGGACTACCATTTCCACCACTGTGAACGGGCAAAGGATGTAGAAGGTGGAAGGGTGCGTAGGTGATTGCAAGCAGGACAAATCCAGACTCCTCTTGGAGGTGCCAGCAAAAAGGAAAAGGGTTAATGAACACAAGTGACTAATGGGGAAATTTTATTTTGCAAAGTTAAGAAATTCCCCATGAGAGCGTTCCACACTGAAATGGGCTCTACAGGGGTTACTGGGAATTTTCAAAATTAATTTGAACAGCACAACAAGCAACCCAATCAGACTTTGAATTTAGCCTTGCTTTGAGCAGCAATTGAATTAGATGACCTCCAGAAGTCACTGGGAACCTAAATCTTCCTATAATTTTAGGATCATCTGCTTTTTAACCTGTTTGGAGGATTCTCCCGTGATTTAGTCTGTAACAGCAGGCTTCATGATGAAAGGTTGTACTCTGAAGGAAGCACAGCCTTTGAGCTAAGTAATTTGTCATGACTTGGGTTATTCACCCTGCTGCAAATCTCTGCTTTTAGAATTTCAGACTGCCGAAGGACAAAACAGGTACCACAAAGATTGGTGACCTAGCCCCTCAGGACATGAAGAAAGTCTATTCTTTAGCACTGATTGAATTAACTGCTCTCTATGACATACTTGGAACAGAATTCAAGCAGCAAAAAGCTGTAAAAATCAAAACCAAAGGTAAGTTGGTGTTTTGCATTCTGAACCAATTGCATCTGTTTAATCCAACAAAACAAATGCACCCAGTTCTTTATGGTTTTCCAGCACAAAATTTGTATATAGTATATAAACAGTAACACAAGTCCTGAGCAACATTTAATTTTACACCTTAACTCAAGGCATGCTTTAAACAAGTTCAGTGACATAGTATCTCCAGCTTTTTGTCTATAGTTAAAACTCAAGACAGTCACTGAGCAGGTAAACTAAGGAGTGAAACTATCTTAGTAGCATGCTATGCAGCAAGAGTTGCTTCCCTGAAGTTTGAGTATGTTGATTTATTCCCAAAGAGCATGTGCATGTGCTCTTGGTGAGTATTCTTTTCCTGATTTCCTGAAGGTGGCTGCTGGTCTACTTTCACAGTTGGACTCAGTGATCTTAAAGGTCTTTTTCAGCCTAAATAATTCTGTCATTCTGTGAGTCTACCTGATTTTTTTGCATTTGTTGCCCTAGGTGGGAGATGCTGGGTGCTTTTGTTGCCTGTTTCCTATTCTGTCTGGCACAAACTTTCCTGTGCCATATAGCCTTGCCCATCTAGTATTTACTTAGGCTATAATGCAGTTGTTACGCTGAATGGCATCATATAAAGTGGAAGATTTAAGCTGTTGCAAAGGAGGCAGAGACAGCTGCAACATGTCACTTTCTTCTGCAAGCCATTGGAGCATATGTGTGATCACAGTGCTTTTCTTGGGAGTATAGAAAACATGGAAATCAGTTTCAAGATGCTAGAGGTTTTCAGTGCTTTGTTTGGTTTTTGTATTTTTGGCTTCTGCTAAATGCTTTACAAGAGCTTGAAATGTGTTACCAGTTAATCACAAGCCTGCTTTTGCCAAAACTCTGTTGTCAAGGTTCAGTGAATGTGACAGTGCGATAGCTCACTTTAAATAATTGAAAGCAACAGAGAGCATTGAGAGATACACAGCAAGGTACAATAGATTCTTCTTCACTTTACTGTAGCAATAAATAGCTTTTTTAATGCAAAAGGCATACACAGAAACATCTACAAGACCTTGATGACTTGAATGCATTTTCTTCTTGCAAAAGTGCTTGTGCTGTCACTAATAAATAGAGACAAAGCACTTTCTTCTCTTGTATTTTGAGTCTTAGTTTTAACTGCTTCTTCTTACAAAATTAATTGTTAATTGAATTTCACTCTCAGCATTATTATCTGAATGGCAGGCATTCATAAAACATTGAATTGATTAACAACTTTTTTAAAAGGTTAAAAGGATGGGCTAGACTCATGGCAATATGTAGGAAATAGACAATGATGTCACCTTTTCTGCCAAGCAATCTGCTTTTGCAATGTACTGCCTTTGGTGCCTTGTTGCTCTGTCTGACCCTTACTCTTCACCCCTGAAGTGTTGTTTGGCCAATTGAATCATACACTGGTGGGTCTATTCACTTTCCCCTTTGTACTTGAGTATGTAAAGATGATGAAAGCATCATTCTTCTGGGGAATGCTGTGCTGTGCCCAGCCCTGCCTTTTTATTGACCTCCTGGAGTTTGTTTTTTCAACTCCATCTCAATGGAAACTTTTATTATTGACAAGAACCTCAAGATAATAAAGCTATGGGGGTATGGATGTTGCCTGTATGTATGAGTCCCTTGTATTTTATACATAGACTTTTTATGCTGACAGAGATACAAGAACTTCTGGTTTGGTACTGAAATTGATCTTTCTTTGACACATATATTTCCTCAAAGGCTGACAGGTTTTTTTAGTAATTGCATCTGTTCTATGTTCAATATTGGCATGGCATCATACCAAGCAGCAGTTTTTAACTACATGTATTGTTATATGCTGTTCCAGAAGAATTGCACATACAGCAATTATCAGTACTTCCAACAGAGAAGTTCTGTGTCAGCAAACTTTGGGTTAGTCATTATTAGCATAGCTCTCTTTAAGTGGTCATCACTTGTATTCACCTGGGCCATAACACGAGAGTCCCATTTATGTGAAGACTAAGGTGGGTTTGTCATCAGGGCTAAATTAACTGCAACTGAATTCCTTTAAAAAAAGATTGAATTGGCTTAGCCCTATCATAAAAGTTAATTTCAAACCAAAAATTAACTGTACTTTTGCTTTTCTTAGAAAAAACCAAACCTTTGGCAAGTTGGTTTTCTTGCTATTCTGCCAGTGCTGTATAATTCAAACGCACAGGAGTTGAAAAGCTATTATTGCCTAACTCTTATAGACAAAAGTGTTCAGAGTAACTCTGGGTGATAATTGTGTTTGTCTCATTTTAGTGACCAAGTTCTGGATATTTTAGTCATGCCACTTCCACCTTAACTATAACAACTTTCATTGAGTGATGAAGATCTACATGGCAGGGTCATCATCACACCCATTCTGCAAACCAGAACTATGCAGATGGTTCATTTATGCTGTTTGCTTTACTGTGCTGCAGAATGTGTGGATGGAAATCTGAAGTCAAAACAGAAGACTCCTGAGGAAGAGATGATGAACCCTTTTAGGCAGAATGTTTTGTGTAATAACTTGATTGACGAAGACAGTAAAACACTTTAAACAAAAGGTCAATAGCTCTGAATGTATTAAATAGAGTTACTGCTTCAGAAGTGTGGGTTTATGCCAGTATCACATGTACTGGAAGAGATGTGGATAATATCTCAGTTTCTTTTGCTTTATTCTTCAGACTCTGGCTTGTTTGGTGTCCCACTATCACTTTTACTGGAACAGGATCAGAAGAAGGTCCCAGGAACCAAGATCCCACTGATTTTTCAAAAGGTAAATAGACATGAAGAAGTTAACTTTTTACATGCACGTAAATGACAAAAACATAACATTTTGTCCTGTGTTTATTTGCTTCCTGTAGCAGTTTTCAGTATAACACTCTAATCCATCCAAGTTATTGTAACTTTTATTTGCAACGTTACAAATTCGGTGAATGTGATACTTTGCTTTGTATCAGACATATTTTGAATTAAAGAGATAAACTCACAAGGCCAGTGCTTTTCCAGAAGGCTTCTTGCTTTAGTTCATGGGTGTCGCTGTTGAGCGGCTAGCTGAGGACTGACCCAAGTTCTCAGACAAGGAAAGAGAGGAGAAAAGGAACTTTATTGTTTTGAATTCCATATATATAGAGTCTACAGAAGTGCCCCAGATTGGTCAGCCCGAGACCTCCCCCTAGGCACAATTGGCCAAGCCCGAACTCACTCAATCCGGAGAAACTGTTTGCAAAACATCCAAACTTTATCTTGTTTATGAAATATAGCAAAATGTTCCCACGGGAAGAACCTGTGCTAGCCACACATGGGGGTATGCTTTGACCCATATCATGTCATGGTAATGGGGGAGATAATTGAAAAGGTGATAGAGACCCTGGATTTACTGCCCACACATAGCATGTCTCATTTCATGAGAAGAAAAGAAACCACTATATGTGGACCTGTCCTAACACTGACAGAAACTCAGTGCTCTGTCATCACATTTCAGTCTGTTTCTGGATGTGTTTGTTATTTTTTGAGAAACAGAAATCTCAAAGTAATTTTGCATCATGGTCTGAAAGCTACTGCTGTGTCATTCATGCCAGAAATTACTCCCTCAGGATCATGAAAACACATTTCTGGAAAAGATGCTATCTATAAACTAAGAAATCAAATTGCAAACATTGATTGATCACTCTGCTATCCCAGCAATATCGAAAGTTCTACATAAACATTAATAGCTTATAGATGTGATTTGTTTTGCAAGGTGCAGACATCATTTGGAATACAGTCTTTTTTCAAATGAGAATATGAAAATAAAAAGTTTCTCATTTCTTCTGCCTGTTCTCTACAGCATGGGCTTTCCAAGATGGGGGATTTATATAAAGTGCAAGAAAGAGCAATTCTGTTCATTCTGCTTTTTTTATTAGTTCATAAATGTACCTTGTTTATCAATGAAATTAAACAAAGCAAGGTAACAGGAAGGCTGCTTAATTAAAAATAAAAGTACACCTAGTTTTTATTTCATTGAGGAATTTAAATTAAAAATAATGACATAATTTAGTCAGGGATTTTCCAGCTGAAAAATCTGACCATAATACCAATGCATGTATCTTCATCAGAAATTTCTGCTGACATTAATTCTGGTCTCTAGCCTGCTAATAAAGCCATGCAAAGGAGCCCTGATAGAGATGAAGAGGGGGCAGGAGGTTGGTGGTGTGTGCCAAGGGGGCACCTGTGAGTGAGTGTTTGTGAAGGAGTCATGCCCCCAGTCCTTGCCTTCCCCAGAAGTGGTGGTGATGGCAGGTCACACACTGCCCACAGGATCTTTGTGCCCAGCAGATGATGTGGGCTGTGAGTGGCAGCCACTGATCTGATGTGAGCCAGGTACAGTGTGAATTGGATGGGGCCAGTTAGCACTTTTTATTATTTTTTTTTAACCATGCAAAACGCACTTGGGTGACGCTTGTAGTGCTGTTTTCTAACTTCTTGGGGTTTTTTGTCTGATCTTTTTTATGGCATTTTTCTGTTACATAAATACAGTGGTAGGTAAACTCCCTTTAATATCTGTAACTAGAAAAAACACAACTGTGTTGCATAATTTTTCTTACTCAGGAGCTGGTGCAGGAAGGCATGTAACAAAGGCACTGCCCTAGTTAAACATCGTGGGAACTATTTGTGCTAAAATTATGTCATCAGGTTTTGACATTTACAGATTTCTTTTGAATACTCTTAAATCCATCCTTCAGTGAATACTTACAGGCATATCTTTTAGAGAAAAAACTGTATGGGTTTTCAGTACTTGCAAATTTATCCATGTGAAGGGTTGCAGACTTTTGAGTTTGTTAGGAGAATGTCAGAATTTGCAAATCAGAGGCTTCTTTAAAACCTAGAACTTAGTTCTCCTCTAGAGTATTTATGAGAACGTTACTTAATTATTTTTATTTGGAGACATTTTAACAAGGGCAGTATTTGGGATGTAATTTTGAAGTCACAGTAATTTTTTAATAGAATTCTTTGGTTTTCAGAGGAGTCTTGCAGGAGGTAAAAACATACAGTTTTCTTTTTTAATAAAATAGACAAACTCTTCTTTAATAGTATTCATAAAGAAGGGTAAGAACCATCTTAAAGTTTTCTTCTACAGCAACTGTAATTGATTTGCAAACTGTGTTTGGGCCTCTGCTTGTTACATATGCATATGCACAGAGAGAAATATAAGTATAAAGGCTCCAATATATGAGAACTGTCTGCCAGTAATTTTTAATTGGCATCTTTGTTCATGCCAGTTTGGTTTGTGTTTGACAGCTGATTGCCCAGATAGAAGAGACAACTCTGGAAACAGAAGGACTTCTTAGAATACCAGGAGTTGCAACAAGAGTAAAGGTGAAATATTGCACAGGTTATTAACATCCCGCAAAATGTATCTGTGTTTGCTGATTATATTTTGTCATACAAATATGTTTTGTTACACAAATATTCAAAAACAGAAAGCAAAATCTCTTTACAAAGAAAACTGAATTATATTAGCCAGAGACATGATGGTTTCACCCAGTGTAGTTTGGGGGGGAAGACTGGAGTTCAAGTTTGAAGGAGAGTCAAAGCTACATTTCAAATTCAGTTGTGCCAAAATCTCATTAATTCTTGGCAGGAGCTTTCCAACCTTTTGCTTTTTCCCTGAACCAGCTTAATCATCTGAACAGTTCATACACGGTCTTTCCACCCCAGGAGGAAGCTTTTCTCTGGCATTGTGAGCCTTTTTTAATAGCTAGACTTAACCTGTGTTGCAGGGCAAGGCAGGCAGCATGCACTGAAGAACCTCTCACGTTTATTTTTATGAACAGCAATATAAGCGCTCGGCTCACTGCGCGCAATCTTGTTAGGCACGTCTGTGCACACCGACACTTCGCAGGGTGAGTGCCAATTACATGCAGACTCTTCCCCAGCATTTGCCTTAATGCAGAGAGCTAAATACACAGTATGATTCATGCCAAGACTCAATGTGTTAAAAAGACGGTCTGAACTGGCCCGAAATTCTAAACAGAAAGGACCATTTAAGTGGATTCAGCTGTCCAAAGACGTCTGCCAGCCTCTGTTGTGTAGAACTCGGTCCAGCTGCTGGTTCATTAGGAACAACTAAAAGAAGGGAATATTATGGAAATTGGTTTTGTTTATTTACTGGTAACTAAGATACTAATTTTTTTTCAATTTTCTTCCTTTCTTTATTTTGAACTTCTCATCTGTTCTGCAAACTGGAATGATTTCTTAGTGATTTTGTTTATTTGTTTGCTCTTTGATTTTATTAGCTTAATACAATTTCCCAGGCAGTGGATCATTCATTCTTTGGCTTTCATTTATTTTTTACCTCTCTATTTGCAGGAACTACTTCAAATTAAGCAATAGTTTTGTTAGCAAATATGTTAAGTTCTTGTTCAAAAAGAAAATGTAAAAAAACCTAAAGAATTTATCATACTAAAGGACTGAAGTTTTCCCTTAATTTTCTTAAACTGGGAAAAAAGGTGTCTTTTTCTCATTATATAGTTTTATAGAAAGACACAGAAAAATACTTTGCTATCATATTCTATACATTTTAGAGTTATTATTAAAAATGCATTGGATATACCCCATAGTCAAATGCATTTAGTTTAAAATGTAAGCACTGGAGCACTAGGACACATAGTTGGAATTTCTGCCTTTGCCTCTCATATAAAATAATTGTCTCTATATGTTCAATACTGAATTTGCTGCAGTGATTTGGTCTGAATGTGGATGGAGAAGCTGATGAGCCTCAGGGGGAGAATTTTCATCTCTGCTTCTAAAGCTTGCTATTTTGATGGTCAGGAAATCATAGCCACTTGACTTAAGACATCTGAGTTATGACTGTTGCACCTTTGAACCTCCAATAGAGTCAATGGAGACAGAAGATCTCTCTGGTGGACAGTTGAGAACATCCAACTTTTATATCAAACTAAGTGTCCACATTTTCTTTGGGAATAGATCCATTTAACATTTGAACAAAGTTAAATTCAATGAGAATGGTGTCTTAAAAATGTATCTAATATCCTCTCTTCAATGTGCCCTTCTTGTCCAGATAAACAATTATGGCCATGTTTTTCCACAGCACATATTTTACAAAATGAATCAGTGCCTCTGTCCTCTTTTTCTGTCCAGAATAAATGAGGCAGAAGCAGGGAGGGACCTGTGAGAGGTGCCTCAGAGCCCCTGACCCTATACTGAGGTTACTTCTCACTCCGCCAGACTAGGAAATAAGTGGGTGTGAGATCAGGACTGATGCGTAGCAGTGAATGAAGAAGGAGTTGGTCTTTGCAGCCTGTTCCCATTTGTGCATCTGTGACAGCCCAGTAATGGCACTGCCATGGGAGCAGGGCAGGTGTAGTATGGTAGTGTCTGCTGCCAACAGTATCCCACCCTTTCCCAACCCCAGAGTATGACCTTCCACTGTGACTTTCAGTGCCGTTTATTCTGCTGCATAACCTCATGATCTGCAGGACAGTCCCCTTCCACACAGGGCATGTTTGATTCCCAGTGCTAGGCAAAGCTGTATGTGCCCAGCAACATGGAATTCCCTGAGGATGGCAAGGCATTCAGCTATTCAGTTACACAAATCGTTCCCTGTGTTTTAAAAAAGAGAACCAGCCTCACCTTAGTGTATATTTTGATAAGAAGCTGTGTGTCAACACACATAATTGCCTTATTTGTTTATGAAAATGGCCATGTATGCATTACAGCAACACCCTTGGGTAGTAGTTTCAGAATTGCTCTGTATGTCAGACAAGTCTTAATATTTGGGTGGAGGGGAAGTCATGACCCTTATGTGCTTGAGTACGATATCTGTTTCTTACTGTATATTCCATATGGCCCTGACTCAGGAACATGGGATTTCTTCCCATATGATTTGACTGCTGCCTATTACTGTGTGTTTGGTTGCAGTGCTTCGGATCTCAAATTTATCTTTTTTGTAGCAAAAGACCAGCAGCAGCTGGAGTTAAGTGATATTTCAGATATCCTTTTCCTCCCCCCCTTCAAAGTGTGGAAAGTATTGCTGTGTGTGTAACGCTTGTATGACTTCCAGCAGCCAAGTAATACTGGTGCTCTCTGTATCTACTGCCTTTTAGGGTCTTTGCCAAGAACTGGAAGCAAAATTTTATGAAGGGACTTTCAACTGGGAAAACGTAAAGCAACATGATGCAGCAAGTCTTTTAAAACTCTTCATCCGTGAGCTGCCTCAGCCACTCCTCACTGTAGAATATCTCAAAGCTTTCCAAGATGTGCAGAGTGAGTAATGTCCTTTCTGTCTCTGATGAAAGAATTGATACCCGTGCAGATAAGTGCCTCTTTGCTGACATACAAATTGAGTAACAACAATATGAGTTCTCCTGTGAAAAGATAGGCATAATTTTGCTAATGTACAAATAATATCTTTCATGTAACAACTATTTTGATGGCTTACACATACAATGAAAGCATATTTTCACTTCCTAATGTTTCTGATAGTAGTTAGGAAGTATACAAGGGTTATACGGAAAATGTATATGACAGGATCAGTTTATAAATAGTGTTTGCTTCAAAGGAAAACCACAATAAAGATAAGCAGTTCTCCAGGAAATACAACAGATGATAATTCATAGTGTTTAGGGTCTTTTATGCATTTATAAGAGGAAGAATTAGAGCAGAACAGTCAAAACTGCTGATCATCTGTGGTCCCTTGAGATCAGCAAGTCCTTGTGAAAATGTCTTCCTTGCCAACTGGTCACCAAGAGAGAAAACATAGCGGCTGTAACTAAGAGAGAGTGGCTTGGTGGTAATGAATCCGGAGAGAGAACCCACATGCATTAACTCCCCAGTCAACACAGGGGGTTATTGTCCCCTTGTCTGCAGACAATGGCTCATTTCTAAGGGGGCCTTTCATATAATCACAGAATATTCTGAGTTGGGAGGGACCCACAAGGATCAACAAGTCCAGTTCTTAAATGAATGGTCCATATGGGGATCAAACCATCAACCTTGGCATTATGAGCACCATGCTTCAACCAATTGAGCTAAAGTCAGGGCCAGAGAATTCCCATGGACAGGGAGTCTTATAAATATTCTTAAAAACCACGGACTATGTCAAGTCTCCCAGCTTTGAGCTGCCTTTCAATACCATTAGGTTGGTTGGAGGAGGGGGCTGGAGCTTTGGCCTGCTACATGGTGTTGTTGATTTTGCAATACTGAGTGTCAGGTTAAAACTGGCCAGAACACTTTCAGATGGTGCTGGCAGCAAACAGGTCCACAAGGTTGTTCCATTTACTGGATAGTGATTGGAGCCAGGAGGGTTTCTGCTTGTGCTCCTGAGCTGTCTGAAGGCTTGTGTGGTTCTACTTACCCAGAAATACTCATGTGCAAGGATCCAAACCACTTTCTACATTGAACCACAGGATTTGCTTCAAAACATAGCACTTCATAGCCTCCCATTGTTAAATTGTCTGTCTTGTTGGTTACATGTAATAAGATTAGGTGGCAGAGGAAAAGGACCATCTTTGTGACAGTAATTTGTGTTTCTCATGATACTGTGACTAAGTAGTGTGGTTAGTATTAAATATTTAAGCAACATAATTTGAACAATTTAAGTAATGTAAGCAACTAAAATTCAATTGTTACTTGGGTGAGCAGACAGAAACTCCTGCTTTAAGTAATGAATTCTAATTCATTTGCAATTGTATTTCTGCTTACTTTCCTAGGAAAAGATTGCTTTTTGAACATTTTGACATATGGTGTTTTGAATTTAAACCTTACTTGTAGTGTATGTCTTTCTAAAGCAGATAGATACACTGCTCTCACTACTTGATGTTTTAAGTGGCTATACAATTTGCCACTCATTTATTCAGATCCTTAATTTTTAGTATGGTAGAAAGCAGTCAGTAAGGTGGGGAATTTTTTTATTTCATTAATGAACTTTTACTTTTGTTTGGTGGCATTTCCCAAGTTGATTTGGATGAAATGTATTTGAAATAGCAATTCAGTTGAAATCCCAGCAGGATGCATGAGAATAGCCCTGTTGAATTTTCAAATACTTTGATAAAAGTGTTGAGCAGGCGCCTCCTTCCTCACTTGTTTTATGTATGGCCTGATGCATTAGGAATCTTCTGAGAAGACTTGCCAGAGCATGTCCTCTAAAGCATGACAGGAGGAAGTTTATCATAAGTGACAAATGTGAGGAAGTTGGGGCTTTCTGTACTGCCAAAACGTAGGAGCTCTTCTAGGAGATGGAGGAGTGTAAGGATGCACTCAGTGTGCAGCTTGGGTGAATCATGCACCACCGAGCAATTGGTAAAAGGCAGAACCAATGTTACTTTTCTTTAATTATAGCTTGCCTCATTTGCTACAGCACTCTCTGCTGTAGATTCGTGTTAAGCTTCTCTGCTCTTGGTTTTATCTGCGCTGGTTTGCCGTCTCAGCTGCTGCTGGTTATGTCGCTGGAGACCTGCCTTACTCAGGAACATGTGGTATTCATTCTGTGTGGGTGATTTGGGAGATCATGCAACTGTGAAGGCAACCAGAGAAACTGTGAAAGCAGTGTTGAATATACCCTTTCATGTTGGGGCACAGGCTCAGAAGGGGAAGAACCGTTAGCTATTCCTTCTTGTAGCATTGCAAAATAAAGAAGAAATCACAAGGCATCTAGAAAACATTGCCAAAAGACTGCTGAGTCACACAGCAACTGAATCCTAAAAGAACATTTGGAAATGAGTGTCAAAAAACCAGGATCTGCCAGTCCTTTGTCATACTATGATAATTAGCCATGTGTATGCATTCAGCATTTTGCAAGAGCTCTCAACTTTGAAATCATGCTTTTTGAAGAGTACAAATAACAATTTCAAAATACTGAGGTCCATGTGCTTTACTGGCAGATCTCCCAACAAGGAAACAGCAACTGCAAGCTTTGAATCTTTTGGTTATTCTTCTACCTGAAGCAAACAGAGAAACCCTGAAGGTTAGAATTTTTAATACTATTTTCCTGCATAAATATTTTGTCTGTTTCTGTAAATCCACTGTGATGAATGCTGTTGTTTTTTTAACATTTTTTTTTTCAGTTCAAAGTTAATGCTGAAACTAATAATTATTTTTTCCTCCCATATTTCACATAACTTTGGGAGGAAAACAGAAAAACAACTTAGGGCCCTAATTCCTCCCAAATGACTTTTAAGAATGTGACTTGAAATTTTTCCAGGAGATTGCAATAGTAATCTCCCAGTAAGTAACCTTTTCTCTTAGAAGTTTTGCTCCCATTTTTTTTTTTTTTTTTTTGCAGCAGTCAGTATTTCCAGTGCAGAAAGTAAACAGTGTTAGAATACAATGGATGTGAATTTCCTTTTATGCAGTGGGTTTAGCTCTTCATTTTTATTCCTCACTTTTATGTGTGCTATTTGTTTCTGCTCTCAATAAACTAGAAATTTACACTTCCTGTTGCTATTTGTAGCGTGTTACATGGATTGGATCTTCCAATTTGGGCTTGTCCTTTTGCAGCAGATCTACAAATGTTTTTTTCAGAATATGCTTACTGTTAAAACTGTTAAAATCAAGAATGAATGCAGGATTTGTGTAGGATGCATAACATCATCTATTGCAGGCAAAAAAATCCCATTAGGTCTTATTGTTCAAACAAGACTTTATTTTTGAGTTTGTTTATTGTGTGGAGGCAGTCAAGAAGGTTCCTGTGTTGAGCTACAAATATCTGGAACTGAATTAATTGAAAATTGTCAGTTTCTAACCGGCTACCTGTCATTCACAATGCAGTGCTTTAGTCATTAATTGCTTTCCTTACAGAATTAGCCACTCCGTGTTTCCATAACCATGACAGCTGGCACTATTGTGTTCACTTTCAATTTAAGAAATGCCAACAGTAGTGTCTTCACGCAAGCGTCTGTGGGATGCTACTTATACACCTACAAAGATTTGAGAAAAATCTTACTGTGCAGGGCCTCAAAGTCACATGAATGCTTTTGCAAATGTTAGCTACAGAAGAATGTTTTACTTCATTACTTGAAGGAAACAAAACTTGCATTACTGTTCTGTGAATAAATATATTCACACTTCTAATATTGATTGCTTTAAATGTGGTTTTATTAGGAATTAAGAACTTTTTCAAAAAATATGTAACATCACATTTCACTCATATGTTCATTTTCAACTCTACATATGCTTCAGTTTTCACATGCAGAGTTGAGCTGTAATTTCTGCTCTTCTTTCAGGTACTGCTTGAATTCCTCCAAAGGGTGATTGATCACCGAGACAAAAATAAAATGACGTTAAAGAATGTTGCGATGGTGATGGCCCCAAACCTTTTCACATTTCATGGGTTTGGCTCAAAGACTATTGAACAAAGCGAGTTTGTTATGGCAGCTGGGACAGCAAACGTCATGCGCTTTATGATTCAGTACCAAAAACTTCTCTGGACAGTAAGTGTGTTTTTAAGGGGGGGCAGAGGATGATAAATTGCACGACAAGGTATCTGAATAGGGAAGTCATGTGAAGCTACATCCATGATATAGAGAAGGATCAGACTGATCCAGCTGGGTTCTTGCTCATAGGTGACTCTTATGGGAGCAAAACAAAAATATTACATCTCATGTTAAGCTCTGGTGGTCAAAGTTTTAATATTGTATGTACTACATGTGTACTCAAAAATAAGTCGTTGAGGGATATTCACATTTGATCTATCAGTATACATTGCGATGGGCAATTCTTTTTGACTTAGAGATATTACCAGGAAAAACAGTATTTTAACTCATTGTCCTTTTGGGCCAAACTTAATATTATATAAAACATGTTCTGATAAAACCTGAAGTTGTGTCATGGTCTTAAGCAAAATTCTAGCTTAGACAAAGTGGACAAGTTGGAGGTTTGTTGTCCATCAGCAACTTGAAACAATTTTGACCTTTGCTGCATGTGAGGAGAAGTAATTACCGTTTTACACACTAAGTGTCACGTGATTTTTTTGGCTGAGAGAAATAAAAACACTGTATGATTTCACCTCTCTTCCCCTGAGAGCTTACTGGATAGAATATTGTATCACAAATTGAGTGGTTTTAAAATTGTTTCACAGTTTTATATTATTTGAATCTTCAGTTATTACTGTAAAGAAATAATATTTTGAGTTCTGCCTGATAATCTGGGCATTTACAAAGTTTTGGTAAGCTAGTCAGTTAAGAAAATTATGTAGTTATTTGTGCTTACTCTCTGTATTTGTCTAGATTCCGAAGTTTATTGTTAACCAAGTGAGGAAACAAAATACTGAAAGCCAGAAGAAGGAAAAAAAGGACAAAGCTATGAAGAAACTTCTGAAAAAGATGGCATATGACCGGGAAAAGCATGAGAAACAGGAGAAGACTCCTAATGATGTAAGGAAACATATGTCTGAAATGCTTTATTAATAGGACCATAATTTTTAGTGAAAAAATGGATGTAGCAGAGGGGATATATACACTTATTTAACTGAGAAATCCAATAGATAGCAAGTTAATGTGGATTTCACAGGTTTTGGGTTACTGGCATGACACATTTAGAGGATTGTACTGTTTTTTTGTTTGTTTTCACAGATTTTCCAGAATATTTCTATCCTGAAAAATTATATCCCACAGGTTGTTTCAGTTTGGACATCTAAAATAAGTATACATTAGATCTGTCGGTAGAGACAGCAAGTGTTGTGACAAGACTCAATATTACTGAACCCACATTTAGGTGTTGTGTTGCCCAGTGAAAGTTACAGCAGACCATGTGTTTACTTAAAAATTAAATATCTAGATTTCAGTACTTGATATTTGGAAGTGTTTGGAAACAAATCTAGCATTAATTCTTCCATCTGCAGGAGTTCCAAAACCACTGAACTCTTTGTCTCAGTCTTTAGCTCAAACGTGCACAACTTGCCAAACCCAGGAAAACCCAAAGGATGAAACAAACGTGAAAAATGGATAAACTGCTTCTTATGCAGCTGTTGTCCAAGTGGCTACTGCCAACTTATCCCAGTCTATATAATCCACAGTTCAGTATCTCTCCTTTAGGCAATTGGATTCTGCCAGACCCATCAGTGATGTCAAGGCATAAATTTCAGCGTGACACATTTCACACATTCTTTAAAGTACAAAAATCCTATGGCAATTATAGTGTTAATTTTTTCTGGAGTTCAGAAAGATTTTAGCTGAACTATTCCCACTGGCATCAAAACTTTAAAAATACATCTCATGCATGTTGAAATTGTTTATAATTTTTATAATTACATTTTTTTGAAACTTTTTAGCCTATACAGTATGATACCTTAATTAGAAAGCTTTTGAAGTACATTATTCCAAAGTTAGTTTAAATACACAAATGGGTAATACCAAGTACATGTATTCTGATAACATAATGAATACGTATCAGATGTGGGTGGTGTGAGAATCTCGTATTTGGGTGTTATGAAAATACCCCCTTGTGGGTTGGAGTCACAGTGAAGATTCTGGTGAGGTAGAGTCATCTTGTGGTTGCTGGTAGAAATGCAGTGCTCTAAGGAGTCTGGTTTTCTTACCAAGTGTGTGTGTATGTTAGACTGTTACAAAATAAAGGGCTGTCGTATTCTCATAAAGGCATATTTTAAGGTTTTCAGTCAAAACAAATAGAATGTGGCAAAGGAATATGCTATATATCCAGAATCTGCTGGAAACTTATATTTCCGTGTTCCTACCTTATTTTGTATGCAGTATTTGACACATATCTTTAATGTCCAAAATTAATTAATTCCCCGAGCATCACTTTGCCTTACTTTCATATCTGTCCATGTGAAGGAATCTTTACACAGAATGAGTTACATACAATTTTAAAATAAAGCTAATTAAACATTGGAATCCATTTTTCTTGGTCTAATAAAAAAAGAATTCTTTTAATTCCATTCAGTTGAGTTATGATGACACTTAATGCTGCCATCCTGTGTTCAACATAGAAATAACAGCAAATACACTGAAATAAGTAAATGCTGTTGCAAGTTCAGATTTTGGAATTTTTTTTATAATTCAGTGCAGAGACATGTCTTTTTAATCCACTGGGGAGTTGGGGCTGAGGTCTTTTAGAGTAAATTATGCCTTTCTAATCCACTGGGGAGCTAGAACTGAAGCTTTGTGTAATACATTCTTACTCAAATGTAAATGTAAAGTTACATTTCAATAATTTTCTTTAAGCCCTAGAATTCTGTGGGGATTTTCTTCAAAATTAAATAGCACAATTTTTTTACAAATCCTTCATGCTCATTTCAAGCATTCAGTAATTTTGGGTGCTTGAGAACATATTACTCTTAAAATCATATTCACAAATTGATAAGGCTTCATTGTGAATGACAATTTTATACATTTTTCCAAGGAAAAAACCATCTCATTCTTTAAGGAAAATTTACTGGTTTGGGGATTTTCTCTCCCCAGTTTTCAATTTATACTGTTTTAATTTAAAAATGAGGTGAC
Organism: Entomyzon cyanotis; assembly: GCA_024500445.1. Taxonomy (NCBI): domain Eukaryota; kingdom Metazoa; phylum Chordata; class Aves; order Passeriformes; family Meliphagidae; genus Entomyzon; species Entomyzon cyanotis. Next base: position 20,946,319 of record JAKEPQ010000871.1, read on the forward strand.
TTTTCCTGTGCAGTTCCTGAACTACATTTCACTATTAGATGGCAAATGAGGCACCCAGACTTGTGGTGAATTCCCACTCAGTGAAACCTGTTTGAAACTTTCAAGACCTAATTATCCTGTGTGCTGCTGAATAAAACCTAAGGAAAAGTTTCTATTTTCTAGCATTTGCTGTAGCACCCCATATGATTAAACATAGATGGACAGAGCCTGAGTCACTTCCATACTCTCCAGAAATAACTCAGGATCTGCATTCTGAATAGCAGCTCAGTTGGATAAAATTTCATCTTAGCTCTGATAAGGCCTCTCTATCAATCACATTTCCCCTTTTGAGACAGAGGTTGAATAGCATTTACTGCAAACTTCAGGTGAGGTCTCTGTACAGTACTGAGAGTGGTTAATATTAGAGGGCTTGTGAGGGTTAATTGCTTTTTGGGATACCTGTGCATACCTATGGCCCCAAGTCAGTGTTAGGGATTAAGTCTTTATGCTGTGTTGGGCTAAATAATGCTCTAGACAGGCAAAGAAAATGCCCTCAGGACTGGAAATTTACCTACTGTTTTTAGCCAGATTTATACCATCTGTCATTGTATTCCTCTGTATGGTGCAATTGTTCCAGAAAAGGGAGCGGTCATGTGAGCAGCGCAGCGCGATGCACTGGGCTGAGCTACTGCAGGTTGGAAAAGCCAGTGTATCCCATGGCCATTCTGCTTGTATGATCTGTTTGCATTTACTCAGAGTAACATTCCTGACTCCTGCTGAATTTGTCACTCACTGCAGTGCCAGATTACTTACTAAAAAAAATTGCTACCTGCTAAATCCTTTCTCTTTGTATGGCTTTCCAGATTTTTGTCCCAAACTAGGTGCAATATCTTGCAGTGCAAAGACAACAGCTGTTTGGAGTTTCTTTCAGACTTTGCCTCCCATGGAGCAAGAACCTTTTGAAAATCAGTTTTGTTTTTCATAATATTCATGCCCTATTCCTGCTCAGTATAATTTGCACATTTAATAAGTATATATAGTATTCCACTGTTAGTGGGATTATTGTGCGGTCACTTAATTTCTCTCTGCATGTAGAGTGAAAAATATTTAAGTGCGTCATGAAAAATGGCATAGAAGAAACTGGGAGAGACCCGCCCCAGATTCTATAGCCAGTCAGCTGCTCTTTGTGATCTATAGATCCAAATCCCTCTGAAAAGAAAGGGCTTGAAAGAAGATTAGTATCTCACAGGTGACTGCTGTGCCTGCTGCAGACTAAACGTTGTAGGGCAGTGTATTTTTCATCAATTAAGGATGTAATGTCTTCAGTTTTTTTAAGAGTGCAAGTACCTAATTCAGCCAGGGGTTGCAGTGTTTTTAATCTGACCTGAGAGGGCCTTTGAGGCAGACAAGGGAACTCGCAAACTGAGTAGTGTAGGTGACCCACTCTTCAGTGTGTTGTCAATCCTCTCACAGGTTCATGGCTTATATGTTGGGATGTGCAGCCCCTAATTTGGATGTTTTGAACTGTGCTGTGCAGAGAAAAGGTTCTTCTGTCATTCAGCTCTTGGAGGCTTTAGGCCACATTTTCTTTTCCACCAACTTGCACAGTGTATGGGCTAGGGGATGCTCAGGTTCTGTTCTCTCTATAGTTTGGCAGCATGAACATATTGTGCAGCTGAGCATGATTTCTCCTGGAAATGCAGGTGGTGAAAGTGGCAAAATGCATTAATTAGCTGAGCTAATAATGATTCTCTGTGAATAAACAAAGTAATTATTCTGTTTGATCTCTGACCATAATGTTGGAGCTCTGTGGACATTTCTTGTTCTTTCTCTCATATACTCAAAGCAGACTGCTTTTTAAATAATTTATCATATGCCTGCTGTGTAGCAAAAAAAAAAAGAAGTTATCCAGCTGAAAGTTGGAGAAACTCCACTAAAATCAACTGAGACAAAATTATAAAGACCTGTATACAAATATGAAAGCTAGTTTAAATTTACCATTCTGAATTTGATGGAAGACCAGTTAGGGACATCTATAAATAATCATTTCATCCATAAAAATTTCATTTCTGTTTGACAGGATCTTAAACGTTTGGAAGGAGGCAGAAAGATTTTTAGCAGAATTTACTACCTAGCAGATGGCTACAGACACTGTTTCCATAGGTGGAGGCCCTAAAGAACAGATTTGACAAATTTAGAGATAAATCTAGGGGAAATTTCATAGAGATCTCTTGCAATCTTATGAATCTTTGATTCCACAATTACTACATAGCAAATTCTCAATATTATGATCCTTAATGCTTTAGACAGAAATAGTTATGATGTCTAGTATTTTTAAATTGATAAATAATAAGACTGGATACAAAAGGATTGTTTGGTTAAAATTGCTTACCATAACTCATCATTTGTATAGTAATGAGATTTCAGCTTTCTCAGGAAGCTGTTCTTCTGAATCTGCTCATGTTTGTACTTGTTCTATATTCATTTTACTCTGATGGTTTCAGAGAAGCTATTCTAGATCCACAGGTGCCCAGCTTTATTCAATGATTATGGAAGAAGAAATGTTCAGCCTTGCAGTTGGGTAAATGGAGGGGTGTGGGGTGGGAAAGAAGAGAATGCACTGTCATAATCAACCTTGAGTACAGAGACTCTTTTTCTTTTCCTATCAAAATAAGTACATTTGGGTAAATGATAATGTAATACAAATAGAAAAAATCGCAGGAACAGAAATTAAGACCTTATTCACAAATAAATTATGCCTTTTATAACTTCAAATGTCATGAACCTGCAAGTTGAACAGAAAAGCTGTCCTTTGGAGCCCTCCTTTTCTGTAGCTAAATATGATTAATATTCATCATCAAGGATTTGTGGGTTGAAATAAAATACAAATCGATTATATAGTCAGACCTGCAGGCTGGCTAGCTGAATATATTCTGGACAATAAGAAATAGGGAGAAAAAGCTGCAGTAGTGAATATCTGGTTTTTAAAAAAATGAAATTTACAAAGAGGAAAGAAGGATCACTTAAAGTAGACTGATCCATGAATACTTTGTGTTTTCTTTCTTTTTTGGCAGGAAGTTCAGATTAAATGGAACTGGAAAGGTTTCTTCCAGAAGTTTTTGGAGAGGGTCAGTGCAGGGGCATGGCCTGGTTTTCATGCCTGCAGCAAGACTTTTCCGTATCAATGTCATATTCTTCTTAAGATACCAAAGTGTGTTCTTAATACAGCATAATTGTTGTTGTTATTCTTAACATCTTTGAAAAATAATTAAACACTACTGTTCTTTTGTGCTGAAGTTCTCCCTGTTGTTAAGAAGAGCTTTGAAGGTCGGATGTAATTTACTGCACTGCTGTGTAGTTACGGTGTGTTTGTAGTGAAGTGTAGTAGATAGTGAAGTACAGAGCACTGTACTTACTTATTGCATACTGTATTTTGAGAAGCTCATCAAAGCCAGCTACTAGCAGCTTTGTTCCAACGCTCTTATTGCTTTGCAGACTGATGTTCCTCAGGGAGTGATACGGGTGCAAGCGCCTCATCTTTCCAAAGTTTCCATGGCAATACAGCTGACAGAAGAACTGAAAGCCGGTGATATAGTAGCCAGGTTTCTCAGCCAGAAAAGGTATAAACACGTCTTTGTTTTGTTATCATTTTGTGAGAAGTGTCTCTTCATTTATTACATCAAGAAAAAAGTTTTAAAATACTTGAAGTTCAGGTCAGTTCACGAACTTTTTGGGTGAATTTAGCCATCAAAATACACGCTTGAGGAATTAACGCTTCTGATGTCATTAAAGCTCAGGAAGCCTTCAGGAATACATGAGTGCTGATAGTAAAAAATTAATTGCTATTTAATCTGATGGGTCAGAAATAGTTTTGTAATTTTCTGGGGACAAGTCAGAAGGGAACTCCAAGAAAACAAAGGATTGAAGAAAGGAGAAAGAAAATATTTTTTAAAATAATGCATTTATATATGACAGCATAACAGGTAGTGGAGTATAATGATGTGCAAATATCATGCACGTGAAATGATTTAAAAAGAAAACTACATTTTAGTCATTCAAATCCATTTAGAAAGGGAGAAATTTTGATCAGTCTTTTGAAAAAAAACAAAACACATATGTTAATCATATGTAACTATTCAGCCATAGCAATAATATTGTAACTAGTTGAGATTAAGAAGCTGCTTTTTCCTAAATGCTGTTTTTAGAGGTTTACACCATTGTCAGAAAGTTATTTTCTGGCTGGGCTTTAGCATATATTATTACAATTAAACAGTGAGAATAATAGAATCCCTTTGTAATACAGGGACTTTATTCTTCCACTGTCTGATTTTTACTTCTTTTAGTTGCAGTACAATTGAAACCAGCATGAATGTGGTTTCTCCCACCATAACACTTTTTCTGAAATATGGAGTATTTGAGGGAGTACTTATTTTTGCAGGAGTGGTAAAAGAAAAATCAGAGGGTAAATATCAAGCTATTTGCTAATGACGATGAAATTCTTCTCTAACACCGCAGTTTCTTCACGTTTATCTTATTTTTTTTTTCTGTAGTGTATTGCTCATTTGCAGGACTTTTCATTTGCACTAGCATGCAAGGGTATTCTTGTTCACTGACTGTCTCAGTAAGCATACACACAAAGGATTTGTGACAGGGACACTGCTGATCTTAATTAGCATAACTTCTCCCAGACATGTCTAGGTGGCTGATCTACAAGCTTCTTCGTAATATCATCATTCATTGTGTTCTGTTCCTTACAGCGGTAATGTCCAAACACTCAAGAGAGAAGAGGTCTTCCTTTATGAAATAGGAGGAAATATTGGTAAGAGTGGCTTCTGAACAACTTCTTTTGATAGCATAAGATTCCTTGGCACATTGTCCATGGGCTTCACTGTGGCTGCATTTTTATTCATGTCCCTAGTTCTCCCTGACACTAAGGCAGACAGTTAACCTTGTGGAGAAGGCAGCAAAGATGTTGGTGTGATCATTATATTAGTAGTATCTTATCACCTGTCCCACAGGAAGTTGGCAGCTGTAACAAATGTTCCTGATATGTATGTACAGTGAATAAGCACAGAAAGGTTGGATACAAAGGTGCTTGAAGTTCATCTTACTCATCTCTTTGTATTGAGGCATAATAAGTGAACTTACAGTCCTTCTTGTTCTGCATTTGAGTGTCGCTTGCAGGTTCCTGTGAGGGGAAAAAATTGCTCAGCCAGAAAGATGATTGTGTGATAAATTTTTCTAACAGTCTTTCCTGCTCTGCCTATTCCAGACCCTTTTGATTAAAGTAAATAGCAGATCAGCAAAGTTAATGCCACGGATAATTTTGAACACAGTTCTGAAATTTTCTTTCACAAATGCAAAAGTATTTTTGCATAAGGAATCAGTTTTTAATCACAGTATTTTTCATATACTCAGGAGAACAAAAAGAGAACTAGAAAACAGTAGTAGATTGGACTTACATTTACTTTTTCCTCAACTGTGACCTGTTATACTTATTTGATGTTATAAAATTATGTGCAGTACTTCTGTCTTCTGCAAGTTTAAATCCCGTATGTAAATTGCTACTTGTAGCATTTTTCTTTTTCACCTAATCACTATTATAAATCAATTTTTTGCACATGTATCTAAACCAAAAGACTTAACTAAAAATAGCACTTCTCTGTTTCCTGCAACAAGTATGTTTTAGTGTTTTTACTCAGTCTGATGGCAAAAAAAAAGAAGAAATTGCCAAGATAGCTGGATGCCAGATAAACATATTATATGTTCTCTTGCAAATCCAGTGTGTACATACATTTCCTATGCCTGTTAAAGCAGGTTGCTATCCCAGATGTAAGACTTTTTTGAAGAAGAGGAATATCTTGTTTATTGTACAGAGGTGTAATCATTGCAAAAAAAAAAGAAAAAAAAGGTTTTGTAACAGAATTCCAGTGAAACTGAAACAACCTACTGTTACTTTAAACATGTGACAGATATTGTGCTTCTCGTGGAGAAAGTGCGTAAGTAGTTGCAGATTTGTTTTGTTATGACATGGGTTAGAAAGCTCAGGTGTTTTCTCCGTCTGAATGGTTTATTTCCAGAGAATTTCAATTTTAATCAGTCCTTACTAGTCCTTGTTAATTCTCTCAGTTAAGGTAAGAGAACCTCACTGTCTTTAACCTGCCATACAGATTAAAGTAAACCAGCTGTCCTGATCTTTGCTGTCTGTCTCTCTGCCCCACATGCTTGACTCATGTAGAGGGAGCCCAAAAGCAAGATGACTCAAGGAGCTCATGGCACACTCATATCCTTATGCTTATGCCCATGATTGTGACACACACAGTGCTGTAATCCTGTCCCCTAGCAGATGGAGCTGCTGAGATCTCCAGATATTTTTTGAGTACTCAGTACGCTATGGGGTTCCGGGGCACTAAATGGGACTTCTGCCATTGCTTTGTGCCCAGGACTGGCTGGATAGGGACATGGCAAAGCACTATCCCTGTGCTCTCACTGCTTGAACATGCTGCGTGGTGTGGAGGAGACAGCCTAGTTCAGCAACATGGGCAGTACTGGTCACAGAGGTTGGGATTAAAATCCTGGAGAGAGATGGAAGCTGCGCCTGGTTGAGCAGGGAGTCTTGCCTGCTCTGCAAAAGGAGTCCAAAGAGCTGGCAGACAAACTCAGCTGCAGCATTCCACCTGTGCTTGTGTCCTGTGTCAGGAGTGCAAGTACTGGAAACATCTGTCTGGCACGAGACATCCACCCCAGCCACTGGCACAGAGGAGTAGAAGAGGGGCTGTGATGTAGAGCTGCAAATGCATGAGATAATGCTTTGCCTGTAGGGGAATGGGAAGAGCGTGCAGATCTTTGATGGATCAGCAAATGCTATTTTCATCATAGCTACTAGATATAAATTAATTGCTTGTAATGCACCAAGAACACTGTACTACTTTCCCCTCCTAGTGACAGCAACTTCACAAGTGCTATGCGGAACAGCTGATTTAAGATGAGCAGGATAGGGAGTAACATCTTAGCAAGGAAAAGCCTTGCACAAACTTAGCATTTAAAAAGGGGGAAATAACCTGAAATTTTAATGGACTTCTATGAAAAGGTGAACAAATTTTTTGGATATCCTCATGAGAGGAGCAGGATATTGCTCCTGTTTCCTAAGCCCTCACAGAGGAGAGCTCCCATCTGCATGGTCTGTGTGAAGAATCTAACCTAGAATGTGCCACAGGGGTAGAACAGCCATCCCCTCCTTCCTTCTTCATCTTGTTCTCCTTTCTCCTCGAGGCAGACAGGAAGGGTAAGAGCACTTCCAACTTTTATTTGCATTGTCCTTTGTTAAACACCACAGAGAGACCTTGAAAATGTACGTGGAATAAAACAGTAACAGGAACTTTGAAAGTTGTTTCTCTTTCAGTACTGGTGTAACCACCTGTCCTTTCTGTTTCTAGGAGAGCGCTGCCTTGATGATGATACCTACATGAAGGACCTATACCAGCTCAACCCAAATGCTGAGTGGGTTATAAAACCTAAGCAGAACTAAGCTCACAACTAATGGCAAAACCCCCAATCTGTGGACTTACGTTGTCAGGCTGAATGTTTTGAAGGGATAGGGTGTCCTTTCAACATTCAAGCATTGTGTATATTAATGGAACTTCATCCAGTTTAAAAAAAAAAACAAACAAAAAAACCCAAAAATAATGGTGACCCAACAGTGATAACCAGTAAACTTTCAGTTTTACTTGCAGGAAAATTTTGGAGATAGCACAGTTTTCCCACTCATTTTTGAAATGAACATAAGTACCTTATATATTTTTTATATAAGTACCTTAAATATTTTAATGGCACTAATCTACCTCCCATCTGGTAGGTCTTGTTTAAGAAGAATTTCTTTTTGAAACAGGTGTTTATCCTCTTGATATTAGAGATCTACAATCTGTTTGTGTAGTATTTAGTGTTTGTATAGGTCTTTTCAATCCTAGTACAATAGAGAACCAAATCCCGATCAGCACTTCTGAATGGTACAGTATTAAAAATACCTAACCCAGTCATATGAATTGACCAAATAAGTGTGAATTTCACAGGAAAAAAACTGCAATGCAATATGTTTTGTCTTTGGAAATCCTAGTTTAAAGTTTGATGAAGACTATTTAAAAACAACTGTGAAAATGCTTTCTATGCAGCTTTTTTGCTAGATCTTTTAAGTAATTTTATTCTTATTCCAGTTGATTGTACTCTTGAGATTATTTTTAAAAAAAGGAAAGAAAAAGCAAAGAAAGGATCATGTGACAAGGTGAGTCTTTTTAAAGCTCACTACTCTTGGCATTGTCCTTTCTGGCATATTGTCATGCGCTAGAAAGACCTGCTAGGTTTTTCAGCAGTGATATGCAGCCATGTTACATACACTGATTTCAGGTTTTTTGGACATCTGATAGATTGAGTTTTGTGAACTGCCAAAACTTTTCAATTACTAGCACAATAAAAACTTTCAGGAAAAATAAGATAACTGTGGAAGGAAACTGTGGTTTTAATTTCATGGGTAGCAAACCACTAAACCTTTTACTCAAAACCAGTGTAAGGTTCTGCTGTGGATATTACTTGCCATCATCTTTTCATCTGGTCTATCCAAGACGAGGCTAGAAATCAATTTCTGATTTCACTGATGCTGATGGGTGCTGTCTAAACTACTTCAAAAATTAATAGTCCAACAGAGAACTATTGCAAATTCATCCCTTTCCCGGGAAGGACTGAAAGCTCCCCGTGGAATTCACTGATAATGAATTATAGACTGATGAGGCTTGTTGCAACACGAAGAGCTGTGGCCTGGAGCTCCAAAGCCCCAGTCCCACAGCACTTTGGGCTCACTAGCTTGTGTATCACTTTACAGTTTATTTGTAAACTAGCTCAGCTGTGCTCAAGTGTTTACACCAGCATGCTGACTACATGAAGTAACTGCTGTGAAATTGTATCCTCAGAATGAAATACTTTTTGTCAATGCACACACAGAATTATATTGACCTCATAAAGAATATTCTACATACAATCAAGGACCGAATTACATTTCTTTTTACGTGATCAAAGCTGATTAAAGGAACAGAGGACCTTTCTGCTGAGCTTTGGATATAGGTCCTGACTGTGTTAACAAAGTAACCACTGGAACTCACCCTTTTATATACAAACATTGAAATAGAATTCTGAATGGTTATAGAAAAATTAGACATCTGTTGATTAGTTATCCACAGCATGTGAACAATTTTGGGACCATTTGTATTTATTGTTTCTTAGAGTCAAAGGCTGTCTTCATATGAAGAGGAAGCACTGGTTAATTCTGAAAAGCAGGATGAGTGAAACATGAAATTGTTCTGATGTGACTGTACTGCCCTCGATGCTCCATCTACCTGGGTATCCCCACGTGGTATAGCACTGTGCCACTATGGGCAAATCCTCTAAGACAAATCACTTTTGTCTGTAGAACAAACCACAATCCCTGTTCTTCATATGTAAGGAATAGAGTAGCAAAACAGTACAGTGCTTAGGTAAACATTTATGAATCTAGTGTAATAAATATAAAGGGTTTTTCTGACATGTAATACAAAAATGATGTGTGTTTTCATAATACATTATAGTTCTGTAAAAGATTTCTTGTTACTGGATCTCTAGGTGTTATTTTAATCAGGAGCAAAGTGCAGATGATAGGAACAGCTGTTCCTGACATTTTCAGTATAAAATTGCAACCAACCTGTGGTTATGATCTCTTAAATAACTTTGGTTTTGGTTTAGTGCCATTATGTTTTTTTTAATTTAAAAAAGTTCTTTTGTAATTAAATATTGTTTTTTCTGACTTCTTTTCTCATTCAAATTCTTATATTTGTGCATAAAACATACCCAAATGACACTAGGTGATGATTATTCTGTAATTTCACATTTTACATCTTTGTAGAGAACTTGTCATTTTATGATGTCAAGAGATATTAACTTAAAGTCTTGGAGAAGTTTAGAACTTTGCTGCAATTGTAATACACCTTTGCTAAATCTGTAGTATAGCAATTACTGGGCATATGTGAAGGAACAGGAGACTTCTCAGCACTTATTGAAAATACTGCCTCTTAATTCCTCATAATTAAGTAATTAAATTAAGGCACAAGTGGGACATCCAAAACACTCAGGTAAGCTGATAAAAATCTTTTATAATTAAAAAGACAATGCTGCATTAGTTGTTTATTTGGGGTAATTTGGCAGGCCACCATTGTTTGACTGATGACTTGGGAAACACATATGCAGGGTGTTTTTCACCCAGCTGACAGATAAATGATTTGCAAGCTAAGTGTGCAACCCTGTGCAGGCAGAGCAGTGGGGACTGAGGAGAGGAAGGAGTGGGGAAGCAGGCGATGGCCCCTCTTACCACTGCCTGGATATTGTGGAGCATGTAAGGGTGTTGTGTGCTCAAAAATCATCTGATGTATATTGGGGGAGGAAGAGGAAAGGTCCACAATTCTTATATGGGGTGTAGACACATTTCTTGCACTGCCTGTTCTTCCTCAAAGACTGCAGAGTTTGCACTTGTTTTCCATAGCCTCCTGTTCTTCCCCACCTTGTGTGAAGCACATGCACCATCTCTTGATCTCCATGGGTGCCAGGAGGAAAGCTGTGATGCCAAACACCTGGCCCCTGTGTGAGCAGCAGTGAGGCAGGTTTATCTCACATTGCAAGTCATCAAGCAGTGTCTGTGAGCATTCCACTGAGGTTTCAAGAAAACAGTAGGGGGGCAGGAAGATGAATGGGTCTGGATGTGTCAGAAATACTGGTTGAGTTTCTGTCAGGTCTTTCAATATGCAGTGGCATGACTGAGATGAATTCAAGGATAAGAAGATGCACTTTTTGGCAGTGAGCACCAATGAAGAAGGAAATGTTTGAGAAAGATCTGCTTGGAACTTTTCCCAGACCATTATTTCTTTGTCAGACATTCTTAAAAGCAATGGAAGTGTCCATTGAAACACACTCTCTTCCTAAGTACTGAATTAAATTGCAGCAGCAAGCTAACTTGGCAAAAGATTGCTAAAGGAATAATTTCCTCAGTATCACACTTCGTATCTTAGGATTAGTTTTCTGTTGTGCTTCTATCTTTAAAAGGTTGCAGCCATTCAAAAAGTATAAAATGTGTACGTGCTAGTCTTACAGCAATATTTATAATAATATTTTTATGTAGAGTAATGCTTTAAAGATATTCATACCACTGTGTACACAGACCGCATTTGAGGTAGGTAAGTACCTATCATCCCCATTTAACAGATTGGAAAAGTGTTCATAAATGGCTGGCTTGTGGCTAGAAAGGGTGAAATCAATCTGATTTGTAAAAACCAAATATGATCCTCTGAAAATTGCTTTAAAAATCTACTATATTGCCAGTAACTACAGTATAGCAATCACGAATATGGCTTCAGGGGATTCTTTTAATAAATACAATGCTGTAATTTTTAGCCAGGTTTCTAAAGGAAATTTATCTGGGGTAATCTCGCTACCTTTGTGTGTGTCTTCCCCTAATTACTTTTGAGTCTGTTGGCAGACTTTAGTAATTTTTGGCAAATGCAGTGGGAGGGAAGGCATGTGTCAAAAAATAATTAAGCTTCTACGAGCTTCATAAAAGTAGGTAGTAGGAGTCTTAGGTTCAGTGGGGAGATGACAGCATAAGCTCCATTTTTATTTAGGCACCAGAACATAAGCATGAGAGAAGCCATGCACACACTCTGGCCATGGAGGAAGGCCTGTGCATGGAGCTCACAGCCAGCCAGTGGGATTTGGCATCAGGCCTTTGGAGGTCTGAGAAAGCACTTGCTTTTGTTGCCACCTGCTTTCTGAACCTCCTTGGTTGTCATGATGTGGGTGATTGTTGCTGAAGCTGCAGTTCTCCTGGGCGGGCTTTTGGGGTGCAGCCTCTGCAACTTCTGGTTAGTACAACTCGTGGCCATAGCCTCCCTATGGACTGAGCTCCTTTCCAGCCTGAGCTGGACCTGCAGCTGAGGGCATTGACACCGGTGAGGCGGACAGAAGTACCTCTCATCTTCTGCTTGTAGGGCTGTTGGGAATTACCTTCCTCCTGGGGAATAATCTGATATAAAACTGGGCAGTATCAAAGGACAGCCTTCACTTGCAGGTTTTAAACCATCATGGGAATGGTGGTGGAATGGAATTTGCCATTCGTGAATCATATGGAAGTGGTGGTGGTGGTGATTCAAAAGCCCTGCAGATATTACCACTTCTTGATACTCCATTTTGGGATGACTGAAAGGATCCTTCATCATCCCTGTGGCACTGTAAAACTAATAACTAATGTTCATTTGCACTGAGAGCCGCAGTCTCTGTGTTTCACCTATCGAATGAGCTTTGCCCTCTGTGCTGCCACTGTGCCTCTGTAATGCGGTTACTCTTGAAAACAAATTGTCCTGGTTGCCGTGAGCAGTCTGCTCACATGCTGTGTGGCTAGATCAGGTCCTGCAGGGCAACCAGTTCTGTGCTTCTTTCCCATGGGATTCCGCGTGCCTTCCGAGCGGTGACACGGCCGCCTGGTTATCCGCACACGGGGATGTGCGTCTGCCGCCCGCTGTCACTCACCGCCTACCGGGCCGAGCCGAGGGTCAGTCCTACTGCACGCACTTCTCTGTTCCGTGTCCCAGGGCAGCCCTCGGGGACAGAAATCCCAGGAAGCGGCTCTGTCTCGATGTCCTGGCCTTCCCCCGCTGCTCTATCCGTGTTTTCCTTCCCGGGGCGGGGGCGGCGGCAGGTGGCGGTGCGGGGCTGCGCTCCGCCCCTCTCCGCTCTGTGCGGAGGGGACAGCACAAGCTCCACTCTTATTTAGCACCGGAACAGAGGCGCGAGAGAGACCGTACACACGGTCTGGCTGTGGAGGAAGGCTGTGCTTGGAGCTCACAGCTAGCCAGCGGGATTTGGCAGCAGGGCGTTTGGAGGCTCCGTTTGGAGAAGTGGCCGCCGTGTGTTCCTGTCTGCTTTCATGCCATCCGTCCTGGCAGCTGCGCCAAGTTAAGCATTCAGTTCAATGCACTTTTCTCATGCTGCGGCTCATGGAGTACATAACTCATGTATCTGAGATGGTGCTTCAGGCAGGGACAACTTCGATGTCCAGTTTTCTGGACACAGTGAAACTGTGAGTAGAGAAAGGTTTACACAGCAGAAAATCGCAGGCTTGAGAAAATTATTGGATATCCCTTGCTGGTTATCGAGATGCAGATGTACAACACACTCCAAATGATCCAGAATAAACGAAGGAACACGTAATTGCTTAGAAACATCTGAGGTTTTCCAAACCCTGAACTGCATTGGATTAGGAATTGGAAACTGGTTTCTTGCTTATTCACTTTTCCCGCTAGTCTGAGACGAACTTTTTGTTTTAAATCTTGCCGCCTTCTGATTTTTGACTTAGTTGAAATTTATAGTATGTCTTACCTAATTTAGTTGTCTTGATTATATTCTAATGTTCCCACGTTGTGCACTGTTAGTTGTAAGGCAAATGAGCTTCTGATCCCTTATTCTGGATGTTCCTCCTCTGCTACAGTCTGCCAGAAGCAGTCTTTATTCATAACTCTCCTTCAGGCTGTGCAAAGAGAGTTTCTTCCAGCAGGAACCTTAGTAGGTGCAGTATTGCTGAGGCTGTCGTGGGGCTTTGCATGTCTGTGAAAGACAGAGCAGAGAGGTGCCCATTGCAGTATTCCAGTCTGCCTGCTGTGCATTGGCCTCATTCACTGCAGCGTTTTCGTTCCGTGACAGCAAAATCTTAGGATGCAGCCAGGTGATATCCATTTGGAATACTGCTGATCTTGAAATAAGTAGGTTTTTTTGGGTTATGATAGGACTGAAACCTTACTGTGCAACCTTGGAGTACTGGCAAAAATATCTGCTGGTGCTTTTAACGTGCCATTGTGAACTAAAAGAAAATTTCCTCTCATTGCGTTTAGCATTTAGCAATGAGAGAACAGACAATTCTGATATAGTTACGTTTTTGAAAAAAGGTAGAAAAAAGATCAGAAAACATACTATGCAAAAACCTTTTAAATGGTTCAATTTTTTCTACCAAGGTGATGTGGTTTTATTTTTTATAGATCTCTGCTGAGAGGTTATCCTACTTTTTCTTACATTTTTGCCTTGGCTAGATGGTAGAAATAAATGTGAGAGAATTACTCTGTTGATAGTTAGGGTTTTTTTACTTAATAAAAGTCTTTTTGTTGAAGTATTGTTAAGGTAATGATAAGCCATTATTTGAACATGAAATGGAGTACTTCAGAAGAGGATTCTTATTTATTCTTCTTCCCTCTGAATTGAGAAAATGTTACAGCCAAGTCTGTAGACCAAATGTGTCTGTCATTCCATGCAGAGCTTTTTCACCCCAGGTCTTCTAGGAAGAATCAGAAGAAAATGCCCACATTCCCCACTCTGGAATGAGGAGATGTTCTCCTGTAGGTGGTGTTGCTGGCACTCAAAGGCGGGCATGAGAACAGCATGAGGCTGAGCGGAATTTTTTTCTTTTTTTTCTTTTTATTTTTTTCTTTTTAAATTGGCTAATTTTTCTCATGGAATGCTCTTGTTGTTGGGAATAAAGAAAATTATTGTGAAAGCTCAGCATAAATAGGTTTTTTCTGTACAACCACAATGTGGGTGTTTGGGGTTTGTGAATAGAGTACACAGGATTGCAGTGCTCTGCTTTGATTTTTTTCCAAAGAATCTCTAAGTTGCTTATATCAAATCCGCTTGGATCATTATAAAGAGGAATTGAGCAAGTACAAAAATACTTGCTAAACCAGTGAGAAACCATTGGCAAAGCTAGGAACAAAATATGGTTTTTTTTCTGCCAGTACACCTGTGGCTGTGGCACAGTAAATTTTAAGAACACTTTGTTCTGGAAAAAAATAATTAGTGAATAAACTGTACAAGTAACTGCATAATTAGATATGCTGATAATGGCAGGGCTGGGATCCCAGGTCAGTCTATTAGGCACCATCTTACAAGTTTGTGTACTGGCGGGGTGTCCTTTAGGTTACAAAATAACTTCCTGGAGATTCCTTAAGACATACTGCGTGTGAGCAATTCTGTTTAGAATAGCTATTCTTAACTTGTCTATACCCATACTTTTAGGTAATTTTAGCCCTTCTACTCTTCTAGAAGGCCCTTTAGCATTTGAGCAGTCATTAAAAAAATCCACCCTTATGGTGTTTCCATCTGTGCCAGTGTGCTTCACCTCCACTATGTACAGAGGAAAAGGCCAGAAATAATATTCATCTATGTAACCCCAGAAAGCATAGCTGTTCCAAACAAGTATGTTTTAAGGAGGAGCTGGTGTTCTCGAGGGATGCTCCAAAAGGCATTCCTGAGCACGGGGAGTCTTGGTCTGTATGTTTAGGAGTGTTTGCTGCTGGAAGTGTTTCTGTAGGCTGTGTTGAAGGATGACCCATTACTTCTCCAGTATTGTTGAGTGAGTGTGAAGTGACTGCCTGTTTCTGGAGTGAAATGACCTCATCCATGCCATTAGCAGAATTGGCAGAGTGATTAGCGCTGGCTGCTTCAGCATGATGTCATTGGACTTGGAAAGCTTTGATGAAGTTTCAGCTTGTGTGTAGGCATGCGCTGTGACTTGCCACCTCACCCTCTCGTCTCTAAATCAAAGTTGGAGTTTTTCGGCAAAGTGTGTAGGCTGTAAGAACGACTGCATTTGGTCAAATTGAAGGTCTGAATAGCTTTGTTACCTCCCTGTCTGTGAAGGTGGTCGGCAGTGGATGTAAGGACTGAAGCGCTGAACAAGAACAAGCACAGAACAAGTCATAATTCCCTGGTATGCTTTCTTGGTTAGCTTGTCACTTCCCTGGGTTCGGTAGCCATTACAGAATCACAGAATATCCTGACTGGGAAGGGATCCATTAGGATCATCAAACTCCAGCTCCTGGCACTGCCCAGAACAACCCCAGGAATCACACCTGAGGTTTACTCAGGTAATGAAGTTTAGTGAGGTTTACTTCCACTAATTTTTATAATTATTTTTGGATCCCTGTAAACTCATTGCATTCAGTCTGTCCTACGGGAGGGAGTAGGTTTCACGGCGTAACTGAGTTGTCCCTTTGGCAGGAATTTCTTTGCCCAAGAAACAACCCTTCATGTTTATCTTTTCCATGCTGCTTATGGTTTCACAGATCTTGACTGTCCTCTCCTCTGGTCAGAGTAACAGCTCTTTTTATTGTCCTGTGTGTGGAAGCCATTGCAGAGCTTTGGTCATTTTTGTTGCTCTTCTTAAACCTTTTCTTACTCTGTTCTGTCTTCTCAGGTAAGGGGAAATCAGATACATACCTTGCACTTACATTTTACCAGGAGTGGGACAGTAATTCTGTTTTTCTCTGTGTCTTGATGACTTCTGATACTTGTTTGGTTTGTTGTTGTTGTTTTGCTGGTTTGGTGTTTTGGTGGTTTTTTGTTTTGTTTTGGGTTTTTTTTCTATTTTAATCACCGAGTCAACATTTTCTTAGTTATTAATGCAGTGATCTTTTATGTCCAGTGCTAGTTCAGATTCAATCACTGTGAATGCAGTATGAGAATTTTTCTCATTTTCTCAGTTTCTGTGTACTTGACGCTGAATTTCATCTGTCATTTTTTTGCCAGTCACAGGGTCACCAGTATCATGAGGTCTATCTGAAGCTCTCTACAGTTTGTTTCTTTAAAGCCTTCAATAATTCAGTGTCAGTAACCTACCTTATCAGCTCATTGAGATCACTTGAGATCAGGTGTATGTTGAACAGCATGGGCTCAAAGTACTACACTGGTGACCTGCTTGCAACGAGACCATGAATTCTTTCCTTTTCTTTCTTGTCTTTTAAACTTGTTTATCCATATGAACACCTTTTTTTGTCTCTCTTTCTTTTTCTTTTCCATGGCAACTTAATTAAGAAATTTGATGGGGTTTTTTTTTTGTGTGTTTTTCTTATGCACATGCTTATAAAATTCCTCAAAAACTCTCCAATAGGCTCATGAGTCATGACTTCATAAAAGAATTGTGTTATCTTCAGTAAGGGGTTACTACAGTTAACAATTCAGCTGTGTCATACTTGAGCTCTGTTTAATTTGTGGGTGAAGACCATCTGGTGCTGGTAATTAGCCAGTGTTATTTTTCTCAATTTGTGCTACAACGTTTTACTGAAATTCAGTGTGAGATAACTCCTCTGGAGTCACTCCTGTAAATCCTAAAGAGGTAATATATAGTCACAGAATGGCTTGGGTCAGAAGGGACCTTGAAGTTCATCAAGTTCCAACCCTCCTGTCAAGGGCAGGGATGTCACTCATTAGACCATGTTGTTCAGAGCCCCATCCAACCTGCTCTTGAACATTTCCAGGGATGGTGCATCTATAGCTTCTCTGGTCAACCTGTTCCAGTGCGTCACTACCCTCACAGTAAAGAATTTTTTTCCTAACACCTAATCTAAACCTACCCTCTCTCCATTTAAAATCATTACCCTTTGTCCTGTCACTATCTGTGTGTACAAAAAGTTCCTTTCCCTCCTTTTTGTAAGCCCCCTGAGGTATTGGAAGGCCTCAGTAAGCTCTCCCTGGAGCCTCCTCCTCTTCAGGTGTAATAGCCCCAGCTCTCCCAGCCTGTCTTCATTGGAGACATGCTTCAGCCCTCTGATCATTTGTGTAACTCCATGGATCCAACAGGTCCATGTCCTTCCTGTGCTGGGGACCCAGAGCTGGGTGCAGCATTGCAGGTGAGGTCTCTCCAGAGCAGAGCAGAGGGGCAGAATCCTCTCGCTCGTCCTGCTGGCCACGCTGCTTTTGACACAACTGGGTTTCTGGGCTGCAAGTACGCACTGTTGCAGATGATGCAACAATGTGAAAGATAGATGCAGAAAATTAATTTAGTTTTTCTTTTGTGGTGTCTTCTTTGGTTGCTCCATTTACACCTTAATTATTGGTCCTACAGATTGCTGTCAGACCTCTTACCTACTACTGAGAAAAGAGCAACTGGTTTTATACCAGTTTAGCAAGTTGTTCCTCAAAAGCCCTTCTTGGGCTACTGTGTGCTCACTGTAATCTTACATCAGATATGACAATGAGTGTGTGGGTTTGGTTTAATTTTTTTTTAATGTATTTCCTAGATGGACATGTCTTTAAATTGTCAAGGAATTCATTCTTTTGTTAGAATGATTGAATAACAAAAGGGTTAAATATATTAATTCAGTTAGCCTTAGTATTTCTGCCACTTGCAAACACTTTAACTGCTGACATGTCTTTGGAGTTTATTTTTTTAAATAGCTGCTTTTCCCCCCCTTTTTATTTAGTCTCACTTAAAGAAAATGTGATTGTATGAAATGTGGGAAGGTACTTTGCTGCTCCTGCAGTTCAGTGTATCTGGGGAGTAGCAGAATGAATCTGTGCAGCATTTGCAACAAGATCCTGCACATTCCTCAGAACCAAGTCAGGAATTGCTTTGCCTCTTCTGTGCATTTTCTGAGTAATTGCTCTGCAAGGCAATTATTTATGTGTTTCAATGTGTAGCTTCATATCTTGTACCGTGCATCAGCGCAGGGATATTTGGCACCCTGATTGTTCAGCTTGCAGCCTCTCTGACCTCCAGGCCTCTTTCAGGATATGACGCTAGCTGTTGTGCTCATGGTTGGTCCCATGTACCAAATTCTTCTTCTCTCTCTGCCTAGACCTGGAGTCCAGTGGGGCTTAGCCTAGCCCAGACTCTACAGAGTCCTGGGGCCCTTGAGGAATCACTGTTACCTCTGGCTTCTAAGCTGTGCCTGGGCTGCTTTTCTCTTTTGCAGTATGCAGGGTATTTGTTTTGAGGCTGCTGCCATGATTGGCATTTTGGATGTTATTTGTAGGAGCAGCAGATTTGGCCTGCTCCTTTGCACTGGTATGGTACATAGCATACAGTGAAGGGAGTTAAAGAGTGTCCAGATCCCTACTGAGTTTGCCTTTGAATGCAAATGCCTCTACTGCTACTAAATATATATTTATGTAAATTTTGCTTCAGCAGTATCAGTGGAGCTTTAATACCTTTCTATTCTCCTCTAACACCTTCCCTTTGCTCTACTCAAAGGATCTGATTGCCACATGTGGGCAGCTCTGCTTTTCTTTGCCTTTTAACTATTTTGCTTTTAAGCTTTGCTGCCAGTCTCTGTTGGGCTCCTTGATGGGGTAGCTCCCACTTCACAAAGGCACATCAATTCTCTCCTGGAATTCAGGTAAAAAGAAAGTGTCTGGGGCTCTGACACCGTAGCAGCCTGACAGTTTAATGTCACGGTGTGCTTTGGTAAACCAAGGCAGGAGCATCTGTGCTCTCTAGATAGCATTTTATAACCATTTATCATGGTTTGCAAAGTACATTTTTTTGGTTTTCTTTCCCCTCCCCCCAGTTGTGCAGTTACGGTGGCTCTGGAGATGAAGGATTTTCTGGCTCAAAGGCTGTATTAGGAGTGCCAGTGGGAGTTTTGAAACATTCACTCCTCTCACTCCAGTTCGCATTCAAGGCTCCAGGTCACATTTGAAACCGCAGAAAACCTTCCCACCATCCCTTCCCCTGCAAAGAGCTTGCTGCAAGGGCGACTGCTTAAGATCCAAATGAGCAAGAGACTCATTCTTTTAAGGAGAATGAGCGTCTCTGAAGGTTCAGTGGTGTGCCCAGGAGGGTCAGTACTGCATCCCTCCAGGGTGTGTGTGTTTTGACGGGGTACCTCAGGGCAGCATTTCAGAAACTGAGTCTCACTGGACTGTTGTCTTTCTTGTCAAGGTTTTTTTCTGACACTGGTCGTCTGCTTCTTCTCAATTTAATTATTAATTACTACTCTAAAAACCCTATTTTGATAGAATACAACGCTCTTTTCTTGAACTGTTTGAAACCTAGTGTAGGTCAAACCTAGAGATACCTCTTTGTGTCCCTCACATCTAGAAACACCATAATTCCTTTCCCACCTGATTCTGTTTTCTATTTTTCTTTTCCTTCCACCCCTTTTGTTGTGTTCCAGTCCATCCATGCTGTTTCAGCATCCCAGTGACCTTAAAGGCAGCCACGCCACGTGAAAGGAGTACGGGCAGCTGTTGTAACTCCACAGTTTAGCTGTTACAGACATTCAGTACATTCAGAGACTGCAAACCATCAGCAGTCCTTTGCCTTTAAGCTTTGTCTCTTCATTCTCCTAAATGACCATCCAAAAAGCTGCTTAGAAATGTTAAACAACTGCTGTAATTACCCAGTCTTTCCTAAATCCTTTTTCATCTTTGTCACATTTGCCACATATGCCGTTCATTTCTGAATGAAGCAGCATAGGCACAAATGATCTGTTCTTGAGCTATTAATTTATTTTTCCTCTGACCTTCTGTACCACTTTTAAGTATTTACAGTGTCAGGAATGCCTCACTGGTTTCAGCATCGCCTTTATCTGCCTTTGGCTTCATTTAATTTAATTGGTCCCCTATCAATGCACCTCCTGTCTACCCTCTGGCAAGGGCGTGTGAGAACAGGGAAAAAGTGTTTTTTAGTGTTGGATACAGATACTAATCTCAGAAGTTATGGTAATGGCCAGGTCTTCAGTGCAGAGCCCTAATTTTACCCTTTGGTTTAGTGTAAAAATTTGATTTAAATGGGAGGGATGCAGCAATTCCAGAAGACTGAGGGCAATTTGATGCAAAATTTGAAGAGAACTATTAAATCTATTTAAAATACTATTTCTGAAGTAGACACCTCTGCAAATTTGCCCTAATAGAGCAATTCCTTGTGCCCCTTCTCCCAGGAATAGATTGTTGTTACTCCCCTTCAGAATGTCCTCAGAGTGTAGCCAGCTGCCTGTGAAAACAAAGAAAACCAAAACCAAAAAAACCCCGAAAAAGTTGACTAATCTTATATCAGAAGAACAGAAAACAAAAAGTAAGCAGAATTATTCAACCTAATTGTCTCTGGGGCCTCACTGAAGTTTATTAAGGAGCAGAAGGGCAAGTTCTAACTTTCCTGGACCAGATTTTCTTAAGAATTTAGTATATTACTAGCTGTCTTCTTAACACTGGATGTGTCACACTGGAGACTTGGTTCTGAGTGTGTAGTTTGTCCCTGTTTTCCCCAAAACTGTGATCCCACACACTTATTAAACAGTGACACCTAAACAATGAGAGGCTGGTTGGCAAGCAATAATTAGTCTTTGTGGTAATCAATTTATAGTAAATAACAGCTTTTCTTTTTCTCTCCTAGTATTTAGCAAATTATTTGGCATAGTTTGCTATAAAGTTTTCACAAAATAGTTTAGATTTTGTATTCACTCATTCATTTTATAGCTGTCATGTGGAAAATACTTCCTTTTTGTATTGTATTGGAATGTCTTTGGGAGCTGGAGGCAAATAACTGGTCAAGCAATTTCCAAACATAGACACTTGACCACATTTTTAGATGGTTACTTTTTCAAAATTTCTGTGCCCTTGTCTCTAAATCTACTTGTTTATGTTTGGATTTCACATTCTAGCAGAATCTATTAAAAGCAAATCAAAGCAAAACCACCCACCTGTATTGAACAAATATCAACAGTACCCTGCAGTCCAGAAGTGTGCACTTTGAATAGCCTTGCATGGCAGAGTGAGCTTCTTGTTTTCTTTGCTCAGCACTGTAGAAAATGAGATTATGTGTCAGTTCTGTAGGTCTAAAAAAGATTTAAACAAAGATTTATGCTGTGAAGGGTAATCCAAAATGAAGTAACCTCATTCCTTGTTTTATTACGTGGGCAGAAGGGAACATTCACTGAAACTGAACACTAAAATCAATATCAATCAAAATGAGTATTTGAACATTTATATAAATAACAAGGCCCTGATGATGCAGTAAAGGAAGGAAAATTTGAACTTGCTTATTATGTGGTTTGGACTGTATGTTAGTTTGTTCAGCTGGAAGTGACAGAGGCTGACATTGGACCTTGTTTGCTTTGAGCTGAACAAGATCAGCTTCTCTACAAATCTCTCTGAAGAGGTGGAGGTTGGTGTTGTTTGTTCTGTTGGGAAGAGGCTCTCCCTGCTCACTCTGGGCCTCACAGATATATAAGGCACAGCAGGCTGACAGAAACTAAGAAGGAAGTAGTTTTGGACAAAAGCTTTGGGCATAATGAAAAGAGCTGGGAAAGGTGCGTATAGGTATTCATCTCTTTTTATAAACCCTCTTGTGTTATATGGATGCCCCAATGGAATAATACTCTTCCTGAAAGATGAAGTGACAAAGATTTTTTTTTAACATAATTTCCATATCTTAGGAAAAAGTGGGATCAAGGCCAGTCTGTGAGAAAGTCTGCTGTGTTGAAGCTTCAGAAGAGAGCTCCTTCTCCTTGTGCAGTTGGTATTGGCCATTTTGCAGTTGCCAGAGGCATGACTGAGTCGGGTCATCCATGGGGACACACGAGTGCCCTGTCAGCCTTTGGCAGTGTCCTTAAACCTAACACGGATATGTCAGTGGCTGCCTTCTATGTGTGCCTGTAGATGGAGCCTGACTGAAAGTGACAATTCCTGTGTCCTAACGAGCCGCTGATGTCTCACAGTGCAAGAAGCTGATAGAAATCATAAACAGTATTGGCAGTGGTGACAGGGCAAGATTAGACCCTTTGGAGTAACATGAGCTAGGTACAGTCTTTGTACCTTTCTTGAGCTGTTGTTCTTGGAGGAATTGCTGGGGGCCAATGGAGGCACAATGGAGGCATGGAGAACAGGCAAACTCTCAAGGCTGTTGTAGAGATGGAGCCAGCATCTCTTACTCATCTCTTACTTACTTGCTATTTAGGGGGAAACATTCTGCTCCCCATCCCCGTTCCCCCCTCCAGTGGTGGAGCAGTGCTATTTATCAGAATGTATCAGAAGGGAAAATCATTCAAGCCTTCCAATAAGAATTGTAACAACAAAATCAGTCTGTTCTTACTTCTGCATACAATTGCAGCAATATGCATGAAAGAAGGAAGATTTATGAAATGCACACTGAATAGAGCTTTGTTACATATTAGTAACACTTCCAGATCTTCATCATTAGACTGGATCAAGCTGCAATAATATAGAGGATGCCATAGATATTGTCCTTTGTACCAGTGACATGATCTTGCTGCAATTGTAGTTCAGGGTGGGTTGAATTGCAGATTTCTCATCATGAAAAAGAGTTGAGATGCCGATTGAGACACAAAACCTCTTTCTGCAAAGATTCCCAGACATCAGCTTGCTTAAAAATTAGTACAAAAGAGATAGAGAGCTACATTTATTCAGACTTTTAAAATTTCTCTTATGAAATATTTCCCAATGTCTGCCAACTCTGCACCTTTCATGGCCCTTTCAGATCCTTAGAAAAAGAAAGGTTTTCTTACTTAGGAAAGTAAGAAAAAAATTCTCTTCAAGTATTTGGAACTCATTCACTCAAGGATTTGCCATTGCTTTAAAGAGATGAAAGCTGTACTAGCCTTTAATTCTGCATCTGAGATGCCCTGACTTGCGGCATGGAACAGAGAGACTGTATAGTTCCAATTTTTTTGTTAATATGGAGGTTCTCACCTGGTGTCACTGAACACCAGACTGAAAATCAACCATGGAACATCTTAGAGAAGGAATGTCAGTAAAAGGTGTTTCTGATGTGATATTAAGTGGAATTACTTAAATTAAAAATACACTGTAAGTCAAAGCCGTTGAGGAGGCTCTTCAGCATTCAAATGGCTTTCCTTTTCTTCTCAATGTAGTTGATGCTATCCTGTTATTCTCTGTGGGTGTGGATCTGTAGAGAACTTCGTAATAACTTACTTCCAGCTGCCAATCGGGTATGTTTATCGTACAACACTGAAGAGAGAAAGATAACCCTATTTGCTGCTCTATATGTTAATTCTATTTAAGCAATGAAATATGCAGTGTACAAATATGTAAAAATTTCTAGTAGCATCTGGCAGTTTCCAAAAAATGGGTAGGGAGACAGTTGGAAAAGAGTATAATCAAATTGTTTGTACATCTGGAGCATTTACCACAGATGTGTTCCTGTCCTTCTCATCCTGTCACACTGTTATTTCTATAGTTAAAAATATAAAGTATACTGAAGTGAGTTTTTTCTTTCAGTGGTGTCTGACCACTCTGATTTCTCATGTGCTTGTAATGCAACTCTCTTCATATCTTTATGCGCTTTCACGGTAAGATGGCAAACAGTTTTTGTCTTCTGGCCACCATTCAAATGAAGTTTGCAATGTATTAAAAACAAAATTATTTTCACTTGCTCGAAGTAATTTCTAGAACAAGAAGTATTAAAATACATAAAAGAAGCATTGAGAAGATAGTGCTTGCAGACTTACTTGCTAGTTTGCTTTCTGCTGATGAAAGAGATGGATCTTACTTGGTTTTTTAAAATGCATTTATATTGCTTTTAGCAGGAGCAGCAGCAGTAAAAAAGCCACTACTCATTACTACCTTGTCAAGCAGAACAACTTTCTTTCTCATTAGAAAATAATCTAATTCTCTTTTACCTGAAATAACTGTGTGTGAGGACTAATGAATTGTTCAAAACTTTCACTCCTGCACATATATAATCCAGAAAATAGTTTGTTATTTTCCAGTATTATTTTCTTGGTTCTAAGGAGCCCTTCCATTGGGCTTGCGAGTATATTTTGGCAGTCTGTTTGCAGAAATATTGGAGAAATATAGCTAATATGATATTAATGCAAACTGACATGCACAGAAATTTATGTCAGAAAAATGAAGTAGGGGACCTTGCTGTAGGGTTATATGGCAAGCAAATCCATCTTTCAAACTGTGGCTGAATTTGCAAAGTGTGAGTGGTAATTAAAGTTGGCTGACTCGGTCCCCAAAGCAGAGCACCTCAGAAGGACTTGGTTTTTCAGTAGAGCAGGCCTCAGATGAGTGTATTTTTCACTATTTATTGATTAACACTTATTGCTGTGTCCCAAGCTGGGCATCTAGAGGCAGTCACAGTCATTCGTTTTTTTATGAGAAGCCTTAGCCATGAATGGGATCCATGAATGAAACCACTGTAGATGTGCTGAATTGTGTTTCATTGGTGACAGAGAATGTGGAAACAGCAGACATGTCAATCATTTTGACTCTGAAAGAGGAATCTTCTCCATAATATGCTGGAATAAAGAAGTTTAATGCACCTAGAACTTTGAGCCGCTCCCAAGTAACCTTTATCTCCCCCTACTTCTAACCAACCAGGATAGCTTTCCAGGTGATCAGCACAGGAGACTTGCCTTTCCAGGCTGTGGGAAAGAGCAGAATTGTGCCAGTGGTGGCACCAGTAAAGGCTCTCCAGGAGGCAAGCCTATACAAGGACCTGTTGCCCTTCTTCCCCTCACACTGGTGCCACCCAGTTCAAACTAGAAGAAAAAGGCTGGTCCTGAGCATCTGTGGAAGGGAGGAAATGAAGTTTCAGTTCCATCTTGTTTGTTGGGGCTTCAGCTTTGTCACAGTGCTCTTGGAGCAGTGCCAGCATTGCTCCAAGTCTGAACAAGTTCAGAGAGGCAGAAAGGCAAGGCTTATGTTCTGTATATCAGACACATGATAAATTGCCTTCTCCTTCTGAAGGGGCTAAACGGTGTTTGATTTTTTATTGATAAGTAGGAAGGAGAGAATGGTCTAGCAATCTCCCTTGGCAAGAGAGGGAGACCAGAGTGTGCTTCTTGCAGGTGGGCAAGACCCAAGCTGGGCAGTGCCTGCTTGCATAGTTCCATCCTAATCCAGCCTCTGATGCCTGCAGAGAAAGAAGCACTGTGACAAGCTTAACACTTGCTGAAAGTACAATAATTGTGCTTTAGTCAGCTGGTATTACTTTAAACAGTCTCTTAGAACAAAATAGGGGGATTGAATAGAGTGTCTGATAGTGAATTGCAAGAGGACAGTTTAGGAAGGCAGCAATACAATGGTTGCTACTGACTGGAGTCTTACTCACAGTGAATTAATTCCAATATATTTGCCTCTTTATTTGATTCCACAGTGTTTCCTCTAATTGCATCATTGCCTTGGAGGGACAGCAGCTCTTCATCAGCTCGTTCAAATTGGGTCTGGAGACAATGTGAAAAAATGTTGTCTCCTTTACAGTGAAAGAAGCCAACGAGAAAAAAACACCAGTTCCTTAATGCCGCTGCTCATTACCCGTGAAGAGAATGATTGTAGCTGTACTGCTACAATGGCTGACTCCCCCATGCCCTTGCCTCTCCAGTCACACTAAATGGGCTTCAAGGCAAGGGAGTGAGTGATGAATATTTATTCTGTTTATTACTTTGAAACAGTGCTAACCATAAGCAGGTCAGCAAGAGACAGACTGGCAGTGTGTGTGTGTGTAACTGCTGTGAAAAATGAAGAACAGGCACCATTGCTAAATAAGTTTGATCTTGTTTGTTGCTGTAGACATGAATGTCTGGTTTTGAGGGAAGGCACATGGGGAAAGAGAGGGGTTGAATTATATTGAATTAATTTTATGTTTTAAGCCAACACTGCTATGTACTGTGCAGGTGTAAGAGGGTTTGCCGGGTCTGTAGGCCTTCCTTAGAGTCACTTGGTTGGCAGCTGTCTTCCCACAACAGGAGAGGGCAACATGAGGTTATATTTAAGTTTTGTGTCATATGAGGTTACATTTTTATGAGATGTCCATGTGCTTGAAGAGCTTGTGTGGCTGATGACAGCACGGTAATGGCAGCATTGGCAGCAGTCCAGGAGGAAAAAACAGCATACACACACACACATATACCCCATTCACACACTTTCCCCCTCACTCCCACACACCCCTCCCTTGCTTTAACCTCCTGAAAATCTGCAGCTCTATCCTCTCTTTGATGAGATGGTGATTTTTGGAGATGTACTCGAGTATCTTATCTCATAGATGTGTCACAGCTACAGCATATTCTCCTTTAGCAATTTCCAGCCTCCCAATGTAGTCGTAGATCACACTGTACTTTAGCCCCTAATAAGCAAGGTAATGCCAGTGGCATACACTCTTCAGGAGAAAAGAAAGTGATAAGAACACTACAGCTCATTTTTGTTTTCCAGATCTATAGCACCCCCTGTGCTTCAGGTGAGTTGGCTTTGGACAGGGGACTTCTGAGAGGTAATTGGTTTTCCATAAAGGATGGAACAACAGCTGATGATGGATTTCGATATGAAATCATCCTCTGACTTTACTGGAATTAAAGCAGTAACACTGCTGTGGCTTTCTTTATGGCTTTGCTGGTTCTTTACATCATTTATTTCCTTAGGATACAGCAACTTAATGCATGAAATTCCCCTAGTGCCCATCCTGTCCTAATTGCAACTGGCGTATATCCAGAATTTAAAGTCTTTGAGACTGGGGTCTGTGAAAGATATGATTAATCCTGGATCTATTCCAGTGGGTATATTCTAGTATACTATTTACTTGACTATGATTTCCATATAAAGACAATGAAAAATCAGAAGAAAGCTCAGTATAGAAAAGTAGTACATTTTCTAAGAAGCCTTAAGTGACTAAAGATACCAAGTCCTAGACCCAGGAACTTCCATTCACAGTATTTAGAAATCCTGTTTTCCCTCATTTACCAGAGAAGAACCTTGATGAGTGGCCTGATTAGGATTTATGAGCCATTTTTAGGCAAGGTAGACATAGTAAATATTAGCTTCAAACTTAGTAAACAAAATAAACAAGATGTGTTCAGACTTCCTAATTTTAGTGTTTAGATTTCTACAGTTTCAGTCTAGCAGACAGAATTCCCTCAGTGACTGCTGTTTGAAGAAATACTTTCATAAAAGTTTTCTCTGCTGTCACTCAAAGTTGTCTCCCCTCTTACCTCCTGTTCCCTCGCCTGCCTGCCTTGGCAGCGTCCCTTTCCTCTTTTTTTTTAATCCCAGTACCTGGGTGAGGACCTGTCATACAAAACGTTGGCCACATACACAAATCTTTATAAGAAGTGTTGCCTTCTGGCAATTTTTTCTACTGCCAAGGAAGAGTGTCAGTAGAAATTAATTTATTAATTAATCCTTAACAGAAATATTAAAAGAAGTAATAGTAGTTACAAAGCACTGGTAATTCCTAGACCCTTCATGTTCTTGTCAGCTGCACTAGGGAGAGTTGAGACCCCAGGCAATATGGAATCATTTCTGTCACAGGACACCCTTCCTTTGTCATTTCTGTCTCTGTTGAGGGCCAATCTATATGGAGTTACTCAGGCATGTCTGAGGAAAATCTGTCTTTGGTAGACCTGTACATAACTCTTTGACATGTTATCTTGGAAGCCACAAGAGAGTCTTGCTTTTTGGTTTTTTTGATGGAAATTAGCAGACAGGGAACTGAAGATAGAAGTTTCAAAGGACAAACAAAGAAAATAGAATGGTGGTGTTATTGCATTGGAAAACTTATTTTCCTGGTTTTGTGGGTTTGCCATAGATGTGCTCTTCATAGTCAGCCTAAATTATGACATTTGGTTGTTAACAAAAAACCAGATGAGTTAATATTCCTAAAGCATCTTAAAGACAACTACTTAATAAATAACACTATTTTTTAACTATTTTGTATTAAAAACTTGGTGGTTGTTACCAAAATTAGTCTGCAAGTTTGAGAATTTCAGTTCTGGCTATATATTTGTTTTACACATATCAGCGAAAGATGTTTTGCTGTCTTACTAATTTTGATAAGACTTTTTTTCTTCATGACGACTAGATACATGAAATTTAAATTTTAGCTCTGAATGAACTTGGACATTTAACTTCCCTTGCATCATAGCTTGAAGGTGTAATCACAATAGTAACTTCTAGTGCGATTACTCAGTGTAGCAGTACTGCCCTGCAGTAATAATTCTTCAGTCCCTTTTGGGTGAATCCTGATTTGGGCATCCTTCATAAAGAGGCTGAACGCCCTCTTGCCAGTGTGTTCATTTTTATATGGTTGCCTTGCAATTGCAAATCAGTGTCCCTTTCTAAGCACTGAGTCAGAGGCAGATAAGTCTGACTCAGTTGTATTTGCACTGCTGAATTAAATATGGTGACACAATGATTTTATGACCTTTTCTGCAACAGATCTTGTCTGCTAGCTGATTGAGATCTTTGTGGTTGAGATATTTCAGGTTGAGGTCTTTGGCCTAGCTAACGTATGCATTAACAGGGATATTCAAATGTATCTTTCTCCACTGCTTCCTTTTTATTACACTGGAAAATGAGCTTTAGTTGCAGTACTTGATAAAGCTATGAATGCCTCTTGCCCTTCTGTTTAGAGGGGAGAAAACATTAGAGCCCTCAGACTGGCTAATGAAATAGAGGGAGAAACATGGTCATTAGCTGGAGTGGTGGTTGGCTCCTGAGCCAACTCTTCCTCTGTAAGGAAGCATTTGATGCTCTTAGGAGACTTGCTTATTTTGGTGGATAATGGTTCTGTTTATTGAGTTTGCGCAAATGCATTTGATTTAGTCAATTTAGGCTCTGCATTTAAGCAAATTACAACTTAGGACTCGATCAGCAAGAGGTAAATTAGTTTGAACGCATATAAAAGGATCTTGCTGAGGGTAAATTTACAGTCAAACCATTACATGGAAATCATAATGTGCAGCACACGTCAGGTTTGATAAATGAAGCAGGACTGTAAAATTGCCCTTATCTTGAAGTGTGCTTGCATTTAGCCAGCTACAGAGCTCAAGTGCTTGTTATGTCTGCTGTCTTGAACTGGCTCAAGAGAGAGAAATCTCTCCAAAGCTGCAATTACTACATTTAAAAAAGACAAGAAGAATCCTTTCAAGTATGTAACCTACCCAGCTCTTCTTCCTCTGCTCCTTGGTCTCCTGCTCAGTGCAACACTTGCCAAGTACAGGCATGGAGTGCTGATGCCTATTAGGGAAAGGCATTATCCCAGGAGAAACTTTGTGCACAAACACAAATGGGGAATTCCTGCCTGGGCCATTGCTTTGCAAATATAAGAGAGTGAACTAGGCACCCTCTTCAAGCCCTTTCTACTGAGAGGTGGAGGCTTTTGATTGTTTGGGGTTTTCTTTGCTGTGAGATTGTTTCCTCTAGAGCTAGAGCATTCACACCTCTTTCAAGACTATCCCCCGTGGTATGAGAAAAGAATTATTTTGCTTTCTTAATTGCCTGAAATCAGCCATATAATAAGTGGCAGGAAAATCAGGTAGACAAACAGATTTTGATTTGTCATTAAGATTTCTTTTTTAATTTTTGAGAATATGCAGTATCTATGAAGAAAGAAACCTTGATATTCTGAAGGTGACTGATTATCTGATTATCTGTGCAAAATACTACCAGACAGAACTGTCAGTTTTTATATACCAAAAAGCAGAAATGATTCATTAAAAACACCATGGAAAAGAGAAAGGCCAGATAAAGATTTTCAGTTTCAAAAATGTTTGGTAGGGGGGATAGAAGACAGTCCATGAACTAGGCAGCTAAATGGTAAACTTAATTCTCCATCTGTTCTAGTACTTTTAAAAGTTTCTGAGCAGCAGCGACATCCAATGTCTTTTATGGAATCACATTTTAGAGACTTCACAACCCAACGTGCCACTGCCAGCTGGTGTTTGAAAGCACACTCCTGCTGCAGTTCAGTTTGTAAGACTGCTTGGAGGCTTAAAATAGCAGATACCTTATGGACAATGCATACAACGGTGCGCTTGTGTACTGTGGCCATGCTTGCCTCCGTCTTGCACTGAATGTGTTTGCACCTCAGAAACTTGTCCGTAGAGCCACAGTATGGATGAGCATTGAGGTTACTCTATCTCTTTAAACCTTACTTGTCAGGTTTTAAGTGGGTATGTTGGATTTTGATCACTGATGACTGCATAATCCTTCTGTAATGTAACTGGAATGCAGCACTGCTGTCTTTACTTTGTATTTTCAAGTGTAATGTCTGGATATAGGGCTCTTTCACTCTCTGTTTTCCCTTTGTAGGATGGCCAATAGCAACTTAATAGCATAGGAAACAGCCTTGAATTTTCTGGCCCATAGTAATTTAGAAACACTGTTCAAAAATCTGCTTAGACACATAAACATTGTTGAATAGTTGTAATCTTCAGGAGAGTAAACAGTCAAAAATATACAGACACAATGAGTAGGTTTTTTTTTTTTTTACATTCTTTCATTTACATGAGAAAAGCCTGAAGCAAACCACAGTGAGTTATTTTGTATCTGGCCCTGGTGCAGATTTGCAGATTAATTACTCCTAGCTGTAGCAACCTTCTTCTCTGCCCTGCTGTAATGACATTCCTGACCTGCTAATCTCACTGCTGTCCCTTTGGCTGCATGAATGCTACTCTCGTTCAGAGATGTGATTTCAGTGTTTTGCACATTGTAACCTTTTCCTTCAGTGTGCACCAGCTGTATGCAGCATCGGGTGAAAGCTGGGTTTTATAATTTAGGGCAACCCACTGCTGCAAGTAGATTTTGTCTGGGGAGTTCACTCTTCTGCCCAGCTGTCCATGGCCTGGAGGAGATGCAGTAGAGCATTAACAATACCCTGGTCCTTTGACCTTGAGACTTTGCACCAGGCAGTGGCTTTGTAAGAGTAGTCAAGAAGTTACTTAGATTTTCCTACTTGCCTCAGTACCAGTGAATTCTCAACCAATCTAATCAGCTCTTCAAGCCAAATTCACCCTCTTTGTTAAACCTTCTATTATTTAATGGGGAGATTTGTTCAGATTGTCAAAATGGACTGAATAGTAGCAATGATGCAGCCATTAACAGAAAGAAATGGGCTTGAGGGAATACACGTGCAAGATTTATATCTCACTTTCCTAATGCTGCAGCTCTGTGAGAAGGATGTAAGAGGTTGTGCTTGCAGCTTGGGTTTAGTGTTCAGGTGTTGTTTTTTGGGGTTTTTTTGGTGGAAAAGGAAAGGAGCTACTAATGTTTGGTATTACCTGGGTCCAGAAGTTTTTCCCTAAGCTAGGTTCTGCTGTATTCCATCAAGTGTAACTCTAGTACTGGGTGCTGTAGTGGATTGCAGAAGAGCTACTAAGTCTAATTGGGAAGAAAAGTTTTAGCAGTGGCATTAAGAAACAGAGCACCCAGGGTGGCAGCAGGGCTGTCTGCAGCTTCTGCAGTGAATAAAGTTTGCTGCTTACTGGTGGCTGGCACAGTCAGCCCATGCAGCCCTGCTGTTCCAGTTGATGGATCAAGCTTATAATTTGAATTCTGGGGCAGTAGGGGCCAGAAGAGCTCTGGAGGTGGTATTTGCAGACACAGTGAAGGACAGCCTGTAGTTTCCTCTGGTCATTTGAAGTAGAAACTCTAGTCTGATGGGTGTATCAATAACAGTTTGACATGACATCATTTGTTTCTAAGCAGCAATATTTCTTTGCAGCTGATGGTTTATTTTCCTCTCAACATAATTTTCCACAAGGCAGAGAAACAACAAACCAAGAAAAAAATAAGAGGAGCAATGACTTTCCCTTAAGCAAATATAACATAAAACCAGAATCTTTAGAAAAGGAATGAAATAGAGCTGTTGCTTGAACAGGTGCTAAATAAGAAACACTAGAATAAGCTGTAATATTTGCATTTTTCCTGGATCTTCAAGTGGTTTAAACTGTTGCAAACTGTAGAGGTGTCATTCTCTGCTGTCTTAGGCCAGTCTACACCTCCAGGCACCTCAGTGCTTGAGATGACCCTAACTTCATATAATTCAAAGTTGTGGAGAAAAGGGCTCTGGTTTTTCCACCTAACCCTCTGCCTCTGGGAGTCACAGGAGTCCATATCACCCTACGTGCTTCATTCCCTCAATGCCAAGAGATGGGCAGTTTCTCATCTCCCAGAGAGCCATTCTGTTAACAGGAAACTCAGTGAAAGTGCAAGGCCTTTGGCTGTTTAAATCAAATTCATGTTGTATTGCAGTACAGAATCATAATGAAAAACCACAGGAAATGTAGCCACTCTAGGGCCTGAACTGCCAGTCATCCTTCCTTGCTCATGCCAGCTAGAAGAACCAAAGTTGTCAAAATAAATTATGTTTAAAAGGGGAGATGTCACAGCAGATTATTCAGCTTTGCAGAAATTTTTGTAATACTGTATGTCATAAAAGATAGTCTTTGAAACTCTAGACACCTACTTTCATTACTATCTTCATTACAGAATGATAGATAAATGCTGGGCAGGCAGGAAGCATCCGTTAAATTTTGTACTCAAACATACTTTTAAAAAAGGTGGGGTGAAAGGAGGGGACTCTAGCATGAGGAGAGTTTTGTACAGTTCTCTTCAAAATAAGTGAAGAATCAAGTCCATAGTCAAGTGAGAACTGTGAGATAGGTGTTAGATTTGGGCTAAAGAATGATGTTGGTCATGTTGGTCCCTGTGGGAGCATTAAAAATGTATGAGAGCATTGACTGCTGGAGATTTTTCCCTAGGGTTTTCTTCCTTTGCTTAAATTAGATATTTTAGTTTCTGAAGTGCTGTCATTTTATGCTATGTTGCCCACTAAATTTGAACAGGAAAGGTGTTTTGAGTTGAAACAGATGGGTAATACTGGGAATTATCTGGGACTTCAGGTATCTGAAGAAATTATTTGTACCCTTGAGTATAAAGAATTACACCATAGAAATATATAACCTGAATAATTTGGTGTCTTGTTTCAGTTTCATGGCATGACACCTCAGCTGTGTATTTAAGAAATTATTTTGAAGAAAGGTCTCTGTGTTTTTGTGTCTCTTTATGAAGCCTGAAAAGGTGACAGTGATAATCCTTTCTAAATATTTACACCCGAAGTTTACCCTATGTGTATACTCTAAGACTTGATGGATGACTGACTGATGAAAAGAACTGGTAGACTTTTGTCATTAGGATATGCAGATGATAAAAAGAAAAAAAGGGATAAAAATCCAGTGAGGGTATTTTCAGAAGAGTTTTATTTGCTTTCATAAAATCCTAGACACCTGAAAACTGCAAGGTCTTCTGAAAAGTTTAAAAACTGGTGTGTATGTGGGCATTGAGAACTTTGGTGGTCCTTCAGTAGATGTGTTCTTATAAAAGGTAGGGCGTGCACTCTTCTTCTTAATGGTCAGAAACAAGTCAGTGAGAAACTTAACTTGCAGGTACTGAGGAACCCCTCAGCAGACATCTGAGACTGCCCAGAAGCTGAACAAGGGAAGGCCTAGAACTGACATTCCAGCTGGTTCCTCTGAGAAAAGAGAGACAGAAGAAATGGTTTGTTTTTTTTAACCAAATTTTAAGTTTTTCTTGTGCATTCTAAAGAAAAATAGTAAGCCGGAAAAAGGTTCTCTTTATAAGCTTCTATAAAGAGCTGAAAGTGAAAAAAAATGAAAAAGGAAATTATTCTTTGCAAAGATTTTAAGTTGAGAATCGCTTGTATTTAAAATCAAAAACATAGTAGTTCAACATAGCAGCTGGCCTAAATGATGAGGGATTTGTCTCATTTAGAGTGATGATTCATCATAAATGCCTAAAAGTGACATCACTCAACAAGATCAGTTTTAAAACAATTTTAAGAACACCTGGATGTGAGGTTTGTCTTGAAGTTTAGCAGCAGAGAATTTAAAGTGTGAGGGGGAAAAAAAGGCAGTAAAAACTTCTGTATGCAAAATATCCACCAAAATAAGGTTTAAAATACTTGTGCCTTGTAGATGTGTATTAGTTTGCAGTCTTGAATTGGAAAGGTGTTCAAGTTGCATCGTTCCCAGCACAGTCAGCAGTGGCACAATCTCTAGCAGTTGCATATAGCTCTGAGGCTCACAACCTGCTGGTTTCAGGCAATTTTGGTTGTTATCTGGAATCTGAGAAGCTATTAATCTCTAGGATGGCAAAAGGGAGTAACAAGTAGCTGGGATCATTCCCAGACGCTCTGCTGAATCTTCAAAGGCAGAAAGCTTTATTAACAGTACTTGGTGCATCCACTCACTGATCTATGAAAACAAATTAGTCAGGTTTTTCTGTTTCCTTTTAGCTTGTCTATTTGCTGAAGTAGCTGTTGTTTCAGCCTACTGAGTGTAATTCCTTTAGCAGAGGACAGCAGATGGTTGATTTTTTCCACTTGAAAGTTCAAGAAATGTAATAATGTGCATTGTTTCATTGTTTTTGCTGTGTCCCACGCATTCCTGGAAGGTCATGCAAGAGAGAAATAACAGAGCAAAGAACATAAAGGCTTCTCTTTTTCTTTTTCCCATTCCACTTCTTTTATTCAGAAACTCCAGTAATTGTTTCGAAGGCAAAGACATATTTATGTGAAAGACCATTGCTGATGCAGCACTGAGCAGAGCAGTGGCAATTTCCTGCCTCTGAGGCTGGGCATGGTTTAACTCTAGGTTCAGTTGTTTAAATTTCCTTTGTGTCTTCAAGTCTGCCCCCAAAGAAACCCCCAAACTTACCCCCAAAAACTTTGCAATCAAGTTTGGGTTAAGAAAGAATCCAACACATTGAGCAGAATTTAGAGGCTAGGAAATATGCCCAGGTAGTGTAGTGGGCCGCTGTGACTAGCACAGGTCTTTCTCGTGAGAACATTTTGCTATATTTCATAAACAAGATAAAGTTTGGATGTTTTGCAAACAACTTCTCCGGATTAGGTCAGTTCGGGCTTGGCCAATTGGGCCTAGGGGGAGGTCTCGGGCTGACCAATCTGGGTGACCTCTGTAAACTCTATATATATGGAAATCAAAACAATAAAGCTCTTCTTCTCTCTTTCCTTGTCTGAAAACCTGGGTCATTCCTCAGCTAGTGGCTCAACAGCGACAGGCCAACAATTGGCTGTTGCGCGTTGTGAGAAATTCATAACAATAACATTGTCTTGGGGCTTCATTTGTTTATATTTTTTAAGGCTTTTGGAAATACTCAATTGTATTTGAAGTGCTATGGCCTGCTTTTCTTGAGCTGCTCAAACTACCCTGAAATATTACAGGGATGAGAGTAGGCATAAAGAATAAAATGGAAACACATGAATATTTTACAATGTGCTTGTTAGAAGCACAACCATGTAGAAGTTAAAGACAGTACATGTCCAATAATTAGGCTTTTTCAGAGACAAATGCATGCTTTACTAATTCTTAGCACTTTGAACATGGGTAACACTGCGCAGCCATTTACTGTTTCTTAACATTAAGGGCCAGCTGCAACTAAAACTAGAATACTTGCTGAAGGCAATTACTTCACAACTTCACAGGAGTTAGATGTTTTTTCTTCAGGTATATCTGACTGATGTAGATTCCCCAAACCATTACAGTGCCAGTATACATATTTATTACCATCTCTTTAATGCACTTTCCCAGTGTAAAAGTTTTTTTTTTCTCCCATGACATTTTAGAGAAACATTGTATGCCAAAAAGGCCTTTTGTAAAATACAAAGCACTCCTGCAGGATTGCTTGCTGGCAAGCACAAATTTTGCAGCTAGCCTATGCACCAATTTTGGAGCTGCCTTTATTTTAGTAATGTCAGAAATTCTGAAAATGTGTATTCAAGACTCTTTGTGGGCAGAACAAAATAATTTTAAAAACCTCTTTCATTTAAATGCGTGGTTGTGCTACCTTACTGCCAGGGTTGTTCTGTTGTTCTTTTTTCTTTTGTGTAGATAGTTTTTTTTACATTTGTACAGCAGCTGCATGTCCAGTTCTGCATGTCCAATCACTTTGCAAAACTACAGTTTAACAACTTGAAACAATCCACAGGAAACATAATCCACACTTCAGTGATGATTTCATAGTCTTCTAAAACAGACAAAGCACAGAGAAAATCCGTAGGATTTGGCATTTTAGTGAGAATCTAGGAAGCAACTTTCCTCTCTCCATCTATATTTAAACTGCTATCCACATAGCACTATAAATTTTATTAAAGGAGGATTTGGGGTGGCTTCTGCATTCAGTATTCCTGACAAAATGACAGCACGAAGCAGAAGCAGTACAGTTGAACTTTGGAAGCTGCTTTTACGGTACGAATTCCATTAATAGATGACACTGTGGGATCAGTGGTAGGTGTTAATGCTAATAATCTATAGTATGTTCCCGCTTCACCTCTATTCTGCTCCAAGTGTCAAGATTTCACCTTCCTTTAGAAATCTGGTTTGTTATTTTTGCTATGTGTAACTTCAATATCATGTGGGAGAGAGCAGCAATGTCAAACTTTATTTATTAAGGATCATTTAAAGCTGTATTTCAAGGTAAGTAATAGAACCCGGTTCTACTCCCTCCATTAGAGACTCAATGTCCCAATACCAAAAAACTTAATCTCTGTTAAAATTCAATGCTGTTCAAATTACACAGCAGGGATTTTAGGTGCAACATATTTTTGTCAATAATACCCAATAAATTAACTAAGTACTAACATTTTCCTTTCTGCATGTGGTTCCACAGCTATAGCATGACAGCAGCCATATAGACTACATAAAATTTTTAGTTTCTCAGTGAAACTTCATGGGAAGTATTATGATCAGAAAAGTTTTCTAAAAGCTCTTGGGAGTGACCTAAGCATAATTTTTTGAAGCAACTTAATGTGCTAATGAAGGATAAAGTTGTACATGCACACAAGTGCATTGTATTTAGAATTGTAAAGGAATACAGGTTTAGAGATCTACTTCACCAAAAGCATTTAGGGAGCATTTCAAAGAGTTGGACTGGATGATCCTTGAGATATTCTGTGATTCTGTGTCCCATAAAAAAGGAACACTCAGCAAAATACGTAGTCTCACTCATCACAAGAATGATAAACCATTTCCATTTCAAGCTATAGGGAAAGAAACAAAAAACTCACTGTTCTACTCCCTCAATGAAGGGGGGTGGGGGGAAGGGATTAATTCATGTATTCCTGGGAGGTACATTGAAATAGCCATTGGAATATACCACAAACACTACTCAAATACTTGCATAAAGACATTTTATTATGAATGCAATGTAGATATAGATTTTCTTTTTTTTTTTTTTAATCTGAGTTGCTTATATAAACAGCCCCATACTGGCTGAATGACAGTTAGTCTGCAGGGCATGACAGTGGCTGGACACCCTTCAGCTCCAAAGCTTTGCTAAAGTTAATCTCTTGAGGTTTTGCAGTACCCTTGGTGAGCTTCAGAAATCGAATACATCCTTTAAAACGGATATTAGTCGTCAGCCCAAACTGGGTCACACCATCTGAAGGAGCGAAAAAAAATGAAAAAGGAATTACATTAGTTTGAGTTGATACTTAATTTTGTTCTTTGAGAGTCCTGCACAAGAACAGATGTCCCCAACAATATATGGATGAGGGTTTTTTTGCTGTATATATTCATTATTAAAAAATTACAAACATTATGAGTAAATATGATGAATGCTCATGTCAGATAACAATCCAGACTTCTTTTATTTTCTTTTTCCATCCTACTCTGACAGTGGCAGAATCTAAACACATATAAGCTGCCACTGTAACCCATGCATGCAGCTTGCTACCTACAAAGGGTGTACGACGCACACATGCTGGTCTGCAGATATTCAACTTCTCAAGCTATTTATCCACAGAATAATAGTAGGAAAAAAAAAAGGCCAAAATAGATGCAATTCTCAGCCCTAACATCACAAGAAAGCCAGTTCCTCAGGATGGATTCCAGATGTTATTTACAGACTGGTTTTGACAGTTTTTAAGTATTCTTTTTTTCCCCTTGCTGATAATAAAGCCAGGGGTGTGTGTACATCTTTTCCACTAATGAAGGAGGGGATGGAAGTAAGGCTGGTTTGACTGGGAAGCTGAAAATATTTATCTGAACTGCTTAAAATTTGTGGCTCAACTTGTTTCTCAGTGTTCTTCCAAGTGAAAAAGTGGCTACAGGGATGCACTTTGATACAAATCTATGTGATTGATAAGGTAAGAGTTGCAGAAGTAACTTTACACTTGTAGAGAGTGTCTGGCCATGGCATTATCCTGTTTCACAGAGGATAAGATGGCTGCAGCCATCTGTCTCTCCTTGCACAGGGAAGAGGGATACCAGGAGATGAACACTAGCTCTTATGGATACCCAGGAATCCATATTCTTGTCTGCACTATGGTGGTGAAAATTTTCTCTACACGAAAATTCTCCATCAGCTAATTCTAGCTGGTTTACAACTGTTTTGCACTGTTTATGCAGCCAGGAAAACTTTCAAGAGGACTGGAAAATACAAATACTAATTTTACAAAACTCTGTGATAATGTATTTCAAATGTGTGATGCAGCTGTCTAGGTATTGGGAATGTTAAAACAAATCCGGGATGAGCTAGACTAGACAGCAAAAGAAGAGTGACGTGTTTCTACACGCAGTAAGTTTACTAAATAATTTATTAACTTGCCATGTGGCTGAACTCACGAATGTCAGTTCAACCTGATGTAAGTTTGCACAGATTGCAGTGTTACTGTGATTCGTGTCTCTCCTCTTGATACCCAGTCCAGAACGAGATAGTAACTCCATCTGCAGTGTTTTTTCAGTGCTGGCTCATATGCTAGAATCTTGTTTTGTTATAAAAAGGCTGCCACAAAGCCGTTCTCCTTTTGCCACAAAGCTGTTGGTCTTTATCCTCACTCATTGTGATTGAACTACAACTCTCATATCTCAGTACACAGGACAATTTTTTAAAATGTTCCAAGGCTTGGGAGAAGAGGCTTTCTGGATGCACTGTGTCACACAGAATGGGGGAAAAAACAACTTCCAGAAAATAATTTAGGAATTAACTAACTCAGAGGTGTCTTGCCATGGACCTCAGTATGTACTAGAGCATACACATACTGCAAACATACTTTGCTTTTTAGTGTTCAAGCTAGAGGGAAAATTCATTATAAATGCAACAAAATTGGTACTTTGTAAAACTATTAACTGTATTTTCAGAAAGTAAACTGTTGTTGGACTTATTGACTGTCTATGAAGAGATGAATACTAGCATTCATTATCAGCTCAGTGGAAGATGAAGCCAGCTACAGAGCTCAGCCCAATTCTCAATACTGTTCAACTACCTCTGCATAAAGCAAGTTGCCTTGAGGGCTTCCAGAATACTGATTAGCAAATGTAGATTATATTTTTTTCCCTTTGAAACCCAGCAGACCACAAGCAAAGGCATTAATCAGAAAGAGATGGTGTCTTCTTACCTTCCCATGCAAGCTGTTGTTCATATTCCTCAGTTCCTCAGATTTTACAGGCTGATTTAAACACACAGTGCCCTGCCGCCTCAAGGGAATATATACATATTTTGCTGTTCTTAAGTTAAATTTAAATATGCCAAATGCTGCTACTACTGCAACATAACTATTGTGCTATTGCTAAACAGAAAGTTTTAAGAGGGAGGCTGTGTGTGTGAGCAGCAGAAGGAAGAAAGTCTGTCTGATGCTCTGTGACAGTGCCTACATTTGAAACAGCCCAGGGGTATCTGTGAGAGTCTCTTGTTGCAGAACTTCTTGTTCTGAAATGCAGCTGAATGCAGAAATGAGCATCCATGCCAACTGATACAAACTTGGCCTGTCTTACCCATCATCTTTAGCATACTAGTCCTAATTACACTTAAGCCATCACCAAGGCAGTGTTACTGGAGCATAAGTAAAGCATAATTTGTGTGTTGCACGCTCACCAGGATAACCTCCGACAAAGAGAGGGTCGTTAGTGTCTGCAGAGGTCGAGGCCCTGTTAGGGCTGTCAGTCTCCACCTGTCTGCCATCCACAGTCAGCTCTAAGCGGTGTTTGATTTTGTTTGCAAGAACCCTGTGCCACTGTCCATCACACAGGCTGCCTGGTGCCTCAGGCTCGTAGACAGCAGAGAATCGCCCTGCGCCATTGTCAACGTGAAACATCACCTGAAAAGCATGGCATAGAAGTCAGCAAGTTTATAAAACAGTTCCACAGTTCTTTTTGTTTGTTTGAAGTCAACATGGTTTGACTGTTCATACCAAAGCTCTGACACTAAACTCTATGTGGATTGCTGTCCCTCTGGGATCTGGGTTCTATCACTGAGCTAAACACAAGTGGAAATATGCAAAATTGCTTTCTAAGTTGTCATTTTCCCTTTTTTTCGGTCTTAGTTTTAGGGTGTTTTACACACCTCCAAAAACTTTATAGTGACAGAATAATGACTGGTTTTCCAGACTGTGAATTGTAGGATATCCACAAGAGAAACTAGCATTATTAATGACAAAACCTTTCCTCAAAACTTCTTAAATGGTCACTAATTTAAGACCTGACATTGCAGTTTGTGGGACTCAGAAGTTATGGAATCTTTTAAAGCATCTTTTCAAAGTGTAAGAGCCTCTAGATGTATGGAAAGTTGCAAGTGTCGCTCTCCTTCAAGAACCCTGATATTGTTTGGTACACCTTGAGAACAGGGTAGTAACCTTGAATTTAAACAACCTGTGCTGTCTAAAACCAGTCTTTATGAAGAGACAAAACTGCTTTGCTACTCACTTTTCCACCTACTAATTCGATGCCAAGCCCATCCATTTTCTGGCTGCTGACTCCTAGGAGAACACCATTCATTCGTGTTGTACGGAATTCAAATTCCACAAGCAGGTCTGTTCCCACTCTGTATGCACCAACTTGGAGAGAAAAGGGGAAGCACAATAAAATGAAGCATCTAATATATTATTCCTAATAATCATCACACAAAGTGTGCTGAGAGAAAGGTGAAGTAACTAACTCAGCATTGTTAATGCACTTCATTTCATGTGAAACAATGTAAATAACTTTTCTTGAGATTATGCTTAGTGCAAGACCTTGCTAGGAAGTCATATAGTCTCTCCTTAGATGAGATAACTAAAAATTATCAGTGGGAGTTTCAAGTATTGGTCCACTTTGCCTCCAGCCAACAGGAGTTAGGTAACACTGGGAGTTTTTGAAAGCAAAATCTCTTCTTTCTCTGCTCTTTGACTATCACCAGAATTGTTCATTACCTGTTTTGGCAAAGCCTGTTCCATTGAAGTATGTTCCCTCCTGTGCAGTGACAAAGCATTTTCCAACATTGAAGCTGGAAGTTGGATTATCCAGGTCAACAGGTGATTCTGTCATTTTAAAATTCCTGATGCAGCCATCAATGCTATGGAGGACCTGCAGCCAATATTTCAAACAAAATGTAAAACTATGAGAAGCATGACTAAAGTATGCAATCAACGAGTGCATTTCCTCTGCTTTTCTGCTGGATTTATGGAGCTGAATAAAACTTGAATTTTACGTGGCTAATCCTTAATATCTGATTGTAATTGGAATCTACTCTTAGTCATACTGAGGATGAATTACATTACTTTTCAGAGATGTGATCTGAGTCACATCTATTTGGCTTAATGGAGAGGACATAAAATAATACACCGCATAATGAAACATAGCAAATTACATCAGCAATGCAGGAATTTAATGGCCTATACTTTGCCTTTTTAATTGACTAGGTTATGGGCTTTGCAAGTAGATGAAGATAGTGGATATAGCTCTCTGGGCTGCTGGTAATTTTACTAGGTGGGTTTTCTTTTTTTCTTTCCTTTAATCACTACTGTGGGCCTAATGTTGCATGGTAAGCCGGAGGTAATGCAGGTAACATCGCTACTGAAATGAACAAAGCCTCTATGTAAAGGTTGTTGACTGCCCATAGTCTGATGACTGCAGTGATCAGGGCCACTCAGCTGGCCAGAGAGGCAGCTGGAGGTGGGCAATGTGCTCAGGCAGGTGGAGGTGGAGGCTCCTGTGCAGGGCAGCAAACTGCAGCTCCAGTTTGGCTTCTGCACTGGGCACACATGACTGTGACCCCCAGAGGGTGTCTGGGCACACTTGGAACAGTGGTGTAAGTACCCACGATCTTGCCTGGGGCAGGACTTGCTCCTGGTGGGACCAGGGCATCCCAGTGGGACCTCTGAAAGCCACTGGCATCTCCTCCAGAGTTCTCCCTCCCTTTTCCCCTCCACAGTCTGCAGAAGCTGCATTTTGGTTCTCAGTTTCAGACAGAGGCTTTGATCTTTGACTTAAAGAGTTAGGAAAATCTATCCCTGATACCAGTGGGAGAGAGGAAAACGATAGAACATGTACTTTGAGGAAGAAAAAGAAGATATATTCATAAACAGTGCAGTAGAAAGGAGGAAAATAAATATCAGTGTATAAAATTCAGCCTAGAAATATGCACATATTGTACGTATGAAATACAAAAAGGATAAAGGCACACCTGCAGAGAGAAATTTTGACTCTGCACACTACCTCCTCTAACAATATTCTGACTCGTAATTGGAAAGAATTTCCAAGAATTTATTTTCTTTTAAATCAAAGCTGCATTTACTGTGAAATTATATAGCTTATTACAGCTAAATACACCTCTACAGTATTTTCATGAGAACTAGAGCAATATCAATGAATAAATTCAGTTCTGAGCTGAACAATGCTTTCTGTCAGATTCTTCATAAATAGACCTTTCTGTAATTTCAGAGTAAAA
The DNA here is from genome assembly GCA_024500445.1 of Entomyzon cyanotis. NCBI lineage: Eukaryota > Metazoa > Chordata > Aves > Passeriformes > Meliphagidae > Entomyzon > Entomyzon cyanotis. The sequence goes on from JAKEPQ010000871.1 coordinate 20,989,624, forward strand.
GTCACCTCCAGATCACCAAATTTTGTTTAAAAAAAGAGAAATGCCAGAAAACTAAACAAATCTTCACCGCAAGAATAAATCACAGAAATGTAAGATTTGTAGATAATTCGATAACATTCTCTAACGTTACAATTTTCTTTTCCCTATGGAAAAGCAGAGTTTTGAGTGCATAAAATGTGACATCTGCTGAAGCTAAATAAGTGGGTATCAGTCTTCTACAGTGAAAAGGAAGCCAACCCACCTATGTGAACATAATAGATTACTGTCTAAAAAGGCTAATGTGTTTTTAAAGGAAAGCCCTAACTAAGGTAACACACCCTTTCAAGTTAGTTTGCTTCAGAGCATTTACATGAAGGTACTACACAAGACTGTCTCATACATCACAGTGTATCTTACTGAGAGTGACTGGAAGGCAAGCACTGGTTTTTACATAACATTTGAAGTCACAGCTTCATTAAAATCCCAAAGCACATAAGACTGTCAGGACCTGACATGACTTTTATTGCCAGACTGAACCATTTATCTGCATGGGTTCCCTCTATTACCTATGACAAATAGCAATAGGTAAGGACTTAGTGTCATCTTTCTCCTCAGATTACTATTTGTAAATTGCAGATATATTTCAATGAGCATAATTTGATGCTACTAGGAATTATGTGTTGTGGGTAGTTAAATATTGCTTTTGTTCTTCAGTGCCTCAGATTTGGTTTGGTAAATCCAAATGATCAGTAGATTTGCCTCAATTTGGGCTTTCTGCACAATCTATTATTTACTAAGAAACATGATCATACAGGTCAGTTTTCTTTATGGAATACAACTCTCAGATATAGAGTCAATCTATCTGTGAGTCAATACAGGAACTTAAGCAGGATCTAGGAATTCCTTTTCTGTATTTATTTTGTCTACCCAAAGAAGGGGACTCTTGCCTGTACATAGACTGATATTTTCCGATCCATAAACATCTTGGTACAATTGTATTTATTCATGTGCAGTTTCTTTGGGAGTCTGTTTTGTTGCCAGATTTGTGCTTTGCCTCCTCTTTATAGATTCTCTGTAACTACCCAGGATGAACCCAGATAAGCTCCTACTGACTTTTTATTTTATTGTGTGTCTGAATTGTGCTGCACTAGATGTCTAATTTGTTGTTTGCTAAAATTAAATTCACTCAAGTTCTGGCTTCTGCTTTGAAAGAGCCCTCTGCACAGACAGCAAAAGAAAGCATGGAAGAGGTTTTTCTCCCATTCTGGCGCTAGTGTATCTCAGGAGGTTGGAAGGACATCAGAGAGATGACTGGCATGCAGTTGTGCTGATAGATGCAGTAAATGGCCTGGGTGAGAGAATACAGTGTTCCTAGTAAACTCTACAAAATTTAGGCCAAAATGATATTTATTTCTCTGGGCTCTCTGTTCATCATCTTCCATGTCAGCACGGAAGCTGGGCACTTGAACCAAACAGTGAAAATTTGGTATAGGCACAATTCATTTGGAAACACAAAGAGGACAACAGAATTTTCATGGTCTTCTTTCAAAACACACTCTCTGCTCTTTTAGTAATAACAACACGAAATTGATTATTACAGTAAGCAGTAGTACCACTGGCTACTTTGTCCAGGGTAATTTTGGCTTCTGCTGCTCCTTGCAGGAGATTCTTTCACTGTTTATTAGCATTTGCTTCTAGATTAATTACAGCCAAGAGAAAGGGCAAGTGGTACTCAGGAACCTTTACTCTAGCTGTGCAGTGATCCAAGTGGATACAAGTGTATGGAACTTTCTGCTTTTCCAAACAGTAAATAACTGCTATTTCTATTTCTATTTTTTTTAACTTTTTTTTTTATTAACTGGATTCTGAGTCAGATCTTTCCACTGAAAGAAGGTGTACCTCCACTAAGGTCCACTTTATCCATATTCTTGAGCAGTCTGAGGGAAAAGCAAGACAAAACAAAACTGGGAAAACATTGGTACCAATCAACACATACTTAAGGAGCGTAAGATAACTGAAACGAAGCTGCTTACCGGACCAATTCTCCTGGTTGTGTAGTTAATGGGCAATCCTCCCACATACAGCATTCCTACAACATCCAATATATCAGCCTTCTTGGGGCTCACAGTCCTGTTTGAAACACCATCTACTATGAGGTTTCCTTCTTGCTTCACTCGCATTACTTTAATCTAGAAAGACACAAAAGTGCAATACAATTATAGATAGTTTTCTGACAACCAAGCATTTCCAGATTGTAACTAATCTTACAGTCCAAAATATATAACAATACACGAGAAAGTAGTAGGAGTGGTTACAGAAGTACCATGGCAGCAACTATGGATAACATTTATGCATCAAAGCTCCTGAGCCAGGCTTTTTGCCAACATCTGACAGTCTTTTAATTGCATCTGGGTAAGAAAGCATCATGGCTATTATTTATTAGAATTACTGAAAAGACTTGAGATTCCTTTAAAATGTTTCATTGTTATGCTATGGTAGGCATGGCACAATGTTTTTTTTTCTTGGAATCAGACAGCAATTTTAAGTACTGAGAGCAGATAAGTACTTCAGAATAAATGCTGAATGTTATGGCACTGACTGCAAATCTTTATAGCAGCACATGTTTGCAGACAATATTGAGTTTATGATTCCACTAGCTTGGACATGCCTCAGATCATAGTTCATGCTAGAGTAAATATAATTCCAACTATGTTCTGTTGGTATTATGGCTTCTGCTCAGACAAATGGGCTGTGAATCGCATGGAGGGAGTGCAGTTGCTGGAGAGCTGAGGAAATTCTAGGCCAGTGTCTTTCCAAAGGTTTATACTGAAATCTCTATAAATCAGTATAGTAATGGCTCTGCATAAAAAATGGATAAATGTACAATGCATCATGAATGTTAGCAGATTTCTAAACAGCACAGTAGTTGGCTCACCAGATCAGCAAAGAGAGACAAACAGCATTTTTTGGCTTTTCTTTAGCACGGCTGCTTCTGCTCCTCTGTGACAGCTTATCTGTCATGCAGTAGGAATGACTGAATGCTGACAAGGGTGGCCTGAAAGTGAGGGCCTGAACTTGGTGTTTACAGGCAACTGTAAATGTGAGATGGATAACTACACCTTGGGCAGAAGGAAGATTAGGTGAGTGAGACAGGAACTAGGAACAGATATTCTTACAGAGGACCTAAACAGACAGTAGGATAGCAGCAACACCAAGTGGTGTTGTTCTGTAGGCCTGATGGAAATATTTTAACCTAAATCATTCCAAATGGAGAAAAGGTTGTCACTAAAAGGGTTATTTTAAGAAGGCCCTGCTTTCTCACAAACAAAGACTGTGGTCTTTTCCTAAAAACATAGCCTTCCCTCCTCCCCCTTCTCATTTTTTTTTTTTGGATGCTTTTTGGGAACTGTGACTTTGTCTCCATTCTCCCCTGCAGAAACAAGATGTACTACAAGGGGCTCTCTCTTCTGGAGTGCCAAGCTGTATGCCCAAAGAGCACAATCTTCCATTAAGAAATATATGCTCCATTTAGTTCTCCTAGAATAAAGAGAAAATGGCTAAAGAAGCAAAAGCATCTCTTCTGTATGTACAGAGGGAATAGCAGAAAGGGGCCTTGGTCTACTGCCAGTGCTCCTAGGCATTATATGAAAGAGATAAATGATCACTACAACTTCATTTTTTCCTCCATATGAAATACCTTGGTGTAGAGCAGTTGCTATCATCAAAAAGTTCATGACTAAAAATCTCATGAAAATAAAAATCCTGGAGAACAGAGTGGGAAAGAGGCAATTAAAGGGTAAGAGAAAATGTAATTAGATTTTTTTTCTCATTTGGGGATGAGATGTGGATGCTGAATTTCTGAATATCTGTACAAAATTCAATTTAACTTATAGAATATAAATTCAACACATAGTTACATGTATACTCTTCTTCTCTGTCTTTAATGGTGCCTTCTAGTATGTCACCTAATGAATACACTGTGTGTCTGTTGTCCTTGGCCCAGTAAATAGTAAATTTCATGGCTGTGATATTATTCCTTCTCTTAGCATCCAAATGCCACAGGCATTGCATATAATGCTCCCTCTCATAAAGTCACAGAAGGCACTGCCAAATACATCCATGAATATCATATTTATTCCCTACTGAATTAATAATCCAGGGAAGGTTTACTTACATGTTACTTCTTTTTTTGCCCCTTTGTTCTTAGCACTCTGGCTTAACAATGACATTATTAATGTAGAAACAACTGGTTTTAATGATGTATTCCATCATTGTGAGCTGATACTCACATGAGCCCTATTAAGCAGGAAGGAACATTTTCTGCTGTTCTTTACTATACATGGGACATATTTTAAATATGTTCAGAAATATGTGTTTCCTGAAGGATAAATTTCCATGTACCAGTGCATCTGACACAAATTTTGCTAGATGACTTCTTTTCCCCCCAGAAAATCCTGGTTGTAAAGTTTGGCTTCTACATTTTGCAAATATCTTAAGGCAAAAGAAAGCTCACTCTTAGCATTACAAAGAATAATTTAGCATTAGAGACTATTATACCTGGTGCCATTGGCCATCATTTATTTTGTTGGAAATCACTGTGTTGGTGTCTCCACTCCCCAGATCATAACTGAAGTAAGGCAGACCATTCTTTATCTGAACTGTGGCAAAATCAGCGTGGTTGATGCGGGCCATATAAAACAGCAAGCCAGAATCAGCTGTTGTTCGAACTTCAAATTCAATTGTAAGCCTAGAAATCAAACATACAGGAAACTGTAACAAAGGAAAAGATATTTGGATCAGGTGGTAAACAAATTCACCTGCTTTACCTTTTTGTGTTTTTCTAAAAAGATTCTATACAGTTAGTGGCCAATTTTACTTGTCCATTAGCATTCAAGAAAAATAATTTGGTTATATGCAAATTGGGTTTCTCACATATCTGATCCCTGACATGTGAGCATTCATTGGTTCTTTGCTGTGGAGATACAAAACTACAATCTTGGCATGGAATTTCAAGATATAATTCTCAGCTGCAGCTGTAGCAGCCAGAAAATCCCAGCACTTGTAACATTCCAGCAGCGTTATCCATCATCCACACACATAATGCTCACAAAGAGAAGAGAGCTGTAGTGACAGCTGGCAAATGCTGAGTTTCTAATGAGTTGTATTGCCTGAAGACAGGTTGCAAAACTTTTAAAGATGCAGAGAGAAGAGTTTACAATGAGGATATAAAACACTTATTCTGATTTCTCCTAGGAGAAAATGAGGCTGTGTCTGAACAAACCTGCTGACCCCTTGGACAGAATGGTTGAAAACCTTCTCTACAGCAAAGAAGCTGTGAAGAAATTACTTAGATTCTCTAATGTGAAGGTTGTACTGGCAACACATCACTAACCTTGCTCAAGCTGAGCCGCAAAGCCAGTGCATGAAAGCAGCTGATAATATAAATGTGAAAAATTGTTGCATGGAAATGATCAGTCCAGGATCACTTCTAGTTTTCTAAAATTAGCATATGTGGAAATATGTGGTGCAACATCTTTATAGGGATAAGTAAGTGTGAGGCTAATGGATTTGGAAATTATAAGCAGCAAAATTGCCTTGTGGTGTGACATGGCACATTTGTTAATGACCACGTGCCTTCAGAGCAAAAACGAACAACTAGCAAGTCCTAGCTTCACAGGTCCATTAAAAAAAGCTGTATTTTTGAAAACAGTTCATAGAATTCCTTTGTATGTCAACATCCACATGTATATATTGTTATACTTTGGAGTGGCAATGTCATTTTTCCTGTTCATTGTGCAAGCTCGATCTTAAGGACTGGAAGAAAGGGGAAAACAGTTTTACTTATGAAAAGAAATTATCAGGTTACTGAACAAAAAACCTTTCTTCTAAGAAAGCAATCTATGAACTCAATTGCATGACCTGGTTCCATTATTCTGTTTGATTTTTTGCAAATCAGCCTAGGATCTGCATGTGGCCAAACCTGTACAGACAGGTAAACTGCTTTTGTGAGGGCTACTTAGGTGGACACTTCATTGCCTAGATTTTGTATTTTAATGCTTTTTTAGGTTTGCTTAATAATATTAATTAGTCATGAGATGTGATCTTTTTCAGATTATGTCCATAGTATTAGGAGATGCCTTTGAGAGAATTAGGAGGGGCATTTTATTTTGACATTATCCCATTCAAACTCACTGCTGAAACAAACAACATACCTGTTCTTCACTTTGGTGTCATCAAATGCAACTGCAATGTGGCTGTTCCTTGAGAGACCAAACTGCTTGCCACCCTCTAAAATGGGTGGTTCTGTGTCAGCAGCACAGGAATCCTGCAAAATATACAGCAATTATACAAGCTTCATATTTTCTATCTGTCTCAGCTGTGCATATGCTGGGAGCCTTCCAACAGCTCAGGACTGAGAATATTGCACCTGGTCTAGAGACTGGCCTTGCAATTTTCCAGGGTGCTGATGTCTCATCACACCAGCTAAAGTTATAAACCAGTATGACAGGAACTTGGTGTAAAAGCAGAGCTCATTAAGCTGGCTGTAAAAGCAAATAAAGGTAATATATGAACATTGCTGCTTTCATGCTTTCACCAGTGGACATTTACAAGAGTCTTAAGTGATTTCCAGGCAGCTCAGTGTACTCTTTGCTCACATAGCTGAGTTTTACACAGTAGGATGCCCTCTTACGGAAATGAAGCCAGATTTAAATTTTAAAGGGATGCTTTGTTGTCAACTTGAAATCTAGACACCTTAAAAATAATGAGTTAAAAGTAGTTTCAGATCCTGCAGCTGTCAATGAGTCCTTCATTTTACATCTCTATATTGTTTTACAACTTTATTCTTTGCTTAATGTGCTGTTGAAAGGCCCCCCAAACAATCAGGGAATCCAAAAAGCTGATGAATTGATGTAACAACTGTTGAACTCCCCAAGCTGTCTAATGTAGAGACATTACCGGCTGTAAAGAAAGAAACCCCTCCCTGTCGTTCCACTTCTATTAATCTTGAAGTGGTGCAACAATGCAAGGTAAAATATCTTCTGTCCACTACAATCTTCTTCTTTTAATTTCACCAGGTCTTTTAATCTCTGGTCCTAAAGCTCTTGTATGGGGGTGCCTGGGGCAATGCGAGACCACGGTAATTACCGGCTTCTACTCACGTCTGGCTTTCGCCTCCCACTGAGAGTATTGTGAAGAAACTACTCAAAGGATCTAACTCAACTCAATATCAGACAATACCGCTGGGAAAGAAACAAACTTTGATAACTGCAAGCTCTGTTTTTAAGCAGTGTGGCTGCTATCATTTTGGATTGGTGACAGTCTCTTATTTGAGCCCTGACTCAGCAGGGACCTGCAAAGCGCAAGGTGGGGTGCCTTTCTGACAGAGTTCTTCTCTGAAACATTTTGAAAATGTCATGAATGACTTAAGCACTGAGATTTCAACTGCAAAGAGGAAATTTCTTTCCCCCCTCACTAGGTTTTTCAGTAATGTTTTATTTTTTGCTTTCACACATCACAAAAATCTTCGTAACAGTATAGAGCACTTCTAAAATATATATTTCCATAATGAATGCTCTGGTTTAAATATGACGGAGTAGAACACCATGCACATCAACACAAGAGCAATTGATCAACAACATCAATATGAAATGGAGGCAGAAAACAGGGAAAATTCACCAGGACCAAAGAAGGTTATGAATGTATGATAACAATCTTCCAGTGATCATCAAAAAGGAAATAAAAATCATATTCCCATAATGCAGGGTAAAGTTTCAAATTATTTTAAGTTTTACAGGCTTATTTAGAAGTTTAACAACTATGTTAGTAACAATACTATCTATATAATACCTTCAGTAACATTTGGGCTTGCTAAAATTTGCAGATAGGGAATAACAACTGATACTGGAAAAAACTGGAAAATACATTCACACACCTTTCTCTGGCACACTTTACATTTGACATAATAAAAAGAGATATTCTGACAGTAAATTCAATCCTAGGCTGGTATATGTTAGTAAAGGGTCTGATCCTGACACAAGTTGCTCCCCAGCATCAGCAAACACTGCAGTTTTATTTCATTCCAGCAGGATGACTGTAAGAAAGGGCCAGGAGTGTGGGAGTGTGTCCAACACACCATGGTGGCTGGAATCATAGCATACACTGATCATTTACTAATAACTACTTACAACAGTAAGTATTCATTAGGCTGATGTGAAAAAGGCAGCAAAAGAAAAAGAAATCAGTAGGGAGTATTTACAAAACTTCCAAATTTTAATCACAAGACTGTGTCTGCTTTTGCTTTATCTACGGACAGCCAGCTTTACAGCTTCCACAAGACCGTGCACTAAATGGATCATCAGCTTGTATTAAAATTTCTCAGCTTTGTTTTTTGAGTAATGGCCTTAATATGTCCTGGCTGCTTAATAATCTCCCACATTACATGAGAGCCTGAACTCTTCAGCTGCTCTTTACTTCAGTCTTGTAAGATGTCAGGGGCTTGACTGGTAGGTCAAGAAGCTCAGTGTGTATGGCAGTGGAAATGAAGAACAGAAAAGGCCATGGTGGACTGTCACACATTCTCCACATTCTCGTTTGCTGTTTTAGTAACTACAAAGAAAGCAATTAGTAGGAAAAGGGAGCAGTGAAGCAGTCCCCACAGGTCACTGAGTACTGTTAATAACACAATGCAGAAATGCGCGGATCAAAAGTGGAAGATACCGTCATGGAGTCAAATGCAGCAGTAATGCTGGCGCTCTTCGTTTCAGCAGCAAGCGAGCCCTGGGAAGCACGGAATAATGTGAGGCAGAAGCAGCAGTTACCCAGTGTTGAGGAACATTATGGCATTCATAGCAAGCAGCAGCTGACTGGTGGCTGGTGTATTTCCCAGCTGTCCTACTTCTAGATCTTGTGTTTAGTACAGAGTAGGTTTTTTTCTCTTTTGGGATTCAACTGCCCTCCTGTTTTACATGCAGCTGGATGCATGTAGATAAAAAAGGTCCTAAAAGGACTTAAATAGAATATAAACCTTATTTAAGCCCCTTTTGTGAAAATACTTTTTTCTGCTGTACATTTTCCATTTACAGTCTTTCTACACTGAGATTCTGTATAATATACTGTCATATAAGTGCCATCTCATATGAGTGCTTCCTCGTTACCAAACTGTAGTTGCTTTGTTGCAACAGTCCCCTGAAAAATACTTTGAAGAACTCATTAATATGAATGTAACAACTATCAAAAAGCTTGCCTTATTTAAAGTAGTTTCAAGCATAGTAAAACATACTAAAATAGCCTTCAGCATACTAAAACAGTTTCATTATTTCCAAGAGAGAACTGGAGTGATGGTGTTTTATTTAGATTTTTATTTTGAATTCCTGTTTTAAATTATCATTGCTGCAGATTTTCGATAAACAAAACTCACCTAGTTACAATGGAACTAGTTTCTGATATTAATGAGTAGATCTATTACTCTCAATTTTGCTATTTTAAAAGTTAGTGTTTATAGTCTTAGAAAGTGTGCACTTGCTCTTGCATGCTCTACTGTGGTTTTTTGTTTTGTTTATAAGGCTTGATCAAGGGATATTATGACTGCATTCCTTCACAACAGTGCGCATTAAACCAGATAATCCTTTTTACCTTGTTGCTGCCTGGTTCCTTACCTTTCCATAGTAGCCTGACTGCCTCACAAGTTTGCGTTCAGCTCCAAACAGTAAAGCTGCATTGGAGCCCTCGTGCTGCAACTACTCCACCTTGTGGGAATGAACCACAACCGCTGCCCTGGAGCACTGAGAGGCCAATGTTTGCAACTGTGGGGCTTGGGGCACAGCAATAACTGAGATGGAGCTCGCCTCTCTTGAACCCAAGGCTCCCATTTCCATGCACGTGATGTGGAGATTTCAGTAGTGCCTGAAAAGTCCTTCTAGATAAAACTGTGCCGTATATACCTGGCTAACAAAGGTGGTCATGAATCTCAAATGTAATTACAGTTCTTAACTTTCCAAAACTGTCTTATTATTGAAGTGTAAATTCTGATAATGTAAACAGGCTCCTAACAGGGGAATGTGAAATCTTTTCACACCACTTTGAAACCTCACTGATACTGAACTATAGCATGAATAAACCTGTCAGTTGTATTCAGGTCTCAAAAATGCAAATAATTTTCCCTTCAGTAATATCTTCCAGTGTATGTATTATTCATTTTAATAGTCAGATGTGTAAACATATGTTTTGTGAACAGTAAAATATTGCATCAACTTTTAAAGCTACTACATTTATGAGAAAAGAAGTCTCTTCCTTAAATTTTGTTCTATAAGACTGCTTGCCACTATCAAGCTGTTTATTTCTGGTAACAACAGTTGAGCTCAATTTAGCAATGACTGTGGTTTCATTTTGTAATTCTCCTGACTAAAGTTATGAAATAGCAGTGGAGGAATTGCCATATCAAATAGGCCTCCTGGTTTATCTATTTCTTCATCCTGTCACTGACATGGCTGTTATCATGCGCATCAGAGAACAGCACAAGAAATATTTTAATGAAACGGATTTCCCATGGGAAAATTCCCTTCCAGCTCCAAGCAGATATTGCTTGGCTTACATCCTGAAGTGTAAGGGTTTAAGGCTAAGCATGCAAGCCAAAGGCTATCTCATTCTTCAAATTACTGTTGTGATAATCCAAACAAATAATATCAACGAATTTTTCATTATCCACAGGTTTTACTGACCTGCAACAAGGTATTCCATTTACAGTATCACGCTGAATTGTTACTATTTTTGTGGCAAAGTGCTTAATTATTCTTGATGAATAGCCTTTCAATTTTGCCTGGAAAAAGAAACTTTTCAAACTCTACCTGACTGAAGTGATTTATACTTACAAGTGCAGACGATAGAGATGGTGTTGGAGGAGGAGAAGCAGGAGGAATTCTTGGCCCTTCTTTCTCCCCATTAGTGTCTGGTTCAGGTTGGACCAGAACTGTTGCACGAGTTGGTTTATCTTCATCCTCAGGTGGTCTAACTTCTGGTTCTAGTGTGGGACATCGGCCAATATCTGCATTTTCAAAGGACATGGGTCGAGCAAAGTCCATGGGGCTGAGAACACACAAAAAGAGTGACATCTGTTATTAGTTTTTCTGCCTTTTTACCACCCATTTATAAAGAACAGCTATATGCTGCAGTGTAATTTCACTTCACAGGACACAAAAGCCAGGACTCATCCTTTAGAAGTAGATGCAGGTACAGAAGGACACTTAAACTAGAGGCAATAATGACCATTGGCTTTCCTTCCTCCAGGCAGTGCAGAGAGACAGGCATCCTCTTTGGCAAACATTACAGGCCTACATAGTTTCAATGGTATTGCAGAGAAGTCCCTTACTCTGATGTGGAGTGATAAAGTCCTAGTTTAGCTATTTCAGGTATGTGAAAGAAAGATTTAGATGGAAACTTTCTATAGAGGTTTTATTTTATTCATCATTGCCTTTCCTTTTATTTAAATGTTCCTTCCAGATTACTGCACTTTCCACAAAGTAAATTGATTCCCATGGTGGTTCTCAGAATTTTGACTTCTCTTGGAAGTCAACCTTACCTAAAATAGTGTGTTGTAGTACACCATAAATACCTATAGCTGACACACATCTTACTGCAGTGCTACTGTTGAATTTCTCTGATTTCATGGATAAACAGACAGTGTTGGCTTGTCTGTAAAACAGTTCATTAATTGCATAGCCTATGAAGCATATATTATAGACAAAAAAAGGAAGGGCATATTAAGAAAACAAACAGATCATATTCTAGGATTTGCTGCCAGTATGATTCATTGCAACAATGAACTTTCTTCTGGCAACCAGGGTTCTTAACCAGATCTCATTAACCAGGCATTTGTTGGCATCATTGAGACTTACGTGGCATTAATGACAAGATTCCATATACAGCCCTCAAATGGTGATATGTTTCTGACAGGAGCAGTGTGAAACTGAGAAGAAGTACCCCCCACAAAGAGTTTCCTAACAGAGATGGGCTGGTCTGATGGCAACCTCTGAGTCTGGACTTTGTCTTCATCGACTTGAACAGTGAACATCCTGTGAAAAAGATTTGAAAGCAAAGAAATACATAATTTCCTCAGGTTATTGCTTCTATTGAAATCACCCCTTTTTAGGCCCCATTTATTCCTACACCAGCTGTAACAAAGAGCAACTGAAATTATGTAATTGGCAGCTCACATTAAATGCATATTAACCACTAGAGCAGTTTCAGCTGCTGCTGTGCTTCCTTGGTCATTGTTTGACACAGCCTGGTAAAACTGTGCTGCGGAGGGGCGATAACGTCAGACTGTGGCTGCATAGGAAGAAGTGGTTTGTGGTGTGGCAAAACTGACAAGGTAAGGGATGAGCTGGCTGTACTGTGATGGTAGATATAATCATCTTCAGCTCAGCATGCAGTCACATTTTGTTTGGACTCCTCACTTCCCTGTTATCTTCTTGCTGGGGCACAACCACACACACTGCTCTGACTGTGGGATCAACTGCAGGCATACAGTACACTTTTTAAAGACCTGGTAGCTTTTTCTGGGGAAGATGGTAGAGTAGGAAAATTGCTGATTGTTCACCAGGCACTGATACAGGTGCTATAATTCATTCCCATGGGCATTTCACATGGCACAAGCCAAAGACAAAACAGTCCTGTGGTTACTGTTAAGGTTGAAGAGAGGAAGGTAGGTGTCACTGTTGAGCGGCTAGCTGAGGAATGACCCAAGGTCTCAGACAAGGAAAGAGAGGAGAAGAGAGCTTTGTTGTTTTGAATTCCATATATATAGAGTTTACAGAGGTCACCCAGATTGGTCAGCCCGAGACCTCCCCCTAGGCCCAATTGGCCAAGCCCGAACTGACCTAATCCGGAGAAGTTGTTTGCAAAACATCCAAACTTTATCTTGTTTATGAAATATAGCAAAATGTTCCCATGGGAAGAACCTGTGCTAGCCACAGGTAGGAGCCGCTGAAGCACAGCACCACTGCTGACCAATCAGTTTCTGGCAAATAAACTCCCTTTTGTCAACTGTAAAATTATATTGCACTCCAATATTTTTACTTAACTATAATTACAAATGCTAGCAACTGAATATTGAAAATGTTTATTGAAAAGAGGCCTGTTTTCAAATATAAAATGCTTGGCTTTGTTACTTACACACATCCTAGACAGAACTGGATAGTGACTTAAGCACTTGAATTACATAAGTGCTGTACTACACACAAATTTTCCAGTTTCCTCATAGTTTTGGATGTATTAATTTGGTCTGGAAAGAGTGAGAAATGTGAATAATTTTTGAAAGGGATCAAGAAAGCAGGTATTAAAAGACTTATCTTTCAGGACAATCCCTATGATAACTCCCCTCAGCTTGAGGGGAATTTCTCCTGTGTTGCAAAAAAAGGAGAAACAGGAGGAGAGAGATTTCTCTGGAGGCAGTTCAGAACAAAAGACTAATTTAGGTTCCATGAAGTGTCCCAGAGAGGACACTTCCCTTGTCTGCCTTCAGAAGAATTGTAGGGAAATCAGACTGTCAGAACTCGAGTTATCCTCTGTGATGCTGCATCTTAGCCATGGCTAACCACGGTAAACATTTTGGGTCCAAGCAGAAGCATGCAATTATGTACATTAGTCTTCAACAGTATTGTATTTCATGATTTTATGAAAAATTATCTCTCTGCAGAGTTTTCAGATTGTTCCTCACATTTTAAAAAATAAAGCTTGAGTTCATGATGAGCAGAGGAAGGTGATGCTGTGCTGATTTGTTGTCTTTTTCTTTTATATAACTTTTACATACTCTCTGTATTCTTAGCACACATATTTGCAGCTTTTGTAGCCTATTACTGTAACTTAGTTCCAGTATTTTTCTAGGCAGAAAGACTAAACATAGTAAAAGCCTCCCAGCTGCGGGCCTGAAGCCCCTGTGCTATCTTGGTTCTCCATAGAAACCAAGGTTGAAATCAGTTCCTTGAGATGTATTTTTGTAAACAGGGTTCAAGTCTCATCCAAGGATGGAGAATCTAGAAGGTAACACAACTGGGGGGACATTCTTCATTTATTAAGTTTCTTATTGGGGAATCTTTGTCAGATGCTAATTTGCAAAGTCTATAAAAATTGTATATGCATCACGCATGCATATACATCTTCAATGTTTTCCACCTTGATGAATTGTGCACTGAAGGATGCTTATTAAATGAGGTAACCCCTTTTTATCCCCTTAATTGTGTCTGGCTCATAATTCTAGGACCAGAGAAAAAGGCCTCAAAGGGTTAATCTTAATTTATGTCTTTTCACATTCATTTCAGGTTACAGAAACTTCAGAGTTCAGGCAATTTGTTTGGTAACAAAGCTACTTTGAAAACACAGAGGTCTCATCTGAACAAGCATCATCACTGGTGCCATTGTACAGCAATTTTGCCTTGATGTACTCTCACATGTACCCTCATAAGGTCAAGCTACTGTACTCACTATAGCACTGCATAAAGGAACTTCGTTGCTTAGGGCTTGTTATTATCATCTGCATATTTGTGCTCTGCCACAGTGACACAAAATGTATCACAAAATGCATATTTCCAAAATAATGTTTTCCTCCAAAGCATTTATAGTTTGACTTTGATCTAGTCACCAAAGTAGAGGATACTAGTGGAGGCATTATTTATGAGAGGTTTTTTAACAATACAATAGAAATTCAGCCAGAAAATTATACACAAAGGAAAGCAAATACCAGAGAGGACAGAAGGGTACCTCAGGACTAGACAGGAATGGTCTGTCAAGAAGGCTGCAGTGTTGTTGGGGTAAGAGGGTGAAGTGGATAAGTGCCTTTTGTAACATGCTGGATGTCACCTCTTCTTTCTGATTTCTTTTAACAACACAGAACATTGTGCATACTGCACTAATGCAGTAAATGTCTGTACAGGATGTGCGCTTTTGTAAATTCAAATATCCATAATAAACCCTGCTTGAAGCAAGGGCTAATAATGCTGCCTACACACTACAGTAGTGCTGTTTCTAATCCCTTTCTGAATGAGGAAGTGTAATAAGAAATGTTTACAATGTCTGAGAAAGGGCAAACGAATTCAAGTGAAATTCAGTGTAGAACAACATGGTCTGAGAAGGTCTGCAATGGCTTTTCCAATCAGGAAAGCAGGACTCTGTGTTTTCACTGTTTTACCATATTTAGACGGCATCTTGAAAAGGCTACAGGCTGCTGTGCTGTTGCAATTTATACCATTTCAAAGTGGTGTTTTTCTACATGTCCTGAAAAGGTAATTTACTGCACTGCAGCAGAATTTCTCATCCACAGATTTTTTAATAAAATATATTTGCCAAGAATCAGGAGGTTAAAGATGCCAGCTCAGACAAATGGAGGTCTCTGGAGAAACAGGCTGGTAGCCTAGCAAAGCACATAAACCCAGCTCTTCAGAACAATAATCACTACCAGGAACTTATTTCTAAGAATTTTTGGATAATGATGGAATTGCACTGGCTTTTTTTTTGTCTCAGCAGAAGCATTAACATGGATGTCCAGAGCCATCAATACATTTGCTTTGTTGGATTAGCTGTGCTGTGTGGTCTGTAGCACTTCTAGGTGTTTGTTACCCTCTGGCTCGTTCAATCCGGATGGAATGTGCTCTGCCGTCGTGAAACTTGCCAGCCTCTGGTCTGATGGTGATTCGGTGGGGATCCCGCAGCCCAGTGGAGATATGCACTTCCAGCCGACCTCTGTTCAGGAACACAGCATAGTAGGCCTGCAAAGTGTATGTTGGTGTGAAAAGGGAAGTTATATTTGGAAAGAAATTATTTCCCTTAGTTTTACATGAGTGTGTATGTTTTATTGTCTTACACTGGATTTTAATTTGCTCACCATAGACAAGACACTGCTGTTACAGTTCGGCTGCTATACTCTGACTCTGGCATTTTTATAATGAGAAAGGGGTAAAACAAGGTCATGCTGGAAAACATCAACAAAAGATTTAACTCTCTATCTATTTTCAGGGAAGTATGGAGACTTCTAACCTACAATTCTTCTGATTTTTGCTATTACAAGACCTGCTCTTAAACTCATCAGGCCCTGAAGTGCATTGATCTCAGCTTGAAGTCTGTATTTGGAGGGCTGGCAAATCATGCCCATAGTTACTCCAGCACCAATATAATATTGCGGCAGATTTCAGGATCTAAACTCCAGTTACTATAGCAATAAGTGGTCATGTTCACTTCTGTGACCTGATGAGCTGGGAAATGATAAAGGAGCCCCTGCCCTGAAGTTAATGTCGCACAGGTGAGCCATCACAATGTGCTGTCACTGAAGTGTGTTACTCCAGGTCACTGACAACTCTCTTCCAAAACAGGCAGAAAGGATAATAATGAAATATCATTTCCCAGAAGTCCTGAACAAAGAATGCATCAAAACAGTCTGTTTATTGCTGTTGTAGTGTGTCTGTTGGTCTGTCAGGACTTTAATCAAAATTTCATCAAGATTTGAATAATTTCGAACAGCAATAACACTTTTACCAGTCACTCAGACACTGTGGACTTATACAGCAAATTTGTGTTTTATGAGAGAAAAGGGGAGGCAGAAGCACTCAAGTCTCAAATTCCACAGCAGTGATCCAAAACAAGAGGCTTATCGTACACTGTGTTCATCAGCTTTCTTTTTCCTTTTGGTCTCAGGGAAATTAAAATTATCATTATTTATGTCTCTATGAACGGGAGTGAGAGAGTTTCCAAGCATTAATAGTGTATAAGTAGTCCTCAAAGTGAGTGAAGAACAGTATTCTCTAATATTTAGCTTTCATTAAAAAACCCAACATGGAACGTAACAAAAAACAATATCTGCTGCTTAGCAACGAGCAGCAGATGCCTTACTGTAAATCTGTCAGAGAAACAATTTCTCCAAGGGAAAAAAAAATTCTGAGCTTCTATTAGATTCTTTGTCAGATAAAGGGTAACATTAGAAATGATTTATTCCCAGTTATTGAATTTTAACTTCAGCATAAACATTTGACAGTGTCTGGAAGCAAAC
The DNA here is from genome assembly GCA_024500445.1 of Entomyzon cyanotis. Classification (NCBI taxonomy): domain Eukaryota; kingdom Metazoa; phylum Chordata; class Aves; order Passeriformes; family Meliphagidae; genus Entomyzon; species Entomyzon cyanotis. The sequence goes on from JAKEPQ010000871.1 coordinate 21,006,635, forward strand.
TGAGGAAATGCAGTAAAAGTGTGGGTTTTCTTTATCTTTTGCCAGGTTCCTCATACCTGTCCCGTCTGTCTGCGCTTTCTCCTCAGAGGGGCAGCTTTCCTTGCAGAGTGCCTGCGCTTCCTCCTGGGGGGTACAATTGTGCCACTTGTGCCAAACAAGATGATCCCAGACTCATTCCTGGTGCTGAAGGAGAGATTGATTTCCATGCCCACGTCAAAGGAGACAGGCTGCAGTTCCACAAAACCTGGCTTGGAGAAGCTAACTGTGTGAATGTTCTGTAGGAAGGAGAGGACAGGAAAGCAGAATTAAAAGCGAGAGTATGAACACACAGGAAGATTTCTTAACTAAAACAATAAACTATGTAAATATAACTAGTGTGAAAAGATGGAAAGTAATAATAAACACTTAGCAATTTACTCCTCACAGTGTTCTGCAAACACTAATCTACCTGTTTACATCTGTCATCATTTAGTATATTTGTGGAATCCTGTCTTACAGCAAGGTAAAGTTCCAGTTTTATGTCAATATATCCACCTGGATTAAAAATAACTGCTCAAGGTTGGTTTTTTTTTTTATATGAATGTTTTTCTACTTAGTTAATATAGCTGGATTTTGCTTTTAAATCTATACAATAGGTAACAACAACCAATATAAATGTAAACTAGATTTTATTATTTGCCAAATGTGCTGAGAAAATACTTTTCATTAATCAGTCATTATTGCTTCACTAAGCGCCACTGCTTTCTTGGTTACACAGAGTCATAAATGAAGCACTTGTTGCACATGGCCCAACTCTTTGGAGATTGGTAGTCATTAACAGGATTTAAAGAGTAGAATATGTCACCAAATAATAAATCAGTACATACTCCCAAAGATTTTCTGTCATTGCTGTCAACTTATGTATTCTTCCAGATGTGGAAGACTAGTCTATAGAAACAGTGACTTTTTCTACAGTAGTGCACCATTTTTTCAGTATGGTAGAATTGTTTTCAGGTCTAGACATAAAATATTATGCCAGATAAAATCATTGCTGGTGTCCTCCAAAATCTGAGGACATTTAAATAATTGAACACATATCGAGTCTTTATCCTTTACTTTTGCTTTACTTCTTTTTAATTCTCCTACATATCTTGTTTATACAATAATTTGTACAATTAGAATTTTTTATTTGTTTCCCCAACAAGAGGGTTAATCCAATTAGATTTCATACTCTGAGACCTCAACTGTTACAAAACAATGTGAAAAGCAGAGTACTTTCTAAGATTCATAGCAACAGAAGAAAGTTAACACAGTGATCCTTCTTTCCTGTTCCAATAAGAATCTACTATAAATCAAAACAAATATGAGCCCCTCTATCAAATTTTTTGCTGAAACCAAATCTGTAAGATTTAAAAGCTGCTTGTTTATGGTTTAGCTTTACCACAAACTTGAAATCTTAAAATATGTATCTCATAACAAATCTAGTCTAATATCCTGAGTCCTACTGTTGTGTACATTTTGCTCTGATGAAAGCAGAGGTACAACAGATAAATACAGCAAAATAGGGCCCCTGTCTTTATTTTGGCCTGGCCAAGCTCCAATTACTGTTCAAAGTAAATTTGTAATATTTTGTAGAAAAAAAACATTTGGAGAGCATCAGGTTAACAACAACTCATTTGGATTTACTGTACTGGTATCTGATATGGAACTCTAGATCATCCATCTGCTTGCAAAATTATCTTAAACAGTACAGATTTCCAGGGAAGAAATACAAACTATTTATTGGGAGATTGGGGTCACTGGAAGTATTTTTTTAAATACAAAGGTTTTCCTTTTCCATGGAGAATTACTACATTCTCTCCAAAATCTTAGGTCAGATTCCTTGAATTCTATATGCACTGAAAAGCTGTTAATTGCAAGCAGAAACAATTGAAAATAAATGGACCTGAGTGCATTTAAAGCTAAAATAACAGCACCAATTTTGCACATTCTCAGTGATCAGCAAGAAATGTGCCTTCCACCTCAGTGGTAGCTCATGACAGTAAGTATTCATACCTGAGGTTTTACGCAGTGAATGACTTTACAATAACAATTAAAAAAATATTTTAAATCCTTGGGTTTCACGTGCATAATTTTTTTTAGTTTTTGCAATGTTGTCAGTGCCTATCCTCATTAATGTCAATAATTCCCATTTTAATCAGCTGAAACAAAGCTAAATCACTGCTAAGCAGTTCAGAAAATCCCTTTAGGGATAGGGATATCAGAAGTGGCCAGGGATACTGTGCAAGAAGTTAGGGTCTGAAAAACAGGTCTACTTGCTGATCAGACTTGTTCATCTCTCTTTCTCTTAAATGTAACTGATTGGATTTTAAGGTTATATTCCTACCTAAGGAATATACCATATACAATTAATTGATTATGCCATAAAATTAGAAGCCAGAAGACACTGATATACATTAATGTCAAAATACGTGGAAATCAGACTAACCTCTAGTGTGCATCCTTTGGTTAGACCAACAAAGTCAGGACTACTCAATATGTTATAAGGTGTCCTTGAAATTTCAATGTCTTTGAGGCAACCTGTGTATTTCTCTAAGTTCACTTCAGGCCTAAAAAACATTTAGAAGTACAATGTGTTTTCAAAAATAGAGTTTAGGGAGAACAGTCAGCCAGACACACATACATACATTTCAGATGCACAAATGCTTGATTTTTATTTTTATTTTAATCACACACATACACTCAAATGAATAAATGTTGCCTTCTACCATCTATCAGCACACATTGCACTATGCCTTGCATCACTCAAAGGTGTAACAGGAGGTTCATCTCATCTCCAACTGACAACAGTCCCCTTCTCAATTTTTTCTTTCTTTTCTTCAAGGGTTTTTGGTTGGTTGTTTTTTGGTTTTGGTTGTTTTGTGTTTTTCCTTTAGTAAAGGAGTGCTATCAATCACCTTTGGTGTTAAAATGCAGTGAGCTATGAAATAAGGAAGTTGTTGCTCTTTAGGCAAAGTAGAAAGATGGAAGCTAGGAAATCATAACCGTAAGGAGAGACCTTAACTGGAAGACATTTTTCATTCCTCTTTTTGCATGATAGATCTAATGAAAGAGGAACTTAAACAGCATACAAACATTTTGAATAAAATTTTTGCCAATATGCTTCAGGATGGTAGTCAGGTGGTCTGATATTTATGTTATATTTCCAGTATCTTTTTAATGAGAACTGCTGCATATTTTCTTAGGACACAGCAATACATCTGACTTTTTCAGTTAAATAAAACAAAGCACTTCTGTTTGTTACAGAATGTAACTATTCATCCAAGACCAGAAAATATTGCAACAGAATTCAACTTCCACGTGTGACTCATCAGCTGGCTGATGAGAAGAAATGAGAATCCTGTTGAATATAACACCAAAGCTATCATGCTTGATTGCAAAATTGTGATTTTCCAGGCCTGGGAACACCAGAGTGAGACCATAACTGCTGGTAACACCCGCACCAGGCTTGCCAAAAGAAAAGCCTTACAGTCACTTCAAAAAAAAAAAAAAAGCTGCCATTCATACCATGGAGAGTAAATCCCAACAGAAAAAAAAAAAAGCACTATTTAATTCACAAAAAATATTACCCATGAGTGTTTACTAGAATATCTGACTAGTATGAACAACTCAAAGAGAGAAAAATTTATTTGGGAAATAAATAAGGAGTTAAAACTGGGGTGGGGAAGGGAAGGGGGAAAGCAACAAACACTTCAGTTCCCTGGAAAGAAAGAAAATATTTTAAAGAATATTCATTACAAAATAAAACCATTTTGCACAGATACTAATCAGCTGCATGTTTTGGCACTGAAAGCCATTTTGCATTGTAGCCAACCTAGCAAGCGTGATGGCAAATTAGTACCCTCTGCATAAGTTAAAGCAAGCATCTGGTTTACTAAAATGATCCATATGCTGCTTTATTTACAGTCAAGTAGCTATGGTCACCTTTCATTTTTCATTTTTCTCCCTAGCTCTTCTCCAGTTCCTTTATGGACTTATCTTCCCCGCGGAAGAACAGTTTTGCTGTTATCATTGTCAGTGGTGCCCACAGTCTGCTGTCTTTGCTATTTAGAAACCATTCTTGCTACTACCCTTTCCTGCCTTGTCCGGTGACAGACTGCCCTCACCCTGTCCTGTTACAAGCAGTTGCTGTTATCTCACAATTCCCACTCCTTATCACAGAATCACAGAATGGGTGAGGTTGGAAGGGACCACCATGGGTCGTCTGGCTCAACCTCTTTGCAAACACTGAACACTTGCTTGTTGTTTTCTTAAGACTTCCTTTTTTCCCTTCTAAAATATACCAAACAAGGCCCAAGTTCACTGAGATCTTGCATAATTCTTTGTTTGGTTTTTTGTTTTGGGGGTTTTTTTGTTTATTTGTCCTTTTTTTGCCAAGACAGGGCCAGTTTTGAGGGAAAACAAACAACAATTTCTGGAGCTCGAGAGGAAATAATTTTTCTGAGGATCAGGGCAGGGGGTGGGGGTGAAGTTTTATTTTTCCAATTCAAGCCAGGAATTAGGCTGCAAAATACAATGTAGTTCAGTTCATAGCTGAGCATACCAAAGCAAAAGCAATGGTTCAAATAGCTGCAAACTGAAAACACACCCAGAAATAGGTGACCTCCCCTCTCTCCCCCTCATCCTGCTGTTCTTATAATGAGAAGTGGCAAATTTCACAAAAACCTCCACCTTTGCTTTCACGCTCTCCTCAGGAACTCCTTCACTGCCTCGGAGCACAGCGCTCCTCACCTCACCTGGAACTACACTGCTCTTACAGCCAGAGGTTGGAGCCAAAGTCAGCATCACAGCTGGCTGGAGCTCTGCCTCCGAGGCATTGCGGTATCACCAGCAGAACACAGCTGAAGTCAGCAGCTGCGTGAGGACAGCAGAAGTTGCTTGTGCAGGTGTGCGCACAGCGTGGAACGTGCCGGCGGTGAGCACTGGGAGCAGCTTTGCTGGCTGTGGCAGGAGCAGCTGCGCTGGCTGAACTGAGAGCCCTGGCGTAGCAGCTGCTCTAAACACTGCCCACACACTGCTGCTGAGGTGCCTCCCGAGCTTGCAAGCTGCACTTACTAAACACATGCAAGTCATGCAAGTAATCTGATTGTTTTTTACCTTGCTTTCATACTGGGGTGAGAAAGAAAGACAAAAAAAAGAAAAGAAAACAAAAAAAGAAAACAACAAAATTGCATTAATTGTAGCAAATGGTACTTCTTGTATTGTTGTGCTGTGATACTCATTAGCAGATGTACACCATTTACAAAACAACATATAATAAAAGGTGAGATTCTATGCACACTATCGGGCTGTAACAATTAAGAGGTTTACTCTGCAAACAGCTACCCTAAAATGTAATTCATCAGAGGGCTTCTGTAACTTGGTACTATACTTGGTCATGAGCAAAAGCAAACCATGTAAAAGAATTTGGCAGAACTGACATGACCTGATAATTACAAAGTCACGGATACCTCAGTGTCTATTGTTTGCAGTAGCTCAGCTTTGCCCTAATCCCCCTTTCACTACTTTTGATTCTAATTTACCATAACATTAATCTTGCCTCAGGCACTGATGAATCATAGCTGTAGGCAAAATGGTTACCACAGGTCAAAGTAGCTGTGGTACACTGATTTTCTGGGCAACCACAAAGGAAGTGGAAGATAATTGCTCTAGACATTTTGTTATGCACTGGTGTGATTTCAGAATTACATAATACAATGTTATATTTCATGAGTAAAATAGGTCTTAGATCTTTTCATCACTGGGTGATTTGACATCAGAGGTCAATTATTATCCTAATAAATTAACAAATATGTCCATTCTTCTAGTTGCAGAAGAGTCTGTGTATTAAACACAACAGTTCCTTGTGCACAAGACCACTTCAAGGCTCTCCTTATGCCATGTAGTTAAAGCTGACATAGATTAATGGGCTTGTTTCTGTGTTGCTCATCGGTTCATTGTAGCACAGAATTCTCTTGTTCTTGTCATTGCAAAACTGCTGAATATTCATTTAAACTTTGAGTAAGTTTTTTGTTCTATTTAAAGGCATGTAATAAAGTCACTAAACCTGAGTATCTCTTATCCCATTTCTTTAGTTTGTTTAAGCTGAAGTTAACATTTATGAATATTACTATGCAATACTTAACAAATAATTAACTGGGAATTTTATTTGTGTAGGAAATTTAGGACCAGATTTCTGAAAGGAAAAGGTTGTCATATTTCATTTGACTTACATTAAATATATCAAGAGTATTGTATCATTTACTTTGAGTTCTGAATACAGGAGGACTTTTATCTAAGGAGACCAGGAACTAATATCTACAAATAATTTAAAATTATATATAAGCAAAATATTTTAATACATATTTAAAGTATACTGACACTGATTACACCAAAGCATGAATACCCATTAAGCAGTAATCCCTTGAGGAGTAGTTTGTAGGTCAATTTTTCTACTCATGCACAAAGTAAACACTTGTCCTTAATTTTGTGGAGGTATGGAGCCAATTCTCTGAATCTGCTGTCACAAATTCTATGCATCAAATAAATAAATACTTAAAAAGTGAACTACATCATGGTTCTTGCACAGGATCAGAAAGATGTACTGCACTGCAAATGTCACTTCCATTGTATCTGTGTAAGGTGAGCTGTGTGAAATACATAACATATGCAAATAAAGCACTATTCCGCTGTGGCAGTACAGCATACACTGGGAATTCACCCATTCGCTTACTGCAAGTGAATTTGAGGAATGAATGCAGAGAATAAGATTACACTGTATTTACATCCCCTCACCAAGGCTAAGGAAATTGGTTTGAGCCACGTTACCTTAGATTTCTCAGGGTTGGCAATCCCCCAAAATATATTTTCTCATGCCCTTTTAAGTTGAGTCCAAAGTGGCTGCCTGGAGAAGTTGTTGCTATGGTCTCTTCTTCATTGGTGTCTACGTCTACAATTGATATGTTGGCTAAAAGACATTTGAGATTAGTTACAAAATATCAGTCATGAGCAATGTCTTAAGGTAAGAAACCAACAGAGAAATATTTGCAGGCTTAGCAGGTGAGGGAAGAGGCAAGGAGGGCTGTATTTTGCAATTAAGACACTGGATTTCCACATTGTCAATTATGGGCAGGGGAAGAATGCTGAAAGCTGCACTTTCCTCTGTTTCCATAACAACCTGAAAAGCTATGGCAATTCTGTATGCTTTATTTTTATATAGTCTCTAAACCTGTTTCAATTTGATGCCTTCTTTGTGTCACTGTAATTTGGAGTTAACACTTCAGGACAAAGTCATGACAAGAGATCGTTTTACATTTAATTTGTGATCTCAGACCAAAGACTGCCACTTGAACAGGATTTTTCAGTGTAAAAGTCTGTTAAGCATTGCCATTATATGCCTTAGAGATTGGTGATCAGTCACTCTAAACCATTTTCAAACCCAAAGCAGTCAGTTGCTGTCATGTCTAATCTCAGTCTGGAGTCAACGATGCGCTACGTACAACCATCCTATTTAGGTGCTTGTTCCATGTATATTTTTAGTGTATGGATTAATACAGAATATAAGGTTCAATAAAAGAGAGGTGACTCAGTGAAAAATGCTGAGCAGGCCCCAAGATAGATAGGGATGTTCTACCATAGGAGTGAAAAGAAAGGATTTCTTTCCTTCCTTCCTTGAGAATTGAATAGGGACAGACTTTCTGCTACACTTTACCAAAACCAGATTAATTTTCCTTTCATTTCTTTATCTGTATTTTCTTTATAAACACATGATGTTTGAATGCTATTGATAAATTACAATTACAGGACACTGTATTTTATCTTAATACCTCCTGGGTTAAACATGAACTAAAATAACTGGCTAGCAGTGAGGCATTCCTCCTCTAAAGGTGCAGCAAACCTGCAAGTAAGATCTTTAAATTATTTTGGGCACTGTCTCAACTCCCAAATCTACTTCAGCCAAATAACAAGGGAGAGGGACTGTGTGTGAGGTGTGAGAGCCAGGCAGATAGCTGGCACTGCAGAGGGCAGAGGCAGAGGAATGTGTTTAGGGGCTTGTGGTGACCCTGAAGATTCAGAATGCAGTAAAAATTCAAAATGCAAAAGCAGAGTATGTCACAGTTGCCATAAATGCAACTACTAGCCATAAATAAAAAATTCTACCGGCCCTATAACCAGATTACAAAACAAAAAAAGGGTTTTGCCAGCATGATAATCAGTGTTTTTTGTGATCAAATGCCACCACTTCAATTTTGTGTCAGTAACAGGTTAAAGAATTAGTAGAACTTCTGGAGATGTTCCCAGTTATTTCCATGCAGATTCAGTTTAGGGCACACATCATTAGGGAAGCCAAAGTAGTTTTTCTAGGGGGATACTGCACTATCAGAACTAAAGTCACTGCTTTTTAAAGCGCTTTGGTATATGCTGAGCATGAGAGGAGTGTACCTCATGAAAGCTATTTCTGTCCTAACAAAAATCACACAGGTGTGTTTCATGATTTGGAACAACACCAGGGAACTGATGAAAAGGCTTCTTTTTTCCCCACTCAGAAGAATTTTAGAATGCAATTTATGTAACCATATAAAAGAATTATGCCTGAAAAATAGGCTACCTGTTCATAAAGGTCTGTTTGACAGTGCAATCACACACATGCAACTCAACACACCGATAATCTAAACAAAAGGAGTTGCTAGATCACTAGAATTTATAATTCCCATAGCATCTCCCCTGTGATTAGATGGCTAGCTGTACTGCACAGGTGACTTGAAAAGTCATGGGTGCTGACGCTACGGGAACTTACCTTGCTTTTGAATTCTTGACAGCGTGAAAGATTTCCATCTGCCATCATTATGATTTTGGCTGCTGATAACTGAAGCTGTACCTGAACCCAGGTCATAGCTGACTTTTATACGTCCACCACTGAGTTCTACACTCATGAAGTCCTTCTGTTAATGAAAAGGATTAGATACACTATTATGATTCTTGTTCATTTTGGTAAGTGGTATAAGACATTAAATAAACACTTTCCAATTATGGGGGAAAACAGACAATTCTTTTCAAGCTTTAAAAAAGCTCCACAACTTACACATTTACTACTCAGGACTCCCATGTACAAAAGTCTGATGTCAAGTTCTCTTTTTCCCCTTTTATGCTCTTCTGGATTGCTCATTTAGTTGGAATTTTGCCAGCATCTTAGCTGGAGTTTTGACGGGATAGTTGTACTTTTATTTTCTTAGATTGAAGATAAAAATAGATAATTACCTGAAAATAATACTCAGCCTTGAGTATATATATCTGCACTATAGTTATTTATTGCATACCTCATCTAGATTTAAACTTGCAAGGTAGAAAACAAAAATATTAATGATGGTAAACAGGACATGTTTTACCAGATTTCCAGGGACTAATCTATAGAAGCAACAGAGCAACACAGAGATGGAGACACAGAGAGCTATGAACTCTTGTATTTTCATCAACCACTGACACTAGTTTCCAAGCAGCAACTGGACATGGCTGAGTGGAGCAATGATATATGCTGCACTGCCTATGGAAAAAGAGCTGGCAGGATACAAAGAGCAAAACAAATAGCCCAGGGAACTGGACAGTATGAAAGCCATTAAGTGAGTAATGGTGGAACTATGACCCAGGATGTAAATGTACCAGAGAAATTTTTATTATAATTTTTCTCATGGCCAGTTCCACCTTTTCTCAGGGTACAATTGAACAAACTTAGCATTCTAGTTGCTTAGGCAGGTCTATCCATGCATCATTAGAAAGAGCATTCTCGAAGTTTTTATGCACTGGGACAGTATTGTAAGAGACAAAATACATCGGGGATCAGCTGCCTGTGTTTTTCAGAATTCAAATAAATAATTTTTTTGTAGAAAACTACATAAATTATGAATAATTATATAAAATCTAAAATAATTACATTAATTATACTTTCAATATTCAATTATAAAAGTTCATTAGAAAAACTACATAAATACTTCATCATCATAATAAAATACTAGCTTTTGCTATAGTCAGTCAGGAGGAGCACCTTCCTCCTTGATAACTCCAGCTATTTCGATAATTCTTTCCAAAATACAGGAATCTGAAATAAGACTGATTTACACACAGTTTTAAAAAAATAATGAGTGCTCAGTAATTCTTCAAGACAGTGTAAACTACTGTACATAACTTCTGGCCCATATGAAAAGGCTAAGGGAAGGACTCTGTTCCTTGTCAGTCATGCAAATCAATATGGATCAGAGATGCTGATGATGAGTTATTCAGATCTCGACAGGTGCCTTTATAAATAATTTCTGCCTGCCTAATTTGATTCTGTGTGTGAATAAAAACTTTGAACAACTTTATAACTAATGTTTCTATTCTCTGTTTTAGCTGTAAGAGGCACCATTCGTAGATCTTGGAAAAACACCATCACTATTACATCTTACTTGTTGCACCAGCTCCCCTTTAATCCCACTCACATAAAACATAAACATTTTCTTTGTATCAGTAGGATATCTACAAAAGACTTGTCTCTTCCCATATTTCCCCTGCCACCATGCTATGATATTTTAAACTACGGTTAGACAAACACAACTGAAAATGTTAACACACATAAACATTTGGGATAGAGGAAAATTAATTAATAATTTTAGAAAAGCTGGAATTCTCCCCAGACTAACATAATGATCCCCATTCAGTAAACATTAGGTAGTCAACCTCCACGCTATAACACCATCTTCACTTGGCCAGCAGTGAAGCATCATACCAGGCAACATCACACCAGGACTGTGGTACATTAAATTACTAATTGTTTTCATGATCTGATGGTATAAGTCACTGCAAAGATGGCATGAAACCTGCAAGGAGCGTAGAGGTTAGCTGGCTGTTCTTACCAAATCATCAGTAGCAAGATACATCAGGAGGGCATTTGATGAGAAGGTCCTGAACTTGAAGGTGACTGTGGAAATATTGGGGTTCCAGCGGATTGGGCGGCTCACCATGGCATAGCTGTCACCATCAAACTGCACCGTCCCTTCACTGTCTGCCACCTGTGGGCTGAAAAGGGGCAATTCCAACCATTTTCCTTTGCCATGTGAAGTTAAAGTGCAGGGCTAAGGAAGTGTGGGGACACCTCCTGGGAGTCTGCCTCAACTTGGTTTGATTTTTTATCAAACCTCCCACTGATAGGGACAGGATTTCCCATTCTATTTCTAGAATACAAACACCTTTCTTTTGTGGGGTCTCTGCTCACTACCCTGGTGGCTGTGGAAGCCACCTTGAGGCACTGGACTCTGCTTTATGCCACATAAGAAGTGCAGGCACCCACACCACAGCTGTCCATGAGCCACACTCAGTCCCACCGTGGTTCTCATGCTCTCTCCTGCTTTGACTGGTTGTCAGGAGCCCTTTTATCATGGCACTGTCACTCCATCTCAATTCTGATAACACTCAGACCACATTTACAACCCAGACTGGCTGCTTCCCCTCCCAGTATAATTACAATGTAACTTCTGTTGTAGCTGTGGAAATTCCTCCTGTGGAAATTCCTGCTACTTAGCACTGAATATAACGTCACTCCCTAAAGAAGTGTGAGAAACAGTCAGTTCTTTACCTACCTGACTGAACATCCTTTGCAGTCGCCTTCGATATCCCTGAAGTTCCAGAGTCCTATGGGTTTGCTGTCTAGAAAGGTTTCACCCATGCAGCCAGTGAAGGTGGTGACTCTTACAGCATCTGACTTCTGCAACAGAAAACACAAATCTCCTTAGAATTGAATTCAAAGTGAACTACCGCTTCTGAAAACATAACTGGTACAAAACCCATAAAAATAAATATCATATACAATACCATATAAAATTATAAAAAAACACCCCCATAAGGTGCTTTTTAATATTTTAAATATCAAGACTAGTAATACATCTGAGAAGCCTTCCTACAGGACAACTGGTCAGTGAAAATGTTATAGGCAGAAAAAGTCCTGAAGAACAAGGAGTTGCTCTGGCATACACTGTCAGCTTTCCTGGCTGTTCAGAGAGCTCCCTGCTCTCACCTTATCAAGGCCTAGCTGGCTTTTAATTTAAGACTTTCAAGAAGTGACTACGAGCAATCTTGCCCACAACACAATTAGTAAAGTGTTTCTCTTGTAATGCTCAAAGCCCTGGAAACTGAGCAGACCATCCAAGCTAAAAGACTGAGAACTCAACTGTTACACCTGTAAAGTTCATACTGAATTTTGGATGCAGAAAAAAGTACAGATGGCAAAGCAATTAAAACACATGTCTCATCAAAACTCATTAAGGTAGGGTCATGCACATAGAGTAATGCTCATTAGATCATAACATGGTACCATGATGAAGGTAGTAATAATTGACAGTACACAGAGTACTCAGCTCAAATTATCCTTCTAAAAATATCCTGATTCATTTAAATTTCAGTTCATCAATATGAGCTGATTAAAAATCTATATACTTAGCTATTTGAGATAGACAAACACCTGCTGTTTTTACAGCAATTACAAATATTAAGATCTTGCAAGAGATCATGAAGAAGTGTAATTTGAAAATACTCAAGGAAAAGTATGACTCTAAAGACTTAATGTGCTACTGATATTTCCCAGGGTAATTGGAAAGGTTTTAATTAGCAACAAGTATGAACTTAATGTCACTTCTAAGAAATTCATAACATCTAAGTATCAAAATCTTCTACACAAGTCAGATGAAAGATTTTTTTAAAAGCTGAAAATGGATTTTCTTTATGAAAGAAATGCAGAGATGCATGCAAAAAGGGATGTGGACAAAACCAAAGCACTCCAAACCCCAATAATATGAAAAAGCAGATTTCTGAGTCAAAGACTTAAGATATATTAGTGATCTTGATTACATGTCCAAAGCACTGCATAGTTTTAGAAAAGTCTTGGTTAAGGTCTCCATTTTGTGAGCCTTACAACTGTACCACATGATTACAGAAATTAACTGAAGTTATATTTTAATTCAGAGACTGTATTTGAACAAAAAAAAAAAATCTGTCAGTGTTTAGAATTGTAAATTGCAAATATACCAGCCATACCAAACTTACTACAGACTGCCTTCCTACTGCTGCCCTTGTCTTTATTTACCTGGAGGAAAAAGAATTCAGGAAGATTTTCCTGACTAAGATGAAAAAATAGAGAGTTCTTCAGAAAATATTGGGACAACCCTTACTGAGGTTGAAAATAGCTTTAGAGTAAAAAAAAGTTCTCTGAGTTCACTATTTGGAAAAGTCTAAATTTTAGCTTCTTTTCAAATGCTAAAATATTGATCAGGATGAGAATAGTTAATTTAAATTGTTTTGTAAAGAATGACATTGGAAAATAAATGCTAATTAGCTTTTATTGGAGAACATTTTTAAAAAAGATTTCCATCTATTCTATTTGGCATAAATCTTCTATTCATCCTATGATGTTTAGCAAGGCAGAAGAAGTCACCAGGAAAATGAACAGATAAAAAAAAGAGAAAATAGATCAGGGGTATGATGCAGATCGCAGTTAAAAAGATGGGTAGTACAGGGGAGGAAACTGGAATGAAAATGAAGAAAATAAAGCAGAAACACCAAAAGTAGACTGCAAAGCAACAACAAAATTTGTCCACACAAACAGCCAGCTAACACAGTAACACCAGACAAGGCATTACCTTAATTTTTTCAGTTAAACCACCAACAAACAGCACAGCATTAACATCTACATCCAGAATGGTATATCCAGGTGGGGAGACAGCACTGAATGTGGTTGGCACAATGCTGGCTTTAGGACCATCAAGAGCTCGCACCGATATTGTGCCATTTCTCCCAGTCCTAGAAATTTCAAAAATATAATTTAAGCATAAAAAGTCAGTAGTCACAACAAACATAGGGAAACTCTATTTTATATGGTGCCTTTTAACAAAAGCACACATGACTGACCTGATTACGCTTCACTTTGATACAAATGAACAGATATTTATGTCTGCATAAGTTAAAGACATGATCACAGAATGAGATTTGCTCCTCACATGAATGTCCTTTTTGAAAAAAAATCACCATATACATGACATGGACCTTGCATTGACTAAAACTAAGAAAATTTATTCAATTATATTTGAACTGAAATGAAGTGATAGAGTACTTCAGTTTCCCTCACTGTGAGGCACAGAATTTGCATTTCCTGCAGTGGAATCGTCAGGTTGCTTTTCAAACAGGCAAAAACCCCATTATGTTCAAGAATATTACCTCATTGTCCTCTATGAATCACATCCAATATTGATGGTAACACAACAACAATGGACTTTATTAACAGTTTAATAAAGTTTATTAATAACCATTTATTAACAGTTTCTGCATCAGTTTGTTTTCTACTCCTTTGGTTATATTAATGTAGTTACTGACACAGAAGGAGTTTGCTGACATCTTTTTACAACAGAAGGAACACAGTGTGGAGAGGTATGATTCCTCCAAGTCTTTCAGGTATATAGAAAGGTATTTCAAAGAAAACTTAAATGATTTGCTTAATATTACTGCAGCTTACAGCAGTATGGACAGTAGCTTTCCATAGAAAGCTTACTACATAATGGAAGTAAACTATTAAGCATTTATAATCACACCATAAATGAATGTTTCATCCCACACAAACCAGAATCAACACAGGACTGCTGGTAAACGATTGAAAATTGCTCCCTCAGTAGTCTTGGGTGAATCCCATGCCCATGGACTTGTGTGGGTCTAAGGTGCAACTGGTTTATAGTAAAAGGTTTATTAATGTGAAGCCCTTTAAGGGATAAAAATTTTCAATGTAATAGTTCTTGAAAGACTAAAAGTTGCTAGAAACTTTTCTTAAACTGCTGAAATCTGATGCTTTCTGAAAGAAAGTTATTGGCACTTTCAGTCTATGTTGTGCTGAAATCAGGATTACAGTTTAAAAACACTCAAGTGCAATAATGCAAAAGTCTCTGAGAAGACTGACACTTTTTAGGGTGTCTAATAATTCACAAATACTACAGATGTTTTTCATCTTCAAACAGACTGAAATGCTAACAATGGAGTCTCTTCTATAAATAATTCTCTCTTATTAAGGAAGGCCAATGTAGCTTGAAGAAAGATCTTGGCTAACTTGACAGCAAAAAGACATTGCTATCCTGTGCATGACAAGTCATCAGGTTAGAAGATATTGTTCTAGTGATAGTCAGTTCTGTAAAACTGGATTACAGAGGATATACCAGCACTATGTGGCTGATATGCAAAAAGGCATTGATAGGGCACTGAACTGGGAGGAGCTCTTGGCTCCCTCAAGGGCAGAGAGGCCCTGTAGAGAGACCTTTACAAACTATAGGGATGGGTGATCACCAACCATAAGGAATTTGACAAGGGCAAGGGATGGATTCTGTACTTAAGATGGAGCAGCCCTGGTTGTGTGTATAGACTGGGGAATAAGAGGCTGGAGAATAGTCCTGCAGAAAGGGACCTGGGGTCCTGGTGGATGGCAAGTTGGACATGGGTCAGCAATGCCCTGGCAGCCAGGAGGGCCAAACATGTCCTGGGGGAATCAGGCACAGCATGGCCAGCTGGGCAAGGGAGGGGATTGTCCTGCTCTGCTCTGCACTGGGGCAGCCTCACCTTGAATATTGTGTGTAGTTTTGGGTACCACAGCATAAGAAAGACATCAAGGTATTAGCATCCAAAACAGGGCCACGTTCAAAGCAGGAATGGTGAAAGGTCTGGAAGGGAAGCCTAATGAGGAGTGGCTGAGGTCACTTGGTTTGGTAAGCCTGGAGGAGACTGAGAGGAGACCTCATTGCAGACTTCAGCATCCTCACGAGGGGAAATGGAGGGCCAGGCCTTGATCTCTTTACTCCTGTGAGCCATGACAGGACTTGAGAAAACAGCATGAAGCTGGGTCAGGTGAGGCTTAGGTTGGATATCAGAAAAAAATTTCCATCCAGAGGGTGGTTGGGCACTGAAACAGGCTCCCCAGGGAAGCAGTCACAACACCAAGCCTGGCAGAGTTCAAGAAGTGCTTGGACAATGCTCTCAGGGTGCATGGTGTGACTCCTAGGGTGTCCTGTGCAGAGCCAGGAGTTGGACTGGGTGATCCTGATGGGTCCCTTCCAACTCAGCATATTCTATAGTTCTGTGAGAAGTTTATGCAATGCCATGCAGTGTTTGCTCCTACGGAGACACATGATATAAATGAGATGATTTTTGCAAGTCATCAGCATCAAATTTTAAAATACCACATAGTAAACTCTATACCTTTACACCTTGAAAGCACAGAAAATCTTCATTGAAAAGCATGGCTTATATTTGCTACAGTAGTTTAAGACTGAATTCTTGCTGAGCTAAACTGGATGTGTCTACTGTGAACTTGTGATTCAGGCATCTTTTGTCCTCAAAGGAAGGGCACTGCTTAAAGTCTGTCATTAACAATCAAAACAATGGTAATATTTAAATCACAGTTGATTAAAATCATAACTAATCAGGTCCTACTCCTAACTGAGGCCTGCTGAAGTCAAGTAACACTCATCTAGTGAGTCTCAAAAATATTCTCTCATCCATTTGATTGTCTCACAAAATTGACATTATTTGCATGTTGTAAATCTGCTTTAAATAATTTTGTCACATACTGTTATGCCAGATTTTCCTTTGTTAACTGATACTTGGATTGATTGCAATTCTTGATGCCAATTAGATTTTCTTCTGTAAGCAGGTAAATAATTTTTAAGTGAATTTGCTAAATTCCAAAGCATAAGGAATTAATTTAAAAAGTCCTATAGGAAAAAAACCAAATTTTCTTCAATTCCATTAAAAAGAATTCAAAATATTTCCATTATAACCTCTGAATATACAATAAAATGCAAAGGATCAGTACGCATTTACTAAAAAAAGGTGATGAAAATTAAAAGTGTCCCTGGAAAAGTGATGCAGTAATTATCAATTCAGTCTAACTAACTGGAAATTTTGGTGCATGTATCAACCGACCACATCTGGTCATTACTCAACAGTCATATTTAGATTTCATTCAGAATGCTGAGTGAACTTGAGAATTTTCCAGCCTCTGAGCCACAACATTGTTAAGGCCCTTTGGGATCCTTGATTAAGAACGGCCATCAACCTGTGGTGGTTTTAACACCATATCATTATTATTGTCAGTCCTTGTCACCACTGAAAATAATGGCAAAATTCAGCAGGGCCAGAGTTTCATCTTATATCCACATGTTAAGCAGATGCCCTGCTCCAGCTGCTCAGGTAGCTTTGTCAAGCTGGAAAAGTCTGTGGCTGGAACTGAGCAGAAATTTGGAGAAAATCTGTGAGGGAATGAAATGAGTAAAACCCTCCAACAGCTTACGAAGGGAGTTAAGAGGAGAGCTATTAAATGGAGTAAAATGTTCAGAGTTGAAGACTCTTCTGTAGGGTATGTGATTTGTGAAGTCTGCCTTAAGAATGCAAAATCAGTCCCAAGCTTTTCATCTTAATCCCACAAATCCAGCTAATGCCTCTGAAATGTAATTCTCCTAAACACTGCTCTGTACTTCTGATTTGTGCAGCTGTAATCATTCTAAATTGCTGATCCAGCACTCTGTTTCAAACTAATGGCATGCACATCCTATATATCCAGAACAACCAGCTAATAGGTAATGGGCTTTTGTAGGATGTGCGAATTTTATACCATGGCCTGGCTCCATATTCTGCTGAAGCAGCTTTCTTGTAAATGAAAGCCTGGCATTACTGTGTCATGAAGCTGCTTTGGTATGCATAATATGAACTGGTGAAGATTTCAACAATTTGTATTGTACCCCAGTTTTTATTTTCCTAGCAGTAAGGTTTCATTAAGCCAGCTTCTGGAGACCATGCCATAATTTTATTTAATTCTCTGCTCTGAATGGCTGATTTCTGTGATTTCACTAAATTATTTAAACTGGATGCCATTTCCTCCTCTGGGAGCTATGCATGTAACCAGAATTAGAGTGCTTTGTTTTATTCCTCCTTCATTCTCTCATTCTCTAACTATGTTATCCATTCTATGTTTAATATTATGTGAAATTAACTGTAATGATGCAGGAGAAATTACTCAGCTTTCTATGAAATTACAATACAGATGCTGTTATCTTAATTACAAAGATCTATTCAAGATAAAGGCTATAAAGTTATGCAATCCTTATGCTGTGATTACCAGGCCATATGCCATGTGTTTCTATTTGAATGGAAAATATAAGCTTCAACTAACAAATTCAAGATTAGAATATTTACATATCTATATTTCTAAAGTTCAAAAGAATAAAACAGCTGATCTCAAATTACAAAATATATTTTAACTTTCCAGAATATCTCCTCCTTCAATTTTCATGAACTGAATCTTTTATAAATATTTCCAGTTTGATGAGACATTTTGCCTACGGAAATGGCGTTCTGAGTGAGAATTGAGATACTGCTGTGTGACAGACCATTCATTTGCAGTACTGTATCAAGACCAGAAATTCAGAAAAGCTGCTCCTCTCTAAAATTCGAGGAGAAAAGAATAGTAGTTATTCAAGTGCCAAAACCTGCAACTGATTTTAAAAGACAAGAAGACAATCAATAGAGTGATAGATTAAAAAAAGGGAATAAATATAAGCAGTGATAGATTGTTGATGATAGAGGGGAAATATGTGATTAAAGTAAATTCTTGACACAGAAAAATTGACATTTCAATAGTAATTGTAGTGTATACACTTTTGGTACTAATGGATGCAGGTTCAAAAGATTTTGTTAAACCAGACTAGAATTTCTCATCTTAGCCATTTTTTCTAAAATCTTGGAAGTGAAATATATACTTACCTAGAGGCTTCAATCCGGTACCAAAACCCATCATCAATGGTCAGATCTGGATACTCCACCCGTCCAACTCCAGATCCCACATCCCACAGGAAGCTCACCTTGCCCTTGCGCATCTCTATGGCCAAGAAGTCAGTCTACATGCAAAATATGAAAATAGAAGTGATCTCATACTTTAATTAAGGAAGTTTTCCAGAACTTTTCGCATTTCAGAAAGACTAATGAGGCATCAGAAACCCACATGTAGACAGACAGTAGAGTATTAACATTAATTCTCACATTGCTCTAAAATGAGACTCTTTTTCCTGTTTTTATTGATTGAAACAAAGAATCTAAGCCAAAGACAGCAAATCATTTCTCTCAGTGATATGCCATAAATGACTGCCAGACTTACAGAAATGTTAATATTGCAGCCATCAACAGAAGGACTTAACTCGGAGGAACACTGTGAAGCATCCATTGGATGGCAGAATGATGCTGGGATGCCATCTAGCCTCTTCATTTTGTATTAGGTAAATAAAATACATAGTTCAAAATGTTGGAAATAGAATACTTTTTCCATTTAGTGAATTATTATTGCTTGTTCTAGAAGACTGTCTGCTATAGGCCTCATGGGAAACGGAATCATTCACCATTATTATGCTTGAAATTGTAGTCTTGACTTAAAATTACAATAAATAGGAGCTTTGACAGATGCAATATGATTAGCTACTTCATTCTCAAGGGAAAACCTACAACCAACTCCAAAATTACTCTGGTTGCACTGTGAATTTTAAAGCTCTAATGTAGTTCATGTACAAGCCTGCTACTTCATATCTAGTTAAAATAAAGATTTATGTAAAAAATGTGCTGGTCATATTTTAGGAATCTCTATATTAATACCAAACACAGTAAATGTCTAGATTATCTTAGACCCTCTACTACTGCTTTGAAGCCTCTGGGAGGAAAAAAGAGCCTTTCTCATCTTCTATACTTGTCAGTAGTCTGATTTGATTGAGCAACTCTGACATGAAAAGAAGGAGACAGACTCACAAACTTGGCACTTCCAAGGTAAAAAAGCAGATTGTCAGCAACTACAGTCTTCACATTGACAATGACGGTGTTGTATGTTCCCTTCTTTATTTCTGGTCTGTATGTGCGAATACAATTGCCTCCAGAGGACACGGACACTTTGATCTTCAAAAAAAAAGCAGAGCAGAAAGAATTCAGTTAACTGCTTATTATTACAGAATTAACCATAGATGCTTCCAAATAATCATAAAACTATTTCACTTTTTTTTTTCCCTTCACATTTTTTTGTTACATGTACCAGGGAGTTGCTTGGATATGCGAAGAAGGTAAAAATGGAATTTTCTTTCTGAGGTTGCTTGTTAAAAGGAAATAACATCTCTTTCTGGCACTCTCACTTAAAGGATGAACTGTGTAGGTTAAAAATAGCTAGAAGATATACTGGTCTAATGCAAGTACCAGTGGAATTCTAGCAGTACAGACATTCCATAAGTTGAACACACAGCTAGGAAAATAAGCAGCTCTCCTGAAGGAATTACAGCATATTGTTGTTGGGTAGTCAGAATTATCTATTTTTCTCTTGTAATATCCTTGATTATGCCAGTTTAAGACACCTTTTCACAATTATTTTTAAACCAACACTTATGTCTATCACTGCTTTTACATAGTCCCTAATGGAGTTGGCATTCATAACTAAGTTTTATTTCCACAGATGAGTGACATATGCATTTGGTACATGTGCTGATTTCCTCAGGCTCTGAGCACAGACAAAAACACTTTACTGTTTGCTTTCATAATGCCAGAACAGACATAACGACAGTACAACGGTGTTTCAATCCCAGCTAGACATGTTTACTCATTAGAAGAAATGTACATAATGGTATCATCTTATGCTTAGGGCAAATCTGCTAAAAAGGAGACCTATTATAGGACCAAACTCATAATTTCCTTATCTCAGAAATGCTGAGCAGTTAAATACTTCAAAGCCTTCAGAGAAAAGATGAATGTACCAAACATATCATTACTGTAGCCTGTCTTTCTATTCTGCGCAAATTTCATCACGTATGTGGAATATACCTCCTTACCAATATCCTATTATTTCATAGATTATTTTTGCCAACTATTTTTCAACCATTTTTGAGCAAGATTTCTCAAGTACCATCTACAAGATTTTTTTTCCTTTGCTGTTTAGGTCACAAGCTGAATAACCTTAGTATTAACCAGATGTTCCTTGAGTTGATAGTATTACTGAATCAGGGAGATGGACTCCAAACTCACTAAATGGACCAGAAATATATTCTTAACTCAAGTTCAAGTCCTCAGTGCTGCTACTGGACAGAGAAAAATCAAAAATATGGGAAAAGCAGATATACTCAGCAATTTCAGTGAGTCTGAGATGGTGTCATTCTTGAGCAATATAAGTTCTATGAAACGAAATCAGGGGCTTAATATCAGTGCTGAAGCAGAAAAATACATTTTCGTTTCCACAAAAAATCAATAATATTGTGACTCTTCTGCTGTACCATCACCTACAATACTTCTTAAAAATAACCTTTCGAGATCCATTCCTACAGATGTTATTCATTTAACAAGTGCATGCTTTAAATGAAGAAACAAGACACAAAGTGAAAAATCATCAGAATATTCTTTTTATCTGAGAAATTATACTCCCTTATTTGCTCTCTTTACACATGTTTAGAATTAGGAAGGATTCACACTGTAGAAGAGAAATAAAAAAGTAGAAAATAAAATCCCATCAATACTCAAAAGGTCATTTTTTTAAGAAATAGGACTTACCGAATTGGCTTGCTTCCGAGCTTGGTTTATCAGCTCTTTTATCTGAGAAATGTTTTTCCCTAAGTTATCCTGAAGTTCTTTGATTGGCTTGATTTTATCTAACAGGCGATCTGCTTCCTTTTCTAGGTTTTTAATACTGGAATCTGCATCAGCAACTTCATAAGAAAGAACAAGGCAGAGCTTTAGAGAATAGTGTCAGAGACTAACTATACAATAAATAAAATCCAAGAAAATTCTGCATACACAATGCTCAGGCGATTGTATAGGCTACTATGAGGTACACACAGGCCAGGAAGCAACCTGAACAGAGTAAGGTAATTTCAGAACGTTTAGAATCAAGTTAAAGTAGCAATAATAGCAAACACTGGTGTTAAAGCAGGATGTTGGAGATGTAACTGTGCTTCAGGTCAGAATGATAGTTATAGAAAATATTTCCTGTAGCAAAATACATTTATGAAAGAAATATTTGCTTCTTTCAAAAAAGCCCTCCAATTTTGAAGAAAAATGCTAGATTAATGAAAAGTGGTTAGTTTCCATTAGTAATTTCTGAAATTACTGGGTTAAAATTAACTTGAAATGAATTCTTAAACTAAATATAAAGGGCACAAATACAAAAGGGTTTTATTTTGGTCACAAGCTTAAAATTCGGTATGTTACTGAGAGCAGGTTTAAAACAGTGGCAGTAAAATGCAAATGTTTTTTTTTTTTTTTTTTTTTCAGATGAACTAAATAATTTTACAAGGATATTTTTGCCTCTCTTTTTCTTTAAGCCCCAAATTCCTTTTTGCCTCTCAACATACAACTAGTGAATACTACCCTCTCTTTGACAACTCAGCAGATCTACAGATTGCAACACTTGGCTCGCATGAGGGTGTGGGTGACGCTGAAAGGGACAAACATGCATTTACCAGAAAGAAGCATATTACATGAAAACAATAGTAATAATCACAGCAACAAAAATAATTCTTAGATAAAGCATGAAAAACTGCATATCTAGTTTTTTGACCCAAACATTCATACCAAAACCCTCAAGATGCTTCTTAAGGTTTCATGTAAATTAAACTAGCTACCAAGTCACTTTATCTCAAAGTTTCAAAAAGTAACTATTTAGCTATTTCAATGACTGTGAAACATATAGCACCATGCAGAAGCTGTGGTGGTAAGCAGTGAATCATTGTTTACTGGAAAACGCACAGTAAAAGCTGCAAGTAAGAAAAATGTACGTACAGATTTCTGCAGGCAAGATATGGAGACAAAGAAAAGAGAAAAAACAGAGGATAACATAAGAGACAGAAGATAACATATGAGAATGTTTTGAATACCCAAACAGAAATGTAAATTAAGGGACAGCATGAGTCTATAAATAACTCTTTACCTTTTAAATACTGCATATCTATCAAAATGAGAATTCTGGGCTTGAATTCTGACATAGAAGAGAGGCTATGCCTACTTATGCATGTAGTCTAGATATGAGTGCCAGCATACTCACTTTATACATCTGGGATGGTTCACCCTACATTACTTTAATCTCATTCTGTAATCTAAGTATCCATTAACATTTGGAGAATGATGGAAGTGTATTTTGGAGAACACCTTACAGTTTAGCTTTATCTGACATGAAACAGTTTGCAAGTGTTAAGACCACTCTTGAATGCAAACAGAATAATGGTGACTAGGGACAATCAAGAGATTAAATTTTAAATTATCACTCCTAATCTCAACTAAAATGCTAATGTACACACAGGCTCAGAATACTTGTGTTGAGACAGATGGCCTAGCAGATTCAGCAGTGCCAAGAAATAACTGCTTTAAGACTGCTTCTCTGTTATTTCTCACTACCCTGCAAGAGGTTACTCTGCAAGAGACCTTAAAGTTCTGCTGGTCCTATAACCCCCTGTAATCTCACCACACTATTTCACTCAATAACTAGTTTTCATATTGTCTAAACTTGTATGGATCAGTCAGCCCAGTGGGAACTGTACTGTGGCTCACACATGTATCTCAGCTAATGAGGGATGGGGAACTTGCAGTGGGCAGGCAGTGACAAACAGCCACTGGGATTAACTTCTTTCACTAGTGCAGCAGCCATTGGAAGAGGATATTCATCCATAGAATGAGAATGACAGCTTCCTAAACTGTACATTTTTAGGTGCCCAGCTTCATCAAGCTGACAACAATCCGAGGAGCCCAGAATAGCTGAGAAATTAGTTCTTCAGTCATTTTCTAAAGACACTTTAGTTCTGTGGCTATATACTCCTATATGATATGTACAGTCTAGCAATCTACCATAAAATGTATTGTAATCTAGAATTCATTTTAGTCCATCCTGACCAAAGTGAAAATGCAGAAGTAATTGTCACATTTAATAACAGAATTCATGGCAAAAAAAAAAAAAAAAAAAAGAAAAAGGAAAAAAGCAGATGAAACCCCATTCCCAGAATCTTATTTCTTTCTTTAAGTGTCTTCAGTGTTCTACCAAAAATAGTAACGTATATGAAAGAAGTCATGCATTTCTCCCAGGACTGATTATCTGATTGACTGAAGACAGAATTAGTGTAGGGTATTTTTCTTGAATCAGACAGTGAATTGCCAGTCAGAATCTTTGATTTTTCTCCTCCTAAATACTTTAAGAAGTAGTCTGAGGAACAAATCTATCCATTACATGTTCATCCTGCTGACATTAGCTTTTCTTCCAACTACTAGCACTAGTCTTTAAGATTTAAAATTCTTTTCACAGAATCACATGATTGTTAGGGTTTGAAGGGGTCTCTGGTCACTTTTCACATGTAAGAAGCCCAGAAAATTGAAATGATAGAGAGTCCTTTTATCCCAGCATACTGTAGTAATGCTATATAAGTGTAATTCTGGAGTGTCTCTGTTTCATTTTGAGATACGAAATGAAAACCACGAAGTGAAAAAAACCACTACCAAAAAACCCAGAAAAGATCTTACTGTTCTTGATAGGATCCTTCACAACTGCATTTGTTTTGGCCACATCGTCTGTAAGTTTACTGTAATTTTTTCTCAAGCCCAAGAGATTCCGATTGAGGTCTTTAATCTGGGCCAGGACGTCATTTGCAGTATCGTTGGCTTGTCTTGCTTTGTCTTTGGCTGCCTGTACCTTTATAGCTGTATCTGTAGGGAGAAAACAATAATGAAATGATTGACCAGAACACAGAAGTAATTTTTTGAGTCAGGATGTACTATACCTATGCTCCAAAAACCTCCACCCTTATTTCTGAAGTTGTGGCTCTGAAAAACCATCAAAATACAACAGTACCTCAGAAATATGACTGAATTTTTAATAAACCATTATCATTGTCAGGCCTGACAAGAGAAAGAAAAGAAAAACCTGATTGCCTTTTTCACTTCCTTTTTTCATCATATCTGGGTAGTTCCTTTTGGGGTCATTATTAGAGGTCATGCACCATTCTGGCTGAGTGAAAGTTGGAGTTACTGTGTTACTTCCCTCTATTAGTCCTACAAATTATTTTCAGCCACACTTCAAATTATGCCATCCCTGCCCATGTGGTCCTTGTCCCACATGTGATCTGTCTACCTCATTCTGAATCTTTCTGCTTTTATCTGACTATTAGTATAGCAGGAACACAAGAATTATTAGTTTAAGCTGCTCTCTGCTTTCTCGAATCCTTGAACAAGATATATGACAGGGTCATTTTCTCCCCCTTTCTCATTTGATTATTTTCCTGATGGACAACTAATTTACTGCATTTTCTTATCCATGCCATTTATTTGCTCTGAATTTCATCTTGATACTCATCTGCTTATTTTTATGAGTGTCCTTGTGCCAAGAGCAAGCACCCTGTAACTCTAATCTGCCAAGAGTTTATTATATTGCTAATGATTGCATATTTCATATAACTTTTACTTGTTCCATATTTAGTATTCTGTGTCCTAAAGTTAACAGGCTTTAGAGGTCCATTTCAGTTGACTGAGACATCTATCTGTGCACAAGAAGACAAATATCCACATCAATATCTGTGACCAAACCCCAAAATATAGTACATGATGAGCATGAAATATTAAACAATTTATTTTGTGAATGCCTGATTTCAAGGATTATTAAATCTAAACCAAAACTTTTCAGTTAGCTGGAATCATAAAGCCACAAAAATGTACAAGATGAATAGTAAGTTGTTTTTCATGCTAAGGGTTTACTTGCAGTCTGAACCTTCCAGACCATCAAAAATCAGAAGAATACAGGTTTTCTTATGGCATAACTTCAGTTTATAAAGTGCTGCTTGGAGAGATTCATAGCAAAGTACATTGATTTAAAACTTTAAATTTTTTAAAACATTCATTTTATCTTTCACTATCCATTATAATGAAACTGTGTTGTAGTTCCCTGTCCCTTGCTATCACAATGCAATGTAGCTAACATGCCAGGACTCTGGGATTTTAATTAGTGATACATTTAAAAAATTAATAAAGTCTACCTAGAATGACAAAAGTGCACATGTGAGACACTGAAATGTTAAAGGTTAATGACTCAAGCAATGATCCATTGGCAAAAGCAGCACGTTGCAATGCTGAGCTCAGCTAAATCGCCAAACTACGGGGCGGAGCAGAGCTTTTGGGTGTTTGGTGGTGAAACCCTTGATTTGCATAAGGACAGCTCAGGTGTCCTGGGGGTGATCAGCCATCACTCGAGCAGGACTAAAACAAAGTGACCTTTCTTTAGCAACAAGATGTTTTTTCAGTCAAATAAGGAAAAAGGCTGATAAGAAGCAAATCCTGTGGTGGTGGGATAATGCTTTTTATCACGCCAATATCCTCCCTTACACACCTGGCTCAGGTGTGAAACTCCCTACACCAGGGGATGTATTGGGACATTCGCATATAGGCCTGAAGGTGTTCATCCCTTCTGATAAGGCTTAACTGGCACAACCACGCCGGTTGGAGAAACAGCAGTCATGTCTTAGAAGGGGTTATAAACCATCAAAAACCTCAGATTCCTTTCTGGGACCTTCCACCAGAGGACAGCACATGATCCACGGTATTGCATCAAACAGCATAAAACTCCCCTCCAGGGCAGGTACCTGGGTGTTCCCACCTGAACCTGAAGGCACCTTAATCTACTGAATTTTATGTTGTGTGGGGCTTTCCCCATCCTGGATGGATCACAACTGTGACCATCACTTTGATAAGGAACACCTAAATTGCAACAGCCGTCTTCTTGATTGATCCACATGCAGTGGTATCTTTCCTCTCCACTAACTACTCTTACCTTTTCTTTCTTCCTTCCTTTATTTTCCTTAAGTATTTTCTTACATGATATTTTTATACTTTTATATTGTTCTATTTCTATAGTTAATAATCAAAATGGTTATGTACCCCCCTTCTATTGAAACACAACTGTTCTGAAATAAACCTGCCATATAGATATGTACATATACATGTACATATACTTACATATACACATCTATCTGTCAATCTATTTATAAACACTGGTCATTCAGTATCATTTCACTCTAATCTGCCCCCAGTGATCTATTAACAAGAACCTCAGTCACCCTTGCCTTCAGAGGTAGCTCTTAGGAGCAGAGCACTTCAGAGCCCATTGAGGAAAACTTGTTTCAGTTCTAAGCAATTTACAGGCTAAAAAAGATTTACAACACCAAACAGCAGCTGGAAATGTGAGTGGGGTAGAAAGGTAAGACAAAACCCAGCAAATTTCACCCTGCTTTTTCTGTAAAGCCAGTAAGTCCTATTCTTCTTGGGTTAAATTACACTTATAATTATATAACACTTGAAATTATAGTGGTTCATTAAACAGGAGTTTCAAAAAGCCTTTTCACATATAAACAAAAGACTATTTGTCTCGGAGTGTATCATAATTCCTGATATCATAATTATTTTCTTTCAGAAACCTTCTGCAAACTGCAGAAGCATGGTACCTTTTACCATCTCAAAATTCAAACTGATATCATGTAACTGTTTTCAGTTCAGTTTTCTCTTACATTGCTCATCTTTGTCTTATAACAACCAATGGTCAAAGTAGACCCAGCGTGGACACAGACAAAGACTGATGAGACAAATGTTAAGCGATGGAAAATGAAACAAAAGATCAGGACTGAGTCAAATGTTGCAACACTTCTCCAACTCACCATTTGGAATGGCTGACAGCTTTCCTAAGGTTTCATTCAAAGCTCCCAGGAGAATGGAATTCTTCTCATCAGCATCTTTCAGCCTGTTCTGTGTGCTGTCCAGATCATCACCCTTTTCTACAAAAAATGCATATGATACAGAAGCTTTAACTCTTTGTTTTCACTATCCTTTCTTTGCACATAATTTAAAATGCATAATAACAAGCAAGCCATTTTTCACTGAGATATCAGACCGTGAAAATTAATCCAGCAGAACTTGTTGTGGAGTTCACCGATCATCTTCTTTGGTTTCTTTAAGTTACTTACTTCCATAGTATCTAAATGCTTGAGTTCCTTGTACTGTTGTATATTAACACGGGTTTTTTCAAAGGTGTGCAGAGGAAAGAACTTGTTGCTACAATGTTATGATTTAGGCAAATTCACACAGTGATCCACTGACAGATTCAACAACTTTGATGTTAGCCATAGTTTTGATTCCTAGATTAAGCTACGTCTTTCTTCTTAAGGTCATTGCCTGAGTTGAATGTGGTGTGAAAGAGACAAGATTGATTAGGCCGACTTGCTGTTACAATTAGAGTGGCCAGAGCCTAGTTCTCATGGATTTTCTCAAAGATGCTGACATAACATCCAAGGAAAACACAACGTCATTGATTGTCAATATGAGATGAATACACTAAGAGGTGATTATGAAATAAACATTCTAAATTCTTTGAGAAAAGACCCATCTACTATCTAACATTCATAGTTAAGAATTTGCTCACATCCAAGAACCAGTACAAATCAAAGGCAAAGGTGTGTCGTATTTGGTACATTACAGTTAAAACTGATGTCCTCATTAACAAATCAGTTCCTATTTTTTACTTTGAATAAAAAATCACAGAGGGTCTTTTGAACAGTAGAGCAGAGCAACACAGCAATCTCAGAACTGAGATTCCAGCTAAGTCTTATGGCTATTGAAACAGATATTATTCCAAAATTCAGAAGTAAAGTTTGACACAAAGAAATGTAGTTAATGCTTAAACTACTATTGTAGTGGGGATTTTTCATTATTTCTTTGTATCAATATGAAGCTCTTAGGAACAGACAGCTGGTAATTCCTTACTTTAAAGGCATATCCTACTGGGAAACTAATTCAACATCACTGAGCCTGATAGCCGGAAGAGGAGAATAATTTGTAGAAAAGGATTTCAGGACACAAGCTATGACTGTGATCTTCAGGTATATGACAGGTTACTGAAAATAAACACCTATGTGGCTCACATTCCACAAATTCTAAAAATGTATGGTTTCTTAAAATTAGGTGTGCAAGAAGCAATTTGTAAAGAGAAAAATCAAACAAAATTTATATTGCCTACAAGAAATTATTAATTAAAATTTCCAAGGCTATAGCAAGGCTGAAACAGCACATAGAATTTAAATGAGAGCTATACTTTTGTTGTTAGACCTTTTGAAATGCCATTGAGGAAGAAATCTGTTTGCTTTATTTAAATTAGAGCAACACACAGGACTGCAGGAGTGCCTGGAGATAAGCTTCACTCCAGCAAAGGTTCTGTAGAGGAACAGTACATTTATGTGAACTGTGAGAGGCACAGTTAACATTAGAATAAAGTTTGGAAGAATTGCATATATTATATGATAACTCTTCTCCTTAAAAACAGCTTTACTTTTAAATGACAGGTTTTGTCCTCACTGCTGAATGAGGCTACTGGTAATGTGATATTGTTAAACCAGGATGAGCCCATGAGATTCTGGTCTTGTATGCCCTGAGATTTTATGTGAGTTCTCTTCTTGTTAAGTAATAATACCAACATAATTGCTTTAATTTCCGCCATTTCATTCTGAAATTACGGTCTGCCTGATAATTTCTTGGTATCTCTGGTGGGATGTTAGTGTTTATAAAGTGTGTCAATATTTCTGAGAAGTTTGACTCATTTATGGTGGTGGTGTTCTAACTTTGTAGCATACTTTTAAATTATCTCTTTTTCTTCTCTTTACTCTGCCATATCCAACATGCTAATTATCCCCTGGTTACATTTCTGAAGAATCATGTTTCCAAACTTCTGTTTTCATCTTTGTAACCATAGCAGCAAACTGGTTTTTACGGAAATTAACAAAGGAAGTTTCCCTGAAGTTTCACTTCTAGAGAAACTGAATATTGAGATGCTACCTCTTAAATACTTTTTCTTTTAATTCCTCAAATACATTTTTACTGTGTGTGGGTTTTTTTAAACAACAATAATAAAGCCATAAATAAATGTTCCCAGGTAGGCTCTTACACAAAGAGAAGTGAGGACATACCATGTACCACGTCAGCTTTTCAAGGAAATTGTTCATTTTTCATAGAGATACTAAGTTTTAATTTGAAGTAACTTCTTATCTTGTAGTCCAGATGGCCTCTTCACCAAGCACTGGAGTAATTTGTTGCATGAATCACAAACTAAACTGACTTCATATCAGCATTTCCACATCCTTTAATTATTAGCATTTATGAAAAAAGCTGGGGCAATGATTTGAATGCCTGAGATCCTCCAGTTAAGCACTGAAGTTAGTCAAAATACAGACAGCTACAATCTAAGTGTTTCTAAACTACTGAGCCTATCTGACTTGGAAGAGGTTAGTGGGTCTGCACTGAAAGATGCCAGCCACTGTCAACTCTCATTAAAGCGTAGGTTGAGGAGTATCATGAGAAATTTATCTCAATCCTGTTTCCACTTGATCAGCTCTGCACAGAGATGGCACAAGATGCCAATAAATGCACTCTTTGTTGTTCAAATCAGCAAAATCAGTCAAGCATTGCTGAAACTAAACCCTAAAGAGTAAGCAGGAACCTGGAGGACTTTGCATATATCAGCCTTTAGGTTTGCTGGTTTGGTTAACATGAGCAAAGATTTTCAATTTCTGTTTACATTAAACAGAGCATTACAGGATAAAGCATCATTCCTTATTCCTCTGAGTGAATAAACAGAAGTGAGTCAAATGAAAAAAAAAACAAACAAACAACCCTGTGTGCATACATTTCATCTTAAGATGAACTCAAGAATTTAGTTACTTACTGTTTATACAGAGAGATTTACAAAGAGACATGGCTTTACAAGTCTGTGCAGATCATATACATAGGTGACACTGGTTAATTGCTGATTGTGTGCCAACATCATGGTGGAACATATATATCATGGAACACAGTGGAAACAGGTATCTTGTGATGGCATGGAGAATTGCAGTTTTTCCACATGAAACTCCAAGAAAACAGCAACAAGGCTATTCTACCAAATGCATGTATCCCAAAATCAGACAAAAGGTAGAAATCTACCAAGAAGCAACATCTGAATCTGTTTTTATTCACTGGAAACTTCAGAAATTAACTGACTGCTACACACAACCCTTTCTGTTACCTTTGTATTACGTCTTCCAAATAGTGTTCTTGCTCCCCATTGTCTCATCCTATAAAGAGGAACACGGGTTGCAAGCTGAATTTTTTTTCCCCTAAACCAAGAAAGACTTAGAAACTGGCATTACTAGAGAAATGCAGCTAATTAAGTTAAACTTTTTAAAAAGAGTACTTTCAGCACCGACTGCAATAATCTGGTGAACGTCATATGCCAGGTCAGCAGAAAGAGCAAGCAGAGGAGAATACACAAACAAGGGATCTATCAGGTGAATATGTTGTCTATCAGCTGCAAAATGTTTTAGGTGAAAATATTCATGTGTTGTCAGACAAGACGAGTCTCCCTCAAGTTGTCAATTCTTAAGCAAAAGAAATTACATGAGCAGAATTTCAGTAGCCATCTGACAGCAGTCTCCAGCTGAAGAGGAGTTTATGCATCTTATTTTCACTTTTCATTGATCAGTTTTGACAAAGTCTGTATATAGTCTCAAATATACACTGGGGTAAGTATATTTTTAAAACTATAAATTCAAAATTATAAGGATGAAAAATTGCTCCTGGCAAACTGAAAAATCCCTCAAGGCATAGAGAAAATGAAGCTAGAAGGCAGCTGCATTTACTCACTGGTAGCCAAAATTTCAAAATTCCATCTTAGCCACAGTACAACATACAGATTTTTCTTCTCTCACCAGGGTTATTCTTTCTAACTCCTAGCCCCATAGAGAGAGAAATGACTAAATCTCCATTTTAATAGCTTCTGTCAGAAGCTTTGCTTTGTAAGGACTGTTTCAGCAGTCTTTGGTGGTAATATAAAACATTTTCATGATTAACAGCCATTTTATAACTCAGGTAATTGGCCACAAATCAGGTGAATGTCATAATGTAGGAAGAAAACACACCCATCTCTATCATGGCCCAGGCTGGATTTTTGGAGTGTATATTATTTGAGTGGCTTATGGGTCTTCATTACTTTAACTAATGTACTTCCTGTAGTGCAGACAGGGAAATTTTAAGCTAGTGATTACTTCTGTCTACCAGATCTTTATAGAGTGCCCATTAGCCATGCTGCACCTCCAGCTGAGGCTCTGAAAGGGTGGCTTTACAAGGATTCTAAGCAAATATCTTTCTATTAGTTTGACACTGAACTCTCACTTTCTGTCATGGGAAAATCAAGACATCCAGAAGGGATTATGTTCATAATACTAATAACATATGTTCTATGTTATTCACAACACTAATAATATCACCACTTCGGTGCAAAAGCAGAGTGGAGAATAGAAATCTGCCACTGCATTTTCTTCTTACACATCTGCATTCTGGGTACAATGTTAACTGATCTCCACGGGTCGAGCTATGGAGCATGGACATGTTTTATTATGTGTAAAAAGGCATACTGTTCAAGTTCAGAATGTATGTCTTTATGAAGCACTTTAAGATGTATTGGAGAGCATTAAGAAAGCTCCATGTCATTACCCTTCAGTTTGGGGCAAAAACATAGACAAAGATGTAATATGTGCATTTAAAGCACTGCTGCCTGCTTGCATTAAGTTTCCTTTATGAATCATTGGTCTGTCTGGACATTTGCTCCTGAATTATGAAACTGTTACCAACTTAAATTCTCACTGGTACCATGGGAAAATAACTTACTTTATTACAAAATTCTCTGAAGTAATGGTTGTAATATATCTTGTCTCAGGGTTAAACTGAACAGTCTTGTGGACACAGGGAATTCACGTACATCCTCACAGACACACTGTTTTAACTTGTTCTTGAAAACGGGGCACTGTGCTTTACTCCATGACAACTGCTTGGGGGGCACAGAGAGCTAAGGACTCCACTCCGAGGTGTCCAGTCTGCTTGCTGGAACTCTGTGGCAGAGGAGAGGCAGTGAGGCCATTTTAGTGTTTCTTATACACCAGCCATGGCAAACAGCAGCAGTTTGCATTCCAGAAAGCATCCCTATTTTCTTCTACTCTCAGCCATGCTACTGAAATTGCACACTGGCCTCTTCTCATAGTCTTGCGATTTTCTCTAACATATTTCCTGAAATATGTTCATCCAGCCCTAAATCTGTACCGAATCTGGCAGTAGAGAGTTGCAATAAAGAAGACCCTAAATATACATCCAAGATTTACAAGTAACTCAGACATGTTTCTTTCCCTCAGTTTGGCTACAAGAAAATAATGATGATTTTCACTTTCAAAGAGTGTATGATGGTGAAATGCAATTAATGACCTTAGGAAGCAGTATGCTTTATGACCTTATTAAACATTATGTTTACTTGTTAACTAGTTCTGCAGTTGGAAATCCTAGAGCTGCCAAAACTGAATTAAAAGTGTAGTAATAGCCAAAAGATGACTAAGCTGTATGATTGTCCTCCTTTATGCTGTACACTCTTCTTAATGTATCTCACAGGAGGACAAAGAGAATTTTGTATGCAAAAACATGGAAGACAGGGCTTTGTCATGAAAATCTGTCTTGTTTATAATACAGAGTATTTTAACTAAGCTAGCAGGATGGGGATGCTTCATGCATCATCTCTGTGACAAGTTTAAAACTTAGCCTGAAATACTTACTGTGTGCGATTTTTCTAGTTCTGATGCACGAAACAAAAAACCCAAAAAAAGCCCCAAAAAACCCAGTTTGATTTTTAGAACCTATGATTAACAAAACCCATCATATCATAGCTATTTTTTCCCCTTTTCTATATTTCTTCCAAGTCCTAAATCTGTTTTCTCCCACCAGTTTTCAAATGCTATCCTTCTTCCATCCTTGTGGATAACTCCAGATTAACTCTATTATATCCTCAGCCAGTTCAATCAGACTGAACTACAATGCATTTAGTTTTAAAGAATTTTTCAAAAACTACAGTGACTGGACATAAACTTCTCAAAACATACACACTGAAATTTCAGATTACTAAAAGGACGGGATTACAGTGCACTAACTTGAAATAATCCACAAAATCATCAACTTGAATTTACTCTGTTTGGACTTAGTATTCAGATGGAAGACTTTCAAATAGTTGCACAGAGGACTCAGTTAACTGATCCTCCTCTCAGACTTTACTATACCAGTGGCACAAACACTCTATGCTCCTAAATTGCTTTCTTTGTTATAGGTAAAAATAAAGTAATTAAAGCAGTAACACTTAACGTTTTTCACAAAGGCAGATGTGCAAAACATAGCATTGGCCTACTCAAAAGTGGATAATTGTATCATACTTATTTCCTCTCTGGATTAGTAGAAATGAATTTTTTTTTTAATTCCTTCCTAAGAGCGCTGTGGAGAAAGAAGTATTGAGTACTGTTAAACAGATGCTTCATTAGTGCTGCAGTAAGTATTTTCTTACAGGAGCTATAAAACAATCTGTCTGGATAAAGACCCAAGAAATAAACTGGTTTTTGTTGTAATGATCATAAGACCATTTAATCATAGGCTCTGAACAAGTATTTGTCCAAAGATCATTTTGCTCCTTCTGACCAACAGCCATTCCTCACTGATGTTCATCTAAACTGTTTTCAAAGATTTTCAAAGGTCATTATCTCCCTAATCTTCTCAGTAATCAAATGCAGTACTTCTGTATTTTAATTACAATGAAGATTTGCCTAATATGTGATAGGTATCAGTGCATTTGAGATATGATAGTCCCATCTGCTTTGGAGAAACCTTGACATACTGAAGAATATTAAACCCTCTTGATTATTTCTCTATCCACATTCTAAATCTACATTATTTCAATCTTTCTCCTCATCTCTCCTCTGCTAGATCACCAATTAGTCTTCATGGTGTTTTCAGAACTCGGCAAACCACCTCAGCCCTCATGAAGTTCAGTGCTCAAAACTGTAGACAGCATCTCAGCTGAAGCACTAGAAACCCTGAACAGTGTGGAAGGATTGCTTCATGTGTTTTGGAAAGTGTGCACCTATTCATGCATTCCTCTGTGACATCTGCCTGTACCACCTCTACCCAACAGATGATCCATGCACCTCTTTAGTCTTGTTTTTGAGAAGTCCTACTCAGACAATTGCTCACCATTCTGCATTTCTGCAGCTCATTATTCATGTAAGACCTTCAATGTGTCTATACTGACTACTGTCCTACCTTCCCACACCATGGCATTCATCAGGAACACTCCCATTTCCTGATGAGAAAATACTGAGGACATGACACACACAGTCTGACCTGAATTACCAGATTTACATCTCACTGAACACCATGGCGCAAAACCTTATTTTTTTTCCCCAGTGGAAAATATTGAAGAGAAATTAGAGATGTTTTATTTTTCACTAGGAAGCCAAAGTATTTGGTTTGGAATCTACAAATCTTATTACTTAATCTGCATTTAGACATTTATTGATGCTTTAGGAACATAGAAATCTTTTTGTATATGGAGTTTTTCTCTACAGACATGCTTTGAGTCTTTTTTTTTGTTTTCTTCTTGTTCTTTTGAAAGAAATACTTAGCAATCCTTGCCCATTACTCTGTTTGTCAAACAGCTTCATTTGACCTCCTCATGGTTCCATTTTCAGGCAAAACACCTTTAGACATCTTCAAAAGGTGTATCTCTGCCTAGCATTGCAAAAACTGCTTTGTATGGACAAGAATAAAAATGTAATATTTGGTTTGATTTTGTACTAGTTTTCTGCTAGAGCAAATCAGAATCAGAATTTCCATTGCCCTCTTCTCCCCACTTCCTCTTGCCCTTATTTCAGTTAGCAAGAGAAGACCTAAGCTTCCTCCTCCTCAGCCTTCTTGTAAAAAAAAAAATGGACAGAGAGGACAAGAATTCCTGCATAATGCCTGGACGAAAAACAGGAGAATCTTCTTCACTGACACACTGTTCAATTTTAAATCAGTTAATGAATTATACTTTTCCTCCTGATATGGCTTCTTCACACCAGAAGCACAGGAGTCTCACAATGGGTTTTTTCTCTATTTAGTGGGTCCGAATGCCATATACTGCACATACCTTTAACACCACTTTCTAACATCTTGGCTTCATTAAGGACCCTGAAGCTTTTCTGAAGAGAGCTCTTGGCGCCATCCTTCAACGATCCTTCAGGACCAGACGTCTATAGACAAACAAGCAGTGTCAAACATACAGAAAAGTCTGAGGTCATAAAAGACAGATGAACATGATCTAAGTGAACAGTCATCTACATTTTAAATGCACATCAGTGTGCTCTGAATTACATCCCATTGCCATTTTATTGGTCTAAAGGAGCCAAAATAAAAAATTCTTTTTTTTTTTTTTTTTTTTTTTAATGGGAAGCCAGATCCCCTTTGGAATACCAGAGATTAATTCAATTAAAGAGAGACAACGTTTACAGTGTTAAAGAAATGGGCTTGACTGTAAGAGAAAAACTATCCAAAACAAGAAACAAAACATATTTCAACTTAAACATGTATTTATCCTTCCAGCTATGGACAGAACACCATCCAGTACAGTATTTCTCTCTAACTGCAACTATAGAAATTTTAGAGGCCAGACTGGATCTGATGACTCTAATAATCACAACTGAGATTCATTTGTGGTTAAATTAAAGAAAATTAAAGAAAAAAAGAGTAAAGAAATAAGAATTAGAGTTTTAAAACAAGGGCGAACTGCAGTTAATCTGAAAGAGTTTTATTACTAAGTAACCATCCTTCATCATATCATGCTACTTAAAGATCTTTCTTCTGAAAAACATCCACCTCTACCTTCAGTGCAGAGACTGATCAATAGATGGAATGATTTTTCTAAATTAGATTAGCATTTTCAGTCGGTAGGAAATGCTCCAGGTTCTGAACCACTTACTGTTCAGTTTGTAAGACTGAACTCAGGTCACACATCATACTGAATACATTTCTTTGAGAATACTCCTGACAGCCTGATAACATTCTATATTAGTCATGGTTCATAGCCTCGTAACTAGTATGTAATTAAGAAGCAGCTACTTTTCATTTTCCAGGGCAGATACATATACTCAAAAATTAACTGTGTGTCAATTAAATGACACAATTATTGCTGTTCATTATTTATGTAATGAGCAAGGCCAGAGGTGACATTTCACATACTTCCGAAGCTCTGATATTTTTCAGTGATACTGTAAAATATATATACTTGCCATTTCTTTTAAAAATCTTAGAAAATGCTTTGGCTACTTTCAAAATTCAGAACCAATTTTTCTTGTTATGGGATATCTCATGGTATATGTTG
Source organism: Entomyzon cyanotis (assembly GCA_024500445.1). Classification (NCBI taxonomy): domain Eukaryota; kingdom Metazoa; phylum Chordata; class Aves; order Passeriformes; family Meliphagidae; genus Entomyzon; species Entomyzon cyanotis. The sequence continues at coordinate 21,043,983 of JAKEPQ010000871.1, forward strand.
CCATGTCACAGAGAGATAGCTATTAAAGATTCCTTGTATTTAAATAGGATGTAAATGTAAGCTTTCACGTGCTTTTAAGAACTAAGGCACGCATGATTGCCATTTTCCAAGCTCACCTGAAATATTAAGCAGTGTAGACATTCCTTTCAACAAGAATGGAAACATATACATTCAAAAGATGAAGAAAATTACTTTCTTGTAAATTTTCTCTACTGCATAACAACAAGTAGCACTAGCAACAGAAAAATATAAAAAACCCCAGGAAAAAATCCAAAAAACTACCCAGTGAAGCAAAAGACTACTCCTGAAGGAAGAATGTTGGGCCAGATTTTGTGGCAGATGCACCTGTCAAATCTGATAATTTTTTAAAATTTCTTTTCCCACTAGCAACAGTACCCAGGGTATGATCACTGTGTGACCATGGACTTAAAAAATAAGGATTGTTGTTATTATTATTATTATATGACTAGGCATGGTTGACTGGCTGTTGAAGCAGCTTATAGTCAATTAAATGAAGTTGGAAGGACAGATTTACAATGCAAAACCAAGAAGTTCATTAAATCAGGGACAGTAATTGGACATATGCTTACAATTAGTCAGAAACAGATTTCTGCATGAAGTAAATATTAGAAAAGCCTTTTCAGAGAGAAATAAACTTGTACTGATTAAAAGCTTTATTTTATATTTTTTTAAAAACAGTTTTGAAAATGAGGATTAATCAAGACATCTGATAGAAAATGTATTTTTTACTAGTTTTTCTTGTGGTTCATGAGATGTCAAGCTATGAAGCTGTCAGTAACTAAACCAAACATTTTATGATTTTGTGTAAGGTGAGCTTGTATGCTTTTGGTAAGCTTGGATTATGGTGGACCACTTTACGATTTAGTAGGATTTACAGCCAAGAGTCTTCAATGTTATTTTCTAACTTGGGACAAATACTGTAAAAAAAAAGGATAAAAAAGAAAAACAAAAAAAAAAAAAAAAAGTGATTCAAAATAAATTTGAAAATTGCAGGGTCTCTGGAATCTAATTTGTTCTAATTCTGCCTCTTCCAGAGTGTCCATAACCTGTGGATAGTACCTTCCGGTGCCTTTCTTCATGGCCCTACCCTTGCCATGCAAACTCTGTGCAGTTTGAATCCCTGCTGCATCTTGTGGCAGAAGTGGGACCTCTTAATGTATCCAAACAGTGCTGTTTCAATCATGGTTTAGAGGCATAAATGCACTGGGGAAGTTTTGAGGATCACGAACTTACACAGGTACAAGGCTTTATAGGCCTAAGTGCTAATTCAGATCAGTTAAAAATAGTTCTGCCTTTTTCTTAAATTATTTTGCTTTAACATACATTTATATTGTGAAGTTTTCCATGTAAGAGTTAGGGTTACTCTCATTTCTACCAGTCCTGAAGATAGATACCAAAAATTTTATGAATTATTTGCACAACAGGACATCCTCACAAGGATGTCTAGGCAGCTTTATGCCATTCCAACATAAGGAAATCCAGACACCCAACAGAATGGCTGGGGTACCACCTACAAAGAAAGTCAAAATCAAAGAAGGAAGCAGGACCCTAAACATTCGATGTGTCCCCTGTGCTTCCAGGTAGTAGCCTGTAAATCCTCTCTAAAAAGCCTAAGAATAATCACACTTTTTCAATACATACTGTAAAAGTATGATTCTGATCTGTGAGATGTGAGCAGAATCTGTTAACATGACTCCTTTCTAGTCAGGTACTGTCTTAGCTAAGTAATGGAATGCTGAAGCTGCCTGAATGCTAAAGATTTCTCATTTGTGATGAATTTATTTTGCTTTCAAAGGGGAGAGCAAATCCATCATAAAAAGCTCAGGAGGAATTTTTCTGTCATATTTTTAATACATTTTTTTCCCAGTCATTTATCAGACTTTCTGTAATCACTATGGATTTTAAGCATCTTTTCATTCATGCTTTTAGCAACATTAGCTTAATTTGAAAATGAAGTAATTTTCCCATTACAAACTAAAAACCAAAAACCCCCCTGAGATACCACTAAGGTTCTTGTAAATCCTTTGATCCAGTGACTTACAGGATAGAACCTAAAACCAAAACCTGTCCCTACACGCCCTGGTTCATACACCAGCTCGTTGCTGTAGGGAAACCCTTGTCCTCCTGCCCCAACGTTATACCTGGTGTGAATGGGAAAGGTGAGAATCAGGGATGCACGTGAGCTGTACCACTTTTTCCCATTATCTGCTAGCAGCTGGAGCTGGGAGTCTTTTACAGAAGACACTCATCCACAACAGCTCTCATAAAGAAGAGAACATGGCTCCATCTTTCAAAAGGAAGGGAAAGACATGAACTCTGCCTTCTACACAGGGTCCCCAGAGTAACTTCTCAGAAAGTTGGGGGACACAGTTTCTAGGGGTTTATCAGTCTGAGGGAGCTTAAATTCACAAATGCTGCCTTCTAGGAGACTGTTTGAACCACTGTGCTCCTCACAGCAGTGGGTACATTCCTGGTCTTGTGTTGAAGCTCAGCTAAAAGCTCCTTGGGACCTCCAGAAAGTGGAACCCTGATTTACTTGGTCACCAGCTAAACTTTTTACCTAGGATGAGCAAACATTCAACAGTCTTTTAATAAAAGCAAGGAAACAGAATAGTGGAATGATGGCTGTAGTTCACGGCTGACATGTTTTTAAAATCTGGCTCAAAATTCTCACATGATTATTTAAAAAATAACAGCTAAATCTATTGGTCTGAAGCAATTTGACAGTAAACCAGCGGTGACTTCTATATCAAGTCAATTACATTTAAAAGGCATCAGCTGCCTCAATTTTCTTCCTCATCAACTAGATCCCTGTTTCACATATACTGCTCATAAAAAAACCAAGATCCCTCCAATGAATACATGCAATACATACAATATGGAGATGCTGGAAACATCACCATAATATTTTCATCTCTTTCCTTGCTACTCACTTGCTCCTATTTGCATCATTTTGTCCATCTTGACCTCCATCACTTAAATTATATATCCCCTTTCTCTCTATACTATAATCACCCAGTGATATATACACTTTTGTCTCCATGCTGTAATTGCTAGCTTTGTTTCTTTACTGCTTTATGTGTCTTTTTTCCCACCTTTTCAATCCCTGAAACAGCTGCCTGTCTCATTCACTGCAAGTCACCAAAGGAGAAAAAGACAGCATGTATTAAATCCTAATAAGAAGAGAAAAAAAAAAAAAAAAAAGAAGGGCCAGGCCCTTATTTACTTCTGCAGTGTAATTAGGCATTCTGGTGAAACAAAGAACTATTTACAGAGAACTTGCAGATACTAATGTGTGAGGTGAATTTTTTTCACCAAAAGAGAAATATAGTAATTCGTGTTATTTGAAAAACCACTGAAAATGTGAAGAGCCTAAAAATATTAAAATTTTTGTGCAGTGGCTAGATCCCTTTATCCCTCTGATGAATACAGACCTTTACAGCATGTGATTGATTCTGCTGTTCTCATGATACATTTGACTGAAGTAGCTCTCTGCAAGCTACCTTTATTCATACAGCACAAGTGCTGTAACTACAAGTTGTTTCTGTTCATCTATATGTTTCTATATCAAACATTGATTCTGGCAATCTCATATTATACTCTCATTGCCCCGTGTTTTTGTGTGCCTATAAAGTGCATGTCTGTTGCTCTCTGACTAACTCCCACAAATGAGCCATTAACTCTTTTGATATTTGACATAAAAGATAATTTTGGCTATGCTCAGAATGTTTTCTGCTCACAGTATACTCATTGAGGAGCTGAGATCCTCATTATGACTCAGGCTGGAGAGCTGGCATTACCTTACAAACCTATTTTTAAAAGTTCTCTCCATTTTCTCTGAAAATTTGCATGTGCTACCTCATAGCGAGAATAAGATTTCTCTGCAAAACCTGGTAGAGTTCACAAAGTGAGTAAAACTTTCCACTCCCCTCCTACAAGTCTCCATTTCTAGAATTCTGGCCAGGTGCATGCAGTTCATCTGATGTGCAGAGAAGTGCCTCCAAGCATTTTCACGGAACTAGGTTGAAGAGTTAATTAAGGTACGGAGTTCTTTATATTTAATGAATGTATTGCGCACCTCTAAACTAGCATTATTGAATATCAAATAGCCTACACTCCTGACTCAAAGATGTTGGCTTGAGCCATACACAGAGGCCAAAAGGTGGAAGACACAGGGAGGAAGGATAGTAAATAAAACAGGGAATAAAAATAAAGAACATGCATTAGGAACAAATAGGGATATTTTCTGAAGGTACACGTAGCTCTGACAGGGGCAAAGTTTTCTGATCACAACACAAGAATGTTTGATGGCAAAGGTCTTCACATAAAGTCCTAAGATAGCAAAACACAGATCTAAGATAAGGTGTAGCATGCTCCACAGAAAACATAAACCTTTTTAATTTACTTGTTTTTCTTACCGCTTGCATAGCTTCATTTGCAAGAGCCTTGGCTTCCTTGGCAACTCTTTCAGCTTCGTCTGTGTTATCCTTGATGTTAGTATAAGCATTGAAAGCACGTGTGGCATTGAAAGAGAGGTTTTTGGCTTCCGCAAGGATTCTGTTGGGATGGGAAAAGTAAACACACCATTAAACCTGCTATCAGAGCTCAGCAGAACAGAGTATCCTACTTTTTCAAACCGAATGGCCTGTATTTCTAAGGCTATTTCTACAGTGTTTCTTTAGAGAGCAATGCTACACTAGAGATTTCAGAGGAGATCTGGCATCATGTGTTTAATGGAATTCATATTTTATCTGTGCAGAAAGACATAAAGAGTAATGTTTGCTGAAAGAGGAGGTTCTGCGAGATAAAAATAGATCAGACACTGAGAAAAGATAGCACTGTGTTAGCACTCTAATACACGTAACATATTCATAATGTGGGTTTCTAGGCTATATGCTGAGCCAGGCAAGTCGATGAAATTTGCCCTGCATGAACATGAAGGATCATCAAAGACATGCTTTACAGTAGAATCTCTGAACAACTAATTTCTTGGTCTGGCTGCCTAACACAGAATTGCTAGTTTTGAAGGAGATCTCAAGTCTAAACCAAATCCTAAATGCTAATTTTGCTGACCAAAATGAAAAACATAAGCAGTAATGTTCATATTGAATGCTATAAATAGATTAAAAGATAATTATAAACAGTTAATATTTGCTACTGCAGGGGCAGAGCTCAGCTAACCTCTTTCCTAGGGGCATTTCTAGTCAGCAGGCTGGGGAAATAACTTTTCTTGCACTCTCTCTGTATGACATATTCAAACATTTTCTAAGAAGAATTACTGCACCTACAGAATGAACTTGAAGACAACTATCTCAGTAGCCATTATGACCAGCGCCTATGTTGATTTTAGTGAATAAAGTGTAAATGGGATCAAATCCCCACTTGAACTGTGTAAGAATGGATCTGAACTTGGATTTTTGACTGTCTGGGAAATTCTCTAGCCATCCAGGTGTATGGCAATATAAGAGAGACAGGGATCACTCCTGCAGGACCTGTTCCAGCTTGTATAAAATAGTCACTGAGACAGTGTGTGTGGAAGAAAAGGAAATTCATCCCAGTAATTTATCTATTCTCTGGTTAACTGTGACAGCTGGGCTCCCTCGCATCAATTACTTACTGATTTCTACAAAATGCCACAGGAAAGACAAAGTGGACAGAAGGTAGAGTCCCTGGACTCAACATGTAGTTAATAGAGGGAGAGAGATTCCCTTTAGGTTACTGCAGAAACTGCATGACTGAGCTGCCTCTCCATCACTCCCGGGAAAGTGTATCTCCTTTCTCAACTACAGCTGGAGCTCACTAGGCTACTCTAAGTTTCTGTGATGCTCTGTTAGAGAAACATACAAACAAATCCAACAGGCCAATAGAATATCCATGATCTATTTCTGAGTGTTACTATTGCAAATTACACTTACTATGTATGGCTTGCTCTCTTAAACGCATAGAATGCAATAAAACAAAAGACACCTATCTCTTTCTCCCAAAAAATTCCAACAAAACCAACAAACCCTTGTTTTATATTCTTTCCAAGAAACTATTTGCATGATGAGATATAAAGTATCATTCTTGTGAAAGGGCTGTGGTCATATAAATGAAGGACATTGCAATTCTCTCTTATATTTAGGAATATGATAGTGGAAAACAGAAACTGAAGTTTCTGTACTTAGGTTTAAGCATTTTGGTCCAGGACATTTACTTGTTTTTGGAGAATGTTTTGAAACCAGTAGAGGAATTACTGTCCATCACTGTGGGGGATTTCTGACACTAAACAAAGTAACATCACAATGATAGTCTCCTACCAAAGTAGTCATCTTAAAAAGGAAAATACTACTTGTTTTTAACAAAGGTGCATGAAAACATTTAGTGAGGTCTTTAAGAAGAATTTCTATTTTTTTCACAATATAGCAGTAAGCATATAAGTTAAACTGAGCTATGAGTGCATCTGAGGGCATTATTTGCTGTCCATGCAGCCTATAAGAATTACAAAATATATGAAACCATTTACAAGAGATACACAAATCGACCAACTTCACAGTTGCATACTTGTGCAGATCACCGGTTATTTGTATACCCCCAGTGACAGACGTCAAAGTGAAAGAAGAATGAACTTCAAGTTCTGTGAAGCAATTTTGCAAAGCTGCTTCATGATTTTAGTATTACCAGTGAGTGTCTGCCTTACCCATCCAGCACTGCAGATGATTCATTCAGCTGGCCCGCATGGTTCTCAGCTTGCAACACCTTTTCTGGAAGCATCCTGTCACGAATTTCTTGTGATAAGTCATCTGTTTTATCTTTCAGCTGATCAGACATGGGCTGTATCTTATCTGCAACACCTTCTACATACTGAAGATGACAAAAGAAAAGCCTTTAAACTGCTGAATGCAAGCATTCTGTAGCCCCATTTATATATAATGGTGTTTTTTATTTCCTGGTGAGTTATTAGTTCAGCTTATCCATACATCAAAACTTCAGGGAACTAACACAGAAAGAGTAACAGAAATGGCTGGACTGGAAAGCAGAGAGGAGATAAACAATATTCCAAGAGCTACTTGCTGCTCCTGAACTTAGTAGAAGCTTTTATTTTGCAGTCAAGGAACTGCACAGTTTAAAAGCTTATAAACTCTGCTTTGTATTTGTTTCCTAAACGTAGATGAATGCATAGTTATATTAAATTGTTAGGCTCCACAACAATGACTAATAAACGGCAGAAGTTTAATGTTTCAGGACCCTTTGAGTGACTACAAGGTATTTTTGCTTATTAAAGCATCTTAGTAAGAACTACAGTTTTTGAAGACCTGCCATTCCTGCTCCAATAAGCTGTCTCAATATGTTTCCTTTCCACTTTCTCCAAAGTGCATTTCCCCATCATTATGACAAGCTTCAGTACATGTTGGAAATACCAGAACCAATGATGCTTTTTTTTTTTTTTTTTGTAGCTAAGGCACTGATCTCAAACTCTGCAGATAAAACTTTTAGGGCAGAAATTTCAAAAATATTATGCAAAATGAGAGTGCAATCCTCTCCTCTCCCTGATATATCTAGACTTAAAATTATGGCCACAGGCAACAAACAATTTCTGAAGTTTCCTTCTGATATACACACAGGGGTTTTGTGAAGATAAATCTACATCTAGATTACAGAGTCGCAGTGAGATTGCGAATGGGTCTGCTAAAGCTGTAATTCTCAAGATAAAGTCAGTACCACAATCAGAATACCATATTTATAAATGGCAGAGTCCCTGAAACATTATGAGCTAGCTCATATGTAATCCAACAAATAATTTAAAACTCCAAGTTATTAATTTTTATATACCAGACTAGCTTTTCTGCCATACAGCAACTGAAAAAAGAATTACCCCAAGTCAAATATTCCAATATTGAAAAACAAAATAAAAAATTATGTGTTACTTCAATTATCTATTTTGTTTCCATAATGATTCTTCGTTGTACTAATTCTCAGGTAAGGGTAATAAAATACTCACCTCTACACCTAGGCTGATGTTATTTGCAAGTTCATTGGCTTCATTAAGGATATCATTCCCTTCCTGAAGGGTTTTTTCAACATCCTGTCTGCCATCTTCTACAGCTTGCTTCCTTTTCTATGGGATGAGTTCACACAAAGAAAAAGACAAGTTGTTTACTAGAACAGTTCAAATGCCAGCATCTCAGAATAAGAGTGCATTTTGTCACCATGCCACAATGCCCCTTTCTGGAATTCTCTGGGCTCTCAGAGCTGAGACAGTGACAACAATAAAGCACATGTAAGGTATCTTTCCTTTGTCCTCCTATCCCCATCCTTGTATTGCCCTCCCACATGGCAGGATATTTGTTGTTCTGTAACACAGGCAATTGGGTGAGGTACTATTGCAAAATGAATCAGAAAGTTATAAATCCTAGCCATTACCCAGATGTGTAAGTTCCTCATTTTGTAAATCAGCCTCTGACTATGAAGGAAAAAATTATAAAAAGTATTCTGCTGCTTTCCTACTTTCGTCCACTGGTACTTCACTAACTGCTGAATGCAAAATAAAAGGTTTGGAGTAACCTAAGGATTCCTACTTTTCCAACTAGTAAAACTACTGCATATTGTGGTGAGGATGGATTTCTGAATGAAGAATTGGCAATTTCCTGTGCAAGATCCATTGAGTATCCCAGATCAGTTTGATAGGAGGCCATGACAGCCATGTGGGCAGGACTGCTGGAAAGGCACTCTGCTACAGTGATGCAGAGAATATTTTAAAAACTGAGATAGCAGGTAATTTCTCCAACCTTTATCCATCCACCTTTGGGAAGAAAATGCACAGAACAGAGATCACTTAAATTTCTCAAATCACTGTATTTGCTTAATTCAATCATGCCCAGAAATCTCTGCTGAGAACAGAGGTCTCACAACTCTAACCTCATATTGTACTTCAGGTGAAAGCTCACCGAGATTCACAGTTGGAACATTTATCTTCATTAGGTTGACTCTGCTCTTTATGTCTTGGTTGAATGCTTGTTAATGTACAGTATAATATGCTCTTTAAGTCTCCGCAATATAAATTAAATCACAAGCAGACCCCTCTTCTATGAGTGAGATCATTTATAATGGCTACTAACTACAGAGGATAGAGTCTGATTTATTACTCTGTAATATCCACATACCCCCTTCAGTCTTCTTCCCAGGGGAAGAGAGTGAGATGAAAGTGTAAGTTTTCCAGAAGCAAATATATGACAGCAAAGATTTTAACTGAACTCCTATTTAAATATTGAGCACATGATTTGAATTTTACATGACTATTTATACTGCGATGAATTTAATTTCTCTGAGAATAATAAATCCAATGTACCTTCCACAAAGCAGATGGTATTATTTCAATAAAACTGGGGAGTAATTCTACTTTTAAAAGTCAATGCACTTCCTCATTCTGAGGAACATGTTCCCTTTAAATTACATCAGATGTAGTTATATTTTAATAATACTTTTGTTTTGCTTGTATTTGTGTTTCAATATTTAATCAGGCAAAGGTTCAATCTTGAATCAGAATTCAAGTAATCAAGGATAAAACTTGTCAGCACTCACCTCTAGAATGGTCATATTTTTTTGGTTGACTGCAGATAAACGATCAGCCTCCCAGATTTTACTTGCAGCTTCCCTTAGCAGATCTTGAGCATCATCAATTTTGCTGTGGTAGCTCGCCAGCTTGTCCCGAACCTCATTTTTGAGATCCTCATTTTTCTCACTGGGCTCACCAAATAATCGCTTCACCTTGTCCAAAAGATCTTCTGCATTCCTGCAATACATTGCCACCCATGAAGACACTGTGTTCACACTGCCTATACCAAATAATCTGAATAGTCTCAATAATATGCAAATGAAATAGAAAAATTAAATCTCAAAGAAAATTAAATTCAATTAAGTCTCAAAGTAATTTTCAAAATGATACACGCTTAATAAAGTGAGATGACAATTTTTTAAAGCCCTTTCTTAAAAGAGGTTTTTAAATTCCACTAAGATCCTATTTATGAAGCAGAAATTATTCAAATATCTTTCACTGAAGATGGTATCTTTTTTCTCATTTTTTCTGTAAATTTCCATTCTTGAGATCTGACTGGCAAAGTGAAGTTTTCTGAAACATTTCAACTTGTCTAAAAAATTTCCTTCACTCACATTAATGTGACATGTGACACAAAGTGGTTTCCTACCTTGAACTGAGGAGGATTTGTAGATAGACCCAATTTCAAGCTGTCTTGAAGCAGACAACTGCTTTAGACTAGAGAGTCAAAAATCGTAAATGCTTTCTGGTGAAATTAAAAAAAAAAAACCCAGATCCCTGGATTTATGACTTCCAGTAGTCAAAAAGTTTTACTTATCTGAAATAAATTCTGGAATATTTTTAATGGACTTTTCTGACCCCAGTTTTAAGGGACTGGAGTCCTGTCAACTGTCTGCCTCCAATCAGCTTCACACAAGGCAATACTACTGTGTTAATCCGATGATATGTCAAGGACAGAAAACAAAAGAGGCACTTCAGGCACTTCCAAAATGATGTTTTAGAGATAAGAGAAATCTTAAGTAAACAGGAATCTGTAGGATAGATAATAACTACAGAAGAAATTTATCATATTTCCACCTAGGACAGATTAAGTTTTTCTTCCTGTTTCATTATGTCAAAGTGTGGCAAACAAGAACTGTATTTTCTGAAAAACATTGTGGTTTGGCCTGCCTATAGTCAGTTCCATTAGGAATCTTCTAAAAAGAAACATGCAAATAAATGCACACCAAAAAGATACAGGAAAGGAGGAAAAGATATGCTGACACTGGACATAATTTAGATGAAGGGTCTGAAGTAGAGCCAAGGAAAGTCAAATTGTTATCTTAGCTTTTGGATTTTCTGAGATAGATTGGGTCTTTTTTTCCCCATCAGTCCTGCCCTTGGTTTTGATGAAAAAAATTATTCATATTTTGAATTCGCAACTTCTGAGGACAAAATATTTTATCAAAAACTAAATCCCAATATTGACACCCTGTCACAGAAGTGTAGAAAGAAATTCAGAATTTCTCTCATACCTTCTCCATTATTCTTCTATAAGAAGCTCCTGTCTTACACTTCTGGCAAATTTTGACACCCTTATGACTCTGCAGTACTGGAGGAACAGTATAAACCAGATGGATTTCCTTTTTATTGCCTTGCCTCATAGCACAGTTCAAACTACTTATCCATCCAGTAGTTTACCTCAAAACCCTTCCTTGGTGCTCTAAAGATAACACTTTTGTATTGATCTGTTGTGCATTTTTCCCTCTGCTCTTTCTAAAGAAGTATGAGGCAATCTGTTCCATGCAATCCCTTGCTTTAGAATTTCTGTGTGGTTGGACTGCACCACATTTCTTGAAATACTCTCTTGCACATTTAAGCTGTGCTATTTTCACTGGATACCATCCTAGAGAAAGAATAAAACTATACAAAATGATTGAAGTTTTATAAGAAACAATCACAGATCTGGCCTAACACCTGGAATGCTAGATGGTCTGGATCCTCAAAATGAGTGCAAGAGAACAAACAAGATTAGAAATTGATGACAAAATTATTAAAACCCACCAACTGCATATTAGAGTCTAAATATGTTAGAACTGTCCTGTCAGGAGAAGAAATAAGGATTATAGTATCATGAATAGCATGGATAAGGTGATCAACTGTCCAATGTCTCCCCAAACACAAAAATGAAAATGTCAGGAAACAATGTCAAAACACAGGAGGTATATTTTCAAACACTCTATGGCTGGGTTATACAATTTATTCTCCCAGGAAACTGGATAACATAAGTTCACAGAGGCTCAAAAGCCATCAGACAAATATGCAGAAGAAAAAGTCGCACAAAAATAAAGCTACTCAGCATACTAAACGGAAAGAAAGAATTCTGGCTCACAGCATCCCTTGATAGCAACTCAGTGGCATCTGAGAAAACATGTAGGAATGCTATAAAATAGTACAAGGTTTCTTTCATAAATATGAAAATCATGGCAGTTCAGAACAGCAACCGGTGTATTTCTCTATATATTTCTCTTTTACAGAGAAATTATTGACTAATGTGCCATTTCAGTACACTAAGGCAATCAGATTACAGCCTGGATTTGAAAAGTTTGAAGGAAAATGGGGGAACAAAACTGCATATGTAAGAGAAGCTTTGCCATCTATGAAAGCAAGGAGACTTTACTTCATTTGTCTTCTTCATTTAAGTTGTGAGAGTTTACTGAAAACAGGAGAGAATCCACTGACTCCTGTCATTCTGTTCTTGGACAAAATTCTGAAAACAGAATAAAATTCTGATAAAAGACATCTCACCAAAGACATCTCACCAAAGCATAAGCATGATTAACTACTTCAAACTGATCACGAGGCTTGCAAGAGCCTTATTTTGTTCAAAAGTAAGTATTTCTAAATGGATCTGTAGAGAATACATATGAGCACAGTGATCCACACACATACACATGTTCTAAGAATGACTAATTTTTCTTCATCTTTCTTCCTGGCAGAGCATATCCTACCCACTACCTTACTACATTATTTAAACAGTTTTATAACATTTTTTCTTTAAGAGGCAGTTCACAAAACAGCCTCTAGGGTCCTTTCTTTCCCACCTGTAATCCACAGTTCCTAATTTTCCTTCTGTTGAGTTCACTGCCTAAATTTCTTGGATCTCAGTGACTGCCTATAAAGAGGTAACCCTATCTTTAAGATAAACCATAAAACTTTGATTGAAATCAATGACTCTATTAATGTATCTCTTAGTATAAAATGTATTCCTTTATCTAGAAATTTAAACACTAGCTTTGTACATTTCAGGAAGAATGGAAGAAGGAGAGAAGTTCTTTCCTTTAAAAAAGCCCTACTGCATTTTCTACTCTAGCTATTGGGCTAGAGTGGGAAATTATTTCATTCTAGCTTAACAGTTTCGTGTTGGCTGTAGCATTTGAGGACTAATAACACCTTGTTTGAAGGGTCCTTCTCCAGCCTATCCTAAATTTGCAGACAGCACTTTCAAAGGTCTGGGTTAATTTTTCTCATCCCTATTTTTTCCTGGTTTATTTCTGTGTGTGACTAGAGAAGGCATAGAAGAGGCTCAGTGGAATCAGATGAAAAAGCAATAAAACTGCTCAAAAATAAGTTTGCAATATATTCTTTCTCAGAAGAACAGAAAGCAAAGCTATCAGAGTTATGGGAAGAAATACTGTACTGGCAGGATTTCCAGAAAATTATCTTGGTTTATAAAGTCTAAGATAGGCAGTGCAAATCTGATTCTATACTGCTTGGAATTTTTAGCTAATCTTGTATTCTATTTACATCTCCTTAAAGTATACACGCTCCTGACAACTGACATCTTCAGGCCTGAATAGCTCTATTCCAGACAGTTTTCTGATCCATCACAACTTCAATGGACCATGTCGCTGCTCTGCTGAATTCCCTGCTAGTTGTTTGCACTGGTGAAGAGCTAAGCAAAGCCCAGCTCTAGAAATATGCTTGGTCTTACTCACACAGAAGTAACAGACTACCAGAACTTTAACTTCAAGCCAAGTATTTTTTCTGGATCAGATAAGTTTTCAGCATTTTGCAAAGTGCTTTAAAAACAGCTGCCAATATAATTATATATATAGAAATATTTACAAACAACTGAATAATCAAGCCCATGGCTTCTGAACTATGCCACAGAGAGGGGATATTCTGATCTGCACTATTCTAAACAGGGCAAAATACATAATTTTGAATGTCTACACTATTGAACAAACTTTGCACACAGATAATATTTTTGTTAGACCAACTAGTTTTCCAGAAAAAAACCCCAGGCTTCCAGACAAAACTTTTAGTGCAAAAGCCATTCATCAGATCTGAAGCAGAAGGTAAAAACAAACTGATAGAAATTAGAATTCAATTAGAATGTTGCTGGTACCTGTGGAGCAGAGAATTAAAGTTATTTCCTAGGGATTGCTTTCCACATATGTAAGCATTTCCAAAAATGCAAATGCTATATTAACAGATATGAAGTATGAGACTTTGCTTTCTTTCACATTTCTGTAAGCCTCAGCAAGAAAACTTGATTGGCAAACATGATAATTACATTTACAAGAGTCAGATATTGTCACTGGGATGTTGAAGACTGGGGTGTCTCTACTCACTTTAATTCCTCTTGAGCTATTTTTTCTGGCATACTGAGATCTCTATTTCTCATCTCTAGGAGCATTGCTTCAGCCTCGCTCTGCAGTTCTGGAAGACTCTTCTCCAAAGTCTCCTCTTGAGTTCTGAGTATCACATTCAGTTTTATAGCATCTTCATTTGCAGCTGCAGGGGACCAAAATATATTTATGTAAGGAGTTAGTAATTAGAAAAACAGAGATTCTTTAAGTATCTGCCCATCAACTCTATCAGCAAGGAACACAGCTTACGCTGGTTATTTCTGCTGTGAAATATAAAGGATGGTTAATCCAATGTTCAGTAACAAATGAAAAAGTCTTACATGTTTCATCAAACCTTTTATTATAGTTCACTTTTCAACACAATAATCAAAAAAGTCTTTATATCCAGTATAACAACTACATTGTTCCCCTCCTCCTCCTCCTGAAAGAACAGGTTCACACTGAACCTTCAAAACAAGCAGAAGATAATTTGCTATATTGCTTGCAGAATTAAGGGGCAGACAGTACAAGCAACGAAAATTAGACTGAAATTACTTTTGGAGAACCTCAAAATATGTCATTTTTAGCATTCAGACTTAACAGTGCTAGGAAGAATAAACAATTGTGAAATTTTTGAACATGAAGCAGAAGAGTGAAAGACACCCACAGCTGTCTAAACCCACTCGTGTTTAGAAGAAGATATCCAGAAATGGAAAATAGGAATATATGAAGGACTGACTAAAATCTTTCTGCCATAGCACACCATAATATATAAGAATACATACTTTCAGAAGCAACTAGGTAATTTATGACTATCAGTTCCATCTTCAATTTTGAAAAGCACTGCTGCCTTTCCATAGGCACAGACCCCCCAGGTAATTGATTTGTCCAAAAAGGCACTGTTCCAAGTCACATGGGTATTTCTGAATATTTTAAATTAAATCTTTAATTAAAGAAATTAAAATCAGTCTTTCAAACTTCAAATAAATTACTATTTCATCTAGACATCGCATAGGCTTAGAGCAAATTAAGAAGAAAATTCTAATCTAATGATGCCTTTGATTAGCTGGTGAGAACTCAGATTTGTAACTTTAATCATGAGTGGTTATGTGGGGGTCAGTGAGGTCTGGAAAAAGACTGTACCTTGCTCAAATGGATCTTGGATCACTTCTACATGTACTATACTATGGATTACTACTAAGTTACCTCAGGCCAGGAATAGGTTTATATTAATTTTTTTTTTTTATTTCTGGAAAAATAAATAGTGGGTAACCTCTCTGAATATTTACCTTAAAAGAGAAAATGAATATGTTATCTAAGCTTTTCTTAGGTTCAGAAAAATTCATACTTAGTTTTATCTTTCTCTTCTCCTAACCATGTTTTGTTTTGCATCTTGGTATACTGCAAATACCAGAGTCCAGTGGTGGTAAAACATTTGGGTGCACTGACACAGAAAAATGCTAGGAAGTGCAAAGCAGGGAAATTCCATAGCTAAGAAGGAAAATTGGTTACAGGTACTTGGAAGTTCTGAAAGTCAGCAACCAGTTCCGTAGAAGTGGTCAGAGTATAATCATTAGAACAAATCACCACAAACTTCTCACTTTTAATGAGGAGTTTTGTCAGTTAGATAAAAGGTGTGAAGGAGAAGAAAGTAGCTGTGTTGTGAATCACCAATGTCACCCAGCTGTAAAAAAAAAGTTATTGGGACATTATTAGGAGAGCTGACATAGGCAAGTTTTACTCCTTCTAAGAGCAAGACACAGAAGAAACCTCATTTCATGCTTTTTACCTGTGGTCAGAAAAAAGGTAAAACATAATTTTAAAAGAGGAAGGGAAATTACATGAACGTGAGTAGGAGATTTGGGAGAATACTCTTTTGTGTTATTCAGTCTAGAAAAAAAGGGACCAAAGTGGAATATGACTCCTCTCTGCAAACACAGCTGGTGGTGGGGGAATGAGGAGAAGTACTAGGGAGAGGAAAAAAAAATCTATTTCAATTAAAGAACAAGGTTTGCAAAAGAACACATGATGATAAACTAAACATGAATATTTTTTGCTAGAAATGTGAATGACTGAAATTATGATGAGTACTGAAACTACCTCCAATCCAGATTGTGTGTATTTGTGGAAACTACTTTGAAGATGAGGTTTAGAAAGTTTTTGATTGTAGGGGAGTGGATGCCTTAACCCAGAAGGTATCTCTCAATCCTGTGCTCTTGGTATTTCATGTATTCTTAAAATGTTAACTTGGCTACTAGGCAAACACACTGATTTTAAAGTCTTCGTCTATTTCTAAGATAATGCATAAATTTATTTCACCCCCTCAATATTTTCTAACTCTGTATGTCCTACTGCTAGACCTGCTTGAGGAAATTTGTATTTGGGTTACAAACACTGGGCATAAACTTTGTAGAGTCAAATAACTGATTTTGCTCATCATCCCAAATTCATCCTAAAATATGAAGGACCTGGTCTTCTGTTTAAAAATATTCTCAAAAACTTGCTCATATTTTCTTGTTGCTTTTCTCACATTTTTTTCTTGCCAAAGCTACAAGTCCTAAAGATATCCTAAACTGCTGTTCAGTTCACCTCCAAAGCACATACAGGGATGTCTTACATGACAGGTAAAATAAAATGTATTTTATAGCACTTGGACAGATGTGGAAGTTTTCCCTTTCAATGAAATGGGTCTTCCAAACCATAGCTACTAAAATCAGTACTGCAGTGAAAATTTGGAGGAAGAAAGACCTGATAAATATTTTTCAAGCAAAAAAGCTGCCTGTATTTGCCAATTATTTTCATATTTTTCAGCCATGATCTTATTTAACAGCTGTATGCAATATATAGGTCTTGCTTCTTAAGGCCAGCAACAGTACTTTTTCTTTTAAGTATGTACTTCAGTGTGAGTGCAGTGAATCAGTCTGTGGAAGAGAGAGTTGGCTTAGGTCCATGCTTAGGTAGGGTTAGGAGTCACTTGCAAATTCCAAGCAGCAGATGTTCATTAACAGCAAGAAGTAATGCATTTTTGAAGTAAAGTTGGGGAATTAAGATGGAGTGTTAATGTACCAAGTGCTAAAATTACATCAAACTTTTTTACCAATACATATTTTTAACTGCTTTGAAAATAAACAAAAGCTAAGCCCTGTTTGTTACTTCATCATAACAGCTGGTCAGATAACTGCAAAAATCCTGAAGGAATATGCTCAGATTTCTTTCAGTCTTTCTGCTAGTCATAATTACCAATACACTAAGTGTTTATATAAACTGCATACACAGATTTGAAAAAAATCTGAAGACAGTTTATTGCCTTTTCTTCACTCAAGATTTAAAGCACATGACATTTCTCAGCAAGTAAAATCTTCCTCACTGTCTCTCAGACCCTCTTCCCTCCAGTTTTCTTGAGAAACAACTTGAGTATTTTTCTTTTTCCAATACCTTCAGCAGCTTGGAGAATGCCTCTGACAAACTGTCCAAGAGATTTCGCTCTGTCATTAGTCCTCTCGGCATCCTGCCTGGTCTGCTCACCATCTGCTGTCACCTTGGTAGCCTGGCAATACAAATTCAGGAAAAATCTAATTAATGAACAGGACCAGGCTGCACTATGTTATACTCCTACTGGCTGAATCTACGTACAAAACTTTCCTCAGGCCAGAGGCAATCAATGAATTATTGATCAGATGCATGGGAAATGAAATACTCTGCTCAAGCACACAATTAAATTTTATTACCTTTTCCTTTAAATGGAAATTGGAAGGCTTTATTTTGGATTCTTAGAAGTCTACTTGTGTGCAGCAGCACACCAATGGAGACACGATGAAATTACCCACTGAATAATAATATCTTTGCTTAAAGAAATGTTGTTTAGAACCTTTTAATAGATTCTTCAGGGAATACTTCCCATAGTTTCACAATAGTGTACTTTTCGATTGACAAAGTGCAGCAGGTATCATGACCTCTTTGCTTCTTCCCTGGAGGTATTTTCAGACAATTCATGCCAACAAACAAGAAGAACGTTAAATCAATACATTAATTAGACCAAGAAAGAGAGTGTGGAAAAAAGAGTAGCTTTTTCAGGTCTAATACTTGAAGTTGTTCATTTACAACACATTGGGGTGCTCAGTAATATTTTAGCTTTGTGTTACTAAATGTTTTGTAATTGTATTAAATCACAGCAGCAGCAGGAAGACAGACATCTGCTGCAGACCTGAAAAACATGCTGAGGAAAGGAATCGTCTAAGGACATTCTGCTTAGCGCCTGAGGTCCTTATTTACAAAATGGATCCTTTTTTATTACGAAGGTGAACATTTCAAGACACAAAGCTTGTTGAGCTGTACTGTAAAGTAAAAAAAACCACAACAAAACAACCAAATAAAACCCTAGCTTTTTTCTTTAGGGATTACATTCCCCAAAAATATCTCAAAATAAAAGGGCATTATGAACTTCCCAGTCTCTGTGAAATGGCTAGAAGGTCAATAATTTAAAATGAACTTAGGTTTTCCCTGACTTAAACTGCACAAATTGTTTCTCAGTTACAAAAAACCCCACACTTTTCAGTAACAGTTAAAGAGAAATAGTAGCACTTAAATGTATTTATTTTTGCCTGATTAGCTTCTAGATGGAAGCTCTCAAGATACTTTAGGACAGCTGGGTTTCTGAAATGAAATCCCTAACATTATCACACCACTTACAGTTTTGGGCTACTTCAGAGTAGTTACACTGAAAGTAATTTACATTGAAAGTAATTTATATGAAAATGGTTCAGGTAAATAAAATTATACAGGACAAATTAAGAACCCATACAGACTGGGAGGAGTTTGTTCTATTCCATCCCTCTATCAGTAGAAGAACATGTCTTTTCACACCTATACAGCTTTAATCATACTATTTATTACTTCCTCTAAGATTTACAAACCCTTTTTACCTACCTGGATATAGAACTAAAATATTGTTACAGTGAGCCATAAGAGGCAATTGGGATAGAAAAAAGGCAAAAATTCGAAATGGTCTTGATGGACCACTGCTCTAAACCTGCTTGGCATTTCTGATGTCATTTAATTCTCCATGTAATTGAGAATACCTTATTATTTATTGTCAAACCCTCCACAAGCAGCCTTTTATTCTTTGAGTTTTATTTGCTTGGAATATTCACATTCAGTTTTATTATATTCTATAATATTTCTAAGTCCTTTGCTACAAATGGTGTTTTATAACTTACATATACCTTTCTTAGTTTTGATTTCTTTTTCCACGTTCACGCTAATTCAAGTTGGCCACTTTAACCTGTCTATTTATGACTGAATAGCATGTACTACATTTTTGTGAAAATTAATCTGTCATTGAACAATTTTCATTTCCTTTCAGTAACAGTTCTCTTTAGTACTTAAATCCCATTCAGGTCCACTGAAAGCTTTCTGCATTTTGACAAAATTTGCTTTGCTGAAAAATAGGCTTTTGCTTCATTATCTGGTCTAGCTTTAACTCTGTGAACCAAATTAAATGGCTAACATCCTTCATACTGTAGCTGGCCATTCCATGGCTAATTAAACATTTTCATTTGTTAATAAGCTCCTACTAATTTTCTACATATTCAATTTACTACAGTTCACCATTTCTATTTGGCTAGTTTCCAGCATCTCCTAACAGTTTAAACAGGCCAAACAAACTCTTTCTGTGGGAGCAATAAGGGTCAGGTAGACTGGACACAGAGCAAGGGTTTGGAATGAATCTTCAAGAAATCTGGACACAAGTAAGACTTTTTGGCATAAAGGAGATCCCTACCACAGAAATCCAGTAAAGGCAGTATTTGAGATCAGAGAATATGCTTTGGTGATGTGTACAGCTTATACTTAGTGATGGAGGTTCCATGAGAGGCTTTGTCCCAGTCTGGAGTAGCAAATTAAACTAAAAGCAAGTACTAGCAACTATGCACATGTTTTTTTTTTTGGTTTTGTTTCTATGTTTACTTAGTCTGAGGACTTAATCAAGCCTTAAGGAACTTCTCTAGATAGCAGCTGGAGGGTGTCCTACAGAAATTTCTCCACCTAGTGAGCTGGAGACCACAGAAGGAGGTATAAACACAGACCTCACTGTACAGATGGAAGTTCTTGGCTCTCCCTCCAAATGTTTCCAGCTATTGCAAACTAAGTTGCCTCTGCTACTACTTCCAGAAATCTTCAAGTTTGAGAAATTCAGTACTTCAGGAGAAAGGTAAAAGTTTACAAAGACAAAAGAAGCATTTCAATATAGATGAATGATTCTGATCCCTGTCTTCCTTGAAGGCTCTGAAGGTACCTAATTAGAAGGGAAGTGGGGGTTTTGACGAAATGCAGCAAACTGAAAGGAACTGAAGATCTCAGGTCTTCCTCTGGTGCTAGCTGTGGGAATGTGCATGCAAATATATGAACTTAATTAGTGCAAGGAAGATGTGAGGATCTTCTATATGGCAAAGTAAATGAAGCACAGAATAATGTAAAAGAAGGGAAAGGAGTGCTGCACTGAAGTAAGAGATCATTGGTTGAAAAGAGACCACAGGGAAGCAAAATCCCCAAAGGTTTTGTAGTGACTAAATACTATTGTCTTGTATGTTTTATTTTTAAATTTTTAGAATTTTTTTCATGGAAATAGACTCCTCACCAATCCCCACCAGCCTTTTCCTTCATCAGCACTGGTTTCACTTTGAAAATATAGAGAGCCTGCAAATCAGATACAGGGAAAGAATTTGGTATCTATGGTGGTACTACGTATTCCAAGTACCAGCCACTATGTAATCAGATGTATTTTCATTTGGAAATGAGACTTGAACACACTATATCAAGACTCACGCTTCTTTTTGGAACATTATTCTTATTTACAAACACAGAAAGAGAAAGGTAGGACCTGGCAACAGTTGCCAGTCCCCAAATTTAAAAAAAACCCCACCCCAAAGTACTCTGAACAACTTTGTAAGGATAACTGGAAATCATATGGCTATTTAGTCATCACAATTATGAAAAACTGCAGAAAAGGAGTGGTGACAATGTGGCCACTACAATAACTCCCCTAAGATTACACTTTTGAAATGTTTTTCCCTCCAAGAGTAGTCTACAGGAGGTCAGAATTTGCATTATTTTAGGTCATCTCTATGGGGGCAATTAGAAAAGGATACCAAAAAGAGCAATATTAAAAGATGAAAAAAAATTGTCTTAGCCTAAGATTGACAAATCTTAATAGAAGAAATATAATCTTCCCTACTTGTAGAGTTGACAAGGGTTAAAATTGCAGCTATACTTAAAACTACCACAGTTGCTTCTTGCAGAAAAATAAAAGATCAAATAGAAGTAGAAAAACAAGCTTTCCCACAATGTATGTGCAGATACATATTTGAGTATGCAGGCATGTGTGGGTTCCTACACAGGCAAACACACCACAAATCCTTTCTTACCCACTACCCAAATCAAAATTGAATAAAATCCACACAAAGGAAACAGTTTTTCTGAGAATTTTAGTTCTGTAAACCATGTACAATTTAAAGACATGATGCTAAAACTGTATGGAGTTGATGTGATTCCCTGAGGTGTATGTTGATCAGTACAGTACTCCACAACTTTCTTATTTGGGTCTTTCAACTCACAAACATGACTTTTGGTAGTTCTTGACAACAATGTACTTTGGACAGCTTTAGTTATACTGAGGCTGGTTCGTTTCCCTGTTTTTTCTCCACTAGGTGGCACAATTTATATTATTTTCTTAGACATTGTCTCTACTGACCAAAATAAGGTCTATATGGAAATAAAACTTTTGTAATAAAAAGAGTACATAGCACATCTGTTGAAATCCAGAAGACTCTAACTATCCTCATAAATGAAATCTAGAATAAATATATTTAACTAAATTCACACACCTCTTTAGTGTCAACTTTTCCAGATAAGCTCCTTCTTGGGTGCTCTGTATGGACATGAAAATGCTTTCTCACCTTATTAGGCGGTTTTGCAGAAAATATGTGTCAATATATTGGCCCACAAAAAGAGGCTGTTAGAGGACTTGCTGTCATTTCAAACACTGAGACTGAGAAGCATCTTATAATTCATCTATTCATTCATGTTTAATTCATACTCAGATGATTTCTGTCATTATGCAGCCTTAACCAAACCCATACACCTCAATGTGATCACAGACATACTCTTGTCAGTAGCTCATCCATTTCTGTCACCAAGGTATCCAGATTTTCTCGTGCTAGCTGAAGAAATCTCTCTGGTGCTCGCTGAGGTGAAAGCAAATGCTGTTGGGAAAGAGATGGGAGAGTGAAAAATTGGTATGTAATGGATGTCAGTGCTTCCAAATATTGAAGAGAAGAAGCATCAGAAATTTTCTTCTCATTACAATATGCAATCCCTTTTGTCATTGACTTGTGTCACATTCATCCAACAGGTGTTTTTCAGGAGTCTTTACAACTTTACATAACTTGTAAGTATGGTAGGGAACATGCAGTTTTTAAAATACATAACCACTTTACAGACCAGCAGCATGATAACCATTTTATTTGTATGCAACATTGCTCTTCTATGCCTGGAGTACAACTCCTTGCACATATGTCCAGAAATTACGGCTGTAAGATTTATTTATTAAAGTAAGAAAAAATACTTTATTTATTAAAGTAAGCTGTAATACTTATTTATCAACCAAAGCAAGTCTGAAATAATTAAATATTGAATTTTATTTCTTCCCTGAACCTCCTCACAGCTGTATGGTTGAACAGATTCAAGTACAGTTGTACGTACTGAAGCTCTGTTATTTACGTATATGAATACTGCCAACATACCTTTAATTCCTGTGTCATGTTCTCAAAACCATGTAACATTTTATAAGGAGCAGGCAGTGGACCACTAAGGTTAACACTCATGATCATCTGGTTTAGCCGATCCAGGTCATTGAGAAGGAGTCCTGTGCATTCATCATCACAAGCTGGGGGAAGAACAACAAAGCTGATTTCTTCCTGCTAAACATTTAAGACATATGCTTGATTTAGAAATTGTATGGCACACATACCTGTGGGAGGTGACACTAATTTCATGCATATTACCCCAAAAATGCAGTGTGAAAAAAAAATGGAAGCAACAACTAGGGAATGGGAAAGACATTATCGCTTAGGACTTGGTAATTGGGACAGTTTAACATTAAACACAAAGATCAAAATTGACAGCTTACCTCACAAAAAGAGGAAATAATTAATGTTGTTGATTATGGAATAGCCAATATAAAATATTAAATTGGACAGGCAACTCAGATGAAGTTTGAGAAAAGTGGATGGGCAATTTGGAAAATCTAATCAATGTGGTAAGAAACATACTACGCTTTCAGACATGAATACAAGAAAAAACCTTGAAAAATCTCCATACAACAGCATGGCCAAGCATACTAAACCTGAAATGCAGGCAGCTGAACGCATCCAGGTAAAAATACTGATAGTTTTCATTTAAAAATGCTTTTCCCTATTTCTTTTTGCTAACCAGCTTATAAGCTTTTCATGTATGCTTCTTTTCTTGCAAATATCCTTCAGGATGAAAAATATTGTTGTGTGCTGCATATATCAAAAGGAGTTTGCATTTTCCCCCCCTTTACTTTCAATTAACTATCACAAGAAGTTCTCATCTTGTATCATTTATGCAGCAGACAGGAGAATTCTTCATCCTTTAGAAGAGAGTTGTGGGAATACCTTTCTGTTTCCCTGCATAAAGACTCTACACAGAACTGGCAAACCCAAACATCCCAGGAGATGAAGCAAACTGTGAAACAATGAATTCACTGATGATACTAAGAGACACAGAGAGTTGTACCTGAAGTTTTACAAGTGTGTAATTACTTATTCAGCAAAGCCAGGCACTTTAACAACTAAAAAAACCCCACTAAGCAAAGTGTATGGTTTTGTAGAAAAGTAATTTTCAAAAGAGAATTATTTCTTTTTTTTTCTCCAAAATCTGTTCTTCATGTAGATTAAATCTTTTCTGCTCATTAACGTTTTCACATTTACCTAAATATGGTTCTTATTCTCTTGACTGTTCAATATAGCAAAGACAGAGTAGAGTCAAATACAGAGAAGAAAAAAAAGAAAACTATTTCAATGCACCATGAAACTCAAGTGATGATTGAAAAGGAGACAAGGTAGATACTGGATTAGTGTAGTAAGAAGTGGGTGCAGAAAGCTAGATACTACTGTTATTTTAAGACTTCCTTTTGCATTTTCATTGCTTCCATTTGCAGACTTCTTCGTCCTATTTCACAGTATTTTGTTACATAAACTGAACTGCACTGGAACTGCAGTCAATAACTGTGGGCATGATATATTCTGATT
Source organism: Entomyzon cyanotis (assembly GCA_024500445.1). Classification (NCBI taxonomy): domain Eukaryota; kingdom Metazoa; phylum Chordata; class Aves; order Passeriformes; family Meliphagidae; genus Entomyzon; species Entomyzon cyanotis. The sequence goes on from JAKEPQ010000871.1 coordinate 21,068,480, forward strand.
TATGCTTCTACATGAAATTTAACCTTCCCCCCAGCTCATTATCACCCCAGTTCTTGCCATCTGTGTGCTTGCCTTCAGCAGTCTGAGAGAATTAAATGAAAAGCAAGTTTTACAGCAAACAATGTTTTATACAACAAACACCTGTTCTGTAGCTGATCAAGATGGTAAGGAGACCTGATAATCATTTTGCAGGATGAAAATAAGTGATCTTGGACCTGAAAAGAGTTGGCCTTTATAGTTTGGTTTTTCATGTGGCTCTTTTTCTGATATATTATTTCACTTCTGAAACAAGTGAAATCTATTCACCTTCAAAATTTTCCTAGTGGTTGGTAATAAATTGCTAAAAAATTGTTAGGTGTTAAAGACAAACTCAATTCACCCCAGTGAGAAAAAAAATGAACAGGCCATGAAGAGATGAAGTATTCTCAATGAGTAGGCAATCAATAAGTGAGTGTTCAGTATAAATTAACACCTCTTGCACAATAATTAGGTTGGAAAGAGGAACTGCATCAAGTGAGACCACAGCTCAGTAGATGAGACAGGACTAAGCTACTCCAGTATGCAGTCTGTAATGTACTATGGCTATGGGAAATATTTCAAGAACATGACTATATTTTGCAAGACTAAGTACTTCTGTGTCTATCTATAAAGCTGTCAGGATAAATTTGTGTCTAATATTAACGAATACAGCACTAAATACAGATCATTACAGCAGTGCAAGCATGTAAGAGGCAAATCATGCAATCAATATTACAATAGTTCAAAAAGCAATTAATGCAAATTACGGCATTTTCCATTTTCACCACACTTTTCCATGCACACTAGGTCTCTAAGGATTTTGACTTACCTCTTGTTAGAAGCATGTCCAAAGTACGCATGCCAAAAGAAATCCTTTTAAGTTTACAGGTATCTAACAATTTATTCCATCTTACAAAGAGAGATAATGTACATTAAAAGAAACATGTCTGAGTCACAATGTGTTCCTCCAATTGAGTTATTATCTGACACAATTTTGCTTTAATACATTCATTTCTGTGAAGATTCAGAAGACCGTGTTATGACTAGGTAATTTTTGGTCTAAGGGCAACCATGCAATCTCTGATACGAAGTGGTATCCTATGATAGTCAGTGACTCCAGTATCAGCTTCTTGTTGCTTCACAATAAAGTGTTGAACTACTTTAAGATCATTAATCTGTTGGCTATTGCCTCATTTTTCCCATTTTGGCACTAGTCTCACACCAAATAATAGAAAGAAGAAGAGCCTTCCTGTGCCCTCCAAAACAGCACCCCAGTAGAGAGCTGAAAGCTTTAGCTTCCTTGCCAATGCTGCTGGTTTCAGGTAGCTTACAAAATCAGTATGTCTCCAAAATCTGGGAAAATTCATACCCAGATCAGGGTCTAAAACACCTACTCAGGTTTATTTCTGATTTTTATTAACTAGAAATCCTCATCTGCTGGTTCCAATACCCAGCTGAGTAGCTGAGTTTAAAGACTGCTTGAGTTGGGTGAAAGACAGGAATGTGGGTCTAAACTAAACAGGAGCTCATGTATAATAAAAAGGGAGAACAAGCGATAGCTTATTGGCTCCTAGGCCAAGCAGGGATGTCCTAATTGAGCCCATGCAGCCTGAGAAGCAGTTGTCCAACACGGAGGTAAATTTAAGTCTTAGAGCTGAGACACAAGGAGACACAACTAAACTCAGAATGCTGCAGAAGCTAGTCCAAGGCTTCATGGATGTGGTGTTACACACAGGATCTTTCTTTTCAGCTCACTCTGTAAAGGCTTGCAATAAGAAGTTCCCAGCTTTTGCTGAATTAAGCACTGTGTAGGAGCTGGGAGAGGCTTCATTTCACAGATTCTACAAGATCTGCCTCTGACACAGACAGCATCTCTGCCTAGTTCTGAATTTGGAAGGGCTGAGATCATGGAGTTACTCACTCTTTAAAGGGAAAATATTGATTCTGCCAGGACCAGTGGCTGGGAGCTCCCTTGTTCTTCTTGGTGTAGGACTGATTGGCAGCTGGGAAAAAACCCTCTCACTGCAAGCATCGCTCTTAAGTGCAAATACTTAAGTGCCTAAGACCTGGTGTTAAAAGGATCTCATTGTATAATTTTTTCCTTCTACCAATATTGAATATTTAAATTCATAAAGATGAAAGTTCATTGCAGCAAGGCTGAGGGTCTTTTTATTTTTTGCCCCCACAAGACTGAGTTAAGGAAAAACTACTAACAGTGAATTATCTGCTTATCTCCCTGTATCATGATTGGTTCCAGTTCAGTCACATCAACTGCTTTACATTTAGGCTTTTCCTTGACCCCAAGGAACATTTGTGACAGGAGCATACATCCAAGGAAAGGTTTTGTAGTTTGTGATGCAACAGAGCTCAAAATACTGAAGACTTTTTTTTTGAACTCTCCATTGTGGTTATGACAGATACCCTGAAAGCATTCAGAAGGTGAATTGCCATATAATATATAGAGCCACACAACAATAAAGCTTTCAAGTTCTCACCAGGACCGTTTTGTTCCCTAAATACAGCACAGTAGTGAGCACAGCCAGTGTTCCAATAACATTGCAATCTATGTTTCTTCATTTTATGTACTACAAACTATACAGCTGAAGTGAAGTGGAATGTCACAAGGTATAACAAAAAACACACAAGAGGATTACTATTTCTAAGAAAATGCACAATTGCTACAGGCTTGATTCAAAATCTGAGAGAAGATTTGGGAGAACTTTTGTCATACCTGACAGTATACAATGATGCTAGCAGCATTATTAAAATTAGTTTGCAACCATCACTATTTTTTTTATTGGCTACTGACTTTTTCAAAAGACAAGGGAAAGTGAACTTACAAAATAAATTACTGGAGTCCAAAAACTATAAGAAAGTATTAATCAGCAGAGTATCATGAATATCTGTACAGGACAACCTAGATGGTTATTTTAGCCAGGGAAATAATCCAGTTACTAGCCATATTAATGCAAAAAAAAAAAATTACTCTTTTTTATGATGTGTAGTAGACCATACTCTTGTATTACCTATTTTTAAAAAATCTACTTTTTGGATATAATTTTTCATTCCCTGATGGCATCCTAGAGAAAACAACATTGTTCTGTTCTAAGAATATAATGGGAATGGAATTGTGTCTGCGCCATGCACCTGTAATTATCTTACCATTGTTATTTAGCACTAAGTGAAATCTTCCCCTTTGAACACTGGCTTAAAAATATATATATTCTCTTTCTATTTTACCTGCAGATCTCTAAAATATAACTGTTATAACACAGCACTGAAAAGTGACATGCACTAAGCAACTGAAAAATGACACATTATGAAAAAAAGACAGTAAGAACCCGGTAAAACAGATTTTCAGCTATATCAGAAATAGACCACTTTAGTGAACATGCATGCTTCTTTGCTTTTCCTCCCCCACCTTTTCACTGAAAATCATCACTTAAATCTTCATCAGGGCTATGTTAAATCTACATGTTATATTTAAAGAAGAATGCATTACAGTATTTTGGCTAAAATACCTCCCTAATCTGATTTAAATATGCATTATTTGGTTTTTCAGGTCATACTGTGCGGTGATCTTTTATAGAATCTGCAAAAAAGTTCATTATTCAGATGGTTATTCTTTGTTCAATATTCAAAATAAAATTCCACTTTCTTAAACATTAACTATACCATACTAACAGGACAGCTTAATCACAGTATGTCTTATACTACTTGCAAATACACCTTTTCAAACATGGGTGACTGTATTTGCATGTATTTTCTTTCTGTTAGACCACTTTACCACCCAGCTAGGGGTTCTTCACACTTCTGACAGGTACAATGCAACTGCAGTAGTTGAAATGTTACCACGAATGAGGAGAAGTAGGTACATGCATTCAGTTAATTTTAAGTATTGAATGCAAACAGGATTCTGCTCTTGACACTAATTTTCTGTACATTAAGACTACTATTGTTTTTACTTTTAAGGTTTTGCTACAACTGAAGTTTGTCAGAAGGGAATTTACTGAGTATACTGCAATTGGCTGATATATGAAAGTAAAAATATATTGTATACAAAACCAAATTCTCAGCTGCATTAAACTCAGATTGGAACAGCTCTGAGAAAAAGGAAAGAAAACTTCAAGGTTGCCCCAAAGCAGGGCAAGACCCTTATTTCTAATGGTTCTTTGACAGGACAAGGACTATTAAAGCACATTAGGGGCCGCAGCAATGAATCCCTACCAATAGGGATGTGATGTACTAGACCATGGTAACCATGTGATGTACTAGACCATGGTAACCATGGCCAAATTCCCACCAAATCTATGCTTGCCACACTCCCTTTGCCACAGCCCTGTGTCCACCACAGATGGACAGGTGTTTGATCTGGATTACTTTCTACCATGTCAGGGGTATTGCACTGCACTAGCAAAGGTGGGTTTGGAGTAATATGGCTGTTGAATCTTTAAACAAGAGGAAGATCATACATTAAGAGCTAATAAGCATATAAAGTGTCTACTGAAATATTAACCTCAGTTTTTGCAATTTATGACATGGTTGTTACTGATATGGCATCAACAGTAAGACTAGTCTGTGTGATAATGAGATTTAAAGTACCTCCCATCTGTTCCTAAAGGTGGTTCTTATCTTTATGACTAAAGAAAAGAAATCTTCTCATTGGATTCCTCCCTTCTAGTGGTCAAATGAAACGACCATATGCACTTGCGAAAGACTATTTTTATGGTGAAAACTGATTACCTAGTTAAAGGGAAAATGTCACTAAAGATAGCCTAGATATATTTCAACACCTGCATTCCAATATGTTGCAGTTAAATCAGAGATTATAGCAAATAATATCTTTCAAAGCAAAAAGGTGGAAAATTTCATTTGCCTGCAAACAGCTTTTTCCATTCACAGAGAGGATTTTTAACCTCATTATCCACACAATGAAATAGCCTGATTAACAAATTGGAAAACCATTAAAAATGATAACTTGCACTTAGCCTGTTTTGTACAATGAAACTCTGTCATCCTGGATACCCAAAAGAATTTTCAGAATACTGATAAGGTAAAAGACTAATAAAAAAACATCCTAAGTCATGCCTGAGATTGGGAAAATAGGATAATATTGGCAATAATGTAAGAGCTATTCAGGATATTGAAAAATGAAGTAATTTTCATTTAGATGCCCCTCTGGAAAACACAATCCTTATTTTAAAAAATTTTAGCTGTAACACTTATGGACTTAATTTGCAATTACAATTCTCCTTGACACATAGGCCACAAAATGGAACTCAAACCATAGTTATTTCAGCAAAGGGACTACTGACTCTACTTGCAATCGTTTTATTTTTCAAAATAGAGCTTAAAATACTAAGTTCAGAATTAAGTCCTAAACTACATCACACTGCAAGTCATTAGAAGTTTATTTTCCTTAAGCAGACTAAGCTTTTAATCAATAAATCAATGTCACATTGTTAATAATAAAGAAATAGATGCAGGTATGTCTATATTCCCAGTAATCTATAATCTCTACCTGGGATTCAGGACTAATGGAAAAGCATTGATTTCAATAGACTTAGAAGCTTAGTTCTGCTAAGTCCTGGTGACTGTCTGAGAGCTGATCACAACCATTAGGCTGAGAGATAAAATATTCTGTACTGTGTAGTTCCTGGCCCTATGTGCCTAATATCTTCCTCCTTAACCACTCAAAGAAGCCATGCTTTCCATTCTTGACTTATGTTGATGCCTTCAGACATCTTAAGGACTTGTTTGTTTATTTTTCCAATTTGTTTTTAAAACATTTGCAATCTGTTTTTACTGTACCATTTGATTTTAATAGTAGAGAGCTTCTGGGTATTGAAGTACAAAAGAAATGAATTCCTTAGAGAAATAAAAAGAAAAAAAAAAGTAGATGGCACCTACTTTTCTTGATGCTACATGTCTCTCACAAAGACACTCCACTCTCCATGAAAAATCTCCAGTTAAAGATAAAACATTTAAACCAGTTCACTGTGCCTTGCCAATGTATTCAAATATGCACGGATTAATAAATAGTATATACTGTGAACTTACTGGAACTCTACCAGTATTTTACTTTAAATTCAATGACCATGGCATCAATGAGGAAAAAAAAATCACAATAAAGTTAGTCCCTCCACATCTGGGGGAGATGGAAAAGAGGAAGATGCCTTACTTCAGTCAGAGCTGACCAAGTGTTCTAGAAAGATTTTGCTACTTTTTTTTTTTGTAAGATATAAGCATACAACATTATGTGATATGAGGTTGTGGGCTCAAAAAAAGCACTATCCAATTTAATGAAAAATAAAGTTCCAAACAAAAATACAAGATAATCACTTGGCACGTATCAAAATTGAGGGCAGGACAAAGATACCAGTACTTTAAAACATAAAAAGGTGGTCTAGTTTTCTATTTTAAACAAAAGAAGTTCTCTGCTGGATATAATGTACTGTCATTCCTTACATCTTTTAAATTCCAGTGGATGGTTGTTGAACTAACATGATCAAGAAAACTTTAGTAAAAATTTGGTGTGTGCCTCATGGCATAGAGCATTGCAGTTACTGGTTAAACATTTAGGACAACACGAAAAAATTCACTAAGCCCCAATATTGTCTCAGTTGCAGCAACAACCTTTAGCAAAACTACAGACTCCAAAAAGCTAGAAAGAAATCCTTCAACAGTTGTTGTCAGTTTTCAGTGATAATATTAAAAATTATTGAGAGTTTTCTTAACATCTCAAGGCTTGTGAAAATAACTGCACCAGATGCCAAAGTAGTAAGAAACCTGGCAATTATTTTCAAAGAAACACACAACTCACTGTTACACAAGCAGGTTTGAATTTCTGAAAAATGGCAAACACAGTCAAAAGCTATCCGCAATTCCGTTAGTATACGTACAGATGCATTTCACACTAGCACGTGCATGTCGATGTTCACAGCCAGCACACTTCCACCCCGTGAATCCAGGCTTGCAAGTGCACTGTCCAGTGATGGGGTCACAGGGGACAGGCAGGGAACCATATGGATCACACTCACATGGCTGGCAGGACCCTCCTGGAATTTGTGGGTTTCCTGTGTAGCCAGAAGAACATCTAGACATTGTAAATAGAAAACAAGATTTGTCCAGCTGAGATGTAGTGCACAAAGAACACTTGGCAGTATTTTAAATGTAATTTATATGAATATTCATGAACCATTAAAAAAAAAAAAAAAATCCTTGTTGCTTCATGACCAAGCAAGAAATATTGCAAACTGTCCAACAAACTGACTTCTAATCAGGACACAGAACAGTCTGGATGGAGAGGGTATGCAAAAGTGATTCCACATCCTTAATAGCTTTCAGTTAACCTTCTATTACACCACAACAAAAAAATTCCTTCACTATCATTGTTTGGCCTACAGATCTAGCCACTTGTGTTTTGTGTCAGACACGAAATCTCCTGGCAGACATTTGCCAATTTCGATCACTTTAATCTCTTGGTGTTGTGATGGATGGGACAAGAGAGGCTGTTTAGGTAATTAATTCACAATTCAGCATTAAAATGTCTATATGTAACTGTCTTTCACAGCCAATGCCCACGAGGGCACAACAGTCACTAAAACAAAGGGTATGAGTGACATCAAGACACACTATTAGCATGGCAGCTAAGTTTAGATAAATTTTCTATTTTTCATTTAACTTCTGAGCCCTGGAGGAAAATACTCCCTCACACACCAAAAACTAAGATTAGGACAATATCTGTGTTATAAATAACATTGATTATCAATTCACAGTGGTGTACATAAAAACTGCCTATGTTGGCTGAGTTTTAACAGCATATAAATAAGAAATAAATTTTCCAAAGGCATACATTTAAATAGTAGTAAGTACACACTTGTAGTATTGAAAAACATTTATCTACTTCATGCCTTTTCCTCATTTTATTGTCCCTCCTTCTTATTTTCCATTCATCCTACCTTTCACAGTACTGGCCTTCATATCCAGGTGGGCAGGCAGTGCACTGGTAATCACTAGATCCTTCAGCAACACAAGTAGGGCTAAAACTAAAACAAAAGCAAATAAAGAATGTTTTTTCTACTCTGTTGCATCACTTCACTTCAGTCAGCAGTGCAGAAGGGCCCAAGAAGTTCCACTCTTAATGTAAATGGCAGCACTTTCTTATCTGTTTTTAAAAACCTGGGAGAGGTCCCTCCTTTCTATCACAATTTTTGCAAATGCCTTGCTGTGATACTTGCAGTTTTGACAAAGGCTCTAAGGGCTGTATCCAAGGGGATGGAGCAAGCAATGCCCATACTGTAGGCTTGTGTGATTGAACAGTGCTGTCACTACACAGTGAGCAAGAAAAGGAAGCACTGGGAGATATGTGAAACAAAAGATTAAGAAACTGAGCTAATGAACATCCAGCCTTTTCAGTCTGATTTAGTTTTATTTTGTATGAAAGGAGATAAGCTGGGAAGAGTTTACTCGAAGTTAAGACATAAAGGGGGAAAAAGGAACCAAAGGCATAGCTGTGTGGAATCTTCCAAAAAGACAGCATCAGATGATCTTCTCAAGGATGTATTGAAGAAAAAAGACCAGTCCATGGAGAAAAAAAATCCCTAAAAAACACCTCCTTCATGATCAGGGGAGGTCTTATTTTAATAATTGAAGACACTAGATTATCTTTACTATGTCACTTTACTACTGACCATAGTGTGTACCTAGGGGCACTGTGCAAAGTAGCATTTAGTTGAAATGTTAGTGTATCAAGTGCCTGCATAGACAGGTAAAACAAACAAAAATGGTAGGTAGGGGAAAAGAACAGAACTAAATGTTACGATGGTGCAAAACCTTAAAACTCTTTCAGCTCTTTGTGGAAGAACCAGAAAAGCACAGAGGTGGCTCATGGTGAGCCCAGGGCTCCTTTTTGGTACAGTACAGTCAGCATCCTCATCTAACTTGCTTATAATGCATTAAATCAATACTGCTTGAACGAGTATATAAAATTACGCCTTTGCAAAAAATGTAAACAAATTGATCTATTACTCAAAAACTCATTATCCAACACATTTTCAACTCCATAAAAATAGATCCATGCTAGGAACAATTCATTCTCTCTGTTCTTTTTTTTTCCCCAGCTCATCATGTTAGAAGCTGACTGCTGATTGTACAGCAGTGTGTGTAAACACAGTATTTAAAACTTTAGTGGAGTTTTTTATGATTTCATAAATAAAAATAATTGCACTATACCATTCAAAAACACTATCATGCCAGCCATGACACAGCAAGCTAATAAGACAGCTCATTAGCTATCTGCATTTCATGTAGATGATGATTACTTGACTACCATACAATAGCTGCAGGTAAACTTTTTCTTTAATAGCATCTTGAAGAGCTTTAACTGATCTGTGTAAGATGCAAATCTAAGGTCTGATACTCTCATTTTTCACCTAATACTGTAGCTTTATGGAATGTATCTATGCCACTCTGGAAGTTAGGCATTTTGTCTAAGCCAATTGTTCATGCATCCTCTATCAGCACTGGAAAATGGAGATACACAGACAGACATACACACATTTGAAACATCTCCTTCTCTGCCCTCTCTCCAATGGTGTTTTCCTCTAGGTTTAACACGAGTGAGATGTACAGTCATCTGACCCTATATTTACTATATACAGCTACCAAAGTAGTTGATGGCTGCAGCTAACAAAACCAGAAATTTCTTCCATGACATCTGGACACATCTGACCTAAGCTCTGTAAAACACAAGCAGTTCTGTTTGTGGACATGCTCAGATCTGACTCCTTTCTCAACAGCACTAAGAAATTGAATGACAATCTCATGATTAAGTGCATTTATTAAATTCAGACTAGGTGTTACTGTCTTATGTCCTATGAAGGTTTATGAAACAAGAGAATTTAATGATCACTTTTATGAGAGCATGACACAAAAGGCTGTGAGAACACTACAGCCATGCAGGTTGTGTGACTGAATGAGGTATGGACACTTCCTCCCTCAGGCAGCTCAGCAATTTGAGTGTGCACCTAGGACACCTAAAGGGAGCTTTTAAAAAAAGATGGCGATAACAGGGAATGGTTTAAAACTAAAAGAGGGGAGATGTAGATTAGATGTCAGGAAGAAATTCTTTACTCAGAGGGTGGTGAGACACTGGAAGAGGCTGCCCAGTGAAGTGGTAGATGCCCCAACCCCTTGAAGTGTTCATGACCAGAGTGGATGGGGCTTTGAGCAACCCAGTCTGGTGGAAAGTGCCACAATCCCTACGGCAGGAGGGTTGGAGTTCGTGATCTTTAAGGTCTCTTCCAACCTAAACCATTCCATGATTCTGTGATTCACATACTATCCATCACCCACACATTTCTCACCTGGAGAGCACTTCAGCAACACCCACTTCCTGAGTTTATGTTAGCTTTTAGATAAGATACTGTAATGATCTTGGGAGCACAGTGTGGAGAATATGTCTAAATTCTTGCAGCATGGTGCCATAAACACCTAGGTGAAGAGCCCTGCTCCTTTTCTGATCTGATACACATATTTCTGGGCAGCCAAAGGTTCCTGAGCCCCAGAAAAAAAAAATTGGATGGAATATTTTCAGCACTTCATACTGCCAGTTAGTAATATAAAAAGTTTTTTCCAATATATTTGCTGATTTGCAAAGCTGAGAAGCTCGGTTGATTTTGTTCTTTGCAACTTTAATGCCCTTTTTTGATACTAATAGAGAAAACACATAATTAAGTTGTAACAGAAAATTCTCATGAAATGGGTAGAACTCCGAAAAAGTTAATTGCAGTTAAGACTGCATTATAACTTTCTGAGATAAAGGATATTTCTTTAAATACCTGAGGTTTGGAAGTATTCTTAAAAACTCTTGCTGTGTATGAAAGATCATGATGTCTTTATCTAGTAATGTTTGAGAAAGGATTTTCCTCCTTCAAAATAAACTCAAGACCAATCCAAAATGATAAAATGAAGAAGTAAAAAGAAAACCCCTAAATTCTCAGCTGTACTGACAAAAATCCTTACTAAAACATCCTGAAGGACAGACAAAGCACAGAAAAATGGTTTTACGGAACACTTCCAGCTTTCCAAAAGACCAATCATGAAATACAAACCTTTTCAGAGCCCTACTACAGAATGATGCCAAATATCATTAAGAGCTTCTCAGCAAAACAACAAACAAATCTCAAGTGCTCAAGTATCATCTGTTCGGAACACATGCAGAGGAATCGTGGAAAGGCTCATTAGCATAAAGCAACCAATAAAATTTATGCTGCAATAACTATATTGCTTTTAAATTATTCTATCTTTCACAAATTGCCTAAAACTCGTGTAACATTAAATAACGAATCAATAAGTTCCATAGTGGAGCAAGTAAGGCACTGTAATACATTTATACCAACATAATATATGAGCATAAGACTTTTTGCAGCTCCCTTGTGGCTATATTGTACTTGAATTCTGCTCTAGCTTCATTAATGAGAATACCTTTATAACACACAGTCATTATCTTGAGTATTGCATTTTCTAGCACTTATTAATTTATTCATCACAAATTAGCAAGGGAGCAATTTCCGACTTTTAAAGGAAGATCAATTACCAAAAGTAGATAAGAATTTTTTAGCATAGCTTCCATGAGGCAATTCTCCCATAGCCATCTGCAAAAGGACACAGAGAGCCCAGAACACAGCTCTGGCTTGCTGGAAAGGCAATTCTGTGCCCTGAGCTTGCTTACTTACTTGTTACTAGAAACAGGCAGGGGACAAGCACAAGGCTGACAGTCATCCGGAGAGCCTTGGACAATGCCGTAAAATCCCGGTGCACACCTCTCACAGTGCTGACCAGCAGTATTGTGCTGACAATTCTGCCAGGAAAGGAGACAGAATGAAAGCTGGGTTTGGTAATTACAAGAAAGCAGACAACATTTTGTTCCCAGCCTTAGGGATACAAACTTACTTCAATACATAATTTCTCTCTTCCTGATATGATTCTCAGTGGGAATGCTTGCTTTAAGCATCTATCAAATGCCTGCTGAGTAATATATGGGCTTAAAAGGAGAAAGAACACAGGTTTGTAGCTACCCAGATGTATCCTACAGAACTTCTTATCCCATTCATCCTTTCTTCCCTCCTTTGTTCCAGCCATTGGAGAAGAAGAAATAATTAAAATTCAGTCTTACTGTATCAGGTCATGTGTAAGAGCAGAATTGTGTTTGTCACTGTATGACCCATGGTACATTGCTTCTTTGTTTTGCAGGTGTCTAGTTTTTCTTTTTACACAAATTGTAATTCAGGGGTGAAAAAGTACTGCATAATCTGAACTCTAGAGAATCAGAACAGAAAACTTCAAAAGTTTGTTTTATGACTCTCTCTGAACTCTGACACTTAAGCTACTTGGGTAAAATAGGATTAAAATATCATCCTCTGTTTTTTCAGATTAGTAGCACAATTTAGGAATTTTACACTAAGATCAACCTGATGCATAAGTTTAGAAGTGTAATACCTGACAAATTGATGTTTCAGAGTCACACATAGTGCTGTGTCCATGACACTGACATACAACACAGCTGCCTAAGGTCTGAGCAGGTGTCCTTCCCACAGGTGGAGATGGAAGCCTGTAAAATCCTGGAGCGCATGACTGCAGTAAAAAAGATGCAGAAGAAAACAGATCATTACAGAGTGGACTGTGTATGGGGAGTATTGCAAGCTCATCTTTCCAATCACCAATTTTTACAAGTTGTGAAAAGAATCTGACAGGCTTCCAGCTGTGTTACAAACAATATGCAGTACTTTACAGATAACAAGAGCCAGCCCTAATTGGAAACACAGCTGAAAAATCCCTGGAGCACTGCACTGGCATCAGGCTTTTATACTACAGCTTGAGGGATCTTTCATTCAGATGCAGAACAGCCTTCTGTTCTCACTGTGCACCATGTATCATTCCTTTCATTACTTAAGAAAACTGTTTGTTTTCAAAATAATTTTTTTGCATGGACAGTGGAGAGCAAGCATGATGATTCTGTTTCCTTCATCCTTGCTATGTTTTTCAGGTTCGACAAGCTATTATATGCGTACAGACTACCTAATGGATAACAAGCAGAAGTTGAATAATAAACAAGAAAATGGCTGTGTGGGGCTGCATTATTTATAGCTATATAATTTAAAGACCATACAAGTATAGAATTCAAAATGTCTTTTCCAAAATTTCCATGTCTTGAGATTATCAGCCCCAAACCAAGTTTGTTCATCACTAAGTCTGCTCTACTGCAGCTTGGCAATAAAATTCTGGGAATAGCCCAGAAATTGCCAGCAAAGCTGACACATGCAAAATCAAACCCTTGATCCTTATTTCAGGCTTATTACACAATTCTGTGGGAGCCCTTACACAGTTCTCAGAAAGCACACAGCTACGGCAGCATACATACACAAACAGGAACATTTTGACAGCTGAGACCATTAGGGGTAAGTGCCTACAGAGAATTCACTTGTCCCATGTATAAATCCCACCACCTAGTGGTGCCAGGAGCCTGTGAAGGCTGCCTGATGAGGTCATTTCCCACGGTTGAGCACACTTTCCTGCTTTTTGGAAAGAATAGGAGTAGTACACTTTTCAGAGCAACAAAATGGATGCAAAAAAAAACCCCACCAAACCAAACCAAACCAAACCAAACCAAAAAAAAAAAAAAAAAAAAGCCAGAAGAGAATCTGGAGTAAGTAATTTTTGTGACCAAAAGCAGGATTCTTCGGTGAAGTACTAGCTGACATGCTAGATTTATTCACATACAACCACTTTGACAGTTTTATAACCATTGGCAAAACCTCCAGGAGAATAAGTTATGGAAAAAGCATACACAATTATTTTCTTTATAATCACAAAGAAATTAATCTTAACTCATTTCTGCTTTTCCCCTTTTATTTTGACTTAGACTACATTTAGTTGTCTGAAGCATAGACACAGTCTATCTTCTTTTTCATGGTTTGTGAAGAATTCTAACCTAAATAAATAATCTCAAATGAAAGTAATTCTGTTTCTTACTAAAATATCCTTTTTTCCTCCCCCTCTCTATCCCTGCAAGTGTATTTGTCCAAACAAGGTACAAAACACAGCTTTATATATTCTGAGTGACTTCAGAATCAAATTATAAATATATGGTACATCCTCAAATGAAACTAATATCTGGGATGTTTTTTCTGATATGCCATTGACAGTCTTATCACCTATTTTGATCAAAGCACTTCTGAGATGAAGTAAGACACAGACAAAAGATAAAATAGACTATATTTTAAATTGCTAGTTTTGAATTTTTTCAGAAACAGCCATTAGGGAAAATCTTACCACTGCATTTGCAGCCTACTACTGGATGTGAAAATAAAAAAAAAAAAAGGGGGGATATAAATGTTACTTCCAGTAAAAACTGCTGTGCACAGTCTTCACAATGCTAGTATATGGATAAAGCATGAAACAGATACATACACCCTGTTAGCATCTGCTTAAAAAATGCCAGGGTGTCAGATGCTTTTTCCTGCTAAAATTAAATAAAACTTCACAGAATGTACCATAACCTTCACTGAGCACACTAAAACTAAACTAAGTTATGAGCATGTGAAGATCACACAATTAAGAATGAAGTATGCAGGTTGCAATTGAGACATTTATTCAGCCCCTGGTGGGTGTGAATTAAAATAAAGTTCTAATTACATTAGAATACATTTTTCTTTGAAAATTCAATTTGCTACAGTAATTTAAAAAAAATATCTGCACTTCTAAGCAAATGTTGGAGTCCATTAATTTCTCATGTATTTACAAAAATTCAGGTGTATTCTTACTGAAATAGTGTGCAAAGAAATAGTGTGCAAAGAAAATTACTTCATTCACTTCCTTGCACACATTTCCTATGAACTCAGTGCTCCTGTTGACTCATTTGCTGGATAACACAATCATGTATAACATCCAAAGGGAGCAGAGTTCTCACAGATAATAAGGTATCTTTCCCTTCATTTACATACTCCAACTTTTCTCCCATTGCTAGTTTTGGGGAAACCCTTACAAGATCCTGCTTAGGAGGTTTGAGGCATTTGCAGAATACTTAAGATGTTCCCTGCTACTTCCACCTAGCAATTGCAAACAGTGAATTTAGCATTGCTAGTTCTGATTAAAAATGAAAACATGGTGTTTTGCACAGTGAAAGACTAGCAGTCTCATCATCAAGAGCACAGTCAGTCAAAAATATTAACTTCTATACTGCAGTCAGTGTGCTATATCTCAAAAACTTTCTCTGGTACCTATCAGGAAATCCATTTTACAAAAAATATATACAACTCAGCCGATTCTCTAGAACACTTGGGTACTTTTGAAATGTGCAATCTTCAGCATGAAATTATAAGTAAAAAAATAAGTATAGTGCATGTATAAGGAGCACCCCGCTCACTTAGTTGACCAACACTTTTCTCCTGGTGTTCAGGGAGTTAGAATTTTACTATTACAATAGTATTATACCCCTATTTGTTCAAAAAGACTTGATCTGGTAGCATCAGTCACACACTTCAGCCTCAGAGATGCTGTCCCAGTAAAGCTCACTTTCTTGTATTCTATGTATTTGAGTCATTACCATTATTTCAGTGGCATATTTGCCTATGGCAATAAAAGGGCTGAAATTCCCTGTGAGAGAAATACCTGTGACAGAAAACAAGTAATTAAATTAAGGGAGAGTTGTTGCCACTTAAATGAATAGACACTCAATTACTTTTCACACCTTGCCAATGAATGGACCAGAGAAGGCGCAAAGACCTTTCCTGGGAGTTAGGTTAGTACTGTACCTCACAGGACAGACCGGAATAACCCGGTGGGCAGTCACAGTGCTCTATCAAGGAAGCCTGAGGAGCCATCCCAGACACAGGGCCAGCTTCAGCAACTTCCAGTGAGATCTCAGAAATCCTGAAAAAAAGGAGCAAACACCTCTAATGAGATTAGTCAAGCATTAACTCAAATCCAGTTACTTCTCAGTTAGCTGCCATGGGAGAAAACAGTCTCATTTGGCTGTTTGCAGCATTCTTGATCTACAGGAGACAAACAACACTGGCTTTTGCATCTCCCAAGGAAACTAAGAAGTTAACACCACCTCTGGTCACATTTTCTAGCTCTAGGCAACAGTATAACTAACTAAATCTCCAGCTTGATTCTATCTCTTTCTTTAGACTCTTTTTGACCAAACTAACAAAAGTTAACATACAAAAATTCGTATCTGATTCTTCATTTGGAAGGATTTATTAGGAAATTGAAGTCACAGACTACCTAAATGCAGTTCTAATTCATGACTCTTAGGGGTATGGCAGTAAAATTGTTCTCTTAATGAGCTTTTAATGAGGCAACTATTAAAAAAATAAAATAAAATCTATCCTCAGCAACTAAAGCAACCTAGCAAGCTCTAGAACAGACTGCAAAGACATTGGACTTTTGACTTTTGAGCAAGAATTTTAAGTTCAGTAGCCAGGTATCTTTTTTTTTTTTTAGGTTTATTTAGACATATAAACAAACAATTTAAAGCAAACATGAAATCCTACTACAGAAGCAACAGCTAATATCAGAAAGGGACACATTCCTAACATTTTAACTTCCTAAACATTTGTTTAATTGTATTAATAATTATAATATCCTTGCCTTCCAACCACTCCTTGCCTTTCCAACATGAATGCTGACCTGCTAAATAGGGTTGAGTACATCACAGACAATGATAACAAATATAACTTCCAATGAAATACACTTAATCCTAGTGTACTACAATTCTGTACTTTAAGCTTACTTCTTTAAATGGGGATTTGTTAGTTTACTTAAATGAATGCTGTGATTTGGGACACCTATTGCCTCAGAGAAACAAAAAGTGCAGAATAGTGTAAATTTTAAAGCTTCAAATATAATGCCAACCTAAGATAAAATGTCAAAGATTGTCTGACTAACTGGCTGAATAAATGTCAATAATGTGGGTAGAGCCTATTCAGTAAGTTTCTGAGCACAGTGCTAAAGGAGAGGAGCTCACAGAGCTGCTCACCTCCCCCTCATGCTCAGAGCCTGTTCATCAGCTCCCAGACCTTGATTCCTGAGAGACTGAGTGACACTCTTCTGCTCATTGGCATACAGGCACCAATGTCAGGATGAATGGAGGAAAAGCAAATGCCCACTACTGAACTAGATGAGAGTTTTGTGACTGAGCTTACATGACCAGAACCACACCTCTTGATAACCTTGCGTCACTATAAAAATTCCCAAATCAATCTAGTAACCCTGTGCTCTCTTCCTATTACCTGAAGAAAGGGGTTCAGTCAACTAGGGAAATTGAACAAAAAAAACCCCCAAGCAAACAAAGCCAGGTCAAAACAGAAGACTGAAAATAAAGAGGCAAAACCTTTCAGATGTGATATGTCAATGTAAGGTTACATTACAATCTCTGTACATTTAAATGGAAAAAGAAAATGAAATCTGCCTTTCCATCATCCTCAAGAGTGAGGGCACAGTTGAAAAACTGTTTACTGTCATAAAACTGTATTTAGATAACAATGCTTTCTAGGGCCACAAAGCTACCTATTGTTTGTGTGAAAATGTTACTTAAGGAAGGTCAGGCTTGGTTGATTTTTGGAAACTGTCTATTAGGCAGCAGTCAAACAACTGCTACCTGATCACAGCTGGGAATATTGAAACAATTCGCAGTGAAATTGAAAGCATACTTCAATTCAAGGAATTTATTATCACAGCCCTGTTGCAAAACAAAATCTAATAAAAGCAATGTTTCCATTTAGAGTGTTGAATGTGAAAATGAGGGCAACAAAATGAACAATTCAGGAGAAAAATGTTTGTGTTTGGCTTCTAAGCAGAAACCTCTAAATCACTAATAATGCTGCAGCTTTGAAGCAGAAACAACATTAGCATTGCTACTAACCTGTTCAGCTAATAGAATGCTAACACCCGAATGAAGCTATTTTTATGTTCCCAACTGCTGCTGCTACTTTGACTTTATTTTAAAGTGTTTTTCCTGTAGTTTATCACTTACCTGCAGCTTTTAAACTATGCAATTGAAATTAAAGCACTATTAAAACCTTAAAAAAAAGTAAAACTACTTCATATATATCTTTTCCTCCTCCCATCTGCAGATTTTTTTTGCTTTATATATCTTTTCCTACTATGCACAATCAGGTGGAAAGAGAAGCTTTACTAGTTTAGAACAGGGCCCTTATTTGGAAAGCACAACACATTCTATTTAAACAAATGTTTTACTGTAAGTCACTTAATTCAAACATATGTTTAAATTTGAGTAAAAATATTGTTCTTTAGAGGGTTGCAGCTTATTTTTAATAAAAGCCTTCAATTCTTGTGCAAGGTAATATTCCACTAACCTTTAAAAACATTTCTGGGGATTTATTTTGTAGTCTTATGCAAAACATCCACTGAGATCATTCAAGGTGCTAACTTGAAAAACATAATGTATTCCTGCTATACTCTACTTAAAGTCTCAGATACCATGTGATAAATGTAAACTTTTTAATTAGACAGCTCATAAAAATCCATTGTAACATAATCGCCTCCAAAATCAAATACAGAATTATATGCAAGGTTATGACTTCAGATGGAGAGTTACCAGAAAGACCAGATGAATGGTTTGCTAAGTTCTGCTGTCATAAAATGTCACAGTCTGAAATACCATGCCGTAAAAATATATTCTGATTCTTTAAGTGACACCTTGCAAACCTGCCTTGGAAATGAAAAGTCTCACCCTGTTCTGCCTGCCTCATTACTGGGCAGCTTTGATAAAATGGTTGTGTATTACAGTGTAGGTCTAGTGCAGTCACAGCAGTCACACACACCCCAGAACAAAATCAGCTTTGCTTTCATAACTTTCCTTTTGATGCTCGAGCTGAGACAGTACTCAATTTTTGCTTCCACAGCTGAGCTAAGATCTCTACTGCTTAGAGGGAAGGGAGAAACATACAAGAAACACGAATATGCTTCTCAAATTTTCCACATTGCATTGGAGTTACCTTCATAACTCTTTTCCTGGGAATCCCCTATGCTTGTAATACAATATCCTAAATGGACCATGCGAAAAATAAATGAAAGCAATGCTAAACACTTATGACATCTATTATTAATATTTAGCATCTAGCCAGTGCAAGCTGCATGAATATTTTTCTGTAAATTATATACTTTAAAGAGAAACAATAGCAGTAACAACCACTGTTTTCTGTCACACAATGCCATGACATTGCATGGTATCTGCCCCTACTATTCACCTTCAAACTCCAAAGGCAAGGCTTTGAAAGACCTTTTTGTACCCTAAAAATCTAGAGATAATTTTAGCCTACCACTTTTATGAGAGAATCATAAAAAGGACCTCTGGAGACCTTTGGAGTTTATGTCCGATTATTCCCATGTCCTTGCCAATAAATTTTGAATGCAAAGGATATTGTGAATTAATTAGCAAAAACTTCTCACAATTGTCTATGTAATCTATACTAGAACTTCTTTACCTCTAGCAGTTTATCTTTCATGTCTAATGTCAACCTTTTCTGCTGAAGTTTAAGCTAAATTTTGTTTTTGACTTACCTATCATGGCAACATAGAACACATTCTTTCCTTTTTCTCTGTGACAAAATTTTGAGCATCTTAAGGCAACTGCTAGTTTCTAAACATATTTATTTCTTTACATCTTCTTGCACATATATTTTCTAACCTGCAATGAGGTTCACTGTTATCCTCTGAGCACTTAAATAACTTTTTTTGTGAATTCCATTAACCAGAACTTGATGCTTAGGCTTTTCTAATGTCGGGCGGAAGTAAAAGAGGGTTTTTTTTTCACATTGCAGGCCATATCTATTTATACATGCAGATAAAGAATTAGCATTTCTCAACAAGAATATTGTTATTGAATCATGTTCACCTGGTGATATGTTGTAAACAACAGACTCCTCTTTGAAGAATAGGTAACTAAGCAGTTGTTCCTTGTTTGTTCAATTGACTGCTATTAAGTGTAAAATCTTACAGTTGACCTTTAGATTGCAGCAGACTTTGGTACTGTTCCTGTCACGTTGCTGCCTGATGTCCACTTCAAATTTAGTGTTATCTTTACTTCCTTGCATAACTTATTAATTAATAGATGGAACAGAAATTGTTGAATCTGACCCTAATATATTCAATTTCCCACTTGCAGGAGAAAATTCCTTCATATGCTAACATTTAAATTTAATTACAGCATCATGCTTTCATAAAATAGACCTTTATTCAAAAAATACACTAGGTTTGTTTCAGAATGTGTGTGCCTACATGTGTTTTCTCTTTTAGAATCTTGAAAAGAGAGATTCTACTTGGCTAGTGTAATTTGAATCTTCTAGTGCATAAAACTTCCCTCTCCTGTGTCTTCCTCTGTGCCGAATGCTAATTCCTTCTGCTCCTTCTTCTCAGCAATGGCTTATAGCTGGTGTCATGAATACAAATTCTGTTGGGAATAGCTGGGTTATCTGTGACTACTGCATTATTTCAGATTGCTGCATGAAAGAGTTACCTGCTCTGCCTCATGATATTGCCATGAGTCGCCTTGATAAGGATGTAATGAACATCATACAACACATTCATGAAGTCTTCCCGGGATACAGTTCTACTTGGTCTTGAGTCATCTCCATAATGTTTCCAGGTGAAATCTGCCTGAGACATCGTCCTGTTGGGCCCTGGGTTACCATGATAATATTCCCAGGGCGCAGTGTTTCTGGGTCTTTGGTCATCACCATAGTATTCCCAATTATGCTGAAAGACAGGAACACAAAAGACAGATTATTAACAATATTCAAAAGAACCATATGCTTAAGTTTTGGGCTAAAAAAAGCAGATGGAAACATTACCTCTGTCATCTCTATCTCATGCCTGGTCAGCTGCCCGATCAGAGGGGCAGCCATGTGCCGGACAATAATTCTCGTATTTGTGGGAGGCCCACCTCTTATGATGACTTGTGGGTAGTAGGTAGTATAACCTGTCTCTTCTCGTGCTTCAAAGTAGATGGCATATTTCAGTTTCCCTCCATAAGCAGTCAGCTGACAAAGCACAAAAAGAAATCCCATTTTCAGTTAGCTAAAAATAAATTCCTGGGAAGGAGCTAGATGTGCTCAGCACTGATGAATGCATGCATGGTAGAAAATAGCAATACATGCTTGTGGAACTATATGGGGACAAGGGCTGTGTTCAAAACCACCGATCAACGATTTGCTACAGTATTACAGTAAAACCAATGTGTTATCTATTTCTTTATATGTGCCTTGGTGTTCCCCCAAACCAAGAAATATTAAAGTGCAAAATAAATCTTCATAGAGGTGCATAACAACATCCAAAAGGAGTGTTATTTCAATCATTTTCTCCCATGTAATATACAAATGTCATGTATTTTTTGTTTAAAAATTAGAGAAACAAAAAATTGCAAGAGTGTTATATTAAATTCGTGCAGCTTAATTTTTCAAATAACATTTTTATGAGAAAATTTATCCAGTGGAAGAATATAACATAGATATTTACAGATATTAACTTGTAAAATAGTTTGTGTAACTTTATGAATTTCCATAATTACAAAGCATAATTTTTAATAATAGAATAGCATTTATTTTCTTTTGAAGTAACTTGCACTGTGTGAAGACATGCTTATTGGGAGGGATAAAATATGCTTTAAAATAGTAATATAAGATTAAAAAAACCCAAAAAACAAAAACCAAACATGTCACTATTCAGTGGAATTTTAGGTTTACCTTTTGTCCCTCAAACTGCTCTGGAAGTCTCCAGTAAACAGGTTCTGACCGAAGATCCTGCATCACCTGGTCTATATTTGCTACTATTTCAGGAGGCTGGAATGCAATCCCCGAAAGAGTGCTGCGCTGAAGATTTTCATCCACTAGTGGCAGAATCATTTGCTCTGGCTTCAAGGTCACCTATGCATATTCAAAAAATTCAAGAAGAAAATTAACTCTATTTTTCCCCATGAAGTGTTAGTCTTTAAATTCTAGCTCTTTAAAAAATTACTTCTAGGTAATTTCATTTCACATCATGAGCAATTTGTCTCAAAGCAGTCTTGCTACTCCAGGTATGAACAGTGCTGATAATTACTTTCCCCTTGAGCCTTTTGCACCTTGTCCTCATGTTAACAAAGAATGTAGTAGCACTGGTTAAAATACTTTAATCAGCAAGTGATTCCACGAATTTTATCAAAGTGATTTTCCTAGTGCTATTTTAGTCTCAGGCCTCTTTTGTTCAGATTGTGAGAAATGTATCTCACACAGAAGCAGTGTTCTCACCACCACTTATTATACATCACCAGAGCTGTGGAACACAGTGCCCAATCCCTTGATATTTCTATGCAATATTCAAGCTAGATATCTCCAGGCAATATGCAGAGAGTGAGGCCTCAGTGAGGGTTTCTGTAACTCCAAATTCAGCTTTACTAAAAAAATACAAGGATACCATTTATATGCCTGCAATTTTCTTAGACTGGTTTACAAAGTCTCATTAGCATTATACTGAAATAATTATTTTGATCAAAAACTGTAGTAAGAGTCTTAGTAATTGTGTGCCAATGGAAGTATCTCAGGGAATGTGTGAACAGATGCAAAGGGCTGGTATCAATACTGCTTTCTCCAAAAGAATGAAGAAGACAAAGAAAACAAATGCAGGTAAGAGTCATGCCTTCAACAAACTGGTCATGAGATGGGAGTCAGGTAATCAGCCCTGCACTGTAATCTGGTATTTCTACTTACAGCAGCATCTATGGACTGATCAGACATGGAAACACTCCTAACATCACCAGCCCTGAGTGAGATTTACTGATTTTGTATCCTAACTGTATTTTACTGTTTAATACTTGAGATATCAAGGAAAGGATCAACACATTTGAATTTCAGTTAATTCATCAGCCATGCCTTATTGTCATATAAGACAGATTTGCTTGTTTAAACAAGTCTACTGTCATTTGAAGCACCTGGGAGTATCAGAAATGGCCACTAGCAGCTGGCAGAACAGTCTCACTCAGTTTACAGTTCTGTATCAATTCTGAAAGAGATCAGAGTACCAAATACTAGATGAGACATGGAAACACACTTCTTTAGATATGAGCATAAACACAAGAGGAAATTAATCAAGAGAAACAAAATAATCAGGAGGTTTAAACTGTTTCTGCTTTGTGCTGCCATAAAGGTCAAAGCACAATTATCCAGAACTGTTGCTGTTACAGAACTTGATTAAATTTTATAACTTGTCAGCCTTCTACAGCCTTTCATCTCCAGTCTCGCAGCATATGATGGGCAAAACTGAAATAATGAGAAAAACTGGGTCAGATCATAATAAATCACCTCATCCACTGCAAAGGGAAAGAGGTGCTATGGGATTGAACAATGAAGGGGGGAATAAGTGCTATCCATATTATATTAAGCAAGAGAGATAAACTCGATTTCAGCCTGAAGTATCTTTATCTAACTGAGGCTTGTACATGACGAGTCTGGGGCTTTGGCTGATTTGTGTTAGGCAGACATTCCTTCTATGGTTGGCATTCTTTTGAGCAGAGATATCACTTACTATCTTGGGGATAGAACTGGTCATTTTCCATTAGAAATCTCTCCCCCAGAATGCAACTGAGGAGCTGGCACAACAGCAGTCTCAATGTGTGTTTTGTGCTTGTTGTACAGATGAAATGGAGACATCCAGTCTGCCTTATTTATCAGTCCAGCATAGGTCTCAAGGCCCTCTTCCACAAACAGGTGTACAAGCTCCTTGTTTTCTCTGATGGATTATACCTTTCCATGCTTGAATTTAAAAATAGCTTCAACAAGCTATTTTTTAAAAATAAAGGAAAACCCTACCAAACCAACAAAACCAACAAGGAAAATAAACATTAACTGAACTACTGGGAATTTATGCTGGACAACAAGCATCTGTGACCCTTGAATACACCTGGGTAAACTGTGTATCATGTACAAGGGATTATGTTGCAATGCATTGGACCGCATAATTTCCCCACATGACTAGCTTGCCCTTTCTTGGGGTTAAATAGCTTTACTTTGGCTGGATGTCAGCTATCCTATCATTCATTTTCTTATCTACTTATTTCCTTTTAATGTCTTGACCCTGATTGTCTAATGGAACATATCGCTCTCACCACTCCTCAAAGCACAAGCAGGAAAGTGATTGCTTAAATGTTTGGCCATTTTCTAGCTACCTCTCAGTGCCTGACTAAAAGATGCCAGCAGGAAACAACATTATCGCATTACATGGCTCAGCAGTTTCCTACTCACCCACACGCGGATCAGCCCCCTTGCCTCGCTGCACTGTGTAGTCAGGCCAAAGCAATAGCAACTGCTGCAGCCAAGTGGGTTTCTGGCAGAGAGACCAAATGTACCAGACTTGCACCTGTCACAGTGGACACCTTCCACATTAACCTGGAAGAGAGAAAATATTTTAAAAGGGGAAAAAAAACCCAAAAAATAAAGGCAGAATAAAACCCCGAGTTTTATTTCAAGGTAGTGATAGAAAATCATACTGTAACGATAATAACAGGGTGCTGAAAGAAAGAATAATGAGCGTTAGGAAATATTCAAGGAACTCTCCAGCTTCTTATCACGTGTGTATGCAAACATATGTAATTAATGTAATTAAGGCATTTACATTTGTATCCACTGAGTAGTTCTGAGCAATAAATGCTGGCTTCACACCGAAAGTTGTAAGCACAGAAAAATTAAATGGCACTTTAGGCATGACATGCTCAATAACTGATTGATAAGATAAGAAAAATAAGTTGTTCTGAAATTGCCCATGTTAATCAAGCCTTCTGTTTAATAGGAATTATCATTGACATGTTCAGATATTTAAGGTACAGCACTAAATGTTCTTGCTGAGAAATGTATTTTAATGGAAATTCTGGAGAGAAAAGCTTTCCCCTCTTCATGATTGTTTTCCACATCATTGAACAGTATTAACAAGGCTGAAATGTTTCACTGTTGTAATGTCAATGCTTTTATTTTCATTTTTCAATTAGTCCAAGTAAAAAGCTATTCCAGATAGGGCAGATACACAGTAATTTATGCAGAGCCTTTTAAAACCATTTTCATACTGAGACCAAGGTATTAAAAAGAAAAAAAAATCACCAATATGAAAGCACTGGCTGGCTTTTTCTCCCCAAACACATTTTTATTCTCTTGAGACTAGTGTGAAGAAGCCAATCCAAAAAACAAATCCAACTTTTCAAAGCTTATACAAGAAATCAACATTATCCCTGAGGATTTACCAGTTTTAACCCTCATTTCCACATGTAACTCTATCAATAAATGTGCCTACACTGTATTTAGCTTAGATTTTGCTGCTTTTTGTTAGGGCTGACAATGAGGCTCCTGAGCCTTTGAAAGCTCATTTCTACAGCTGTAACAGCAGGTTTAAATGGGAATGATTACCATTTTATGAAAATCTAGTTTCTTCAATATATAACTCTTTCAAAAAAGTTACACAAAAGGTTAACCAACCCTAGATTTAAATTTAATCTTAGATTTAAATTCTGTGGGGGGAGAAAAGCTTACTTAATTCAGTATTATTTGTCCATTTTCCCTCTTAATTGGTGATTTTGACTTGCTTTGAATTCTGTTTCATGTCAATTGTGCTTCTTTATTGTTTATCATCAGCTAAATATACACTTTTCATTTGCACTCAGAGAAACATAGAAGCACCTATATTATTACACTTAATAGCATTAACAAAGAAACAGTTCTATTTTAAAATGCCATCAACCCCCACTCTTTCTACTTAGTGCTTACAAGAGCTACAAGAAAGACAATGACCCAGAGAAGTTGTGGAGTCTCCTTTTCTGGAGATAGCAGTCCAGACACAATCTTGAGTCATGTGGTTGAGGGGAACCTGCTTGAGCAGTTGGGTTGGATTAGATGACCTTCAGTGGTCCCTTCCATCCTGACCCTTTCTGTGATTCTGTAACCTACTGGACCTAATCCAGAAATGGGGCACCAAGACGGTTAGAGGGGCTGCTGCTTCTCATGTGTCAAAAGAGGCTGAAAGAATTGAGATACTTCAATTTCTCCGTTTCAGAGGCTGACACAGGGCAAATAGCACAGAGTTTTATTCAGACAGTCCATGTGGTCAACTCACTTCAGTTTTCTTATGGTGTCATCGTCAAATGAATCAGTATTTGGGAAATAGAACACGATGTTTTCTGTTCAAATATACCAGAAAAATGGGAGGGTGGTCAAGCAGTTTGCACAAAGAGGGTGTGAAATCTCTCCCCATCCTTGGAAGTACTGCCTCAGCAATGTCTTTCACACAAGGTGCTGGACTCGATGACCACCATAGATCACTTCCAACCTAATTTATTCTACAGTTCTGAGTCTTGAAACTCACAATTAAGTGACTGGTGCCCATTTAACAAAATAATTACCTGGCAATTCAATAATTTAAATTCATCCTTCCATTTTATTAGCTCTTTCTGTCAATACAGACCGAAAGAAGAAGAATGAATCTAAATCACAGAAAGAATCTCTAGGGGTCACTTTTCAAAACCTCCTCCTAGAAGCAAGACTATCACCAATACTAGATCAGGTTACCCATGCCAGTTCTTGAAAATCTGATCGAATGGAGATTTCACATATTTCCGGATAATGTGTACCAGTGCTGCATGACTCGGATTTTTTTTTCTAAAGTCCAACCCAAAATTCCCAAGCTTCCATTTGCAGCTGTTGTCCCCATCTTCAGCCATCATCAGAAAGGACTTGATTCCATCAACTACTCTTTGAAGTGGCTATATAGGCTGTAATCACATTTCCTCTTAGCTTCCTTTTTCAGACTAGGAGAGTCCAGCTCTCTCAGTACATCCTCACAGATCATCTGCTGTGGGACTCTTCTCTGGATCCTCTCCAGTTTCTCAGCAACACTTTCAAATCATGTCCTAAAACGGGACACCATTTCCAAGTGCAGTCTTGGAAATGCACTGACTACAGCGAGAGTAGAGCACCGAGTAGATAAAGCCTTTCCTCTGCTCGTCATGCTCTTTGTGATGTCCTCCCGTGCAGCTGCATTGGCCACTGTGCTCACTGCTCAGCTCACTGCATCCAGCTCAGTGGGCAGTTTGCCTTATTTATCAGGAGAGTATATGGCTGGTTTAGATTGTGCTTTCCAGCAGGATTGCTGTGGCTAGCACAGGTCCTTCCCGTGGGAACATTTTGCTATATTTCATAAACAAGATAAAGTTTGGATGTTTTGCAAACAACTTCTCCGGATTGGGTCAGTTCGGGCTTGGCCAATTGGGCCTAGGGGGAGGTCTCGGGCTGACCAATCTGGGGCACCTCTGTAAACTCTATATATATGGAATTCAAAACAATAAAGTTCTCTTCTCCTCTCTTTCCTTGTCTGAGAACTTGGGTCATTCCTCAGCTAGCCGCTCAACAGCGACAGATTGCCACTCAGGCTTTTTCCTCCCAAGCTGTACTGATTCTTGAGGTCATTCCACTCCAGTTAATGACCTTTCTATTTCTATTTTCCCACTTATCAGGCTTTTCAAGAACCCTCTAGACTGTAATTTTACTGTTCAGCATGTCATCCTCGACCTCCTCCAAGTCAGCAGTATTTTCAAATGTGCTGATCGTGAATTTGGTCATCTGTGTCGCTGATGAAGGTATTGGCTCTGGGATACTCTGCTTGCTGTCTACCAGCTGCATATCAAATCACTGATTACTGCCCTTGAAACCCAACAATCCAGCCAATTCTCAAACCACCTAAGTGTGCTGTTCTTCCAAGCACAGTTCCAAATAGGAATGTTGTGGATGATCTTGCCAAGGGTCTTTGCTTTCGTGATCCTGAACTGGATGCAGTCTACTCAGAACAGTATCACTCATGAAATGATGAATATTGACTCCTTCTAAGTCAATATACTTTGAACTAGCACTGTGGCATACTGCCATTACTGATTTATTTGTTTTTATTGTGCCCAGTATCTGAACAAGAATTGTATTATGGGGATGAACCAGCAACAGTTCTGTAAGAACAGAAAGAAATAAAAAGTGGGAAGAAAAGCTTAAGAGGATGCTATCCTGGCAAATGTCAGTATGTGAAAAAGCAAATGATAAAGGCATAAGTCTTTCTTTATGTGGGACTCCTCCCACAGCAGTTCGTAAATGCACTATGAAAACCAAGGAGATTGCTCTGCATATATTGTTTGAACAATGTATGTTCAATGTGCAAGTGTCAATGAATTCTGAAATAAACTTCTCAGCATTAACAAGACCAGTTTACAACCTTCATTGTCCTACCTTGCAGCTGCACTGGCCAGAATGATCAATGCATGAGCACTTCCCCTCTGTATCACAGCTCTGTGGATCAGTCCCAGCCAGGAAGCACTGACAAGCAACACAATGCGGAAAATTCCAGTAGCCCAACCTACACTCAGTGCATTTTTCCCCAGAGAATTCAGGGCGGCAGAAGCAACAGCCTGTATTTAAGTCACACTGAGAACTTAGGGCTCCAATGAGGTTGCAGTCACAGGGCTGAAAAGGAGAGAAAGAAGGAGACAATTGCAATTGTGCTTCTGAAAAAAAACAAACCAGAAAGCAAAACAAACCAAGCCAAATCTAAAAACAAAACAACCAAAACCAAAAACCAACCAAAAAGCAATTCACCTCTTTCAAGCATCTATAAATAAAATAGAGCAGTGCATTTCCACTGTCTAAAAATAACACATCTAAATTATAAGGCCAATAATTTATTTTTACTCAACAAGGGTCAAGAATTTACACTAAATACATTTACAACACTGGTAGGATTTTTTTTATGGATATTACTTATCACTGCTAAGTTAGGTATTGAAAACAAATAAACCTAAAAGGGTCAAGGACATCGGAATACTTTGTGGACAAAATTAACCCAGAAACTACAAGCACTCTCTAAAAAGTATTTTGCATGTAAATTCTCTGCAGGCATGTTCAGAACACTTTCCTAAAATTGGAATTGCTCAGGAGAAATTGGTTCAATGGTTCCAGAGGTATCTAGTTCAATGTCTATTACTCATCCATCAGATGTGTAACTGTACTCTTTGTACAAACAAGACTCCTAGATGACAATAATTTACACAGTAAGGGCTAGAGATTTAGTCATGTGATATATTTGGAAGTTAACTTGCTCACAGAGTAAGACTTGCACAGGCAAGTGAGGATAAAAATAGGTGATTTGCCGGGGTGTCTAGATACTGAATAC
Organism: Entomyzon cyanotis; assembly: GCA_024500445.1. Classification (NCBI taxonomy): domain Eukaryota; kingdom Metazoa; phylum Chordata; class Aves; order Passeriformes; family Meliphagidae; genus Entomyzon; species Entomyzon cyanotis. The sequence continues at coordinate 21,097,748 of JAKEPQ010000871.1, forward strand.
AGATGTAAGTAGCAGGGAAAAGTGCAGACTTCCAAAGAGCCGGAGAATCCCTCAGTGCTATTACTGTGGCAGCACTGCAGTTAATACAGGACATTGGCTGTAATCACTGGTGTGACCAGAATATCATATGGAGAAGTTCAGCTTACAGAAGCAAACTCAGTGCCAGCAGTACAGGTTACCACAGTAACTGACATGGATAGACTTGCTAAAATTACAGACACAAAGCTAAAAAACAGAGGAAGAAAATGTGGATTCAGTTTCTAAGCAAAACTGTTTACTACATGACTACTTAGAGCACCTTTCCTCTGATCTGAAAACACCATTTATAAAGAAGGTGAATAGATACAGGAAATATACAGATGCAATCTTTACTGAATGCTAGAAAAACTATTTAACCACTGGTGAAATATTAGTCTGCTAGACTACCACCTAGCCTAAAAAATAAAACCTTCTGACAGAGAGAGCTTTATACTACAAGATATATATGAACACAAAGCTTAGAAAGCAAATCGTTCACCATTCTCTGAATTAGCTTGGTGCACAATATGAAAACTTAAATTACAATCAGATGCTGTATTTGTTTTATGCAGTTTTCTGCAATGCTCTCTATCCCAGACTTACAACAGCCTTGGAAATGTTCTTCAAAGACTGCAAGCAGGAGATTCACATCTCACTTTGCAGAAATTAGCAGCAACATACTGAAAGAGATGTGGGCTGTTAGATCATCATTAATTTAGACAGTGCCATGGAACTGTCATACTAATGTGCTCACATAAAAGACAATCAGAGAATATACTCCAGAGCTCAAACAGAGGTCTTCAACCTCATTAGGCTGGTTTCAGAAGCCAAGAGTCTGTATCACAGCAGCACCACAGAGGTTTCACAGGAGCTTTTCATACATACAAAAAAGAAATCTTTCTCATCAATTGCTTTGCAGCCTGAACTACATGACAAACAGCCTTTTAAGAACAAGTATTAATGGTGTATGACTGTGTTCTGAAAAGATACAGTTTTCTGGAGTAATTGTTGCAGTACTATAAATTCCTCATCATCAATGAGCACAGAAAAGAGGAAGGCAGCATTTGAACTTTGCACGATGTCCACTGTCATCAGTTTTCAACCTTAACTGAACACTGTGGGCATTAAGAACAGCTTTCACTGCCTCCTTGACATTCTATCATTGTTTTCCTATTTCTTCCCACTTCTCTTCAGGTATCTTAACTCTGTGTCAAATATTGGAATATGAAGGATTTAAAGGCTAATGATAAGGTTTATTTCCCCTTTAAGAACATGAGAAGAAAGTATAATTTACAGCTAAGGTGGATGCTCCTTTTCTTTTCTCCTTGCTGTCTTATATGCACAAATTGAAGCCCTTCTCAAGCAAACTTTGAGTACAAATTCCCAGTGGTGTCACCATTAGGGCCAAAGTAGATTTGTCCTCCCAAGGCACTGATGATTACCCATAAATACACATCTATATGCATTGTTCAATACTGTAGCAATCTCCTCCATCATGTTAAACACAGCTATAACAAAATAAAACCAGGCTCAAGCAGGACACTGACTCAGTGTGACAGCAGAATCAACAGGGTGTTTTGTGTTACAGGCTGCATACCTGAGAAGATCTGTAGTGCAGTAACAGTAACAGATTGCCAACATTTGCACCACAGTCTGACACCAAAACTTGCAATATGGAGACAAACCATGATTTGCAAACCAAAAATTGTGCTCCAGCTATAGATTACTGTGAAAGAGGTAATGCACATAGAGAAAATAGAAATCCACTCACCTTGCAGCCACTGACAATGTTATGACCCCAGTGATTTGGTGCACATTTGTCACACATCTCTCCAACAGTATTGGGAGGGCAGATACAGCGTCCACTGAGGGGATCGCAATTATTGCCAAAACGTGCACATTCACAGGCTTCATGGGAGACAGAAAAATATAAAGCAGAGGAAAAGTTATCCCTTTATGTGACATCTGGAGAGCAGACCCTAACAGGGTTAGGATCAGTCCTTTACCATACAGTGAACTCTCAGTTATCTCTGGACACAGTGGGGCAGGAGAGGTAGGGTAAACCCCGAGTAACCAAAAGCAGTAGCAGTAGAACACGGGTTAACTGTGGCTGAAGTAACTGCAATGAGAACAGAAAGGGAAAAATAAAGGCACCAACTGCAGAGGTGCAAAGACTTCTGAGATGGTGCACTCTTGTGACATAACTGCAGGAGTGCTGCTATACAATTCCTGGGCCCATGCTGTCTCCTCTAAGAAGCCACCTGAGTGCCTCTGAGCCATCCATGCAGGGAATGCCATCCATGGCAGTCTACTTAACCTGTTACACCAATCTGAGAAATACCTTCTGAAATACCTGCTGCTCTAAAGAGACTTTTCTTAAAGGGTATAAAAGGTGTTTAAGCTTCTTTTTCCCTTTTTATTGCTTCTTTATCAGCTTACATATCCTCTGCCTTGGGAGGACATCAACAAAATGATGTTTCCTCTCAATGGGAAACTGGTATTCTTTGCAGATTATACTAAATTAAAAATACTTCAGGTTTGGAAGTGCTTCCAGAAGTGGTCTTTGTTTTTAAAGGATTATTAAGCAAACAACTCACTGGTGGCAAATACAGATTTAAGGTATGTAAGCGATAAGCAGTTATGGGGCACAAGATACACAAGTGATTGGAAGAGCAGAACTGGTGCATGGTTGTTTTCACACCCACCATCCACGTTACCCATGAGGACAGAGAAAAAGTGTCATAAGCAAACTGAGCCTCTCTGAGTGATAAGCTATTCCTTGGGGTGTTTAAAAGGCCATGTAACTTCATTATTGAGGGCTTCATTTTTGTTCACTGCCTTTACTGTGAAACACTTCAATTCAGATTGAAACTAGAAAACAAGGGATGTACAAAGATAGAACTCCTACCTATGGCTCAAATAAGAAGTGACCTTTATTTTTCCCCACCAATGCCTTCAAGATAAGGTAATTGATGCAAAGAAGATAGCAAATTTTGCCATCATCATGCCAGGAACACAATGTGTTGCATGCTACTTAAAATATTTTCATAGACTGCAGCTTGAAGGTTCAGAATACATCTCATTGGGAGACTGAGGCTTTCATACGTGACAGCTCTTCTATGGTCTTCCAGGACTTACACAAAATTGGCTTAAAATATTTTTTCTATTTTTACTTTTTAAATTATTTTTCAAAATAATAGGGAAAAAATACAACACAACTGTTGCAAGCAATAATCAAATAGAGATCTCTTTCATAACTTTGCTGCTAGAATGTCAACAATTATGATGCTTTCAGGGTTTTTTAGGATTTATGGATTTATATTGCACAAGAAAAATCAAATTATATTCCTTTTGAATAAATGCTAGATAAAAGAAGTACAATATTTTATTTGATACTTAACTGTCACAATGGAATTAATTTTTCTGTATTTTTCTTTCCAGCACAATTTGATATACTTCCATTAAATTTCTGATTTCCTTTGTGATTCATAATTTAATTCTTATTTTTTTATCATTTGAAGGAATACATAAGAAGCCTACTAAAAATAAGTGTGGAAAAACCAGCACATTGAAAACAGAATTCCTCTCCATCTGTTCTATTAACTTTGGAACTTTCAAAAATCTGGATTTTTATATTGTATGTATAGCATGTATAGCTGCATGCATAGCTGCTGCTGTTGCTTTAAACATTTGATGACCACAGGCTGATACATTTCCATTTAAAATGTTGTTTGGATCTACAGTACTTTACCATTTCATCACTGTTTCTTAAATTCTGTCATTCCAAAGTTTGGCAAGACAACAGTTAAAATTTTAATGTGCAATTTTATTAATAGCTCTCTCATTTTCTTTCCCCGACTATAGTTATCTACATTTTGTCATGTTTCACAATAGTGATGTGTTTTTAACCTGTGGCATGTCAGAATAAGCTGCTAATCATAAACAATTCTATTTTTTTCCCTTCATGTAAGTGCTAAAGGCTTTAGGACTGCAGTTATCATTTGCATTGTCTTTCAAGCTCTCTCATCAGTGAGCCTGGGAACCAATCTGACCCTTTTCCAAGGTGCCAATATCTGTATTCCAAGGTGCCAGTATCTGAACTTTTCAAGACTGTCAGTGTTTTTGAACCCTTCATTCCCATGGGAGACAGTAATATAGAGCAATGTTTTCAAACATAATCTATAATCCAGCCTGTTTCAGGGTTTATCCACCCTACAGGTAAAACTGAATTTTGCTGCACAAATGTGGGTCTTGAGGCCTTGATGCTCATTTCATTAAAAAAAAGGAGTAAGAAAAGGCAGACAGCTAAGCTTGCTGCTTCTGCTGCCATTCTGGAAAGGAAAGGAGGAAGAACAGATTAGCAGACACTGTGCTTTCTGCTTCTGGAAAGAATATGCTTTATATCTGAAGAATAATAGCAGCATTCTGGCATCCCAGCAGTCAGTCACACTAGACAACTATCTACATGTCCTGTGATCACACCTAAATGAGTCTGTGAGACTTGAAAAACACAGTCCTATCAGGAAAGATGGATATTTCCCTGTGAAAACACCTATTGATTGAGTTCTTTTTGACATTGCAGTCTGTACTACTTCAAGGATAGGAAGCATTCATTTCAGTCTTTGACCTAATTTCCAGAAGGACAAAAATAAATGTAAAGAAGTGGCTGGATATATTTATGTGTAATTCTAGAGTTTCAGCATCTAGAAAAGGAGACTTTTCATGTGTTTACATAAGGGACACAGCAGATACTTTTACTGAAAGATCTTGTGCTGTGGCTAGCACAGGTCTTTCCTGTGAGAACATTTTGCTACATTTCATAAACAAAGATAAAGTTTGGATGTTTTGCAAACAACGTCTCCGGATTAGGTCAGTTCGGGCTTGGCCAATTGGGCCTAGGGGGAGGTCTCGGGCTGACCAATCTGGGTGACCTCTGAAGACTCTATATATATGGAAATCAAAATAATAAAGACACCTTCTCTCTTTCCTTGTCTGAGAACCTAGGTCATTCCTCAGCTAGCGGCTCAACAGCGACATTGTACACAAAAGGTACAAGTATGCAAGAAACTAAATATGACTATACAGAAAAGGATTGTGGTAAGGGCAGAGGATCAACCATATAAGGACAATGGAAAGGTTAGGGATAAAACCAAAAGCAAAGGGGTTTGTGTTTTTGTTGTTGTTTTCCTTTCATGCCCCTTCAAGTTGATGTGATTTGGCAAGAATTTTATTTAGAATTCTATGATACCCTTAACTAAATTACAGGTACTGCACAGAATTTTTTTTGGCAGACACTACATGTAGTAAATGACATTTCTGTTCCTTCTAAATGTAGTAGATTAGCCATGAACTGCCCACAAAATAGCAGAAATTGCTTGGGTCTTTCATCCTTGCCAATCACCACCCTTGCCAACTGAATGATGTACAAGGCTATCTATGAACCCCCTAAGTGTCACGAAAATTTGTTAGGCAATCCAAACTTAGCCAAACTAGAATCCTAGGAATAAATAAATAAATAAATCTGTGCTTGGGTGCAAGAAATTTACGTACGAGTACATCCTCCTTCTTCAAAGTTGTAAAATCCATGTGCACAGCGGTCACACTTCTTTCCTGTCACTCCAGGCTGACAATAACACTGTCCCTCTCCATCGCAGTCAAAGGACTTGGAACCAAAAGAGTTGCAGTTGCAGGGAACACATCCTCTCGAAGACTGTAAGCCAAATGTTCCAGGCTGCCACAGAGCGAGGAAGAGCAGTTAGTACATGGAATGATGACCAGAGAAAAGAGGAACCTCTGAGAGTGTAGCGAGATCTGGGTTGCTCTTTATCACTGAGATACTTTTAATGGATTAAATTGTAGTGGTAAAACCCTGGAGCAAGGGCACCAAATGCCCTACACTGCTGAGAAAGAACAAAGACTTCAGCATGTTACCTGATACTGTAACGAATCTTCTGCAATGTAACACATTTCTTATGAGGCTGTGTTGCCCTAAGTACAATTCTCACTTGGAACAGAATATATGTCAGCACCATATGCATACCCTGTCTCTGGCTGTAAGGTTATGTCAGGCAGTTTGTTGCTAAGAGAGTGAATTCAAATTCATAGCTATGAATGAAGATCGATTCAACTGGAAAGCCTCTGAACAATGAGATTTTATCTCCTCTGAGCAAAGGCAATATCTGTATCCAGCAACTCGAGGACAATTCTTTAGAATGATATATAGGAATAACTTGAGAAGAACAAAGAGATAATGTATTTGCGAATAATGCAAACAAATAATGGGTATTTTTTAAAGATAAAAACTCTGGATTAGGCTTCTGTTTCTCTTCTATTTTCTTTTCTTTTTGCAGTGATCAATATAAAGTTTCTACAGAACCAGAGTAGATGTTATCAACCATAGTAATAAATTTCCTCCTTAACTTCACTAGTGGAGTGCAAAAAGTAAAGAAGGGAAGACATGCACTCATTTGTATACTGTGATATGGAGTTCTGCACGAAGCTTTCAACCAAGAGACTTCATGGGTTTCACTCCACCAATCAGTAGAGGCTCCTTGGAACAAGCCTTACTTCATATTCAAATTCCGAACTTGGTCTTGAGCTACAGTGCTTTAAAATGGGATTACTTCTCTATCTTTTTTTCCAGGCATGATGATTTTCAGAGAATACTGAAATCCAAATCACATTAATAACTTTAATTGAAATTGATATTACAACATTTAATAATGAAATCTATTGGAGAGTTTGCTAGAAATGCCAAATGTTAAAAATGAGTTATTAAAATGATCACTGCTAAAGAATATAAATGGAACAAAGTGGAAAGTATTTACTTTATAATGTTCAACTGTGTGATCCAGGCACGAGGTGTTACATTTTTACCTACTGTAAATCAGTAGGTCCTCAAATCAATGGTGCTGTGCTGGCTTTGACCATGGCAGTGATTGTCACTCTGCATTAAGCACTAGCGCTGTGTCCAGTTCTGGGCCACTCACGACAAGAAAAGGCATTGAGGTGCTGGAGTTTATCCAGAGAAGGGCAAGGGAGCTGGGGAAGGGTCTGGAGCACAGGTCCTATGAGGAGTGGCTGAGGGAGCTGGGGGTGTTTAGCCTGGAGAAAAGGAGGCTCAGGGTGACCTTATCACTCCCCAGCTGCCTGGAAGGAGGGTGTAGCCAGGTGAAGGTTGGCCTCTCCTCCCAGGCAACCAGCGACAGGACAAGAGGGTATAGCCTCAAGCAGTGCCAGTGGACACTCAGGTTGGACAAAAGGAACAATTTCTTCACTGAAAGGGTGGTCAGGCATTGGCTGCCCAGGGCAGTGGTGACAGTCATTCAAGAAACAACTGGATAAGACACTTAGTGCCATGGTCTAGTTGACAACGTGGTGATCAGTCAAAGCTTGGACTCGATAATCTTGGAGGTCTTTCCCAACCATAATGATTCTATGACTTCTATTTTATATGGATTTGTTCCGCAGTGGAGTCCCTAACCTCTTGTATCGGTGAATTCTCTGAAACTTCAGAAGCTTTCCATGGAAAAATCCTGAAATTTGATCTCTGAGGTTAATACAGGAGTTCCCCACTCACATAGAGAGTCTGCTGATAGGTGTCAGAATACAAGACCACATCTGTGGTCAGAATTTGGCCTGAAGAATCATATGCGCAAATGCATAAGCAAAATGCTTGATTGTACGTGTAATAAAGAATTATACTGATTTTCATTTCCGAATTCTATATTGAAATGTTTTGCAAATTTTATACTTCTGCCTGATAAAACAGGGTGTATCAGAGGGAAAGAGACAGTCAAACTCATTTCAAGGTTCAATAAAATACCTGACTATCTCTAAAGATTTCTTTTACACAGGAAGAAAAACACAGAAATGTGAATATGCACAATCTCAGGACAGACATTCAGATGAATGCAGTGAAGTAACCAATGCACAGCATGCATCTCAGTTCTCAATATAAAGTTTGACAGGATCTAATAAATTCTGTTTATAAGGGTGACAGTCACAGAAAGTCTGATACTAGCACTCCACACTGCATTAAGCTGGAAAAGACCACCAGCATGCTGGGTTGCACTCTGTGAGAAGGGCTGCACACAAAGACATTTTGATCAGACATGCAAAGTTAAAATTCTCAGCAAAGTTTGTTTACACACAGAAATTCTAAGAATCACATTTACTGAACAAGAGATAAGATCCTAGACTGCAATTAGGAAATACAGTGAATTTTCTGAATATCATGTCTGCATCAGTGTACTGTGCGGGCAACACAGTAACCTAATGCATGTTCAATGGGAAAAAACTCATTTCTCCAAAGGAATCCATATGAATGAATAGGTTAGGGTTAACCCATGGGTCCCAGAGTCTAGCTGAGGATGAGAAATACTGCCAGATATTTTTCAAAGAGGGCATGATATGTGTGGAAATTTTGAGTTGCAGGGAGAACAAACAAAATTCCTAAAATACTGCTCTGTTAGAAGCAGTTGTATCATAATTATTTGATTTTAGGAAATAAGTTGCTTTGTTGGTCTGTGATAAGGAACGAACACTCCTGCCATTTTGGGCATTACATTCACTGGCATAACTGGCACTGCACTGAGTTTAAAATGGCTCAGATAACTGGCCATATTCACTAATGAGAACTTTTAACATGAGTTATGTTCAATATTTAAAAAAAAACCTCTTTGCCTCGGGGACTGATCCTTCTTGCAAACTCCTTAAGCAATTAATTCTTGGATTGCTGGAAAAGGAAGTCTTATGCTGCAAAGTCCAAGAAAATCCCACCAATTCCATTGATTTATGTACATCTCCCATGCATTTTGTGCATACTGCCATTAATGGTGCTGCTTTGGGACTTATTCTGGTACTTGATTTCTCGGCAATACCATCACTTGCAGGATGAAACCCTTATGATTGGGGAAGCATCCTAAAACACTGCTTGTCTTCCAAGTCTGGCTGCTTCTTGAGAATTTCTTACATCGTACCACGGGTATTAAAAATGAAAAACCCGAGCAAACGGCGTGAGCTCCAAACACAAGCAAACAGGGGACTTCAGCCCATGCAAAGCAGAGTTTCTCATTACCAGAGCTGCAGGCTGGTAAGCACCTCGTGGGCACCCACTGGCAGTGCTGGTGCCCCATCTCCGGGGGGGTACTCGAATCTGCTGACTGCTTCCTGCATTCTCTTGCAATTTAGGCACCTGTCTGCTGATTTCACAGTGCCTGCCCATGAATCCTGATTTGCAGATGCATCTTCCCAATGTGTCACACTGCAGTGACACGGATCCTAAAGCACTGCAGCCACAGGGTATACAAAACAGCTTTTCTGGGGCCCAGAAGTAGTTGGGCTTTAACAATGAAAAGTAAATGAGAAGTAAACGCTGTTAGAAAGTGAAGATAAGGAAACTACAGCACATAAAAGAGTACAGGAATAAAGACAGCAGTAAACACAGAAGTAAACAAAGATTAATTCCAATTAACCACCAGTATTGTATGAATGAGCTTGAGATATTTGCTGGGTACCTTATGCAATCTGCAAATTCCACTGATACCAGCCATTTTTCTTTGAACAGACTCTAAATACTGTTGAAAAAGGAGTATGAGCAAATCACTTCAGAAATTACATAATTTAAAAGGGTGAAAATGATCCTTTTGATTTCTGCAGTTATTTATGGGCTTTAAATTACACACAGGTGGAGGTGTTCTGAGGACACAGGCCTAATTAACGAGTCCTTATGTTGAACTAGAGAAACATGCAGCCAGCTATAGCATATTCCTTAGCTGCCTGAAGACAACTCTGTGAAAGTTTATGAAACAATATTTCTCTGCAGTGATTTATGAGACAGGAAAACAATGTCAGGGCAAAGAACACTTTCACCAAAAAATAATACATTGTTTGGACAACACAAGAAGAAACCCTAAGAAAAAAACATAAAAGCAGAACATTGCAGCAGAACTAAACTAGCATTCTGCTTTTCTTCTGAAAAAAAAATCTGATGCTACCAGACATTTTGCAACTTTCTTCATAGAGGGATTATCTCTCAAAGCTGCAATATTTGTAACTAATTTATTTATAACAAACATTCAGAATATAATATGTGTATACCATGTACATATAGATACAGTGAAACTTAAAATGCATTCATCACATGTAAACGCAATGTCTTGTGTTTTGTTTTAGAAAACCATTAGAGTACATTTAAAAAGCAACCATTTTACCTTTTTCTACATATGAAAAATCCATATATGCTCTTTAAGTGGAAAATAACAGAATTAAAAAACCCTATCCATAACTAAATGATATTTAGTTACGACAACCAGGAAAGCAAGCAGAAAGGAAATCCCTTCTCTGGTCACTCACTTTGCAGATGTCACAGCGGCGCCCGATGACGTTGGCTTTACACTCACACTGGCCTGTCCGAGAGTCACAGATCTCTGAGAACGAGCCATTCATGTGACAGTGACAGGCTGCAAAACAAGAAGAGAGAGATGTTATTGTGTTTCCTGAAGCTAAATCTAATAGCCAAATGTTTACAGAGCAGCTTTTGCCACCCTGAGAAACACCCAACCTGGGTAGAGCACAGCAGTGTTGCTCCCATACACTGACACATTAACCTGCCTGTATTAATGCATTTTGCTCCAAATTATTGAAGTCAGAAATTTTGCCTCAAGTTCATTAACAGCTTGTTTTAGATGCTCCTCTCAGATCAAAGCAGGATGTTGAGGGCAGATTACAGAGACTTGGAGTGGGCAGGACTGAGAGAAAAATACAAAAATGGTACAGACCGGTACACAGGATGTGTACAGCGTGTAGCCACAGCCAGAGGGAGATGTAGCTGCTGCTCAACATGCTGGTTCTGCTGTCCTGGAGCTCACTCCCTGTTAATGCAGTCATCAGGAAATGTTGTCAGGCTGAGAACCCAGTATAAAACTGACTCTATACAGGGGAAGTAATGCTTTCATGCCCCAGGCTGCATTGAAAAACATACCAAGGATTATCTGCTACCATGACTCTCCAGGATTTCTGTCTCAGCAGCAACATCACAGTTCCCAGAGGAAATGTAACCCAGCTGACCAGCCTAAGCTATCACAGTGCTCCCTTGATGATTTTAAAAGGCAGTGAAAATGCTGTTTCTTGAGGAAAAAAAGCAATGTTTCTGGCTCCTAAATTCTTACGTTTTAGGAGAAGACAAATTTTGGGGAAGATGTCTATCACTCTTTATGTTCTTCAACCACAAGAATCTTTATGTTCTTCACTCCTTTAGGCATGCAGATATTTGAAAAAAAAAAACCAAAACCCTTAGCACTCTCATTAGAGAACAGGGATATGATTGGTGTCACAGGGACTATAACAATGCAGTCATTGATTCCATCAGAATGAGCTGGTTCCTGCACATCCTTTTTTCCCTTCCAGAGAGGAATGAATCCACATCTCTGTACCAATTATCAGTCTACTCTGTAAACTTGTCCTCCAGTCCACATTTTGCCTTCCTGCAGTGTCCTATCTGCATGTGCCGTTTTTTTCTCAACCTGACACCTTCATTTTAAGAAACACTTGAGTCCCAGCAGTGAACACATGGCAGCCGCATACTTGCATGTCAGAACGTGCTATGTGAGACAAGGCAGTTGTATTTTTCCTATATATAGGCTATTACAACAGGACCTTCCTCATTACTTCATTGGACTTGCTAATTTACGATTTCCAATTATAAACTGAAAGGAAGGGTGTGGGTTTTTTCTCCCTGCTTTTGAGGTACTCTGCAAAAGTTGCTTCTTTTAATGAAAGCAACTTCACGACCTGCTGTTCTGTTCATGGCATTGTTTCTCAAATGTCTGCAAAAATTCTGGAGTAAGTAACAAAAATGTGCTGGTTCTGCTGTTCATACCAGTCATGTAACACCTTCAGAGATTTTAATCTCCTTCTGGTTTGCAATATATTTTTAAAAAGTAGAAATTAAAAGACACTTCCCATGTAATTAATATTGCTTATATTTTCCTTTCACACTCAGCTTTCAACAATAAACAAACCTGTAATTTACCTCTTTCATCCTGTATACAGCCCTCTTCATCATGATATTAATGTTTTAAAACTGCTGACACTCCAAACCATACACAGTGATGAGTATCAGATATATATATATATGTATGTTTTGAGTATATATCTAATTAAATGGTCAGTGGGGAAAGATGATGCTAAAGCTCAGACTCAACGAACTACAATCGTCAATGCAAATTAAAAATTTCCCCAACCTTTTCATACAGACCTCAAAACCCAAACTCAGTCTGATTAAAATTGTTTTGCATATCAGGCATATACAAGAAAAGAATGAGAAAGAAAACTCACACTGATTTTATAAACAGATGAGTTTGTCCTATTTATGTTACACATTACAACAAGCAGCACTCCATGGTGTCTTAACTCAGTCACAGATGACTGAGTGCAATGCAGTGGTAAGGGAGAATTTGGAATATCAGGACTGTGATTGTTTTTCTTGGTTGTGGCAGTACATACATAGAGAAGAAACATACAGTCAGGGCTATTAACCTAAAAAGCTGTTACTCAATCTGATAAATTGCATTTATCTCACCTAAAGCCTTCCCATTCATTCACTTCTACTGGGAAAATTAGCTCTTGTCCAAACCTCCAAATGGTTGTTATAATACAATGCAGCCTGTTCGAGAAATCTGTCTTACTTTCTCCCAAAATGACACTGGTCAAGACCCTTCATTCTCTCTAGATTTCTATAAATATTTATGAGCCTATATTTATGATCAAGCTACACACTTATGCTCCTACAACAGCAGTACCTATGCACTGGAACATAGGCAGATTTGAGTATTTGCTTTAATTCATCTCATGACACTGAGCTCTATTACCATCAGCTCAACCTCCAGGTATTTGCTTCAGCACACTATGCTGTTTTGCTCCAAAAAACCTACTAGAATCAAATCAAATAAGCCTAGGACATTTGCTCATTGTTCTCAGATTTATGTTTTTGTATATGTACACCAAAAAATTCTGAGATGCTGTAATGCTATAAAGCTGCACTGTCATTTGAAATGGTTAACACACACAACAGCACTGTACTGAGAAAGAGAAAGGAACATTTCAAACAATAATTTGAAAGCAAATTCATGCTTTGCAATACTCTTGGATTTGGTTTTTTAATAAGGAACAAAATTGAAAACAACAAAGTAAAGGCACAGTCCCTCTGATATTGTAGCTGCAGGGCAAACTTCATGGAAGTCTGCAAAGGAAATAAAAAATCATATGCAAAGAAGAAAACCCACATGAAAGGCAGAGAGTAGATGAATACAAGGTAACTGCAAGCACAAGGATATGAATACATTAGGGGTCTCTCCTTGTCAATGATTCTAACAACAAAAGCAAAGCTTGTAATTCAACATTAAACATGTATTTATTTTTAATACTTTTTTTAAATTGTATGTTTTCCAAACTCTCCTTATATAAAATCTCTTTTTCATGGACCTGTCACTACTGTGGAAATGGTCAAAGCACCAGTCCTGTTGATGCCTCAGAAATGGTGACAGGCTACTGGAAGCCATAATTTTTGAAATACACTTCTTCTGAAATGACTTTACACACTTAACATTCTAAGTTATATGACATTATTCAACACGAGCTATTAACTCATGGAGTGAATATATAGGATTGTCTAAACTTTTTCTGGCATTGTGTAGGTACAGAAAAAAATTACACATTTATATGTCTTCATGGTTATCTATGACTTTGTGTATATCAGTGTTTTTGCCCATAGCTGAGAAACCTGGTGATGTTCTGCATCTTGTTGGTTCCTACACAGTCTTAGGAAGTCCAACAGAACCTAGGATTTTCACTTTTAGACTGCAAGCCGCTAATTGGGCAAGTCCTGCAAACAGGTGCCAGTGCCTCAGACTACTTCGCTTGCAACACATTCTGCAGACATGGTCCCCACATTCCTACACACAGAGCAGTAAGACAATGCTCCAGCTCTTTTACTTGCTTAATTTCATCCTGCTATAACACCTTTGTACTCAGTGGAGTTAATGTTGTGTTTATTCCAATGGATCAAAGAGCAATAAATCTTTGTGACAGTGAAATAAAATGCTTGGCTCCCTCAAGACAGTTTGTAACCTTCTTATTCCACTTCTCAGAATGGGAAGGAAGGGTACGTGAAGAAAGTTTTTTAAGTTAAAAGCACTTGTTCTGCGTTCTGAATTGTGCCAGCAATGGCTCAGAGAGAGCCACTGCCTCCTACAGAAAGAAAGGTTCCTGTTCATCCCAAATCTTCCATCTCTGAATAATTTTTTGGAGTCACTATGAGGAATGATGTGCTGGAGCTGATACTTGAATAACATGCTACTGCTCAGCTGAGAATTGGTAGCTTGCTGAAGTGCCAGATATCTTCCTCCAGAGCATTTTAGATAAATTGTCTGGAGCTTTTGGAGTCTGATTTGCAGGTGGGATAATCTTGACCTGTAAGCAGGAGCAGCTCCTAAGTCTCACTGAGTTTATGTAAGTGGGAAACAGGTTACAAATGCTGCCAGAGCTGGACCCTTAAACTGAAACATTGCTCCCTCTTTTCAATCTCACAAGTTAACAGGATTTTTCTGGATAGCTTATAGCATTTTTTTGGGAATGGTTGTCATTTATTTGTATTTATTTTTGTAGATCTGACATTTAGTATAACCTTTTTCACCCATGCAATGCTCCTTGTTTTTTCCATGTATTTTTTCCATGATTCAGCTACAGCTTTTTTAGTAAGTTCTTCTTTCTATTTACTTTAAAGCCTCCCTTTCCAGATGCAGATGCACAGTATCATTATTAGAGCTGTAAGTATGCTGTATTATTCTCTTGCTCACACATACAGAGGCACAGCCTCTTCTCAGGAACAAAGTTAGAGGATAGATCAATACTGTCAGGAGCTGTAAAAGTTCGTGACTTACGTTGACAGTTCCTTGCATGAAGAGCATCACCGAAATATCCATCAGCACACCTCTCACAATATTGGCCTGTTGTACCTGGCTTACATATCAGACAAGCACCAGACAAGCTGTCACAGCTGCCAGGAACGGAGAAGTCAAGGTTGTCATTACACTGGCATGGCTGGCACGATCCCCCCGGTATTAGAGGTTGTCCAAAATAGCCTTCTGCACACCTAAGGTAAAAGACATCATCAGTTAGGACACTAAACAATCCTCTCATTAGAAATATTTAATTCTGTTGCCTCCCTAATCACCAAAAATTATTTGATCTTCTCTCAAGTGCATCTTAAGCACTTTTTTCTTTCTCCTTCCTTCTCTTTTTTAACAACACCGTAGATACAGCACCAGCAGAAATCCTGCCAGTTCTGCTAGTAATTAGACTTCAGTGGGAGAAAAATCTTGTCACTGGCACTGAAGGCGAGACCAAGCATAGCATGAAATTTTAGTGGCACTCTAGAGGAAGGGGGGTTGGAGACTAGATGACCTTGAAAAGTCCCTTCCAACCTATTTTATTATTATCAAATTATTTTATCACTCTATGTTAGATATACTTTGTATTTCAGCACATTATGTATAGATGCTCTGTACTCAATCACCAGCAAGCCTGATGATTTTCTCCTCTCTACCTTAAAAGCTTTAGTTTAGAAAAAAACCTTTAGAATGTAATACAGACATAAATTTGTTTACCTAACAAGATTCCCCCCTGATTTAGCCTTCCCCTGATCTACTGCATGGTCAGATTTGCTTAATTAATAGATTGCTAATCTCTGTGTATGGCTGTGTAACAAAAAGATTGCTCATTATCAGAGGAACTATGTTGGTGTGTATTGTACCTTTCATATTTTAAGAGAGTTGTTTGAAAATATCACATTATTTTCCACCTTGCCCACCTGCAATTTTATGTGAGTATCATGTAAAGCAAGTTAGTGAATCTGACCTAACATGAGTCTGTATTTAAAGCAAATTTCCACTCATCTCACAGCCTACTTCCTATTTATATTCTGGTCTGCTTTCCCTTTCTGTTACATTTGCTCACACTTCATAGTAAGAATAACTTGTAGATAGTGAAGAAAAAGAAAGAAAAATTGCACAGTTCTAGCTAACAAATTTTGCATCTCAGATGAACTCCAATTAGTATAAAGAAAACAGAAAGCATGTTGTATAAATTAATTTTTCCTACTATTTTAAAGTCAGTTTGAATGTAGTTTTAATGTACACAGATATTCTCTCTACTTTGTAGTAGTACTGGATGGCATGGTTGAACAAAGATTTTGTGTATCATCCTAATACAGGAATGCAGAGCTCCACTGTGCTTTCACTCTTGTCCCTCTCAAGTCAGGTTCACCCTTTTCCTTGCTTCCAGAGTATCTTACAAAGCTTTCAACTGGATCCTAAGTAAAGCTGTCTAAACATTTACTAAATATTATTCAATACCATTAGCAAAGACTACAAAGCTTATAAAAACTGGATAATTGAGAGAAGAGAAGAAAAAATAGTGGGAACCAATTGAACGTTTTTTTGTGATTTTACACAAAATAGGATTTTTTTCCATTCTCTCAAAATATCCACCATGCAGACCACAGATGAATAATATGTATAAATAGTCCAGTGGTTTGGGTGCATGTAGGCACTCAAGACCATGAGTAAAATCTAGCCCACTCCTGTAGCACAGTCATCTCTCAAAATTACCTCCTCATAGCAACAAGACATCAAAATATTTTCATTAGAATAATTCAAGTAGTTTATTTTCTGAACCTGCTATAAATGTACCAATTTATTGTACTTCCTGCAAAGGAATAGATTTTTTTTTCCTTGATGGAAGATAGCAAAAGACTATCAAAAGTAACCACAAAAGACTAATTTTTAGCTTGATTTCACCAAAATAAATTGTCTTCTTTTTCGTAATGGTATCTCAGTTACAAAGGCCAGGCATGTATCTTAACATGTAACCATTTATAGCCACATTTTATCACAACCAAAGAGTATCTGGATAATTGCTCTTACTTTAACTAAACCATATTATATCTGAAGTTAACCCACGCTTTGCTAACTTACTACTGGTGTGTTTGTCATAAATCTGTATCTCGTGGTCCTACTCATCTATTTGACTTCACTTAATGTGCGTTTGTTTTCCTCTTTCACTTCCATTTAGGGGTTAATTTAGTACTTAACAGCATTCTCAGAAATTTACCAAGCAGTTCGCAGAAAGAACACTCCAATGATTTGTGCAAAAAGCACCGCTAATAATTTCCTTCTATTAATAGCAGGAGACCGCAATAACTCTTTGTATTCTCATCAGTTTAGACTCTGATAATTAGAAAAACCCACTAACATCACATAGCCATATTCTACTTATGCACATACATAATTTCAAATCCAATTGAAGATGAACCTGAAAGTAGGGATAAACCAGTTAAAGCTTAAAAGAGAGCTGTGTACATGTATCTATGTAAATTCTTCCTTTTTTTCTCTCACTTCTCCTGAAATTGCAGGGGAAAATTTAAAAAATCCACTTTCATTAGTTCCATCTTTATTGCCTCAAGGACATTCCTACTTCAGCTTCTTTTCTGAGGTTCAAAGAATTATACGTTTGGCAAGGGTCAGATTAAAAAACATCAATAAGTATGTGGCATGGAAAATTACTTTTAGGCATTACACAAAATACATGTATAAATAAATGACTCCTAACTACAACATAACACCTCTGAGATTAAAAAATAAACAAAAATAGGAGCAAAAGCATTGAAGAAAAGGTTATTTCCATATTTTTTTTTTACTCTCAAATGCAGGTGTGTCTGTGACTGACACTAGTTTTATTTAGTGTAAGTGGTGCCAAATACGGGGCTACTACCTAAATATATGTGTATGAATGTGTGTTGGGCTTGGTCAGTATGGAGTTAACATTACTCATAGAAGTTATATAGTGCTTTGTATATACACATATATGCACAGAAACATAGGCCTATTTTATACATTTCTTTATATTTACTGTGAAAAAAAAGCCCTTGAGACAGAGTTAATTAAGCCTGCAAATCCAAACACTTTAAAGTCTGGAAACACTATTTTTACAGAGTCTTTGAAATTTATGTGCATTCAACCTGTGCACAAAATCAGGCAAAAGCCCTGTAGAGAAATGGCTTGTGAGCATGCAGTGAGATATCTTAACTCAGGTGCACAGCACAGATGTTATTGTAGTGTGACCAACTATAAATCTCGCATTTTCTAATAGCAAAATGCCTACCTTTGCAAGCTGCAAACAGTCCTACACAACACATTTGTTGTACCAAATCTCCTGAAATGTTGACCCTTTTCCCATCAGTACAGCAACACAGACTTGCTGCTCTGGCACTAGGAAGAGTTATATTGGCTACAGTGAGCAGCAGTTTGAAGCCACGGTACTCAGGAGAGGCTGTGGCTGGTGGCACTCTGTGCCAGATGAGGAATAGGGGAGGTGGGGACAAGAAAGGACATAGGTCAGCTGACCCTTCTTCTTACACATGAGGCATGCTGACCTCTGATATCTCCTTCAAGGAGGAAAAGGTTGCTGGAACCATGCACATAAATCATGGAGTGCTACAGGAAAAGCTAGACTCTCACCTATTTTGCTTCTTTTCCCTAGCAAGGCTGTATTTAGAAAATGGATATCACCATCCTGTAAATGTGCTGGGCTAAAAAGACAATCTTTTGTCATTCTCATACATCCTTTCTATGAAGATAAGAGAATGTCCATCCTGCCTTATATGCTTTTGGAAAAGTGAGCAGTGAGCAAATGGAAAAAAACTTATGTCTAATTTGTTAGGGAAAAACATTAAATGGGAAAGCTGGGCTCTCTCTACAATTACAGATATGTGATAACTCCCAAGACAGTTTATATCTGCAATTATTTTGATGGTGTTATGAGCTGGACCCCTCAGAATATTCAGAAATTATGGCACCATTTTCCTGAAGAGTTCTAGTGAGAGAAGTATCTTGTTTTGTTTTTACATTTTACAAATCAGACATACATATGTATCTCCCTAGGGGACAGAGGATATATTTTTAGGCCAAAGAAGTAGAGTGCTGTGCATACTCACTTCATGATACTTAGTGTGTCATGATAATTTAGCATTGTTTAGCCAATGAATCATGTGGCTCAGATCACTTGTCACTTTCTAGTTGCTAAAATGAAAGAGAATTCAACGTAAACTCTCTCAGCAATTATACAACCCCTGCTAATAGCAAAAGGCAACATGCTTTCTCCCGATCATTATTATTGACAGCTGCAGACATTTCAGAACAACTTGTTACAATTAAAAGCAAGTAGTTCTGTGAGCTTCAGAATTAATGGCCTAATTTCCACTGGATTTATATCTCATGGTTACAAGGCTCAGGGCTGATTATTTGCTGCAGGATGTTGCTATTCAGCAGGGAGTAATCCCTCAGGCTACAGCAGCACTTTTTCCTTGCCCTGTGAAAGTTTTCTTATGGGCAGAACATTTAGTAATCTCTCTTGTTTTCTCTCTATCTGTTTAATCAGGTGTGAGTTCACACAGTATTCTCCCCCTTAGCTGTGACATGTCCTGATTTATTAACCTCTATTCAGCCACTTCTTTTCACAAAACCTTTGGGAACAATTATCATCTTTGAGACCTCCTACCTTCTGCCAAATTTGGTTGGAACCGACCTACAAGTTCAGATGACTTCGCAGGCATCTAGAGAGACATGCACAAAAAGATGACAGCAGCCTCATTTCCTTAGGAGATCAGGCCAAAATCCAAGCCAGCCATTTATTCAGATTCTGTCCCACTGCATCTACAGCCTGTGCTCCACTCAGAAACAGCACTTGTTGCTAATGGAAGCTGTCAATGACCCTGCATTGACAAACTGCCACCGAATTGCTCTTGATGTGATTTATTCCTGCCGTCATTAACTTCACAGCCCACTAGCTGAAAGAAGGTGATGACTTCCCAGACAGACAGGAAAAGACAGGCAGAAATAGCAGCAGCAGGAGCAGACTCGGTGATGATGGGATGAAACAGGTGACAGCCTGCACTCTCACTTGAGGACAGATATAGCACAACAGGGGATTTAAAAGGAAGTAGTTGTAAATTGGAAAGATGGGACTATAGGGAGATTCACAGTGCATGGTCAAGTATTCTGCTTTTCTGGTTCTCTCTTACTCTTGGTTTATTCCTACTTCTTCTCATCCCAGCCTGAATATTTTAAGTCTTCATTCAGAAGCCTTACATTTTTTCACAATTTGCCTTGAAAAATCCTTCAAGCAGCTCACGGTAGTGCCAAATGGCAAAATCCTACTAAGGAACACAAGAGCCATGTTTTCACACCTCTTAACTGTCTAGCCAGGTGTTACACAGTTATCTGGCTTCCCCAGCCCCTCCTTGAAAGGTGTCATTGGCAGGGTCACAGGGGACTGAGATCAGAGAGACAAAGCCAACAGTGAATCATCATGACCTCCAAACAACTAGCAGAGGTCCCCTGGCACAATAACTGCTCTTGAAATCTGTTCCATCCATGTGAAATCCCAAGGGACCAAAGGCATGCAGACACAGCGGTGATATCCCCTGCCTGTGTGGTCTCAGCTCCTGTGGAAGGGGGTTACTGGTAGCTGAGCACGAGCACTCACACTAGCCCTCTGTTTAATTTAAATTCTCCAAATGAACCTTAGAGCATAATGCCTTTGTAAAGCTAGAAATAGGTGCAGGAAATAGATATTGAGCTTTTCTGTGTATTTGACAAAGAGGAATTATCTTTTTTTGTCATTAAAGCCCAGTTTGTTCTACTTGCTAAATAAAGACTGCAACAGCAAATGAGAAGCAAGAAAAATGTAAAATATTCTTTAAAAAAATAATTAAAATCTACAAATAACTTATTAGAAGAGCTGTATTTTCACTGTATATTAACTTCTCTAAATGAAGCATCAGTAATTTACTGCATATTTGATTCACCATGCTCTAAACATTCAAATGACAAAAGAGACAAAAGATTTATAAAAATCTCAGAAGAGTGACAGAAAAGCTAGAAGAAACTTTTTTAACAAAGACTCTTACTTATCAGCAAATTCTTCTTTTAAACTTTACATTTTACCATAAACCAATAAAACAAGCATGAGGAAAATACAAATGCATGGATCCAATACCGGAGGAAAATGCACAGGAATTTTTTCAGTGAGTTTCAGAACAGGAATGAGGACAAGAAGGGGCGTAATAAAAAGGTAGA
Organism: Entomyzon cyanotis; assembly: GCA_024500445.1. Lineage (NCBI taxonomy): Eukaryota > Metazoa > Chordata > Aves > Passeriformes > Meliphagidae > Entomyzon > Entomyzon cyanotis. The sequence goes on from JAKEPQ010000871.1 coordinate 21,118,963, forward strand.
ACAGTTCCATGTGATCAAAGCTTTGTTTCAGATCTCGTATGACTAAAAGCACGGTGCCTGCTTACCTTTCACAGCGTGGTCCCACGTAGCCAGCTGGGCATTCATCACATATTAATCCACGATGTCGGTCAAAATGACACGTTGGGCTAAAGCTGTGTTGTTGATATTGAGAGAGAAGGGGGACAAGGAAGAAACATAAAGAAAAGATGGTTAGCAGCATAGCTCTCTTCCCACTGCAGAGATTGTTAATTTGCAAAACAGCGCCCAGGAAAAGTGATTCTGGTCTAGGACATGGGGCTTAAGTTAGACTCCAGCAAATTGAATTTGGAATGACTCTGCTATTTCTGCGACACTGAATATAGAGCAGCGGATGGCAGCATCCCAATAGCCTGTTATTACGGGACCTGAGCCTGCCAGCGAGTGGTCTGGATACCATTAAAAAGGCAGGAATGTACAGCTGTTTGTTTGTGCCCCCAAGGGCCTGGCAAAACAATCTGTGCCATAATGTAGCCCCTATATAAATCTTTCTGAAGGACAACCGATTAAAAGCTCAGTTAACTTTGTGTAGAGTCAGCTGTGAAAGGAGCCCAGGGAAGAAGAAAGGGGAGGGGCAAAATGGGAAATATCTGGTACAGCTTCCCAGAGAGTGTATTTGAGTTAATTGAGTGCCAATGACCTCAAGCAACAGGCCACACAGGCACGCTGAAGTTTAAGAATAGCTTGCAGACTAGAAAGCTTTACATCTTTACTATGCTCTAATTATTTTTGGCTGGTTTGGCTGGTTTGGTTTTTCCCTCTTTTTTTTTTTTTTTTTTTTTATGAACAGGGTCACTGTAGCCATTTGCAAGTTCCACCTCTCAACGCCTGTGTTTCACTTTGAACTGTGATCCTTCACTACTAGCATTTTGCTTTCCATAATCCTTCTCCTTAACACACTTTTCTGAAGAAACCTCCTGACGCACTAAAAGAAACTACACAGAAGAAGCAGCAATCTGTTCTCTGTAATTCTGTAACGATTATTAGAGACAGAGACATAGGAGCATCTTTACAAGGCCTCACTTAAATAATGGTAATCAATTCTGGTCAACCAAATAGAAAAATAGAAAATGGAAAAAAAAAAAAAGAAATAAAAGAATGGGAGTAGGTGCATAGTGGGGTGACTATTCAAAGGGGGAAAACAAAACACCTGCCTGATAAAAAGGATACTAAATTATCTTTTGTAACCTAGGAAAAGAAAAGCTGAGAAGCAATGGAATTGCTCCCACAAAGACATCAGAAGGAAGGTGTATTCAAGGTAAGAGTTCATGTTATGATAATAACAAATAGACATAATCCAGCCTTGGATATATTAAAGCAGGATATACCATGGCCGTTTCTGGAAAGTAACAAGCCCAGGGAGGACAGAAAAGCTTAATTAGCATCATTTAATGTGATTAGCTGCTGGTGACTATACCCCACTTCCAAGGAGTCATCCATCCTATGATCTGTCCTCAGTTATTTTTCACTCTGTGTTGTCCCATAAATACAAGAGATCAGTAAGAAAAATGTGGGAAGGTTAGGTCCAATAAACATAGACAGGGATTTTTCTGGAGTTTTTCTGTTTCCCATAAGGATTACATTTGTGTTATTTTGCAATGTCATTTACTTAATAATAGATTCACACATGGAGGAAGAGTCAAAGAAACAATAATTGTTCATTCTATTCTTTAATAGCAATGAAAGCACACATTATCATTGAATATAATCAGCAGCACCTGACTTCAAATAAGTTCCTGCTTGTCAGTCCCAACCTCACTCTTTCCAAGAGCTTCATGGGAAACTTTGTATAGATGCTATCACAGCTCATTATAGCATTGTACAAAAGTGACTGTACCAAAGTTCCACCAAGAGCTCTGAATTCAACTGCATAAATTTTAAATATAATAATGATAATAATCATAAGGATGATAATGATGATAGTAATAATTAAAACAACAATGTACTTATTATTACTAAGCAATAATGATGAATAGTAGAATTTCCATGTTTTAAGGGTTATGCTCAGACTAAGCCTCCTTGATTCTTTCTCTGGCTTAATATTTAGTCCACATCTCAACACTAAACATCAACATATTGAGAAATTCCCATCTGCCTGCTCTAAAGAAATACATGAGAGCAAGCTGAGAAGAGTTTATCTGCCTGGTTATTGCAAATCCGATTACTCACTAGGGCTAAATACTAATGAACTGTGAGTATTGATTTGTCAAAACAAGCTTAAAAAAACTGTAGTCCCCCTCTTGATTTATCATCGCTCTTTAAAGTTTTCATATATGCTAACATCACTAACACAAGTCAGGACACAGGACAAGTATGAATACACAGTATAGGTATGTATGTGATAAGTCTATGCTGGGAGACAGGGCTTCCTAAAAGCTTCCTAGTAAGTTATAGAAAACATCCCCTGACAACATGTTTGTGATTTAATTCTCCAAGAAAATATTAAAATTCTGAGACCAACCCGAATGCCCAGTTCACTTGCTGAATTTACTCCTGACCTTCCCAGGCTGAGTGAGAGATCTTCTATCTCCCATTTCCAGTCATAAAGCATTCCTGTCAGAGTCTTTGTTACCCATCTTAAATTTACGGCTACATCAAGAGAGGAGCAGTAATTACCCCAAACATCTATATTTGTTAGAAATTATGGAAAAAAATTCAGCCCATTTGAAACTCCTTGAGGACTATTAATGTTAGAACAGTTTAAAGAGTGATATGCTAATAGAAGACATAGGATGAAGAAGTCAAGTGTTCATTGCATAGACCATGTATAACATGGATATTGATCTCATCTGCATCACATAAGCTCATATATGGAGATATATGCAAAAAGAAGAAAATACAACCCAGGACGTGAAAAACAAGCTTAGACAACTTAATTTTATTTTCCTGATTTGGCCACATGCCCTTTCTGACATATGGCAAGCCACTTATAACTGTTGTGCCTCAGAAGGCACATGATTGGCTTCAATGACTGCATATGGAAACTCCTGCCATCAGGAAACAGGAAAGGAAACTAGCAGCAGCTAAATCCACTGAAGTCAACTACAGAACAACACAATCACCACATCATTTCTACAATGCTTAGACCAGTTCTCCACTTGATGTGGAATTGCAAAGAAAATGAGTCAGGTGCTGTGAGAACAGTGATGGGAACCACTATAAACTTCATAAAGAAATGAGACACTGTAAAATATAAAACTTATTTCTTAATAGAAATATTTCTCACAGGCTCATGACATGGACAATATTCTCTATGCAACAGGAACTTAGTATCAAGCTAAGAAACCTACAAATGTCCTGTCATGCCATGTTAGGCATTAAACACTTCAGGAATTACAATTTGTACACAGCTATTTATAATAATTTGTACATACAATTAGTCCCTTGTTCAGTTACTCAGAAAGAACATGACATATACTACATCTGTACAGTGACATGAACTTGGCAGAAGTTTATTTTTCTCGTGAAGGAATCTGAGTTGTTTGCAAATATTATCCGTAGCTTAACAAACTCAGTGGCTACTAAGTAAGAAAGCAAAAGAAGTATTTTAACAGCATACAGGTAACACGTTAAATCTTTAAAACCTCTTTTTTCTTCAAATGTTATAATTTGTCTAGAACTATAACGTCATGAGAGCTTGAACTTTACAATGAGCTCCACAAAGCTCAACTTTGTAGGATTCAGGACTCACACAGTTTCACAGTTCAAAGGACACTTATTTTGTGTGTTTGTTTTGTACTTGTATTTTTGAAGAAAACTGAACATTAAAAAGGGGACTCTCAACTTCAAAAAAGGAAAGTAAAGCACCTAGAACTAAGATGAATATGTAATGGAGGTCTCCAGGCATTTTGCCAATCGTAACCTAAATTCAATCTATTTGACTTCATTTGTTGCACATCTGTGCAAGACTGAAATATCTTCGTGTTTTCCCTGCTTTGTCAGCACAGTGTTCTCAAACAAGAGAAAGATAATTAATTACCAAGGCATGGAAATACCAAGTAATGAGAATGTCAGAGGAACCACGCCTGAGCAGCAGATATATAACAAACCCATATATATATATATATCTATCTAATTAAACCAACTCAGTAACTGTGTTAACAGGAAGGCAGGCTCTCATTCTACAATCCCCTGGAATTTCCGCTCATAAGTGCTTAGGCTATTCCTGCTCTGATCAGTGCAATTTTATTAGGATGCAATGACACAGACAAGATTCAGAACAGTTTTATTCAGGTACATCACATAAAATACTTTTGGTGCTGCTATTTTCCAGGTACTGTCTAGGACAAAACCAATGAAAAAATGTTCAAGCCCCTTTGTCTGTTAAATTAAGCTATCAAGCAGCATAGACAAGTTTTTGTAATGAAGAAAACTTTGGTTCCTAAATCAGAATTTTGAAGAACTTTTCACTAGTATTTTTATTTAATAAAACAAATTGAAAGTAATTTTTCTGAGATACACTGACAAAGTATTTTCTCTTGCAAGATCTAAGGATGAATTGAAATTCCAAACAAATCACTGAATGTAGACTGGAAGAAAAGGAAAAGAAAAAGCAGAAAAAACCCACATGTCAAATCTGCAAATTCAGCTCCTCATTCAGCTTTAATACTAGAAACAACTTCTCTTAAAATGGACAGAAAAACAAATACTAGTTATTAATTTGAAAAGCATTCATCCAAATTCTGTGTTGTTCTTTCTAGCTTAGTCTCATCCAGCTTTTGTCCTCATCTACCTGTCAGTAGAGTTCAGCACTCTGTACAATTGAAAAATAAAAGTTTATATTGCAGAATATATTATTTTATTGAAACAAAAAATATCTCAGGCATACATGCAAAAATATTAATTAGGAAATTATGCAATTTACTAAGCAAAAAAGCGCAATATACATTAAATATACAACTTACTTGTTAGAAGGTATATTTAGGGGGCAAGCACACAACTGACAGTCTTCTGCTGTCCCTTTGGTCGCATCACCATAGAAGCCAGGAAGGCACCTATCACAAAATGAACCACCTGTGTTGTGTTTGCAGTCCTAAACAGAAGATGCAAAGTACAAAATGACAATTAGACAACTTGCATATAGAAACTTACATATAAATTCACCTAGCCCATCCTCACACCGGGATTGTAACAGGTCTGCAACATATATCCTAATTTTCTGCTGCTGATTGTGAAACAGTTCTAAAGGTTAGCAGCCAACATCAGTGCTTCATGTGTTCTTGTGGATAACTCTTTCTATGTAAAACAGAAAGGATATTTAACAGCAAACCTTTAAATTTACACCACACAACAGTTGTATTATGTTTTAGCTTGCTTACAGTAAACCAACCTTCAAAGCAGCAAAGAGCAGGTTTAGTATCGCAGTCCTGCAATAGGACATATTTTGTGAAAAACTGTTTTCAGATGTTGATTCCAAAAATACAGCCCAGACTATATGATTTATAAAAAGGAATTATTACCTTTCACATGTAAGTGCATTAGTTAATTTTATAAAGTATATGGCTAGCGGTGTTTGTAAACAGTAGCAAAGCTTGAATTACTTAATTAACACTTATTTGCTAGGATAGAATCCAGCCTCTGTTTCATGAGTAGAAGCAAGGACAAGTATGTCGTGTATAGGGTGCTATCCAACGGTTTGTGCTCATCTACGTGACTAGCTTTCATAACAGGAGAGAAATTAAGCTGAGCACGTGAAACATGCAGTATAAAAATGGCAGTACTAGATTTGCATTTTTGTGTATAGCTTTTGGCTGATCTCAAATTAAACAATCTTTTAGCAGAATGGAAATCGGTCCTGTGAGAAAAGGCTTCCCATGAAGACTTGTAAGAACCAAGTTTTAAAGAGTAATTACCCTTTCTATTCTTCTTCCCTCTCACCATATAGGATTTATAAATTCTAAATAATTTCACAGATTCCAAAATTGATTCAGAAAATTACTTTTCTGGCTTAATCTGTTTCTTTTCTTTCCCCCACATTATTAGTATACCAAACTATTCCTTTCACTGCTATTTGCCACAAGATACCCAAGTGTAGTCCTCTCACAATGAAAAAACAGAGAAATCAGCAGAAATTATTTTGGATGTTAAATGCCATATTGACGTGCTTGGTATGGACTGAAAAAAGGATTGAAAAAGTGTATGTCAACTTCAAAAGACCAAAATTAAAGCCATGAGAGAGATTTTATTTAACGGGGTGCTCTGCTGTGTTTTAGACCCCAGATCTAAACACTGGGACAGATCAAATCTAGAATGTTTCATTCCCAGCTGCATCTTAAGAACTCTGGAGGTTTGGTTTTTCATTTATTTTCTTGGGGTTCTTTTAAGTGTGGGCACTTTCAAACTCATGATTTAATTTAAAATTGTTCTTTAAGAAAACTTTAACATTGTTTTACTGCTTTATAAGTCATGCATATGGTACTGATTGCTCTTTAACAGCCTTACTGTCTGAAAGACATAATTTATCCTCAGTAAGGAAACAGACAGTATTCTAAGGAACACTGATTCCTTCTTCACAAGTTTCCAGGATTGCAATGATTTGTAAAAAGCTTTTTTGCACTGTGCTCTGCATAGCCATTACTGTGTACCTGGGCTGCTGAAAAAGCACAATACCTTTTCCAGTCATGAGCACATTGGAGTCAAAAGCATCTGCCTCCAGAAATGCTGTTTGTTGTTTAAAAGGGTGCATTCTTATTGCTAGTGCATATGATCAGCATGTATTTGAAACAAAAGCATTAATCACAATATTATATTTTAACATAATTTGTAGATTATGCCCTAATACCAACTTATTGAAACACTTAATAAATTAAAATTATGGCTTTAGAATAGTCAGCTAGGTAAAAATCAACTTCCATAAGTTAATTAATCCATTTGATTGGTATTTCAAGCATTGACATTCTAAAAGAATCTACCAGCCATACCAGAAAAAGTGTCCAGGAATAATATGCTTTTAAAAGAAGATGTGACAAAAATAATTTAAGTGTTTCAAAAGAAAAATCTTTTGCAATTCAACTTTTTAAAGACATCATGTCAAATTATTTGTACTTTTTCTGAAAAATAATGGATTCTTCTTTTGTGATAAGTTTAGCTTTAAATATCCTCAGACATATCTTAATGTTTTTGAAGAATATGAACAGCTTATATGTCAAGGATGTTATTAACGTGAGAGAAGCTTATACACGACTTTAAAACTTTGCATCTCTCGCTGAGTGGTATTTGCAGGTTCTGCTTTTTTTAAAGTAAAAAACCAGAAACCTTCCATTTTGTAGAAAAATAATTATTGTTACAAAGACCTGACCACCTTCACTTTGATGACCTTTGCCAAGGTCTCTCTGTCGGACCTCTCTGCCCTCAAGGGAATCAAGAGCTTCACCCAATTCAGTAACACAGGCAAACTTACTTAGTATCCCTTTGAGTTCTGCATCCAAGTTGTTTATGAAATATTGAAGAGCACAGGGCTGAGTGAGCCCTGTGGAACCACCCCTCGTGACAGGTCCCCAGTCTGATGTCCCCCTATTCACTACAACCCTCTGTGCCTGCCTCATGAGCCAGTTGCTCACCCACTGTATGATGTGTTTATCCAGCTGTGTGCTGGACATTTTGTCCAGAAAGGCGCTGTGAGAGACAGTATGAAAAGTTTTACTGAAATCCAGAAAGATTTAATCAACTGGCTGTCCTAGATCATCTAGGTAGGTTATCTTGTCATAAAAGAAAATTAAGTTCGATAAGCTGGATTTTCCCCTCATGAAGCCATTCTGGCTGTGACTGATGACTTTACCATCTTTCAGGTGTTTTTCAATACCTCCCAGAAAATTCTTCTCCTGCAGTTTCCACATCACCCTTCTTGACCTTTTTGAAAATTTGGACATTATTTGAGCATCCTCTCAACTGGGGCCTTTCCATATTCCCAAGGATGTTCAAAAATCATTGAGAGAGGCCTCATGATATCAGCCAGCTCTTTGAGTATTCTCTGATGAATTCCATCAGGCCTCATAGGCTTATATGGATCCAGTAGACCCCACAATAGCTCAGTATACACTGGGAGTTTATCATGCTCACAGCCATGGTCCCTCAGCTCAAGGCACTGGGACCCCTTTAGCACATCATCAACGCTGAAGACACAGGCAAAGAAAGAATTAAACAGCTCTGCCTTTCCTATGTCACTGTTTGTCAGGCGAACATCCTCATTCTGTAGTGGGCTGATGTGATTTCCGCACTACCTTTTGCTATTAACCTATTTTAGAAACCTCTTTTTATTGCCCCCCATATTTCAATCCAGCTTAAACTCCAGTTGAGCTTTGGCTGCACACGTTTTCCCCCTACAATGGCAAGCAACATTCCTCCCACATCACCTGACCATTGCATGCACCTTCCTTTTTTGCCTGATCTCCAAAAGAAGATCCCTGCTCAGCCAAGCTATCCTTCTGCCTTGTCTGACTTCTGACATTTTGGGGTTGCCTGCTCCTGTGCCCATAGGAAGCAGTGGTTTAAAAAAGACTAGTACTGATGGTTCCCTATTTGATGTTCAAAAGCAATGAATTTAACATTTAAATTCATTAACATTTGAAAACAAACAGAAAAAGAGAACGGTACATATACAGTACCAAATATGAGCATGCCATACTGCATGTGTTAGAGTTTATCTGAGAAATAATGATATTGTGTATCCTATTCTTTTCTCCCTGAGCCAGTTTGAATCTTACAGGACAAAGAACAAGAATTATGTAGTAGGTAGATGTGACCTGATCTGCCTGTTCTCTTCAGTGATGCATTAAACTTCATGCTCATTTGCCACGTTTACAGATCAGTACTTTAAGTACTGAAGTAGATAAGTTCTTCTAAAAATATTATCAACACTCATGAAAAATTTGTGCTTTCTTGATATCAATTGGCTGCATCTCAGTTTGAAACTTGCCAAATGTACAGCAATGGTTTTGAACATCATCTGGTTTGAGCAATATCTAATTATGATGAGATTATTTCCTTAAAGCATGCTTAAGCCTGCAGTGTCTTAATTTCACATTAATAGGAAAACTGTCCTGTTTTTTCTTGTCATGAGACTGGGCATAAAATAGATCATGATCAACTTTTCTAACCTGCTCAGTACATTATATCTGCTTTCTTTTTATTCCCATGGAAATAGAGGTTGTTCCAATGAATTTATCTAGTGGTTTGGTAAAATCCATGCTTTTTTCATGGATCCATAGACTTTGTGGTCAGAAAAAAATTTATGTCACAATACTTATGCTTTCAAATTCCATGTATGGTATCTCACATTATTTTGAATACATTAATTTTCAGGACCTCTTTTACCTCTAAACACCTTTCAACTTCAGTTAGAGAACCTCTTTGTAATTAAAACTGTAGGATTTATTTTTGTCCAAAAGTTTATGTATGACTCAGACTTTGTTCTCTAAAAGCTTCCTTGCTAATATTCTGCAGTGTGTTTTTCACCATTTCCTACTGAGCCAGGTCTCCTTTTCTGGAAGAAACCAAATGAACTTCTTTATGCCCAATATCAGGGAACCCTAAATACACACTGAAAACCACTCCTGAATGAATATGAACATGGTAAGAAACATTTAGAATAGAATGTTAGTAGTGAAAATAAAACCTCATACAGGGAGTATGACAGAGTCCAAGACAGCACCTTGGGCAAGCTGCTGCCCTTCCAGAGACAACCAGGCAAGCTGTTAAAGCCAGCTAAAGAGAGCAAATCTGAGTGCCTATTTTAGTATATTCCCGAGCCGTCCAGACCAGACAATGGTATTCTGTCTTTGGAAGCATGAATAAGCTCTTCGAGCATTTTCAAACTACCATAATGTCAAGATGACACAGACAATTCCCTTTCCTGGTGTTACCAATGTAATCAGGATGCTGCAGAAGCCTTACATATCTTCACTTGAGTGAGAGCCTGTACTGCACTTAGCCAGGACGTATCATTTTGTTACAATGTATATGAAGATGGGTACAGACATTTTGTCGCTCTTGTAATGAACACTGCCTAAAGCAGATGTCCACCAGCACTGACACCATCCTCATCCTACATGGTATATTCTGTTTATACACAGAAGAATACAGTATGAAAAGGATGCCCCTGGGGACTGCCCACTTAGGCAATTTGAGCATATCTTTGGGCAGGAAGATCTGCTTTCTCTGGGCTTACTAATAAGAACATAGTATCCTGCAATGAAAGAAACACCTTGAAATGTGCTTGCTTTTCAGAAGGCTTAGGTTTAACCAGCTTCCTAAAGCTACTGTAAATGTGTGTGTGTAATAGTACAAAGGAATATTTCTGAATGTTAGAAATTGCCCTACGTACCAAAGCAGTTATATATATTATAATAGTAACGAGGATGAGGTACCGTGCAGCTCTCTATGGCTGCTGTGGGGATCAAAGGGCTTTGCAGGTTACTGCAAGATATACGTTAAAATGAGCTTTTTATACAGGCCTGTGTCAAAGCAGATGATTTGAGCTTTTATCACGAGTCAAAAACACATTTCAGCTTCTTTTCAACTACATTTCAAAGCTAAGGAAGAGCCAAAAGAAGTATCATATCAGTAAATTAGGTGCCTAAATTGTCTGTTGTATTACTGAAAAAACACCATGAATAATAATAAAGAGGCCAAAAGGCTGTGTAAACCTCAATAGAAAGAATGCCTTTGATGTGAAACATTTCTCTTTTTCAGCTTTCAGACTTCTCTCTCTTTCACTTCAAAAGGCTTATGATCCAAATTGAATAGCAGCATTTAATAGCCTGCATGGATACTAACCGATCTGAGTTACAGTGCTTTCAAAGTTGCAAGAAAATCCAGAATTGATTTTAAGCTCCCTGTGCACCTCTTCTCTATAGCCTGATCTAGTATAAGCTACAGAACACATAAAATACAGAGTGCTTGATAATGTGTATAGATGAAAGTGCATCTTCAGCTGGTTATTTTCCACTTCCTTGTCAGGGCTGTGTTATCTTACACCAGCACCCTTGAAACATCAGAAGGGGGAGCTCCATTGTCTGAGTCAACAGTTCACATCAGCTGAAAAGCACAAAAAGCAGTAAGCAGCTACGTGGCCTTCTCTGGCATCCAGGCTAGTGCTATAGACAAGAATAAAGAGGGAAGATGAGCAGGAGTTATAACTTGAAGACACAGAAGCCAACAACCTCAGAACTTACATCTGGCTATGTACCCCCTAAGCAAAACAGTCAACAGTTATGGCATTCCTTAAACAAGATTCTTCCTCCCCTTTCTCTCCTGTTTATTTTATCCCACACTGATATTATAAAGATTATAGCTGGATAATGCGGTCATTAATGCAAAAATTTTTGTCAGGAAATGCAAATCCATATTACCCTAGTGATAAACATTTTCACTGAGTATTAAGTGAGGGATTCAAAACATGACTGTCATGTCAAGCGTTTTTCATTCTAGGTACTTCTTTGAGGCTTACAGTATAATTAAACTGAGAATAATTTTAAGCTTCTATTCATGAAAAAGCAATTTGAAACATTCACCGATCCACACATTAAGGATATCTTGTTTTGCACTGCACTGCAATTAAACATCTATGAGCAAAACAGGAAGAACAGTAATAATTCTAAGTGCCAAATTATATTGGAAAAAGCCTGAATTTTCATTTTGGCATTTTCCCAGCACGTTTTTCTTAAGAAAATAAAAGGGAACATTTAGAAACATGCACATTACAGAGCCTGCTTGAAATTCTGCAGGGAAATGAGAGTATATCTCACTAAACTGGCACGGGCTTAAATTGTGCTTCTGCAGGACTAATGAAATTAGACATGTTGTTTCAAGCTTCATGCCATGTCAGACAATATAAAACTAAAAATGCCCTTGAGTCAATCAGAACAGTATATTCAGCATAATTCAACCATTCCAAAAGGCTACTGAACGGGCTGGAAACAGTGGTGTGCTGGTAGGCCTGCCATGGATAATATCACAGATTTAATTGCTGAATTAGTAGGTAGCTACATAAAATCACCCTAGACTACAAGAAGAAAAAAATTTTATTTAGCTGAGATCATATACTTTTATTATTTTTCTGAAGTACAATTCATTAAGTGTTCCTTCAAGGTTTACTATGAATTTAGAAGAAGGAAGACATTAACAATATGTTCTCATCAAACTAGAATAGAATTTACAAAGTTACCTGCTACATACTATACATTGAATATACTGCACGAGACAAATGGGAGGGGAAGATAAATCTTGCATGAAAAAGCATTCATATATTTGTTGCTTTTTGCATGCCATACCTTAATAGTATTGATTCTATTTTAAAACACAGATTGTCTGTGATAAATAAAATATTTTTTTTTAACTTTTAAAGATACCATGTCTTGCTATGAGGGGATCCTTAACTTCAACATAAAGATCTCTTCTGTTGCTCACTATTTTTTTTTCTGCTTGATTATTTCAGGTCTCAGAGGTCACTAATTCAATCACACAGGTATACTGAGTTGATGTTGGCCATGTCCATTGTTTCCTGCAGTGACACTTACCAGGCACACTCCTGTCATGTCATCACACACGTCTGCATGACCAAAGCATGTACATGGTGCACAGACTCCACCAAAAATTGTGCCATTCACACGCCTGTGTCGAGGCCAGCATGACTGCAAGACAGGTTAGATAAAAAGTTAAACTCTTGCTTGAACAGAGGAAGGAATGGGATTTCTAAAATGATGGATTTGATGCTTGCACACACAAAAGCCATACTTGCCAAATGAATAAAAATACCAACATTTCTCTAGAAAATTCTTCTTTCTGGTGCTGTGGCTTTGCACTGACCTTAGCCTTAGCAGCAGGTGTGAGATTAGAGGAAGCCTTAACTTGATCATTCTTCTGAAATGGTAAAATAAAGCAGAGAAATGAAGAACAGAAATATGACAGCATCAAAGCAAGAGGTACAGGCTGAAAAACAGCCAGAAGGTGAAATACTGAAGGGGAAAGGAGAAAAAAAAACCTCAAAACAAGAAAAATGTTTTCTGAGAAGTTCAGGCACAAACAGCAATTAAAATACTATTTAGTCTAGCTAGGACTCCAGCAAAAGGCTACAGTGAAACAAAGCACAGGCTGAAAAGAAGGTTACCCTTCTATTTACAAATTGTCCTCCTTAAAGGATAATAATTTCAGCTTAAGAAACTGCTCTCATTTTTTAATTTTCTTTTCTAAATGTAAAATTCAAATCAATATTAAATGCATGGCCAGTTATTTTGTAGGAAAGGTGACACCATACAACTGTGATTCATCAGCAAAAATTCAGCAGCTCCTTTTGCTCATAATAAGATGTCAAGCAGCAGTCTACCTTACTATATATCTCACAAATGGCTTTATAGTTTTTGCAAACTATGTTTCTACAGTAAGACTGCTCATGTGATCCAAGGATTTTGTGTAAGATAAAAAAGTGCATGACAGAGTTATGACCTTCAAAATCATCTGGCTAATACAAAGTTTTGCACTGACAGAACACTAAAAGTATTATTTAATAAAGAAATTAATAAACAAAATACTTTCCCCTTCACATACACTATTCAAAAATGTAACAGACTCCTCTTAAAAAAAATTAAGATGTCCGTTTTTGTCTTGCTCTTGAAAAATATGCAAGTAATCTAAAGAATAATTGAAACAATTCTTTAAAAAACATCCCAAAATCTGACACATTAGCCTTGTTTTTTCTTCTTTACATTCTTGATTACACATTTCTAAAAAAACCCCATAAATACAAAAAATAAAAGTCCAGAGTTATAAAAAGCAAAACCTAAAAACAGGTTAAAAGAAATTGCCGAATTTTTTTTCTTGTAGCATGAAATGCAAGTGTTTCTGCATAATTCTATAAACTTTTGTCTTGTTTTGATGACTGAAAATAATAGTCTTATGCACAGATATGCATGATATTGCACAAGACGAAGCTCCAAAAGTCACTAATTCTAAGAGTTTAGATATGGAATATCCATAGCAAGGCTTGGAAGAGAATTAAAAGATTACAGATTGAGATCATAAGAAACTATGCAACATTCAAAAGTGAGAAAAGTTCTTCACTATCATAGTGATGCAAGTTAAACACAACTTCTTCTGAAGCAGAAGTAAAAGAGTACAGAGAATGGGAACAAGTCTGAGGGACAAGAGCAATTGTCCCTCACAGATGTGAAGATGTTGACAAAGGCAAGAAAATTCATGAGTGGAGCAAAGTAACCATCACAGATGAGTCCAACTGGTATTAGAAATTTAAAATTTTATCTGCTTTACCTGTGCTTAGGCAATTGTGTGTTCATTTCTATGCTCAATTCTGTGTTCATAATCAGGCAAAAATGTAAGAATTTTATTTGGCCAGAATCTTGTTAAAAATAAATTCCAAATTTATGCAGTAGAACAATCCTAAAAGAGGCTACATAATTTAAATGGGATTGTTTGTTTTCTGCAGAGTGATTATGCCAAAACATTCATAGCATGAAAATAAGTAAACAATATAGTTGTTTTTAGTGCTGCAGCATCTATGCCAGGTACCACAACATCTTTATGCAGGAGACAAATACATACATTAACTTAAATAATGAAGAGAAAATGGAACTGAAAAACTGCACAAAATCAATAAAAATGAAACTCTGCTAGGTTGAAACTGGCAGAAATAAAATACTGGAAAAGCCTAAAAATATTCAGAAGAAAAAACAAAAATGTTAACTAAAACCAACCAAATAAAAAACCAAAAACCCTCATCAAACCAAAACCAGAAAACTCCAAACAATAAAAAAACCCGAAAACTAAAACCAACCAAACAAAAAAGCCCACCACATTTTCAACTTCTCTTTCCATACTTTCTTAGCTACTATCTGTCTGGAAATCCAAAACGTCACCTTTTTATTTCTATGCCCACTAGCATGAATAGAAACTTTAGATTTGCAGCTATATATATGTGCTTTCCCTTGTGGAGTATGATCTTAAGTATGTATTGAATTTCAGGGACTGGTTATGATCAAAGAGAAGATTTAGCACTGAAGGACACAACGCTGGACAGACAATTTCAGCAACACCAAGACAGGAATTCTACCCAAGTCCTTCAGCTTCTACAACAAAAGTAGATATTGAAATATCTGCAATCAGGGCTTTTCCAATTGCTCTCTTGGACATCACACCTAAATCTGCACTGGGAGAATAAATGGACAAGTGAAAAAAAGCATGAAGCACAATGATACTGCATCCAGCATTCTTCTTGATATAACTGAACAGACAGACAATGGTCAGACTTTAAAATTATTTCTCAGCTGAGGTAAAAACTTTTCTTCTCCAGTTATTTTTTCATCTGTACCATTTTGGAAGTGATAGGAATATCCATTAATTCCTTCAGGCCTTCTTTCTACATTAGTTTATCTAGCCCCAGCAGCAAGCAACCACATTTGGCATGAGACTAGACTCTAAGCCCTAAATATCACATATAAGCATGAAAATTTTTAAAGAAAAAGAGAGTTGACAAGCAAATGCCTAGAGTGTCTGTGTAAATGGCATACTATTTGTAGTTTTGTGAAGCAGAGCATCTTGGTGTTTGAAACTATTCCCTTAAAGGCTAAGCTTTTGAAGAATTTTTTTTGGCTCCTATTTACCCCAAGCTATGCCCACGTGAGCTAGTTAATCATACATATACTTGTATGAACACATTCTGTGTGAACTAATAAATTTGTTAGGGAAGTGGGTATTTTTCTGAGCATGTCTCTACATTATTATCTGTAGAATGAGCAAAATTAAGTGACACAATCCTCAGAAGAACACACATGCAATTCTCAACAACTCAAAGGCAAATGGCAAAGTCCTGGGGAAACAAAAGAGGAAACTCAACTCCATTAACTCAAATAATTCGATCTGGCTTTGTTGTGCACAGGTCAGAAAACTGCCATTTTCCTTCTAAGTGTGATAGATTCATCCATTTGTAACATCAGTTAGCTGAAGAGCACAAATATTGTTTTCATTTCCTTTTTATTAACTGAACTGTCTTTTCATAAGTTAGAAATCACCACAGAGGTGTAAAACTTCAGATTTTAAATATTATCAAATATAATGAACCAACACCTGGAAATAAAGGTAGCTAGTCAAGCAATGGCAAATTCCTAACAGGAATGGACAGCTCACTTACTATTTTCTACCAACGCAGGTCCACTGTCTGCTTCCAATTATCACAGTGTTAGCAAAATGGAACTAGACTGCATCATGATACTCACCTCACAGGAGGTACCAGCATAGCCTGGAGGACACTCACACAACTCCACTGAAGATGCTACTCTTCTCCCCCTTGAAGTGTGGTCAGCAGCTTCCATAATAACACTTCTTAGTCTGGATGTAACAGAAATTAAACAGGCAAAATAGCAAATTAGACGGGTATGTGTAGCTGAATGCAACGAACACTTTATAGTGACATACAGTGGCTCATTTCTGTTTTCCTCCTTAAAAATAAGGAGGTTTTCATATTCATCTATTTCTTCCTAAACTATATGTCTGTAGGCTAGTTACTATTTTTGCTCATCATGTGAGGGAGACTATGGTCAGAACACATTGATAAAAATAGATTAAAAAAGTCTCACAGCACTGTAGCAGGAGATGGAAGGCTATTCCTGGCCTGCAAGCCACATGTGCCAACTTGCATTGCAGCTGCATATAGAGCAAATTTGACACTAAGCAGGGTCCTCAAAATGCATGAACCACTAGTCCAACTTTCTAAAATATTACATTACCAAGAATTGGATATAGAGTATTTTTACTCTGGAGATTTGAACTCTGGAAAAGATGTCAGCCCTGCCCAGAGGGATTGAGGATCTATGTACTATGCATATGAAAGAAAAATATATGTACATGAAAGAAAACCATATACCATATACCCTGGTTTCCCCAATCCCAGAGAAAAGAAGTGCTAAACAGCTGTTGCTTAGGCAAACTCTGATCATGATTTTTATTTCAAAAACATGAAAGTAGGATGACAGAAACCAGAAATGTATTTTGATAATCTTATGGCTATTATCAGAAAGAGATGTAGTTTACCTCAAGAGTATCCTTTTGGGGAAAAAAACTGGGATTTGGGAGTTTAATTCTTATGAGAATTTGAGGGAACATTAAGGTATTACAGAAGCTAAATGACTTCTATTTTCACCCAGTAATCTTAACAGAGTGTTTGATAAATAGAGCTACTTGAAGGGCTTGTTTTGAAGTCTTTTTCAGCAGAAAATACCTTTCTATCATGACATATATTTTGTTAAAAATAATCCATTTTCTTTGGAAAACTTTAAACAAATTTTTTTTTCCTCCTTCATAACAGGGCATTTATCTTTTGGCTGAAAAAAATCCTGAAAATTATTTGGATGACCTTGGACAAGAAAACATACACGAAAAATATTTTGTTGCTACTGCAGCAGTTGGAGGAAAGCTTAAGACAGAATATTTTTCCACTTGATTTTAGGACTACTCCAAACAAGACAGACATGAAAAGTAATGGGAAAAAAAGGGTAAGATTTCTTAAATTAAGATGGAAGCTTCAGAAAACAGAAATTTTACCACCACTGGAGTAAGACTGGACTTTGGAGAGACTACCATTGTGTATCATACAGTTATAAAATCAAATGTTATTTGGTGATAACAGAACCTCTGCAAAAGGTTCTTGAAACTTTTTAAGAGACAGATGCTTATTCCTATCCAGATCTTCAGGAAATTATCTCTCACTTTTCAGCATATCCCCTTCGCTCCATTGCTATACATTTATTCTGCAATCATGCATTTCAATTTTCCTTATGGTAAGATGACCAATCTCCAGGATATTAGACATTAAATAATGATTAACAGAATAAAAAAATCTAAAATTTTAAAGGGAAAATCTGTAAATGAAGAAACAATTTTTTAATAAAAGGCCAAAGTTTATTTCTCCTTTGAACTACAGCTAGTTCCCTCTCAGCACAGACCCTGGAACAAATAGAAGCACTACCACACAGAAGCAATCCACCCAATATTATCCCACATTAGTATTCACTGAATTGCTCCAATTTTCATTACGTTCTGCTATTTGCTAAATGGGATTTTAATGTGTTTAACAGTTTTTAGCATTAACAGTTACTCAGTGAAGAAAGCTGCAGTGATTTTCTTTTCTCCCATTTTGATGTTGCAGTTTTGATTCCTCGATGCCATTCTGCATTCATTAAAATACATAATGCTGGCAGTAATGGGGCACTGGATCCTGGAGATGCATGAACAATTTGAGATTAGACATCAAGACCAAATATTTAAGCTGACTGTAACTGTCAGCAGGCAACTGTTGACTTCTAAAAACAAACAAGATTAAAAGGGAAGGGGACATTTCAGGCAGTATCAGCATAGTTTACTGTCTGCTGTGCCAGGCATCTGAATCACATCAGCTACATAAGGCACATGAAGTAGTGACCCAATCATTGCTCATTTACCTTGAAGCCAATTCTGCATATGGAAAAAAACCCTTGGCCTCTTCTTCCCTCTTTCTCTGTGTGTCTAGCAGTGACTCTTCTATATGTGGTTGCAGGGAATCTATTCCCTTATTTCACAATTTCCAATGCCTATCCGTATGTTTGCAATACTTACCATCAGCGACCACTCTGAATACTGAAACTGAATAAATAGTGTTACTAAGCTGTCTTTGAAGCATAAGCTAACACTATTAGATCAAACAAAACAGTAAGAGAGCTATCTTTTCCTGGCCTGTTGCTTCTACCACAGATGGACTTAACTGCAACAGTTTGGAAGATCTGTCAAATTAGAGGAGGATTAGGATTTAAATGCAGAAGCTGGGTTCCGTTTCAGACTGATTGCTGCATTTCTGTATTCTCATTTTTTATCCTACTTGATCATCTAATTGCCCACTCATGTAAGAAAGCTTCCTAATTACACCATAGAGCAATAACAACACTGCAAGCTTAAAATGACCCAAAAAATGTACACAAAACCATGCTTGAGTCAAACCCAGCATTACTGAATTAGTATTGTTTAGTGGCTACTTGAAAGCATTACAGATTAAGTAATGTTTCAAGTAGGTTAACTAAACAAGGGTTAAAAATAGAATCTTTAAGTGAAAGCTATTCCCAGCTGCAAACAACTCCATTGAATTTTTAAGTCTCTTTCTACATGACTGCAAGAAAGTTACTTTATGCCTCCATTCTGGTCTCTTTTTAAGCACAGCTTATAACAGCACCCTTGGAAATCCTTACACATGTGGTGACATTATCCATTTTGAAAACTTGCAGTATTTAAATGAACAGGTTGCTTAATATAGCAATCTCTAATTAGTATGTTGCATAATTCCGCTGGTGTTTTGAGGCAGAAATTGTCATTCATGAAGGATCTAATAACCCTGTAATATTTCTGTCTCTCTGCCAGACCCTCTTAACCCTCTCAGAGGAATATCCATCTGTCCACTGCACATACCTGTTTAAAGACAATAAAATCCCACTTATATCTACTTATCTATTCAGGTGTATTTCTTTTACAAAGTGTCTTCCTTTGGAGACATAAATTATATTCCTTAATCAGCCCTAGATATCACAAAGAATATCTTCTTCATTGGGTCTACATTTTCCCTGAAGAACTAAAGGGGCAGAATATTGAGAAAAGGGTTATTTTGCATGATCTTAAGAGTTCTGAGAACATTTTTGCACCTAGCATGTTTTAGCATGAGTGAAAGTCAAAAAGAATATAAAACAGTCAGTAATGAGGCACATCCTAAAAATTAGCAATATGCCCACCCAACAGATCATAAGCTGGGCTGGATGACAGTAGATGCTGTTGCTGCTCCAACAGGTGAGTGGGAGCATGAACTATTCTGAGGAGGCTTAACTCCACTCAGTAAATGCCACCCTAAGGGGTGAAACTGTGATTCCTACGGTTAAAGATGAAGAATGAAATTCGTTTGACGGTGGTTGGAATTTCACATCCTCTTCTGTCATGCTAAACTGCAATGAGTATCCTGACAGCACTCAATAAAAGGTGTTTACTTTAGATTTGTGGACATACTGACAATAATCACGAAACAGCAACCATTGCAATCTTCTCTGTTAAGAGACATCATAGGGACAGCTAGAAATGTACCAGCAATATAAGACCATTTCTAGCAAAAAAGATACTCTTCAAAATCACTTCAGTTCCTTCCCCTAACCCCCTTTTGAGTCATTGTCTTTAAGGGACCAATCTTCCTAACTGTAAAGTCACTATATATAGAAGCTGGTGGCTACCAACATGCAAAGCCGAAATTATGTGTGTTGCAGAGCTCTTCATAAAGAGTATTTCCAAAATATGTTTTCAGAAAATTATCTGTAAAACACCATTAAACTTTTACAAAGGCTGAATATGAACAAGACTATGAAACAGTGAGGCACTGCACATGACCAACTGGCTAAAGCAGTAATGTGGGAGGCAGGCAGTGATGTACAGTCTTCCAAATGTGTCACAGACAGCTCTGCCATTTCTTACTTACAAGGCACATAATATAAATCGTGACAGTCCTTCATGTGTGTGCTTACCTGAGCTCTACACTGCTGCCCAGAGGGTATGTCATCCATCCCACCTGCACTGTTCCACAGAACAGGCAGGATGGAGCCATTTCATGTCCAGCACTGCACTTTCCTCACAGATTTTAACTGCCAGGCCAAAGTCCTTTTTGTAGGAAAGCCCCTCTTCTCCTACTAGTACAAATGTAAGTACACAAATGTATGTAGACATCTGATAACTGAACTTTGCGTTTGCCATAATACTTAGTAACACCTTTGGCCCAAGGAAAGCCAATCATACATATCTCCCGGCCCCCAAAAAGTCAGTCTTATCTCCTTTAAAAGACTATATTAGACAAAGCCCCTATTGTTCACCCCAAAATTGCTCCTGCACTCCTTCAGTTTGGAGAATTCTGACTAAAAGGTTTTTTTTGTTTGTTTTTTAATTTGAATGAGAAGAAAGCAGAGGATAATCACTCACTGAGCTCCCACTAGTCTCAGCTGTAAACTGTGAATTAACAGCTTCTCATGGTCTGCTCATAGTGCCTAAGAGGTGAGCTCTGGCCTGGTGTTTTGGCTCTCCTCAAACATCAGGGTGGGAAGCTGATGGGCCACGAAAGGCTTTCAAACTGGATGCAAGGAGATGCAAAGGAATACAAGGTTGATGACTAAATGAGCAAATTAGGAAGCAGTTTGGCCCAAACTCAAGTTAGTTATGATTCACAAACTTACTTACCAAAATGTAATACATACTAATTAACCACAGGAAAAGACAGAAACTGAAGAAATATAATTCTTTTTGCAGTGAAAAAATTTATACTGCCAAAGCTCAGATCAGAAAACTGCATGCTGTTGACAAAACCTGCCTTTCAATTTAGGATATATTTTAATTACCTAAGTATTCAAATGACGGTTAGTTAGATTGCTTAAGAAATTTCACAGCAGCAAAACCTGTGTCTGTGCTCTCAGCAAATAATCACTAAATGTGCTATCAGCTCCTTCCATTCCAAATTGGCTTATGCCACTGAATCAACTGATGTGTAGATTAGAGAGCATTTCAGGTTTCATGCCTTGTGAGTAAAAAACTACTATGCAATCAATTCCATTACACATTTTAAAAATATTACTTATGCCACCTAACTATTAATGTTAATCACACAGTATCAGGAGAGAGGTTGCCTTATAGCCCATCTGGAGTATTTGTTCATGCACTTATGAAAATTTGAAATGCAAGATGAGCTTCACAGTTTCAACCACCCTGCAGCCACCGAAATAGAACAACTGCATCATCTCATATGTCTTTAATTTTATCAGAGGACTCACAAGAGTTCACATCAAATCAGTGGATTTAAGCAGTCCACACAGCATCCTGACATAAGTCAAGGGAAACGCTTTGGGATTAGCCAGTTCTGTGTGTGGTACTGATTAAAAACATAGAAAATTCCCCTTGAGGCACTTTTCCAGCTTGGAGACTCAGGATATAATTCTCTGGTCCACTGTTAATGTGGCCCTGTATGGTCATTAAATGGGGAAAACAATATATAAGCAATATATCATCTCCTACTTGAACAAGTTATTACCGCAGTCCATGATTTATCATATACATGGGAATTACTGTGTTCACAAAATAAACATATTTATAGAACTGTCAGTCATGCCTTAATAACCCATGTAATTTCATTTTCTTAAGGCTGCTTCTTTCTGCTGCCTTCCTCCTCCTGCCTATCCAAAATGAAAAACATACTAACAAGAGTTTGAAAGTGTAAATGAATGCTATGGATTTCATGATAATAAATTAGAGTGTTTTAAATTACATCAGCCTCGTTCTCTGAAGAGAGAAAACAACTCTTTTGAGAAGCTGCCTGTAGCAAAGGGACCCGTTCCTCACATTTACCTGTAGATGGCATTCATCCCATTGCTGTATGTGGCTCTTATGAGGATCCTCTTTACATTCGCAAGGACAGTCATGAACTCCCTCCTGCTGACTGGAACATCGGTGCCATGCACTGAGAAAGATTCTGGTTTCAGCACAATTTCTTCCGTGTGCTCTTCAGAAGGCTGCAGGTGAATTATCCCTTTTGGAGTGCTGATTTTCAAGTCACCTCCCTAGAGAAAGCCATGAAAAGAGAGATTTAAATATGAAAAAGTAATGAAAAAAAGCCCATTGGGGTACATGATTTATTGAATAATATATTTTACAAGAATAACAAATATCAGGAATAATATTCACTTTTCATAAACCTGAAGTGGGCTTGTCTGATAGAACTGAAAAGCAGTGGAAAAGAAAGTTTGGGTTATTCAGCTAAAACCTAGTGTCATGGTGTCATGGCTCTGCATAGGCAAAAGCAAATTCATACAATGCTGAGATGCACAAGACCAAATCTGCTGAAAGCATGTCAAAGTGTTACCTCGAACGATCAATTATTTTATTTCTTCATTTCTCCTGATGAAGACGAAGTATTATAGTTTTCTAAGCTACTGCAATAATACCAGAGACTCCTTGAGATATTGAAGCTTTTAGTTCTCTGAAGTGTGTCCATTTTCTGACACTAAAAATTAGCTGGAAGTATGTGCATGCTTCTGTTTTGTGTCCTCAACCACCAGACTTCACACTGAACACCTGAAGCAGCAGACCACTTTCTCTTTCTTTCGTTCTTTCTTTGGCTGAAAATACAGTCACATTACCTCTATGATGACATCAGTATGAACCATCAATTTAGCTGTTTCTTCTTCTTCTTCTTCTGTGACATCATAGGAGACTGTAAATTTCAGATGTCCTCCAGCAGCTGCTACCTGGGAAGTAAAAAGACAGTAAAAAAATACAATTAAATAAAAGAAAGTGGACCTTAACCACTTGGGGGTAGTTTTCTCAAACATCAGTAGATTTCTAGTGTGACAAAGCCATATGCAGACCCCTGGGGATTACAGCTGTACAGATCATTGCTTGTTGCTCAGCCATCTAGAAACCACACCAAGTGATTTTTCTTCTATGCCTGTCAAAGGCTGCAAATTCCTTAAACCCACAGATTAACAGAGAAATCAGAAATAGATAAGAAATCTGTGCAAGTTTCCAAAAGATACTGACATTAGATTTTCAGTATAGTTGTTTCAGTTAATGGTCCTCATTTAGGCTGGCCTCTGTATCAGCAGCCTTAGCAAACTATAGAAAATTCATTAACTTCAGTTTCATTGATGGAGCATACTACCAAAAGAGAAAAAAAAAGGCCTGTGATGTTTTTCTTAGAATGAACTGTAACCTGAAATAAAGTAAGAATTTTCCCTCATGGGGTCAAATAAATTTACTTTAAAAGAATGTTTCAGCCCTTCCGCTCAGTTTGACCCAGCCTACAATGTGAGAAGTCAATGACCAGTCACTTCTGTCATGGCAATATATTTTTTCTATGCTCTTTTAGCTCCCAGAATCATGGCACTGACACAAGCTATTCCACTAAAAATGGAATGTAGTACGATGCAAATCAAAACTTGAATGACAGAGTTCAGCACAGAAATAGTGCTTTCTGTTAATTGATTTGAAGCAGCATTAAGTAAATCAAATCCTGCAAGAGCTACATTTTGGGTTTTAAACGTATCTGACTCATACTTCATTGCAATGTGAGCCCCTTCTCTGAGAATATTAAAATCACAGGGATTCCTCTGCCCTTCGAGTGCACACTGCTGAACACAGAGCAAATTTGTGAGTCTTTTACAAAGAGAATAATCTGTTTATTCTCAAGGCTGTATTTGTTCATCATACTGGATATTTTTGCACACAGCAACAGAAAGCAGTGAAAGTCAACATCTTCATTATTTTATGATGGACCTAATCTAATGGGTGAAAAAAAATTCCAGCATTCAAGGCTTAGAAATCAACTGATTTTGAATTATCACTAAAGGTATATAAAACCCCTGCATCTGAGGATATCCAGCTAATTGTTAGGTTAAAGCCAGAAAATTCCCTCCAATTCATAATGTGAATCTTGGATCACAAAACTGTAGGAACACAGAATCATAGACTATCTCAAGTTGGAAGGCACTCATACTAACTTGGTCACCCTCCTCTCGAAATATTTTAATAGTCTGATGTCCTTGAGATGCCCAAAAGTACAAACACTACTTCAGGTGAGGCTGCCCCAGAGCAGAGCAGAGCAGGACAATCCCCTCCCTTGCCTGGCTGGCAATGCTGTGCCTGATGCCCTTCAGGACACAGTTGGCTCTCCTGGCTGCCAGGGCACTGCTGACTCATGTTCAACTTGCCATTAACCAGGACGCCCAGATCCCTTGCCACAGCATCGCTCTCCAGCCTCTTACCTCACAATCTGTGTGTGTAAGTAGGATTATCTGATCCCAGGGACAGAATCCAGCACTTGCTTTTGTTAAATTTTGCTGGTGATGTCCCAGTTCTCTAGCCTGTCCAGATCTCTCTGTAAGGCCTCTCTACCCTTGATGGAGTCTACAGCTCCTCCTAGTTTAGTGCCATCAGCAAACAGTGGCATCACGTTTATTTACATAGTGTCCAAAACTGCAACTACTTTAAGCCTTGACCGTAACAACATGAAAAGACTTTTTTTCCTTAGATACAGCTGTTACAGCACTTTTGTTTTGCCCATGGTCAAGTCTAAGCACTGGTCGAAAAGTGCAGGAGGAATGTAGAATATTCAGATATCTAAAATGCTGCACGAAGTAACCATAATTGCTTCCAGCTGAAGACAAACATTTTAGAAGAGTAACTTTTGTAGAATTTTATCATTTCTGTTTCAAGTTCAGACTAACAACAAAGATTCAAGAAAGTGAAAATAATGGGAAAACAAAGATTAGGCAATTTCAGGCGACCCATAAAAATTATGTACCAAGACAGGTTTTATTTTTTCCCAGCTACATTACCTTTACCTTAGTATATAAAAATCCTACACAGGAACTGATAGGTCATAAAGCAGGGAAAAAAAAACAACCAAAAAACCCACAACAAAAGGACAACCCTAAAGGAAAGGTGATAGTTTAGAGAAAGCAGCTAGACTGGATTAGGAACTCCTAAAATATAACCAAGAGGAAAAACAAGAGAAAACGGGTGGGTTGCCTAGTCCAAAAATGAGAATGCTCAGAGGGAATAGGAAAATAGTTTACCAAAACATAAACACCTGGAAAAATGAAATGGCCATTTTTATTTACCTGTAGCAACTGCAGGGAAGGCATGACGAATACTCAGCTTGACTATACAGAAAGTTGGTTGTAAGGATGGTCAAAATAGTATCAAATTACTTGAAAATGCTACTGAAGTATTTAATTAATTAGCAGCAGTTCAACATGTCAGAGATACTCTGGGTATGATGCCTAAGAGTTTGAACATGACTAAGAAGTCTCTTGAGGTCTCTGCTAGCCACTGCAGTCTGAGTTTCATTGCTGCAATTGGCAAGATTTCCATATCACAAACAGGATCATACACTGAATACAAGGTCCCCAAATGGCATTTATCATAGAGAATACCTCACAGTTCAGAATATGTATTTACCTTGTATGCTGTATAATACTAATATAGATTAGAAAAGACCTCAAACTTACATAAAACAAAAAATACTACTTCCTTCTGCCACTGTTTACAATAGTAATTTCCCTCCTCAGAATATTTAAAATACAAGTTCGTTCACAGGCAACGGAATTCAGAGGTCAATCCATGTGCTGCATGTGTCATCTTGTGCAAA
Organism: Entomyzon cyanotis; assembly: GCA_024500445.1. NCBI lineage: Eukaryota > Metazoa > Chordata > Aves > Passeriformes > Meliphagidae > Entomyzon > Entomyzon cyanotis. The sequence continues at coordinate 21,145,190 of JAKEPQ010000871.1, forward strand.
AAGTACCTGTCACAGAATTTTAAATACAGGGGCAATATGGAAACTGGGCACCTGTGAGATCCCTCTATTTTCATGTTTTTCTCTGTGTCACCCAAAGATTCAGAGTTCTGCTTTAAGGATTGTGATCTGAGGCTATCAACACCAAAGAGAACAGGGTATAAAAGTTTGCCTTGCTAGTGACAAAGGCATGTATTGTTGAGACAAGAATAGCCATCTAAAAATGTCAAGGAAGTTCCGCAAAATTTCTGTTGTCTCTCCCACCTATTTTGAGATTAATACATCAAATATTTCTTCCCAGCTTAGGAGGCAGAATCTACCTGTTCAAGAGAGTCACAGAAGCCCCAAGAAATAACAAGTGTAGGAGAGAGAAACCACAGCTATTTTAGTTCTGATCCAACAAGTTTCTGGCAGATAGTTTTTGGGCTTTTTCAATTGTTCACAGTTAACTGTACTCTACTATTATGTTCCATGTTCTTAAGGATAAAACCAGAGAGCAGACAAGACACTTTTACAACACTACGACAGAGGGTCAACCAAAACTGAAGCAGAAAAGATGTGAACAAATGTTCCTGTAAACAAATGCCCATGCTCAACAGCAAAAGAGCTGGAGGGTAGGAGGAAGCACACAGTATTATTTTGTGTAAAATCTGTCCCACTAAAATTACTTTTAAACCAAGACAAGTGACAGTAAAACACAAATACTTACAGCACTGAAAACAAACAGCTTTTCTACAAATATTAGCAAGGCCATGGATGAGGAAAGCTTGCATCTCTTTGTATGGAAATCAAATTCTACAAGTCTTTCTCTTCCTGCTCTTAGTGAATCTGCTGCCAATGCTTTCCCAAGGCAAGCTGTCAGGATCTCTCCTGCTAATGTCTTTGGAGAATACCTCCTTCTTACATAGATTTATATTCCATCTTATTCTTGAATTATTGCATGAAGACTCATACTCTCCCTCTCCAATGCCTCTTGTAACTCTGCCTGTAAAGCTTTAGCACTTAGTCCACTACACTGGTGGCTGCCTCATTTCTTCTGAACATCTGCCAATGTAACTTCAGAAGATTAGGAGCTATCTCCATTAAACAGGGTGCTGACTATAATCCCATATCTCATTAAGCATAAAATGCTCTTCTGTCAGTTAAGAAAAGACTCAGTTTGTAATTAAGCACCTTAATATCAACTGGGGCATCTGATATGGCACTATGTGGTTACGTGTAGGCAACTGAAAGAAGTCCTCCATCCAGTCAAAGGAAAGTGGCTGCTCAGTGACCCCACCAAAGGACAACCTTCAAATCATTCCAGTTTGTATTTATATTTAAAAAGTAACTTGGAAGACATAAAATTTAACAAATTAATAAATAATTAGGCACTGAGTGTATTATTGAAATGAAACACGTACACCTTGTTTGGCAGTAAAATCTATACAACAATGGATTTAACTCAGAAGGGTTTGGACGTCAGGCCTAATCCAAGAGAACACAACATCTTCAAAACTAAAATGATATTACTGCATTAAGAAGTAGACCAATACTCATGCAAGACCAGACTTTCAAAATCAGTGAAACAAAAGGCATCATAGAATCATACAATTCATTTATGTTGGAAAAGAACTCTAAGATCCTCAAGTCTAACCATTAATCCAACATTGCCAAATCCCCCAGTAAACCACATCCTTAAGCATCCACAAATATCAACAAATGGAACTATCTTTTCCATCTTCACTCTCAGTGGTTGTAGCAGAAATAGTCACTGACATATTGTATTAGAGAAGCAAGCATTACAAAGAGAGTTAATATTTTTCTCAAACCAACATAGCTACAATACATCTATAGAAAGGTAAAAGGATTTGGAAGAACATGAATCCTGCTTGCTATTAGATAATTATATGTACGGTCATACAACTAGAACCATAGCAAATTAATAAATGCTACCAGACAAATAAAAAAAAAAGGAAAAATAAAGCAAAGGCTACAAACATAAATGGGCAGAACATTTCCATGGAGAATGTTAACACACATACTGCTGAATACAAAAGCAAGGACTCTCACAGCAAGCTGTTGAGAGTAACTTAAGGTTCTAAGAGATAATAATGTTTTCTTATTCTGGAAGACATTTGCCAAACAAACAACCCCCCCCATTTTTTTCCTGATACACCCGTGAATGGTTTTTGCTTGCTGCCATGATTATGAGAAATTACAGATATTCACTCAGTCTTCCAGTGGCTCTGTCACATTCCTATGGCACTATCTACCACTAGATACTACACTTGAAGGTAATGGAATCATAACATACACAGTTTAACACTCCCTACTAGCCTTGTTGAATTTCCATTAAATAGAGCTGCAATAAAAGGTTGAAGCTGATTTGGACTCTTTCACCTTCACAAACTCTCTAGGTACACATTTATTTTATAGATTTTATTTTATGGATTTCAGCAAATGTAGAGATATCTGCCACTAGAACATCAGCATTAACCATGTAAAGAAAATCCTTTAAATAAAGTAAGATTTTTCCCAGTTTATTAGTGGTGGCAAAGTTAGTCCATAATTCCTTGGCACCTAAGCAGTTGTGATACGGTTTGACAAATCACTGAACAATGTACTACCTTAACTGATGGCTAAGTGCACATGTGTTCTTCTTGCTGCCCACTCAGTGTAGAAGGGAATGGACCAAGGGCTGCTTTTTCTAACTTAATTTACTTATGTTGAAGGAAATATTTCACTGTTAATTCAGCTCTCATCTGGATTATTATCTTCTTTATGAAAAAGTACCAGATGTAAATTTATGATATTTAATTGGATTTTGCTTATCCAGTCTTCTTGCTAGCCATAGTGTGAGGGAAGGCAGGCACTAGGAAAGAATTCTGATAGAACCATCACCAAGAAGACGTCAAACCTTTCTTCATTTAGTAATAGCTCTCAGTAAAGATTGCATGTGTTAGTTCTACTCCAGATCCAATTAGAGATTAAATAGACTCTCCTCTCTTAGACAGATTGAATTTAGATAGGATATAAAAGCTCTTCTGAGGCATTAGAGCAATATTTCAGATAAAGCAGAGAGCAGAATAATCATGCTTTATTTGAATGACAGTATAGTTCTGGCTTGCTTAAAAAAAAAAAAAAAAGACAGAGTTTTCTTTATAGAGAAGTTAAACTTTTCCCCTGAAAGAATGGATTCTCTCCCCAAGCTCTCTGCCATTTAGAGCTCCCCCAACTCTATGCCATCTTGTTCACAATCCTAGTTTCCCTGCTTAAGTACACTCAAAATTCTTCTGTAAAATTTCATGCTACAGTCTACTTAATTTCACTTTTTCAAAATACTGCTTCCAGAGAAGTAGATCAAATGAGGGAGTAAGTTTATATAAAGTAGCCTGACTACTTGTCAGTGCTTGGTTCAATTGCTTTCCATAAGCATTTGTCTACAATATTGAACCATTCAAAGGGATGACTGAGAATTTCAAACCATTAACTGTCATCTTCAGTTTCTTGAAACAGACCACTCCAACAGCCAAGAAGATTTCCAAGTTATTCTTTCCTGGAATCTTATCCAGAATGTTATGATACAGGCTCTTTAACTTTCAGAATTTCCTCTGTTGATCCTACATTAGGGCAGAGTTGAGTGAAAGATAAAGGAGTTTTATCCAATGTAGGCACTATTTAATCACACAATGTTCTGTGATGTCTAAACTATACGTTAAGAAATCAAAGAGCAAAAGATAAAGCCTGCCATCACTTTATATCTTACATATACATTTATTTGCTGTATCTTGAATGATGTTTATATAACTAAAAAAACCCCTAAAAATAATCCTTAAAACCTCATTTTATGAGACATTCTTTCTTTGTACATTGGACAATGGAACAACATATTCCCAATAAATCTAAAAATTTTAAATTTTCCCAGCAATGGAGAAAACCATCAATTCTGGGCATTTACTTTTTTTTTCCCCAGGTGAATGTTTTTTGCTTAAGAGACAAATAAAATCTGTCCAAAGAGTAACCACAAGCCATAAGGAGCAACAAAAACTCTGCTAAATTGTATTTCTTCTTTTCAGATTCAAACAATGGAAACATGAGTGAAGAAAGAACACAAACAGGGGAAGACATTAAAATCTAGTGAGTATCTCCTTAATCATCCTTGAAAGTATGCCTTGCCTTTGCTACAATATCAGTAGACCAAGTGTAATTAAACAAAGCTTTTCAATTTTTGGTCCTGGTGCCTTTCCCTTCTTGCTCCAGAAATTCAGGGCATAATTTTGGTATAGTGGTTGATAATCTCTGTCATCCTGAACATAACAATCTGATGCCTATTTCCAAGCCCTTCATAATTAAAATAGTTTGTCACTAACAATTTAGACCAATTAAAATATTACATAATTCTTTTAATTCAATGTAACTGCAATGATAGGAAACATTTAAATGGAAAATATTTTAAAATAATCAATAAGAATCTTCTTGTATTTTTCAAAATTGTATCCATAAGTTCAGCTCTGTCTGTTACTGAGATACTCTATTAAAGTTATCACTTCAAAACCCTAGTTCTCTTCCTCCTTGGATCAACTAGACTGTATTATTTGGATGTCTAAATAAAATTCAACTATTCATTGTGTTTAATATATAATGTTGAAACATCCAATTATATAATGGAACTCTAAAATGAAAAATGGAATAAATCTCAGCTCCTAAGGAAGATGGAAACTGAATAACATCAGCTCTCCTGTGAGCCCTCTGCTGCCACTCCTACTTATGTTGAGTAGTTGCTCCTTCTGAACTTAACACTGAAAAAATTAATGTAATCAGTGACTGACTGAAAAATTTGCATAGTAAGATTATATGCTGTCTCCTGAAGTGTATTTATGAATGTAGACATTTACTCTACAAATTCTCAAATCTCTACTGGAATTTCCAGCTGTCATTTCCCCTCACTGAAGAAGAGAAATAACTCTCTGGTCAACCATTCCTGAAGACTAAAATCGACCTTTCTCACGATTAAGCTGTTACAAAATTTAGAATATGTAATTACTGTGTTACAGTTACTTAACCACAGTAACCAAAGCACATAAGCTTCGTATGGTTACTCACTTTTTTCTTCTTCCTTTACTTTCCATATAATCATGATTGTGTCCCAACCACTGTTCCCCAAGCTGCTATAACTAGATCAAGCATTCAAAAACACAAGACAGGGGCATACTCTTCCAGCAGTGATGTGATAGCCTAATTCATGTACAATTATTGCCCATGTCTATTATTAGAAGTCTTCCAATCTGGCAAAAATACACCAGAAGCTGTGACACTGTAGCATAGAAGCTACAACACATCAAGCACACATCATAGAAGGATATTTAAAGAAATTAACCTTCTATGTCATCACAGTTGCAGACATTTTTCCCTGACTGAATACAGTTAAACCGAAGGAAAAGGTAAAAAACAAACGAAACCAGCCAGCTAATACAAACTCAACAGCTGCTGCAACAGCTGTTCTGATCGCTATAAACACCAATTTAGCAGGCCAGAGTGGCTAAACGGTGTAAGTCTGGGTAAAAATACCACTTTTCATTTAACTGTGAAGATGTTTCAGACTACTAGTGATATTGCAATCAAATTCACTATTTGAGCATCAACTCTGAGACATGTTTCTAAGTAACATATCCTCATCAAATGTTTCTAAATAAAACCCGTTTACTGCTGGTCTTGTAGCCTGTCAACAACCTCATAATTGAAAGTAATTCTTAATTTTACTGATTAAATGTTAGTCTCCAAGTTCCATGGTCTGTGGTTCCAAAGGAGCAAACCACAATTACAGCAGTCATACCAATAAATGCCTTCCTAAAATATTAGAATGAATGACTAATTAGAACATTTATGTCAAAGTCCAGTTTCATTAAAACGTAAGAACCGACCCTTCCCCTCCATTCTCTGACTGTACTCCTTCATTAATATTTTAACAAGGAAAAGAATTTGCATAATTTTGCAAAACTAAAAGCTCATATTTCTATGGCAACAAAATCCCAGAATGCAAGGATTATTAAAAAAAAAAAAAAAATGCAGGACTATAAAACAAGAGCAACCATTCAGGTCCAAATTAAAAGCTGTTCTTGAAAATATTTTCCTCAGCTTTGCAATGGCATTTAGGGGTATTCAATATTTGCATGTGATATTGCTGGGGACATCCCACTGTGTGATGATCTTGAAATAAAAATCCATGGATGCCTCCTAAAGTGTTTACTTGCTACTGAAAAAGATTGAACAGTGTATGTAGCAGCAAGAAATAGTTAAATTCTATGTCTTTGTTAGAATCACAGAATCATTAACGTTGAAAAAGAACTCAAAGATAATTGAGTCAAGCCATTAACCCAGCCCACCTTGTTCATCACTAAAATGTATCTCCAAGAGCCATCAAGTGGTACAACCAACTGTTAGTACAGTTCACCAAGTTAGACTGTACATATTCTTGATTTCAGGCTTTCTTTTGTTTCCGTTTTTGTAAAGCACCAAGCAAAATAGCCCAGGAATGTTATTTCTAAACTTTGCCATAATACAAAATGGAAGAAAAAACATTTCACTTCTAGCCAGCCAAAGGTTATTTTCCTATCTCCTTCTACTTAACTGGTTTGCAACATTACTATTGACAATATTGTACAAGAATGATGGCTGCACTAGTAATTCAAAGCAAAGTATGACATAAGAAGCACTTTGGGATCCTTTAGGAAACTGAAATATATCATAATATTTCAAGCATGAAGGAGTTCTGTAACTAGAGTATCTGTTGGGCAAAATTATTCTGGCAGGAAGGATATACTGCTTTTAATAACTGCCAGAGCTACTAAGTGGGAGATTTTGAAGGAAAGAAAATGTAAATAAATCAATAGTTTGAAAAAAATCTTTCTTTTCTAAGAGAAATGCAAGGATTTGCAAAGCTCAAATATCTGCTCTTCAGAGGTGGCTTGTCATTTGATATAAGATATGCAACAATAATATATTCTTATATAGTATTTTGCTGTGCATCATGGAGACCTCCAAGGATCACATATCAAAATAAAAGCAGTAAGAATAAACATTTGAGTATTAAAAAAAGATATAGATGTGTATAAACTTGTCTCTGTGTACTACAATTCACCAACACTAATCATAGAAAAAAAACCCCAACAACTCCTTGCATTTTACTTTCATTTTTCAGGTAAAGGGGAAAACAAAGCAGTGAATCAAAGCCCTGTGATTTTTTGTCTATTTTCAGCCAGTAAAAAAAATATTTTGCATTACTTTGCCTCTGGAGCCAATGCTTTCTCATGATTAAATTCATGGCCACTTTCCTGGCTTGCTAGTTTTGCAGCCTTTCTTCTGCTAACCTTATTCATGACTAACTGACATAGTTTTGAAAAATAACTATGTTTTGTTTTAGAGAAAGAAACTTGTGTTTGATGTTAATTGAAATGAATGCTAGTTAACAGTAACTAAACGTATGTATGTATCACACAAAACCTGAATTTTAATACTGTTTTACTCAAGAATAAAAGATATTTCAGAACAGTACAGACAGCACTTAATTAACAAATACGCTTTAAGACAGATTTTTTTTAAAAAACAGCATAGATAAAAATCTATCATGCCATTCTTTATTGTACCCATGAAAGCAATTCTGCACTTGTTATCGCCATCATGGTAATCCACAGATGATTATTACTTGAGGCAATGTGCTCATATATAGGAACACTACTCGTGCGCAGACTCACGCACACACAATGTATCATATGCACACTGTGAAAACAAAACTTGATATGCACTCATCTCTAAAGACTACAAAACTGTGCTGCTGTTTCAAAGGGTAAGGAAAAAAAGCTAAGTTTGTTTCAAATAATCTTAAAGAAAAAGTCCTTTCTGAAAATCTTTTCAGGTAATTTTTTGTTTCTTCAATTTCAAAGTCTTTATCTTTCTTAGATATGATTTTCTATGAAAAATACCCTACATTTCTTCTTAGAAGGCTGAAGAAAAGATGAGCAATCAAGCCAATGAGATTGAAGAGCAAAGGAAAGACAGAAGACACGTGAACTGATGCCCAAGACTGAGAATGCAGAAATGGCATAGCTTTATAAGTCCTCCATAAGAGAATTTATTCTTTCAACTTCAGTTTGCCTTAATGGGAGGTGACAAAAAAATCCTTCAGCCATTGCAAGGATAATGCAGCTCTATGAACATTGTGGTTTCTACCATCACATGTACTATTTTTAACATTACTTTATCATTTTTCCCCTTAAATGCAAAATATCAAAAAATATATTCTCCATATATTATCCTGCTTAGAAAAAATACATTATTCTACAGCAGACTACATAGGTTTCCACTTCTGACTATTTGTTCCTAAAGGTACGGTGCCTTCCATTTACAGACTTGAAGCAGTAACTTTTCTACCAATTATTAATTTATATAACGTATCTTTTATGGGAAAAAAAATAAGGACCTTTATATTCACAAGTTACCTCTGCTTTAAAGGCAGAATGATGGAGAAAATTTTCTTTGGATGAATTAGTAACTGTCAAAAAAAGAGGGCAAGCCTAGTGCCCAAGGGTTACATGTGCTGAAAGAATCAACATCAATCTCACACTGGCATAAGCTCTATGACAGTCATATACAGAGTCCCATTTGAAGGATTCATCATCAAAAAACATTGCAGTTCCATGAGGTATTTTAACATAGAGAGTGTGATTAATATAACAAGAATTTGAATTCACACAGGTAGGGGAAAAGTTCTACTGAGATTAAATGCTCTCAATCCTGTCGACTTCAGAGACTTAATCATGTAGATATTTTGCAATTCGTTTTTTTACAGAAAGTGCTATGTGGATATAAGTGAAAGTCACATATTTCAAAGAAAGCCTCCTATTCCCCTCACAAATTCACCTTACGAAATGTCAGAAATTCCTTTACCTTTGGCTATAGAATATACTGCACAACAAATTGAGCATGAAAACCATGTGACAGTGTTGTCCTATATACACTTGATTTTAATGTTCTGAAAATATCAGAGGCACCTAAAAGGTAATACAACACTCACAAGCTTGGGGAATAAATACATTAAGTCTAGCTATAAAATGATACCCAATGTTACCATAACGAATGCACATGATGAACATAGAGTAGGCATCCACACATAGCAATAAAATAAAATAATGTGGAAAAAAACTATATCTACTGAAAAATTATCTTCTTCATGTCCATGTTAGTCACCTAACACATCTAACTATCTTTTGTACCTCACCAGAAGATATACTTGACCTTACTAGCTAAAAAAAAGTCCCTTCTTCTTTTGTTGCTTTCTCTACAAATGCTGACACTTTTCAATTTAAGGGAGAAACTAAAAAGAAATTCCTTACCTTACAGTACATGGGCACTGTACATATTATATCTGGTTGCTATTACAGGTTGCTATTACAGCTTTGATGATTGGCACTGCCCTTTCTTAAAAAGATTTCAAATTTCATTCTTTCTTAGTATGAAAAAGGAAGAATAGATCCATCATATTTCAGACAGTTCCTTGAATCAAATTAAACTCTGATTGGACTGAAAAATTATTAGGATGCAGAAAAGGCCATTGGCATAATTACAAGAAGAGAAAATCTACACAGAGATCCTCAAAGAGCAACCAAGTTAAAGGAAAGGAATACTGATGTTTCAACAGACCACTAATTGAAAACAAAAAGTTTAGTGATGGACTGCAGTCTTTTTCTTGACCCTACCTGCCCAGCACCACACCTTCCCTTCACAGAGCTGCTGCCTTTTAGATACATTAAAACATCTGCTTCAGTCCATATTAATTTTATTTATATTTATGTATATTTATATTTGTGTATATTTGTCATTAAATAAACTCAGTTCTCCATGATTTTTCTTTATGTCTTCCTCTCTTTTGGGCTATCTCCAGTAGATAATAGAGCCCTAGACACATCAATATCCTTTTATGAGAACCAAAGAGCCTTTATAAACTTGGAAGCGCAACAATGTCTTTTGTAGAGAGGAAAGTTTAGAAAAAAGTTTAGAAAGATGAAGAACACTGAACAAGGTTTGACAGGCCAGCAGTTTCACCTTGAGAAGAAGGAGTCTATGTTTACGTGTGTGCAGGCAAATGTATGTGTTTTTATGCATAAAGCAAGCACACTGTGCTTGAGATAGCCTACATGGAGAAGATACACAAAACCTCATATCAGGTGCTTCAGAATCTCTCAGGAAATTTCCCACTTGAATGCAGTAAAAATTCTCATGTCAATTTTCTAAATAAAAAAGCACTCCAAAGTCAGGATAAACATATTTAAAATGAAACAGGTATAATAATCAAATAATGAAATGTTATTTACAAAAAAGCAGTAAAAAACAGTTTAAGATGGTTATCTATTTCTCTCAATATAAGTTCAGTTTTTAGCAACTGATTTATTCATGTTTTTTCATTAGTATCCATGGAGAATGACATTATCTATATGATTCGAAGCCCAGGAGAAGAATGATAAAATCACTCTGAGTTTTGGTGTTGCAAGTAATTGTTTGAAAAAAAAAAAGTGATTTCACAACCTTAAACAGTAAAATCTTGATATAGAACTTTATCATGTGATCCATGACCTTTAAACCTTATTAACAGCATACGAATCTTGAAACCAATAAAATTTAGGATTTTTTTATTATTCATTATTACTCACTTGGTTTCAATGGATTTTCAAAAGTTATCCTGAATTTCAACAAATAGGTTGGAAAACCTCAGCTCACTTTTGTATTTTATCCAGGATACCACCTTTTGACTTCCCTTTAATGTCTTTTGAATTCTTGGTGTAACAAAAAGCTATAAAACTGAGAAAGGATCAACCCCTGGATACAGTTCATCTATAATACAAAAATACAAGGTCTTAAGAGCGTGATTAATGTGATTTATATAACTACATAAATTCTCTTTAATTGAATATGTTCCTGCCTTCCCTGTTTCTGTTGGCAATGCATATTTTCTCCTCATTTCTAACATAAGCCAGGCTGCTAGGTCCTAATAAACCATGTTTTGACTAACAATGTAAATTTTCTGCTTCCATCTCAAACTCTTTAATATTTAGGAGGGTTTCATGCTGCCTTAGATTTAATGCAAATGGTGTAGTATGAAGCAACGATTAACTTTATAGATCTCAGATAAAATGTGAATAAAAAAGCTATCACTTAACAATAGCATTAAGAGAAAAAAAATTATTAAACATGTTGACCTTAACTTAGTGCTGTTTAAAATACACCTTAAATGAAGACTTTGACCTACACAAAGTTATACAAGTTTCCAGAGAAAGTAAGAACACACCATAAACTCCTTTAAAAGTTATCTATATTTAAATAACGCTGATGTATCAAGTTAATCACACACAATCAGGGATTGGCGGTCTTTTGCCATAGCATCTCTTTACAGGTTGCAAGTCACTATTTTGACTCAGCAGCATGTTCAAGACTCTATGCACTTTACTTGGTCATATGACAAATTAGCCTCTCCACTGTTGTAAAATTTCTTAGATTTACAGTTGTTTGAAATTTAGAATGGACAGAGATTACATCTAACATTATCTTTCAGTCCTCCACTGCCATGATCTCCTTAATTAATGTGTGAATTCTGTTTCTTCATCTATCTCTTCCCACCCTCCCCCTAGCTGTATTGGCCTAATTATTATTGTTTCATAATCTTGGGCATTAACTACCAACTACAGTTTAATAATTTAAGTAAATCACCTTTTATTTAACACTGTGTATTTTCTAACCCATTCAGCATTTCATTCGCTTGCCTTGACTGTAACAGAGCTACTCTCTAGCTCAGGAAATGAGTGCAAATTGCTGTATTCTGGGTTGGTGGGCAGGACAGCATTGATGTGTGTGCATTCTTTCACTAATCCATATGCATGTGGTATTGGCTTCTGCTGGAGAGCAGCACAGACCTTTCCTCAGACTAACTGTGGCTGCTGCTCTCACTTGCTCATAGATGTTTCAGAACTGATCTCCTGCTGATAGAAACTACAGTAGCTCCATGAACTTAATTGATTTCTGAAAATTTCTGCTAACAGGGAATCTGTCTTTTCCTGCAGCACCAAGTGCCAGCTAAGGTGTTGATATCTCACTTCTGAAGAGCTAAAGATAATCCTAACAATCTCTGGGAAGTGAATGAATGTCCAAGGTCATTGAACAAGAATTACCGTTACTTAACACTTGAAACAATGTCTCTTTTCACTACTTTTCACAGAGAATATGTACAGTGCTGTATCCACTTAAGTCTACTAAGAATTTCATAGTCAATATATTTTATTAATCATTTCCTGAATGTCAAGCAGAAAGCAGGTAGCTAAGGTCCAGATCAAAACATTTAAACTTGTCATATTAGATAAAATAAAAAAAAAAAAAGAATGGCGCGTGAAACAACAGCAAAAAATTGATACATATTAAGCCTGCCCAAATCCATACATGGAGGCCATCAGGTTTTAGTTTTAAAATGTAAGTGTGCTGTGCTTGGGGAACAAACTTAAAAAGCTGGCAGCCCCTGTGTGGCATATGTAACACACAACCTGTGTGCTCACACATCAGCCTATCCCATTGTCTCTGTCATCTTCATGGCCTGGCAATAAATTTTGTGCATAAAACTCTTTGCACCTTCTTGTACACCATCAAATAAGTCATCAATAGGAAAATACATATTTTTATGCATATTTGGGAAGATTGTTAAATTTCACAGTCCTGTGCAATGTACATGGAATTCCAGTGCATTCTCAACATGATTCTAAAATATTTTAGCTTAAGTTAAGAATCCTTTTTTTTCCAATGGTTTTTCATAGTGAAGTGTAACTTCAGGAGTACAGTCTTCTGTACAAATAAAAGTGCTTAGAAAGACACATCAGGCCTGTCATTTGTAATATGTAGAAGCTGTATTTTGAAATATTCAGATGTGGTCAGGGCTGGTCTTAGTACATCTTCTAAGAACTGTGAAAATTGTAAATGGTAAAAAGTTTTTGTAAATCTTGCATTTAGTTTGTAATAAAAATGTCAGATTCATGTATTCCTTTAGCATTCCAGACAGCAGCAAATGATCCTCACAAGACTTAATTTATATGGACTGCAACCTGAATCATCGTAAGCCTCAGTTATACACTTTTCAGATCCTTCTGCAGAGAATCTAAATTCTCAAATTCTTTTCTGTTTATACTTTCCTTTAAATGTGCTTCAGGATAAATGGAATTAAAAGTACTATCAGTTACTTTAGCATTATTGTGCCAAAACCCAGCAAAATACTAGATTACTGGATGAGAGGGATATCCTACAACACCTTTCACATCCAAAGAATTCATGCCAGATATTTGGTGGGAAGTTGTGGAAGCAAGAGCAACACACAAAACCATTAACACTCAAGATGCAAAATCTATTGCGTTTCTGTAACTACGAATTTAACAAAATACGGTCATAAGAAAGCATTTCCAGAATGAAATTTCATTTTCATTCTGCAACAGTTGATTTGAGATTATTATGTAAAGTGTGCAAACATCAAGATATGCCTACTAGAAACAGAAGAAAATGTCTCAAAGATATTTTTAGTTGCAGCTTGTGGAAAACACTTTTATAAGTGTATGAGAAATACGTGAAAGGCAAGGAATAAAATCCATTTAAACTCCAAGATATCTAAGGTCTTACTGAAGTCAGTGCAGCGAGCTGGATTTCAATAATCTGAATTGAAGCTATGGTGTCTAAGGTTACCTAGCACTTCACAGATGTACCACAAAAAATATAATTAGAAAAGGTCAAAATATAATACATCACAAAATACAGCTTTACAAAGGCTTTAACTTTCAGCTAATTCAAATTTTTAAAATAGCTTACTCATATTAACACATTGTTTTACATCTAACAAGTTACAATGGGCTCAGTTTATTTAGATACTTTCTGTATTGATTAAAATGAACAGTAAGTGGATGGTTCTGCAACTCAAAGAGCTCCTAACTTGTAGTGCGTCAGCCACACAGCCACAAGTCTTTAACGAAAAACTAGACTTCCCCTAAGTCCATACACCATACATGTGGCATATACTGTTTCTCATTGTACATTAGACCCTATGGATCTATCTACGCCCACTTAGCTCCTGTGAACTCAGGCACTGGTTACTGGCATTTAAGATTTCTAGTATGACCCTTAATCTCTGGAAAAGGTCATGGCACTGTATTTCACCAGAGAGTAACAGGAATGTGTGAGATTAAAATACAAAAGCTTAACGCAATAGTTTACAATACAGTGATTTCCAAACAGTCAGCTGTATCTCTGAAATAAAGGAAGTTGCAAAAAAATTTAATTTCTATAATTTTAATTTTAAAGTAATTACTAGTAATTAGCTGCTTCTGGGTTTGTAACTAATACAGAATCATAAAATGGTTGAGCTTGGGAGGGACCTCTGGAGATAATCTTGTCCAATCCCTAAATCCAACCAAAATTTTAGATGAATTTTTTAAAATTTAATTGATACATACATTTAATTTGGCTTAGCCTTATATGGAAAGAAAGAGTCCATCTGTGAGTGTGTAAGACCTAGAAACAATGTTCTATTATACCATTCTGACCTTGAACAGTTTAGCATCCTCTGCAATACCAAACAGTATCTAACTTCAAATTGTGAGAATTCAAAAGAAGAGAGGAAAAAGATGCCAATATAACTAGATGAGTAGAAGAGGCTCTAAAAAAAAACAAACAAAAAACCAACCCTACAGTCTCCTTTATTCCTCAAAAGAAGGAAGAAAAAGGAAAAAAGAATGTCACATTGACACCATGAAACTACTTTGAATAGCAGTTAAGTGTACCTGAGGAGTAGTATTACATTTTAATAATAAAGCCATTTCACTTTTAAAACACTTTTTTGTTTGTTCTGGAACTATTTAGCAAATCTGAAGAAGTTTGCCTCACAGTTTCATCCAAGAAGTATTTCAGAGACTAAACTAACAAAACAGAATTTTAAAAGTTAATTCTCTTTAATACCTGCCAACCAAAAATATCTGCTCCAGGTCAAATGAAACCTTTGATCTGCAATGAAATCCTTCAGTTTTTAATTTTAGCTGGACCAAAATAAGTTTTTATCATGAGTTGATCCCAATAAATTCCCACTACTTTTCTCCCAGGCTTTTTAATGGGCCTATGAAAGATGGATTATCCACCCAGACACACCTGAGAATGAGTTCCATATTGCCAGAATCCCTGTTCTTCATTCATGGTTATAGCTTCTCACCCTTTAAATGAATGCACATTAATTATTTGCAGTGCTAATTATGACTACCCTTTTTCAGATCAAAAATCTAGCTGCAGTAGGGAAGAAGCAACTGTGAGAACATCAAGGTGCAGAATAAATATTTGAGCTAGATAATTTAAGCGGGTCTACAACTGACTGTTACTTTGGCTACTTACCATAAATCACAGGTTGTCTTCACAATGCCTTATCATCTGCTGTTTTCTAGGAAAACAGGAGTTTCTGCTTGGTCAGGGCAGGCCCCCAGGACACTATAGAGTTTATGCTAAAGTTCAAAGGAGGATATGAAAGCATTGACTATGCATCAGGCCATGAACTGCAATCACAATCACACTCTTCTGGGTGGCACAAATATTTATGCAGCTTTCAGCACATTTAATTTAAATTAAATCCCACAGATGTTAAGTGACTGTTTTCCTGGAAATCTATCTAGGCACAGGATGACCTTTTTTTTACTCAGGGTTCTTCTCATGTGTTTTTTTCCTTCAATTAAAACTACTCAGCTCACTGAGTTATCTCCTTATTTGGATATGCTGACTCTCTATATTGCTTTTGTCTATTACATAAAGGATTTAGTAAGATTTTTTTAATCGATGTGCCAGTATTCAGTTGGTGCAAAATTGTACAAAAATTAGTGAACTGTTGTTCTGAATTTTTTATATGCAGAGGTGTGAGGACTGGAAGCAGTCTACACTAGAGAGAGGTTGGGAATTCAGTTATTAATACCTAACCTAGATTATTAAAAGTTATTTCAGAAGATTTACAACACCCTGCTGATAGCAGTAGACCTAGGGCAATTATTTAATAAATGCCCCTTTCACCTGCTGAGGATCTATAAATAACTGGCTGGTCATTTGCTGCTGAGAGGTTTACAGTTGCTTAATCTTATGCAGAAAGCTAAAATACATAAATATTTATTAATAGCAATTATATTTTCCACTGGAACAATATACAGCCGTGACTGGATGGAGCAGTGACCTTTGCAATCATGAACTGATTCTAACAATGTATGCAAATTATGTGTTTTGACTTAAAGATTATAGTTTAGAAAGCTGATGTTTCATAACCTGCCACATGCAAGCATTTTAATTACTTACATATAAACATTTCTGTCATGTGTAAACCATTAGTTACAAATTATATTGACTGTAGTTTCCTTACAGCTATGTTACATGGGATGCTGTATCTTAGTTTCACTTATAACTGAGAAAAATGATAAGCTATTATTTTTGTGAACTGTCTCCCTGATTGGAGATCTGGGAGTTACTGCACAAGATATCTGACTTGTCTGTACAGGCTTCTACCATAAATCTCGTATCAGAGGCACAATGAGACTTCCTGGGCTCAAGCTTCCTTTGTAGTATAAAGTAAAAGAAAAAGTGTAACTGCATAGTAAACTGTCCAGTACAGACTGTCTAAGAAATTTCCAACACAAATTACAACCTAAGATACTTCTCATGAATAGGGCAGGATTTGGTCCTTTTTATCTAGCTTTTGTCAGCATTTTTAAGCATTTTTCTAAATGGAGTATTTTTAAGTTAAAGTGAGAACTGCAGGGACCCTAGCCCAGGCTAATATTATTTACCTCATTTAGTTTTAGAGGTGCTATTCCCAGTGTTCTCCACTGTCAGTGGAGAAGCAGAATTTCCCTAAGTTCATGTAGAGCATAAGTCAATGCTATGAATTATCCTCTGGAGGAACTTGCCTCTCTCCTCCAGTTACATAGGGAGTCATCAAAATTGGCTTGTGAACTTAAGACAGCAGAACAGACCTTTTTGGCAAGGTATCTGCATTTCCCATTTAGGAAGTTCATTTGATAAAGTGTATGGTGAGCCAGAAAATCACAACTGTTTAAATTGTTTACAACAGTTTTCTCTAGTGATTTTCATCTTGCCAAACAATGAATGTTGTTTGAAGTTTTTGCACACTCAAGTAGATGTATTTAGACTGCAATGAGGTCTTCCTTCAGTTTCCTCTTCTCTCTGAGATCAAGTGACCTCAGCTGCTCCTCATACAGCTTCCCCTCAAAGCCCTTCACCACCTTCATTGCCCTCCTTTGGACACTTTCTAATAGCTTTACATCCTCCTTATATTGTGGCACCCAAAACTGAACAATGCTAATAGCATAGCATTTCAATAAAATGGCAATACCAGTGGCCTCAAAACTAGAGAATAGAGCCTAGCAATTCCTAGATTATTAAAACAGACATGTCCTTAAAGTACCCATGTGAACAATAACTCTGACAGTTTAGTTCAAAAACTACTTGGCAAACATTTGTTTTAATTTTCAGTAATCTGTGTATCTAAAACTCATTCAACCAAAGTGCCATCATATGGTTGAATAAGAAACTTTTTATATTGAGTTTTGGCGCAAGCACCATTTTATTACCTCAGTTTCAGCCTACTGGAATGAGAAGTTCACGATGAAAATTATTATTAAATGATTAGGTCTTCATTTCACTATAGGTATAGCTCTTGACTCAATAGAGTATCATTTTACAGTAAAATGAGGAAGTATATTATATTTTAAGAGCATTTAAAATTGTCCAAAGTAATAGTTCTAAGTCCTAATACACTGTGCAAGACTTTTACCAAACTAAGAAACAGGCATAAATTAGTACCGTATTGTACACATGTTGATGAAGATAATATCCTGCCAAGTAGGAAAATGTCATCCTAAAATAGAAAGCCACATTTCCTCAGGATATTGATCTAGCTTAGCTGGATCCCATAAAAGACAGAAAAGTGGATAATGTAACTTCAGACATGAGAAGTTATTAAGTGAATTGAGTGTTGGAGCAGGACCTAATCCTGAGTCCCTACAACAAGAGAATTTCTCAGGTCAGATTGTTTTTATAGCTCTAATCGAATGCAGCACACTTTTGGGAAGGAGGAGGAACTCTGAAGTGAGTAACTTGCTGTGGTGCCTGTGTCATATATTTTTGCACAGTTATTTGCTTACTTGCCTCACAAAGTCATATTTTCTTTTGTCCAAACTCCACAATTCCCTTTGAATGTTTTTGTAAAGACTTAATTTCTAGTCAAAGTGCCTTAGCAGGAATTTCTACTGTGAAGGGGTTTGTTTTCAAACTCGTGGTGTTTTAATACCTAAAAGGCTTAATCAGTGACTTAACAGACATATGAAACAAGATATGACTAACATTTAAAAATTACATGAATTGTTAGACATTTATATGCTGGGTCCTTCTATACAAGAAATAGCAACAGTCACTTGGTGGGACTATGTTCACCAACCAAAAATTGGCCATCTGCAATTTGGGATGTCTAAAAGAATACAGAACACAGCACCAATGCAGAATTGCTACTGAACCAGTATACAGCTTAGAACAAAAATCACATCTCCACTTTGAAGACACACACTCTCATCCCTATGGCCCAGAGAAGGATACTTAAGGTTTAAGACAAGACATTAGGAAATGAAGCACACCTTGTCTTTCTCATAACTGATGTTGATAGTATGCAAAATATCCTGAATTGGTGCATCTTTAAAGGAATATGGTGAGCTCTACCACAGCTGAGTGAATAAAAAGGATGAGGGCATGATCACATGTAATTTTCTACCATTAGCTGTCCCACAAAACTCACTTTCTTGGTTAACAAAAAGCAGGTTTTGTTGAATGAAGTATTCATCTCATTCCTGCAATAAAACTGGAACAGCATAAGCTGGGAAAGGCATTTTTGGACCACTAATTTTCTTGCACAGACCCACTCAAGAGAAACCAGAATATGCCTTGAAAATAGTTACACTAGTTCTTTTTTCTGTATCCTCCTATGATTCTACTTGATCTGATTTATTGCTTCCCCTTCTTCAACCTTATTTAGCTATTTTCATACTGGCTCAGATCACTTTCCAGGGCTCACTGCTTTTGACATACTCCAGCACAAAAATGTAGTATGTGATACAATCATATAAATTAGAAGAGTGATAACAATATATTGTTCCTTCATTTATTTTGATACTAACCTGAATCAATGAGATGTTTAAAAATTATTTACACATTAATACCAAGGACATACAGATTCTAATCACTGCTAACATAACTGTTTCAAACAATTAGCAGATTATAATGTGAAGACAGAAATAACTCATCCCTGAAAAAAAGACATTTAAAAGGACTTTCCTACAATATAATAAAAAAATATCTTCCTTCTGATGAGTGTCAAATGCAATAGACAGGAATTTACAGCATAAACTGATCGACAAGAAGCGAACAATAGTTTGTGCTTTGACATCAAGACACACACCTACAGTTCTTTTACAAAGTAGAGGTAATTTTGCCTCCAGGCCACTTATCTGAATTGCCAGCATAAATGTTGAGCTCCTAGATTTTTCTATACAAACCACTTTCCAGGGACAATTCAAAATCAAATAACAACGGCAGAGGGCAAGACACAGAGTGGGCTGCCACAGAACCGGACTTGCTCTCTCAAACAAGACCTTCATTTATTGCTAGATCTTCATGTGATAAAGGTTTTAATGCACAGTTAGGATGAGTAAAGACCATTAAATCCAAAGACACCTCCATGAGTTCAGAGATACCCAGGCTACAGGTTGCTTGAGGTTAGGAAAGCATGTGATGAAGTATCACTATATTCTTACCAGCTTCTTACGCTTCTCCTTTGTGGCACTTGCTGGCCATTGGGATTATTAACAGGGTGCTGGGCTGGATGGACTTTCCTCTGGTACAGTCTAGATATTGTTATATCATCAAACTTTGTCTTTTTGTAGGAAATATACCAATGGTTTATGATTCTATGTAAAGAACTGAGAAGTATAAACCTTTGTTTTGGTGCCTTATGAATGTAATAATAGCAACATACTCAGAAGGTAATATATTACCATGTACGTCTCTGTTTTCCCTGAGGAAACAAATAAAACTACTTGGCAAGACTTGTTCTAAACCACAGTCTATGATCTCACTCTCCCAGGACAAACTCTTCTTCTCAGATATGCAGGCTGAATCCTGTTTGCAATTTTATTACAGATTGTGCTTCCATTTCTTTCAGTATTGCAGGTGAAAGCTCTTCAGAGCCACTGCTGAATATACTGATTCACAGAGCACCTAACACAGATACAGATCAAAGATCTGTAACAAGATAGCAAATATATGTTAGTACACCCAATACTGATTGAGATCAAATGAGAGAATATTTGCCTTAGTTATCTTAAGATACAAAAAATCACCCACAAAAATGACACATACTTAAAACTACTCTTCATTTTCTTGCTAGTCGGCCAGATGAGAATTAGATCACGTGTAAGCATGGATCTACACTCTTCCTAGTTACAATCCCTTTGTGAATTCCACCTTTTCCTTTCTTTCCTCCCTAAAAACAAAGAACTCAGCGGGCTCATGTGATATTTTTAGACCAGTTGTTAATAACATAATTGTCTCAAAAGCTTGCGGCAACTTGAGTTTCCCTGTGGTGAGTTGACATAAAAACGAACAAGGAATAAATAAATAAGTTGACTTATTAAAGAGAAACTACTAAAAGCCCTCATAGAGCTTACAATGATGAAGCAGCCCTATGCACAAGTGTAAGACTCTTGGTAAGTTTGAGATCAGTGAACATGCCATGTACTCATAGTTGGAGCAACCTGTTTTATGGGGTGGTTTTATCCTGGCTCCTAATGGGGTGCTGAATGCTGTCCCAAGCAGATGTACTTCTCAGGGCAGCTCAAGTCACTTAGTATTCACGTTTTTGTTCACATAGGATAATAAAGCCCACCAATTACAAAATGTCTGCTTAATTGCTGTTGCTGTACTGCTGGGATTTCTATTCAAGATTCATTGTACACAGAAGAAAATAAACTATTTATGGCCTTTTGGGCAGTATTCGGCCTTTTTTTTTCTTTTGGTACTTCCAGTATTTGACATAAACCAAATATATGTATTTCTAGTGAAGTGGTTAAGAATGCGTTTGCCACATGGTCAAATTTTCCTGAAGGTCCCAGATTGCCCAAAGCACATGCACAGTTAACTAGGATGTGTACATAAATCTGTGACACTGATTACACATTTTTACCGACTGAGTTAATGAATAAAATTTAGTTTTAGTGTCCCTCCTATTACTCATTCATTTGGTATTCATTGTTTTAACACTGACCATAATGATACCCATTAGGTTTTAAAATGGGTGTCATTTATTCTTCCGTAAGAATTCCATCATAATTCAGCAAGACAGCAACATACTCATTATGATGGACCTTTTCATTAATAAGGTGAATTTGTATCCACATTATCCAATATAATATCTGCTGTATTCTAGCATTAATTAACATCCACTTACTTTAAAGTGGTAGTCACTACCTGCCTAGAGCAAAATAAATTCTGAATTGTAAGCTAAATTCATCACATTCTTCAAGCAAAGTGAAGACATTTCAGTCAATACCCAGTGTTTTCAGTGCTTTATTAAATGCTGCAGCAATAGCACATATGCTGTAGTATTCATGAAAACTGGCCTTTCACACATTCTCTTTCCTGCTGTTAACAGGCAAGAAACTCAGGGACATCATTTTCAAAGACATGGTTGACTGTAGTCACTTTGCACTTATTTCTGCTGCTGCTCTGAGCATTGCAGAACAATCCCAGGTAACTAGAGAATGAGAGAGTGGCTTTTCAGCTCTCTGAAGACTTAAATATTTGAATATGAAACTGAACTTACATTGTAAAAACATCAGAAGGACTTCAGTAGGTCAGATGAAAATTTCTTTAGACTGAGGTTTTCTCTCCAAACATAAGAAAAATTTCATAATGTTACTAAGGAAATAATCTGTTATCATCAATTCAAAAAGCCCTGGATGTATTCAAGCTGGCCCAAATTTTTGTATTTGAAAAATACAGTCTTCTGCTTTGTCACAGAGCAGAATATCACTACATGTTCTAAATATCTTTTATGCATAAATGGATGTAAATTAGCAAATTTTAAATGGAAATCAAAAATAAAACATGCAAAATACATACAGGAAACCTACAGAAGAATTTAAATTAGTTTTTCTGTGTTAAAAACACCAGAAATCTTTTGAAGGAAACAAAGAAATAATTTTTTATGGATCTACTATGAGTTTTTACTTTAGCTGCTTGTCAAAAAACATTTCATACATCTATAGAACAACTGTTTTCTAAATGCATCATTTAGCCACACAAAATACCAAAAGACAGCCTGAAAGAACTATCATGTAAAGATCTTGAGAGGAAGTCAAAGTTCCATTACATTTTAGAACATAGAATATGTGATCAGAACAAAGTTACTTCTCTGTACAATACATCTACAGATAATTGCCCAGGATTATCTTACTTCTCAAAAACAAGTGTATATATATATATTAAAAAAAAAACCAAAACAACTTCACAGTACTGGGAAACAAAGTAGAAGAAGCTAAATGATGATTCACAGAAAAAGTAGCTCAAGGTAAGTTCTTCATATTTGCCTAGAAAAATACTCTCATTGAGAGCCAAGTATATAAATGGCAGACTGAAAGCACACTGGAGTCAGTAATAATATTTATAAACATATACAACTTAGGTGAAAAGCTGCTGCTTTCATTGTCTTAAATAAAGAATGTGAATCTCATTACTTACTTTTTTCCCCACAAAAACTTGCATTGAAAGTTTGGAAGCTTCTTTCTTATGTCATTTGAAGTTTGTCCGTAACTTTCAGAAAAACATTAGATCTGTAACTCAGTAAATTGAATTAAGAACTGTGTTGTGTCATACATTTTCAAACAGGTTTCATGGTTTGATCAGGCCACCCCCAAATGGTGAATGCACTTCGATTCAAAATTGAGATAGTGCAGGGACAGTCAAGAGATACTCTGAGATTTGGAGGGCTCTTCTGCCTATCCCAAATCTTTCAACTATCATTTATTTTCCTTGAATATTGCAGGCAAAAGGATGTTTTCTTTCATGGAGCTCTGGGAAGGCCTGGTAATGAGTCTGGTTATTTATTGATAAAATCATCTACTTGATCATCCTTATGGTGGGAATAAGAGATTTTGAATTATCCTGGAATCATTAAGGTTTAAAAAGACCTCTGTGATCAAGTTAATTCATCAATGTAATGCTGCCAGGTCCACCACTAAACCACGCCTCTAATCTCCACATCTACATGTTTTTGAACACTTCCAAGGACGGTGATTACATTGCTTCTCTGGGCAGTTTGTTCCAATGCTTGACCATTACATCCTTCAGCGATGTAATGTTTCCTAACATCTAATCTAAACCTCCTTTGGCACAACTTGATGCTCTTTCCTTTTCTCCTGTCGCTTTTTACCTGGGAGAAAAGACCAATGGTCACCTGTTTACATCCTCCTTTAAGGTAGTTATAGAGAGCAGTAAGGTCCCCCAGAGCCTTTTCTCCAGGATAAACAATTCCAATTTGTTACCAAATGTTAGAACTTTTTCCCTAGTGCTAAGGTCTTTTCAGAAAAAAAGAAAGAAAACTGCAGTGACATATCCTCAAAGGCACACTGAAGTTCCTCAGCCAATCTCCATTAATGCCAAAGAGGCTCTGACTTCCCAAATTCTCAAAGTATCTCTTTGTGATGCTTCTAATAGAAAATTTGAGAATGTTTCATGGAAGAAGCCAAACCAGTATTTTAATGAAGAATTTTCAGCTTTTCATAAAAGCTTGAGAGTTTTTGAGAAAAGTTGCCTTGATTATTCCTATATTTAATTCCTACATTTTTAAAATCTGATTTCATCCTTTGTGTTATACATTTATGGTTTTGTTCAACAGAAGAGATACATGTATAAAACTATTTTTATTCAAATGTATAGGTATATTTATCACATATTTGACATAAAACAAAAGACACAGAACAGTGACAAAACTGGATTTCTTTGCATCTACCTAAACTGAGCTAATACATCATCTATGAAAGAAAAGGAAAATTCACTGGGCTGCACAGCACATTAGATGAATCTCAGCAACAAAACTGTAGAAAGCTCTTTCTCAAAAGGACTTTTCATCACAGCAGACTAAACAGAATTAGCTCACACATTTATGTAATAAGACACAGCTGACCAAACAATGTATCTATTTATTTGATTAGCTGTAAGGCATCTGTTGTTACAGATCTACTTACTAAGTTAAAAAATGCAGTTTCGGTCCACTGGTTTTATTACTTTAGACTGCTTAGGTTTATTAAGTGAGGAAATCTTCTTTCCATATCTAATCACAACAGAATAGTGATCTATTCGTTTTCTTTTTCATTTCACTTTTTAAACTTTTCCATCTGTTTTTTTAACTTTGCAAACATTTAAAATTACTAGATATATATGTACAGCTCTGTATTGTTGCATTTAATTTAAAATATGTAAGAAGAAAAAGTTCTTTAATACGACAGACTTTGATCAACTGAGCTTCAAATAACTTCAAAGTAAATGAAATACTGTGTTATGTTTTTTCTGGAGCACGGAAGATACAATATTGATGGAAAACTATGGATTACTATTCACTGTATTTATACCCATTAATATTTCTGCAAACAAGCTACCCAGTTCATGGCAAAGCAAACTTAGAAGTGTAAGTTTTTCCTTGGTAACTGCACAGTAAAGTATGTGCTGCAGTGAGGCAGAGCTCACAGGACACACCAGGAAACCTTCTGGTATGAGCCATACTGAGTAAGAGATTCATGGACGTGGAGAGGATTGCTGTACTGACTGGCTAATTGCACAGCTTAAAGTCTTTAATTTAAAGGACTATTCACTCCAGGTCACACCTTCTGAGCAGACTGGGCCCATCTTATGTATGACTGAGACGTGGTTTAGGAATATATAAAGCCATTTCTCTTAGGCAATTTCATTTAAAAAATTAAGTCATAACCAAAATAATATTTTAGGATGTTAAACTGAAGGGATGTATCTCTGGCACTGTTATTTTTAATTAATAAAACACACTTGAAATCCTCAACACAACAAAAAAAGCCTAGAATAAAACTGACATGGAATGTTGTTAAAATAACTGCCTTCACTGAGAAAAATGTTCCTGTCTCTAAAAAGAGTTAAACTAGGCAAGAAATCGATCCAGAAGTGTCAAGTATTTAATGACATTTGATATTTACAGTTTCAAAAACTTGTAATAAAATAATGAAAAATATTGATAATGTTACAGTTCTTCTATCTTCCCCATTTTTCTGAGGAAGTTAGCTCTGGAAAATAAAGTGATATAGCTAAGAGGAGCAAACATACATCACACTCTGCAATTAGAAAAAAAAGGGATTACAGCATGGAGTGCTTGTGAAACTGAAAAGGTATGTAGATACCAATCAGAAATTCACCCAGCCATCTCAGAGACAGGGGTGGTACTGCACATATTGTGAGAAACATTCTAGAAAATAGGGAATGTTAAGGCAGGCCCATTAAAAAAACCAAGAAAACCACAAAACAACCTCAGCAAAAATAAATCCAAATATATTCATTTGTGTAAAACAATCATCTGTCTCCACTCATGCATGCCATCTGCTCTCACTGCTGCCACTCCTGTCAATCTGAAGTTGATAGGTAATGGCCCTATGATTCAGGGAAACTGCTGAAGTGTGTACTCAGGCTTCAGTTTGAGAGATGGGTTCATTTATCATCACAATAAGCTATTACCATTGATAGGTCACAACACATTGAAGAGACAGTCAGTCTAATTGGCTCAATTCAGTTAGGTCTGGATGTGCCTCCAGGAGATGAGCAGTGCTTTGCAGGTAGTATTCCATCATCCAACAAACCACTTGTTTAATAATTCATTGCAGTTCAGATTGGGGTTCTAGCACATGATTATCCCTTCAATATGCCAAATATTGAGGTCTTAACCCTTTTGTATCTTGGGTCCAAGAAGACAAATACAAATTCATTCTATAGTTACGGTAATCCTTATTTCTAAAAACTTACTGAGTATTTAAAATTCCCACTTTCTAAAGAAATCTATTGTACTAAGATAGGGTCTCTCTCCGGAAAATAAAATCTCTTCTGCCATCATTCTCTTCTACTAAAGTTCATCTTACAGTATGCAAACTCACTAGGAATGTAAAGTAATGGATCTCATTTTACCTTCCAGAGATTTAATGAAGCAGTAAGAGTCCATTCAGAGCAATCAGGTAAAGAGCAATCAGGGTAGATAAAACAGATGGAATAGTGTACATGGTACAGAGGACCTACAGGATTTAAAGGATGCTTCATACTCTATTCAGGTATTATATCAAAGCATGATCCTCAGTATTAATATGCTTAGAATGATGACTCCATGAAAAGACAAGTTAAAACTAAGCAAATAATTCAAGCTTCTGATCACTGTTGTGCTAGTTGCTTGTCAGTTCTGGTTACCATTTCACTATTCAACTCCTTGGCTCTATATCACAGCCATAATGATTACTGCTTCCCATAAATCAACACAAAATAAATTTAAAAAGCATTACTTTGTGTACACTTTGAATATCAGTTCAGGTCTTCTTTCACTAATGATGTCTTAACTGAATTTATATAATTTTCAACCATTTATACCACCTTTACATCTTCTGTACTCTTGTTAGTAATGGTGCTTTGTGTATTAAAAATCTGTGACTCCTGACAATATTCTGTTTTACAAACACTCAACCTTTTTGTTAATGACAATAGATGTAAAATGCTGTTAACCAAGTTAATTGGATTAGGTCTCCCAGATTTATGAATTGATAAAAAATTCCCATGACACCCCTACAATGAAATATGAGTCCCATAAGTTCACACACAGAGACTTCTTAATTGCCTTTGTACATGGGTGATTAGGACTTGGATTTGGGCACCTGTGCTACACCTGTTTGGTTTTAAAACTTGTTAATGACACAAGGTAGTTAGTCCATCAAGTTTAGGCACTAAAACTTAGTTTCTGAGGACAGACAAGTAGAAAAGCAAGTCTAATTCCTATATACAAAATAGAAACAACAGAATTTATCCATCTTGTAGAGAAACTGCATGTAAAGACAATTTTGAGATTGCCAGATGTTACTGAGCATGTCAAACTTCAAAAACAATATAGCACAGATTAAAAGAACAACAAATGGTTTGTGCTAAAGGCTGTTTCCCTTGTGCACCATCAGAAATTCACAGTATTTTCGCCCTGCTGTATACTGCCTTTTTGATGTGGAAAGCAAAATTGAACACCACAAAATTACAAAACTAAAGCTCAGTGGCATCATGCAGTGTTATTAATGAGTCATATAAATTCAACCATTTCAATTACATTCTATTTCAAGATTTTGTAAATCATTTAAATTTGAAGTAAACTGGGGGGAGGGGCAGGTAAATCAAACAGAAATAACAGCTTATTTATTCATAAAGGGAAATCTGGAAATTAAACCTAATACTTTCTCTCTATGGCTCTCAATATTTTGAGAATGACCTTTCACTCCTTCTCACGTATAGCCTTTTGGTGACACTCCTGTGTAACCCAATATGAACTGGATGTTTGGACTATAAATTCTCTCTGATTAATCTAAGTGAATAAAACTTGATTAAACACTTTATTTACAGGTACCCTGTGATCAGCAAGGATCTCTAAATATAGTTTTCAAAGCACACACTTATTTGCTGATGAAGTATTTAGCATGCAGAGGAATATATATAAGAGGAACAAGACACAAGAACAAAACCCTTATGTATCCTCCTTTCCATAAATTTCAGTCTTCCTTTGCAATTGTTAAGTAACCACTATTCAATTTAGCTATCTCTGACTTGGGAATCATCATCACCATAGTTCTTTGCATGCTGATTAGCCCTAAGTACAAACCACCAGATATATAAATTCTTCCCAAGTCAAACCCTTTTTCTCTTTTTCTTCTGCTTTTTCAGATCCTTCAGTATTTTAGTATTTGGGATCAAAGTAATCAAAGAGTAAGACTGTGCAAGCTGGAGAGCATATTCCCCCAATTTACTTCCTTCTTCATTATTTCCTATCACCCCTCAGTGTTCTCTCTCTAGCATTCACTTCCCTTCTTTTGTGAAAGTGCTTTATTTCCTGCTTGTTTCTCCATTTTTCAACTGCCTCTATTGATTGAAATTCTTGCCTTCAAGGCAGACTTGGGCAAGCAGGTAACACAAAGGACACTTGAGATTTATGAAATAATTTCACCAACAGTAAATTTCCTCTTTTATCTAGGGTAGCGTAAGGTGATTTTAGCACTAAGATATTAAATGTAACATGGGATACATGAAATACTGCAGCCAGTGGACTCAGCTAGGCAGAGTCTGAGCCCTGTCTCAACCCATTTCCAAGGTGCAAAGAGGCTGTAACAGTCTACTGGGCATCCTTAGTTTCCTTGTAATCACAATAATGGCTGTACTTGAACTGTCCCAACAGGCTACCCAAACATCATTAAAAGCATTAATGAGGAACAAACTGTGCAAAATTTACTTATCTCGTGGTGGTTCTTTGCAGTCATGGGTAGCTGAGCCCCAAGTAGGAGAGTACTAATATTGTTTCACTTTGTACTGGGGATCAAGCAAAATTTGGCAAGCCACAGCTGGGAAAGAATGCAGAGACTGACCCCCATCTAGTTCATGGGGCCAAGCTAAAGAATATTTCAAGAAAAATAAAGAATCTAAACCAAATAATGCAATACAAATTAAGTAAACTTAAAGGAAGCATCAGTCAGATGTGGTTCAAATCCTTCCACAGTCCTTGTGGTTCAAAAATACTTTGCTTTTCCTTTTTAGCAGATGGATATCTGCTCTGTTTGTGTCATCTTCTTCATATCTCACTCTGCCTATTATCTCAATTTTTAGAAGTTATATCAAAATAAGTGCTAATAAAATAAATGGCACATTTGGTATAAATTGAAGACAACCTCATACTGTTGACTGAGTCTGATTACCATGGTGACTTAGTTTCAGTCAGGCCAATTTAGACTGTGATTTAAAATAAAACAAGATTATTTAGATTAGTTTAATGTTACTTGTTATAAAACAAAAAGTGTATCAATAAACTGAACCATCTTTTCTTGGAAGAATGCATTCCAATATGAAAGACAAAAGATACTGAAGTAGCTGTCTTTATTTTTTCTTTAGATTTAAATGAATCAATTTCATTTTCTGCCATGTGTTTGCTATTGACTATTTTAAAAACTCTAAAATTTGCAGCAACTGTGAGTAACTTCAGGGGAATTACACTGGACATTTTTTGCGTACTATTTGCTGCTGATGCCTATTACTGTTTCTTTTACAGATGTGGATAACATGCACTTAACAATTTCATCCTACACACACTTACAATATATTAAGAATCATTAAATGTCCCCACAAAAATGGTTTTGCTATGTTATGCCTTACACTTGAGGACCACATTCCCTACTCTGCTCCCCATTTACTTTTGTAAGCTTGGAGATGTGCTTTATTACACACTCCAATCTGGGGCTGACACTTTCACATGCAGAGGGTATAAAAAAGGCAATTGTATAATGAAGTACTGGCATTACCATGACTGATGAAAACTCCCTCACACAGAGAGTAGGTACTTCAAGCATTACCATGAGGTTACTAAAGGATGACCTGCTTAAACTTGGACAACCCATATGCATTAGGGAACAAAATCTACTGACGGCTTAAACTGTCCACATAACCAGCTGAAAGAAAGGGTTTTCTTACGAAGGTCACAAACAGAGCCCACCTAAGTTTCATTACTTCGCTTCCCTGACAATAAAAGCAATACAGACACATGCTTTATAAAATCAGTCTGTTGCCTGAACTTAAAACAGCTGAGTGCTGGAATTTTGTAGGCTAGATTAATATCATTAGGCCAAATAATTTCAAAACAAACTGATGGTAAAAAAAGTAGCTTCCAAGTACAATTCAACTTGTATTTCACTCATTTATACCAAAAGATTCTATGCTAAATTGTTTTCCTTTTTGAGGCAAGCACTAAAAGTAAAGGAGCTGTGGGTCTATTTAACTCCATCATGTCCTATGAACAAGAAAATCTAAAGATCTGAAACCATGACAATACTAGATGAAGCTTTCTGAGCTTAGATGCATTCATAATTTAGGACAATTGATTCCGGCATTTTGGTTCCAGCTGATTATTGTATTATTTACGCTTCTTTATGTTTTGGGTCTCAACTCCATCCCTCCCCCCGGGATCCATAGACTGCAATTTGCTTGCATTATTTTGGCTTTTGTATAAGAATTGCCTAAGAAATGAAAACAAATGGAAGGAAATAAACATAAAAGCTAGTTTATGATTAGTTTATAATTCAATATTTAATCCTATGAGGTATTCTAGACAGCCTGCAATAGATAATATGTCACAAAACAAACTGCTCACTCTATCCCAATCTAGTTTTCCACAAATAAAGTACTTTTAAAAGGCTGGCAGATTTAAAAAATTTGTATGTATGGGCTACAGGCTTATTATAGTGTCTTCATTTCTGGACTCAAAGAAACAATGACTTCTCTAATCCAACAAATAGTTATTAGCAAATAGCTAATTATAAAATAGCAGGCAAAATAAATGAAGTGACAGGGTCAAAAAGTCCCCTTCCCATTCTGTATGCACAGACTCTACATAAAACTTTCAGCTGTTGTCTTGGTTTCAACTAGAAATGAGAGAAAGAACGGTATCTACCATATGGCTGCTTTAGGTCTATGGAGTTGACAAACATGATGTCCAAGAACTTTTCAAAGAGATAACAAAGCTTAACGTTCAAACATTTGTGCTTTAATTTTCAACATCCTCTGACTTAATGAAGGACCAGCTTACATTAATCTTACTTATAGTGAATGGTATCATGCTGTACCACTAAATTAAATGATTTCTGTAAAACAGGTTTGGATTCAAGACTCTTGTCAATCCAAGTCTGTCAGTAAGCATATAGTGGTTTGGAGAAAAAGTGGTTTAGGGTTTCAATCGTGTTGTTTGCGGTTTGAGTAATGGCGGCATTAGTTACTGCTCACAACCCAGACGGAAGAGTTAGAGGGGATGTATTATGTTGTGCACATTGAGACCTAACAATGTCCAGAGATTAGAATTCTAAGACGAACTCCACCTAAGTACTGAATTAACCTGTGACTGCTGACCAAAGGCAGTGCCCTCATAATCTGAAAAAGGCACGG
Organism: Entomyzon cyanotis; assembly: GCA_024500445.1. Lineage (NCBI taxonomy): Eukaryota > Metazoa > Chordata > Aves > Passeriformes > Meliphagidae > Entomyzon > Entomyzon cyanotis. The sequence goes on from JAKEPQ010000871.1 coordinate 21,176,555, forward strand.
TAAATCTCCACCTTCATATTAAAGCTGGCCCTTGGCAGAGAAAGGAAGATAAAAGTTGCAGATGCAGAAAAAAAAATAGAGCATGTAACCAAAGATGGACGTTTCTCATGGAATTTCACGTGGCTTCAGCTACCTCTCATGTTTGTGTCATGGATGGGTGGGGAGGGGTGTTTAGATATGTTGCATATCATATTTACTTTTGCCTAATTATAAGGGACTTCTACTCATTAAACAAATTATCAAATTGTTTTTTGACGAGGCATCAAAGAAGCAGATGATATGTTAGACTTCCAAAATACCACACACACCTTCTGCACTGACTTTAAAGAAACAAATGTTTCACATTATCCTGCTGAGTTGGGTATCTAATTTTTAATTAAATTTATACTTTTTTCCAGTGCTCAGACCAAATATTATCATACTGTAACTCATAAAAATGTATACAAAATAAATAATAAAAAATAAATTCAGACAAATTCATAAAATATTTAATGTGGACACATTTCAAAGAAACTTACAGATCCATTGTCAAAATAACTTAAAAAAAAGCTAACAAAAACCAAATGGGGTTTTCAAATACCTAAAATGTAATTAGAGTTTATAGAATAATGCAATTTTTCAGATGCTAGAAGCTATAACAGAGCACAAGTTCTCATGATTGTTGCAATCGTTAGTTCAGTAGGCTATGATAAGGTAGGCAGGCAAGAATATAAACTGTTTTATGGTATCTACTAAAACCTTAATATTAGCCATTTAAAATCCATTCTCTCAAATTATCCACAAGATATTTTATTTCTAGAAATTAAATTTCTCCAGATTCCTCCCAAACATATTCTACATCAAAATCAGCGTTCAATTTTTTCAGTTCAAATGCATATAAGGCTTTTTGAAAAATTATCTGAATTCATACAAAAAAGTTTAAGTTCTGGTAGCAGCACATATATTTAGAACACTAAAAGGGTATGGTGATGCTAAAGTAATTTGCTCATGTTTTTGTCCCACTCTGACATAAACAAGAATCTTGTACCATTTTCAGCCTCTTGTTATTTATAATGTCTCTTTAGAGACACAGTCAAAAACCTGTATCACATAGCCTAGTGTCACCCAGATTTAGATGAAAAAGAAAAAGCTGAAGGCTGCACAGGGGCATCCTTTTTATAATGTTTTTTTTCCTCCAAAAGAGGCAGTTGGAGATGCATGTAAACCAAGCACATAGCACATATATGTCAGTCAACACTGAGGAGGCATATGCAGGACATGCCAACTTCATATTAAAAGAATTGTTTGATAAAGGGTTTTTTGAGCTATATTTGAAAACAAGGAAATGCAGGATGGTTACTACCTCTTGTTATTCAATTTTATTTTGGGGAATATTATTGAAGAGCAATAATTTTAACAATACAAAGGAGAAGCAGCTTTCTGCAACACAAGGTTTATAAATTACAACAGAAATGTACATCTTGATAAAAGATTTCCTAAATTTTTTTCTGTGTTTCTTAAGAGAAAAATTCTTAAAGCGTTTGCATGCTTTGAGATACCAATTATTCTATAACTAGCAGTTATTCTCAAGAAAGAATGCTTTTATCTAGATTCAGCCATTTGGTTTTATTCAGTTTCAGCTATTTAGAGAAATGTTTTATTGAGTTTACAAATAATGACTCTCAATATTCTATTTCCATTTCCCTTTCCATAGCATAAATCATCTGGCCTAGGCATGTCATTATGACTATAGTTTACGTGATGCAACATGACAGTTAAGATGTACTGTGGTAATTTGAGTGCTTTCAGTGTTATTGTAGTATCAAAAATTTATATGGTTCAGTTATTAAGGCAAATTGCTTCATTCATACAGTGATATCTGACAGTAACCACAAAGGACCTCCAAATTACACTGAAAAAATATCTTCCACATTCAAATAATTTGTGCATATTCCTACCATTATTTCGCTCACTGACTAGAAACGAGGCGAAATTCTGTCTGGAAAAGTATCAGTTCATATTTCAGGGTAAGTTCACCAGACATGGAATATTATAGAAGAAACTCTCCCTTACCCAGCTAAGTAAGCCTGACTCTCTTTAACAATTTATAAGCCATGAACAGGATGCCCAATTCTTCGGAATGATGCCATTTAGTTTCAACGTGCTCACTTACCTTCTGTCATGTTAATCTTCAGCCAACAGGAAAAAATAAATAAATAAGAGGTTGAGTAGCCTGAAGTGACTACAGAGGAAAAATGTACTCAAATACATCAGTGTTAATGTTTCTGCTAAGTTTTAGCACAATTGGGGTTACAGTAAATGGAAAGCTGTTAAGCTTTCTTCACATTTAAGACTCAGTCAGTGCTCAATTCTACTCTGGAAAAAATGAGATGTTCATGAAGGTATTGTAGATTTGGTACTAACCTGCAGGGCATGAATATGTGTGTACATGCACACTTGGATACATGTAAACTTAAATACGTGCATTAGAACTGTCACGAAGCTCACAACAGCATTTTCTGAGCTACAGGCCAGAGAACTCCCCCCACACAAGTTTCCTGACAAACACTGAAGTTTTGTAACACACCCCCACAACATCTGATACACAACCTGCATCTCTGAAAAGGAGATGAGGGAACTGGTTTACAAAGCAGAGGACAAGGTGGGAAGAGAACAAGCCAAGCTGAACCACACACCAGCTAATTCCTTCAAAAACCAATGCTGAGAACTATCTGAACTTCTCCAACACCTGACACCAGGAGACCAAAGAGCGCCCTAGGTTAAAGATACTTAGTTAATTTTCTCTACCTAACTCTTTGCCTCAAAAGGATACTCCACACAGGTGATTCCTTTCTGCTTGCAATTTTGCTGGTCAAATAGCTACCCAAATTAATCCTCCCCCAGTTCCACCCCCCTTCAAAGCCTTACCTTTTTTCTCAATAAATCAAATTAGCATTTAGGCAGGTACCAGCTGCACTTACTTTGTTGCCCAAGTAAGAACCTGGTGCACTCCAATAGTAAATCTGTGGCAATACTTTTTGCACAACCACGTTGCTGATGCTAAGCTGCTGATGCCCATCAAATCTCTTTTGTGTGGGGATAACTGTGATGAGACCTGGTAAGTCACTCAGATACCAACCATTCATGTCTTCTATCTATAATGATAGAAAAATAAATAAATAAATAAACCCCACATTACAATAAGAATCAGGACATCAATCATTTCAGAAGTCATGCTCATTCGTCCATTTTTTAAAAAACTGATTAGGTTTAATAGCAGTGTAGGAACCAAGGAAAACACAAAGGAGAAACAGAAAACATTTATTATTGTATGTGACTGGGAGTTATAACTTCAGAATTTGAAGTAACTGCAAGTATTTGCATTCTGTGCTTCACAGTCCGGAGCAAGAAAGAAATTCTATCATACAAACATATGTGCAAGAATATATATAAATATTATGCATCTTCTCAGTAAATAATATCACTCACACACTGTACAGAAGATGAGCTGACAAATGGATATACATTTTCTGATTGCTGTAGGCAGGATAATTTATAATAATTTTCAATTCTAAAACTTTACAACTTACAAGTTCAAATTTACTTTTTATACTTTTATACTTTTTTGGTGATGGAAAGCACCAGAACTTGAATTTCTGAAATCCCATAACTACAAATAAATCATCAGAGAAGAGCACACTATTCATACAAGGATGGCTTCTGGAGCCTGGACTCAAGCAGAACAATAAATGAGCTGAGCCATGGAATGGAAAATTTCCCAGTTGCTGGCATGTAAATGAGAACACTAAACATATATGATATTATTTGCAGACTTCCAGCATAACAATATGGCCAAAATCAGGAGCTAGTAGACCTGGAACACATTTCCCAAATTCAATCAACAGGCATGAATATGGAGCATACATCCATTTCAGTGGAATCAGTGTCTGAGCTTTGAGAACTAATTTACAGTTTAGAGTATATTTGCAGGTTAAGACATTTTTCTACAGTACGAGTAAGAATAGTAGGTTCATCTCCCTCTCACATCCTTTCCTAGGAATGCAGCATACAAAAGAAATGCATTCAAAATTCCCCCTGCAAGGCATTCCTTTTTTTTACTTAAGCTGTGTGTTGTACATTCAGTGTTTTGAAATTCTTAATTATTTCAAGTCTAAAAATTTAATAATTACCTGGAAAAGAGGTTGCCCTATGGATATGGTGCATTTAACTCAGGAGTGGTTATGTGTGCACAGTCCAGGACTGTGTTTATGCATATGGCTTTCTTTTTTATTGTTACAGGTTCTTTTGTGCTTTTCACTGTTCTCACAACATTTCAGAACCTTTTCACGAAGAAGAGAGATAAAGCTTAAAAGTGTTTTCTTTTGGAAAAATGAAAAATATAATAGAATTGTAGAACCTAGAATAATATAATAATAGCTCCAGTTGGAAGTGACCCATAAGGAACATGAAATATATGGGGCATAAAGAATATGCACGATTTTCTAATGAGCAGGAACCTGCTGACATTGGTCAGTGACAACACACAAAAACACAAAAGCAATTACATGTACTAGTATGGTATGATTTTTCTTACACTTCTGTAAGTGAAGTGAGAGTGTGTGCAGATGTTTGTTTTCCCAGAGCAAAAACATTCCTCACAGCCTTCGGGATTATTTTGCTGAAGATTGAAGAAACCTGGTTTGCAACGATCACAGTTTTCTCCTTCAACATGCTCCTGAAAAGGCACATTAGAGTATTACTTCAGTTGTCATAGATTAGAATTAGAGATCTCTGGCTTTCTGCTGTTCAAGAGGACTCTAAAGTCATTAATAGAAAAGACTTATTTGCGAATGTTAGTAGCAAACCCTTTACACAATAAAAGGTACTAAGTGGATGCATGTAAAAAACAGGAAATGAAGAGTTGTCATTTTTCTTCTCTACAAATGGGCATACTTTATTTCAAGGAATAATCTTGTGGCTAGCACAGGTCTTTCTCGTGAGAACATTTTGCTATGTTTCATAAACAAAGATAAAGTTTGGATGTTTTACAAACAGCGTCTCGAGATTAGGGCAGTTCAGACCTGGCCAATTAGGCCTAGGGGGAGGTTTCTGGCTGACCAATCTGGGTGACCTCTGAAAACTCTATATATATGGAAATCAAAATAATAAACGCACTTTTCTCTTTCCTTGCCTGAGAACCTGGGTTTTCTCTCAGCTAGCGGCTCAACAGCGACATAATCTAATCTATATCCTTTACACTTGAGAGTTTCAGAGGGGAGGGAAGTATGGCATAATGTTACAACATAAACCAACTGCAGTATTTAGGTAGGGCTGATAAAATCCATACATATCCAACTGATGCGAACTACAGGTACAGAGCAGTAGTCATACTAACCACTCAGAGTATCAGTTTTTCAGAGGTCTACCATTAATAGCTGAATTCAGGATAAATACAAGTGCTAAAAGGGCTGCACTACTTTCCATAACTACACGTGTTTGCCAGTCATGCAGCCACATTTGCAAACTCTTCCACTGCAGAAAGACAGGCACTAAATATACATGAGCTATTCTAAACTTAGTATTTGGTAATTATATTTTTCATAGAAAGCTTATGTTTTGCATTAAATCCTACTATCTTACACTATAAATCAATTTGTCCTATAGGCAAAATTAAAGCTGGGTTTTCTACAGAGAGTGTGTTGCAGGAGCTCACAATATGGTGCTGGCTTAGTAATTCAGTATTTTGCCCAACATAGCTCAGAAAATTCTTCTCCTTTCAGAAGTATTATGCACAGTCTCTTTAACCCTGGAGACAGCACTCTGTGGTATGCACACAGGCCCAAACCGTAGGCTCTACATCAGCAGAGAATGAACACATTATAAAAAGCCTGCCTACGCTGTGTAGTCTAGGATAGCTCAAAATACACAGATCTAAAGTAAATTCACTGAAAGCCATTTGATAGCCTCCTGGTTAAGATGTAGCAAAGATGGAAAAGGCAGGACAAAGCGGGTGGCGGTATGGGGAGAAAGGATGGCACACACAAATTATGAGAAAATAGAGACAGTGTGTGGGAAGGGGCAAGGACAGGCAAAAAAGGGAGATACAACGAAAATGTTATATGGTTTTCACCACTAATTATACAGTAACAAAATGAGTAGCAAAATATCTTTGCCCTGTCTCTACTTCTGTGCTCTATCTATGCTCCCCTTCAATAACATCATACAGACTAGTAAACAAACCACAAAGATCTTTAATACAACTCAAGGTTATCAGTCAATTACATTTAACTTCAACATCTCATTAATCTCAAGACTGGCATTTTTACACTTGCACCAGAAATGTCAGGATTAATCAATGCATGTTACTCCCACAGGTATGTCAAAATCAACTGGCTACTCATGCTTCATGTAAAAAATAATGTGGGCAAAATCTGCGCACAGCAATTCTCTCACTCATTATTTAAGAAACTAGAATTATGAACACTGGTCCCAAAAGTTTCACACTGTGTTGATGTGCTTAATGAGTGAAGAGTGGGAAGGGGAAAATAAAAAGAGAGCTGCAAAGCAAAAGTATGTGTTTAAATGCAAAGTTGCCCACTCTGCAGTCACAAACGTCATCTGTGAGTAAAACCTGTAGAATTCTATTGAATAGGAAGCAAATTCAGTAAAGAATAGATAAATAAAACTCAAGAGTTGAAAAGGAGATCTAACCTATCCTTCAGCAAATAAAACAATGTTTCTGCAGCCCCATGTGTTTCTCAACACTTTTCAGTCCAGTATTAAACTATTCAAAGATGAGACTTTGACCACATACCTTCAAAAAGTTGCAATAATCAGCAAAACCAGGCATTTATAGTTGCCCCCCTTTTGTATTTTAGTTTACTCTAGTTAATGTGGTAAGGATAACAATCCAATGCCCACTTAGTTGCATATTGCTGCTTACAGATAGAATGGCTTTTCAGCAATTTCCTTACAAGAAAACTATCTTTAGCAAATTTACAGCCCATCATAGGTAATTGAAAGATGTGATTAAAAGAAGGGAAGCATTTTTCCTCAGACCTGCTATTAACGAGACATCCCACTTTCTTCTTCATATGGAGCATAACTAATCTGATGATTTCAGTGTCCCTTTGACCATATTCTGCTTTGATTTGAATTGGAAGATTGCTAGTGAAAATAAATGTGTTTGTATCCGTATCTCAGCTATCTACAAAAGGTACCATTTTTCTCCCACAAACACGTTAATAGGGATTGGAGGACCACAAAGAAGACAAAAGACGAACACTGAGGAAACAGTGCACATAATGAGAACTCTCTGGGATAGGAACAATTATTTCTATTCCTTTTTTGTTCATTTTGGTCTGATTGCACTAACAGGTCAGTTTGGCTTTATGCAAATAATATCATAAGAATCATTAAGCAGTAGTTATCTGGTATTTAGAATAATACACCTTCATCAAAGCTCAATTTCAAGCCAGAACATAGCAAAAGCACCCTTTTATGGTCTTCTAGACTTGATGGCTAAGTAACTAAAAATGTGATATGGATGATTTTATTTCTGACAGAGAGCACATTACATAAAGTGAGGATAAGGTTAATTCTCTGAGTTGATTTCAGTGCTATTCTGCTATCAAACCAGAGCTTTATGTGTGTCCGCAGCATGAGACTGAGGCATTTTTTGTACATTTCTGTATTTATGGATGTCATGTAAGCGTTTTTAAATTCTCATTTGTGACTACTTCTGTTAATTAAATTTTGGAAGGAAATTCCCACAAGTACAGTGCAGCAAAATTGATACACAGTACAGTAAGCTGTCCTTTGGGCATATTCATGGTCACTTACTAGATTGTGACTTAGGAAGCACAACCATTTCTAAAGGTTTCTGACAGCTAGGTATTTTATAGGTGGAAGCAAGTGCTTTAAAATGTTTTTTGTTTCAATATAATATTGAGATATAGTTTGATGGAAGTACACAGTGACACACATTGGAAAGCCATCTTAAATTTTCTTCCTAGAAATTAAGAAATACATCCTAAAGAAAGGATAGATTTTGATCTTTTAAACATGTCAGTGATTTCTAAAGAGCCCTCCCAAAGCAGGAAAGAATGCCATATATCCCTAATAACTACTCCTAAAAGGCAACTTTCTTTTTTTAATAGATCATCAGTTCACTTCATTTTCTCTTTTCAAAGTCAAACTAACAGGTTAGTTTTAGAATCCACAATACTGTAAACATATAGTTTCTGAGTAGACAAGGATAGAGTTTGAAACAAATGATTCATAGTCTTCATAAGTATCCCTTCAAAACAGATTTCTAAGGACTTGTACGACTGGCTGCAGGCTCCTTGGTAAATATGTTGATTGCAGTGAGTTCTGAGATTACACAAGACAATCTAAGATTTTATAGGACCAAGAAGAAGTGTTCTGTGAGAAGTGGCTAACATAGATATTAACACAGCTAGGTAGGAGAGTGGAATAATGTTGTATGATAAAAGAGCATTAACTGCAATCTTTCAGTATCATTGGTATCTTTCTATGGCTCAGAAGAATTTGACATCCATACCTTGCAGATGCAGGGACCTATGCAGGGGTCATCATTTTCACTGCCCTCAAGGGAGCAGTTGCAGGGCAGGCACTCAGGATATCCTGTGTAACCCAAGGCACATCGATTGCAGCTTTCTCCTGCATAGCCAGTCTTGCAGTGACAGAAACCAGGCAACATATCTATGGGAAGAGGGAGAAAAAATGCAATACATTTCATTTGTCATTATTATTGTCAGATATGTGTGTTAAGAGTGCTCAAAGCAGCACCTTTGGTAGGTTAACAAAGGGGTGTTTACTGTTGCTCACACTACCACCTATTTAACTCAGAGTCATCTGGGACAGGCTAGAATGAACAATGTAAGAATAGGGCAAGTACACAGTGATTTGAATTCTGAGTTTCCAGAAATCTGCATATTAGAAATCTCAAAAATGGAAATATATCCCTACTTCCTTGCATCTAGCAGTCCCTGAAAACCTTCTCTTCATTAATTCATCTAAAGGTTTTTTAACATGCTTTTACTTTCCAAATCCATACGGCTCCCTAGCAGGGAGTTCCACATTTAGCCTTGTAGAGTGTGAAAGAAAACACTGATGTGTGTTAAATCTCTGTTTATTGCCATCTAATTGTCATATCACAGAAAAGAGCAAGCAACCACTCACTCTATCTGTGTCATCTGTGATTTCAATATACCTCCATCATATCCTCCATGACATTTTGATTTCATATGCCACAAACTCCTATCAATATCTCTACATAGAAACTGCTTGGTGTAGCCAAAAACCTCTGTTGTCCTTCTCTGCATTGTTTCCAGTTCTAATAAATTATTTAAGAAGGGAATGCATAGTGTAGACTGGTTTGATTGGTTTTTTGTGATGATTTTTTTCTGTTGTTATTTTAAAAAACAGTGATATTTCCTAATGCCCTGTTCATATTTTTGACTACTGCTGAGACACAACTGAGTTGACAGACCTGAGGCACAGTCTGAGGTAATTTCAAGAGCTGTTTCACAACTAGTAGTGCCTAATCCAGGAATCACTGTAATCACTATACAAGTAGAACTTCTTTTCTCAGTGTTCTACTTTTCCTTCATAATCGCTACAAAAATTCATCATTTATTTTATTACCCAGCCACTGACTATCTTGAGATCCTTCTGAACATTTTGCAGTTCTTTCATTTTTCTATGCTGAAAGATTTTGTACTTGCTAACTTTGTCACCTGCCTACTCATCCCTTCTCCAGGTTAAATATGAATATTTTCAACAGTTTATATTGATCATCACTGTGAAAATGGTCCATTTATTCTTTTAACCAAGTACTAAAGCCATGAAAGAACCTTTTCTCCTTATTCTATTACACTTTCTTTCGTGGATTTTGGTAAAAGATCTTGTCAAAACCTTTTGAAAATCAAAATACAATATTAATCAAATGAGCCTTTGTTCACATATTCATTTAATCCTTCAAACAGATTCATAAGGCAGACTGTCCTTTACATAAAATCCCTGGTCTTGAGTTTTGCCCATTTTTGCCACATTTCAGAAATGATAAAAATTATTTATTGTAGTTCTAGTGATTTGCTTGGAACAGAAACCAGATCTTCTGATTCTAGTTTCCTGGTACCCTCTGTCTTTCATTTGGATTAAGGGTCTATTTAATATTCATGTCTGTTTTAAAAAATACTATAAGCTATATTTAATGCCTCAAGTTACTCAATTTTCAACTATTCAACTCTTCCTGAAGCCATGGATAAATATGCTATATGCCTGACAATTTTTTATTCTGCATTTATCAGCTTGTCTTAAACCTGAAACTTCTGTTTGAGGCAGTTCTTCTGTATTGTCCCCATGAACAAAGACTCCCACGTGGGAAATTCCCTGAGCTATTCTATTCACTGTTAAAAAGAACTAATATAGCTTTTCTGCTGTGTCCCTTTCTTTCTTGAGATGTCCATTCTTAACTTCATTACATCTAAACCATATTTAACTCCCACTGTATTTGAATCTTTAGCACTCCGTCTGATTCTGATTTATCTGAGTAAGTACTTCTTAGCAGAATCTATGTATTCAGCAAATTATTCCTTAAAATATGTATATTTATTATTAAGAGTATGACTTTCTGGAATCTGTAACAGTTATATTCTTTTCTATTATCCTCAGTTGGAAATAACTTCTGATTTTCTGTGAGTTTCTTTTTATTGTTTAAATAGATGTATCTTTTTTTTTTTTAGCTTAATTGCATTACTTGAATAATTCTGAACCAGAGAAATGCATCTTCTCTGAATGTCTGACATGTAGTCTATAAACCCTAAGTTTGCCATTAGCAATCTTGGATTGTTCATTTTTATTTTCCTTTTATAGGTTTCCCTGTTTTGATTAAGTTGTTTTTCAGGGAGGCTTTCTCATTCCTACAAGAATGTTGAATTTGACTGCCCTTCAGGAGGAGAGTTTTAAAACAGTCCCTCATGCATAAATCCAGAGGTGCTTCTCCTTTTTATAGCTTCTCTAACTAGCTATTTGAAGAAGCAGCCACCTACAGGAGTTTTAAATTATATTATCTGTTAATCTATACAGAGGTGAAATTCAATCTGTCTACTCTAACCTTGCAGCCTCTTTGATCTCCTGTAGCACATCATAATGACTGTCACCTTCTTGATCTATCCTAATTATATACAGAATTTCAGTGCATGAAATTTCTGTTACTTACTATCTCAAAGTGATGTGCTCCATGGGTTTTGATGCCTTTGGCTCAGCTGATTCTCAAATTTCTGAGTTACTCTCCTCTCAAACAGCTACCATCAAGGCCCCACAGCACAGCAGGCCACAATCTCTTGTAATCTGGGTCAATGCATCCTAACTGGACAATCTGGAACAGAGAAACTTTTGTTCCTTCCAGATGAAAATACTCAGCTATACTCCAGGGTTCAGCAGTAAAAGACATAGGCAAGTCTACTCTAGAAGTGAACCCATCTCATTTGAAAGCTTCAGGAACTCATACCTCACAAATCAAGTCTCAGCAAGCTCAAATTCAATTAAATGTCTCAGTATGGAACTCCCGAATACTCATTCAAATCTACAGTCTCTCCTCCATTGCCCACTCTGTCCATTTATTTTTAGTTCCCCAACAAGAACCATCCCTTCTCCTCCTCTTCCTTTCTATGCAGTTAAGGAAAAGAGATCATATTGAAAACTCTACTGTCACCAGCCCAGCCTCATTCTTATACAGCATACACAGGTACAGATAACCTCAGCACACCACTTGGCAAGAGAGAGGAAGGCAGGAGACTGCTACCTGTCATATATCCTTCCAGCTCTCGTACTTTTTGATACAGTTAGTTTGTGTACTTAATTTGGCTCCACACCTTCTTTCATTTGCGGCTCTTGTGAGATCTCAGCTCTTCCTGTGTTACACAGTGTGTAAATTCCTCTGTGTCCCACTGGTAATTTTTGATGAGGCTGCTGTAGTGCATATGTAATGTATATTATGTCAACAGTCTAACCACATTCCACTTTAGGGCACATACTTCAGGTCTGTCTCTTGTTTTTGTTATAATTAATTGCTATTTCAGAAGAAGGACATCTTTGGCTTTTGGTCTATGACTTCATAGGTCTTGTTTGAATGGGCTTTATTTGATTAAGCTGTTATTCCTTGTTTTCTCCCTGCATATTATCAGTTTCTGTCCTATCTTTCAGCAAAGAGAAGCTTCGAAAGTGCATTCTAGAGGATGAGTCATCTTGAAATATGAGTTTTACCAGTCAGTTTTTACTAGCCCAGCAGTCTTTCAAAACTGTGCAAAAATAAATGCATTGAAAAGCATGCACCAGACCCGTAAAAAACCTGCGATCCTAGGACTGGCCTCTTGTCATTTTCACTCCTGTTCAAGAGTATATATATTTCAAAAATTATTTCATGAAAGTCAGTGGGAACACTTGCTGAGCAAACTACTCCAAAGCCTGAATAAAGATTGAGATGTCTGGATCTTACTCATCCTAAAATGTCTGAGGAAGTTGTTCGGCAAAAATAAACATCTGTCATTGGGATTATATTGTACATAAAGAAGCAAAAGGGGTAAAAAGGCAGCATGCCCTGAAGACTGAGCCACTAAACTCTGCCAGGTTCCAAACCTCCCAGTTCTTGCAGGTGCTTAAAAGCCAAGTAAAATGGCTATTTGTTAAAATCTAGCCTTTAGAGCTTGAAACAACATTACTGATTCACTGAGAAAGCCCTAACTACTGGAATACAGAGTAGTTCTAAATGGCTGGATCAACACTTCTATATGGAAAACTGCAATATCAGCAATGGTCAAGTTTAGCTACTATTAGGATGAATTGAACACAGGTGGAAAAGTTCAGTGTTAAAATTACTGCCTTTCAGTTACAAAACCTAGAGGCTTTGTCATCACTTTATTTTATCACCCTGTGATTGATCCTAAGCTTCTCTTTTTTTATATTGCTCACAAACATATGATATAGGATTGTTATAAAAGAATATTTAAAAAGCATTCTTGAAGATTCAAACAAGCTAGAATAATCATAATAACATTTGATTTTAGAATATTGACTGAGGCACATGAGGATAAAGTTATACTATGCTGATCAAAATGGAAATCACACATACTTAATATGGCTAATATACAACAATACTTTTTTCTTTCCTGAAACAATGAATGCTATATTATAAAGTGGCTTCTCTATGTCCTCCTCTTATCTAGCAAAACCTGATTATGACTACAGGATGCAGTCATTTAAATCCTCTTGATGCATTTCACCAATGCACAAGTTATTATAGTATTTGCTACAATTTCACATTTTAATTGCTGCTTACCTACTGTACTCAAGAACACAGAATGTACAGTCTCCAGCTTAATTTTATTTGAGAACTGTTCACAGTCACTCCACATCCCCAGTGATATTCCTTACTATCATATTTCCATTTCAGTTTAATGTCTTCTACTTTCCCAAAGCATTTACATAGCACATATTTTAAAAGCGTATTCCCATCCTACACCAAGCAAACAATTAATCCTCAAACAACCAGTCAGCAACTCTGCAGATGCATTTCAACCCACCCAGAGTGTTCATTCTGGTTCACTGGCGAATAGATAGATTCCTTCAGACAGACCATGCTTTCCAGCTTTTCCTTTATGAACACTCACCAGTGCTTCAAATCCAATTGTTTCCCAGGGTGAGCGGTACACAGTACAAAGAATTTTATCAGTGCACCAAATACAAATGTGAGAGGGGAAAAAAAGGAAGAAGTTATCTGCTTTCAGGATAGTTTTATGCTAAAAATTATAGCAGATTCTCTCTTGATTCTAAAACAACCTCCTATGTTACCATAAATATATTTTCTTAAAATAAGTATTAGAAGGGCTTTTCCTTTCAACAGGCGTTATTGTTTATAGTATTAGAAAGGCTTTTCCTTTCAACAGGCATTATTGTGTCTTTTCTTGATGAATAAGGCATTACAGGCACAAATATAAGACTGGTTCAAGAACTATAAACAAACATAATGTACATGAAGTAAACAGTTTTCCCAATGTGTTGGAACCCTATTTAGTAAAAGAACTAAAAAAAAAAAGCAAATAAACAGTAAGAACACAGAGCAAAGAACAAGGCCATTGTATGCAGAATGGCTATGATGCCCAGATATATGTAGAGCTGGCTTATTTTTGTTGTTGTGGTCCTAAAATAGATAAATAATAAGACAGATATCAAAATTGTCCTCTGGCCACTGTCTAGACAGTGTAAAGTGTCCACTTCTCACCAGACTTCCAAGACTGGGCAGAACACAGACAACTGGTCCCAAGAACAAAAGCATGGACGACTTTGGGGAGGGAATTCCATATATGATGGCATTTACCCAAACAACAATTACGCCTGTCACACATGGGAATAAATATTTTAAACACGAAGAATAACCTCTACAGTGAATAAACTGGGAACAGAAGACATCAATGGGTTTGAAAAGGAATAAAAGAAAAAAATTACTTAGTGTGTTACAAACAGCTGATTCACCAGAGATCAAGAATACTCCAACATGCTCAAAAGCAGACCTCTAATCAATTGCAGCACTATGACTTAAGTTTCAGGAAGATGAGGAGAAGCTGGTTACAGCCAAGATAGAAGAGACGAGAGTTTTCATTTTGTGAAGAGAGCAAGAGAAGTCTTTGGTTCTTGGGGCTGAAGAAACTGAAGACAGGAAGCTTCTTTGAATGCCTGGGGCCAGATATGCAGGACTGGCTACTTGCACGAAAAGTAAAAGCAGGTAAAATAGAAAAAGATATTCCAGTTCTGGAGATGTAATCTTCAAGATGTTAGCATGACATGTTTCTTGATTTTCTATAAAGACACGTATTCTAAAAGGGAATATGCTTTTTAATGATTCAAACAGGAGTTTAATTCTCTTCCTAGAGAGCTTCAGAAAAGACGCAAGAGAAGAATTGGCTAGAAAGAAGATCCGAGCACTAAAAAGGCAGAAGGAGTCACAGGAAGGTGTCAAAGCATGGTACCACCTTGTCAGATTCAGAAAGTGTAAGCAGATTCAGAAAGCAACTATGAGATGGTTTAGATCTGTTGAATGCTCAGAGGCATAAGACATTGTGAGAGCTCCTAAGGACACCATTACTGACAATCAAACAAGATGGAAAAATGTCTCTATCTTTTTGCTTTCCTCTTCTTGTGAGAGAGGAGCTGTCAGCCTGTTAAGTGCTGATCAGCTGCCAGGCCCCAGGAGGATGACCCACACCAGGGGCCAGCAAAAAAGATGTGAAAAGAAAGCTGCAAAAGGGACAGGAATGAGAGACCGAGCCGCTGTGTAACATGCAAGTGGGACATCACATTTTTTTGAATTAATCATTCCCCTTCTCAAAATGACATTCTGAGAGGTTCCTTTGTTGCATTGTCTGTCATCTGTAACCTGTTTAATCTCACCCACAGGTTTGGCATAAGCATTGCAGAATCTTGCTGTGATTTTGCCAGCTTTGGGATTCATCCTCTTTTCTGCTCAGACTGTCTCTCACATCACTGCAGGCGATACACGGCACTGGGTATCCATGGCCAGGTGCTGGCAGTGGGGAGGGGGCTGCAGGGCAGCCTCCCTGGGGAAAAGGACAGGGCTGCTCTGTGCCAGGCACAGCCAGCTCCAATAGGCCACAGAGCTAAGCCCCTCAGCCAGCCGGATCAGAGAATGGAGAAGGGGAAGGAGTGGGAGGAGAAGCTCCAGGTGCCAGACCAGATTTACCCATACAGCCCCTAGAGAAAACTGAGCTGGAGCAGGTATCCACACTGCAGCCCCTGAAGGAAAAGTTGGATATTTCTTGAAGGAACTACATCCCATGGAAAATCCCAGGCAGAGAAAACTGTTTCATGAAGGATGTAGGCCCATTGGAAGCACCCACACTGGACCAGGGGAAAAGTGTGAGGAGGAAGGAGTGTCAGAGAGGAACTGTTAAGACCACTATTATTATCCCTGCTCTCCATCACCCTGCATCACTTGTGATAGTGGGGGAGGTGGTAGAAGAGGAGTCTGGAATGAAGAAGTGGGGTTGAGTCTGGGGAAAAAAATAAGAAGCTGGGGGAAGAGGTATATTTTTAATTTTTGTCTTTGCTTATCACTATCCAAATCAATTTAAATGAGCAATAAGTTAAATTAATTTTCCCCAAGTAAAGTCTGTTTTGCTCGGGATGATAATTGGCAAGCAATTTCCTGGTCTTTACTTCAGCCCATGAGCTGCTTCGTCTGTTGTTCTGACACTTCCCTGCTGAGAAGGGTAGTGAAAGAGTGGCTGGGTGAGCAGCTGTAGCCTGCCAAAATAAACCCACCAGAGATACCACTGGACAGTAAATCAGTATCACTTTATTGAGCTGATACAAATATGGTTATTACAGCAGATTTTACACCTGTGTGCCCTGTCTTTGCATCTCTGCCATGTTGCTTTTATGTTCTATTGATCTTTGTTTTAAAGGATTGCTACATCTCATCAATAGATTGCAATTAGCCCCGTTTAAATATCTCTTAAGAACTGACCTTGAGTTTTATTATCTTCCTACAGTATTTTCAGAAGTTTTACACTGAAAGAATGAAAAAATATGTCAATTCATTATTTCCAAAGCCCAATGAACAGTTTCTTGTCTATGTGAAGACAGCTTTACAGGGCTATGGTAAGTATCTTGCAATCCTACATGAATAATACAGAAAGCAAATAAATACCTTTCAAGAAGAATTCTTTTTCTAGATTTCAAATGGAAATATGCTTAGATAGGAAAAGATATTAAAACATCATTGATGCATGAGTCTTAATCTCTGTGGTAAAAGAAGAAAGCTCCTTGACACCAAAATTCTTCAATATTTTCCACTGGGAATATTCTTCCTAACATACCCAAATTTCCCAGCCATGAATCAAAAGAAGCCTCAGCAAATTGGGAATATGAGTTTCAAAAAAAAAAAAAATGCAGCTGGATAACTATTTGCATGAGTGAAATTAAAAAAAAAAAAAAAAAAACCTTAAAAAAAAACCCCACCAAAAAAGCAACAACAAACCAAAACCAAATTTTTTAGGTTTTTCTTTTTAAAGATATCAAAAATGTGATTCAGCTTTTCTTTGACCATTGCTGAACTTCATCTTTTACATCACTACATTTGAGGGATCTTACCTCCTTCTGTATGTTTCTCATCCTTGACACAAGTATCATTTAAAGACCCATTTGGATCACAGGAACACGGCTGGCATGGATCTGGGTTGTCTGGCAATACCTATAAAAATAAAGATGTTAGAAGAAAAAAACTTGCCTTCAATACTTGAAAACTTTTATTTGCATCTTAAATAAAAAATAGGAGAGAGGGTGTGTAGGTGGCTCACACTTAAACAAAAATAAGATAGCTGATAAACTTATGTAGTCTTACCATGCAGACAAGAAGAAAAGGCTTCAAATTGCACCAGAGATTGGATATTAGGAAAAATTTCTTCACAGAAAGTGTTGTCAAGCATTGGAATGAACTGCCACAAAAAGTGGAGGAATCACCATCCCTTGAGGCATTTAACAGATGTGTAGATGTGGCACTTAAGGACATTGTTTAGTGGTGGACTTGGCAGAGTTAGGTTAAGGTTTGGACTCAGTCTCAGAGGTCCTTTCCAACACAAATGATTCTAGGTTCTGTGATTCTATTAAAGTTACATTTTGGATTTTTATTTAGAAACATATAAGCAACTTAGATACAAATATGTTTTCAAAAAAAATAACAAAACAGGTGTAGAGATTGTAAAAGAACCTTATATAATTAAAATCAATAAATGTAATGAAGTAGATTTTAAGCATTTACTACCTAAAGTAGTATTGACAAGTAGATCAGTTGTTCTTGTCAACATAATTAAAAAAACTAACTAAAGTTAGTTATTCAGTTAGTGAGCAAAAAGGTAAGTGAAGGGAACCTTAAACAATGTAACAACTTCCTTTTGTTCTTCAAACATTACCTCAACCACACTTAAACCTTAGTCTAATATCACACTAGGAATATAAATTACAAATTCTGCATGAAATAGGTACACACATGTACTACAGACACCCTATAGACACACACACACACACACACACACACACACACACACATATATTAAATCCCTTTAGTTGCATGGTAACTTGATTCAGAGGAAAAAATCAAGTGAGTGCCCTGCTGCTGAAGAAATCAATTCGCAGTAGTCCTTTTCTCAAGTTCTAAGGCTAAATCCAGTCTATCAGGGAAAACTTAATAACTACTATTTGCTGATGTTTTCTATGTTTGCAGATTGAACACCAATCAGACTAAAGGCCATTATTTACCCATCTGAAAATATACAGATGAAATATAAGCAACTTACACACACACTAATAGTGTAGCTGTCTAAAGCACAGGAACAACCCATAGTTGTTCCATAGAATAACCCATACATTCTAATATAAGATTCATCTTTTGACAGCTTCCACTTAGATGAAAATACAGTCTTATATGATGAAATACAAAAAGCAATTTCCACTGCACTGAAATTTAAAGACATTCATGAAACACTGTAGAATTTCAGCGGTTATTAATTCTACATTGCATTTAAAAAATAAAAATTACAGTCTGTCTTTCATCAATACCACATACAGCACTATTTCTTTGAACTTTGATAACAAAACTTGAAATTCATTACTGAGGCAAAAGTTCTGTTTACAGGACCACATCCTCCTTTAAATGAAATTGAAATACTAGCTGGAGGCCCTGACCTCAAGTGCATTCCTTCATATCAACACAATTCACTTTCCCATTTCTCTAAGCGTTAACTTTATACATTTCCAGCTGTGAAAAGCAACGGCTGCACTGTCAGATTTAGAAGTTAACCTTCACAAAATGGCAGTCCAAACTCTTTTTAATAACGTAAGTTTCCCCGCTGAGGTGAAGGTTTGAACACCAAGCTTTGAGGAGAAGGGACCGGAGAGCAGGTGCTTACCCCTTTTGGCCTGAAGTAGCCGTCCAGGCAGGTCTCGCAGTTTATGCCACTGGTGTAGCCTGTGCAATTCACACACACTCCACCCCCAATGTACTCTCCATGGATATTCAAACTCTGATTTCTCTCTGCCACATCAGGATCGTAGTAACACTCCTCAGTCTTCCCGTGACAGTTGCATGCTAGAAGAGAAGGAAAGTGTTAGCAAATGCTTTCCCACTGGAGATGCCCCACTGTTACTGAGGTATTAAAAAGAGTCATCCAACATTTTATCATTGGTCCTGTGTATATTGTAACCAAAAGCACATCCAAATATTTATTTACTGCTTCATTTGTGAAAGGCAATATGGTCCTGTTACAAACACAGCCCAAAATTCTCTCTGCTGTATTTTTGCCCTCAATATTTTGTCTTGGGGAGTACGGAAGTTGACAGACGCAGTCTAATTATGATGTTCCTGGTTTGTTTTAGTTTGTTTGATTTTTCTTTCTGTTTAAATTGATAGCCTAGAAACCTTTTAGTGGTTGCATACACATACGGTTCATGAAAGGGCCATCTAAGTTAAAATACAAGAGGAGCTGTAAGGAAACCAGCAGAATGGCATGAGTAAACTAAAATAATTCAAATAAAAGCTGAAAGAAATCCTAAAAACATCTGACTTGCACATATGCATATAAGAACTGAGGCAGAACAATGGGATTCCCAATCTTAAATCTTCTTTTGACATTTATATCTGATCTCTAGACTTCAGGTCCAAATGCAGGAAAGATAATCTAATAATCTGTTTAAGTGAAAAGGAGGTAGGTCACTGTTCCTTTCTCTGTGGTATTAAAACATTCATTTCACCATAAAGAGAAATTCAAATTCACTCGTCAACAGTGTGGGGAGGCATTCTCCTTACATCTGAACCAGATCCCAGGGAACTGTTTCCACCATGACAGTACAACAATTCACTGAAAGTTGAACAGGGCATATGTGCCTCAAAAATTAAAACTGAAATTAAATGTACCCTGATTTCATTCCATAATGCATTCCCGGTGCAGACACAGTCCCAGCTAAAACAAAGACCTCTGTGACCAAAATCTACAGGACACAAATAAGCAATGGCTACTTTTAATACGGGCCTATCTGCTCCTTTTTATTTATTTTTAATCACTCACGGTAAAATTATAGCTGAATCCTACAAATGAATAAACACTTACTGTAATGGAACTTAAGATTTTATTATGTTCAGAAATACAAGTGGTATGTGACCTCTGGAAGTAAGATGTTAAAGTTCAATTACAACTATCGTTACTACAATAAATCTGAAAATTAAATTCCCACAATGTGGGAAGTTGATATTTTAAGGTATGTTTTCATTCCATGTTGGAAAACTAGACACATTGTATTTTATGTTAAAAAACCAGACAACTTGTATTTCGATCACATAAAAATATTTTTTTTAGGAAGGATGAACATCATAACATTTAAAAGTGCCATTTATACAAAAATCATGCTGGTAAAGTTCAGTATAATAAAAAAATCTGTAAATTTTTTTTTTACCTACCAGGATATAGCCCTGCTATCAAAACAAAACCATCATGATTATAAAAACTACACTAGACATTTTTTTTAATATAGTATTCCCTAAATATTACTAGCTTACAATTAAATACTCTGACTTCCATAAAACAACAATTCTACATGTAATTCTTCTGCTACGTCTTCTGAGTCAGTCTAATTAAGTGAATAACATCACATCAAATGTTATTCATAAACAAATGTGGTTAGAAACCAAATTAACTGTAAAATCATGTAGGACCCAATTTCATTTTTCAGTAGCAGTTGCAATAAATTTTCTCTTCTGTACTGCTTTCAACTTACGTTCACATTCATGCCTCTGCAGTAAAGTGCCAGCATGCCAAGGCTTTTGATGGAAACCAGGACAACACTGATCACATGTCTCTCCACATGTGTTGTGCTCACACTGACAGACGGATTTCTAATTTAAAAGAAAAACAAATATTTACACAATGTGATGATTTGAAGAATCTGTCCATGTACATAATATGCATTCCAGTTCAAATTATGAAAACATTATGAATGGCTCTACTCTGTAATTCCTTTGTTTATTCATTTCTATTCATTCATGTACCCTGCATTCACCAAGTGTTAAGAAGTTAAATGACTTCTATAGCTCTATTTGAAGAAAACAGCCATGAAGCAAAGGAAGATAGTTGGCCAGATACTCTAAGGAGAATTTATGAATGCAGGAGAATTTAATTTCAACTGGATAAAGAAAGGAGGATGGGAAAATTCCTCATAAAACAAATAAGCCAAAGTACTGGTCACCCTCGGACACAGGAAAATTGATCTGACCCCAGAAGGAGTGAGCCATTCTTCACCCTTCCCTTAGATGCAGCAATTCTGCTGCTACAAAATGAAATCAATTCTGTTGGCCAATCCAATACAAATTGCCTTTTTTATACTTTGGAATTATTTTTTGACTGGATAAGTCAACTTATCATGAAACCTTCCACCTGTGTAACTAATTTTTTGGGAGGGATAGCAGGAGTGTTAAAAGTAATAATAGATGGGCACAAGTCCAGCCTTTCCATCACTTTACAGTTCTGCACAAGACCACCTCAGTCCCAGCATGAAAATATTGCTCTAAGAACACCCAAACTCCCTGAGCCACAGAAGCAGCTTGAAAAAGGTAAAAGAAACTGCAGTTTGGAGAAGTGAGAAATTGCCTTCCCCATAGTTATTTAGTGAAGGGGATTTTCTGTGGTCCTTGTGAGGCCATACAAGGTCAAAGCAGCAAGCTAGAGAAACTCTATGGCTCACAGGACAAAGCATAAATTTTGCGAAACAAGGCTAAGTTAAGGACTGCTTCAGAAAAGCATGCAGTAAATTCCACTAAGTTTATTCCTTGTGATGCCAAGGGAAAGATTCTTTCTGCTAACAAGTACAGTCATAATGTTTATAAGCCTATTTTGGCATGGCTCAGTCTAAAGAATATCCCTAGAGAGCTAAGCCTCCAAATCTCTTCAGGCTTGAACTGTTTCACTTATGGTTTTTTTTATACTGGTCAGACAACAAATACATATCTGACATCCTGCAAAACAGGACACCACACTTGTCAAAATGACTCTATTTTATCTAGTAGCCAAATTATCTGAAGTATGTATTAATCGCAGTAGCAGCACTTATTTTCCAAGGCAGACTCAATTCTAACAGATGGCACTGAGACAATGCTGCAGTTTGATCACTAAGGGCATCAGAAACAAGAGTTCAACACTTGCTGTACATATCATTACAGAAAATTCTCAGAAGAGTTAAACCAAGGAGTTTGCTCAATTTTTACAAGGATCCATAGAAATTACTTAGAACTCTAAATGCATTCTCTGTAACATTTCATCATTTCTTTAAATGATTTCCTACATAATAGCTCAATGTCACATACAAACAAGATTTTCAGTTAAATCCTATAAACCTCCTACTTAAGTGAATAGTACATGAAGAGATCCCAGACAGTGGCTTGTAATAGTAGATGGGAAATTCCGTATTAGTGACAATGGGTGCATAGATTTGGGCAATCAGTAACAAATTATATTTCTGTATCAATTATATTTGTTATATTTTTATTGTACTGGTTATGTGCAAAAATAATTAAATTTGGAGGATATTATAAACAGCTCATGATTTTCTAGATTAGCTTAACTGATCATTCAATTAATATTTCCTTCATAGTCAATACACCATTCTACAGCCATCATTTGTTTGGAAGTATCAATTAAATATTTGACAATCATTTAGGGAACACCTTGATTAATATCAAGAAGGAAAAGAAAAACTGACTGTTGGTGCTCATTTCTACAGCTACATAGTGTAACCCAGATTTCTGTTTTTCCTAGGAAACTTTCAATATGAATTACCTGAAACCTATTCTTTCATTTCTGTAAAACCTCTGCTGACACTGTATGAATGTTTATTATTCTGGTTGCTAGCACTGTTTCATCCTGGCACTGCTTCTGACTGTTCTAGGTGAAGAACAGATATAAATTCACAGCACTCTGAAGTACATCAATATAAGGGGTTTTTTTGCTCATGTTCCACCCTATAAATAAGGCACATTAAAAAAAAAAAAAAAAAGAATACATACATTGGTCATTGGATCCAGTGGACAAGCCTTCGCATGGCCTGAACATATACACATGCCTCCAACAGAGATGTCTTTTATAGAATAGTAATACTGTAAGACAAAACAGAAATTGAATTGCTAAGTGGATTCTAAAATGCAGGTGCCAAACTGCGGAATTCATTTCTGGTGACAAAACTGTCAGGTCCTGTTTTATTTCTTTTTTGATCTATTACAAATATAGCAGACAGTGTAATCCAAGCCATGTCTCGATCAACAGACTCAGGCTGAGTGAAAGAAAGAGTGTAAATTGGCACAGTTCCATTTGTTTGAAGTCACAAAAGCCATGTCAATTTATACACAGCATACAAAAACACGAGAATACGAAAAGGCTATATGCACACTGGATAATGAAAAGTCAAATGCTATAGAATTTATTCTCTTCAGAAAATATGAAAAGGAAAAGGCATGATGATGGCAAGAAGAGAAAAGCTATAAAAAAAAAACCTATGAAACACCTTTGTCCACCTTAGCTCAGTCTAACTTGGGCATTCACTGCACTATGAAAGAACTGTTTTTCACTACTGGCCTTGTGAATGATCATGGAGTAGTCTTTATTACTGATATTTAAGTACTTTCCACCTGATTTTCTGCCATTTGACCATTTCTGTTTTTCCTTTGGTGAGGATTAAGAGCCCTAAACAGAAAGAAGGATAGAAAGATATTCATAATCTTAATATTACAACATCTGTGAAAAGTGAATCTCATCCATTTTCTTCTGTTTCAGCAAGGGTTCTGCAACATGCTAACAACTGGCTAATCAAACAAAAAATATGCTGTTTGCAAATTTTTCTATTACCATGTTCAACATCTTTATCAGATCATCAGTAAATATATAAAAAAAAAAAAGAGAACTCTTTATCACTCATAGGTAACCTTCCAACACAAAGAAAATGTATAATTTGTGGCTACCCTTTTTCCTTGACAAGGATGGGAAGTTCCAGTTGCTCCTTGATCTTTTGAGGACAGCCTCATAGAAAGATGCCACACAGAAGTTACTGTTCTTTGTTGGTTTGAGAAATCAGTGTATCATCCTGCATTCAGTTTTCACAAGTATACAGTGATTTTTCAAGTGTGAATTCAACTTTGTATTTCTATTCACTTAGAACCAGATTATTAAATGTCCACTTTTACAGAAATACACAGTATTCATGACTAGTGAGGCTGCAATAACTGTACTCAACTGGAAGGGTTTCTGGCTTTGTAACTCAAAACAAAATAGCTTGGTTCAAACTTTCAGAAATAGCCAGCACTCTGTACTTAGGCATGGGAAGGGAAACCAGAAATGGGGAACAGAAGAAGCAAATTTTCTTAGCACTTATCTACCACTGACAAATTATATTAATTAAAGCCAAGAATAACAATACGGTCCCCTTCATAACAGGACTTATTATAGCCCTAAACCTGTAAATTAAACTTTCCAAAACAAAAATATGATGACCAACAGGGAGAAGAAGTGAGTAGAAACACAAAAAGCCCATGGAAAAATATATATATCCCCCAAACCAGTTTCTGAGAATGCTTAGTATAAAAATCAGAGGAAGACAAGAATAACACACAACATTTGATCAGCAGGACAACAGGGAGCTATGGCTTAGAAAGGAAACAAAGACTGCAGAAAGAAGAGACAGGGGTGTGCACACACAAGGCACAGGAGAAGAGTGGAGTATGGTGTGAGTTTAAATGCTATATCCTTTCTTTTAAGCTAAAGCAAAACACAAAATGTTTACTGCTACCCTCAACCATATGAAAATATGCTAAAAGTGTTGCATTCAGGTCATACTACTACTTATAGTACAATTAGAAATTCTACTCGAAGGGACTGAGTTCAAGGCATGTTAAAGGCAGCAAATGACTGAGTAGCAGAAGAGGCAAGAGACACTAACAGCAAACACTTGCCAAATAACTACATCCAAACGTCTGCAGCCAAAGAAGCTGTGTGTTTATGTTAATAACACCATTAAGTAGAAAAGATAAAATTGTTAATTCTGCTCTGGAGAAGATACCAAAACAGAGTGAAGAGGGAATTCTCCAACACCAGGATTTTAAAAGATGACAACAGGTCATCATCATCTCCCAAAATTTCCTATGGCAAACAAAGGCAGGTACAGCATTTACAAATCTAAGAGAACTTCTACACATGCCTTTCTCCTGTCTTGCCAGAACTTACCCTCCTTGTAACAATGGGATCAATTTCAGCTGGATCTTTGTGTGCAAACATCATTAAATCAGCATTTAGTGTCCGTATCCTCTGGAATCTCAGGCGAATAAAGCGAGCAGAGGTGAACTCCAGTAATTCATGTGATGGATCATCAGCACTAGGTCGTCCATTAATTAGAGAAGTGTGAATCTGAAGAATTATTGAAGTAGTAAGGAATTAGATTACACCAATGTTGTCATAATTAGGCTAACAAATATCATTACAGCCATTGTGTGAAGGCATTTGTAAATGTGCTTCCTTAGAAAAGTAGATTCCCCCCAAAATATCCCATGTGTCCACGGACCTCCGCTATGAAGGGTCTTTATAACAAAAACATTTTGAGCAAAGGAAAGTTATCAGCTACAAAAAGACTCCAGCACAAACTGCATATGTGTACCCAGGCCGTACAAGAGTGTCCATGCTGCAGGCAATTTATTTCTCCTCTCCTAGTCTGAAAATAGGTAATCATATAACCAACGGCTTCAGAAATTTTGAGTTAAGGGAATGCATATGTGGAATGGGATTCAGAATTCAACAGGGGCCAGTTTGCACCTCTTAGAGTGAACATCATCAAAAGGCTTTTGAACTAGGTGTATTTGAAAGACAGGATAAGGTAACTTTTGAAATACTGAAAACCCAATAGCTAGATGAGACAAAATCAGCATTCATAAGCACCTCTCCTTTCCCACTGTCTCTTTACACAATACATCCTCTCCTTTGAATCTTGTTCTCAGCAAGGTGAAACAATTTCCTGGGTCGCAACTGTTTTTGCCTGGTCCTGAGGAAAGTCTTTAACGCTTCTGAGAACTTTGTTTAGAATTTGTTTTTCCAAAGACACTACCCCTCTCTGCCTAGACCATAGTTTCTGTAAAGATTACCTCCCCCTTTCTCTACCTGCCGTATCCTAAAGTCTAGTAATCTTCAAGCATGTTCTGTGGCTCCTTCATAAAGAGACTCTCTGATCCCAACTGCAGGATCAAGGGCAAGGCAACAAAAGTAAGATACCTTCCCCACCTGTCTTTGTAGCTGATCATGGCACACACTAGCTGTGAATCAACTAAATAAAGCAGGCAGGCTGCTACAGAACTGTTCTTGGAAAAGGCCTACAAGAAGAAGCACGTCAGGTATAACAAAATACTGTTAATGAGCACCTAGAGAGAGAGAGGAAAGAAACCATTAATTTTCCTGTATTCTCAAGTGTTAAATTTTAATTGGGGCATTTTTATTACAGGCTGGTACACTGAAAGAATGTTCAGATGCTAAGCCAAATGTGCAAAACATTAGAACGAATAAGAGAATTACTTTAAAATGAACATGTGTTACCTCATACCTCAGTGCTCTGAGTGAGAGGTCAGGCCACACAGCCATTTTCTGTCATTGAACATGGTCATATTACTGCTGTTTTAGGCAAACAGCTGCACTCCAAACACCAGCTGGCATTCACTCAGGAGTGGTTACCACACACTGAGGAAAGAGACTGTAAATCTACTGCTCCCAGGAAAGCAGTAGCTCTTGTTTCCTGGAGTTTTTTGGAGGAGCTGGATAGACTTACTGAACAACTGCTCTCTTGCACTGGCTATGTTATACTGTCAACTAACTTATCTCAAAGGCAGGTGTCAAGAGAATGGTGCCAGACTCTTTTCAGCGGTGTCCAGCAACAGGATGAGTAGCAATGTCTCTAAACACAAGTTTCACCTCAATATAGAGGAAGAACATCTTGACACTGACAGAGCATCATGGAACCTCCCTCTCTGGAGACATTTAAAACCCACTTGGATGCATTCCTGTGTCACCTGCTCTAGGTGACTGTGCCTTGGCAGGGGGGTTGGACTAGATGATCTTCAGAGGACCCTTCCATCCCTAAGTATTCTGTGAGAGTGTGATTTTTACTACCAAGAGAGAAACCCTAAACCTCATCACGTCCAGTATTCTGCTTCACTGTATCTACAGGTACACCAAATCACTGGGAACCACCCTACCAGCAGCAGCCATCAATTTTATCTTGCCTGTGTATAAATCAGCATCTCTAGGTTTCTGCCATGTTATCTCCACGAACAGGTGATATAGCTAGCTCCTCTCAGATCATAACAATACAATCACTGAGCTCTGACTGAGTTTTGCTCCTGACTACAAGTAACTAAAGGACACAGTTGGCTGGAAACAAACAATAAAATGCTATGAAAAAGACATGGTGCAAACAAAAGATTATAATAAAAACCCCAGAGGAAGCAAGGAGGAGGTCGTGAATGAGAAATGTCTGGCTACAAATAGGACAAAACTACATGACCAGAGAACTGCTCAAGTCCCCAGTGAAAAGAAAGGGAACATGTGTGGAGAGTAATCTTCAAAAGGAACCTGAAGATGGTGGCAATAAGTCAAGTGGAAATAGATAGATCTTTCCAAAAGAAGGGAAAATTTAGTAAAAACACATGCCTAAAGAATTTTTTGCATAATATTTACTTGTGAGCAAGGAAACATATTTCTTATGAGTATTTTTTCACACAATCACTGCCTTCCTTTAAAACAGGATCCAAGAGATTTCTTTTATGCAGCCAGCAAACATAGATGGGTTATGATTTAAAGCAATAGAATACTAAACACTTAACTTTCATATTCCAGAGATAAAGAAGAAATAAATCTAAAACAGTTCCTTGCTCAACCTGATAGTACAACAGCACCGTGGTGATTAGCAGCATGGCAATCTGACTACCTCTTCAAAAAGACAAAAACAAAGATTTTGGGTGTGGGGGAGAAAGATCCAGGTGAAATCCCATGTATCAGAAGAAGCAAATGCCCACAGAGAGTTAAAAGTATTAACCACAGACACAGCTTGACCACAAATGACACAGCTGACAAACAGCATTCATACCTTTTGATTATTTTAAAAACAACAAATTTAATCTTCAGACACAGATGGGGGAAAAAACACCTCCTTGGAATGGTAGTTTTACATAACTAAAATGTAAATTAACAAAATAAAACAAGAGGCATCAATTTTAGAATAGACCCGCTGTTTAAAATGATCTATCTGCCAGAATTTATCTATTTAGCAAGGCTAGTCTAGTAGAGATGATGACTTCCATTTACATTTTTTTAAGCTTTCTGTTTAAATGTTTCACAATTTCATTTTAAAACAACAATTAATTTATCATAATTACTGAAATGTAGCCATGTCCTGAGTCAAAGGTTGCACCTGCTCAAGTATGCACACCAAAATGTCACTGAGACTAGAAAATTCAAACTGGATAGTTTTATCAAAATTAATCTGAAGTGAAAATTTTACACTGGCAAAATTAATTAATCTAAATTATTTCTCCTCCTATAAACATCTGCGATGAAATCATTCATTTCTTCCTAGAAATATTTAGAATCAACCTGAAAACTGTCCAACCAAGTTGTTCCTACTCCTTGAAAAGAGAATAAGGAAGAAATTAAGAATACTTAAGGAACATCTGTCATTAATCACAAAAAAAAGTAAGAATCTTAATTTAAAGAGGTTTAAATAGGATTAGACTTGCAATATTTTCAGTGTGACTCTCCCAATGAGACATCACTGAGTTTTTCCAGAGCACACTTACTCTTTTCATCTCCCTCCACCATCTTGCACCTGTTTGCAAGACACTGTTCCCAGGACAGCGCATTTTCAGTCAAGCCACTAACATGGCTCCTACCCCTCCAAATATTTTTGAATCAGATCTGAAAACTGTTCCAGCCAACACAGTCCTCCCTATCCATCTACCACTATGCCGTAGAAGATTACCACAGTACTTCACATACAGCTCCTGTAAAGATTAGCCCCATTTCCACACAGGCAGCTATGGCAGTGATGGTCTGCACCAGCTGTGCATGTATTGCATTATGAGCCACTCCACAGTTCCACAGCAAAGCAAAGATCCAAAGCTGAGTCTTCCAGGAAAATATTAATACTTTAATCCACCCACTGGGCCACTACAATTTGGATAATCCAAGCCCCCATGTTGGCAACAACGTCAAATTTTGTTCAGGTTTTATGGACAACTTTTATTTACCTTTTCCAAGACTGAAGTAACCATCATTTTGGATTCTAAAGGAAAGATATTCCGATTTCAACCACAGAAAACTTTCCCTAACAAGGAATTTGTTCAGGGCTGTATTCCAACAAATGGAATCTTTAGGGATCTCCAACAGACGCCAGAAGAAAATGGTTATGAAGGACTGTAAGAAACAGAGGATTTAGAGACTGATCCCTCTAATACAATATCATCGCTTCCTCTGACTAATCAGTCTAAAGGCTTCCTGAGCTACAGCGTGAATCTGAGTCATAGTGTTCAATGTCTACCAACTGCCCTTTTCTGTATTATAGCTCTACTCACTTTTTCAACCATTATGTTTTTCATCACTACATACACTTGTCCCAGTGTGAGGAAATTTGCTTCTTAAAAAAAACAAACCCAGCAAAAATAACTAGCTCTGGTGGGGCTGTTTGTCCATTAGTTTTCTTTTTCCTTTTAAACCTGAAGCTCATAATTATTTGACAGTATTCTAATTTCTCATTTCAGAAAATTGTGAGCAGTCAACATCTTTTAATTTTTAAAATTCATTATGATGATAAATCAACTTCTTATCTGAGAACTGTGGAGAATGTTACAAGCCCTCTACTCTGAAGTGAATTTAGCCTAAAACTAGCCCACCAGCATTCATACATAATTCTTTTTCCTTCCTACATGTATTACTTTGCTTTTAGCAACACTTATTTTCATATAGTATTTTTCATGTAGTATCATAAGCTGCTAATAGAACGAATTATCTTAAATTTTGCATTATCAACAAATGTTGCTATTACACAGTTTTCTGATCTTTTAGATTGCCTGCAAGAATGCTGAACAACAGCGATGCTAGCAAATATATTCAAAGGACATCTCAAGTGCATTAGAATCTCTGGACCATGTCAGAACCAAAAGACCTATCTAGCTTGGCAGTCTGCCCCATACAGCATCCAAACCAGCATGCTAAGAGTAAGATGAAGGTAAGCATACAGAATACTTCCTCAGGGATTTCCTGAGCTGGAGGTGGTTTCTATACGTTTGGTAAGCCTCAAAGGATTTCCATTAACTCAGTCCCACCCTAAACCCAGGTCACCTTTCAATATCTACACCCATCACTCAATAAGGATTTTGTCATCTCATTTACATGTTGTAGGGAAAGAGACCCTTCCTTTGCTTGTTTTAGACCTGCCTCATACTAAACTCACTTAATACTTCCTAGTTCTGAAATTGGAACAAAGAAATGTATCTTTCTACCAGCTCTATTCTTCCTTCCATTTCTTTACTACTAATTAGCTTTGCACAGGTATCAGGTTCCCAGATCTGTAGTTTCCTTGGATGCCTAAGAAATGTTACTAAAACAAATGGGGTTTCATTTGACACCTCACACTCCTCAGTTACTGGGAATATCTGACAGTGAGGAGTTAAATAATAACTGTTATAATTCACCTATTTTAGCCTTGAGTTCTTTTTCACTATTCAATTTATCATTTTTTTCTGCACCTCTTCAGTTAACAACCTAGTTTGCAACTGCTTCTCCAACTCCTCTCCTGTAAATAATGTTTCCAGTGTAGAAAGCCTCCTGACAGTCTCTATAGAAAAAACTGATTCAAATCATTAATTTAGTTTTTCAGCGATGACCTTATCTTTCTTGAATGCTCTTTGATCATCTCTCAGCCCACCAATTCTCTGGCAGACTTCTTGAATCTGATGTGCTTGAAAAAAGGTTTATTTAAACTCAAGTCACTCAGAATCTTTTTCACATCTTTATTGCAGTTTAACATTTCATTTGCTGGAGCTTATTTTCTTACCTCTTTGCCTCATTTGCAGGAAAAGATATGATGCCCATTCACAAATAATACCAGTTAATTTTGCTATCTGTTATCTTTCCTTGGTTTATGCTTTAAACATGCTGTATGATTTCTGGAATCATGCTAAAATGTAGCATGCATGTGTGTGTAATTACATAATTATTCAAGAGTTAATTATTCACACCAGGATCTGTGCTCTGTTTTTGACTAAACCATGGATTCCTTTACTTGCTGCACGAAAACATTCAGGTTTTTGAGAAATACTCTTTTGCACTACATTTTATTGTGACATCTAGAGAGTCTGCCAAAGGGTTGTAAAAGGTTGATATTATATTCTTAGCCTTCCTTCAGCAAGACCCACTCAGTTCCACACCCCTGGGCAGTTGCGGATAAAACATTAAAGCTATGCTGTCCCAGTTCAGGCGCTGAATTTTAGTTCACAGAGATCTCCTGCACCAACTTCCTTGTATTATTAATACTTCCTTGTATTATTAATATAATAATATTATTATTATTTCTGCCAACTTCCTTGTATTATTAAATGTATAAAATAAATAAATATTACATTTATATATATAATAAAATTATATAAAATTAATAAATATTAAATCTCCTCTATAAGCCACTCAGTCATCCCCAAACAGCTTCTTGTTTCTGTCATGCCTGTATTTCCAGCAAACTTTAAAGGTTGGTATTAATTATCAAGGTAACCTTTCTCGGCTTCTGGATGTGGATACTGGGTAGTACTTGGATACATCCATTTCTTGCTTCTGTAACAAAGACACCTGAAAGGGCTTTCAATACGCTCCAGCCAGGTGACCATCAAACTATCCAGCCATTTGACTAGAATTTCACAACACATTTCATTGGGTTTCTACCACTGATAAGTGACTTTTTAAGAGAAGAAATAAGAACAAATAAGAAACCCTTTGCCATTTTTGGCATTAGAGAAGTCTCATCTTCTGATGAGCAAGGACCCATTTAGACTTCACTGGTAATATGTCTTCAGAACAGAGGAAAGTATCACCCTGCACCCCACCACATACCATGTACATGTTTATAAAATCTCCCTAAGACTTCTCAAGGCTAAGCAAACCCAGCACTCTCTGCCTCTACATACAGGACGAACACTCCAAGTCTTTAATTATCTTCCCACACATTTCCTGGACTGAGGAGCCCAGAACTGGACTCAGCTCTTCAGGTGTGCTTTCATCAACCTGATGGTGAATGTCTGACTAATGCAGCCCAGGATACTCTTGGCATTCATTGCTTGCAAGGGGCAGCTTTCTGACTTATGTTCCACTTGGTGTACACCCCTACTTTCACTCAGTTTCCTCCCAGTGCTATTGGGTTATGCAAGCACAGCTGGCTCACATCTCATTGAACAGAGCTCCCAGCCTGTTGTCTGCCACCAGGCACTGAATAGTCACGTAGCTGCCCATCTGCAGGGAAAGAAGGAGCCCCTCTCTCAGTGACAGAAGTCACCAGTTTGCAGTCTTCACCATTATGGGAGTCTCCATTTTGGAACCAACAGGCACAGACTCTGCCTGCCTCTTTTTTTTTTTTTTTTTTTACAGTTATGGCTTCAGGCTGCAGAATCCCAGATAAAACATAGTTACTCACTTTCTTGTCACCTCTGATCCTGTGCAGTCTACTGGATGTCTACTGGCATCCTCCTGCAGTCCTTTATGCGGTGACACAAATAACCAAACACATCACACATTCTGCAGGCAAGGACACTCTCTCCATCAACCTCAGCAAGGTCTCAGACAGTTCCTGCAGTCTCAGAGGTTAAAATCTGTATCCTGGCTCTGGAACTCAGCCTAAGCTGAGGGCTCTGCTTACTGCGGCAGTTGTGCCAACCAGTGCTGAGGACTGTACCCAAACTGTGCCTCACCACCCCGGCTGAGCACATAAAACCATTCTTTCCTCCCCTCTTTCTGTGCATGTCTCTGGCATGAACTGATATGCAAACATGCATCACATTAGCTGCCTCTGTTGTTTTACTTAATGCAGTAGTAAAAATGCTGCCACTTGGCATTAGCGCATATTCGCAACTGCTGAGTTACTTAAAATTAACACACTTCTTACGAATTTTTTAAGAATTTTAAGTATGTACCATGTTCTCATACAAATTTAAAATAGCCATGCATGACTCCAAGTGGTGTATTTTTCTACTTAGAGCTTTGGTGTTTGAAGCCCATTACTTTGCCAAGCAATTTGAGTGCAATCAATCTCAAGCTGTTTTAGGATATAAAAAACCCCAGCTGTGTGGCACGGAGTTTTTATGTTCGCTTTCTTTTCAAGCAAACAGCATCACTAACCAGTACGATTTTCACTGATAATAAACTGGAAGACTTAATTCTTTAATAAAAAAAGAAAGCTACTTAGTGTAATTTGTTACTAGGATGGAGTGGGAACATAATCCTACAATAATTTTTGGCTAGTCGTGGTAAAGAACTCACTTTGCTGAAGTACTCAGTAGTTTGTTTTGGACACCATATCAAGACTGTGGGCTTCAAGCTTGGTGTTCTGTGTAAAGCAGTGGTCTGACCCTAAACTATTGTCAAGAAAGGTCAGTTTCTCACTAAAATCTAATCTCAAACAGCAGCATACAGGAAAGAAAAGTTTCTGTCCTGCACAAAAGGTCTTGCAAGTTGATCATCGGCAGTGGAGAAGACAAAAATGTCAGCATTGAAATAATCTAATGGGCAAAGTACTCCATGATTTACATTCTCAAGTTATGCAAGCACATCAAGATGAAGGTGAACAATGCTGAAAATAAATTTTTCAACAGGTGATTCAGTAGCTCTCATAATTCTCTGATCCAATACCAGCTTTAATTATGTTGCAAATAGCTCATTTGCAATAGACAGAAAATTACTGCTGATTAATTAATCTCTTGGTATCTTATATTTAATCCCTGAAGACAAAATTTCTGTGAGTTTTCTTAGTGCAAGACCGAATCTATCATTAGAGTTGATTCCAGAATGAGAGTAGTAGATGGAAGCATATGCCAGAACTCAGCATCCAATTTTTCTTCATAAATACGTATTTATAATAATTGCTTATGAGAAATTGTATATTTGGCAAATTTTGCTGTATTTCTAATAAACATCTCACTATCTTAATAAATTAGTGTTTTAGTAAGTGAAAGCACAACTCCCTTCTGTGCCTCACTAATGAGTACAAGAGCTGCTTGAAATGCAGTGCTTAAACTTGCATTAAAATGTCAAGGGCTATGCATGTCAAATTTTATCTCAACTAATTCATTCCCCCTAAGAATACAGGCAAATGTCAGTTTAACAAACTGTTTAGCAAATACTATTGTGTCATTGACAACTATACCCTACAGCTCAAGCTAAAGAGGGCTTCATCTCTTCAGTTTTGATTAACTTGCATTTGTCATTTTTCTCTTTCCAATTTCACTCGAAACTTAACTTGCCTATTCAAGCCACTGCTTTTTTATGGCTCCTTTAATTCTCATGCTTGTCATTTTTGGACAAGAAACAATTTGTCAAAGACATCACCCTGCATACTTGTAAACAGACTGCTCATTGTCAGGGCAATAATTATTAATAAATCACAGAGTAATAAGAAATTTGATTACCTTGAAAGTGTATTTGTAATTTCAAGTTTTTATTTTCTTTTTGTAATTGTCTTACAGAAGTGGAAACATTGTACTGGGCTGTCATTTCAGCAACAGTTATGTCTACCACAATCTATAAGGGACTCAGACAAGATGCAAGCCTGGAATACTGTACTTTAACACAATCATGATGGTTTGTGTTCCACTGGCTCTTCTAAGTGTACTTAGAAGTGAGACTCCATCTCTTAAAACAGCAAAAAGGTATTTTGCGCTGATGCCAATGGCAACTCTAGCTACAAAGCAGTCATGAAAATCATGTTAGTCTGAGTTCTGGTCAAGCAGTGGTGAAATACCTTGGCATTACTGGGTTAAACATGACCGTCTCTCTGCTTGAAGGATTAAATGTAGCAGTCTGTTAAACACATTCTTCAAAGTTATTAAAAAAGCACAACATTAAAATCCGAATTACACTATTTTTAAAGATAGCACTGAAGCAAAATGACATTACCTGAAAAGTATATTTTTTCTTTATTACTTTTCAAAGTAGTACACCTCTTTTTGGACAATGATCATGAATGAGACAAGCAATTTTGAATAAATAACAAAAAAAAAGGAAGGTTATGTTTTCTTGCACATTATAACAAAAATTATTCTGATCCTCAGATTTAAATAAAAGGCTTATAAGTATGCCAAACCAGAAAAGATTACAAAAAAACTCACCCAAACAACACCCATCCACTTCTCTACCAAGATTTTTTTATTTCCCTTATTCATTATATGATTATCCAAAAAACTCATGGCACTTCCCACTATATTTTTTTTTCCTGAATGAGATGCACTGTGGAGTCTGCCATGGAATAACAGACAAATTACTGGCAGTACAGAATTGTGACCAGTAGAAAGAAAATCCACAGGAACATTAAACAGCTGTAAGCAGTTGCAAACAGCTGCCAAAAACAACTGCTGATGTAAAAGGGGGAGAATGTGAGGATTTAAGCTGTCCAAACAGTAAACAAGTACATCTGCTCCTGAATATTATCATTAAATAAACTGTGGTAATATGCTTTACATTGATGTAACATTCTTGTTTTGAACCACAACTCTGAAGAATTTTGGACTGAAGCAATTTTATCAAAACTTTTTTTGGGTTTTTTTTGTGGTGGAAATCCATGTGTGGAAAAGTCCATTATAATTACTCTGTAGTTTTGGAGTTTAAGTTCTAGCAAAACCTGTGTCATGTCATTTGGAACATGAACTGATGAATGCTTTTGAAAACCAGATGGGATCCCTGTGAATGGTAAGCATTCATTCCTTTAAAACCATTTATAATGATTTTAAAAGAAAGAATAAATAGGACATTCAGCTGTGGAATACAACAAACTTTGATACCTCCCCAGCTGTGAACCTGACCTGTTTAGAGTTGGGACGTGTTTTGCAGCAGCTACTAGAAGAAAAGTCAGGGGAGGGAAAAATCCATTCCTAAGTAGCACAGAATGAACAGTCCAGGCCAGGCCAGGAATGGCATCAGGAATCTTCTGTAAAACACAGGGCATTAAATAATTATGTGCATGAAATGTGCTTTTTGTTCTTTGCTCCCATCATGATTGATTGTTGGAAAGTTACAAAAATAGAAGTGCTTGCTTTAATGACAAAAACTATACTTGGCAGAGTTTTTTCAAACTCTCAATTGCTTGAATTTTTCAGATTTCATTTGTGATACATGATATAAAATAGTATGACTGATATAGTCAACTGGTGTGCTGGTTTTGCCTGGGACAGAGTTAGTTTTCTTCACAGCATCTTGTGCAGTGCTGTGCTTTGGATGTGTGATGAAAACAGTGTTGATAACACTGAGATATTCCAGCTACTGCTGAGCAACGCCTGCATAGCATCAAGGCCTTTTTAGCTTCTCACCCTGCCTCCTCAGGGAGGAGCATGGGGGTGCTTAAGGGGTCAGGAGGGGACACAGCTGGGACAGCTGACCCCAACTGACCACAGAGATATTCCCTACCATATGACAACTTGATCAGCAATAAAAGCTGAGGAACACATCTGACAAGGCCTTTAAACTGTTCTTTTAGAACTGTTCTTCCTTCAGAAGATCATTCAACTTCTCCAACAAAGAAAAGTTCTACTGTAGCAACTTCTTTATGTCCCTCTATAGGAAGCTCAAGCCACAGAATTAACCTGCTATGGACTTGCTGTCCTTGGCACTCCCATTATGACTCGATTGCCCATCAGCTTTATTATTCTGATATGCTTGAAAAAGCTTCTCTTAGGATTTTTTAGGCCTCCACCACAGGTTTTTTGAGGTTTTTTTTGGTAGGGAAGGGAAGCAGTTTGGTTCTTGACTCTTCTTTTGCCTTACTGTGATTTTACATTAATTTTCAAAATTCCTCTATTCCTTGCTTTTATATGATGTCTTTCAGTTTCTAATGCCTATTATGTACTCAGGTATTTTATGTTGTTTTTTGGATACTCTAAAATCTATTCCATTTTTGTAAATAGCATGCATAAACACCTACATATTTAAAAAGAAAACATATAAAAATAGATTTCCACCCTCAGAAATTGCTTTATCTTTTTCACTCTCTTTCAAAATTTCTTAACAATAAATAGTGAGAATATTATTGCCATTTTATAAAAGAGTCTTTAAATAACAATATTTTGAGCTATCCTGCTTTGCACTCTTCTCACAACATTTTGAGTTGCATCCCATATTCCTAGTTGTCCCATTAGACTGCTCCATGAAAGAACATTTAAGGGGACTCAAAAATCAGCCTTCGTGACAGTTACACAGCCTATGAGAAGCTAAAATAGTTTCCTTTTTCCCTATAGTGGGTTTTTTGCCTTTGTTTTTTGCTTCACAGCCTCCTTTGTTAGTCTCACCATCTTGATTAAATAGCACTACAGTCGTAACTTTCTTACTCTTCCTTAGGCATGATATACCGATTCTCTCTGTCAGAATTCTTTGCTGAGACAATCTGTCTATTTAACCAGCTTGTCTCTATGTGGTCTTCATTCATGTGTTCTAGACTCTAGACTTCAATCAAATAATTTGATTTCTGAATAATTTTAAATTCAAGTAATTTGTCCATGGGTCCACAGTGTTTAATTGACTAACTTTTCCCCTATCGAATTTCTGTGACACTTAGCATTTAAACCAAAAATTCCAGGTAAACTATGCCGTTTGGTTTTCATTTTCTTTTACATAAAATTCCTTTACACTGACATGAAAGCCTACCTACATTTGGTCTCAGACTGACATATGAATATGCCCCTGCTTCAATGACATTTTAGTTATTCCTTCACATAGTCCACACTGATTTCAACAAATTCTGCCTTTAAAAAAAAAATGTTTTTTAACAATCAAGCCACCCACATGGGATCTTCAGTTCCTCTAATCAAACAGAGGAAGAAAATACCTCACCAAATAGCCACTACTCTTGTTTTGCTGTCAGAACAAAATCTCTTCCTGTCCAAAAATCTGCTACCAAACCCAACAAGAGATATATGGACCATTTCAAGTGAACACCAACTCTTAAGTGTACCACTTCCCTTTGGAATGCTAAAAGAGTATGTTGAGTTATAAACTACATTTAGAGACATGAATCCTCCTTTTACAATTTGGAAAATCTATCATAGAGCTATATAAAGATGTGTAACACATCTCTTCTCCGTAAGCACCGTGGTCACTAAATGATGGACACTAAAGAAAAAAGGAACTAATCCAATCAATTTGACTCTTCAACATCCAACTGAGAGACTGCTCTGTGTATTTTTGCCTATTGTAACTTCATTACTCTTTAAGTATTATGATTCATATGATTAATCAGTTTTTCTTTTTTCCAAGAAATGTTAGAAATTACAACATGAGTTTCTGCTCAGGGAGAGAAGACATGCCAAGACAGAAAAGTGGACTAACAGCACAGAAGAAACTTTCATTCCAACTTGGCCCACACAGATGTACCAATAAATATCCCATCTCTTGTTTTCACAATAATGGGAGACCACAATACTACTTATACACTGGTTTCCACAGTTGTTTCCCCTTGGCACCACAATTTAGATGTACATTACAAATTTTATATCCATTCTTTTTTTCTGTAGTATTAAATATCAGAAACTCAAGTTCAGTATGAACTATCAACTTGAAAATATTACCGTAAGTTTTCCTTTTCTTAGGCAAAAATTAGCAGTGAATATTACTATAATGTAATTATGAAATTACTGACTTGCAAGATTAGTTGCACAAGATTTGAATAAATTATTGCAAAGACAATTCCCATCATGCATAATAAATAATTTAAAACTGTCTTAAACAAAATTCTATGTTTTGAATACTTTCCTATGATACTGAGGACATATGTCAAATGTTTACTTTGTCTTTTCCTTTCGCATATCTTTCAATGTCTATTAAAAAAACAGGAAATGGCAATTCTATATCAGTGAGGCAATACACCATTGTGTAAACAGAATATGTAAAATGTATCCATTTATTTGGCAGTCATTTGTTAAAGGCTTTTTTTTTCAGATCAGATACTCAAGTTTAGTTTAGTTGTACTAAGCCAAATAAAAAAAATAAAAAAAAGACAAGACAAGATCCCAAAAGTAACAAAATGAACTAGACCCAAATCTTTGTCCAAACCTCTAATCTACTTTTTTTTTTTTTTTTTTGTAAACTGTTTCTTTCAAAGTTGTTCTAAGTGGAAATTTTGGAACAGTTGAAAGCTTATGTGCCAAAATTCTTGAAGAAAATCAATATCCTAACCCTTCTTGGTAGATACAAGTAACCTTCTCAGCTTCTATATCCTTGCAAAGCACTTGAAAAAGAAGACACACAAGCAGAAGTTATCACAATCATTTAAATGAGACCAGTCATATACAAAAATATGTTATCTGAAACCATGGCTTGAGCATAGGTCTTCCTGAAGCTGCTGTAGCCAGAAAGTGGGGATGGGAGGGGAAACAAAAAAATCATAACCCAAAACCAACAGGGAGAACAAAGTATGAGTAATCTAAGAGTGATAAGCAGGGACTATCCAACCTCTGAAGTGGTGCAACACTGAACAAAAGGAGACTAACAGTCTTCATGGAAGACTTGATCTGAAGGTTACTGTTGACTTGAGTGGAAAGATCTTGAATACTAAGCACCATTTATCTAAGGATCCTGTTGGCTGTCCCTACTACTAATCACTACAAAAAATGAACTCTGCATTGCAAGATGGAAAAGAAGGATGAGAAAGACCTTAAGCTGATGGGACACGGATTTCAGTCCAGCAAAAACCTAACTCATTACTTCTTAGAAAATGAAGCTGTGCCACCCAGCTACAGCCTCACTCAAAATATGCTAAAAACCTGGGAAGCAGAACATCTTGGATACAAGGAATGAGTTCTAATAAGATCTCCACTTGCTGAGGGTTTTTTTTTTGCATTCTAGGCAAAAGACTGTCCCATGTCCTCCATTCACAATTTTATGAAATTGGTTTTCATTGACTTTGCACTGAAAAAAAAATGACCAAATAAAATGCTTTCATTTTGCATCACATGGAACAATTCATGTCAATCAAAAAGAAACTTCCCTTTCACTGTTTGGAAAAAATATCTGAATTACATACAATTATTGTTATTCTCCCTCTTTGGACGTCAAGCCGAAAAAAGCTGTTCACAGATTCCTATTGTGGAATTTCTGAGTCAGACTGCATTCATTAGTCTCTGCCTAATGTCTTTAAACTGTGATGCTGGAAGTAGAATCCACTTACAATTTCTGAACAATTTCATTCATTAATAATAGACAGTTACAAACTTTTTTTTGTATCATGCTTTTTTTTTTTTTGCAATGAAAATATAGCAACAGAATACTGGTACAAGGCAACACATGCCATAACCACAAGTACCTTACTGAAGTGTACAGAAATGCAAGTCAAATTTATGGAGATTTAGCAGACTCATGAGAAATGCCTAGGGTGATTGCTCCTGAGAACATAGATATTATTGGCATTACTTTTTACTACTGATACCTTTTCTACATTTTATTTGTTTGAGAAAAGCCTTTCACTGTTTCTCAAAGGGAAATAAGAGTTCAGACTTTAGAAAATTATTTTGCAATAAAGACATGATACTGGATACATGTTAGAAGCCGAGAGGATCAATCTAAAAATAGGAACTATAAAGGCAGCATCAATACTGTAATCCACAAACTCTTATGCAATTTTTTTAGAAACTGTGTAGCATTTTTATCATTAATAAATAAGAAAAAAAAATCAACACAAAATTTTCAGTCTGCAACTCAATACATTTCAATTTTGAGTACTTTCAAAATTTGAACCCTCTGTCCTCTTAGCATTGACATTCTCAGATTCTACATCTAGCCATGAAAAGAACAGTCTTAAAAGTCTATTTCCAAATCTCTTTTTCTTCCCTTCCTCCTCTGTGAACCACCAAGACTACACCAAACAGGACAAGCACTATGGTATGAAGAAGAGAAAACTAGCCTGTTAACATTGGGAAATAATAGAGTTCAATGTTTAGGGCATCACTGTCTTGAGGCAAGCTCAGGAAAGTACTGGGACACTGGGGGAGGTTCCAAGGGAACTGAGACAGTCATTTAAAAAGGCACACAGTACAAGCATTCAAGTGCTATGGCAACAAGTGCACAAAATAAAAAAAACGTTACTGTCAAGGCACTTGTTTCTGTTTATTTTTCATTACACTGTTAGTACACATTTTGAATTTCCACTTGACTGAAGAAAAAAGAGACTAATGAACATGCTAGTCTTTACTACCACAAAAACTATTTTATTTTTTTTGCTTCCCACTTACATTGCTACCATCGCAAGACAGGAGCGAGATTAAGCATTTAAAGGACTAGAACTGAAGCAGGACCTTCAATACAGTATCATTCTCACCACTAAAATAGCAGTGATAGAGACTCATTGCAGAACAGGAAGGAGATAGGTTACTTAATTCTACCATAACTCCCCTCCCTGTCAGTCCTCTGCTTCAGCCTTAGCTGTAGAGGAGACAGGAAGAATTTTCTTGTTGAAGGCTAGCATCAGGACTCAGAGAAGCTTCAACTCCATCAGTCATACAGACACCTCTTGCAAAGTCTTGCAGTCTCCAATTTTCACCTTTGAACATGGAAATACCATTCAGTTTGCAAAGGAATTTAGCAGATGTGGAGCTATATTACCTCCTTAAGAACAGACCAATAGTCATTACCAATATTGTACCAGCTATCACATCGGTTACATTGGCTGTTTCACATTTTGGAAATTTGGTCCACTTGGTATACTGCAATTAGGTGTCATTTTCATTTCTACAATCAGATTACTTCTCTTCAAATATAGGGCTAATACCCTTCAATTTTTCTGTCTTTAAATGTCCAGGTAGAACATTCTCAGCAACTAAAAAAACATATGAAAGGCATCTCACACAGGAGAATCAGAGATTGTTTGTCTTACTCAGTACAAGAAAATATTTACTGAATCCTGAAATTCTACCTCTCTGCTGTCACTGTATAACCCAAACTTCTAACCAACTGCAGAAATATCCTTTGAGATAGCACCTTCTGAGGATATATTATGCCCACAAAGAGCAGGAAAGACTTTCCCAAAGAGGGAAAAACTTCTTTTCCTTGAAAGTTTATGTACCTTCCACACCACCAGCAAAAGTTATAACTTTTTTAAACTATCTTTGACAGAACACCTCTATGTGATGACAGACCATGGAGTCAACTGGGTATTCCAATTAAGATTTTAAAAGCTGGGAATTAAATTCACAGCCTTCCACTTCATATTTTTACTTTCAGAAAGCCTCGCTTTAGAGAAACTCAATGTTTCCCAGAATACTGGGGGGAAGGGTGGGGGGCTCTTTTTGCCTTCACAGTAAAAGGAAGTGCTTTCCTAACAGATTAGTTAAGCTTTTCTTCCATTGTCTTCATTGCATGGGACTTTCAATATCTGCTTGCTCAAAGAATTACTCGATACTGAAGACACAACAAAACAAACTTTTAACCTAAATATTTATTTTCTCCTAGCCCATAAGAAACACTCTAAATCCATGTATGATTGAAGAATGGTTTTTCCAATTTTACTTTATATGACACTATAATAGGCCAGGTAAAATGTGTCATTTTTCTATGAAAAGATACACATTTTCCTAACATGTTATAGTGATCATGTGTTGCACCTGAAGTTTTCAGAG
The DNA here is from genome assembly GCA_024500445.1 of Entomyzon cyanotis. Taxonomy (NCBI): domain Eukaryota; kingdom Metazoa; phylum Chordata; class Aves; order Passeriformes; family Meliphagidae; genus Entomyzon; species Entomyzon cyanotis. The sequence continues at coordinate 21,219,546 of JAKEPQ010000871.1, forward strand.
AGGTCAGCTTTGAAACAACTACAAGTGAGAGGGCAGATTCCCATGTATCAAAATACAAATACTCTATGTGCTAGTTCAAACAAGCATTTGCTAAGAGAAATCTTTCAGCTTCTCACAGAAAATAAAATTACAACATTGAAGGCTAATGTTCAGAGCCTTACATTCCTCTAGTCACCAAGGTAAAGAGGCTGTGACACAAATTGTAGTCTAGCAGAAGAAGAAACATTTCAATAAAAAAGGTGCAGACTGGATGTAAACATTAGAGGCTCCTGTGTCAGGGAAATGAAGTGAAAATCACTATGGTAACCCACTAACTTTTAGTTCTTGAACTAATGATCATCTGAGGAAATAAAGAAGCAAAGAAATGCCACTTGTATTTGGTGTTTAAGTTAAGATGAAAATGAAATAAGCATTCTTTTTTACCTGAAAATGTCAGACTCATCCCATCAGCTATT